>CAWUFW010001169.1:1625000-3094453 GCA_963921515.1 Calotriton arnoldi
TCTCTCTCACTGACTGACTCTCACTCTCTTAATCTCTCTCACTGACTGACTCACTCTCTTAATCTCTCTCACTGACTGACTCTCTCACTGACTGACTCTCTCACTCACTCTCTCTCACTGACTGACACTCACTCTCTCTCACTGACTGACTCTCTCACTCACTCTCTCTCACTGACTGACTCTCTCACTCACTCTCTCTCACTGACTGACTCTCTCACTCACTCTCTCTCACTGACTGACACTCACTCTCTCACTGACTCTCACTCTCTCTCTCACTGACTCTCACTCTCTCTCTCACTGACTCTCACTCTCTCTCTCACTGACTCTCTCACTCTCTCTCTCACTGACTGACTCTCTCACTCTCTCTCTCACTGACTCTCTCACTCTCTCTCTCACTGACTGACTCTCTCACTCTCTCTCTCACTGACTGACTCTCTCACTCTCTCACTGACTGGCTCTCTCACTCTCTCAGTGACTGACTCTCACTGACTGACTCTCACTGACTGACTCTCACTGACTGACTCTCACTGACTGACTCTCACTGACTGACTCTCACTGACTGACTCTCACTGACTGACTCTCACTGACTGACTCTCTCACTGACTGACTCTCTCACTGACTGACTCTCTCACTGACTGACTCTCTCACTGACTGACTCTCTCACTGACTGACTCTCTCACTGACTGACTCTCTCACTGACTGACTCTCTCACTGACTGACTCTCTCACTGACTGACTCTCTCACTGACTGACTCTCTCACTGACTGACTCTCTCACTGACTGACTCTCTCACTGACTGACTCTCTCACTGACTGACTCTCTCACTGACTGACTCTCTCACTGACTGACTCTCTCACTGACTGACTCTCTCACTGACTGACTCTCTCACTGACTGACTCTCTCACTGACTGACTCTCTCACTGACTGACTCTCTCACTGACTGACTCTCTCACTGACTGACTCTCTCACTGACTGACTCTCTCACTGACTGACTCTCTCACTGACTGACTCTCTCACTGACTGACTCTCTCACTGACTGACTCTCTCACTGACTGACTCTCTCACTGACTGACTCTCTCACTGACTGACTCTCTCACTGACTGACTCTCTCACTGACTGACTCTCTCACTGACTGACTCTCTCACTGACTGACTCTCTCACTGACTGACTCTCTCACTGACTGACTCTCTCACTGACTGACTCTCTCACTGACTGACTCTCTCACTGACTGACTCTCTCACTGACTGACTCTCTCACTGACTGACTCTCTCACTGACTGACTCTCTCACTGACTGACTCTCTCACTGACTCTCTCACTGACTCTCTCACTGACTCTCTCACTGACTCTCTCACTGACTCTCTCACTGACTCTCTCACTGACTCTCTCACTGACTCTCTCACTGACTCTCTCACTGACTCTCTCACTGACTCTCTCACTGACTCTCTCACTGACTCTCTCACTGACTCTCTCACTGACTCTCTCACTGACTCTCTCACTGACTCTCTCCACTGACTCTCTCACTGACTCTCTCACTGACTCTCTCACTGACTCTCTCACTGACTCTCTCACTCACTGACTCTCTCACTCACTGACTCTCTCACTCACTGACTCTCTCACTCACTGACTCTCTCACTCACTGACTCTCTCACTCACTGACTCTCTCACTCGACTCTCTCACTCACTGACTCTCTCACTCACTGACTCTCTCACTCACTGACTCTCTCACTCACTGACTCTCTCACTCACTGACTCTCTCACTCACTGACTCTCTCACTCACTGACTCTCTCACTCACTGACTCTCTCACTCACTGACTCTCTCACTCACTGACTCTCTCACTCACTGACTCTCTCACTCACTGACTCTCTCACTCACTGACTCTCTCACTCTGACTGACTCTCTCACTCTGACTGACTCTCTCACTCGACTGACTCTCTCACTGACTGACTCTCTCACTGACTGACTCTCTCACTGACTGACTCTCACTCTGACTGACTCTCTCACTCGACTGACTCTCTCACTGACTGACTCTCACTCTGACTGACTCTCACTCTGACTGACTCTCTCACTGACTGACTCTCACTCTGACTGACTCTCACTCTGACTGACTCTCACTCTGACTGACTCTCACTCTGACTGACTCTCACTCTGACTGACTCTCACTCTGACTGACTCTCACTCTGACTGACTCTCACTCTGACTGACTCTCACTCTGACTGACTCTCACTCTGACTGACTCTCACTCTGACTGACTCTCACTCTGACTGACTCTCACTCTGACTGACTCTCACTCTGACTGACTCTCACTCTGACCTGACTGCTCTCACTCTGACTGACTCTCACTCTGACTGACTCTCACTCTGACTGACTCTCACTCTGACTGACTCTCACTCTGACTGACTCTCACTCTGACTGACTCTCACTCTGACTGACTCTCACTCTGACTGACTCTCACTCTGACTGACTCTCACTCTGACTGACTCTCCTCTGACTGACTCTCACTCTGACTGACTCTCACTCTGACTGACTCTCACTCTGACTGACTCTCACTCTGACTGACTCTCACTCTGACTGACTCTCACTCTGACTGACTCTCACTCTGACTGACTCTCACTCTGACTGACTCTCACTCTGACTGACTCTCACTCTGACTGACTCTCACTCTGACTGACTCTCACTCTGACTGACTCTCACTCTGACTGACTCTCACTCTGACTGACTCTCACTCTGACTGACTCTCACTCTGACTGACTCTCACTCTGACTGACTCTCACTCTGACTGACTCTCACTCTGACTGACTCTCACTCTGACTGACTCTCACTCTGACTGACTCTCACTCTCACTGACTCTCCTCTGACTGACTCACTCTGACTGACTCTCACTCTGACTGACTCTCACTCTGACTGACTCTCTCACTCTGACTGACTCTCACTCTGACTGACTCTCACTCTGACTGACTCTCACTCTGACTGACTCTCACTCTGACTGACTCTCACTCTCACTGACTCTCTCACTCTGACTGACTCTCTCACTCACCTGACTGACTCTCACTCTGACTGACTCTCCTCTGCACTCACTGACTACTCTCACTCTGACTGACTCTCACTCTCACTGACTCTCACCTCTGACTGACTCTCACTCTGACTGACTCTCACTCTGACTGACTCTCACTCTGACTGACTCTCACTCTGACTGACTCTCACTCTGACTGACTCTCACTCTGACTGACTCTCACTCTGACTGACTCTCACTCTGACTGACTCTCACTCTGACTGACTCTCACTCTGACTGACTCTCACTCTGACTGACTCTCACTCTGACTGACTCTCACTCTGACTGACTCTCACTCTGACTGACTCTCACTCTGACTGACTCTCACTCTGACTGACTCTCACTCTGACTGACTCTCACTCTGACTCTGACTGACTCTCACTCTGACTCTCACTCTGACTCTGACTCTGACTCTCACTCTGACTCTGACTCTGACTCTCACTCTGACTGACTCTCACTCTCACTCTGACTGACTCTCACTCTCACTCTGACTGACTCTCACTCTCACTCTGACTCTGACTCTCACTCTCACTCTGACTCTGACTCTGACTCTGACTCTGACTCTGACTCTCACTCTGACTCTCACTCTGACTCTCACTCTGACTCTCACTCTGACTCTCACTCTGACTCTCACTCTGACTCTCACTCTGACTCTCACTCTGACTCTCACTCTGACTCTCACTCTGACTCTCACTCTGACTCTCCTCTACTCTGACTCTCACTCTGACTCTCACTCTGACTCTCACTCTGACTCTCACTCTGACTCTCACTCTGACTCTCACTCTCACTCTGACTCTCACTCTGACTCTCACTCTGACTCTCACTCTGACTCTCACTCTGACTCTCACTCTGACTCTCACTCTGACTCTCACTCTGACTCTCACTCTGACTCTCACTCTCACTCTCACTCTGACTCTCACTCTGACTCTCACTCTCACTCTGACTCTCACTCTCACTCTCACTCTGACTCTCACTCTGACTCTCACTCTGACTCTCACTCTGACTCTCACTCTGACTCTCACTCTGACTCTCACTCTGACTCTCACTCTGACTCTCACTCTGACTCTCACTCTGACTCTCACTCTGACTCTCACTCTGACTCTCACTCTGACTCTCACTCTGACTCTCACTCTGACTCTCACTCTGACTCTCACTCTGACTCTCACTCTGACTCTCACTCTGACTCTCACTCTGACTCTCACTCTGACTCTCACTCTGACTCTCACTCTGACTCTCACTCTGACTCTCACTCTGACTCTCACTCTGACTCTCACTCTGACTCTCACTCTGACTCTCACTCTGACTCTCACTCTGACTCTCACTCTGACTCTCACTCTGACTCTCACTCTGACTCTCACTCTGACTCTCACTCTGACTCTCACTCTGACTCTCACTCTGACTCTCACTCTGACTCTCACTCTGACTCTCACTCTGACTCTCACTCTGACTCTCACTCTGACTCTCACTCTGACTCTCACTCTGACTCTCACTCTGACTCTCACTCTGACTCTCACTCTGACTCTCACTCTGACTCTCACTCTGACTCTCACTCTGACTCTCACTCTGACTCTCACTCTGACTCTCACTCTGACTCTCACTCTGACTCTCACTCTGACTCTCACTCTGACTCTCACTCTGACTCTCACTCTGACTCTCACTCTGACTCTCACTCTGACTCTCACTCTGACTCTGACTCTGACTCTGACTCTGACTCTGACTCTGACTCTGACTCTGACTCTGACTCTGACTCTGACTCTCACTCTCACTCTGACTCTGACTCTGACTCTCTGACTGACTGACTGACTGACTGACTGACTGACTGACTGACTGACTGACTGACTGACTGACTGACTGACTGACTGACTCTCTGACTGACTGACTGACTGACTGACTCTCACTCTCACTGACTCTCACTCTCACTGACTCTCACTCTCACTGACTCTCACTCTCACTGACTCTCACTCTCACTGACTCTCACTCTCACTGACTCTCACTCTCACTGACTCTCACTCTCACTGACTCTCACTCTCACTGACTCTCACTCTCACTGACTCTCACTCTCACTGACTCTCACTCTCACTGACTCTCACTCTCACTGACTCTCACTCTCACTGACTCTCACTCTCACTGACTGACTCTCACTCTCACTGACTGACTCTCACTCTCACTGACTGACTCTCACTCTCACTGACTGACTCTCACTCTCACTGACTGACTCTCACTCTCACTGACTGACTCTCACTCTCACTGACTGACTCTCACTGACTCACTGACTGACTCTCACTGACTCACTGACTGACTCTCACTGACTCACTGACTGACTCTCACTGACTCACTGACTGACTCTCACTGACTCTCACTGACTGACTCTCACTGACTCACTGACTGACTCTCACTGACTCACTGACTGACTCTCACTGACTCACTGACTGACTCTCACTGACTCACTGACTGACTCTCACTGACTCACTGACTGACTCTCACTGACTCACTGACTGACTCTCACTGACTGACTCTCACTGACTGACTGACTCTCTCACTCACTGACTGACTCTCTCACTCACTGACTGACTCTCACTGACTGACTGACTCACTCACTGACTGACTCTCACTGACTGACTGACTCTCACTGACTGACTCTCACTGACTGACTCTCACTGACTGACTCTCACTGACTGACTCTCACTGACTGACTCTCACTGACTGACTCTCACTGACTGACACTCACTGACTGACTCTCACTGACTGACACTCACTGACTGACTCTCACTGACTCTCTCTCACTGACTGACTCTCTCTCACTGACTGACTCTCTCTCACTGACTCTGACTGACTCTGACTGACTCTGACTGACTGACTCTGACTGACTGACTCTCTCTCACTGACTGACTCTCTCTCACTGACTGACTCTCTCTCACTGACTGACTCTGACTGACTGACTCTGACTCTCTCTCTCTCTCTCTCTCTCTCACTGACTGACTGACTGACTCGCTCTCTCTCTCTCTCTCTCTCTCTCTCACTGACTGACTGACTCTCTCTCTCTCACTGACTCTCTCTCTCTCTCACTGACTCTCTCTCACTGACTCTCTCTCACTGACTCTCTCTCACTGACTCTCTCTCACTGACTCTCTCTCACTGACTCTCTCTCACTGACTCTCTCTCACTGACTCTCTCTCACTGACTCTCTCTCACTGACTCTCTCTCACTGACTCTCTCTCACTGACTCTCTCTCACTGACTGACTCTCACTGACTGACTCTCTCTCTCTCTCACTGACTGACTCTCTCTCTCTCTCACTGACTGACTCTCTCTCTCTCTCACTGACTGACTCTCTCTCTCTCTCACTGACTGACTCTCTCTCTCTCTCACTGACTGACTCTCTCTCTCTCTCTCACTGACTGACTCTCTCTCTCTCTCACTGACTGACTCTCTCTCTCTCTCTCACTGACTGACTCTCTCTCTCTCTCTCACTGACTGACTCTCTCTCTCTCTCACTGACTGACTCTCTCTCTCACTGACTGACTCTCTCTCTCTCTCTCTCACTGACTGTCTCTCTCTCTCTCTCTCTCTCACTGACTGTCTCTCTCTCTCTCACTGACTGACTCTCTCTCTCTCACTGACTGACTCTCTCTCTCTCACTCTCACTGACTCTCTCTCTCTCACTCTCACTGACTCTCCCTCCCTCTCTCACTGACTGACTCTCTCACTCTCTTTCACTGGCTGACTGACTCTCTCACTGACTGACTCTCACTCTCTCACTGACTCTCTGACTGACTCACTCACTCTCTCTCACTGACTGACTCTCTCACTGACTGTTATACAGGTACTATTTCCCAACCTTCACCCTCCTGTTATTTATGCCCCCCCCATAACAAAAAAAACCATGACCCGCAACCATTGGGACAGGCAAATAGAAGTTGCCAGCATTGAAAGGACAAAAAAAAACTCAAGACATTATTTATTGTTAATAGTTTTTTAATGTAGTCGTTCAGTTGTACATAATGCTTTCTTGGTTATATATAAGGTAACAAAAATGCTTCTGACACTTCTTTATTATAACTTTTCAGCATGCTCCAGACTTCTGTACAGCACAGCTTAAAGACATAGGCAAAGTCAATAACTCTGGCTAAACACTTATAAGGTCCCAAAGGCGAGACCTATTGGCTATGCCAATGCTTGTTTAATCCAGATGTAGGTCCGAGTGAGGCATCTACTTAATAAAAATGTGCCATATGTATGGTATCGCTTTTTAGGGTCATATTCTGAATCCTAAAGTACTTCCTACTGGGATGTGTAGTTTTATAAACGATCTTCTTGTTCAAGGTACTGACTGCTTCATAAATCTACTTGTTCTGTTTACAAGTCTGCTTGTTCTGTTTGTGCCAGCATCCTCATGTCAGATCTCCTGATAGGAGCCACTCTCACCATGCCAGGGCTCATGCTGGGTCAGGATTTGGATGTTAGCAAAGTTCTGATTTTGGCACAGTTCTTATTATACTAAAAAGAAGGATTGTATTTCTGTCAAATGTTTGAATATTCACTGCCTCTGTTTATGAGTGGCCTCTGTTCAGGAAAGCTTTTTGATTACAATAGGGCTCTGAATATGACGGCGATTTTTGTTAAGCCGGAGATCTGATTAAAGTAGAGTTAAGGGTAGGGCCGCTGTTCTCACTGTAGTCATTACCATTGCTCTCGTTTGTACTTTGGTGTCAGAGGAAGCGTCCTGCGGAATACCTTGTCAAATGCATTTTTAATCATTGACTAAGTTTCATAAAATGTTACAGTAAATAAACCAAGAGTATAATTGCCGTCCAGTGTGTAGGTTGCCAACCGAGGATCAAGAAGCCCTCTCGCAGTCTGATCTTATCCACTTGATCCCCTTGGGCAGTTCACTTCATCTCAATGTGCCGCCGTTCCCTTGTTTGCCATAACTGTGAGCAAATACCAAGACCTAGAGCAAAGACTAGTTTACTTTTTACAACTCGATGAATTCTGCAAAGTCTTGTCAGAGTTTAATGTTATGGGCCAGATTCTTGAATCTATTTACAAGTGCAAAAGTTGGCATGAAGGTTTTACAAGTGAGCAGATCTACTCACGGGGTCTGGAAGAAGGTGAAAAGTGTTCGTTCCAAGACTGGAATGCCCTATCCTACGACTTTGTGTACACCCACTAGCCTACATTCAGCAAATCCTTCACAATCCACCCGCACCCTGGAAAAAGTGGCAATTTACTCCTGACAAGGATAAGAGTAAAACGTTTTACACAGAGCACCCCTCCAAAAATAAGATGACCGTGTAGAGTGTTTCTCCATAGGAGAGGTCATTTTTCCATTGAACGAAAAGGAAAAAAAAAGCTTTAACAAGTGCGTATACCCTTGTTCAGCAGGTTTTTGCCTTAGCAAGTGTACAAGTATGTATTTGCTCGTGCCAAAACAGATGTCACTAAAGTTTGCTCGGAGTAGAGTTTTCAGGCTTACGCTTGTGAATTCTTGCAAGCTGTAAATCTGCACAAATGAATGTCATACAACTGCCAGTGCAATTTTGTGACTTTCTTGTGTAACGGGGCTCTTTTTTTGTTACGTTACCTTTAATGGTTTGTACTGGTTTCCCATTATTATTTTTTTTATGATGCCGTGCACCAAACTTGTTTTAATTGATACTTTAGAGAAATGGTATTTACATTTCTTTTAAAACTACACAATAGTTTATCAAATATGTCTGTGCCCGCCATCCGTTTTTTTTTTCCAGATTGCAAATATTTGGGTACTTTTTATATTGAAAACAGTCACCAGTATTGTTTCATTCTTCTGCATATATTTGCATGTAATTAAGGAGCATTCTCCGAACATAGAGCTACAAATTGTTTCATTTTAATAGCGTGTGCAGAATTTTATATTCGATTCACAGTCAGTAATATAATCTGAGTTTACAGCTAACTGCATTTCCTTAATGTGCCCACCCTAATAGAAAAGCTATGCGTTTAATGGTCCTTGTATACAATTTTTAGGTTTATATACACATGTAAGCACATCATGCCTTAGCAAAAGACAATACTCATTTTACACAACTAAATCACACACTATTTATTGGCTGCCAAAGTTTTTGTGCTGCAGGTGCTTGGGTCTGCATGTCCAGTGAACGATATAAACCTGGAAACTTCCTGTCCTGGCCAATAAGCAATATGTTCGGGCTCCCAGACTTTAGGGATTCCACACCCCTGCTCTTAACGAGGCATCTGTCTAGTAAATATTGTATCAAACGATCCCCTTACTGGTTCACCTTTCCAGTGTCATACTGGGCCGTGGGTTTCCAGGTCTAATCACTGGGACACTGTGTCCCTTATTAATGCTGTTGGTGTGCAGCAAAGTTGTGGATTTGGGGGTCTCCTTGGAAGACCACCCAAAGGTGCAGGGTCCACCCTTCGTCCACGGGTCCGGGATACAAACTGAGACCAACACTGGAGCGCCGAGAGAAAGGATATTTATTACAATCTCATGAAATGGAGAGAGAGAGCATCAGCAACAGACACCCGCAGCTTGTCTGAGGAGGCAATCTGCCAAGCACTTTGGTTCCACGTCTTATATACCCTTCATCCCCACCCCAGGCGTGTATAGTAAAGAAAGAACACCATGATTATGAAAAGGGGGATGTATACAGAAAACTATGAACACCATAATTATACAAAGGGAGACGTGTACAGTAAAACAATGAACACCATAATTATACAGGCAGAGGTCAATCTGATAAGTTAGCAGATGGTCACTGTTGGGCCCCTGCAGGGCGTAGGTGAAGCTCTTAATTACACAACAAGCAGAGGTCAATCTGATAAGCTAGCAGATGGTCACTGTTGGGCCCCTGCAGGGTGTAGGTGAAGCTCTTAATTACACAACAAGCAGAGGACAATCTGATAAGTCCGAAGATGATAGCTGTCAAGCCCTGTAGGGCGAAGGGCAGGGTGAGGACAGTAAGCGCAGGTGAACAGTCCTGTTAAACTGGGGTTTAGCAAGAGTTCAGTCAGATTGTGGCAAACAAGGGCATGGGCAGTCCTGCTCGACTGGTTTTAGCATGAGTCCAGGCAGGTGGCGGCAGGTCAGGTCAGAAACAGGGCGTTGGTGGCAGTGCAGAGGTGAGGTGAATCAAGATGTGAAGCCACAGAGCATTTGTGACCCCTGTAGAGAGGTCGCAATGGAGGATGAAGCGCAAAATGGCTGAGCTAATGGCAAGACAACAGACCTACTTTTCCACAGTCCCTCCTTTTGCCATAAGCGAAATCATTTCTAGTCAATTGCAATGTCCATCAATAGCTGTATCTCACGTTCAATCATTATTTTATTGTTCTTGACATGAGTATTTATAGGGACTGGCTTGATAGCACTTGCGCAGAGGCCGCAAAGTGGGGGACCACATTGAATGCAAAGACAGCAAAAGAAAGTCAATACAAGAGGTATCAGGACGATCATTAGGACTTTCCATCCCCAAGTCAGTAGAAGTTGCCACAACCAGGGGCCAAGGGAGCATGAGCCGGTATCTTGATGAAGATCAGAGGTGATTTGATGAAGCGTGGAAATAGCCTCCTAGACAGATGAGGAATGGTCTGGGATGTACACACAGCAGCTGGTGCCGATGATGCGGCACGCTCCTCCGCGGTCAGCAAGGATGACGTCAAGGACCATGCTGTTTTGTAAAACGACGAGGCGTACCGCTTGGAGCTCCGCTGTGTTGTTGGCCAGAATACCAGCTGTGATGTTGACAGTTGCTTCCATGACCCTGATGAGGTGGCGAATGTCTCTGCTGTTTTCCATCGGTCCCCAGAAGGGAAGGATGCCTTTCATGGCATCCAGGAACAGTTGAGAGGTAGTGTCTGCTTGGTCGACCACTTCGTTGCTGCGGCGGACGCGATGATGAAGAGGAGGAGCAATATAGGCAGGAGAAAGGAGAAACGCTATATAACATGTGCCTCCCCAGTTTTTGTGAAGCCAAGTGTATGCTTTTGTCCCACACACGAAATAGGTGTTTGGGGAAGCAACAAGCGGTGGTGGAAATGTCATGTTCAGAGTTGCTGTTATGGCACAAGAGCTGTCCCCAACGTACTCCGTACCTAAGCCTGTGATGCATATAAGTCCAGGAATGCGAACAACTGATAGGGGCAATGTTCGCTTGGCGGGGGCCTTCTTTTTGAAGCTAGAAAAGCGAAGACGGTCAGTGGTGTTGAAGATCAGCATTTCCTCTTGCTCATCTTCCGATATTTTCATGGGACTGTTAGTTGGACAGAAAGGGTTGATGGTGTTGCCTGTCTTGTTCCACCATAATTCGTCCCGGAATTGCTGGAGAATGGTATCAGCGATGTTGCTAGTCTGCTGGGCGTTCAATGGTGAGCATCATCCAGGCAAGGCAAGAGGCATGTATAGAATAGGGGTAAGGAAAAAGCGATATTGGGTTTTCCGTGGATTGAGGCAGGAGACCACAGACCCAACAGTTCGTTTTGTTCAGGACCATATTATGTTGATGCAACATTTGAATAAAAGTGTTGTTCCAAAAGTCTTGTCTTCTGTGTTGGAGATAAGGGGGCAAGGACACCTGCGAGTGTTCAGTAGGTGTGGCATCAGTCGGCAATATGGTACCTTTTGCCGGCTCTTTTTCCTCTATAATCCAGAAGATGATGGTAAGAATGATCGTGCGGTAGAGAAATACTGTTAGCACTATTGACCTTAGATTATACAGTCTGTTATGAAATGCCTTCTTCTGGTCTGCGTTTTTAGGCATAGTCTATCTTCTTTTGGGCTCTACAGCTGTCAGAGAGGGAGACTGAGCCCTACGCGTCGCCGGTAGCTGGTGGTTGCTTCACTGGCTAGGCTTCTCAATACCCCACTATAAGGAGTATCGATCCACCCCACCAGACTGTACTACCGCCCTGCGACTTTTGGCTCAGCCCTCCTGTCCAGTCGCTGGAGCCCCAGGGGTCGTGCGAGGATGGAGGTTGTATCTTCCTTTGGCTAGCACAGTGTGGTCTTCGAACAGTTCGAGCTCTGGTTCTTGGAGGCCATACACTGGGCGGTCGTGTGCCAGTACTTCCTTGTAGGCAGACAGAGTTGGGTCAGTCTGTGTGATGCTGGGGACCTTCCGGCAATGAACGGCATGCACCCACGATTTCTTGCCTTCCACTCGTAGGGCTGTTCGGGTCGTTAGCAGGACTAGCAGAGGACCTTTCCACCGGGGCTCCAACGTTTGTTTCCGAGCAAAGTTCTTCACCAGGGTGTAGTCGCCTGGCCGGATGGTGTGTCCTGGCCCCGTGGATCGGTCGGGCAACGCTTCCTGAACCTGCTGATTAATAGAAGACAAAGTTCGTGTAAGTACCGACAAGTAGTCGCTCAGCATTTCACAAGGAGAATCCGACATGGTGGTAGCAGGGGGCGCGCCCCAAATGTTCATTGGGCATCCAAAAACCACCTCGTATGGGGTCAACGAGGTGCGAGAATGCGGGACAGATCTTATTGATGGAAGGGCCAGTGGCAATGCGTCAGGCCATCTAAGCCCCGTAGTCTCCACTATTTTGGCTAGTTTTGATTTGATGGTGGCATTGTATCTTTCCACCAGGCCTGCTGACTGGGGGTGAAAGACTGCGTGGAATTTTTGCTTGACCCCTAGTCCAGCTAATATGTGTTTGACTACCTCTCCAATGAAGTGGCCCCCGCTGTCACTCCAGAGTACCCGGCAAAGGCCATAGCGGAGAAAGAATTCTTTCAACAACATCTTGGCGGTTGTTAGGGCAGTGTTGTCTTTGACCGGGTGGGCTTCCACCCATTTGCTGAATGCGCAAGCAACCACTAGGACATATTTAAGGTTGTTGCACCGTTCCATCTGGATATAATCCATCTGTAATACCTCGAAGGGTGCCGTGGGGATGGCAAACCCAGCTCGTGGTACCCGGGTCCCCTTTCCTACATTGTAACGGAGACATACTAAACATTGCTGTACCAGCCTTGTGGCGGTAGACCGGAGTTGGTTGTTATCCCACACCTCCTGTAAGATTTTAGTTATGGTGGCAGCATCGGTATGGGCCGGTAAATGAGTCATGTTCAACAATGGGAGGAGATAGGCATTTGGCAATTTCCATAATTTTGTGTCCTTGGACCGCCAACAATTCTCCTCGTCAAGCATGCCCTCCTTTTCCCATTGTTGAAGTTCTCCAGGAGTGGCAGTAGACTGGATGTCCCTGATCTGTTGTCTAACGTCACGCCACTTCTCTGCTTGGGATTTTATTATGTACATGGCGGTATGTGTTCTTTCTTGTGCAGTGGCTCGGGCTGTCTCATCAGCTAAGGCATTTCCCAGTCCTATTTCGTCTGTGATTTTCTTGTGGGCATTGCATTTGACAATAGCTAGTGTTCGGGGCAGTGTCAAGGCTTGGAGTAATGCAGTTACTAAGTCACCATGCCGGATGGGCGTACCATGTGACGTCAAGAATCCTCTCTCTTCCAGAGGATACCAAAACTGTGTGCTACTCCAAAGGCATATTGGCTGTCGGTGTAAATGGTGACAGCTAGACTCTGGCTAAGGATACAAGCGCGGGTGAGAGCTATAAGCTCTGCTGCCTGGGCCGATTTCTGAGGTATGCGTGCAGTTTCAACAATGGTGTTGGTAGTAGTGACGGCATAGGCAGCAGATGTGGTACCATCTGATAGTTTAATACAGGACCCGTCCACCCATAATTGCCCATCCTGTTCCGTGAGAGGGATGTCTTTCAAATCTACCCGCCCCTTAGTCTGTTCTTCTGTTTGGAAGAGGCAGTCATGTGGAGTGTCTGTGGTGTCTGAATCTGGTGTGGGCAGGAGTGTGGCGGGGTTCAAGGTCGTACATCGCTTTAATGTGATGTGGGGTGCTAACAACGTAAGTTCGTATCCTGTCAGTCGTGCACTAGTGAGGTGTTGTGTCTTTGTCTGGTTTAGTAGTATGTCGACTGCGTGGGGAACTAACACCGTCAGTTTAGATCCTAAAACAATTCCCTCACTTTGTCGAATAGAGACGGCCGCAGCCGCGACCGCTTTAAGACAAGAGGGAAGACCTCGGGCCACAGGATCTAGAGTGGCCGAAAAGTAGGCGTACGGGCGTTGTTTGGTGCCGTGAATTTGGGTCAAGACCGAGAGAAGGCATCCTGAGCGTTCATGGGTGTAGAGGCAGAAGGGTTTAGAGTAGTCGGGTGTGCCCAGTACTGGTGCAGAACAAAGAGTGTGGCGTAAGTCTTCAAAGGCTTTGTCGTGTTCATGTGTCCAAGGGAGAGGTGTGGGTGTGTCTTTTGTAAGTAAAGTAAGGAGTGGCTTAACTATGAGGGAAAAATTTGGAATCCATTGACGACAAAAAGAAGTGAGGCCAATTAGTGCACGAACATCTCTTTGGGTAGTAGGAGAAGAAAGGCGTAGTATTGTCTGGATGCGGTCAGGTGTGAGTGTACGTCCCTCCTTAGACAGCAGATGGCCGAGGTAGGTCACCTGCTGTCTACAATACTGTAACTTATTCTTGGACACCTTATGGCCCTGTGACCCCAGAAAGTGTAAAGTAGTAAGAGAGGCAGTGCGAGCCAGGGCTGGAGTGTCCGCAGCCAAAAGAATGTCATCTACATACTGAATGAGGACAGCGCCGGGTGGTAACTGTATCTGGTCGAGCTGTTGTTTAAGGGCTTGGCTGTTTATGCTCGGACTCTCCGTGTACCCTTGTGGAGCCCGGCAGAATCTGTATGATCTGTTTCTTATGGTAAAGCCAAAAAGGTAGCGTGAATCGGGGTGTATTGGTATGGAGAAAAAGGCATTCTTGAGGTCTATAACGGTAAAGGTGGTAGCAGTTGAAGGGATCATTGTTAATATAGTTATGTCAGAGACCACAGGATATTGCGGGACCACTGTTTTGTTGATCGGGCGAAGGTCAATGACGTAACTGTATATTTTCTCAGAAGTGGACGTGTGTTTCAGGACTGGAAGGATAGGACTATTGCAAATGTTGGACTGGACTTCCTCAACTACCCCTGATGTAATCCTATCCTGTACTATAGTCATGAGGGCCTTTTCTCCTTCTGCAGAAATCTTATACTGAGGTAGGCGGGGAAGAGGTGCATTTTGTTTTACTGTTATTTGGACAGGGTCCATGACAATCTCCCCCACATCGGTGTCCGTGACAGCCCACAGGTTAGCTGGTAATTGGGACAAATCCTGCTGTTCGGAATCAGTGAGACAATAAAAACGTGATTCATAACCGATGGGGCAATCATTGTCAAACAATATGACTCGGACATTTTTGGGAGAACAGCGAATGGTGGCTCTGTAGTGTTTTAACAGATCAATGCCCATCAGGTTATCTGGGCAATTTGGGGAGAGCAGAAAAGAGGCCATCGCTGTGTTCCCTTGTATGTCCAGGGGTACCTTAGTAGAAAGGGGGTTAGTAGAGGGTGTGCCGTCAAATCCTATGGAGGTGATCGATAAGCCGGACAGGGGTACCCTAGGAATCAGTTCTTTTGATAGGGCACTTCTAGAGGCCCCGGTGTCAACCAAAAATTTGCCCTGCGTACCAACCACCTTAGCTGTGACATAGGGACCTGTTTGATCGACAAGAAGTTCTACTGGTTCCTTCCCCTGTCCCTGGCTGTCTCATGCATACTCGTTGTCTGGGAACTGATCAGTGGTAAAATCTTGGGTAACAGCCTGCCTGGAATTATCAAAGACGTTTGGACGCTGTCTGCCAAAGGGTGGCGCAGGACCTCTCCCTCTTCCTCTAGGTGCTCCTCGCCCTCTCCCTATGGTATTTCGCTGCAAAAGTGGACAATCTGCACGCCAGTGGCCTGTTTCTTTACAATACGCACACTGGTCCTGGGACAGTTGACGTGGGGGCTGGTGTGTTCTAGCAGCCGCAGGCATATAATTGTTCTGTTGGCCCCTACCGTTTCCTCCCCCTACCGTGCTTATCTGGGAAAGCATCACCTTTTCTTTTAGGTCTTTTCTTTTTCTGTCTTTTTCCTCCCCTATTTTATTTTGCAGATGTTCGTAATATTGGGCCATTGTCAGGATCTGCGCTGGTGTTGCCGCAGGCCACGTGCTTTCGCTACTCTGTAACCTAGTGGAGATCGGTAGCAACAATCCCTTAACAAAAGTCTGAACTAGTAAGTGTCGGCCTGTCTCAGTCGTCGTGTCCTGTCCACTATAGTCAACAAACACCTGGCTGAGTCGAGAGAAGTAGTCAGACGTTGTTTCCTCAGACTTTTGCTTACACGCAGTAATGACTGTCCAGTCAACCTTTCTGGCCGGAATGGTGGCCTTCAGCTTTGTTATTATGCGACCTGGTATTGCTAAAATAGCTTCCGCTGGCCTTTCCCCTGGTTTTCTATCCTTATCCATTGTTACTAAATCTTCCCACTTGTGACCGAATACAGTCTGATCGTCTATTTTCCTTATTGGTCTCCAGATGTCTGGCGGCAGTATTAGCCCAAAAAACTGATCTATGTCTGTTAAGGTCATGGTGTAGGTGGCAATAACCGTGTCCAACCCTTCGTAGAATCCAATGGGATTCTTCCGGGGGTCGGGTAAGTCCTTTTTAAAAGCTAAGATGTCAGCTCGAAGCCACGGAGTGTACACCCAATTATATAACGTCCTGCTCTTCGCATCCGGACTATCTAATCCCTCAGCAGTACCCTGTCCTCGAGCAGGGACAAAAACTGGAGCAGCTGCCCTTATTGGTGCCATATGACCTCCCATCGCTCCCTCCACTACTGGTTCTTTTTCCTCTTCCTCCTGGTCTCTCCTCAAACTTTCCATCATTTGTAGTGTAAATGCTAACAAGCTGTGGCTTTCCTCAGCAATTCCTCGTCCCTCTGTCAACTTACGATACAATTCTGTATTATGGCCTGCTGGTGTTACTCCGTGGCGTTTCTCATAAACAGAGAGTATTTCATGAGCAAATTGCTGTAGGAAGTAGCCCTTGCAGGGTGGTGCAAAGGCTTCATAGATCGCACGGATCTGGTTTGATGTGGAAAGATCCTTCAGGCAGGTGCGAACGAGATCATTCAGAGCCTGTTTCTCTGTAGGTGTAATGCGGGGTGTGTGTGATCGAACAGAGGGGGCTAAATCGGGATCAGATGGAGCAGGAGGGGCAGTGTGGTCGGGAGGTGGAGGTTGGGCGTTAGGGGGTGGTGCATTCTCACGGGCCGGCTGTGGGATAGGATGGGGAGGGACATGGTACGGTGGTGGCAATGGGTGGAGGAGAAACTCCTCCTCCTGGGGGTCCGTTCGTGACAAGGGAGTGTAACGTACAGAGTATTGACCTGACATATTTAACCTGTATTCCCTATCTGCACACGCGATCTTTGAAGCAACCTTTTCACGTCGCAATTCCTCTAATGCCCGTTTATCACTTTTCCGAGCCTCTTTCTGTAATCTAGCCTGAGCCCTTCTCATCCTCTCAGTCCCTTCCTTTTTCCACTGACCCAAGGCATCAAACATTGCTTGTTGGGACCTCCTCCTATGAAGTTGTGCCTCTACGGCCTCAAGCTTCTGGGGTTCGAAAGAGCCGTACATAGGCCATTGAGTCTCTGTATCCTTAGACGTGTATTTATGCCACAATGAGTTATACATTATGGGAGAAATACCGTACTTTATGTACATGTCCTTACTAGGGGTACCTTCCGGAGGAGCCGGCTGACTATCCTCCAGCACCCTTGATCGAGATGTGCAACAACAAAACCATCGTGCAAATTTACTACACACGGGCATGCTTTTCTATGTTATCTTACCAAGCGTCTCCACAAGTTTCTAAGCCGGACAAAAAGTCCACGTTACCCGTTTACCTTCACTTTTTGCAAAGAGTGAAAAAAAAAAACCCAGATAACCAAAACCAAACAAAAGGTATCGCCAACCGGCGATCCTACCAGAATCCTTTCTCGTTCTCCAGGCGGTCTCTTTACTGCAAAGCTCGTCCAAGTCTATCGGGGGCTCCAGTCAGGACCGGTGCCACTTGCGGGGGTCTTTTCAGATGCAGCGAAGGTCGGGTGGTGGCTACAAAGACGAGGGTCTCTTTCGCGTAGGTATACTCCACCACCGTCCGTTCAAACTTCCTCGTAGGGACTCCTCGACCGGGCAGCCGCGTCACTGATGGGGCCCCACGTTGGGCGCCAATTGTGGATTTGGGGGTCTCCTTGGAAGACCACCCAAAGGTGCAGGGTCCACCCTTCGTCCACGGGTCCGGGATACAAACTGAGACCAACACTGGAGCGCCGAGAGAGAGGATATTTATTACAATCTCATGAAATGGAGAGAGAGAGAGCATCAGCAACAGACACCCGCAGCTTGTCTGAGGAGGCAATCTGCCAAGCACTTTGGTTCCACGTCTTATATACCCTTCATCCCCACCCCAGGTGTGTATAGTAAAGAAAGAACACCATGATTATGAAAAGGGGGGATGTATACAGAAAACGATGAACACCATAATTATACAAAGGGAGACGTGTACAGTAAAACAATGAACACCATAATTATACAGGCAGAGGTCAATCTGATAAGTTAGCAGATGGTCACTGTTGGGCCCCTGCAGGGCGTAGGTGAAGCTCTTAATTACACAACAAGCAGAGGTCAATCTGATAAGCTAGCAGATGGTCACTGTTGGGCCCCTGCAGGGTGTAGGTGAAGCTCTTAATTACACAACAAGCAGAGGACAATCTGATAAGCTAGCAGATGGTCACTGTTGGGCCCCTGCAGGGTGTAGGTGAAGCTCTTAATTACACAACAAGCAGAGGACAATCTGATAAGTCCGAAGATGATAGCTGTCAAGCCCTGTAGGGCGAAGGGCAGGGTGAGGACAGTAAGCGCAGGTGGACAGTCCTGTTAAACTGGGGTTTAGCAAGAGTTCAGTCAGATTGTGGCAAACAAGGGCATGGGCAGTCCTGCTCGACTGGTTTTAGCATGAGTCCAGGCAGGTGGCGGCAGGTCAGGTCAGAAACAGGGCGTTGGTGGCAGTGCAGAGGTGAGGTGTATCAAGATGTGAAGCCACAGAGCATTTGTGACCCCTGTAGAGAGGTCGCAATGGAGGATGAAGCGCAAAATGGCTGAGCTAATGGCAAGACAACAGACCTACTTTTCCACAAAGTCTCCTGGGCAAATGGGGTAACATCTCCAGGTATAGAAATCTTGCCACCCATGGCATAACCAACAGCAGCTTTCAGATGCAACAGGTCACATCGGATGGATGCTTGGCTCCTGTGGTGGTTCTAGGCTGGCCTGGGGTTCTGCACACTGTACCATATGCACTTTCAGGTTTTTAGTCAATAGTGAAGAATAACCAGAATGCTTAATATAAGACATCTATGAAAAAAGGAACCGCCTTCCCAACCCTTTTTGTAAAGTTAACAGTTCTAGAGTGTAAGTGCCCACTCTCCACCCCAAACTGAGTGGCTTGTCTTATGTTGTCTCTTCATAGAGTAACGTTTGTGTATCCACAGAAAAACATCCTGGTCAAAGAGGATTGATTTCTCTTCCAGCTCTGAGGGTACCTGAGAGTTGAATGATTTTGCGTTTGGGAACTTGGTGGGCGCCTAGTTTACCTTGTTCAGAGTGCTGGGTCTGTCCATGCTTGTGCTGTACCTTCTACAGTAATGGTTGCTTGGATGCACATTTTGTACCCGTGCAATCTCAGCTGGGAGGTACTTTAATTTCATGATAGGGTACCCTTATGCAAACAAGGGAGGGCCTTTTCGTCTTCTCCTGTTCCACATTCTGACGCAGGTGCATGGTCAAACAAGCTGCCGGAAGACGCACTGATTGGTGCCATTGGGAGATCGACCATCAAGGTCTTCCATGCAGGCAGGTGCAGACATGCAATGCATACACCAGTGAGGCTAGTCCCACTGAAGTGCAAGACAGGCGGTGAAAAATCGCTGGCTCCTTTTCTCTTCTGCGCTTTCCCCAGTCCTGGCACGAGATGACAGAAATACAAAGGGAATTGCATACAGGCTAATTTCCGGAATTATTACTCTATCTGGGATCAAAATATGATTAAAATGAATAAAGCAGTGGCACTAGATGGACTGCTTCCTTGGGTACTGCACGAGTTTAGGTATGTAAAGATGGCCCCTTTGCGGCCCATTTTAAAGTACTCTTATGAGATTAGCTTGGTTCCAGAGGACCAGTGAAGAGCAAACGTGACCCACCTATACTAATGTAGAAGAACAGATGAAGCTGCCGGCCTCAGGACTGGCAACCTGATCTTTGGTTGAGAGGTTAACGAAAAACTTAAAAACTAAAGCAGCCTCTTAATAACTGTATCCATTTATTTATTTTTGAGTTTTGTAAGGCACAGTGTTTACTCAAACAGTTTCTTGGTGCTGAGCAGGGCCTAATGATGACACAAACACACATAATAACTATCACATCAAAAAGTCCTACTTAAAGAATTTAAAGGAAGAGACAGATTTTTAACATTTTAAGAAATCTCAACAAGTTAGGCTCAGACTGGAAAGAAAATGGCGGAGCATTCGAGAGCCAAGCTGCTTCTACAGAAAAGGCCCTAATGCCAACAGTTGTGAGGCGGGCCTTGGGTGCATTCAGTAGTCTTCGATTAAAATGATTAGGGCTGATCCAGGAAAATCTGATCCGCAGTGGGGAACATTGTGGGGTGTAAACTGCCCTATGGACCAGACATAAGGAGGTTAAACAATGTATGCTGCTTCACCGGAAGTCAATGGAAGATGAACAAGGCAGATAAAATATGGTCCCTCTCTTGGAGCCCCAGTAAAATCCTGACAGCAAAAGTTTGGGTCAGGTGCAATCTCCTAATCTGGTAGAAGTGAAGTTCCAAATAGATGGAGTTCCAATAGTCCAAGCACAATGAAATAGAGGCATTGGTAAGCTTGAGTCTCTTGTGTACAGTAAAAGATAGAGAATGCTGCCTGGCACCAAGCATTCACCAGTGGGAAGGCATGTATCCCATTGCATGACTCTGATTCCAACAATTAGATCACTGGATGGGTTTGGTGTACTTCGATCCATGCAAGGTTTCAACCCACAGGACCCCTAAGCGAGCTACACAGCCTCATTGTGGGTTTCTGGGTGACACA
Organism: Calotriton arnoldi; assembly: GCA_963921515.1. Lineage (NCBI taxonomy): Eukaryota > Metazoa > Chordata > Amphibia > Caudata > Salamandridae > Calotriton > Calotriton arnoldi. Next base: position 1,646,135 of record CAWUFW010001169.1, read on the forward strand.
CTGGTTTCAGTGTGTGATTGAAGCGTCAACTAGATATGGGTATGATGTCACAGTGATGCTTTACAGTGTGCTTGGAGTTGGGTGGATGCTTGGTTTAGGCATGCTTGTGTAGAAGACACCAAAGAGGGGGCATACTTTTATATGTACCTTAAATACATATCGTCCAGATACGTCCCGTGTAACATATTCATTGGCTGATTCCTTATATCATAGTGTTGGCTGCTTAAAGTTGGGCTGATTGGCATTTGTAAACTTGTAGGTGGGCCTAAAGGATATAAATATGAAGTTTCAATAATGTCGTCTTTGTTTTAAATGCTGGTGGTAGCTGATCAGACCTCATTTAGAGTTGAATGAGAACTCAAATATGGTCCCACATAGATTTTAGCCACCCATGCTGAAGGAGAACTGTTCTCATAGTTGGCAATGTGGTTGGGAGTTACGGGTCCCTGCCAGAAAGGTGTTGAGTTCGGATTTCGCCACCCTTGTGGCTGATTGCTGCCACACCTTCTATTGTTTCGTTATGCTTTTGTTACACAAGTATGCTTTAACGTTGGATAATCAGTACTGGTATGTAGATAATAACTGGCATGAGTCAGTGCCCAATGTCAACGGATGTGTAAGTAGTGCCTGTTTGATAAGTAGAACCGAAACCAGTGGGCTTTCATAGTACCCTTTTAAATTGAATGCTGTCTAGGTTTATTGTGAACCTGTGCATGGCTGTGCCCACCAATCAGCAGTTGCCAGGCCTATTATCAATAAGTAATTTAGATATTTTAGGCGGTGTACCAGGAGCTTTTTCAAGGAGGAAATGGGTAGTGGGACACAAGACAGATAATTTGTTTTCTCACTGAGTGGATATATATGTGGGGCCTTATATAAAATGTAGGAACCCACCGCATTCAACACCAGTATCAAGGGGATGTGGCATAGGAGAGAGTGTGGTTTTGATGGCTTCTCAAAAGGCAAGATGGTTTGTTAAATATCGGACTTGTACCTTTACTTAATTCCGTAGGTTGGCTCATTGTCTTCAGAATTCCTTCCCAGGCAACGCTTTGATAGTTGGGGATATCCATTCACGTCTGAGCTCTAACGATCCTTCACTGGTAGATCTGACCTTTCTTCTGAATGAAGAGGGGGCCAGTTCCATATATTCCTTTATGTGGGATAAACAGCTTTGAAGGAGATGCCTGTGGTGACTGGTAGCCAGTGTGGAGCATGTAGTGGGGGAAGGGGTTTGTTATATGGACATCGGCCCATGGGTCACTGTGTGATAGCAGTCTGGCGGCAGTGGCCTGCATTCTTTGAAGTCTGTGCAGGAGGTATGCTTATGCTTTTAGATGTATTGAGAATCATGTGGCAATGTTTTGTATCTGTTGCCGTCTGTACAATTGATATGGTGGTGATTCTGGGTCTAACTCATTTGCATAGACCTGACTTGATAGGCTTGGGTAATTATCTCCAGAACGCCTGGAAGAAATCTAAGCAGCAGAAGTCTCAAGATGCGAGGAGAAGGTTTGACCACTGCATTGACCAGCAGAGCCAGGGAAATATTGGTATCCAGTAAAACTTGTATGGTTTATGCTACTGGTACATCGCCCTGTTCAGACGACCATTTGAGGCGATTTGCACTCCTTCATTTTTCAGATGGCCATAGGCCAGGATGTACAGGTCAGAACTTCACATATTTGGACACCTCGGGTCCCTGTATGATTTGGTCACAGGTAAAGCCTGAAGGAGTTGCTTAGCTGTTGTTTGAGGTACGTGTTGAAGAATAAGGTGCAACCATAGATCAATGTGGTACATCTGGGAGGATCTGGATTGGCTTGTGGAAGTCGGGTGGGTAGAGAATATGTATGATCTCCCAATGTGATAATAGAATGCCACCTACCCTAAAGCATTATCCTGCGTGCCTGTTATATACAGCTTTTAGGTAAAGGCAGTATGGTTTACTGTCTCAAAAGCCACTGAGAGTGCAGGAGTACGAGTTGCACTTCCTCATTTCTGCCAGCAGTCAACTTGGGGACCTCAATATGATGATCAAGAGCAAGGGGGCTCAATTCCCTTCCTTTGGAATGGAATCTCAGACTGTAGCCTATGAGGAGGTCATTTGGGAAACGGAATTACACCAAATTTGTCAGTAAGCTAGATTTTGGTCCAGAAAGCGTGCTTTTTGTGATTTGATGTAAAACTGCTCCGTAGCTTTTGAGATATTAAGTCTCAAAAATATTTGTATATCAGGACAGTTGGGTTCGAGGGACTCTTGAGAGAATCCCTCAAACCCAATTTTTAAAATTGGACGTTCTGGTTGGCCAAGGGGGGATGTTTTTCTCCTTGGGTCAATTCATTCCCATGGGAGACACATTTCCACAGGAGAGGGCGCTCTGATTGGCTGCCTGCAACCTGAAGAAAGAATTTGCAGCCAGCCATTACAGGACCCAGGGAAGGGGGAAACGCCCGGGGGACCCCATCCACAGGAGCTGAAAAACAAATGGGGGGGGGGGTGCAGCCTCCCCTCCCTGAGCCAACTATGGCCCCAGGGACCCCATCTCCTGTGGCCGGCTCATATACTGTACCCCAGGGAGCCCAACCCCCGGACACAGTAGCTTCCCGCTCCCAGGATCCTGAACAGGGAATGTAAGTCAGCTCTCACCTGGTGGGAGTATTTGCAAAGCTGCCACTGGGTGGGAGTTAACATACTTTTCCTGCCCGAGGTCCTGCGGGCAGGGAAACTCGGAATACTCCCGTCCGCCGGGAGCAATGCTGGTTCCTGATGCACCCAGGGTGGGTGCATGTGGGATCCGGCTGGAGGCGCGGGCCCTGGGGCTTCCCCCACAGCCACCAAAATAGTGTTCGTTGAGTGCCCCTGGTAGGCACTGGGGCACCCAACTAAAAGGAGAGAAGACCTCGGGGGTGGGGGGGATGGGATACACAGGCCCATAGTGGCATGGGGAGGGAGGCTGCGCACCCACCTCCCCTTTATAATAAAAGATAGCCTCGGGGGAGGGAGTCCCCGGAGCCACTATTTTCACGGGGAGGGGGGAACCACGCACCCCCTCCCCTTAATAAAGAGACAAAGGCCCTGGGAGATAGGGTCGCTGGTGCCTGAAGTGGCTTTAGGGTGGGGGCAGCGCCCCCCCCTCCTCATAAAAAAACAAAAGCCCTGGGGGATGAGGTCCCCAGGGCTCGAAGTGGCTTGGGAAGGGGGCTACATCAGTGGATTGGACACAGAGCCTGGCTGCAGGGAAGCAGGGCCGGACTGGCCATAGCAGGCTCCGGGCGTTTCCCTGGTGGGCCGGAAGGGTGGGGTCCGGTTTTGTACCGGTGGGGCAGTTTTTAGGTCGAGCCTGGTCAGCGCATGCTCTGCAAGCCATGCTGTACTGGAGTATGGACTTGAAGCCCCGCCCACTCTCCGCTTATATTTGTCATTGCCTTGTGTCATTGTCCTTCGTAAATGCTGGCTTCTGATTCTTTAATAGGCTTGTTAGTCCCGCCTTGTCTTCATTTGTACCCTTCTATGAGGACTGGCCCTTTTACTTCGGTTGTTACACGGTATGTCTTACTTACTCTGTAAGCACTATTTTCTTTAATGGCTTCTCCTACTGCAGGCACTACATGCTTTCCTGCAGCATTCAGCGCGCCATGCGCGCTTTCGCGGGGTGCTTTTACAAAAAAAAGAATTTGTCAACTTGACAAACATATGCTTTTTCTGGTAAAAGCACCGAATAACGCGCTTTCACTTTAATAGAGGCCGCGGACTTTTCTTTAGACACGGCTCATCTAAAGAAAGGGGCGTGGCCTCTATTAACGTGAATGCGCTGCATGGGGCACTTGTAAACAACAAGCATTTGCAATCCAATAGGTCTCGCATTTTAGAAACTTTGACCTATTGGTAATGACAATGCCTTTTTATTATTCCAGGTTTTTTAAACACAGATACAAGGCATTGTCATTTACATTGGCAATAGCTAAAAATCTCGCAATTGCGAGACCTATTGCATTGCAAATGCTTGTTGTTGCTGGGGGCAGGTTTTGCAGCAGAGCTGCAAAATCGGCCCCTTGTAACTAAAGCAAAAGCGCAGCAGCAGTGTTCCAGCCCTGTCAATTTTATTTTTATCTTGAGCGTACCAAGTCCATCCACTATTCTAATAAAGTTTCAGCTGTAGTTCTCATGAACTTCCTTTCCTATACTCTAAGGAATCTGTCTCTTCAGGGGCTGTCATTCCTCACTTCAATATTATTTATGATACTAAAGCTCCTTCGGTTAAGGTTAAGCTTTCCTCGGTGATTTTCCAAAGGCGCATTCCTGCTGTGTAGATCTTTAAGGCAGCCACTTGGGTTACCTTCTCTCCTTTCTGCAAACTTTCTGTTTGATTCTGGTGCCAGAGCCAATGCCCTCTCATCGAGTCAATGCCCTTTTATCAAGCCATGCCCGTAGTCTTGGCTGCTGTCTACCCTTTAATAATTTCATGATAGAATGAGTTTTTGTTCGTTTTCTCAAGTAAAGCACAAAAATGAAAGCAAACGTTTTGGAAAAGACCCATTCATATGCAGGGCTTGTCCCCCCGTTCCCTTTAACTTGTCACCTTTCCCGATCTTTCTTCTCCATCTCTCCAGGCGTCCCCCCCAGCACCATGCGATCTTAAAGTGGCAGAAACGTCTAATCAAATTAGCTTGTTATTTTTTATCATTTCTTTTCCATTCCATGACCTATGAGAGGTAGCAGTGCTCAGTGGCAAAGCATGGTCTGTATTCGGGAGTGCATGGAGAGTGCATTTGGTGCAAAGGTTTTTAATTATTGTAATGCCCAAATATTTTGAGGTCAAGGCGAGAGCGCAGACCAGTACTTTGAAGATCTGCATCTTTACCAGAAGTGAACTCACGCTCTTGGCACACGAGTACAGAACAATCCTCTGAGGTGTAACTGGGGTGCTGCCTCTTTTGTGAGTGGAGTTGGCACAGGGGAAAATCTGTTTTCGGTTGCAACTCTGTGCCATGATCTGTAGTGGATCCCTGGTTACTGTGTGTTCGATGCAAGGGTATGAGGCGTGCTCCCTACACCAGTTTCTGGCTCCCTCTACCTGGATCTTGGATGTTGGTGCTGGTCAACAACAGCCAGAGTTTATTGTGCAAAGGTCATTGACTGAGCCAAAGCATAAGATGGACTAAGTGGAGATCCAGACATAGTGTGAGGTAGATGTGGATGAAGTGAGGCTGCCAGGAAGGAGTGCAGTGGTTTCCCACACGGAATCAATTATACAAAGGAGGCTTTACAAGAGTCTTTAGTGCATTCCTGCTTGAGCTGCGGAGAAGGCCGTCACAGGGCGTCTGCTGTTGCTGACTGTCTCTGTGCACTGACCAGTCCTTGCACTGAAGCTCTCTGCACCCACTCCAAGCTGCTTCACACATTGTACACTGGCCAGCCCTTGCCCTCAATCCCCCTTTACACACACTTCCTCTTCTCACTATGCACGCAGTCTGGCCCTTGTGCCGCTCTGAAGCATCTTGTACCCTCCTGCACTGGCAGATCTATTTAAGTTCTTGATTTTGAGTCACTTACAACAGAGCCTTCCGCATCCTCCACATGCATGGACAGTCACTGCACTGACAGTCCATTGTTGTTGTGCATGCTCATAAAGCTTTTGCCCACTATGGATCTATATGTTTAGTGACCCTCCGTCCTGCAGGTTTGCTTACCTTAAACCTTATTCACCAGTATAGAGTTCTGTATGGGTCACTGCACTAGGTCAAAGCTCTGTCCATCTACCCAGTACCCCGTCATTGATTTCTATACTCCTTTACCACATCCTGGAGTGCTGTACATTCTCTGTGCCACAGCTTTATTCAGTGACAACTTATACCCCCTCACTACCCAGGAACTCTGTCTACTTTACATTTTTATCTTGTAGCTCAGTCTACCAAGCGCTCCAACCACCCTTGGGTTCAGCCGATTGAACCTTCTCCCATGGCAACCCTCTTAAATCATCTATCTTTCAGATTGCCTTCCTCAATTCTGCTTCAACAGCTGAGCACGCCTCCAGCTTTCATAATCTCAATAATACCACTGTCCGCCTTTTCGCAGTTATTGCAGCTTTGCTAACTGAGTCATCTTCTCTTCACCTTTAAGCTGTCGTCTTAAACAGGTGTGACATCCTTTTCTAATACTCGGCTGATGAGCACTGAGGTGGATTTTCAGCGATCTACCGAAGCTCCCAACAAATAGTCCATCTACCATTTGCTGTGTAATGATCTGCTCCCTCCTGAATAGATTACTGCAACAACTCCAACCTTACTGTTGGCTCTTGCTCAGAAAATGTTCATCAGATTAGTTGATCTGAATGTTTAGGCTGTCCATTTACACCCAAGGCTTACCTAATGACATGAACAACCTTAACTGTACATAATTTGTTGTTAAGCTTGACATTCATATTCCTGCAGGTTCTGAAGTTCTGACTCTTGGTTGAATCAATAATGTATTGGTTTCTCCTTCCAGGGCAATCTTATTAGCAGGTCTGCTACCATTTCTTGTAAGAGTGTTATTGTGTGGGCCGGCAACCTTAACAGTGTTAGCACAGTACTGTTTCATATTCTGGCCAAAGAACACCAATGAATCCCTCACCCTCAAACATGTCGCTCTTTTGACCAAGCATGAACTGAATTGCCAACATCAAATAATAAGAATTGTTTTTTTGCTTGAACTTAGTGCGTGGAAATGCGTGGTGGGAAAGAGCCCCGCAAAGATGATGGGTAAAACTAAACCTTTGGATCGACCACGTAGCCTGTCTTATACTGCTGAGAGTTCAAATTTGTCTTCCATCACACAGAGTTTACTGTCATTCCTGCATTTCTGGGGCGAAGATCATGATGAAAGAACTGTCCAGGGCCTACTACATACTGAGAGCTTCCCGATCAATTTACAGTATGGCACTGTCATAACAATACGTTAATCTTATGGCTGCCTTCTGAGACTGAAAATGTTCTTAACTGCAATCATCACAGATGATCTCCAGACTGTCTCAAGTACATTCTAGTACCTCACTCTTATCAAGGCGACATGTATAAAAATACCAAAACATCATAAAGAGGAAACATGGTGAGATAGTCTCTGGAGAGAAAAGCACAGGTCCCAGGTAGACAACAACCAGTAAGGTAGAATATGTGTATAGTGTGTGAGAAATAGGCATGGGTTCAAGCTGAGCGGTAAATCCTTCCCTGGAGCATAGATCCTGCGTTCTGCATAAATTTGTCCTTCACTAACCTTTTTGCTTCTTTCTTGAATGAAGCAGTTGAGGGGTTCTTTCTGATTTTAGGGGGACGTGCGTTGTAGATTCTCTGGGCCATGCCTGAGACTCTAGATGCTCTGACGCCACCGGACAGCTCCAGTCTTTGTGCGAGGTTTCTTTTAGTGTTGAAATGTAGGGGTATATGAATCATGCAGACCGTTTTCAAATAAATCTTGCTTCATATGGAAGTCAGTTAAGAGACTTCAAGTCAGGGGTGATGTGACTGTTTCTTTTTGATCCTGTAATGAGCCTTGAGGCTGAGTTAAGGAAGGCCCTTAGAGGCGCCAGCTTCGCTCTGGGTAGTCCGCACAAGGTTGCTCTCCTATAGTCCAACCTGGAAATCACTAGAGCTTGAACAGTTGACGAGGTCATCCGAGAGTAGGAAAGGTTTTATTTTTCTTAAGATGTTCATGTGGAAGTTCGCTCCTTTGGTGGAAGAGCTGATGTGCTCCTGCATATTCAGATTCTTGTCCAGCGTTATTCCCAGAGATCTTGATGACTCAATAATGTGTGGTACGCAATTCAGCGCTGTTAGATGTTTCATCCATTCTGCGATGTCCGGTGCATGTTTGGGTGAGGCAATTAGGAGGATTTGTGCCCACTAGCAACATGAAAGTTATTTTATTACCTTCTTAGTACAGAAGTCCAGGACAGACAGACTCCGAGTCTCTGCACAGCTATAGATACAGTTTCAGTCTCCTCAGCCCAGCTGAAATTTTGATAATGGTGTCACTTTGTCCAGTAGAAGTAGAACACCTTCCTGTTAGAATTAAAATGTGGGATGAGAATTGAGAAGAGCTCCTGCTTCCAGATTAGTAACTAAGGCGATGCCTTGATCTACTCAACCTTTAAGACGTTTTTGTTACTGTTTTCCACTCAACATGTGATGGATTTCTTTGGACCTGCACTGTTAGAGTTGTGGTCTTTGAAAGGGTGGCTGGCTTTTGGCAGCAGGTCTGATCAAGTTAAACTGGGTTCTTTCCTCTTCACCTGTACCGTTGTCTGTGGAGTTTCATGGAGTTGACCACTGACGCTAACCCTCTTAAAGGATTCATGTTACACTTGGCAATTAAACTCAGCAATTGTAATCTGTGCCTCCACATGTGTGCTAATAAAACTCTGAACTTGATAAGACTTTATACATTATTTAATGTGTGTACGTTTGTGTATATATGTGTGTGTGTGTGTGTATGTATGTATGTGTATATATATCAACACACCCGTTCACTTTTTGAAACTGGCTCCAACACGCTTAGGCTCGCTTTTATGATGGCTTTATTGTGGCTTATGCGTATCTATCTTAATCTATCTTAACCTATCCTACTGGCAGTCGCCAGTAGGTAGTTCTAGTTAGGACCATGTTTCCATCTTTGTTTTGCCAATAACTTTGTCGCCGCTTTACGAATCTTTATGAAATGTTCAACATTGTTGCTACAGTAGGTTCAGCTGCTGTGTTGAAAGTTTCGGGGTGATCCGTCAAGCGGGGGCCAAGAAAAAAGTGGGGTCTCAAAACGCGTTTTCCCCATGCATTTTCCAAACGGAGTTTGAACATGACTGCAGCCCGAACGACTAAACGGAATTACATCAGATTTGGCAGAAAGCTAGATGTTGGTCCAGAAAGCGTGTTTTTTGTGATTTTGTGTAAATGCGTTCAATAGTTTTAGAGATATTTAAGTTTTAAAAATATAGATATCTGGGGACGCGGATCCTTGCAGTGGACTCGTGGATCCACAGTCCGTGTGCTGAGATGCGATTGGCTTCCAACACTTCAACCAGGAAGTGTTGGCAGCCATCTTGGGTCACGGCTTGAACCTGAGTCTCACAGAAAATGTAAACAAAAAAATCAGAAAAGGGGGCAGGGAGGAATTCCCTTATCCCCCCAGATATGGTGGTGGTGGGGGGTCTGGCATGGCCCCCGGGGGGTTAAAAGCATTTTTTAAATTCAATTTTGCCGCAAATTTGCAGGTGGACCTGCGGAAAAATTGAAAAAAGACAGGCAGGCTCACGTGCGTCTTTTATAGGAAGCCCCAAGGTGGGCCAAAGCCCGGGAGCAGTGTATTTTAATTAAGTAGGGGGCCTGTGTTGCCCCTGGTACCGCCACATCTCTGGGGCTATTTCTAAAATGAGTGCTCGTGAGGCCTGTACAGCCTCCTCCACAGCCACAGGGTCCCCCTCCTCCCCGGGGCCAATTGCAATGAAATGGGGGGCCTCGCGGACCCCTGCCCCTGGGACTACCACCTTCCCATGGCCAAAATGATTTTTTTTTAAATAGGGGGGCTGCATGCCTCACCCCTCACCCCCCTCCCTAATGGGTAGTTCTCGGGCCCAGGGACCGCCACCTCCCTGGGGCAGGCCCTACCTAAAAGAAGAAAGAAGGGGGGCCGCGTGGCCCCCCCCTCCTGGAGCCATCAATGGCCCTGGGGACCGCCATGACCCAGGGCCGGCTTCTGCTGTGTCCGGTGGTGCCCACTCCCGGGACATGCTTGGTGGGAGTTTTACCGCCCAGCCAAGCCATAGCAAACTGTGCTCCGCTTCTAGCAAGCGAGAGAATAAAAAATGTTCTTTCTTGCTAGAAGCGGAGCAAAATTGCTTTGACAGAGAGGGAGGTGCATGTTCAGCAACTCTCTCTCTGTCAAAGCAATGCCGGCTCCCGCAGTTGATGGGGAGGCGACAGGGACCCCTGAGGCTCCCCCGTGGTCCCCAACAGAGAGAAATTGGCCTGGGGGGGGGGGTGCCTCTGGGCCGCCCTCCCCTATTCAAAATAGGCCTGGCCCGGGGCTAAAATTGTCCCAGGGAAGGGAGGCCACGAGATCCCCTCCCCAAATAAATAATAAAAAATAAAAAAAGACCGGTAAGTTGCCCGAGGTCGCGTACCCTCTCTTCACCACTCTGCAAACGTGCCTCCTGGTGCACTGTTGGTTGGGGGATGAAGTCCCCCTTAGATGCTGCGGATCCTTGGGGGCCAACAAGCCCTCCTGTTACCTCCAGTAAGTCCCACACATCAGGATTTCTGAAAGGTCTTTGGAGCCACTCCCCCTTTCTCCACCACTCTGCAAACACACCTCCTGGCACGCTACTAGTTGGGGTGAAGTCTTCGTGTAAGCTGAGGGCTCTTGGGGCCCAAGAAGCCCTGCTGTTACCTCTAGTAAGTGTGACACAGCCTCGCCCCCTTTCTCCACCTCTCTACAAACGCGTTTACTAGTTAAAAAAACAGAAATTCACTGAAAAAAGCAAAGGTTACAGGGACGTTATGGTTAGGCTGACATTTGACTCGTACAAAACCAGAGACATTCAGCAGTTATAGTTAGCTGGGCTAACTATAACTTACGCCCCCGCAATGCACTGCTTATGACCTCACATATTACATCACTCATGACATGATCAGTGACATCACTGATGACATCTCAAATGACATCTCTCATGACCACTGATGACATTACTTGTGACATCATCCACACTTGCACACCTACTCACTGATTCATAGAGCAACTCACTCATACAGCCACTAACTCAACCACTAACTCGCATATAGTCACTCATGCACCTATTCACTGACCAATACAGCCACCGACACATCCAGTCATACAGATATACAGACATTTACACACCCACTCATACACCCAAAAAGCCATTCTTATACTCAGTCACCTATAAAAATACTCACATACCTACTCACTCACCCAGTCACTTACACACCCATACAGTTACTCACACATCCACTCACTCATAGATATACTAACACATCTACTCACTCATCTATACATTCACTGAGAGAAGTACATACTCTCCCAGACAACTCTCACTCACTCACCGATACAGCCATTGACACACCCGCACCCTCACCCATATAGCCACTCATTCATCCTCTCATTCACCATTACAGCCACTTACACAAAAAAATCACTCACCCATACAGATACTCACGCAACCACTTTCTTACTCATGCACCCAGTGACACACCCACTCACCCTTTCAAAAATTCACACACCCACTCACTCATGTATAGTCTCTCGCATACCTACTCACTCTTGTATACACCACTTACACACCCACCCACTCACTCATCCACTCATATACGAACTCCCATAACCACTTACCTTAGTATATATCTTTAACACTCAATAACTTTAGAAAACAGTCATTGGATGATGTCATCAGTGATGTCATTTGAGATGTCATCAGTGAGGTCATGAGTGGTGTCCCTGGCCATGTCATGAGTGATGTAATATGTGAGGTCATAAGCGGCGCATTGCGGGGGTGTAAGTTATAGTTCGCTCAGCTAACCCGAACTGCTGAATTGCTCTGGTTTTGTACTAGTCAAATTTCAGCCTAACTATAACGTCTCTGTAACCTTTGTTTTTTTCAGTGGGGGAAAAAAATAAATATATATATATATATATATATGTGTGGTCCTTAGTGCTTCATGTACATCATAACCATCTCCAAAACTGGAACCATCAGGACTTGGCTGAACAGAGATAACATTGGTGCTGGGAAGTATCCTATCCTTACAGTTACTCAGCTAGCCCTCTCCATTTTTACATTGCTTCACCAGGTCCCTCACAAAATGTCTATGATCTAGATGTCATTTTAGACGCAGACCAGTCCCTTGTCCTGAGTGTCAACACTATCTCCAACAAGCATTGGCATAGCCAATAGGTCTCGCTTTTGGGACCTTATAAGTATTTAGTTATGCAGCACAATATCCTTGGTGCAACAACATCAACTGTTGCATGGCTAAACACTTATAAGGTCCCAAAGGCGAGACCTATTGGCTATGCCAATGCTTGTTTTATTTAGCGCCGTGATATCCCACTGGGATGAGTGTTGCGCTCTATAAAAACTGTAAATAAATAAGTATTTGCTGATTTAGACAGTAATGCAGTAACTTGCCTTTATGCCCACCAATGTTTGCTACATAAGAAAAATAAAAATAGAAACACTACAAATAAACACAAGCATTTGCAATGCAATAGGTCTCACCTTTGGGACCTTATAAGTGTTTAACTATGCAGCATATTATTGATCAGATTACATTAGACATTAAAGATAATAAAGTTTGTGGTAAAATCTGTGCAATCTGTGCATTTCAGACCCGAGACAACACATAAATACATTAGGTTTCGCCTATGTGATTAATATTTTTTATTTTGTTGTAAGATTTTGCTTTGTGAGCAGTTGTGCAGTGTGACAGTGAAGAGTGCAGCACTGGAGGCAGGGGTCCAGTGTGTGAGGAATTTGGCCGGAGGAAGTAAATGTTATTGATGTGCACAGTGTTGCGTTGGGAATCAGTGGCATTTTTTTTATTTTTTAAGAAAATTGTGGAGGGGTGGGAGAACAACCTGGAAAGCACATGGGGGTGGGAGCGTTAAGTGGGAAGCAGCATACGGTAGCGAAAGGGTAAGCAAACACGTGCACTTTCATAGAGTGCTAAAAGCAAAAGAAAGTAGCTTACACTTTCAAAGGTGCTTATAGAATGAAGCAGGTCAGAGGAACATCAGTGATTTTCTTTTTTTTTTTTGCAGTTCCCGATAGCGCGAACTCGACTTGAAGGTACTGTAGCGCTATACATAAGCACAAGTTACATTACACACGGTCGCATTTATATTCTTTTTAAGGGACAGGAAGATTACGTGATGTCAAGAATCACAGGGTGTTAAGCCGACGCCGAGACTAACAGCACCGAAAGCGTTTTAAAGAGAGGAAGCATTGAAAAGCTATGTTTGTTTATAAGCTAAGCCCTGTTACCCTGAGGGGTCTTATCAGTAGAAACCAAACGTGTAGCAACACAACCGCAAGTGAAGAGTGCAGCACTGGAGGCAGGGGTCCAGTGTGTGAGGAATTTGGCAGGAGGAAGTAAATGTTATTGATGTGCACAATGTTGCGTTGGGAATCAGTGGCATCAGACTTTCATAGAGTGCTAAAAGCAAAGAAAGTAGCTTACACTTTCAAATGTGCTTATAGAATGAAGCAGGTCAAAGGAACATCAGTGATTTTTTTTTTTTTGCATTTCCCTATAGCGCCAACTCGACTTGAAGGTACTGTAGCGCTATACATAAGCACAAGTTACATTACACACGGTCGCATTTATATTCTTTTTAAGGGACAGGAAGATTACGTGATGTCAAGAATCACAGGGTGTTAAGCCGACGCCGAGACTAACAGCACCGAAAGCGTTTTAAAGAGAGGAAGCATTGAAAAGCTGTTTGTTTATAAGCTAAACCCTGTTACCCTGAGGGGTCTTATCAGTAGAAACCAAACGTGTAGCAACACAACCGCACTTGATATAAGTGCGGTATGTGCAGCGTGCAGGGTGTGTGGGTGGGAATTATGTAATCTTCTGAGTACCCCGCTTCTGCTCCGTTGTGTTGATGACCCTAACACAGATGTCTAGAGCAGAGATGGCAGTGGGGAGAAAAGGTCCCTGCGCACAGATCCCACCATTAACAACAACCATTGGCCGCGAGACAAGATATGTGGTGGGGAGGGGGAGAAGCGGGAGTTGTGTGCGCGCGCGGCCAATGCTTGAAAAACACGCTCGGAAAAAAAATGAAGGTGACGAGGAGGGAGTGGGAGGGGGTAGGGGAGGGGATTCACGCGCTGTAGAAAGCCAGATGGCAGCTGCTGTGCACGTCGCACGCGCTTGTGCGCGTAACAGCAAGCTGGTGGCCGGCTTGGTAGCACTTTCAAAAGCCCCTTACTAAATGTCTTGCAGAGCAGCGCATGCGCTGGCTCAGCAAGACCTAAAAATGGTTTCTTCCATTTATGAATTGTTGTGAAATGTCTCCACTTTTGTTAATCTGCAACAGAAAGTTGTCATCCTTTCATGAAGGATTTCAGCAAAAGTTTCTAATGGGACTCTTCCCTGAAACCCTCTGAAAGCCCAGCACTGCACATAACCATGCATATCTTCAGTAAATGCTTTGATTTGGAGACCTGGGCCCCTTGGGCCCTCTCATCTTTAACATGCCGCTTCCTAACAAAGTAGGGCACTTCTATTCACAGCACTCCATGCTCCAAGGACATTGCATGTGCAGCACCCACTTTTCTAGGATACTGTATGAGCAACACCAGACCTCCTGGGACATTGTTAATGTAGCCCCCACCACTAGCGCGTCTGGGTCGCCTGTGCTTCTATGGAATTGTACGTGCAGAACCTGCCCTCCTAAAGCTTTCTTTCTCCTCTGCTGGCCATGCTCCTAGCACATTGCATGTGCAGCACCGGCCCTTCTAGGGCTCTTATGCTCTCAGAACATTTGCTTGCATTGCGCATAGCCTCCTATGTCTCAATTTCTCTACTATGTATGCGTTTCTCACAAGACACTGTGTTGCTCGGATATGAACTTACCTTAAAGAAATGAAAAGGCAAGAGGCGTTAGGCAAAACAGTAACAAGTTGGTTTAATTAAACGCAGCGGTTGGGAGAGTCTTGATGGAATGCGCCTGAGGATAGTCTCTCGGTGTACAAAGTTTTGGCTGGTATTATATACATCTCATGGGGTACAATAAAACAATTTCTGCATTCTTAAAAAAAGCATCTCAGTCATAAATTAACAAGTTTGGGCATCTGATAATGACACAGGTGGCTCTCGACGTCGGGGAGAGCTAGTGTGGGCCAGTGTGTATGTACCCAGATGTCTGGCACGAGGAGCACGTGATCACTACGTGTGGTGTGCATGTTGTGTCCTGATTGGCTGAATGTTTCTATCTAAATGTGGTATCTAGCTTTGTGGTATTTTGGGGGAACGCAAGCCTTTGGCCAACCATGTTTTATTGGGGCCAATTGCCTCAGACCTGTTTGTGGTACAACTGTCTGTCTGTCTGTGGGATCGATCAGGGTTTTTCCTGGGCACGCGTCTGTCTTTGGGTTCAGAGAGACCCCATCTGTGACCTGTTATTGACCTGTTTTGAATAGGCGTGGGTCGCAGGACCTGGTTAACCACGTATCTCCGACTCTGAGTTGATGGGAAAGTCACCTAGGGTAAATCTGACAGCAATGATATTAGTTCACTGGAACTCCTAAAAAAAAAAAAAAAAAATATGGCAGTCACTGGTATCACGTCACAGTTGTCATAGCATACATTGATATTGTCTTTACCGATATTGACATAGTTCCAAAATTGTGGCGTACATCAATATCGCTTTTACTGGTAACAACATTGCCATTCGGGCATAGATTATGGCATACATTGACACTGCTACTCCCTCTATTGTCGCTATTGTGCAGGCATAGATTGTGACATACATTGACATTGTATTTATGGCCATTGACATTCATACGGGCACAGGTTGTGGCATACGTTGACATCGCATTTATTGGTATTTCCGTTGTTGGGCCTGCACATATCATGGTACTCATTGACCTCATATTTACCCATTCCAACAACTGTGTTCACAGCATCCACCTCTCTGAGGTCTCTACGTGCAGTGCCCCATTCTCACCCTGGGGTTTGTTTGGCTGTGAGTAAGTGCCTCTTTTGACACAGTTAGCCCCACAATTTTTGCCTGAAACATGATGTGGTTTAGATTGAAAGGGCACAGGGTTCCTGCCAACCAGGTCCCTTGGGCCAGAGCTCCTTCCCTAAAACTGTACCATGATTGGCACAACTTCAGATCTGCTTGTAAGTCCATAGTAAATGGTACCCCTGGTACCTAGGGCATTGGGACTGAAGAGGGTCCCTTAGGGACCTCTCACCAAGGCCATGCTAAGTGCCACTGAAGCCTGCATGCCTTGAAAACAAAGTCGACATGGCACACTGCCTATGTGCCGTGTCAAAGCAGTACTACCCAAGGTATAGGTAAGGCACCCCTCTAGCAGGCCTTACAAGCCCTAAGAGGGTGCAGGTGTGAACATATTTGCATGAGCAGATATACCCCTACAATATTTAAGTCTATTCTTAATATTGTAAGTGCCAGGAAAGCCATAGAGAGTACATGGGCTGACAGCTCGACAAGTCGAGTTCCTAAGCACCATGATGGCTTCACTGAACTCAGGAGTGTTTGGTACCAAACAACTCCTTTTAATAAATCCACACTGATTCCAGTATTAGATTTATTACTCGGAGGGCACCTCAGAGGTGCCCCCTGAAAACCTAATAACCCTGATATGGTCTCTGACTGGCTTTAGGCAGGGTGCCACCACCAGACTTGTTTCTGGACTCCTGGGTCGAGAACCTCTGCTCTCTGTGGCCAGAAGCAAAGCACTTCCTGGGCCGAGGTGTCAGACCTCCTTCCCCAGGATGAGCACAGTGCTCGAGAGGGAAGCTTCAAAGGCCTTGCCGTCTTAGTAATGCGACCCCACCCTCTGCTGCTAGCAGCAGATTGCAGCCCCCAGTTCAAACCCCCACTTTTGATAGGAGAGCCGGTGGGAAACCTTGGTGAGAAAAGGAGGTGTGCCCCCCTTCGCTAGCTCCACCCATCAGGTGCTGGAGGGGAAGTAAAGCACATTTTTCTTTGCCCGCCATCTTGAAGATGTTGGGACTTATCCAGTCAGGGCTAGGCCGCCCTCCCACAGGATGGTGACGAGAAGAAACCAACTTTAAAACCGAGGAGCTCTGCCCCGAGGAACCGTGAAACCGCCTCCGTACCCACCTCTGCACCCAATCCCCACGGCCCGAGTCCAAGTGGCCCACAGATCCTGCAAAGGTTCCCAAGTGATGCTGAGCCAAAGTCCACTATGGGCTGACATCTGCCAGACTCCACCTGACGCCGGCAGTCTCAATCCGAAGAGTCCTCCTAACTGTCACCTGCCTGGTAAGTTGTTCCCAACGCCAAAGGACACCCCTGTTCCCGTAACCCCTGTGTCTTGGGGAGTTTGACCAACTGTGTCCCTACGTCCCCTAGCATCAGAACTCACCTGGGCAGCTGTGGGTTTTCTTCATTCAGCCTCCTGGCCCGAGCCTGCAGCCTCTTTTCAAAACTGATCCCCATTGAGCTGCATTGGGTGCCTGACGTTAAGTTAGCATTCTGCACCCGGCCGCCCCTGTGCCGCTGAGGGTGTAAGTTTGAAGCTGCCTTGTGGCTCCCCGTGCTTACCTTAACTCCCAGAAATTAAACCCTGACACTGCTTTACTTACCTGTGAGCAGCGCAACTTCGATCACCCCCAGTCTCCATTGGCTAACATTGGGCGCCTGCCCCGAATTTGACCTCTGCACCCGGCCGCCCCTGTGCCGCTGGTGGTGCATTCTTGGAACTAATTTGAACCTTGCCTGGTGTTGACCTGAAACCCCGAATACTAGATCTGTAAGTCGTGTAGTTACCCTCAAAACTGCATTCTTGTTTTCCTCTCATAGGTTAACATTGCTGAACTGAAGTATTGCACTGTCCACTTTTTTAAAGTGAAAAGTATTATTATTTAAAAACATACAAATTTTTTAACTTACATCTTGGACTTAAAATAGATCTTGAAAGAAGCTTATTTAACATAAAATTGGTGTGGATCTCTTTTTTGGGTTATCATTTATTAGTCACTGATTCTATAACAAATGTCTACATTCCTCTGTGTTAGGCCTAAGGCTGCTTGACCACACTACCACAAATAGAGCACTTTGGGTTTACATTGAGCCCTGTACACTTCTGGGGGAATCACTGGACTCTTTACACAATATAACCACTTAGTGGTATATCACATAAAGTGCCATCTCCCTACATTGGAATTTTCCTTCCGCATCTGAACTTCTTTCATCATGACACTAGGGCCCAGCGCACTCCATTCCTCCCAATCGCCCCTGCTTCTCAGTTTTATCAGTCACTGAAGCTGGGTTATCCCTCTTCTTTCCGGTATTAGAGAGTCCTTGTCAAAACATATAGTGTTGAGATTACTGGTAATCTTTGTGGCATTGTATTTATGCTATGTAAAAGATGTGGCTGTTTTTGATGTTCACACTAGTGCCACTCTGAAATGGGTGTCTGAGGTGCTTTCTGAAGAAAATACCCGCTATCTATGGCCCTTTGATGGCATTTGGTAGAACAGGGCATCTCTCTTGCAGAGAAGGTGTTTAAGACTTTGAAAGTACTGAAGTCTGTTTTGGGTGTATTACAGTTGCGCTTTGTGTGCGGTATCGGACACCACAGCTCGCTGTAGTCGATGTGTACATACTTAAATAAGAGAGTTGCACTGATGCTGAAAGCTTATACGGCAGTGGACCCTGTGAAGGTTTGAGTCTGGGTTATAGGAATGCCCTATTGCCTACTGGCTGGTCCACTCATCTGTGGAGTGGGCTGAGGGGAGGCTTTTCACCAAAGCTGAAAGAAATCCTGCCCGTTGTTTTTCAGGAAGCATCTGCTTGCTGGTTCCCGCTCATTCATTTGCTGAGTATCATGAACTTGACTTTCTCATTAGCCTGTGCTTTAGGGCACCCCATCAACACGCTACAAGAGGTGCTCTTCTCACTCTATTGGCCACAACAACTGACATCAACCCACCACTGCCCATATTCTGCAGCTGCACAATACAGCAGCCGCTACACCCCTCACGGAGCAAGGCACCTCGCAGAGCAGAAAAACCTAAATATATTAAAAGGCAAATCGGACTATTATCAAATGAGAGTATTCTCAAAGGTGAATCAAAACTTAATTCCACTTCTCTGCCCCCCACGTCAGTGTTCAATAAATAAATATACAAACCACAACATTCTTACACCCCCCCCCTCCCCAAGTCTACACCATAGAATACTCTGTCGACATTCTAGCCCTCACCTAGGCTCTCCTGAGAATCCCTTATTGCCCCCCTGAGAAAGCCCTATTGGCCCAATGCATCATGTGCTGCCATTATTCAGACCTCTCTGAATCTGTAATCGAATCCTCTCACTTAAGGACAAGGACTGCATCCTACCTTCTCCATCAAATAGTTCTCCATTGGCTCATTGTATTCTATTCTCTCCATTGCAACCAACTTGTTCTGAATCGCCACTTTCTCTGCTCCGTTCAAAGATTGGTCTTCTATCCCTCTCCTGAAGAGGCCCATATAAACCTAAAAGAACTCTATCGCTAACTCTGCGTCACCCTACAAAGCTGATGCCACCCGGCCTCAAGACCTCATTAATCACATTCCACTGCTCAGGTCCTGAAATGGTGACCGTTGAAGCAGTGGACTGTAATCTAGATTGCAAGGATACAGGTGGCACCCAGCCCACTGGTTCTTCTACATAGGTATGCTGCCTTTGACACTGTAGCTCACTAGATGCTCTTACATGTATTTTCTCCTATATGGACATCTCTCTCTCATTCATGGAATGGTTCATTGCTTTTCTTTCTGGAAGACATCAATTTGTCCCCAGTTGTTATCAATGTATCCTACTGCTTCATCCTTCCATGGTGATACAGATTGTTTGGTCTGAGTGCAGATCCCGGGGATTCTGCCTCCAAGGAACACAACGTGCAACTCCAGTTCTCCAGCAGACCTGGTGAGGATGCTTTGCATTGGAAATGAATTTGCATAATACACTCTGGCATTTGGTTTGGCCTCCTTGTGATGTGGGCTGTCCGAGACCTACATTTCAACACTGACGTTTGCCCTTCCTAGTGGATATGAGGAAATGTATTTGTGATGCCCAGGAGTCCATAGTAAGTGATACTTGAGACATCTCGAAAGTCACCGGTGTGTTGATAGACCTCTTGTGGCTCTTTATGTTATGGCTATCTATGGGTGGTTTGTGCCTGACTGTTGTGTGCACCTGATGGTTCTTTCTATGTTGGAGTGTAGTTGGAGTAGGAGAGCGAGTCCCTCGGTTTGGTGTTTTCTTGGGAGTTATACACAAATTTGTGAGCCCTGCTCTGCCATGTGGGCTGACCTTTATTTGGGAAAAGCAAATGCTTTTGTATAAGACAACCCTCGCCCACCAGGGCTATCCCTTGGTAGCATGCTTCACCGCTGGGTTCCTTCCCGTTCCACTTCCATTCACCTATACGGGAATGGGCCAGGCCGGGCCTTGAAGAAAGTGTGACTACAGGCTTGCCTTGCATCTGTGGACCTGTGGAGCACTATTAAGTGTTTTTTTTTAATATACACACACAGTGGAACAGACACCAAGTAGGTGTAAAAAATGCATTTGGCATGTAGAGAGCGTGATTGGAATGCACTTTGCATTGATGTAAGGAGTGGTCTCTGGGAGCTTGCCACAGGGAAAAGTGGCAGAAACATGTAGACCAGGCATAAGGAGGAGGTTTGGGCCATTGGACCCCTCTCAACTTCCCATTTTCTTTCCCATATTTTAATCCTACAGACTGGGGGATTCATTTAAGCAACAGTTGCCACCAGCCAGGTATTTTTCATCTAAAAAGGACCCCTCCATCTCCTATTTTCTGATACTATTGGTCTGATACCATTCACCGCTCCTGAATAAGTCATAGGTAGCAGCACGCCCCGCTCTGCAGCGGAATGGGAAGGAACCCAACGGTGAACCATGCCACTAAGGGGTAACGCTGGTGGGTGAGGGTTCTCTTATACATGAGCATTTGTTTTTCCCAAAGGAAGGTCCGCTCACATGGCAGAATGAGGCACTCAAATCTGTGTATAGCTTTCAATTGAGGAAAATGAGCCCTCCTCTTCATTACCTCTTCTCTCCCTCATTTTGTGTTGGTAAGTTTTGTTGGGAGTGACTCACAGACATCTGTTTGACTTACTGTAGTGCTTTTGTAGATTCAAGAGTGTTGATCTTATTCTGTTGTGTTTGCTCCATTGGATATCGTGGCCTTTGTTGCTGCATTTGTTGTGTGACAGTAGTGTTGGCGTGTCTGCAGTGCTCTGTTGTGCTGACTGTCATGGTCTTATATTGGTAGCTTGTGACTGAGGGTGTCATCTTTTGACAGCTGTGTTCACGTCTCTTATACTCTATTGCATACTTTAGTCTCTCCTCCTCGAGAGATTCCTCTCCAGCTGTCACCACTTTCCATTCCAGGGCTGCCTATATGTCCCATTGTGGGACAGCTGTGTTTGGCTGGTCCTGGGAACTCTTTTGTATAGTTGTTCAGGTGATCAGCTGCCTGCATCTTTCATGTTTCACTTGCCTTGTTTCAAGTCTTCTATCTTCAGAGGTCTCCTATGGCGTCCGACAGCCATATGTAGGAGTGGACACCCATCTGAGGTCCCCTTTCCTCTGAGACCCTTGGGTGTGCATGAGCAGGCCCGGCCTCCTCTCCTTGTGCAGTAAGTGACTGCAGTAGAGGCTTGCGGCTGGCCTTAAAGGTGACTGGGTTCACCAGCTGTACTGCCAACTGACAATCTAATCATTGGATCAGGGAAAAACACATGCTGCTTCCCTTCTGTACTGGGACTGCCCAGTACTCCTTGCTGTCTGTCAGACGTCAGGTGACCATGGTGAGTGGAGGGAGCTGGAGCAAAGTCCACATCTTTGCAGGTGTGTCTGCCACACTAAAAGCTTCTCTCATGGGTGGGCTTTGAAACACTCAATGTTTGATCCCTGGGTTGAGATGGGGGTTGAATCTGCGTCCCTCCCCTTCACCTGCCCCAGCGGGATGCTGGTTCCAGACCGCTGCAAGACTGGGTGTCAGGAGTGGGTTTCATCCTGTTGAGAGCTGCTCGTACCATGTGAAAAAACTAAAGGTAGATTATGTGCTTCCATTTTGCTTAGTTCAGGGCAGAACAACAAAATTCACACGGATGTGTACTGGAAATTCTATCCCACCCCCCAATACACAACATTGACTTACAATACCACCCCAAGGGCATGAGGGACCCCTTTTGCTCCCATCAGCTCCTTTGTAAATCCGCATCCTTGTTTTAGTGTGGTCACAAAAGGTATGCATTGTATTTATGTAGCCCTTACTAACCCTGATGAAGGGTTAAAGCATTCTGACGGGTAGCATGCTACTCTTGAACCCAAGGTTAGTGGTTATTCCATCGGCTATTAGTTATTGTAATTCGTCTTGTGTTCTTGGTAAAGGGTTGTATGCATTCCCTACAGTTCCTTTGTCATAGATTACGTTTATAGGAGTTAGGTTGAGATCATTAGTCTGAGCTCATGCAAATGCAAGGTGGGCTGAGGAGATGGGCTGGAGGGCGTTTGGATACTGTTAGATTGCAAGGAGCAGTTATGAGTAGATGGGCTAGAGGGCGTTGGATACTGTTAGATTGCAAGGAGTTTTTATGAGTAGATGGGCTGGAGGGCGTTGGATACTGTTAGATTGCAAGGAGCGGCTATGAGTAGATGGGCCGGAGGGTGTTGGATACTATTAAAAAGCAAGTAGCTGTTCTGAGTAGATGGGCTAGAGGATGTTGGATACTGTTAGATTGAAGGAGCGGTTATGAGTAGATGGGCTAGAGGGTGTTGGATACTGTTAGATTGCAAGGAGCGGTTATGAGTAGATGGGCTAGAGGGTGTTGGATACTGTTAGATTGCAAGGAGCAGTTATGAGTAGATGGGCTAGAGGGTGTTGGATACTGTTAGATTGCAAGGAGTGGTTACACACAGTGTATTGTGATCAGTTTGCAGAAATACAGTAGAGTGAGGCAGGCATGGGACAGAGTAAGCTATTCTCGGGAACAGTAAGGCATGCAGATGATGGAGGCTCCGGAGAGGTCATCTGATCGAAAGGAAGGCGAGAGAACAATCCGATCCAGGTCAATTTTCATGGAGGGGTTTACCACTATAATGGCAGAAGGATACTGTTGGAGATGACATACAATCTGAGGAGGTTGAAAGTGCAGAAAGTAGGGTTGATGGTTTTCACCTGCGGGTAGTTACTGTATGTTGTTGCATCTTTGGTTGTTCCGTTTGGCTGTTGATGGTGTTAAACAGTTTGTCCTGTAATGGGTTATTTTAATAGTGAAGATTATTTTGATTCTTACAACTTCGTTCTTGGCTCTCTGTACTGTGAGGTACTGTGGTATGTCCTCTGCAGGAGGAAGGACACAGTACGAGCCAGACAGCATTGGCTGTTGCTCCGCAAGCATCATAACAGAACTTGTAATGTAGTTGTGCCTTTGCTCTTTGTTGGTTCAGTGGTACTCGGTTTATCACTTCTGTAGGGTGAAAGGCTGAGCCAGAGCTGCCATAACTTGATCTGCTGACTTGCAGTTTATGTACTCACCGTGGCAGTGGACGCTTAACTTTATGAGCTATCTTACCCTTCCAGTCTCACTTCATTGTAACTTCTACCTCTCAGACAATGCTCTTGGGGCTCATATCAGCTGGTCATCACAGCATTAATTTACCAGAACATGAAACTGATATTCATTTTACAAGACTCGCAAAAGAGCGCATGTACTGAAGCCTCCCTTTTGGAGTTGGACTCTTAGAGTTGTTTAGATTAAAGTGACCTCTAGACTGGTGGAAAGGCGGGTCTCTGAGGTCGGTACCAAGGCAGTGAGTGGCTCTAGCACCTAGCGAGTGGTCTCTGTGTAATAGAGTTAAAGTGTGTCAAAGGACCCGGATCGGCTTCCAGCAGACATTGGTGGTGAGGGAGACCTCAAAACTAAAGGCCCAAGATTGACACCGAGCATCCTTTTGGGGACAAGTGGCGCGAATCACTGGTCATTCAGTTCAAGGTGTGCAGTTGTGATGGGAAAGAGCCTGGACTGGATGAGCTTGAATATTCTTAGTCTGCTGTCAAATGATCTTTCCATTTCCCCAAAGGAAGACACTGGTTTCCTTCTGGGAGACGCATGGATCCAATCACAATGTAGAAGACTGGTGTGTGTCTGCACTTTGTAAGGTCCCCATGAATAAAGGCCATGATTTAGGTAGAAATCAAATTAACTCTTAATATATTTCATGAAAAGTCTTAATTCTTTTGCTTGCTTGCTCTGTGATGTTTCTTGTGTGTAAGAAGTACAACGTGGTGCAACTGCAGGTTGTGAGATCGCTTTAAAGTCAATCAATCAATCAAACATTTATAAAGCGCAGCAAATCACCCATGTGGGTCTTGAGGCACTTGGGAAGTTGGCTGATGCGTGGTGGTCTTCAGTCGAACATTCAAGTCTTGAGTTCTTTCCTGAATTGTTTTAGTGATGTGGCATTCCTGAGGTTGTTCCATGTCCTGCCCAAAAGGTGTGTAAAAGAGCATCCTCTGCTGTTGGTTCGGCATATCCGAGGGGTATCTGTGAGGAAGAGGGAGCTGTCTGGTCAGTTGGTGGAAGGTCAGGCGTTTAAGGTATGAGGGTCCTTTGTGTAGGGCTTTGTAAGCGTGAGTCTGTATCTTGAACTGGCCTCTCTTCTGTATCGGGAGCCAGTGTCATTTCCTGAGGGGAGGTGTGATGTGGGTCCTTCTGGGGAGGGCGAGGATGAGTCTTTCCGCTGTGTTTTGTATTGTCTGAAGTCTCTTCAGGAGGCATGCAGTGATTCCTACTAGAGTGTGTTTCTATAGTCCAGTCTGCTGGTGAAGAGGGCTTGTGTGACGGTCCTTCTGGTGTTGACTGGCAGCCATCTGAAGATCTTGCGGAGCATGCAGAGGGTGTGGAAGCAGGCGGATGAGACTTCGTTGACCTGCTTTTTCATTGAAAGCTTGCTGTCCAGGATGATGCAGAGGTTGCGGGCACGGTCGGCTGGGGGTGGGCCGAGCTCCGCTGGCCACCCTGTGTCGTTCCAGGGTAAGGTGTTGTTCCCGAAGATGAGGACTTCTGTATTGTCTGTGTTGAGTTTGAGGCAGTTGTCTTTCATCCATTTGGCGACGTTCAACATGCAAGTGCAGAAGTTGGCTCTGGTGGTGGTGGGCTCTTCGGTCAACGAGATGATGAGCTGGGTGTCGTTGGCGTAGGAGATGATCTTGAGTCCATGTGATCTGACGATGTGTGCCAGGGGAGTCATGTAGGTGTTGAAGAGCATGGACATGACTTGTGTACCTCCTGCTCCAGTAATAGAACTGAGGTGCCAAAAGTGTTGTTACACACAACTCTTGCGTCCTCATTGGATCTACGACTGCTTTTTTTTTTTGTCTGAGGAGCTCCCTGAGAGCTGTGCCACTAGAGCCTGTGTGTGCTACTGAGATGGGAATGCTCCATTACAACGTAGCCGCTGGTGTCATTACAGTGGCTGGCACTCTGGCATGGAGAGACTGATTGCACATGAAGACTGTGGCAGCAGTGGAGGTTCTCTGTTAATGAGGGGCAGACATGTTAGTGACAAGCATCATGATCTGCCTGGAGTAGTCCTGTAGGATGCTGTGCTCTCCCCTTATTCAGGAGTAGGGAGTGGCAGAAGGGGCCATAGAAGATCGGACACCTTACAACTGGTTCAGGGGAGTGGCTCTTCACTGGTGTTCACACCATTGAAACCGATGTGGGTGGATTCCAGTCGGACTGAGCCCACCCTGTTGAATCCTGTATCTACCAGCACTGATCCCTTTCACCAGGATTACTGGTCTTCCAGCAGCTTCAGGCCCAGGCATTGGCTCACTGAGATGCACAAACATTGCCATTACCCAGTAAAGAGTCCACATCTATGTGCTCACGTTGGTGGTGTTCATCCTAAAGAAATAGTCCTTGGAACTCTGGTTGCTTCAACTCCTTCACCAACATGGCCACCATGCTACTTCCATGGAAGGCTGGATTTCCATATATGTGATTAGTTTACCTTGCTTACGGCAGTTGGCTTTGCAGAGAACTTTTTTTTGTCAAAGTGCGGATATGTCATACCTCTAGCTACTTCCTACTGTATAGTCAGTTTGGTAGATACTACCCTGTGGTTTCCTCCTAGTCTAAGACAGAAGTAGGCCTTCCCAGAGCATGAGTAAATTACCTTACAATTCGGTAAAAACAGCAAGTAGGCCAGGAGTCGGCTGGAAGGCCATCGCTACTTGTGTCTTCACCCACTCCCCGTGTGGGTGTTTGGGAGAAGCCATATGACAAGTTTCCTGACGTTATACGGTTGTGTTTCGCAATCTTTAATATTCTTTTATTGACTTCAACAAAATGACCATGGCAATGATTGTACATCAGAAACTTAAGATTACGATGGGCAACTGTATCAATGGTTGCTCCATTACTGACATTAAGGGGTCAGAACTTGATTGGAAGTGTGTAACATCAACACGACCAGTTTGATTCATTTTGTGCATACCTATCTCCAAAGAGCAGGAAAAATACCCATAGTAGCCACAGCCGCTTGGTATTATTAGATTTATACTAGCACGTGTAACTCTAATCTTCTTTTCTGTCTGGGCAAAGTAAGAGAGACTAGTTGTTGAATGTGGAGTGGGGCATGCTCCCTGGGATGTCTTGGGGCATGTCTTTGTCATCATATCCTGTTTATGTGCTTCTCTTGCTCATCTCATTTAGTGTGCTTTGCCTGTAACCGGTCAGGTGGCTGGCTGTTTCTCTCTGTTCCTAATCTTACAGATGCTACGGCAGGTGCTCTTGTATAGTTACATTAATATCCTGTTTCTCTTTTATGCAGGTTTGGGGCTCCCAGAGTGTGTCATACTGGTGTACCTGCCCCTGGAGGTGCTTTAAAAGCTTGGATTGGTCGTGAAGGTGGCCCCTGACCCAGCCCTGGGATAGGAACAGACAGCGCGGGGGCAGGAGTACTGGCGGTAGACATCCTCACCCAAGATGGACGACATCTTCACGCAGTGCCGGGAAGGAAATGCAGTGGCAGTCAGACTGTGGCTGGACAATACTGAAAACGACCTGAACCAGGGGTGAGAAGCATGTATTTTACTACATGTTTTGGATGGACAGTGCCGACCTAGTACCTGCCATGAGCTGTTTTCAGAAAGGCTACTATGTCCTGAAATACCTAATATATTGGGAGTGTGTGTCAGAGCGTGGAGTTTTTTCCCTACCTTTCTCAGTACAGTGGATTTTGTTATGACCAGGGCAGAGGGTGTTACAGTGTGTGCGCCAAACTCTCTCTTCTTGAAATTGTTTATCTTTTGTCTTTGTTGATGTGGTCATTCCATAGAGCCTCTGGAAGTATCTTTAAGGTTTGCCCCTCTCCCATATCGCTTATTGCGGTCTGTTGTTAGCACTAGATGGTATGTGCACCACCTTCTTGATCCTGGTTTGACTCCTAGGCCTGTTCCTTCGAAGTGTTGTTTCCTCTCTGTGCTGATGCTCATGGCTGTGTGTCCTGGACTCTTGGTGGATTCTTGGAGTCGGGCTGTAACTGTTCGCTTCAACTTGCAGCCTGTCGTGCCTCGCCGTGGTGACTGGCCATCTTGGCACTGTGCCGAGGCCAGCTTGGACTCAAGCGCCGAAGGCTTTTAACCATAGGGACAGCTGCATCTTTGTGGTGCCCATAACACGGTTTGAGTATTGCAAAGGTTCTGATATGGTAGTAAATTTACAATACACTGTTGCACAGGGAAGCAGACATAACTGTGGTACTATACGGTCATTCGGTAAACAGGAGGTGAGGGTTTTCCTTTATAAGGAGGAAGCATTGTTGAAAGAATGTAGGACTCTCCCTGATGCAGGCTCAGTTCTGGCCACTACTGGATATCTGATTGACAGAGCAGTCATCATAAATACCAGTCCGTTACCATCACATCACCTGCCACGTCCAGTTGATCCTGCACATCTCACATGCACTAGCCGATACCCATCGTACACCGGCCCACCTCCATCGTACACCTCTCATACACTGGCCCACCTCCATCGTACACCGCTCGTACACTGGCCCATTGCACACCTCTCATACACTGGCCCACCACCATCGTACACCGGCCCACCACCATCGTACACCTCTCATACACTGGCTCACCTCCATCGTACACTGGCCCACCACCGTACACTGGCCCACCACCATCGTATACCTCTCGTACACTGGCCCACCTCCATCGTACACCTCTCGTACAGTGGCCCACCTCCATCGTACACCTCTCGTACAGTGGCCCACCTCCATCGTACACCTTTCATACACTGGCCCACCTCCATCGTACACCTCTCATACACTGGCCCACCTCCATCGTACACCTCTCGTACACTGGCCCACCTCCATCGTACACCTCTCGTACACTGGCCCACCTCCATCGCACACCTCTCATACACTGGCCCACCACCATCGCACACCGGCCCACAACCATCGTACACCTCTCGTACACTGGCCCACCTCCATCGTACACCTCTCGTACACTGGCCCACCTCCATCGTACACCTCTCGTACACTGGCCCACCTCCATCGCACACCTCTCATACACTGGCCCACCACCATCGCACACCGGCCCACAACCATCGTACACCTCTCGTACACTGGCCCACCTCCATCGTACACCTCTCGTACACTGGCCCACCTCCATCGCACACCTCTCATACACTGGCCCACCACCATCGCACACCGGCCCACAACCATCGTACACCTCTCGTACACTGGCCCACCTCCATCGCACACTTTTTTTTTTTTTTAAACAGATTTTATTGAACATTTACTCTTGGCGTCTTACATTCAAATGCAGCTACTGTTATACTCAAGCATTATTAAAGTTTGCTTGTTCCCATTGTCCCTTCTATTGACAGGTCCCATGACTTGGCATTGGTGCTTGCTTATGTCTTGTCCCTGTTGGTGCCCCCTACATCCCTACAAACCCCCTAGTTACATCAGTGATCCTCAATGAGGCACACTTGACAACCTCATGTATACTACTTACCGCCAATGCATAGCTGATGTACACAAACCTTCCTCGTTCGCACACTGTACTACCTCAGATACACTTGCCACCACAATTGCACACCTCCTGTACAATAGCCCATCATCATTGTACACTAGTTACCACCACTGCACACCTCCATTGTACATCATCCACCTCATGTACTGCAGCTACTGCAGCGACACACTGAATCACATCAAGCACAGTATCCCACTGCCATCGTGCTGTCACCTTGCAGACACTAGCCACCACAACCACACATTGAACCCCCTCCCACCCTAGTGCACCACCACCACCACCCTGTCACCTCCCACACACGAGCCACTCTATCATTGTACACTGGGCCACCACATGGGCATGAGCCCACCATATTGGAAGTGAATCCCTTCCACTGCAGACTGTCACTTTTGTGTATTATGAAGAATTCGTAAAGTTTTTGTGGCACTCTGTAGGAAATCTGAAAATTCGTTCTGATATACCAATTCAGTGCTTGGTAGGGTGCAAGTGGGTATCGCCCTCTTATCCTGGGCGTGAATCATATAAATACAAAGTTCAGCGTTGTCTAAAATAGATCAACGTGCCCACTAAGCACTCCGTAGGGTAACCACCCTCTGGCAAATTAATCCAAGTTGTTAAAATTCAAACATCAGATGGCAAGTGGTTAAATCCTTGAATTCATTTTATTTAGAACGTCGTGTTACGTCACACGTATGTATCATATTCTTTTCAATGCATAGAATACATCTGTCAAATTTTTTATGAATCCCAATGCATTTCGGGACGGTGCCCTTCATCAGGGGAATCGTTCGTTTCGTGTCGTATCAATCCGCATATCCGTCTCGGGATAAAAAAGATGACAGATGTATTCTATGCATTGAAAAGAATGATATATACGTGTGATGCAACACGACGTTCTAAATAAAATTTTAGACAACGCTGAACTTAGTACTTTTGTGTATTAGCCACCACTGGAGCACACTAGGGGCCAGATGCACTCCTAAAATATTCGCTAAACGTTGTTGCAATTTGTACACTGATTATTTATTTTGCGAATGGAATAATGACAAATGCAAATTGATCTGTGTACTACTAGGTAGATTCACAAAATACCGAATCGCAAGGGGTTGCAGAACGACTTGTCAACTAATACTCATCAGGCAGCTCGTAATTTGTGGTGCCATGTGACGACATCCCTACGATTGCATTCCAAAAGGAAACACTTTTTAGAGCATGCTATGTTTTTAAAAGAACCACTGCCGCTTTAAAAAAAAAAAAAAAGGAAAAGTGCTCTTTTAGAAAACATCAGAGGAAGCAGGCAGTGGTCCAATGTCATCTCCCCCCCCCCCTAAATCTACCAGGACGGTTTCTAAAGGCGATGGGGTCCGAAGGGGACCTCTTTCCCTCAGCGAATCAGACACCGCCTCAAATCGAAGATCCATGACTCATCGGTGGTTTGCGATCACAGTTGCGGTTGTAAAACATTGATCCATTCCTTCCCGAATCGGAAGTGGGGGGGTGAACGCCCCTTTTATGCCCCCTCATGTTTGCAATTTGGAATGGATTACAAAAGACCTTTACGAGTCTGAATGATTTTTTGCTGGATAAAAGTGCTTTTGTTCTTGAATAAATAGCAGAACTTGCGATCGCCAACGGGCTTTGAACATCAGGCCCTAAAATACTTAATATGCACTACTGCATCACTACTGTTGAACATTGAATCACCTCCCACACTCTAGCCCTCCACCATTGCATGCCTCGATCATTTCATATGTCTCCTAACCAGAGGCGATAGTGTGCCAACATGTCTTCTTGAGCCCCGACCAGTGCGTGCACAGATGTGTCCCTCCTGTTAAGGCAGGCACTTCCAGTGTGGTGATTATTATTGGAGGGTTATTCCTCAAATGGGTCAACTTCCCCATCTGTCTTTCATCCCTGCAACAGCTTAGGCCTGTCCTACAGACCCTGTTGCACCACCTACCCCTCTCTTTGCCTGGCCTTTGATTTGGCCGTTTCCTCCCAGCAGTTTTTTATCCCTCTCTCTGCCTGGTTTTGATCCCTCTCTCTGCCTGGTTTTGATCCCTCTCTCGGCCTGGTTTTAAGCTTGGTTGTCCCCCCCCCCCAGCAGTCTCTGGTCCCTCTGTCGCTCTCTCTGCCTGGCCTTAGGCCTGTCTGGTGCCTCCAGGCACTCTCTGGGCCCTCTCCCTGCCTGGCTGTTGCCTCCCTGCAGTCTTTGATCCCTCTCTCAGCCTGGTTGTAAGCTTGGCTGTTCCCCCAGCAGTCTCTGGTCCCTCTGTCGCTCTCTCTGCCTGGCCTTGGGAGGCCTGGCTGGTGCCTCCAGGCACTCTCTGGGCCCTCTCCCTGCCTGGCTGTTGCCTCCCTGCAGTCTTTGATCCCTCTCTCAGCCTGGTTGTAAGCTTGGCTGTTCCCCCAGCAGTCTCTGGTCCCTCTGTCGCTCTCTCTGCCTGGCCTTGGGAGGCCTGGCTGGTGCCTCCAGACACTCTCATGGCCCCTCTCCCTGCCTGTCTGTTGCCTCCCTGCAGTCTTTGATCCCTCTCTCGGCCTGGTTTTAAGCTTGGTTGTCCCCCCCCCCCCCCCAGCAGTCTCTGGTCCCTCTGTCGCTCTCTCTGCCTGGCCTTAGGCCTGTCTGGTGCCTCCAGGCACTCTCTGGGCCCTCTCCCTGCCTGGCTGTTGCCTCCCTGCAGTCTTTGATCCCTCTCTCAGCCTGGTTGTAAGCTTGGCTGTTCCCCCAGCAGTCTCTGGTCCCTCTGTCGCTCTCTCTGCCTGGCCTTGGGAGGCCTGGCTGGTGCCTCCAGGCACTCTCTGGGCCCTCTCCCTGCCTGGCTGTTGCCTCCCTGCAGTCTTTGATCCCTCTCTCAGCCTGGTTGTAAGCTTGGCTGTTCCCCCAGCAGTCTCTGGTCCCTCTGTCGCTCTCTCTGCCTGGCCTTGGGAGGCCTGGCTGGTGCCTCCAGACACTCTCATGGCCCCTCTCCCTGCCTGTCTGTTGCCTCCCTGCAGTCTTTGATCCCTCTCTCAGCCTGGTTGTAAGCTTGGCTGTTCCCCCCCCCCCCAGCAGTCTCTGGTCCCTCTGTCGCTCTCTCTGCCTGGCCTTGGGAGGCCTGGCTGGTGCCTCCAGACACTCTCATGGCCCTCTCCCTTCCTGGCTGTTGCCCCGCTGCAGTCCTGATCCATCGGCCCCTCTCTCTGCCCGGCCTTAGGCCTGTCCCTGAGACTGCTGTCCTCCTGCCTGTGACTGTCTCCCCTCCATCCCCTGGCCCTGTGTCCACACTGCTGAGCTCCCCCCTTAGTTTGCTTTCTCATGTCCTCTTTATTTCCGCTTCTCACTCACTCATCCGCCCCCACTCGCTCCTCCGGCAGTTAATTTTGCCTCCCTCCCCGGTCTAAATTTGGAGGCTGGCTGTGGAATGCCCCCCTTGCTGCGGCCGTTTATCTTCACAAACAGGCAGGCCTCGGAGAGGAGCCCTCCTGGGCCTGTGGTGAGCTGTGAGAGGAACTGCAGAGGCGAGGGTGGTGGATCGGTGTTCTCTGCTGCAGGCTGTGACCCGCCCTCGCACCAGGAGGCACCCGGCGCCCCTGGGGCAGCTGGGGCCACAGGGTGTGCAGGGCAGGGTAGCCGGCCCGGCTGGGGCCCCACGTGAGACAGCTGTGGCCACAGGGTGTGATGATCAGGGTAGCCGGCACGGCTCCACCCCCAATCACGTGGGCCCCACGTGAGACAGCTGAGGCCATAGGGTGTGCAGGTCAGGGTAGCCGGCCCGACCCCCCCACCCCCCATCACGTGGGCCCCAAGGAGGGCCCCACGTGAGACAGCTGGGGCCACAGGGTGTGCAGGGTAGCCGGCCCGGCTGGGGCCCCACGTGAGACAGCTGTGGCCACAGGGTGTGCAGGTCAGGGTAGCCGACCCGGCTCCACCCACCAATTACGTGGGGCCCCAGGAGGGCCCCACGTGAGACAGCTGGGGCCACAGGGTGTGCAGGTTAGGGTAGCCGCCGCGGCTTCTCCCACCAATCACGTGGGGCTCCAGGAGGGCCCCACGTGAGAGCTGGGGTCACAGGGTGTGATGGTCAGGGTAGCCGGCACGGCTCCACCCCCAATCACGTGGGCCCCAAGGAGGGCCCCACGTGAGACAGCTGGGGCCACAGGGTGTGCAGGGCAGGGTAGCTGGCCCGGCTCCACCCCCCAATCACATGGGGCTCCAGGAGGGCCCCACGTGAGACAGCTGGGGCCACAGGGTGTGCAGGGCACGGTAGCTGGGCCGGCTGGGGCCCCACGTGAGACAGCTGGGGCCACAGGGTGTGATGGTCAGGGTAGCCGGCACGGCTCCACCCCCAATCACGTGGGCCCCAAGGAGGGCCCCACGTGAGACAGCTGGGGCCACAGGGTGTGCAGGGCAGGGTAGCTGGCCCGGCTCCACCCCCCAATCACATGGGGCTCCAGGAGGGCCCCACGTGAGACAGCTGGGGCCACAGGGTGTGCAGGGCACGGTAGCTGGGCCGGCTGGGGCCCCACGTGAGACAGCTGGGGCCACAGCGTGTGATGGTTAGGGTAGCCGACGCGGCTCCACCCACCAATCACGTGGGGCCCCAGGAGGGCCCCACGTGAGAGCTGGGGTCACAGGGTGTGCAGGTCAGGTTAAGGAGCTGCCGGGGAGGGGGCTGGTGGGGCGGTGTCCTCATGTGGTGTATGACACAATCCATTAACTCAATCTCCCCTCCAAGAAGGGCCCCACGTGCAGAGCAGGATAGTCAGCCCGGCTCCACCCCCCAGTCACGGGCCCCACGTGAGACAGCTGGGGCCACAGGGCAGGGTAGCCGGCCCTTAGGCGAAGGAGCTGCAGAGGAGAGGGCTGGTGGGGTGGGGTCCTCTCATGTAGTCCATACCGCCTCCCTTCACCCAGGACAACACATTTGTCATTATATATTGAATTGTATTAGCTTTTAAAGCATAGTAAATGATGACCTTACTGTGCACCAGGAGACCACAATCTTTGTTGGAGCTTTTCAGTGATTCCCCCACTATCACCCTCCAACAGAGCCTCTCATCTCTCCATAGCCCCTCTCTCACATGCATTTCATTTGTTTTCTAGCACCTCTCACATCAGTGTAGGGTGTCAGAGCACTTTACATCACACATACAGAGAGAGACCATGAATCATGCATGTGTAAATCAGTGTATAGAAAATGTTACATAGGGCAAAGGGGACTGGACTACAAGGTGTAGGATTCACATGTCATCCATACTGGTAGGCATTTTTAAAGAGTGTTTGGTCTGGAGATACAGACTCATGATTTAGAACATAACACAGTGGTTAGGGCTGACTTTAATAATAAGAAATGTATTTCTACTCTGACAAACCTTTTTTTAGCAGCATTAGGATAATGAAAGACTTGGGGGGGGGGGGGGAAACATAACTTACTAACTTGTACCATCAGTTTGCATGCAGCTCTTTGATGGCAGATCATAGCTCACTGTGCTAGATTACAATTGTAACTTATGAACTGCACAGTAACAAAAGGATCTCTGTGACAAAAGCAGTAACCCACTGAGCTATGTACATAAAATACTTTTCTTTGACATGCATGGTACATTTTTTGTTTTTTTGGTAGTTTTATATAGTGTGAACTCGACCTGAAGGTATCAGAGCGCTTTACATGAGCACCAGTTGCGTTACAGACGTACACATTTATTTTTGTGTTAGGCAGGGGGAGATAAGTGATTTGCCCAGAATCACATGATGATGAGCATCCCTGCTGAAACTCGAACCCGGTTCCCCAGCTTCGAGGCCGACTGCTCTAGCCCTTAGGCCACATCCTCTCCCCTATCCCTTCTTTGCAGCAGGCATATTAACCCTCTGCGTTACCATAGATGAGTCAAAGCTGCCAATAGACAAAATTCCAATCACCAGAAGGTACATTAACCACCAGAGTTATCTTGACACTGTTATTGTTGCCTGAAAATGCCTGATATACAAGGAACTTTGCAATGCTTTTAAAACTTCTGCACTGCTAAAAAAACAATCCACCCTTCCACCCTCATGGTGAAACGCCCGATGTCCTGTATGGCCAGTCCGGCCTTGCCTGCACCCTCAATCCATGGACCCAACCTCCCCTAAGGAGAGCCCCACGTTAGCCAGCTACTATGAGTGCAGGTCAGGATAGCCGGCTCTTGGGCCTGTGCTGAAGGTACTGATTGATGGAGGGTGGTGAGATGAGCAGCTGTGGGGTGATAGAGCCGTGTGCTCTCATCTGGCCTCAGTGACAAGCCCAGGCACTCATTTACCTGCGACGGTACCCCCTGCTGTGGGGCCTCCAAGGCCCCCACTACCCCAGAGACGCTGAGGGTCACAATGTGTAGGTTAGGAGATCCGGGCCTGTGCCGGTCTGTCTTGACTTCCCTCACCTCCCCAGGAGTCCATGGAGGTGAAACCCCATACCAGGGGGCTGTCCCCGCTGTATGATCTCCAAGGCCCCCACTACCCCTGAGACGCCCAGGGTCACAGAATGTGCAGATTAGAAGAGCCGGGCCTGTGCCCGTCTGCCTTGACTCCCCTCCCCATTAGTCCATGGAGGTGAAACCCAAATACCAGGGGGCTGTCCCCGCTGTATGACCTCCAAGGCCCCCACTACAGCCCCCGAGACGACCAGTGACACCCCTCTCCTTCGCAGTCTGACAGTGTCTGTGCGCAGTCCATGAATCGCATACCAGAAAGGCCGCCCCCGCTGTATGACCTCCAAGGCTTCCACTACAGCCCCCGAGACGACCAGTGACACCCCTCTCCTTCGCAGTCTATGACAGTGTCTGTGCGCAGTCCATGAATCGCATACCAGAAAGGCCGCCCCCGCCTGTGTGACCTCCAAGGCTTCCACTACAGCCCCTGAGACGACCAGTGACACCCCTCTCCTTCGCAGTCCATGACAGTGTCTGTGCGCAGTCCATGAATCGCATACCAAAAAGGCAGCCCCCGCTGTGTGACCTCCAAGGCTTCCACGGCCGCTGAGATGCCGAGGGTCACAGAGTGCATGGGTCCTCCGCGCAGCCGGAACAGTTCGGTTTGGAATCTGTTAAGGACAGCTTGTGGGAAATGATGCAGGAAGCAGCGGGGGCGAGGTGGGAGGGAATCCCTCACTCCGACCCCAAGCATGGATGCGTGTGTGCTCGGAGCTTGGGGAGCAGGATACTGAGCCGTGGCAGCGCTGCCAGTCTCCGGGAGCACGGGCGCTGTATGAGGCCACACTGTGCCTATATGAAAGGCTGGCACAGCTGAGAGCACCGACCCGACCTGTTAAGCCACCTCCAGTTCACTCCTCGCCAGTAATAGCACAAAAGACACGCACGTTTTACATGGATTGCCAAGTAAGCGCCTAAAGACCCACTTCTGGTTGAGCCATATCCACGGGGTACACAGGCGATGCATGCATTATCGGCGCATACGTTGTCTAGCTCATTCATCCGCCTGCAAGGTCTGCAAGTGCCAGCGGGTGCACATAGGGTGACCAACCGTCGTAAATTTCACGGACCGTCCGTAATTTGGACCTCACGTCCGTTGTTCGTGAGGATCCCTTTTACGGACGCCTTTTGTCCGTAATTTTGGGCATTGCAGGGAACAGCACTGTTCCCTGCATGAAGCCTCAGCCCCCTGATGGGTCCGCCTCGCACTCCTCCTCGAGCACAAGAGCAGCCCCACCCGCCCATTGTCATTCTGTATGGAGCTGATTGCCACATACAGAATGACAATGGGCCAGTCTGGGCTGCAAAGCATGTGGTGGCCGGCCTCCTACAACCTCTGTCCAGGGCAGAGCATTCTGTCAGACAGAAGACTGCCATGGGGGGGGGGGGGAGTTGTTTCTTGGCGTTTCCAGGAGAATTTTGTTTTCACTCAGGAGGCCTCTCAGGCTGCCAGCTAGTTTGAGAAGATTAGAGAGGTAAATCGGAGAGTTAGTTTGGATTGTGTTGTAGGCAGGAGCTCTCAGTTTCAATTTTATTCTAGACAGAAGACAATGTAACTAGACGAGGCTTGCAGTGACATTACTGAATTTAATTGAAAATGGGATAAGTGGAGTGTAGAGCAGTTTTGAGTGGGAGGAGTTTGGATTGGGTGATGCCCCAATAGAGTGCCCCCTTAATTATCTAAATGCACACATTGCTGAATAAACTTGTAATCATTATTGGCATCTCGGGTTTAATCCTCTGCAGTGAACGCATCTAATCCAGCGGTTCATGCACTTGTTCTCACCTTTAGAAAAACGACAGATTCTGATGAGACTCAATGGAATGATGAA
Organism: Calotriton arnoldi; assembly: GCA_963921515.1. NCBI lineage: Eukaryota > Metazoa > Chordata > Amphibia > Caudata > Salamandridae > Calotriton > Calotriton arnoldi. Next base: position 1,683,255 of record CAWUFW010001169.1, read on the forward strand.
CATTTTTTAATAGTTCAAATGTCTAGGAACTGCCATGTGATGTGTTTTTGGCCCTTCGAGGATAGATTTTACCATGATAAAGTTTCTGTTAGGAACAAAACGTGTTGGCAAGGCTGACTCCTGTTTTTTTTTTTTTTAAATATATATTGAGTCTATCGAATAAAGCATTTTACTATTGAATGAAGATTGGTTTCACCATAATTTGGGAATCCAAGGAGAGTTATTGATTATCTCTTCTCTCTTAACATTTCACTGAATGCCGAGGACTTATAGTACATTGTGAAGTTTTGAGTATGCCACCCTACTAGAATATTTTATTCTGACCATCCAGGTTTGAATGTTTACAAGTACAGAATGGAGCCAGGTCAAGCAGTGATGAGGTTTTTACGGTGTATTTAGGTTGCTCTGGAAATCGTCTAGCGCCCTGGAACATTAGTCCATGTATTGACCAGTTCTGTTACCAGCATTTGCCCCCTTCTACCATTTGTGGTGCACTGTACTTCTTTAGGGTCGCACTATTCTTTCAATACAGTTGTGGAATTTTGACTGATGCGTTGTGTTAGTAAAGCTTTGTTTGTCCAGTCTCTTGTGTAATCATTTTTTATATTGGTTAGCGTGAAAAATAAAAGGTGAGACGGGAGCTTTCTGGTGCACTGTGTGCATGGTTGCACGTGCCAAAGGATACGTTTATTTCATTCCACTGGGGTCAAAGGCTATTAGGGTGACAGTCTCGCCATTTTAGAACTGCTGCATTTTCAATATTAAAGGAAGCCATGATTGCTGCTTTTTTATTTTATGCAACTAACAACCATTGACAAAGCCAATAGTTCTGGCTTGTTGCAGGTGTAACGTTACTTGTTGTGTTATATGGATACAATGACAGAAGACGCAAAATACCAGTCAGGCGGTACACTATACTAAGCACGGATTTTTAGCGTAGGTGTTTAAAGCCGCGCCCTTAATTACATCAAACATCCACTTTGGAGAAACCCCCCAGTTTTTTCATCCCACTTAAAGCCCTGGAAACAACATCATGTCACAGTCACCTCATGGCCTGGCACTGTGCATCATGCATGACTCATGACTCAGATTGCCTGTGTGCAAGGGCATAGTGAACCTTCCCCTCCCCACCCCTTGCTTTAGGAACTAGAGCAAGGGTGACGTTCTTGATGGGCCTCTTCTGTCTGCAACTCTGCAGACAAAGGCTCAGTTCATAATTAAAATGAAAAGGTGGGTGAGTGAGTAAGTGAAGGGATGGGTGGATGGCTGGATGGCTGGATAGATTAGTGAAAGGGTGAATGGATGAATGAGAGGGTGAATGGATGGATAATGAGAGAAAGGATGGATGGATGGATGGATGAGTGAGTGGAAGGATGGATAAGACAAAATGTAAAAAGATAGATGTATGGGTGGAAGGGTAGAAGGATGGGTAAAAGGATGGATGAGTGAAAGGATGGAGGGATGAGTTAAAGGGTGGATGATGGGCGAGTGAATGGGTGGATGGATGAGTAAAATGATGGATGGATTGATGAATTGATAAGTGAAAGGGTGAATGGATGGACGATGAGTGAAAGGGTGGATGTAAGGATGGATGAGTGAGTGAAAGGGAGGGTAGAAGGACAAAAGGATAATCCGTAGTTTACTACCCCCCACCCTGCCCCTCCCCGGCCCCACGTCACCGCCCGACCGGCACTCCTACCGATGGATAGATGAGTGAAGGAGTGAAAGGGTGGATGGATGACTGATAGGGTCAATGGATGGATTCATGAGTGGATGAGTAGATGGATGGATGGGTGGAAGGAAGGATGGCTAAGTGAAAGGGAGGATGGATGGATGACTGAAAGTGTGAATGGGTGGAAGGATCAGTGACTGGGTGGATGGATGAGTAAGTGAAAGGATGGCTGGATGGGTGAAAGGCTAAAAGGCTGGATGGATGGATGAGTGAATGGATGGATGGGTGGAAGAGTGGATGGATGAGTGTACCGATGGATAGGGTGGATGGAGGGATGGATGAGTGAAATGATGGATGGAAGGATACATGATGGATAGGTTTGCAAGTGGTTGAATATGTTTGGATATGGATGGGCTTACTTATATACTATTGCGCGACCTCCTCTGATGTGTCTGTAAAACTTACCTTTTGTCCCGAAGTTTTGTCCTGAATTTTGACCTCCTGTCCTGAATTTTTGTCCTGAATTTTGACCTCCTGTCCTGAATTTTTGTCCTGAATTTTGACCCTTTGTCCTGAATTTTTACACTCACCGTCCTTAATTTGGACCCATGCCAGTTGGTCACCCTAGGTGCACAGCGCCTAGAGCACCACAGCGCTTCCGCTCCGGAACATCGGTTAGTGGCGGGCTAGGGTAGAACTGATCATTTGATACTTCATGAATGTTGTATTATGGTCATTGTGATTTATTGAGCATACCAAAGGTTTCTTGGCGCTATGGGGTAGTTGTCCGGAGATCCTGCTGAGCACTGAAGTTAATACAATTGGTAATCTTGTCGAAAGAGCCAGGTCTTTAGGTACCAAGATCAGTATGAGATGGTAAAGAAATCCAAAGGAATCGAGCCCGTACCAAGGCGCTGCGTCCTCCCTGTGTCTTGAATAAACCGAGCCCGTACCAAGGCGCTGCGTCCGTCCGTACTGTCTGTCCTCCCTGTGTCTTGAATGAACCGAGCCCGTACCAAGACAGTGCGTCCGTCCGTACTGTCTGTCCTCCCTGTGTCTTGAATTAACCGAGCCTGTACCAAGACGCTGCGTCCGTCCGTACTGTCTGTCCTCCCTGTGTCTTGTATTTACCGAGCATGTACCAAGGCGCTGCGTCCGCCCGTACTGTCTGTCCTCCCTGTGTCTGGAATGAACTGAGCCCGTACCAATGCTCTGCATCCGCCCGAACTGTCTTTCCTCCCTGTGTCTTGAATGAACCGAGCCCGTACCAAGGCGCTGCGTCCGTCCGTACTGTCTGTCCTCCCTGTCTTGAATGAACCAAGCCCGTACCAAGCCGCTGCGTCCGCCCGTACTGTCTGTCCTCCCTGTGTCTTGAATGAATCGAGACCGTACCAAGGCGCTGCGTCCGCCCATACTGTCTGTCCTCCCTGTGTCTTGAATGAACCGAGCCCCTACCAAGGCGCTACGTCCGCCCGTAATGTCTGTCCTCCCGGTGTCTTGAATGAACCGAGCCCGTACCATGGCGCTGCGTCCGCCCGTACTTTCTGTCCTCCCTGTGTCTTGAATGAACCTAGCCCGTACCAAGGCGCTGCGTCCGCCCGTACTGTCTGTCCTCTCTGTGTCTGAAATGAATCTAGCCCGTACCAAGGCGCTGCTTCCGCCCCCCGTACTGTCTGCCCTCCCTGTGTCTTGAATGAACTGAGACCGTACCAAGGCGCTGCGTCTGCCCGTACTTTCTGTCCTCCCTGTGTCTTGAATGAATCTAGCCCGTACCAAGGCGCTGCGTCCGCCCATACTGTCTGTCCTCTCTGTGTCTTGACTGAATCGACCCCGTACCAAGGCTCTGCGTCCGCCTGTACTTTCTGTCCTCCCTGTGTCTTGAATTAACCGAGCCCGTACCAAGACGCTGCGTCCGCCTGTACTGTCTGTCCTCCCTGTGTCTTGAATGAACTGAGCCCGTACCAAGACGCTACGTCCACCCGTACTGTCTGTCCTCCCTGTGTCTTGAATGAATCGAGACCGTACCAAGGCGCTGCGTCCGCCCATACTGTCTGTCCTCCCTGTGTCTTGAATGAACCGAGCCAGTACCAAGACGCTGCGTCCGCCCGTACTGTCTGTCCTCGCTGTGTCTTGAATGAACCGAGCCCGTACCAAGGCACTACGTCCGCCCGTACTGTCTGTCCTCCCGGTGTCTGGAATGAATCTAGCCCGTACCAAGGCGCTGCTTCCGCCCGTACTGTTTGTCCTCCCTGTGTCTTGAATGAACTGAGACCGTACCAAGGCGCTGCGTCTGCCCGTACTTTCTGTCCTCCCTGTGTCTTGAATGAATCTAGCCCGTACCAAGGCGCATGCGTCCGCCCATACTGGCTGTCCTCCCTGTGTCTTGACTGAATCGAGCCCGTACCAAGGCTCTGCGTCCTCCCGTGCTGTCTGCCCTCCTGGTGTCTTGAATGAACCGAGCCCGTGCCAAGGCGCTACGTCCTCCCGTACTGTCTGCCCTCCCTGTTTCTTGAATGAACCGAGCCCGTACCAAGGCGCTGCGCCCGCCTGTACTTTCTGTCCTCCTATGTCTGGAATGAACCGAGCCCGTACCAAGGCGCTGCGTCCGCCCATACTGTCTGTCCTCCCTGTGTCTGGAATGAACCGAGCCCGTACCAAGGCGCTGCGTCCGCCTGTACTGTCTGCCCTCCCTGTGTCTGGAATGAACCGAGACCGTACCAAGGCGCACTCTACACTCTACAGTGTGAGTACTGTCTGTCCTCCCTGTGTCTTGAATGAACCGAGCCCGTACCAAGGTGCTGCGTTAGCCCGTACCAAGGCTCTGTGTCCTCCCTGTGTCTTGAATGAATCGAGCCTGTACCAAGGCTCTGTGTCCTCCCTGTGTCTTGAATGAATCGAGCCTGTACCAAGGCTCTGCGTCCTCCCATACTGTCTGCCCTCCCGGTGTCTTGAATGAAACGAGCCCGTACCAAGGCGCTGCATCCTTCCTGTGTCTTGAATGAACTGAGCCCGTACTAAGGCTCTGCGTCCGCCAGTACTGTCTGTCCTCCCTGTGTCTTGAATGAACCGAGCCCCGTACCAAGGCGCTGCGTCCGTCCGTACTGTCTGTCCTCCCTGTGTCTTGAATGAACCGAGCCCGTACCAAGACGCTGCGTCCGCCCGTACTGTCTGTCCTCCCTGTGTCTTGAATGAACCGAGCCCGTACCAAGACGCTGCGTCCGCCTGTACTGTCTGCCCTCCTGGTGTCTTGAATGAACCGAGCCCGTACCAAGGCGCCTGCGTCCGCCCATACTTTGTCCTCCCTGTGTCTTGAATGAACCGAGCCCGTACCAAGGCGCTGCGTCCACCCGTGCACCGCTTGTCCTCCCTGTGTCTGGAATGAACCTAGCCCGCACCAAGTCGCTGCGTCCGCCCGTACTGTCTGTCCTCTCTGTGTCTGGAATGAATTTAGCCCGTACCAGGCGCTGCTTCCGCCCGTACTGTCTATCCTCCCTGTGCCTTGAATGAACTGAGACCGTACCAAGGCGCTGCGTCTGCCCGTACTTTCTGTCCTCCCTGTGTCTTGAATGAATCTAGCCCATGCCAAGGCGCTGCGACCTCCCGTACTGTCTGCCCTCCTGGTGTCTTGAATGAACCGAGCCTGTGCCAAGGCGCTACGTCCTCCCGTACTGTCTGTCCTCCCTGTTTCTTGAATGAACCGAGCCCGTACCAGGCGCGCTGCGCCCGCCTGTACTTTCTGTCCTCCCTGTGTCTGGAATGAACCGAGCCCGTACCAAGGCGCTGCGTCCGCCCATACTGTCTGTCCTCCCTGTGTCTGGAATGAACTGAGCCCGTACCAAGGCGCTGCGTCCGCCTGTACTGTCTGCCCTCCCTGGGTCTGGAATGAACCGAGACCGTACCAAGGCGCACTCTACACTGTGAGTACTGTCTGTCCTCCCTGTGTCTTGAATGAACCGAGCCCGTACCAAGGTGCTGCGTTAGCCCGTACCAAGGCTCTGTGTCCTCCCTGTGTCTTGAATGAATCAAGCCTGTACCAAGGCTCTGTGTCCTCCCTGTGTCTTGAATGAATCGAGCCTGTACCAAGGCTCTGCGTCCTCCCATACTGTCTGCCCTCCCGGTGTCTTGAATGAAACGAGCCCGTACCAAGGCGCTGCATCCTTCCTGTGTCTTGAATGAACTGAGCCCGTACCAAGGCTCTGCGTCCGCCAGTACTGTCTGTCCTCCCTGTGTCTTGAATGAACCGAGCCCGCACCAAGGCGCTGCGTCCGTCCGTACTGTCTGTCCTCCCTGTGTCTTGAATGAACCGAGCCCAGTACCAAGATCGCTGCGTCCGCCCGTACTGTCTGTCCTCCCTGTGTCTTGAATGAACCGAGCCCGTACCAAGGCTCTGCGTCCTCCCGTACTGTCTGCCCTCCTGGTGTCTTGAATGAACCGAGCCCGTGCCAAGGCGCTACGTCCTCCCGTACTGTCTGTCCTCCCTGTTTCTTGAATGAACCGAGCCCGCACTAGCGCGCTGCGCCCGCCTGTACTTTCTGTCCTCCCTGTGTCTGGAATGAACCGAGACCGTACCAAGGCGCTGCGTCCGCCCATACTGTCTGTCCTCCCTGTGTCTGGAATGAACCGAGCCCGTACTCACGGCGCTGCGTCCGCCTGTACTGTCTGCCCTCCCTGTGTCTGGAATGAACCGAGACCGTACCAAGGCGCACTCTACACTCTACAGTGTGAGTACTGTCTGTCCTCCCTGTGTCTTGAATGAACCGAGCCCGTACCAAGGTGCTGCGTTAGCCCGTACCAAGGCTCTGTGTCCTCCCTGTGTCTTGAATGAACCGAGCCTGTACCAAGACGCTGCGTCCGCCCGTACTGTCTGTCCTCCCTGTGTCTTGAATGAACCGAGCCCGTACCAAGGCTCTGCGTCCTCCCGTACTGTCTGCCCTCCTGGTGTCTTGAATGAACCGAGCCCGTGCCAAGGCGCTACGTCCTCCCGTACTGTCTGTCCTCCCTGTTTCTTGAATGAACCGAGCCCGTACCAAGGCGCTGCGCCCGCCTGTACTTTCTGTCCTCCCTGTGTCTGGAATGAACCGAGCCCGTACCAAGGTGCTGCGTTAGCCCGTACCAAGGCTCTGTGTCCTCCCTGTGTCTTGAATGAATCGAGCCTGTACCAAGGCTCTGTGTCCTCCCTGTGTCTTGAATGAATCGAGCCTGTACCAAGGCTCTGCGTCCTCCCATACTGTCTGCCCTCCCGGTGTCTTGAATGAAACGAGCCCGTACCAAGGCGCTGCATCCTTCCTGTGTCTTGAATGAACTGAGCCCGTACCAAGGCTCTGCGTCCGCCAGTACTGTCTGTCCTCCCTGTGTCTTGAATGAACCGAGCCCGTACCAAGGCGCTGCGTCCGTCCGTACTGTCTGTCCTCCCTGTGTCTTGAATGAACCGAGCCCGTACCAAGACGCTGCGTCCGCCCGTACTGTCTGTCCTCCCTGTGTCTTGAATGAACCGAGCCCGTACCAAGACGCTGCGTCCGCCTGTACTGTCTGCCCTCCTGGTGTCTTGAATGAACCGAGCCCGTACCAAGGCGCTGCGTCCGCCCATACTTTGTCCTCCCTGTGTCTTGAATGAACCGAGCCCGTACCAAGGCGCTGCGTCCACCCGTACCGTTTGTCCTCCCTGTGTCTGGAATGAACCTAGCCCGTACCAAGTCGCTGCGTCCGCCCGTACTGTCTGTCCTCTCTGTGTCTGGAATGAATTTAGCCCGTACCAAGGCGCTGCTTCCGCCCGTACTGTCTATCCTCCCTGTGCCTTGAATGAACTGAGACCGTACCAAGGCGCTGCGTCTGCCCGTACTTTCTGTCCTCCCTGTGTCTTGAATGAATCTAGCCCATACCAAGGCGCTGCGACCTCCCGTACTGTCTGCCCTCCTGGTGTCTTGAATGAACCGAGCCTGTGCCAAGGCGCTACGTCCTCCCGTACTGTCTGTCCTCCCTGTTTCTTGAATGAACCGAGCCCGTACCAAGGCGCTGCGCCCGCCTGTACTTTCTGTCCTCCCTGTGTCTGGAATGAACCGAGCCCGTACCAAGGCGCTGCGTCCGCCCATACTGTCTGTCCTCCCTGTGTCTGGAAAGAACTGAGCCCGTACCAAGGCGCTGCGTCCGCCTGTACTGTCTGCCCTCCCTGGGTCTGGAATGAACCGAGACCGTACCAAGGCGCACTCTACACTGTGAGTACTGTCTGTCCTCCCTGTGTCTTGAATGAACCGAGCCCGTACCAAGGTGCTGCGTTAGCCCGTACCAAGGCTCTGTGTCCTCCCTGTGTCTTGAATGAATCAAGCCTGTACCAAGGCTCTGTGTCCTCCTGTGTCTTGAATGAATCGAGCCTGTACCAAGGCTCTGCGTCCTCCCATACTGTCTGCCCTCCCGGTGTCTTGAATGAAACGAGCCCGTACCAAGGCGCTGCATCCTTCCTGTGTCTTGAATGAACTGAGCCCGTACTCAAGGCTCTGCGTCCGCCAGTACTGTCTGTCCTCCCTGTGTCTTGAATGAACCGAGCCCGTACCAAGGCGCTGCGTCCGTCCGTACTGTCTGTCCTCCCTGTGTCTTGAATGAACCGAGCCCGTACCAAGACGCTGCGTCCGCCCGTACTGTCTGTCCTCCCTGTGTCTTGAATGAACCGAGCCCGTACCAAGGCTCTGCGTCCTCCCGTACTGTCTGCCCTCCTGGTGTCTTGAATGAACCGAGCCCGTGCCAAGGCGCTACGTCCTCCCGTACTGTCTGTCCTCCCTGTTTCTTGAATGAACCGAGCCCGTACCAAGGCGCTGCGCCCGCCTGTACTTTCTGTCCTCCCTGTGTCTGGAATGAACCGAGACCGTACCAAGGCGCTGCGTCCGCCCATACTGTCTGTCCTCCCTGTGTCTGGAATGAACCGAGCCCGTACCAAGGCGCTGCGTCCGCCTGTACTGTCTGCCCTCCCTGTGTCTGGAATGAACCGAGACCGTACCAAGGCGCACTCTACAGTGTGAGTACTGTCTGTCCTCCCTGTGTCTTGAATGAACCGAGCCCGTACCAAGGTGCTGCGTTAGCCCGTACCAAGGCTCTGTGTCCTCCCTGTGTCTTGAATGAACCGAGCCTGTACCAAGACGCTGCGTCCGCCCGTACTGTCTGTCCTCCCTGTGTCTTGAATGAACCGAGCCCGTACCAAGGCTCTGCGTCCTCCCGTACTGTCTGCCCTCCTGGTGTCTTGAATGAACCGAGCCCGTGCCAAGGCGCTACGTCCTCCCGTACTGTCTGTCCTCCCTGTTTCTTGAATGAACCGAGCCCGCTACTCAGCGCGCTGCGCCCGCCTGTACTTTCTGTCCTCCCTGTGTCTGGAATGAACCGAGCCCGTACTCAAGGCGCTGCGTCCGCCCATACTGTCTGTCCTCCCTGTGTCTGGAATGAACCGAGCCCGCACTCAAGGCGCTGCGTCCGCCTGTACTGTCTGCCCTCCCTGTGTCTGGAATGAACCGAGACCGTACCAAGGCGCACTCTACACTCTACAGTGTGAGTACTGTCTGTCCTCCCTGTGTCTTGAATGAACCGAGCCCGTACCAAGGTGCTGCGTTAGCCCGTACCAAGGCTCTGTGTCCTCCCTGTGTCTTGAATGAATCGAGCCTGTACCAAGGCTCTGCGTCCTCCCATACTGTCTGCCCTCCCGGTGTCTTGAATGAAACGAGCCCGTACCAAGGCGCTGCATCCTCCCTGTGTCTTGAATGAACCGAGCCCGTACCAAGGCGCTGCGTCCGTCCGTACTGTCTGTCCTCCCTGTGTCTTGAATGAACCGAGCCCGTACCAAGACGCTGCGTCCGCCCGTACTGTCTGTCCTCCCTGTGTCTTGAATGAACCGAGCCCGTACCAAGACGCTGCGTCCGCCTGTACTGTCTGTCCTCCCTGTGTCTTGAATGAACTGAGGCAGTACCAAGGCGCTGCTTCCGCCCGTACTGTCTGTCCTCCCTGTGTCTTGTATTTACCGAGTGTGTACCAAGGCGCTGCATCCGTCCGTACTGTCTGTCCTCCCTGTGTCTTGAATGTACCGAGCCCGTACCAAGACGCTGCGTCCGCCCGTACTGTCTGTCCTCCCTGTGTCTTTTATTTACAGAGCGTGTACCAAGACGCTGCGTCCGCCTGTACTGTCTGTCCTCCCTGTGTCTTGAATGAACTGAGCCCGTACCAAGTCGCTGAGTCCGCCCGCGCTTTCCTCCCTGTGTCTTGAGACAATAAGCACGTTCATGCGCATGAGTGAAGCTCCCGACCCGAAGAGTCATTTGTTGGTCCTTTGAGCTAAGAATAGGGGACCCTCGCCATGAACTGGTGTACAAGGAATGCAGCGAACTTTACATTTGATTCTTTGTTCAGCGAAAGGCAATGAAGATCCATCAAAAAAGTTGGTGGGGGTGGGGGTGGGGGGGTCATGGCACATTCTGGCAGTTTCAAATGAGTCTGGCTGCCTGGTTCCTAACCATGTGTAATCTAGGAAGCTGGGGCCAATACGGGGCCAGTATATATTGAGTTAGCGTTGTCCAGCCTTGACACTGCTGTAATGAGGGCATCCCGCGTGGGGAACATGGCTCTCTTTGATCTTTTTCAGTGCGAGGGAACACGAGATCACTGTTCTGTTTGGGGTTTCTTGGAGAGCTCACGTCTATGCTGACTCCTATACTTTTAGCTTGTGTTTTTTGGGGGCGCAGGAGCCGCACCCATTTCTCAGAACAATTGTAAAGAATTCCAGAACTCAACTTTAGTATTCAGAACCACTAAAACCACTCTCAATCGGGTTTCAGTGCTGGATATAGCATGGAGACCGCACTCCTCGAAGTCTCTGAAACTGTTCGTCAATCTGTGGACCAGGGTGCCGCAGCTATGCTCGTGTTGCTTAACCTGTCTGCAGCTTTCAACACTGTGGCCCACCAGATTCTGCTGGAGAGATTGAGACCGGTGGGAGTGCGGGTTACAGCTCTTAGCTCCAATCGTTCCTGGAGAATCGCTCACAACTGGTGTTTCCTCCCAGAAACCCCTTGTTTGTAGGGTACCCCAGGGCTCAGCGCTGAGCCCGCTACTATTCAATGTGTATCTTGCCCTTCTGGCGACCCTGGTTAAGACATGGGGTGTGAGGGTAGTCTCCTATGCTGACGATACTCAGCTGGTGTTGTCTTTCAAAAAACACTCGGAGGTGGCCTTTCTCAACTTTAGTTTGAACAAAAAGGGGTACCCCTAATCACGTTTCCTAAATCAGGGTCTACATATTACATGTGAAAAAACATTTAGGAAACATAATGAACAAGTGGACTCATAAGTATAAAAAATATGCAAACACCCAAAAATTATTTCATAACAAAAAAATCAATCTCTTACTGGTCTTATTTCCACCCATGAAGATAATCTAAAACAGAAGCCGAGAGGAGCTCGGACGAGCCCCCGGACACACGGCCCCGGATGCCGGATGTATGAGCACCTGCTTTATTACATTGCGGAAGCAACTGCTTACACCCTAAGAGAAGGTGCGAGCGATCTCGGGCGCATCAAAGATCATTACACCACGGAGAACCTAAATAGACGCCGAGAACAACTCGGATAAGTCCTTGGATACACGGCCCTGGATGCCTGATATGTGAGCGTCTGCTGTCTTTGAATCATGGAGGCAACAGCGCGTTTTTAAAGAGGAGGCACGAATAACTACGGCCACTCTAAATATTTAATATCTCGCTACCAGAGATAAAGAAAAACCCGAAGACTATACCGGCAAGTTCTGTTTTTTAAAACCTAAACAAAGACATCTATCGATCCCAATATATGGGTTCTGTATCGTACATGGCTACCTGATGAAGGCGTCAAGCCGAAACGCGCGTAGGATTTCAATCTTAGCCATGGCACAATTGAATGCCTTTACCCATCCTATGTCTTCTTAGATGCTGAAAAGCATGACACTGTTCTGAATTTATTATACTGTCTGTACATGTAAAAAAAGAATCAAATAGAGTTATTTCAAACTCTTCGATTAAATTGTTTTGATCCAACTGTTCAACTAAGTAGTGGACAAATTGAGGATATTTTGACAAAACATGTATGAAAGAATTATAATTCTGATGAAATTAATGACATTAGACAGACCAGTATGAATGCAGAAGTATGCCTGGAAGACATAGATCAGTATTAGGTTATAAAATCATGTGATGGGTATATATGTATAAGTACAACTTGGAATTACTTCACTTATATTCCTAGTTTTTTATTTTTTTATAAAAAAAAGATTAGTAATAAATAACAAAAGATTGAGAAAAAAAAACAATAAAATTGATTTTTTTGTTATGAAATAATTTTTGGGTGTTTGCATATTTTTTATACTTATGAGTCCACTTGTTCATTATGTTTCCTAAATGCTTTCTCAACTTTAGTCAATGCATGAAAAACATCTCGGCCTGGATGAATGAGAATTGCTCAAAGCTGAACACTGAGAAAACTGAGGTCTTGTTCTTCAGTCAGGCGGCACCCCCACCCTCTAATCTGTGGTGGCCCTCAGAGCTGAACCCACCACCGAACCCAGTGGATTCGGCCAGAAATTTGGGGTTCAAATTTAATAACAACCTCTTTCAAGTTAGGAGCTTTGAGAAAATTCTTACACTTCCTGCCGGAGGACTGCAGGAAGACTGTGGTCCATACTCTGGTGACCTCCCAGCTGGACTGTTCCAACAGCCTGTATCTGGGACTACCAGCCTATCTTGTCCGCAGGCTGCAGATAATTCAAAACGCTGCGGCCAGACTGATTAGGAATGTGCCGCTTTGATATCACATTTCCCCGCACTTGCAGTAATTCCATTGGCTTCCTGTTAGTAGGAGGATCGAGTTTAAGGCGCTCACTTTGGCCTACAGAGCCACCAGAGATCAGGGCCCGGGTTATCGGAGGCAGAGATTGCAAGTATACCATCAAAACCGGGCCCTGAGATCAAACCACCTGCGACTTCTCAGGGTTCCCCGCTTCCTTAACGCCAAGATAGGAGGCAGATCCTTCACGTTGAAAACTGAAAAACTCTGGAATGCTATGCCCCTCCACCTCTATATATTGTAGTCAGAACAGGCCTTTAGGAAGACATTAAAAACCTGGCTTTTTAACCTGCTTTATTGACCCACTTGTTACCCCACACAGCGAATCTGCAATCTAGCGCCGGGTCACCTCTGCTGAGGTAGCTGTGTGCTCTATAAAATACATTTATTATTATGTTATTACAGTCTTTTCTGGGTTGTGTGTTGAATAATTCCTGCCCATCCATTCCCAGGTAAAATTCATGAAAATTGAACATTTTCCAGAGAGGCAGCAGAATCATCAAGTCGAAGTATTAGTTGGGAATCATCAACATAGTTTTATATTTTGCAATTCATTTCCGCTAACTCCTGGGTTAGTGGTCTAATATAAAAATGATTTATTTATTTGATAGTTTTTTATAGCGCAAACTTGACCCTTGTAGGTATCAGAGCGCTTTACAAATTTACAGAGAGCAGCACAGTGATAACAATAAAATTATATACTAGAAGAAAGATACAGTACATAGTTAGCACCTAGAGAAGGGAGTGTGCGCATAAAAATGTACAATGGCAAGGAGGATAACTAATAAAAATCAACAAATCATAGTTAGTAAAACTGTAGGATCAGGCAGTGTCTAGACACTGAGTTTGAAACACTGGAGTCACCGGTGAGAGTAGTCATGAATGTGATTGAGGGGAAAAGGGTATTTAGTATCTAGGGAAGAAATTTGTTCATAAGGAGTACTTTGACTTCTTTCTTGAAGGAAATAGATAAGGAATTCATTCTGACCTCAGGGGGCAAGGAGTTCCAAATTCTGGGGCTATCCCACAGAAAGATCGGTTGTAAGTTTTCTTCTTGTAGAATCTCTGAGGTTTCAGAATATGGGTGTTGGAGCTTCTGGAAGATCTGGAGCTGCCAGAAAGTTCTAGTTTATGGACAAGATACTTGGGGGTTTTGAAGTGGAGGACTTTGTCATGAAGGCAATTTTTAGCTGGATTCTAGCTTCGTATGGGAGCCAGTTGAGGGATTTCAGGTCAGGGGTGATGCAGTTGTTTCTTTTTGAGCCAGTGATGAGCCTTGCAAGAGTTTTGAGCGAAGCCCTTAGAGGAGCCAATTTGCATCTGGGCAATCCCTAGAGGGTTGTGCCTCCATAGTCCAACCTGGGAATCGCTAGGGCTTGCACTTCATGCTTAAAATCGTGGGAGGGGAGGAAGGTTTTAGTTTTCTTAGAATGTTCATTTGGTGATTTGCCCCTTTTGTGGCGGCAGTGATATGCTTCTGTCCGTTGAGGTTCTTGTATAAAATGAATCCCAGTGATCTCACTGAATCAGTGACCTGGGGAATGCAGTTGAGGGCTGTTAGGTGTTTCAATCATTCTTCAATGACAGGTGACTGGTTTGGTGGGGCGATTAGGAGGAATTCGGTTTTATGAGTATTTAGTTTGAGGCGATTGGATGTTAGCCAATTTTGAGTTTTTAGTAGAGTTGTGTTGAGGGAGCTGATGTCGTCTGGGGAGGCTACTTTTATGTAGAGTTGGGTATCGTCGGCGTATATGTGGTAGCGAATATTAAACGAGTTCGGAAGTTCCGTTAGAGGCTCCATGAACAGGTTGAAGATAGTGGGTGAAAGTGAGGAGCCCTGTGGGACACTTAATGTGACCGAAGTGGTCTGCGATAGATTGTGATTAACCTTGACTTTTTGAGTCCTGCTTTGGAGAAAGGAGGTGAACCAGTTAAGGATTGTTCCCGATAGCCCCATGCAGTTTTTTATGAGGTCTAGTAGGTTGTCCTGCTTAACCATATCGAATGCCGACGATCGGTCAAGACGGATTAAAAGACAGGATTGATACTGATCCAGTATTTTTAGTGCATCGTCCACTGTGTGTCATAGCCGATTCAGTGCTGTGCCCTGGACGAAAGCCAGATTGAAAATGGTATAATAGTCGGAATTGTTCGATGTGGTTACTGAGTTGGATGTGAACACATTTTTATAGGATCTTCGCCAAGGTAGGAATATTGCAGATAGGTTGGAAGTTTAAATCGGTTTGTCTGCCTGACCTGATTTTAGGTTGTCCAGGATAGTGCCTTGAAGGAGGGAAGCATTAGCAATCCTTTAAGAAATTGGGAGGTAGAGGATCATTGAAGTGGTTTGAGGGATTTCAGCGATGTTAGAATCTTGTGGATGTCCCTTTCCTCAAAGGTTTTGAAAGAGTTCCATGATGCATTGTTTAGGTCGTGCCTGTGCAGCACATGCGCTGCTCTGCGAGGCATGCTGTATTTGGTATAGGGGCTATCGGGGACTTTGGACATGCCCACCGCTTTTGGTTGGTTAGTTGAGCTGCTTTTTGAAAATCCTTTTCTCTGGTTGGTTAATATTGTGCATATGTCCCGCCTTTCGGTGCCTGGTTCCCTCCCAGCGGATATCACCAATTGATTCTTTTGGTTGGCCAGCTCTGGTCATCTCTTGACTCCTCGCTCACACACCCCTCATGGGCAAATGCATCGTCCATCCATGTCGTTATCTGGAGGGGGAACATTTAGGCCCTTTTCTACAGGCCACTGTCCTGCTGAACAACGTCATGGGATCCCGGAGGTAAGATCAAGATTTAACAAGCATTTGTAATGCAATAGGTCTTGCATTACAGAAAGTTTGACCTATTGGCATTGCAAATAATAATGCAACGCCAGTAGCTCTAACTTTCAGTAATGCGAGAGCTATTGCATTGCAAATGCTTGTTTTGGGGAAGTGCCCAGGAGGACATGAGGGAACAGTAGTCAGGGAGGCAGAGAGGATGTGTTGAGGTGGGAGAGTACCCTGTTCCAAGGCAGTCTGTAGGTCCTTTCTCATGCTTTCTGTCTTCTGAAGAAAGAAAGATGGACATTTCTCACAGTGTGGTAGAGGACTAGATCCAGGGAGGGACGGATTAGGTGTGCAGTTCGATTGTACTTTTATAAGTTCAAAAAGTTTTTGGGGATGATTACTGGCTTGATCCAGCTGGTTTCTGAAGAAATTTGCTTTCGAAGTTCGGCTGCTTTTGTAGTATCTGTAACCTCAATGTTCTCAGGTGTTCTAGGGACAGAGCTGATCTTCACTGATGTTCCATGCAACAAGTGAAGTGATTTGTAAGCTCATGGACCTCTGACATCTCCAGAGGAGGAGGCAGGATGTTGTGACAGAGAGGTCAGTTAATTGCGGTTGTTGTGCATGCTCCTTTTCCAGAGTCTAGGTTTCGTTGGTTGAGCTGTGTTGGTTATCACAGCTTGCATGATAAGGAATGTGTTGCAGTTGAAGTCGGTCCAATCAAAGGGGAGGATAGATTCAAATTGAATGGAGTTGGGCTTCGCAATGATAATGATAATGATAATGTGGGCCTGTTGCAAAATTGGGTCAGGTTAAGGTCAGCCAGGAAGGATCATTCAGGTCGTTCCAGTGGAGGTTGAAGTCTCCGAGAAAGATTTGAGTACACTGTTATCCAGTGTTAAAATGGTTTCCATAATCTGTTCCATGAAAACCTGATTGTCTCCTGGAGGATGGTAGATCATGTGTAGTTTGCAGAGCGGTCTGTTGCAAGAGATATCGAGGCATAGGTATTCACAGGAGGCTAAAGCGGGTGTTTGTGCGTGTTTGACTGACAGGTTGAGGCTGTGAATGCAAGTGAAGCCACTGCCTGGTCTACATGGTTAGGCGGGACTAATGTGTCAAGGATGGGAGTAGAGGAGTCATTTAGCCAGGTTTTGGCCAGAATAAGAAGGTGAAGTTCATGTGTGAGGATCATGTCAGCAATATCTTCCGCATGTCTTGAAGCTTATCTGCAGTTGATCTGCAGTTGATGAGCTTGCATTTCAAATGGGGTTTGAGGTGTGTAGGGGTAGCTTGTGTGAGGATAACTTGCCTGAGGTTGTGCTTGTTGACCGCTCTAAAGTTGATTCTAGGAGCTCTACAAGGGATCGCCGGGATGGCATGGATTTTTCTCTGTTTATCATGGTTGTCGGGGTGAGGAGAGTGCTAGGACAAGAGGAGGGTTTGGATATCGTTGTCCGATAGAGGGACTTTCCATCTAATCGGTCGTGTGGGCGCATTGGGATAGGGTCTAGTTCTCCATCTCCCTTGCATGGGCGATGCGGCCCGAAAGGTCAGGATGGAGGGGAGATGTGTTCGAACTGAGGCAAGGTGGTTGTACGGTTGGTACTGAGTGATAGTATTTAACCTATGGTTCCTATTAGGATACTGAGAGTTGTTCATCTCTGTATTGAAGTGAATGAGTCTATGTAAGTCTGCTTTGAGATTTTGCAAATCTTGTTCAGTCTGGATTCTAGTATGGTATAAAGGCGGGATGTCAGGTCTTGATGCGGTAGGAAGGGGGAGAGGGCAGTGGGGTTGGGGTGCTGATATAATGGGTGAGAAGGCATATGGGAGAGTGGATTGTGGGTAGGGGTAGGATCGACGTTAGGCAGGGGAGAGCGCAAGAGATGGGGAAGAGGGAGTGCCAATGGGAAGTCATTGAATAGGTGGGGAGACAGGGAAGATTCCTGAGGGACCCCAAGTTTCAGGAATGACAAACTAACATTGACTCTTTCTAGAGGTGAAACGTAACATTTGTTACTTGACTGTCGGCCATCTGTTCAGAAATAATTGAGATGTTTTCACTGTGAAACATGCTGCACTACCCCCACAAAGAACAGACCTCTGTGCTGCCTGCACTAGTGTCTGCAGTTACATACTGCACTACGCCCACGAAAAACGGACCTCTGCGCCACTTGCACTAGTGTCGGTTGTTTTAACTGTAAAACATACTGCACTAATCCCACGAGGAACTGACCTCTGTGCCACCTGCACTATTGTCTGTTGTTTCCACGTAAAAACATACTGCACACTCACCATGAAGAACAGACCTCTGCGCCGCCTGCATTAGCGTCTGTAGTTACGTACTGCACTACCCCCACGAAGAACAGACCTCTGCGCCGCCTGCATTAGTGTCTGTAGTTACATACTGCACTACCCCCACGAAGAACAGACCTCTGCGCCGCCTGCATTAGTGTCTTTAGTTACATACTGCACTACCCCCACGAAGAACAGACCTCTGCGCCGCCTGCATTAGTGTCTGTTGTTTTCACTGTAAGACGCCATTCATTTGCAGTTTTCTAGACGTAGCCCTTATTCCTGAACATTACTACTTTTCTCTATATGGCTACAAGCCTTTTGAAAATAATTGGGTAATTCTGTGCTTAAACAGACTTTCAATTCTCTCGTTGAACGAGTCATTACTGGTGTAGTACACCGCAATACAAAGTATATACATTTTTAGCTTTCGCTTGTGAGAGTGCATGCACCAGCGCATGCTCTCTTGCCTGCTAGCTCTTGCCTGTGAGAGTGCATGCACCAGCGCATGCTCTCTTGCCTTATTTCTAGCTGTGAGTGCATGTACCAGCGCATGCTCTCTTGCCTGTTAGTTCTCGCCTGTGAGAGTGCATGCACCAGCGCAAGCTCTCTTGCCTGTGAGCACTCGCATGTGAGCATGCATGCGCTTGCGCATGTTGTCGCTTGCGAGAGGTATTGTGTTGTATCAGGGCTTGGAAACCGCCCATTGCTTGCCATTCATTGGTTTGAATGTCACTCTTCTTGGAGGGTTCTTAATTGGCCAGCGGTTGCGCTGCCAGTTCCTCCTCTTTCAAGTGTGAGCATGGCCCAACTACTGATTAATTTAGTCTGATTATGGTCCTTCCACTGTCCATTCACTGCTCACGCTGTGATTCAGGTACTATGTTCTTCCAAGTGAACTTTTGCTCAACGTTTGCAGGCAATTTCCGCCTCCCTTTTGCCAGCGCTTGTTGGATCTACTCCTTCATGTCTGCAATCAGTGCTGATTGTTGCAGTTCTATATAGCGTGGAGTGGAGTCCAAGGTACTGGAGCGCTTAACATGTTATGCTACATGTTCTTCCCTTATAATACCTTTGTTTCTGGTTTATTAATGCAGCAACAGAACACAGCTTCCTCTAACAAATTGCATTTGAACTCAACTTTTGTGGGCAGTTTCCCCCTCGAACCCCCTTTCATGCCAATGCTTACTGCATCTGTCTCCACCTATCTGCTCCTTCCTTCTGTGACATAATCACTTTTTTAAAAATTAATTGCAGTTCGTCTGGCTCTTAGCTTGTTGTGAGGGTCACCGGTGCAAACGGGCCATTATTATTTGTAGAGGTATTTGGACAAGGATTATCATAATTTGAGAGTTCACTGTTAACTGTGAAGAATACACAGCAGGCTCGTAACTCAAGCACTTGATGGTACAACCTAATTGCCTCTAGTAGATATGACGGCTCTTTTACTCTTCACCGGCTCAATCCCACCTCTCCGCTGTTGATGTTACAGGCATTGGCAAGGCCCGTAGATCTTGCTTACAGGAGCTATTTGCTTTATCAATGCTTGTTTTAAATGCTTCCTTTGGAAACAAGGTCGATGAACAATAGATACCCTTGGAATACCGCATTACCCTAGCACACATTGAATACTTTAGAGATGGTTCCTATTGGATGGTAGTGGCTGAGGTAGGACTCCCTCATGTTTAGTGATGGTTCCAAATGGATGGTGGGAGGAGGCTTGCAGGAAGTGTAAACACTGGGAATCGCTGCTCATGGTAGCATTCCACCCCATCGTTCTTTTGCCCACCGTACCACCTCAGATTAGACCCAGTCATATGCAAATAAGTCTTGACCCTGCTCCCATAGGAAAATTCAATCCCGAACTGCCAGACCAACCACTCCCTGAACCGGAACAGAAGCAAGCAAACCAAGTCCGGTTTCGCCCTGATTGGACTCTTCAGTCGGTGGTAGCTTGGTTCCAGTGGCACTTTGAGCAAGGTGCCACTGGAACCAAGCGACCCTGACTGATCAAACATACCCATGACTACTTAGGAAGTTATATCACGCACAAAAAAGTTTGAGACGATGTTTGTGTTCCGGTTTGGGGAGGACCTGGCCTGGCAGTTCAGACTGGACTGTCCCTATTGTGTGTGTGATGCTGGTAGGTGGGTCCCTCAGCCTCTGTCATGACTTCATCCTCTCTTTAGACATGACAATAGAGAGCCACACATGGGTGTCATCCCAACGCGCAGACATCAGTTTCTCATTTTCCGTGCTCTTTGCAGTCCCAGAGGTCCGCTCCTACCAATATCCGAGCTTTGACATAAACCTTTTTCCTTCCAAAAGATGGCGTTTGATAAACTCCGCTCTGGCTTCACCTTCAACTTCTGGCGAATCTTGATTTCAGAGTTCCCTGGCCCAGCGTTCATCCCGTAGCAAGTTGAGACCTTCAAAGAGGCCATGCTGCAGATCTACAGATGCATCCTGCTCTCTCTGTTTCTCTGCGTTTTCTAGTTGCATCCGCCCTTGTTAGTAGAACTGTTGTTTGCCTGGACTTCAGCAGGCCACGCTGCTATCCTTTCCTAGAAAGTGCAGACTTAGCTGGTTAAAGGGACAGTAGAGCGTGCCCCTGAGTCAGATTGGGTCACCTAGTATATTACTCATGGTACTTTGTGGTGCCTAGGAAAGATGGCAGGTACAGGTCCCACTTACATCTTCGATTCCTGAAAACTTTCATCTGGTAGGAAAATTCTAAATCCTGACCCTGGCCCAGGTCCTCTCTGCTCTAGACCCTGGGGATTGGATGGTGTCCTTGGGTTTACAGGACACATCTTTTCATGTGCTTTTCATCCCACAGGTGTTTACTCCGCTTCACGGTGGGGTCAGTACACTTTGAGTTTACCGTTCTGCCCTTAATCCTCACCTAATCCCCGTCGCTGTTCACAAAGTTGATGACTGTGATCACAGATCTTCTTCGCTGGTCTATAGTACATATATTCTTTTATTTTGATGACTGGTTGATAAAGGGGGGCTTACCACAGTCCATTGCTGACAAACAACAGACTTGTTGCTGCCCTCTCTAGGGTCTCTGTGAACAAACCGAAATCCCATCTTGACTACTGCAGAAGATTCCCTTTAGAGGCTCCATTCTGGATACCGAGTCTTTCAAAGCTTTTCCACATCCACAGTAAGCCCTGGACATTCAGGATTTCATCCTGGTATTGAACTCGGTCTTGTGTTCCGGCCCGATTCTGAGGCTTCTTCATTTCCAGCCTCATTCATTCTGCTGGTGCCTCGTGCTTATTTGTTCATGAGTGCTGCAGCTGAATCTTTGCCTTCAGTGGCCGCACCACTGGGAGGTGTCTCAGATCGCATTCATATTTCGAACAGATAGCCTATGACTTTCAATGCTGGATGAAAGGTGCCATTCTGATGTGTGGAAGAGCATTTCCCCTTCCCTGTCCAGAGCTGACAGTGATCAGATGTTTTATCTCTGTATTGGAGTGCAGGGAGTCACCTGTATGAGGTGGAGATCAAAAGGCTGCAAACTAAAACAGAGTAGGCCTTTCTGTCCATCACCGGCAAACCTGTTTAGGTTCTGACGGACAATATGACTGCTATGTTGTACTCCAGAAGGCAGGGCGGAGTGGGGTCACTCTTTGGTTCAAGGAGGCGCGGAGTCGCTGGAAATCGCTGAACTTGTAAGGGATTCCCCTAGTGGTTTGTCACCTGGCTGGCATCCTCCGTGCCAGGATGGACAAGCTCAGCTGACTCCATCTAGCACATGGGTACTCACAAACATTTTCCTGGGGGCCGCAAAGTTTGGTCTATGATGTGATCGAGGGCCGCACTGATGCCAGCAGGGGGTGTAAAGTGGGTGTAGGGGAAACAAACATGTATATCTATTGCCTGTCTTTAAAAATAAAATTAAGGTGTTCCTAAAGTTAAGGGCCTAGTTACTTCTTTTCCCTAACTGTAAATTAACCTTTAAATAAGTGCTAGCTGTATATTAAACATTTTTTTCAAAGTTAGTGCTGAGTTGAGTAAACAGCAGCCCAGTGCTGCTGCTGCCCGGGGGCCACATGTAAAGGTCAGGAGGGCCGCATGCGGCCCCCGGACCGTACATTGAGTATCACTGATCTAGCCAATCATGAGTGGCATCTGCATATGAAAATGGTTCAGGGCTTATTTACCAGTGGGTCGTGCCTTAGATGGATCTTTTCGCCGCAGCTGAGAACACTCAATGTCATGCCTTTTGCATCAAGGAGTTTCCTCCTCGGGGGCTCACTAGGAGCCATGTTGAGTTTTATTTGGGACACCCCCTCTTTTATACGTTTTTGCCTCTGCCACTGCTTCTCAGAGTTGTGGAGAAGGTCAAGAGGGGTCTGGGCTAAGCTCATCTTGATAGCTGTGGACTGGGCTCTGAAGATCTGGTCTTCTAAACTGCTGAGCCTCTAAATCTGCTCTCTGCTTCATTTGATTTTTGGGGAGCACAATCTGTCCCTACAATGGGGCAGGATTCTTCATCTGAACCTCCACAACCTTCTCAGACTAAACAGCAGTCGGTGCAGAATTTTTGTGGCACCCAGCGCAAAGGCAGTGCCAAAGTGCAAGGTCAATGACTGCATCAGCCACCTGCCTCCTTAGCTCCAGGCTACACTTCTACACCCCTTTTTCATCTCCCTGAAAGGGGCATCGAGGTTGGGTAGGGTGCATGGATGCAACATTGCATACCCTACTGGTGCTCTATTGTTTCAGACTAATGGTTCCTCCAGATTGGGTGATCTGGTTATACCTTCACTCTTCTGAACAACCCCCGACCCCACAGCATTTCCTCTAATTGCAATTGTAGATCAAACTGCCAAGGCTGCCGGCGTCTTCAGTTTTGCAGCATGAATCTTTTCTGGATTCACATGCTGTGCATTATTCCGCCATCTAGTGGTTGGGTCCAGAATTGTAGTATTTCTTCTCTCTTTTTTTGTTGTTGTTGTTGGTGTGCGTCGACATACCACCATTTGGTGTCCCTCTGTGATGTCGACGTGCTTCCTCCGGAAGCTCCCACCCTTGGTCGCCATCTTCAGATTCTTTTTTTTCCGCTGTTGGGTCTGGATAGATACGGAAGGAGCTCCTGAAAATTGGAGAGAAGAATCGACGAAAATAACGAAAATAATCGACAGAACAGGAGAAGAAGTTCTTTGACGTACCAGTCTTCGAGTCTAGGAGCCGGGGCGCGGCGAAGAGAAAAATACAAAACTTCGACAACATACGAAGAATGCGCATGCAGGGGGCTCCCTGTGCGTGGTAATGGACAAGACACCATTCAAGTTCTGCGACAATTGTCACCACAAGTACGCACAGAAGGATCAGCATCCGGTCTGCAACCATTGCCTGCTGCTGGACCACAGAAGCGACGACTGCAACGCATGCTCGGCTTTCACCCCAAAAACGTTGAGGGTAAGAGAGAGACAGAGAAGAGCAAATTACAGCATGCAGGGTCAAGGCCCACCACCATCGCTTCGAGACCTGGGCCTCTCCAGCGAAGAGGAGGACAACGTCGCCGAAGGGCATGAAGGCGAAGAGGACGCGCACGTCCCAGTCGTAGAGGTCGAAAAGAAAACTCCGAAGGAGGTAAGAGAACCATCGACCTCGAAAAAGATAGGCGACCCACGAAAGAGTGACTCTAAGTCCTCATAAGGAGCCTCGGCGTCGAAGCATTCGACGACCGCAAGCGCGTCCAAGGACAAAGAGTCCGTCGGTTCCTTAGACAAGGACTCCGAGACGGCAAAAACCCTAGAAAAAACGAAGGCATCGAAAGACAGTCGCAAAAAGGACTCTTTGACGTCGAAAAAAGAGAGGGTAAAACAAGCTTCGACAGCTGCGTCGTCAAGTTCGAAAAGAAAGGCGGAAAATCTCGACGCCGAAGCATGCGCGTCTGATATGGAAAAGAAAAGGAAGAGGCTCGAAGCCGAAATGGCGAGTCTCTTGCAACGCAAGAAAGATTTCGACGAAAAACTGAAAGAATTCAGAATTCCGCTGAAAAGTTCGACCGAGGTCAATGAACTACAGCCGCCAACAACCCCAGAACCTGTCGAAGAAGAAGACGAAGAAGAATACTTCTTCGAAGCTGAAGAGGACCAAACCTATGAGGGTTCGGTGACCTTGGAGGCTCAAGACCCACAGTGGCAAGATCTTGACGCCGAATCACCAGAAGTAGTGGTGGATACATATCCATCAAGGCCTTCACCACCAGATGACATTGGGATGTACAACCAAGTCATAAATAAAGCAGCAGATACTTATGGAGTGCAATTGGAGAAAGAAAAGCCCCAATCATGTTTCCTAATAGAAACCTTGCTGCCTACCCCGACAAGGAGTCAATTCCTTCCCATGCTGCCAAGTGTACTGGACCAGGGTAAGGAAGCCTTTAAAGAACCTGCCACATGCAAAGCAGTCACACCAAGAGGGGAGAAGTAGTACAAGCATTCCTCTAAGGATCCTATGTACATCAAGGGGTCGGTACCAGCTGACTCAATTATTACTTCCACAGCTCGGAAGAGAGCTAATGTCCCCACCAATGTTGGCCCACCACCAGACAAAGCGAGCAAGAGGATGGATCTCATGGGAAGAAACGTGGAAAGAAGTGCAGCAATACAGTGGCGCATCGCAAATTCAAATGCATTGATCAACAGGCATGCATATCAACATTGGGAGGAGGTAGGAGAGCTACTAAAACACCTGCCAGACCAGTTCCAAAGAAGGGCAAACCACTTAGTGGAAGAGGGAAAAAACATGGCGAACACATGTTTAAAATCAGCCCTAGAAGCTGCAGAAACATCTAGCAGACAGATGATGATTGGGATCACTGAAAGAAGACATGCCTGGCTGCGAATCTCAGGTTTCAAGCCAGAGGTACAGAACAACATCCTAAACTCTCCGTTCAATGGCGAACAGCTATTCGGAAGTGTCGTGGATGAGAAATTAAACCAATTAAAAAAAGGTAATGAAACAGCAAGGTCTATGGGGGCACTACAATTCAGAGGCATGCGTAGAGGCACACCCTCACGGAGACCAACAGGCAGGGAAAACCACCAACCTGCAACCTCGCACCAAACCTTTCAACAAGGTTACCAAGGAGTAAGCCAGGGACAACAACAGGGTCAACAACAACAAAATTGGCAATACCAACATGGAAGGCAATCCTTTCGAGGGCGCCCTCGAGGGAGAGGCCAACCGCAAAGAGGGGGACCACAAACCACCTCCAAGTGACTTCACTCCAAAAAATTGCGCACCCTCAAAGAACAACGCAGAGGGTGCTACAAGATACAAGCTCAAAATAAGATCATGGTCCTATAAGCAAACCATTCCTCCAACATGTTACAGCAGTAGGAGGCAGGTTAACATACTTTCTCCAAGAGTGGAAGGAAATCACCTCAGACAAATGGATATTAAACATAATACAGTGCCGTTACTGCGTAGAGCTTGCAAAACAACCTCCAAACAAAAAACCAAGCAACAAGGTGCATTCAGTAAAGGAACTATCACAATTGCTCGAAGAAGCGCAAGAACTTCTAAACAAGGAGGAAATAGAGAAAGTACCACAGAAGGAAAGGAACAAGGGCATTTACCCCACGTACTTCCTCATTCCAAAAGTAGACGGAACTTTACGCCCAATACTAGACCTAATGTTTCTCAACAAATTAATAATGACTCAAAAATTCAAGGTGACAATTTTGCAAGAGGTAATACCTCAGATACAAACAGGAGACTACATGGCAACTATAGACTTAAAAGATGCGTACTTGCACATTCCCATGAACAGAAAACAGAAAGGTCTACTAAGATTTGTGATCAACAGAACACACTACCAATTCAAGGTGCTAGCATTCAGACTGAAATCAGCACCAAGAGTCTTCACAAAATGCCTAGCTGCTGTAGCTGCCCACCTAAGAAGGCAAGGAATTCATGTTTACCCGTACCTGCACGACTGGTTAGTAAGAGCAAGCTCCTACAATCTCTGCAAACAACATATACAGCAAGTCATACAGACACTGGTTCAACTCGGTTTCTCAATACACTGGGACAAATCGTCACCAGAACCAGAGCAAGTGAAGGTGTTCTTAGGGGCAGAAATCAACACAATACTAGGGAAGGTATTCCCAAGCAGGAAAAGAACATTATCACTACTGAAGGAGACACATCTTTACCACAAGGGGCAAGCTCTGACAATGAGGACAGTGGGGAAACTGCTACGAATGATGGCTTCATGCATTCATTTAGTCCCAAACATTCGACTGCACATAAGACCATTCCAGGAATGGCTTCAAGAACAATGGTCACAAGCAACAGGGAGTTGGGAGGATCTAGTGGTTGTCACACAGGCAGTTCATCAAGAGATGGCGTGGTGGAACAGAAAAAACATAGCACAGGGGAGACTTTTCACACAACCAACTCCAACAGTGACCATCACGACAGATGCTTCCCAGGTAGGATGGGGAGCACACATGAACTACGTCAAAGTAAGGGGCTTGTGGACACAACAGGATGCGGTAAAACACATCAATTTCCTGGAGTTAAAAACCGTGTTCCTAGCCTTAAAAGCCTTTCAGAAAGAGCTCTGCGGGAAGAAGGTGTTAATACAAACAGACAACACAACCACCATGTTTTACATAAACAAACAAGGAGGAACACAGTCTTTAACACTCTCAACCCTAGCCCAACAACTATGGAGATGGGCGATTCTAAGGAGAATAGACATACTAGCAATTCATCTGCCAGGAAAGGACAATGTGGAAGCAAACAGGCTGAGCAGACAAGCTTCAGCATCCCACAAGTGGGAATTGAATCAATCGGAGATCCAAAAGATATTCAAGAAATGGGGAACCCCGCAAATCGACCTATTTGCAACTCCCCACAATGCAAAATGCCAACACTTCGCATCCAGGCAACCGTGCAAACAGTCCCTAGGGAATGCGCTATGGATAGACTGGTCAGGGATATTTGCTTACGCTTTTCCCCCAATTCCACTACTGCACAGGGTGATCAACAAATGCAAGCTCAGCCACATGACAATACTCCTAGCACCTCAGTGGGCCAGACAGACTTGGTTCTCACAGATAATGGAGATAACTCAAGGAACAATGCACAGGTTTACAAAGAGAAAGGACCTCTTAACAATGCAAAACGGAAAGGTAGTACACCCAGAACCAGAGAACCTAAGCCTGGCGGCATGGCTCTTGAGGACTTAGAATTCACTTACCTCAGACTTCCAGAGAGCACAATGGCAGTGCTCCGAGAAGCCAGGAAACCTACAACAAGGAAGTGTTACGCAGCAAAATGAAAAAGATTCTCTCAATGGTGCCTTAAGAAACAACTTTCAAAAAAGATCACAAGGGAATCAACAGTTATGTTATTTTGATTTGTAACGCGCACAGATACTCATGAGTGTCCCGGCGCGAGGCAATGAGGGGCAAAGTCTGGTATTAAACAAAGAGATGTGTTTTCAGGTTCTTCTTGAAAATCAACGGGTCCTGAATGTTCCGAAGAGCCAAAGCAAGAGCGTTCCATGCAACAGCAGCTTTCCGGGCAAGAGAGCTACCTCCAAGCCTCTGACATTTAAAGCGAGGGACCTGGGCGAGGCACTGGAACATGGAACGCAGGTGTCGCGCTGGAGCATAAAAAGAAAAGCATTTTTGCAGGTAGATAGGGCCATGACCATGAAGAGCGCGATGGGCCATAACTAAAGATTTAAATTTGACCCGTTCGGCTACGAGAAGCCAAAATTAACGTATTTACTACAAAATAAACTAAGCTACACATCTATAAGAGTACACTTAGCGGCAATTGTAGCGTATACAAGAGGCGAAACAGGGAGAAGTTTTTTCACATCCCACGTGGTCAAAAGATTTCTAGAAGGAGCGACGAGAAGAGCACCTCCAAAGAGGATGCCAGCACCTGCATGGAACCTCAATATAGTGCTCGCTCAAATGATGAAAGCACCATTCGAACCACTCCACAAAGCAACGCTATAAATGCTCACACTAAAGACTGCGTTTTTAGTTGCAATTACATCACTACGTAGAGTAAGTGAATTACAAGAGCCCTACTTTCAAATACATAATGACAGAATCGTCATGAGAACAGATCCACACTTTATGCCAAAGGTGGTATCAAGGTTCCACATAAACCAAACAATACAAATACCAAGCTTCTTTCAAAAGCCAAAATCACAAGCAGAAAGGGCATTGCACACTCTTGACGCCAGAAGAGCAGTCATGTATTACATGGAAAGAACCAAGGAATACAGAAAAACAAAGCAATTCTTTGTATCGTTTACCAACAGTTTTCTCGGACGACCAGTGACCAAAAATACCATTGCAAGATGGATTGCACAAGCCATACAGTTATGCCACAAACAGGCAGGTCAAACATTACAAGCAGCCCCACGGGCTCACTGAACAATAAAAAAAAAAAAAAAGGAGCAACAGTCGCTTTTCTTGCAAATACTCCTATCCAAGACATTTGCCAAGCAGCAACATGGTCTTCAGTGCACACGTTCACAAAGCATTACTGCGTGGACATTCAAATGAATAAAGAAGCACAAGTAGGACAAAAGGTCTTACAACATATATTCACAAACCAACGCTCATCTTCCACCCAACCACCACAAGACTAGCAAACCGCTACAAAGTCTATGCACAGCATGTGAATCCAGAAAAGATTCACGCTGCAAAACGTATAGTTTCTTACCTGTCGGTGTAGTTTTGCAGCTTGAAGAATTTTCTGGATTCACTAGCGAAACCGCCCTCCTCCGCCAGAAAGATGAGACAGGAGGAAATATATAAAGAGAATGAACAATAAATACAGAAAAAAAGAATCCGAAGAAGGCGACCAAGGGTGGGAGCTTCCGGAGGAAGCACGTCGACGTCACAGAGGGACACCAAATGGTGGTATGTCGAAGCCCACCAACAACAACAAAAAATAACAAGCATTTGCAATGCAATAGGTCTCGCATATACACAAGTTTGAGCTATTAGCATTGTAAATGACAATGTCTTTTATTTATGTTTTGGTTTTTAAAACAAATAAAAGGCATTGTCGTTTGCAATGCTAAAAGCTTAAACTCTCGCAAATGTGAGACCTATTGAGCGCCTGGCCGAGAATCGAACCCAGTTCCCCAGCTTCGAGGTCGACCGCTCTAGCCGTAAGGCTACATCCCCTTACATCGCTTTCCGGTTGCATGCTGAGTACAAAAAATGAATCCATATCATGAAAATAAGAATGCCACAGGAATACTGTGTGAAACAGTGCGTTACTCTAGGAGACAGCCAACAGAGACACCCCGTGTGAAAACCATGCCACTCTGAAATATTACCCCAGAACATAATGGCCGCACTGCTCGTGTGCAGATTAATGGACAATCAAAATTTTGTGCCAGAAAATAAATCAGTACCAGAATTAATGCTATTGTGTGCCAGGTGCAGCCGTCATATGTCAGGATAAGTTTAGTATACGCTGCTAAATATTCCAGGATGTTGCTAACAATATGAAGCATAGTATTAATAGTGCGTGAAGTGCGCAATATTCTGGGGGTTGAAGTCACACTTGAGCCGAAGTACGTCCTCCTGGGTATCCCGACGGATGTGAATGTCCCCGGGCCAAACGTCTCTTTAGCAAAGTGGGTTTGGTGCGTGCAAAGAGACGGTGCCAGACACTAGGGGTGCCGGAGGTCCGGTCACTAAGAGAATGGAGGAACGGGGTGGATATTATATGGCCGCAGAGAAGGTTACACATGCGAGCAGATGGTGTCACCGAAAGTTCTGCAAAGCGTGGGGTGCCTGGAGGGTGTAGGGCTGGACCTTGTTGGAGATGGGACGGGGCCTTAACTGCTTATGGCCAGTAATGATTTCAGTAGCACTTATTTCTGTGACTCTTGTGTTGCAAAAATGTCAATCTATGACTGTAACCTGGGCTGCTACACTGTGCATTAGCCTCCAGTACGGTTTATTACTGTCGGGTTGCCAGGGTGCATCCGGTTACGTTGTATGTGGAATCAATAAAACAAATAAACATATTTAAAAAACAATATGAAGCATAATTTACTTGTCTGCCAGGCTGCTGCTCACTCAAGCCAGAGTATTGGTAAAATATACCATCCCTTAAGAGGTGATAACTGAGGCAAATGTAGTCCAGAAGTGTGGTGCATAGGAGCGGGCAGGTTACGGTATGGCAGCAGTCCTTTTACATGCTTGGGGTGCATGTGGCATTTACTCCGTGTCTGTAAGGTGCCAGTGACAAACCATTATCTGGCTGCAGTGTATGCTGCGGGGCTGGCTGCAGTGTATGCCGCGAGTCTGGCTGCAGTGTATGCTGCGGGGCTGGCTGCAGTGTATGCTGCGGGGCTGGCTGCGGTGTATGCTGCGGTGTATGCTGCTGGACTGGCTGCGGTGTATGCTGCGGGCTAGCTGCAGTGTATGCTGCGGGGCTGGCTGCGGTGTATGCCGCGGGCTCCTAAAGGCCGTGCATACTGGGCTCTCACTGTGGCCCATTAACAACATTAACAGCGTTTTGGTTGTTTGAGTCAATATCTCTTGTGTATTTATCGTGACGTATGATTACTGTCAGTTGACTTAAGGATCCTCAGACACACGAGGTCGGCGGCAAATATATAGCCTTTGGTAACTGACTATAATTGTATGTTATTGTTCTGTTAAAAAAGCTGCATTTCCAGTGATACCGGAAGAATGTAATTGGGCACCCAGACTGGCGCAGCATTTTTATATTCAGCTTTTATTCGATTTAAACTTGGATTACCTTTTATTTTTTTATCGGAGGACTGCAGCGCGGTGTTTAAAATGCAACGTTTGGCCTCATTGCTATCACCAAACATGTACACTTGAACCACGTGATGACGTGCACATAAACGTTGGTTGGGCAAAGAAAGGTAAACTATCCGTCATGCAAAACAACACACAGAATGCATGCTTTCAGTGACGTGTAAAAGCGCGAGAAGGCCTTCATGTCTGTTGCCATATTGTTTCTTGGCACTTCGCCACGGCTTGCGTTCCTCTCAGCTGAGAGGCCGGAGCCCCGCAGCCGGCAGGGTTTGTGTAGCTGGAGGAATACGCCCCGCGCCCTGCCCAGGAGGAGTGGATGAAGCCAGGGGCACCGTGCAGCGCCCAGCATAGCTCAGCTTAGAGCTGCGATTGATGCCAGCCGTCGGGGGCTCGGCCTGGCGGCACCCCCTTGCTGTATTGCCAGCATCGCCTTAGCAACCGAAGCCTCGCGACTTGTGGTGCTGTTATTCCCAGCAAACGCCTGCGTCCCCCGGGACCGCGGATGATGGCTGCTTCATATAGCAGATTATGTTACGTTAAAACGATATAAAACTTGCAGACACAATAAAAAGACCAACCAGTTCCTGCACAAATCCTGGCTCTTGTGCACTAGAAACCGACACAATGTGCCCACGGTTAGTAAGCTGGCGAGCTGGCTTCCGGTTGCAGGATTGTATTTGTATATACCACGAGGCAGCAGGAAACGAGAGGAGCGGGGAAGAGAGGAGCGGGGGCGAGCGAGCGCGGCAGCCTGCTGAGCTGACCAGACGCTCGTGCGTCATGGCCTTTTCCCTGCGGTTACCCGCACGGCCGGTATGTGTTTCCAATTATCGCGCCCGTGTCTGGGCACGATAATTGGAAACAGATGCCGGCCGTGCGGGTAACCGCAGGGAAAAGGCCATGACGCACGAGCGTCTGGTCAGCTTTCAGAAGCCCCTTACATAAAGTCTCACAGAGCAACGCTTGCGCGCTACTCGAGGCTCGACCTAAAAAAGAGAAGAAATACTACAATTCTGGACCCAACCACTAGATGGCGGAATAATGCACAGCATGTGAACCCAGAAAATTCTTCAAGCTGCAAAACTACACCCACAGGTAAGAAACTATACGTTCTACCTCATTACACTACCTTCTTGCCTGCCAAACTCTTGTTTAGAACTTGTGCATTCTTTCTTCTGAAAGTGGTGTCCCCTTTTTACGTGGGCACTCCATCACGCTTTCATCATATTTTCTTCACCATTGACATCTAAGACTTAGGAGGGGCTACCCAGGTTCGGCCATTGACCTACCCATAGCTTCTGCGGAAGCAAAACTGAGAAGTACCATGTTGATGATGAACATTGTTGGGTTTGCTGGGGAATAGAAAGGAAAGGAAGTCTAGGTACAGACCTTTTTGCAATGAATTATCTGCTGCCTCAAACTGTTGTGCCTTGACCAAAAAGGATGCGTCTGAGGTCTTTAGGGTGCATTTCACCACTACAGCCTTAACTCTGGAGTATTTCTGTATGGACATCTGCCAGGCAGGCATATGGGTATATGTCATATTTTTAGCAAGTATTACTTCCTGTATTCTCATGTCCATACAATGTCACTTTTGCCCACTTGGTCCTTCAGTACTTCCTGGCGTATGTCCACCCCTCAGACCCAACCTCCTTAGGCAGGGTATTGCTTTAATACTGATTCTCAAGGTGAGGAATCTGCAGGTAGAAGCATCCAACAGAAGAATAAGTCACTAAGGTTTGGTAACGCTCTTTCTGGTGGATACTCGATCGAACCACAGAGTCCTCACTGCCTTTCCACCTTCCCATTCGGTTGAGTGAACGTTTGGGAGGAATAAGGTCACAGTTTTTTGTAATTTCCAGGACAAATTCAATCTGGTCAACCGCACTCTGAGTCTCTAATCATGGAAAAGATAGGAGAGAACTGCAGTTTGAGTGCACTTATACGCACAGCTTTGTGTTGTCACGTCTGGAGGCAAGATGGAGTTGTGACGGAGGTTGATGGCATCACCTACCAGCACACAGGAGCTATCGCAAGAGTTTCTGAACCCAGTCTGGTGCCTGTAGAGAATCACATTCTGAAGAATCTACAGTTGGGTACAGTATCCACCAGAAAGTGTTACCAAAGTTAAATAACATATTCATTGTCATGTGAGTTTGCCAATGAGGGACAACTGTTGTTGGCTCCAGTCATACGCTTGGATGTTATTCTCATTCTGTTGCCAGGGGGAATGTGCTGCTGAGGTAGAGAGAATTAGAAATTCATCTGTATTTTTTGATTTGCCTTTAGATCTACTATTGAATTGCTACTTCTGTTCTGTCACTGCTTTTGTATGATGGGTCCTTTATGTTGCTGAGGCTCTGATGACTGTAGACCACATTATGTGTGGTTCTTGCATCTCTGATGATGTAGTGACTGCAGAGGGACAGAATAGTCATGCTTATGTCAGGGATCATTCTTGCGCCTTTGTCCAAGGTCTTTACCCGACGCATTATCACACTGCATTGGCCATCGCTCCCTGTTGTCATCCGTGCATGATAATAATTCTTCGCTTGGCCAATGCAACAATAACTTGTGTTAAATGTCTATTTGAGTCCTAACTTGGGGGATTCTGCTTTGCAGTCTTATTAGCTTGATAAGCTTACCAAGCATTGCAAGTAGTTTGTAGTTGTAAAGCGCCTAGATGCTGTAGGTCATGTTTTCGCTACACAAATCTCGTGAACATAGCTTTATTGTTCAGTGCTCCTGGCTTGCCCGTTCCTTGTTTCTCAAGCGTTAACTTGAGGGTTGTTGCTGGTTGGTTAGGGACGGGGTGGTAGTTCAGAGGTTTTTGGCTGCTGGTACTTTGTTTCCATAAAGTCTAATGTATACAATGGTGATATGAAGGCGTGGGATGTGGAGGAAACATTTACATTCCTGAATGTTTCTGCAGAAGTGTTCTTCTATTTGCAGAGCGAGAGGTCCAGAAGTAACATGCATTGCTTCCCAGCTGAAGTGCTGGGGGCCAGCAGTGAATGTGAATGACCTCGGACTAGTCCTTAGGAGGACTGGGCAAACCTGAGGAAAGCTGGAGACCATGGATAATGGAGCCCATGTATAACCAATACCTTTCACCTCTTCTTTCACAGTCTGAGACGAGCGCTTTAGCTCCGTTCAGGCCTCACTCGCATTGTGGACCAGGAAACATGCAGGCACAATGGGCCTGACACCCATTAACTGTGGCCAGCTTTGGTGCTTGTGACAATGTGTGGTACGCAAGCATCGAATCTTCCAGTGGACACCTGGACACCCGGAGTGTTTTATAAAGTAATCCGTAGCCAGTTTCTTAAAACGAGTCCGATAAAACGTTCTAAGAGCCCCACCATTTTTCTATATTTTAGTATTGGCTTATTTGCCTTTCTCTATAAATACCAAGTATAGTATTGCAATAAAATCTGATTTTGATTCAAATCACAAAGGTTAAGTAGGAACAGCAGTGTGGTAGGCCTGACTCTAACGCAGTGTTAGACAAAAATAATCTGTGCAAATACATCAGACAATTCAGCAAAAAATAGCTCAGATATTCAAGCTATTGTATTGTAATTGCATTTATATAGCGCTTACTACCCCTGACGAGGCGCGAATCGCTTTTTCAGCGAGTAGCACGCTACTCCAGAACCCATAAAGAATTAATGGTGAATTAGTATAGTGAAATATGAAAGTAATTTGAGCGGTGGACATTTTAGTCTGTTATTTGGATAAAAAAGAATAGTGGAGGGATAGAAGAGGGAAGGATGTAGAACTTTTTTTTGTGTTTTTTGTGGAGCTCCTAGCAGTAGGAGGAGGCTTGGGATGAGTAAAAGGGAGGTGGAGGGGGAAAAGTCAGAGGGATGGGTTTTGAAAGGCTTCTTTTGGGAGATCTGAATAGTAAAAGTGTTTGCAAGGAGGGGTAGAGGAGGGAAGAGTCTAGAAAGGGTTATTTTGGGGATCGTTGTAGTGGTATGGGGTTTGAGATGAGTCGGAGAGTTGAGGTAGAGGATATATTGAGAGTGGTATAGGGTGAGAAATAGGGTAGGCCATTGGAGATAGTAGTAGAATGAGGTTTAAGATGAGTCAGTGGAGGTAGAGGATATATTGCGAGAGATATAGGGTGAAACATAGGGTAGTGCATTGGAGATGCTGAATTAGAAGCAAAGTAATAAATATAAAGATACATAAGTACATGGAGGGTATATATGCATAAGGAAAGTAATATATGTAGATTGAAGTTGCATTTAATAAACTCCGGCCTTCAAGTGTTGTACTTTAAATTCATTTATTTGTTTTTAGTAATTCAATAGCGAAGCAATTGTAGATAGTTATGATAAAAGATTTGCTTATTTATGCAGTCACTTATATACATGTTAAAGCATAGAATAATGTAACTATAAGTAATATGTAAATTTTTAAGCAGAACTAATGAATATCTATATTTTTAAAAAGAGAATTATTATACATGTTTATACAAAGCAATACACTTATGTAGGTACATATCTATAGTCAAAATAAATACTTGTGTACAGAGGGATATGCTGTATATTTATTCTTGAGTATGCTAGTTATGTGGGGTAGAGCCAATTCTTGAGTAGTCTTCTGAAGATAAGGTTGTTATCCAAGGATCTTATGTTGGGGGTAAAGAGTTCCATAGTTTGGCAGCTTGAACAGAGAAGGATGTGCCACCCATGTTTTTTTTTCTTGTACGGTGGGATTTTGAAGCGAGGTGCCACTCTAGAGCAGAGGTTCCTTTGTTGAATGTATTTTGTGATTTTATTCCTGATGAAGAGCGGTCCTGTTCCATGCATCACTTTGTGGGTGATACAAAGCAGCTTGAATGTGGATCTTCTGGCAATGGGAAACCAATGTAGGGCTTTCAAGGCAGGGGAGATATTGGCTTGTGCCTTTATATGTAAGAGTAGTCTGGCAGGAGAGTTCTGAATCCGTTGTAGTCTTTTCATAATTGTTAAAGGTGATCCGTGGTAGAGGCTATTGACTTGATAGAGATTGAATTGAACAAGAGAGATGGTAGCCTGGACCTTGTGTGGAAATCCCAGATGGGGAAAGATGCGTCACAGAGTTTTTATAGGAACAAAGCTTGATCTTGCTAGTTTGTCCACTTGGGCATTCATTGATAGCTTGGAGTCCATGGTCATTCCGAGGTTTCTCACTTCCTTTGATACTTTAGGCGGTATTCCCAAATCGTCAGGCCAGGCGGCAAGTGGGTCATAATTTTTCCAATCGCCAAACGTGAATATTTCCATTTTGGAAGCATTCAGTTTGAGATGGCTCCATGTCATCCATTGATCCACGGCTCTGAGTCAACTGAAAATTGGTGACTTTCCAATGTCTTTGGGGCATTCTAGTTGAAGGAGTATTTGTGTGTCATCTGCATAGTTATAGCACATGAAGTGAAATTGATCAGTGCCGGTAATGACTTCATGTAGATGTTGAAAAGCATGGGTGAGATGATAGAGCCTTGAGGGACCCCTGCTTTTGGACGAGAAAGGGGGGCTATGGATGACATTAGTTCTGTTGTGAAGGTAGGATGTGATCCAGTCTAGAACAGTCCCCTTTATGCCGGCTTCGTAGAGTCTTTGTATCAGAGTGTCCTGGTCAACTGTGTCAAAGGCAGCTGAGAGGTCCAAGAGAATAGTGCAGCAACCCCGTTCTTGTCAACTGTGTTCTTAAGATCATCCCAGATGGCAAGGAGGGCAGATTCCTGGATGGAATCCATTTTGGAAATCTGAAAGTATGGCATTATCTTCAATGAATTGTGACATCTGGCCGAATGCTGCTCTTTCTATCAGTTTGCCCAGGAAAGTTCCATTTGTAATCGGTCTGTAGTTGTCTGGGTTCAGCGGGTCCTGGTTTGTTTTCTTCAGTAATGGGAGTATGTGTGACTTTTTTAGTTCTTCTGGGAATATTACGGTAGTTAAGGAATTGTTGATGATTCTTCTATATGATGTGGCAACAGAGGTTGTTAGAAGAATTCTCTTGAAGGTTTGTGGTGGACACGGGTTAGAAGGGCTGCCGGCTTTGACCGGGTCCATACATTTATTGTGTGAAATTTTTTGAAGGAATGGAGAGGCTGGGTTAGACTATTCTTGGACTGTTTTGGAAAAGTTTCGGTGCTGGTGCTTTTTCTTCTTTGTTTTAATATGAGTCCAATGTGTCTGCTTTGGTCATGTAATGATTTGCCAATTTGCCTGTGAAATCTGGGATGAGCTCCTAGGCAATTTGGTTTGCAAAATTCATTGAGGATTTTATAGAATTCTTTATTTGCACATTTAGCATTTTGAATTCTGTCTGAATAGTACCTTTTCTTAGCTTTTTTTAATACCTGACTTGTATAATCTGTTAAGTTTCTGTAGGCAAAGTTTGCCTTGATTGATGTTTGTTTTGAGCCAGGCACGTTGCAGCTTTCTAAGTTGTTGTTTTATCTCTTTTATTTCTGCATTTCTCCAAGGTGCCTGTTTTCTTTTGTTCTGTTGTGTCTTTTTTAGTGGTATTAGTGGCATTTCTAAGCGAGTTATGTCAAAACCACCTTTACCACTGGAAAGGGTTTCGCATGGCGAATCCATTGATAGGAAATATCATGAGCCTGCTCCACTGCAATCCACTATTGCAGCCCGAAGTAATGTCAACCACTTCCCCACGTTAACCAATGGGAAGAGCAAGCCTCATAGGTAGTGAAAACACACAGGTATTCCTCACTACCTGGGCACACGTGTGGTAGTGCGCACACTGACCTACAATGGCAGGTTGGACACATAGTCCCAAGCACCAGGAGTTCAAGTACACCCACTCAAGTCTGCAACAGCAGACTGGACACTGGTTTCACTAAGACTGGTGTCCGTGCGTACGCACAAGCCTGCGATGGCAGGCTGCACACGCATTTGCTGGCACCATAGGTCCGGGTGCGCACACACAGCGGCCTGCAATGGCAGGCTGCTCATGAATTTAATCACGAAAGATGCCAGTGTGCACACACCGGCCTGCGATGGCAGTCTGGAACCCCCAGGCTCTAGCACCTTAGATGCAAGTGCACGCGCACACCCCTGCCCGAGCTGAACTTCAAGGCAGGGGAAGCCCCTCGTGGGGGCTTCCTCACTACCTGGGCAGGGAACATCCATATGTACCCGCCCGGCCTTCAGCCTACCACTCCCGTGCCCTTCATGGCTTCCCTGGGGGGGGTGCCCTCATGGTATGGGACGACCCACTCCGGGTTGCCTGAGGCGCAACCTAGGCATATGTTGTGTTGGACGATATTAATGCAACACCTGTGACCCAGAGCCATCAACCGGGATGCAGCTTACAATTATTTTCCATTCTACTGCCCGGGCATTAATTCCTGTGGTAAAATCTAACGAATGAAAATGGGTATGAATGCAACTTGTGCATGAATTTGGGGTTGCCAATAATATCATGATTCAGGGGGTGTTGACTTAGATTTACCATCCATCAGAAAATGACTACATTTTAAAGGCACAGATGAAGAGAAATTCTTTAAATAGTATCATGTTCTCTAATATTCGGTCTCCCCCCAATTGTGCAGATAAAAAGGGTACCCCACTTGTGTGGATGGGCAAATTACCCGCAACAGGAAAGACCTCAAAATGCAATGTGGAGACAAAGATTTCTCTGTTGAATGTCCGTCTTTCCACTAGACACCAGGGTTTGAGGTCCAAAAAAGGAATTGTGTGGGGCGTCAGTCTCTTGCCATCGGGTGGAACTCCCCAGCACCATAAAGTATTTCTGCCACCTGAGGGAGGCAGGATAGGGTGGGGGCAGATGTGGGCAAGCCAACAAATGAGCAGGGAGAGCCGAGCCAAGGATAACATTTGTAATCCAATCGCGTGCAACCATTGTTGCTTCTCAGACTTTCATAAATGAATGCCCCTGCAACATATTGCGTTGTTTGGTTTAACATCTAACACGTTTCCTTCTAAAGAAGACAGTCCGTGTTTGGAGTTGACCCTACAAAGAAACATGAACAGGCAAAAATATATGTACACAGAATTTATTTTCAAAAAGTTGTTAGAGAAATACTTTAACAGAGGAAGTGCTAAATGTTACACTAGACATATACACGCACACACACACATATATCTGTCTATATATTTCTGTATTGTAATTTTTTTTAGCACACACACATATATGTGTGTGCATATATGTATTGTAACTTTTAGCACTTTCTATGTCAATGTATTTTTCTTTAACATTGCTGCGTTGAAAAATCTAACCCGTTCAGCAGTGGCCTCCGTGAGTTAATCCTCCTGATATCTGCTGTAATCCGTGAGTCACGAATGAGAATCTTAGCAAGGCCAAATCACCCTTCCAAAGTGGTAAATTGCGTTTTATTAAGTTGGTTAATATTTACACCTTTTAATTACTCCACTTAGAAATGCCAGAAATGCAGTATACAATTGTGCAAAAAATTACATTTATTAGTAAACAAAAATATTTATTCCAAGATTAGTAAAAAAAAAAAAAATGTTTTAAAAAGATGCAACAAAGTGTTATGGTAAGATTAGGGTTATAGTTTAAAGTAAGAGTT
Organism: Calotriton arnoldi; assembly: GCA_963921515.1. Taxonomy (NCBI): domain Eukaryota; kingdom Metazoa; phylum Chordata; class Amphibia; order Caudata; family Salamandridae; genus Calotriton; species Calotriton arnoldi. The sequence continues at coordinate 1,722,236 of CAWUFW010001169.1, forward strand.
TTAAAAGTTCTCGAGTTAAACTAAACTTTAGGTTTAAGATAGGTTAAGCCTAATTTGTAGTGTTTAGAGTCAGTTTAAGTTCAGATTTAAGAATGAGGTCCACATCAGTGCCCGAAAAAAGGTAAGCAGTAGAGTTTAGGGCCATTTTAAGTTCAGGTTTAAAGTTGAGGTCCACATTGGCGACAGGATAAAGTTGAGAGATCGTGTTTGGGTTCAGTTTAGAGTGAGCCTTCTGATTAAGGAGAGGGCTTGGATAAGTTTACGAGTGTGTCCATGAAATACATTCTCAATGTAAAATAATTGGTTGCAATAGTTTAAATTTCCTTTTAATATGTATTTAAAACACTGTTGGTATCTCTGCTGTATTTTCTCTCTAAAGGTATTTTTTGTAGTAAGCTAGAATCGCGTAATCCCCTTTAGCTTGTAAAATATGACAGACATTTTTGCTAACATTTTTTAAACTGAAAAACCCATAAGATTTTTAATTTGTCTTTAATGCTTAGAACAGCTGGACGCATCAGTCCAAGACTCTTGACCAAACAATTTGAGCAACCAGTTTCATTCCACACCCAGATGAAGGTCTTGAAAACTACTACTAGGTGAAATAGTCAAAAGCTCCAAATATTGCAAGTCCATTTGTAATGTTACAGCACAGGGGCGTAGCTACCAATGGTGCAGCAGGTGCATGCAGACCTGGGGCCCACTACGCTTCAATTATAGTTGGGTTTTATTACTCAGTCTGGGCCTATGGGGACAACTTTCCTTTCTTGCTTTAGGGCCCATGGCACTCTTTCTGTGTCACTGTAGCCGCACTGTACGTTTTGAACTTTGTTCTGCTATAGCTGAACCAGACAGAATTTTCACCAGGACCGATCCTCCTCATCCACTTGTGGTGGTATCACACTGCAGATTAAGCACTGGGGAAATTCACTTTAGGGGCGAGCATGTGGTTTAATGGCTAGGATGGTCGACCTCGAAGCTGGGGAACCGGGTTCGAGTCTCGGCAGGGACGCTCAACATCCTGTGATTCTGGGCGAATCACTTAATCCCCCCCCCCCCCCTGCCTAACAAGAAAAAAAAGAATGTGTCCGCCTGTAACATAACTGGTGCTCTTGTAAAGCGCTCTGATACCTTCTGGTCTAGTTCGAGCTATATAAAACTCCCCAAAAAAACTTGCCTATTTCGTCAGCTGGTTGTGACTTTGTGGTAGTTAAATGTTCTGGACACCTGCCATAGACTCTTCCGGGTGTTGTAAAAACTTTAACTGAGTGACCAGCAACAGAGAGGCTATTGCTGCCACCCGAGGGGATGCCAATGCCTCTCGCCAGCCTGCATAGTAAGCATGCCGGACTCGTCTTTTTTTTCTTTTTTCTTATTGTCTTTGCCACTTCTCTTATCTGATGGTTACTTACTGCCACCATTTAGAATGATTATACATGATGCCAATCCTGGACAAAAATGGGGGCAGAAGAATAAGTTTAACTGTGATTGGCCAAACTGAGTGCTCTTGAACAAACATTCAACATTTTCTTTAGACCCATAGGAAGTAGGTGGTTACTGGGCAGTATCCATGGTGGATGCATTATTGTTTCTGGTCTTAAGACTGTTCACTCTCGGGATGCTAATAACGTTCAGTCAGGGCTTACTCAAGGAGTTGATAAAGTGGTTGGTACTCAAGTTCAGTATGACTCTGTCATCAGACTTGAAAAGCTCAATATCTAGCTGAGTTACATTTTTTTTTTTCTTTTTTCTTTCAAATCTGTTTTTATTTTCGTAAAAGAATCAAGAGAGAGGGTCCATACATACACAGCGTGTGGCCTACAACCCAACGCAGGGCCGGCCGCCGTATCAAGAAGAGGCGTGTAAAACTGGGACAGCAGCCATCAACTTAGGTATTTACACAGCAAGTCGCCTACAACCCATTTTGGGCCGGCCGCGTGTTATCAGAAGCATTGCGCAAGCCTACACTGTGTGTATGCCTCAGGACCTTTGCTCAACCGGAGCAACTAAGGGGAGAGAAGCAAGAAAAGAGGGAGAGAAAGAATGCAGCAGTGACAGGATAGGACCGAAGGGAATTAACAGTCAGAGGATAGTTAGAGAGCTGAGACGCTAGGGAAAGGAAGGAAAGCGAAGGCGGGGGCGCGCAATCAAGCAACGCAAGGCGGGGAGGGAGGGCGCGCTACTCGAGAAATGTCTTATGCAATGTGGGGAGGGGGGAGGAGCGTCAGGCCAGAGGGGGAAGAGGTAAGCCAAGGCGTTCAAGGGGCGAGTGACCGCCTGGGGCCTCCCCAGAGGGTCAAGGGGCTGGGTCAGTATAGCTAGGCAGTGAGCCTGTCAGGTTCAGGTGGCAACACAGCGTCTTCAAAAGGCGGAGAGCCCGGAGTTTCGGGGGCAGAGAACGTGCGTGCTCTAATTTACAAAGGTGGGTGACCAGCGGCTGCCATATTTTGGTAAAATGAGTGTCACAGGACTGCAAGCGCGCGGTGAAGAGTTCCATAGTGATTGTGTGCCACAGGCGCGTGAACCAAGTGTTAATGGGGGGGTGCCTCTGTTTTCTTCCAATATAAAGCAATGAGTTGCTTGGCGGTCCCTAGCATATGGAGAGCAATGTGCCAGTCGCTACCAGTAAGTGCGAGCAGATTGTCGGGCTTGAGACCTAGGAGAACTGTGACTGGAGATTCAGGCAAGGGGAAGCCCAACACCACTTTTATATGACTAAGAACCTCTTTCCAGAATAGAGTCAGGAGTGGACAAGCCCACCAAATATTAATGAAATCACCCGGGGAGCTTAGGCATCTCCAACAGAGCGGGGAAGAGGTGGGAAACATCTTATGTAATCGAGAGGGCGTATAGTACCACTGCGTCATAACCTTGTATGCAGTTTCCTGTTGGGCGACACTGCGATAGACCTTCGGTATGTCCCGCCACAAGCGGCTCCACTGAGCAGGTTCAATGATAGAGGAGGATGCCGACTGCCACCGACGCTGATACGGATGCGGGGTGATCAGTGCGGGGTGCTGTAGGAGCTGGTAGATCCAAGAGATTAAGCCCTTTGAGTCGTCAAAGGATCGTACTAAGCGTTCAAAAGGAGTGAAGGCGCGGGTGGCGTCCTGCATTATGTCAGGTGGAGAAATCCAATGGCGAAGCTGTAGATATTGAAGTCTGGCCCCCTCCGGGAGATCAAACTCCTCCCTGCATTGAGCAAAGGTTTTGGGTGTACCTCCTATGAACAGGTCCCGGACCGTCTTGCAGCCGCCCTCTGTCCAATTGGCGAAGGCCTGCGTGTTAACAGCCGGCGGGAATAGCGAGTTTCCAGCAATGGGTGTGTGAGAGGAGGGGAAGGTAGTGAGTCCCTTAGAAGCGGCTATCCTGTCCCAGACATCCAGGACTGTCTTGGTGGGCAGGGCAATATAGGCACTACGGGACCGCGCAGCCCGTGGAAGCCAATGAAGATCCCAGATGGTTCGCCCAGTTACTGCCCTGTCCATGTGGAGCCAGACCTTTTCGCTATACCTCACGACCCATTCAGAAATGAAGCGGAGTTGGGAAGCCCAGTAGTATTCCATTAAGTAAGGACATGCTAGCCCCCCCCTGTCCCGAGGGAGCATGAGAATTTTATTAGAGAAACGCGGTCTACGCCCACCCCAAATGAAATTAGTGAGGTCGCGTTGTAGGCTTTGGATCTGGCGCTGTGGAATAGGGGTGGGAAGACATTGGAATATATATAAGATTTTTGGGAGTATCAACATTTTAATGGCGTTGAGGCGGCCCAGCCAAGAGAGAGTAAGAGGTTTCCAAATTCTCAGGTCCTCCAGAACCGACCTCCTGCAATCTCGCCAATTCGCTTGAGTCCATGTGGCTAGTGAGGGGGTCAGCTGAAGTCCCAGGTAGCGAATGGAATTAGTCGCCCACTGGTAGGGGACAAGAGACTGCAACACAGGGATCTCCTCCCGAGGGATCGTTAGGTTCAGAGCCCATGATTTTTCATGATTAATTTTAAGGCCAGATGCCGATTCAAAGGACTGCAACAAAGAGAGGAGAGCTGGGAGAGAGGCATGCGGACGGGTTAACGTGGGAATAAGGTCATCCGCAAAGAGAGCCACTTTGTGTTGTTGGCCACCAAGGGGAATGCCGTGGACCTCCGGAGCCTGCCGAATCAGCATGGCCAGCGGCTCCACCACAAGGGCAAATAGCAAGGGGGACAAAGGACAGCCCTGCCGCGTGCCTCGGTGTATGGAAATGGGGCCGTGAGCTGGCCATTAACCCGCACTCGAGCCTGCGGCGAGATATAGGGGGCCATGATCCGGGCAATCATGGACGGGCCTAGCCCAATTTTGTGTAACACGGCTCGGAGAAAGGTCCAGTCCACACGGTCGAACGCTTTCTCCGCGTCAAGCGATAGTAGACACGCCGCTATGTCCCAATGATGGGCCTTCCCTACAAGGTGAGCGACTCGGCGGACGTTGTCCGCTCCTTGACGATGGTGGATGAAGCCAACCTGGTCCGGTTCGATGAGCCCGGGTAAATGCGGATCGAGCCGCCTGGCCAATATTTTAGTGAATATTTTAAGATCCGTGTTCAAGAGGGCTATAGGCCGAAAGGAGGAGCACAGGGCAAGATCCTTACCCGGCTTGGGGATGAGGGCAATCTCTGCCATTCCCATAGAGGTGGAAGGACCCACTACATCAGTAAAGAGTTAAAAAGGCGCAGCAGGTGGGATTGGAGCTGTGGCAAGAATAGGCGATAAAAGGCCAAGGGGAGGCCATCTGGGCCCGGTGATTTCCCCAGAGGCAGTTCCTTCAGGGCGCTCGCAAGTTCGTCCTGAGTGAGGGGTTCCTCCAGTTGCTGGACGTGATATGGACTGATCGGGGTCCAAGGACAACGATCCAAGATGGCTTGTACCCGATCTGGGGGCGGCTCATCTGCAGCATAAAGTGCCGTATAATATGCGTGGAACGCGTTACGTTTAGCCCCTCCGTAGTGGCCCGTATGCCATCACCTATCTGAACATTAGCTATGTGGGCTTTAGCTGCTCGCGCATGCAAGCGCCGAGCCAGGACCCCGCCCACCTTATCCCCTCCGTCAAAATAGCGTTGCTTCAACGCAAGGAGAGCCCTCTCGGCCTTGTTAGTTCGAAGAGAGCGAAGCTGGCCCCGGAGGATCGCCAGACGTTGTTTGTGAGTAAGCGAGGGGTGCTCCTGATCCTGTTTTTGCAGGGTCTTGATGTCCTGAGAGAGATTATCTTCTAAAAGGCGTGCTTCGCGCACCCGTGCGATTGCAAGAGACGTGATATGGCCGCGGATTGTGGCCTTGAATGCATCCCATACGACTGGGAAGGGAGTTTCGGGGATGTCATTAGTCGCAAAGTATGACTCTATAGCAGTACGCAGGCTTGCCACATCAACTGGGTCTCGGAGGATGTGTGGAGGTAGACGCCAGCGCTGGGCCCTGGGGGCACCGGTAAGTGGCTCCCTCAAGAGGAGCTCTACGTGAGCATGATCCGAGACAGAAATGTCGGACATGGAGGCCGAAATCGATTCGCTGATTAAAGCATGAGAGATTAAAATATGGTCGATGCGCGAGTACGTGCGGTGTACGTGTGAATAGTACGAATACTCGCGCGCGTCAGGGGAGTGATAGCGCCAAGTGTCAAGAAGGTTAAGGTCCGACAGCTGCTTCTTGAGGGCCGGGGACATTGCTCCAGTCCCATGAAAAGAGGTCCCGCTACGGTCCATCTCAGCATCCCACACCAGGTTAAAATCCCCCCCTATGATGAGTGAGGTATCTGCTTGCGGGACGTGTTCCCGCAGGGTCTCTCGAAGATACAAATCCTGCGCCTGATTAGGCGCATAGATATTGCACAGTGTAAAGGGGCGACGTCCAATCCTGACTCCAATCTTAACGAACCGACCATCCTGGCTACGAAATGCCCTCGACTCCCCCTGCCTGATGCCCGGTCTGCATAATATCGCCACTCCAGCCGTTTTTGTGTGGGCTGTAGCCCAGAACTGGAGGGGATATCGCGGATGGGCCATGCGAGGGACATCGGCACGTGTGAGGCGGGTCTCCTGAAGGAAAATGTCAGGGTCATGTTGTAAAAGATAGCGCCATATCTGGTGTCGCTTGTTCGGGGAGTTAAGCCCCTTAACATTGAGGGACAGGATCTTCAGGCAAGGGGTCGTGGTCATGACTGATGTAGAGCCTGGTGCAATCCGTCACACCATTGCAAAGAACGGGGCTGTGTAGCTGGGGGGAGAAGCAGAAGGGAAACGCTCCCGTTGTGGGGAAAATAGCGCCTTGAAGGGGACCTCCACCTGCCGTAAGAAGAGGTACTGTAAGAGAGAGGAGAGAGGAAAAAAAGAGAGCAGAGAAGCATCCAAAGTATAGAAAACAATCAGTGGCCAACAGGGCCACATTGTCCTGTTCCAGCTTAGGGACGTACAAGGCCCAAAGGCACAGGCAATCCCGGAGAAGTCACTCTCCCAGGGACAGGTCGGGGCGGGTCTTCCACCGTGCGAGGTGTCATCCGGGTGGATATTCCAGTACCGTCAGCACTGCAGTTAGGGAGCTGGGGTAGCATTGTCTCAGGGGGCAGGGTGCAAACTTCTCAAAGACAGAGGACCGCTACAGAGATCAATGGGCTCCGCCACCAACGAACACGGAGGTCCGACCATTCAGGGGGTGGAGGGCTGGGAACCAGGTGCAGAGCGGTTGCCCTCCATGGAGCGAATATGTTGGATGATATCATTCTTAGCTTGCGAAGACGACTGCTCCCCAGGGCGTGAAGGGTGCCGATTGCGGCGTACCCCGGACCAGGAGGGCTTGGCACGGACACTGGGTGGCATACGCGCAGGGCTAGGTGGCGGCGTGAGGGAAAGTCGAAGAAGCTGTGCCGCCTCCCGGAAAGACCGCACCATCCGGCGTTTGGACTCCCACTGGAAAATGAGCGCGAAGGGATGGCCCCACTGGTACCGGACATTCAAACTTCGCAGCTTGTCAGTAACAGGCCTGAATTCGCGGCGCCGCCGGAGGGTGGTGGGTGCCAGGTCCTGGAAGATCTGTATGGGAGCTCCTTTATAGGAAAGGTCCGGCTTGGAGCGTGCCGCTTTTAGGATCGCCTCCTTTTCGGTGAAAAAGTGGACCCGGGTCAGTATATCGGGGAGGAGGCCCGCACGGTTGGGAGGGCCAGCAACTCTGTGCGCTCGGTCCAGTGCCGGTGGAGAGGCGTCGTCATCACCCCAGACCTCATGCAGGAGCTGGGCCACATACGTCATGATGTCTGACCCCTCGGCCCCGGTAGGCACTCCCCGGATGCGGAGATTATTCCGGCGGCTCCTATTCTCCAAATCCTCCTGCTTCAGCTGTAGGTCAATATGTTGCTCCTCGAGGACAGCCAGGCGCTGCCACAGTTGCTCCTGGTCCTCCGTTCGTGCATCCACAGTCCTTTCAAGGCCGTCCACCCGTTCCCCAATCTCGGTGACCTCCTTCCTGAGTTTACGGACACAGGAGTGGACCTCTGCGCGTAGGGAGCCGATTTCAGTCTTGAGCTCCGCCATGAAGCCGGCCATGAAAGACTGCGTGACAGGCGGCGAGTCCCCGCCAGTTTGCAACGCCATCTCCCCAGAGGCAGTAGCGCCTGATTTGCTCCAAAGTGCCGCTACGGGGTTGTCCTTTGGGGGTGCCGCTGCATCCTTTACCGACTTAGTGCGGGTCATCGCTCGTCAGGGCCCAGTAGCAACCAATGCCGGGCGAGGCGCAAAAAGGAGGGAGCGTGTGGCCGCGGGAAAGCAGGCGGGAGAGTCCCGTGTATCCAAGTTCACGCAGGTGACAGAGCACAGGGCGCAGCCAGAGAAGCCCCACAGCCGATGCAGGAGGGCAGGCGGTGATGTGGAGCGTGGAGTGGTGTTCGGAGCCTCGCAGACCGGCTGGTCAGTCCCCAACTGCGCGGCCGCTCAAGCCCAGGGCCTCCCAGGTCCTGCACCCCCACAGAGCAGGCAGTCCAGCCGAGAGCCAGGAGCAGGAGCCCAGTCGGCGTCGCTATGCCCAGGGTATGCAGCCAGGCAGCAGATGCTTCAAGAGGGATCCGTCTCCACAGACCAGCCCGGGACTCAGCAGCTGAAGGGCGCCCCAAGCGACAGCTCTCCCTCGTCAGGGCTCCCTCAGTCAGCTGCGCAAGGGACACCCGCCCCACAAAGTCCACAGACGTCAACGGGATCGCCCCACGCCCTCAGTCTAGCCAACCAACTCCGTAGTGCGCCACAATTTAGGCCACCGCAGTGTAGAGCGAACCCCACCGGGCTCCCCTGGGGGCAGTTAGGGCCGGGGCAGATAGCAGGTCCGGAGCCGTGGCAGGGCCTCCCCCGCTAGAAAGGCCGCCTGTGACCCAAGGGGCAGCTGCGTGATCCGGGAGGGCCGTCAAAACCCCAAGCGTTCCCACCAGGTCAGAGGGGGCTGCTGGCAGTCTCCGTATCGATGGTCCCCCAGGCCGATGACACAACAGTCGCGTGCCGGGTGCCGCTGCAGCAAGGGCCCTCGCTTCAGGGGAACCAGCCAAGCCCCCCGGTCCCCACACCTCCGTCAGCAGGCTCGTCGTGTACCAGGCCCCAAACGCCTCAGTGCAGGGTCGAAATCAGGCAGTCCACAGCACCCCGCCGTCGGGGCCCCCCCTGCATGCCTCCACCATCCGCCGCCAGCCGCAGGGTAGCGTCACTCACCGCAGGGGGGTGTAGGGTTCAGCAGGGCCGCGCCGCCGACCGTCCACTTCAGGCGTCTTCCACAGGCTCGGGGCCGCTCAGGAGCACAAAATGGCGGGCCTCCGATGCTGGAGGGGGTGACCACCACCGATCACCAGCGCCGCAAGTGTGGCCCCCGTCTCCCACCAGCTCCGGAGATCTCCGCGGAACGGCGCGGCACTGGGGGCAGCAGGCAGATCACAAGGCGGCGTCCACTATTCGCCAGGGGGGCTCAGGCCGGGAGAACACAAAATGGCGGCGGCCGCAATCCGCATCAGAGGCCCAAGCACAGAGGCCGCACCACCGCAGCCGACGGGCCGGAACCACTGACCTCTCGTCAGAGGGGCCCCCTCCGTCTCCGCCACTCATGCGCCCCAAAAGAACGCGCTGATAAGGCCCCAGCTCCGCTAGAATAGCTTCTGAAAGCAGCGGGCGGCCGGAGCTCCAGTGGCGTGCGTCTCACTCCATCGGCAGCGAGACCACGCCCCCGTTACATTTTTTTTAAATGCCCAATTTAGAGGAGATGGTATGGATTAAAATCCCCAAAATTAGCTCAGGTACTTAGTCCCCCACTCTTCCCAATAAACGTCTTCTCATTTGTGTGTGCATGCAGAATGTCTTCATGCCTGTGAAGCGGTAATGAAAAAGTTGGCCACCTTCTCTGAAAGTACAAATCTACAGGAAAGGTTTTACGGCATACAATTCAGAAATGTGCAAACCTCAAGATAACCTTTTCTAGCTGTACTCAGGATAGTACGCGTCTGTGGGATGAGCCTGTTCAGCTGAGCGCTACTCATCCTGTAGGTAGAGCTTCCATCGCACTAGAGCTTTGCTACATAGATTGAGAAGGACTCCGGTCTCCAAAGTGACTTTACTCAGGATGGTACACGTCTGTTGGATGAGCCTGTTCAGCTGAGCACTACTCATCCTGTAGGTACAGCTTCCATCGCACTAGAGCTTTGCTACATAGATTGAGAAGGACTCCGGTCTCCAACGTGACTTTACACAGGATGGTACACGTCTGTGGGATGAGCCTGTTCAGCTGAGCACTACTCATCCTGTAGGTACAGCTTCCATCGCACTAGAGCTTTGCTACATAGATTGAGAAGGACTCCGGTCTCCAACGTGACTTTACACAGGATGGTACACGTCTGTGGGATGAGCCTGTTAAGCAGAGCACTACTCATCCTGTAGGTACAGCTTCCATCGCACTAGAGCTTTGCTACATAGATTGAGAAGGTCTCCGGTCTCCAACGTGACTTTACTCAGGATGGTACACGTCTGTGGGATGAGCCTGTTCAGCAGAGCACTACTCATCCTGTAGGTAGAGCTTCCATCGCACTAGAGCTTTGCTACGTAGACTGAGAAGGACTAAGATCTCCAAAGTGACTTTACTCCGGATGGTGCACGTCTGTGGGATGAGCCTGTTCAGCTGAGCACTACTCATTCTGTAGGTAGAGCTTCCATCGTAGTAGAGCTTTGTTACATAGACTCAGAAGGACTAAGATCTCCAAAGTGACTTTACTCAGGATGGTACGCGTCTGTGGGATGTGCCTGTTCAGCTGAGCACTACTCATCCTGTAGGTACAGCTTCCATCACACTAGAGCTTTGTTACATGGACTGAGAAGGACTCGGGTCTCCAAAATGACTTTACTCAGGATGGTACGCGTCTGTGGGATGTGCCTGTTCAGCTGAGCACTACTCATCCTGTAGGTACAGCTTCCATCACACTAGAGCTTTGTTACATGGACTGAGAAGGACTCGGGTCTCCAAAATGACTTTACTCATGATGGTACACGTCTGTGGGATGAGCCTGTTCAGCTGAGCACTACTCATCCTGTAGGTAGAGCTTCCGTCGCACTAGAGCTTCGTTACATGGAGTACGATGGACTAAGATTGCCAAAGTGAATTAACCCTTTTGCAAACCTCATTGGGAGTGGCCAAAAGAATCATTCCTGTATTTTTGTCAATTTACAACCGTGAACTGACTAGACAGTTAATGCTGGTTAATGGCCTCAAATCTCCTTTACACAGGCTTCCAGATTTGTTTTGTGCAGTCATCCTCCACTCTTGCCCCCGGCCTGTTGTATAGTTTCATTCTCTTTTTCCGGTATCTGTTCCAGTCACCATAAGCAGGCTGTTGACTTCAAAAGGTTGAAGGGAGGATTCCGCATTCTCTTTATTTTTATTTGTGACCTTCATGTTGCACATAAATGTCATCAGCTAGAGTGTTACTCACTGAGGCCACTTTCTGGCATGGTCACATAAGCCATTCTAGGTGCTTCTTAGTCTTTTATGTGCAAATCCATTCTTCACGATGGATGAGATGAGTGTTGTTGCAAATGACCCTTCGCTGTAGCTGACAATAACTGGGATGTCATTCTGAAGATGAGGTGGACTAGTGCCACATCAGCTCTTTTCTTCTCAGGGTGCAATCTGGTGGGAGTACGCTTCTTCACCTGATGTTCCTCTGGGATGGTACTGTCACAAATTGAGAAGTTGGGCCGTACTTAGATGGGTGAGGGCTGCTTTGTCTCAAGTTTCCACTGCACCTAAATGGCTGTGTTCATCCATCCCCCCCCCCCCAAGGTTAGTGTCTCTAATGGCCTTTTCCTTTGGGCATTGCCTGAGGTTGTCCATTGCCCACTATCTGGCCTCTTCCAATGGACATTGCCAAAGCCTACCCAGTACCTACTGATCAGCTCCTTCCATTTGGTATTGCCCAGCCCTTTCCATTAGACATAGTCTGAGGCTGCTCTGTGTCCACTGCCCAGTTCCTTCCAGTGGAAATTGCTTGTGACTGCCCAGTACTTACTACCGGCCCCTTTCGATTGGACATCGCCGAAGGCCGTCTGGTGCCCACTGGACAGCACCTTCCAATTGGTCTCGCCTATGGCTGCCCAGCACTCGCTGCCAGGCCCCTTCATTGGACACAGCCTGAGGCTGCCCAAATTCCACTGCCCTGCATCTTTCTTTGGACGAAGCCCGAGGCTGCCCAGAATCCACTGTCCTGCATCTTCCATTGGACACAGAACGAGGCTGCCCAGAATTCACTGCCCTGCATCTTCCATTGGACATTGCCTGAATGTGGGAAAAGTGGCTGTAGACCATGTGTCCATGCACCTCTTCCCGCCACCTCCCCACACCCATACCTCCTACCAAGATGTCCTTCTCTTCAACCCATTGATGTTCATTTATGTGGATAATTTTCGTTTCTGCTGTTGTGATCAGAGCTCTATCACCCTATGGGCAGTACCATCAGTTACTAAAGACTACAGACTTAATCCTGTAACTGCCACAGGTTACTGTTTCTTGGCGACTTGTGAATTTTTGCAGCCACGCCCCTGCCTTTTTCCTAGAACAAACTGGGATTGTAATTGGACGATAGTTATCAACTCTTTCTCAGTGTCCATCCCTTTGAAAGATAATTTGAAATAGAAACTTCAAGTGCAGAGCCCTAGATTCACTGAGCCACGACCACCACTTAACCTCTTCAATGCTCGTGACGGCCGGGAGCCGTCACGCGTCACGGTGGGCGTGTGCGCAGGACGGCCCCTGGCCGTCCGAATCCCCGCCCACTAATGGAAACGCCCGCACAGCTCGGAAATTCCGCGCGCACGGAAGGGGTTAACCTTGGTCTGGGGATAAACATTGTAAGGTGTGTAGGACGTCACAATGACCGCAATCTCGAGTTCGGTCAGAAGCATGTTGTTTACAGGAGAACCAGCGAAAACACTGCTCCCCTGGGTACCTGGATCTGAATAGTTCAGACCAGCAGCAAATACCCACCATGAAGATGCTCGATCAATGCGGACTAATGGAATATTATTGGAAAGACAGTCATTTAATGTGATATCTGTTGCAACAGCCTATTGTGGCTCTTTACTTTTGATGTATCTGGCTATACCTATCATTTTGTTCATTCAACCCTATGTACAGCGCTCTGATACCCTTGGGTCATGTGCGCGCTTTATAAAACACTCTTAAAAAAAAAATAATAATAATAAAGTGGTAGTTACTTGTGGCTTTCTGTACATAGTGTGTTGCCGTTGCTTGTCTTGAAGAGTCTGGATTTCCATGTGAGGTTGACCTAAGGATTGGACCTCACATAATGGTGATAATACAGTTTACACCCCTTGAGAGCTTCATCGTTGACAGGCACATAAAAGTAGAGTGGGCATTGGATGACTGCCAATTGTAAGTCAGCGGCCAAGCTCTGCCCTTAAGAGTTGGTTTCACTGGCAGGAAACACTGGACTGCTTGCTGGTGTTGGACTGCGGCTTCCTTCTTCTGATGGCTGGGAGGCTGTTGGCTGGAGCTCTCTCGTTTCCAGACCACGTGGATTCCCACCAGCTGGCCGTCTCTGATCGTTGATGGGTTCCCATGCCTCCTCTTTTTCACAGCTCTCTTGGCTGTCGACCTGCTGCTGAACAAGATTAAAGAAGAGGGACGGTCTGGACTACAGAAGTCACCCTCTTTTCCATAGTGGAACATCATGACCCTGACGTAGTCACTTGCTGTCTGAGTTCACATTCGCCCTTAATTCAATAACCCTGTCTCCATTATGAAGGTTCAAAGTCTTCGTTTGTCAGGAGCCCACTTAAATTCTTGTTTATTCATAGACTCTTCCCCACACTTATGGGACTTGAACTTCCTGTCTGAGACATCTGGTAACTAGTTTTTAAAACATTCCCTTCCAATCTTAGAGCTTTCTTTTATCTAGGCTTTAATACATTCACTTCCTGTCTAAGAGCTTTTTGTTAACTAGCCTTTAACATGTTGACTTACTGTCCGAGAGCTTGCTATTAACCAGCTTTTAATACGTCCACTACCTGTCTGAGAGCTTTCCATTAACTAATTTTTAGCACCTGTTTGAGAGCTCTGTGTTAACTAGACTTTAATACATTTACTTCCTGTCTGAGAGCTCTCTTAACTAGTCTTTAATAAAATTAATTCCCGTCTTGCTTCCCGTCTGAGAGCTTGATAAGAACTGCTCTTTGATCCATTCACTTCCTGTCCGAGAGCTCTCTGTGAACTTGTCTTTAATACATTTACTTCCTGTCCGAGAGCTCTCTGTGAACTAGTCTTTAATACATTGATTTCTTGTCTGAGTTCTGTTAACCAGTCTTTAATACATTTACTTCCTGTCTGAGAGCTCTGTTAACCTGTCTTTATTACAACGACTTCCTGTCTGAGAGCTCTGTAAGAATTAATCTTGAATACATTTACACCCTGCCCATGCTTCCTCTCTCAGAGCTCTGTATTAGCTAGTCTTTTATACATTTACTACCGGTCTAAGAGCTCTGTTAACCAGTCTTTGATATATTTACTTCCTGTCTGAGAGCTCTATATGAACCAGTCTTTGATATATTTACTTCCTGTCTGAGAGCTCTATATTAACCAGTCTTTGATATATTTACTTCCTGTCTGAGAGCTCTATATGAACCAGTCTTTGATATATTTACTTCCTGTCTGTGAGCTCTATATGAACCAGTCTGATATATTTACTTCCTGTCTGAGAGCTCTCTATTAACCAGTCTTTGACATATTTACTTCCTATCTGAGAGCTCTATATGAACCAGTCTTTGATATATTTACTTCCTGTCTGAGAGCTCTATATTAACCAGTCTTTGATGTATTTACTTCCTGTCTGAGAGCTCGCTGTTAACCAGTTTTTTATACATTTACTACCTGTCTGAGAGCTCTATGTGAACCAGTCTGATATATTTACTTCCTGTCTGAGAGCTCTATATGAACCAGTCTTTGATATATTTACTTCCTGTCTGAGAAGCTCTATATGAACTAGTCTGATATATTTACTTCCGTTCTGAGAGCTCTCTATTAACCAGTCTTTGACATATTTACTACCTGTCTGAGAGCTCTATATGAACCAGTCTGATATATTTACTTCCTGTCTGAGAGCTCTATATGAACCAGTCTTTGATATATTTACTTCCTGCCTGAGAGCTCTCTAACCAGTCTTTGATATATTTACTTCCTGTCTGAGAGTTCTATATGAACCAGTCTTTGATATATTTACTTCCTGTCTGAGAGCTCTATATGAACCAGTCTTTGATATATTTACTTCCTGTCTGAGAGTTCTATATGAACCAGTCTTTGATATATTTACTTCCTGTCTGAGAGCTCTATATGAACCAGTCTTTGATATATTTACTTCCTGTCTGAGAGCTCTATATGAACCAGTCTTTGATATATTTACTTCCTGTCTGAGAGCTCTATATGAACCAGTCTTTTATATATTTACTTCCTGCCTGAGAGCTCTCTAACCAGTCTTTGATATATTTACTTCCTGTCTGAGAGCTCTATATTAACCAGTCTTTGATATATTTACTTCCTGTCTGAGAGCTCTCTGTTAACCAGTCTTTGATATATTTACTTCCTGTCTGAGAGCTCTATATGAACCAGTCTTTGATATATTTACTTCCTGTCTGTGAGCTCTATATGAACCAGTCTGATATATTTACTTCCTGTCTGAGAGCTCTCTATTAACCAGTCTTTGACATATTTACTTCCTGTCTGAGAGCTCTATATGAACCAGTCTTTGATATATTTACTTCCTGTCTGAGAGCTCTATATTAACCAGTCTTTGATGTATTTACTTCCTGTCTGAGAGCTCGCTGTTAACCAGTTTTTTATACATTTACTACCTGTCTGAGAGCTCTATATGAACGAGTCTGATATATTTACTTCCTGTCAGAGCTCTATATGAACCAGTCTTTGATATATTTACTTCCTGTCTGAGAGCTCTATATGAACTAGTCTGATATATTTACTTCCGTTCTGAGAGCTCTCTATTAACCAGTCTTTGACATATTTACTACCTGTCTGAGAGCTCTATATGAACCAGTCTGATATATTTACTTCCTGTCTGAGAGCTCTATATGAACCAGTCTTTGATATATTTACTTCCTGTCTGAGAGCTCTATATGAACCAGTCTTTGATATATTTACTTCCTGCCTGAGAGCTCTCTAACCAGTCTTTGATATATTTACTTCCTGTCAGAGTTCTATATGAACCAGTCTTTGATATATTTACTTCCTGTCTGAGAGCTCTATATGAACCAGTCTTTGATATATTTACTTCCTGTCTGAGAGCTCTCTATTAACCAGTCTTTAATACATGTAATTCCTGTTCTCACTTCCTGAGAGTTCTCTGTTAACTAGTCTAAACATATGCTAGTGTCTGCGCCAGAAAAGACCATCAAGTTACACCCCTGGTGTTCATCATGGTACCCTTTACCCTTTCACAGTTGAAAGGGGAGTGGGGAAGCGGGGGTGAAAGGCTCTCCCCAAATGCAAAAGGGTGCAGCCCCCATAAGCGAACCGACGACTCTTCCTGCCTGCATACAGTTGTACACACATGTGCAGCAGGTCATTCTTCAGCAAGGCCTTGTGTTTAGGTCAGGCACTGGAATCTGGCGCTTGGCATGTCTGAGAGGGCACGGAGGGCCTGGCCCTTCACACAGCACAAGGCGACCAGGCAGAAGCATGCAGAGCAAGGGGCAAATGTTGCCTGTTTGCTTCCTCGCTTCTCCTTCCTGAAGGTGTGGAAAACATTTGGTGTTTTCACTGTTAGGTCAGTGCCAGTAACTGAGTGAAGTTACACTAACTCCGGGGAGGTCAGTTCCAGTAACTGGGTGAAGTTACACTGACTTCATGACAACAGTGCCAATAACTAAGTGAAGCTACACCAACTCCAGGGAGTTCAGTGTCACGAACGGATTGAAGTTACTTTAATTCTGTGGAGATTTCTGCCAGTAATTTGGTGAAGTTAGACTGACTCCTGAGAAATCAGTGCCAGTAACTGAGTGAAGTTACGCTGACTTCTGAGAGATGTGTAAGTAACAAAATGAAGTTTCACTGACTCCGGGGATGAGGGGGTTGTGTTTGCCCTTCGTGTTCACATAGTTGCCTTCCAGCTCTTTCAGGGGTATTCTCGTCTTTTTGTTATTCGTGCCTGGATAGGCAGCACTTGTATCCGGTTTGTCCATGTCTTTTGTTAGTGTGTGTGGCATGCTGCTTCACGCACATACGTAACTAATGCTAGAGTGGGTCTGGCGCTAGAGTGGTACTAAACTAGTACTTGCTTATATTGCGGTGCATTGCCCCCTCTCTGCCTCCCCTGGGGTGGCTCAGGGACTGCTTGTAGTCGCTACTCATCTCCTCATATAAGTGTGAGTGCAACCATAGCAGAGGGACGGGGTCACAAGTGGTAAATGACAGCACCAACCTCAGACAGCACCCGCCTCGGATACAGCCTGCTAATCACAGACTGCCCCAGGTCCCAGAAAGGCCTCGGTATTCTCATAAGAGAAGCCTGGGACCCAATTAGTAAATAACAGCACCCACTTCAGATACTGCCCACCAGTCACTGACTGCTTCATTGCAGATACTGCCCGCTAATCGCTGACCGTTTCACCTCGGATAAAGCCCGCTAATCACGGACCGTTTCACCTCAGATATAGCCCGCTAATGACTGGCTGCGTCACTTCAGATACAGCCCACTAATCCCTGACCGCTTCACCGCACATACAGCCCGCTAATCACATACCGCTTCACCTCAGATACTGTTTGCTAATCACATACCGCTTCACCTCAGATACGGTTTGCTAATCACATACCGCCTCACCTCAGATACTGCCCGCTAATCACTGACCGCTTCACCTCAGATACTGCCCGCTAATCGCAGACTGCTTCACCTCAGATACAGCCTGCTAATCACTGACCGCTTCACCTCAGATACTGTTTGCTAATCGCATACCGCTTCACCTCAGATACTGTTTGCTAATCGCATACCGCTTCACCTCAGATACTGTTTGCTAATCACATACCGCTTCACCTCGGATACTGTTTGCTAATCACATACCGCTTCACCTCAGATACTGTTTGCTAATCACACACCGCTTCACCTCAGATACTGCCCGCTAATCACTGACCGCTTCACCTCAGATACTGCCCGCTAATCGCAGACCGCTTCACCTCAGATACAGCCTACTAATCACTGACCGCTTCACCTCAGATACTGCCCGCTAATCACTGACCGCTTCACCTCAGATACTGCCCGCTAATCACTGGCCGCTTCACCTCAGATACTGTTTGCTAATCACATACCGCTTCACCTGAGATACTGCCCGCTAATCACATACCGCTTCACCTCAGATACTGCCCGCTAATCACTGACCGCTTCACCTCAGATACTGTTTGCTAATCACTGACCGCTTCACCTCAGATACTGCCCGCTAATCACTGACTGCTTCACCGCACATACAGCCCGCTAATCACTGACCGCTTCATCGCACATACAGCCCGCTAATCACTGACCGCTTCACCTCAGATACTGCCCGCTAATCACTGACCGCTCCACCTCTGATACTGCCCGCTAATCACTGACCGCTTCACCTCAGAAACTGCCCGCTAATCACTGACCGCTTCACCTCAGATACTGCCCGCTAATCACTGACCGCTCCACCTCAGATACTGCCCGCTAATCACCGACCGCTTCACCTCAGATACTGCCCGCTAATCACTGACAGCTTCACCTCAGATACTGCCCGCTAATCACTGACAGCTTCACCTCAGATACTGCCCGCTAATCACTGACCGCTTCACCTCAGATACTGACCGCTAATCACTGACCGCTTCACCTCCGATACTGCCCGCTAATCACTGACCGCTTCACCTCAGATACTGACCGCTAATCACTGACCGCTTCACCTCAGATACTGCCCGCTAATCACTGACCGCTTCACCTCAGATACTGTTTGCTCATCACTGACCGCTTCACCTCAGATACTGACCGCTAATCACTGACCGCTTCACCTCCGATACTGACCGCTAATCACTGACCGCTTCACCTCAGATACTGCCCGCTAATCACTGACCGCTTCACCTCAGATACTGTTTGCTAATCACTGACCGCTTCACCTCAGATACTGTTTGCTAATCACATACCGCTTCACCTCAGATACTGCCCGCTAATCACTGACCGCTTCACCTCAGATACTGTTTGCTAATCACATACCGCTTCACCTCAGATACTGTTTGCTAATCACATACCGCTTCACCTCAGATACTGTTTGCTAATCACATACCGCTTCACCTCAGATACTGTTTGCTAATCACATACCGCTTCACCTCAGATACTGTTTGCTAATCACATACCGCCTCACCTCAGATACTGCCCGCTAATCACTGACTGCTTCACCGCACATACAGCCCGCTAATCACTGACCGCTTCATCCTCCGATACTGCCCGCTAATCACTGACCGCTTCACCTCAGATACTGCCCGCTAATCACTGACCGCTTCACCTCAGATACTGCCCGCTAATCACTGACCGCTTCACCTCAGATACTGCCCGCTAATCACTGACCGCTTCATCCTCAGATACTGCCCGCTAATCACTGGCCGCCTCACCTCAGATACTGCTTGCTAATCATTGACCGCTTCACCTCAGATACTGTTTGCTAATCACATACCGCTTCACCTCAGATACTGTTTGCTAATCACATACCGCTTCACCTCAGATACTGTTTGCTAATCACATACCACTTCACCTCAGATACTGTTTGCTAATCACATACCGCTTCACCTCAGATACTGTTTGCTAATCACATACCGCTTCACCTCAGATACTGTTTGCTAATCACATACCGCTTCACCTCAGATACTGTTTGCTAATCACATACCGCTTCACCTCAGATACTGTTTGCTAATCACATACCGCTTCACCTCAGATACTGTTTGCTAATCACATACCGCTTCACCTCAGATACTGTTTGCTAATCACATACCGCTTCACCTCAGATACTGTTTGCTAATCACATACCGCTTCACCTCGGATACTGTTTGCTAATCACATACCGCTTCACCTCGGATACTGTTTGCTAATCACATACCGCTTCACCTCGGATACTGTTTGCTAATCACATACCGCTTCACCTCGGATACTGTTTGCTAATCACATACCGCTTCACCTCAGATACTGTTTGCTAATCACATACCGCCTCACCTCAGATACTGCCCGCTAATCGCAGACCGCTTCACCTCAGATACAGCCTGCTAATCACTGACCGCTTCACCTCAGATACTGCCCGCTAATCACTGACCGCTTCACCTCAGATACTGCCCGCTAATCACTGGCAGCTTCACCTCAGATACTGTTTGCTAATCACATACCGCTTCACCTCAGATACTGCCCGCTAATCACTGACAGCTTCACCTCAGATAATGTTTGCTAATCGCTGACCGCTTCACCTCAGATACTGCCCGCTAATCACTGACTGCTTCACCGCACATACAGCCCGCTAATCACTGACTGCTTCACCTCAGATACTGCCCGCTAATCACTGACTGCTTCACCGCACATACAGCCCGCTAATCACTGACTGCTTCACCTCAGATACTGCCCGCTAATCACTGACCGCTTCACCTCAGATACTGCCCGCTAATCACTGACCGCTTCACCTCAGATACTGCCCGCTAATCACTGACCGCTTCATCCTCCGATACTGCCCGCTAATCACTGACCGCTTCATCCTCAGATACTGCCCGCTAATCACTGATCGCTTCATCCTCAGATACTGCCCGCTAATCACTGACCGCTTCACCTCAGATACTGCCCGCTAATCACTGACCGTCTCACCTCAGATACTGTTTGCTAATCACTGGCCGCTTCACCTCAGATACTGCCCGCTAATCACTGACCGCTTCATCCTCAGATACTGCCCGCTAATCACTGGCCGCCTCACCTCAGATACTACCCGCTAATCACTGACCGCTTCACCTCAGATACTGCCCGCTAATCACTGACCGTCTCACCTCAGATACTGTTTGCTAATCACTGGCAGCTTCACCTCAGATACTGCTTGCTAATCGCGCACCGCTCCGCCTCATATACAGCCCGCTAATGACTTACCTCTTCACCTCAGATACAGCCCGCTAATCACCGACCGCTCCACCTCAGATACAGCTCGCTGACCATAGCCCAATGTTGTATGCTGTGGTGGATTAAAGAAAAATGTGAATGACATAGTAGATGAATAAATGAAGAGGGCTGGATGGAAGCCCCTATAAGTAAGTATCTTGTATATATCATTTTAGTAAAATCAGAAGGTCTTCGTTAACGTCAGACCTAAAAAAGATTAAAAGTTGAAAGAAAATCGGTTGGGCCTGGAAACGGGGCCTTGATTTTTCCATGGGGTTAGAGCTACCGATTTTCTTGACCCGGGGATGTCCCCAGAAACATCCGAAGATTTGGAAGCGGTGGGCTGATTATCGGGGTCTATATCTTGAACCTATCTCTTCTACGATACATAATGAAGATCTGCCATAATAATCAAACGTTGGGTATTTATTCTGTGAATAATTGCATCTGTACGCACACTCTACGATTGGTGACTATGTATGACAAGTTACATATGGACTTTGTGACACTGATGTTTCTAGTTAATAATGTTTATATGCGTTTAATTCAATGTATAGCATATTCCGTACTGCGACAATTGTATATCGTAAACGTTGACATCTATACCATTGCCATGATGTATACAAATGCTGCCCCGGTAGCACCTGGGCATATTGTGTCTGTCAACAATACAATTTGTTGTGGAAAAAAAAAAGTTGAAAGAAAAACACGTTGCAAAGTATTGGCTTCCCTTCCCAGACACTGAAGTGCACTCTTCCAGCACTGAAACCTCTCTTCCTGCAGACGCACCCAGCATCATTCCTTCTCTTGGCCGGCACAGGTCTTGGTTCAGTGGCTGGGTTCTATTCCCACTTCCCCTTACCACACAGAAGCTTCTCTTCTCAATGTCCTAGACTAGTGCTAGACTTCAGTCCTACTCTTTGTGGGCACTGGCTTGTTCGGTGGTTTGGTTCTCCTCCTACGGAGACCCTTTGGCTCTTACAGCACTGAATCGTCTCCTCTGAGAGTCCCTTGTACCTCATTCCTACTCTTGGCCGGCACAGGTCTTGATTCACTAGTTTGGGTCTCGGACTGCCCAGTCCCGCCACCCCTGCAGCATTCAACATCTCTTCTCAGAGACAGTGCACTAGGCAACATTCTCGCTATACAAATATTACAAACGCACAACCCTAAGTGTAGGAGGAATTGCATAAAAAAGCAATTTTTAAGGTTGTCGTCTTTTTCCATAATGCAAATTGACCAAAATAAAACTTACTAAGAAAACTCTTTGAAGGTGTCAAACAGATCACCAATTCCTCTTTTGGCCAGCAGTTTAAAGAAAATGTGGAGATTATTTAATATTATTTGGAGAAATAAATTAAAAATATTGAAACTTCCCTCCCGCTCTGTAATCCAGACGTAATGTAACCAGTTAGGACCACCAAAGGTGTTGACTTCTTTCAGAGTTCACTCTGAATAGAGTTCACACAACGGTAGCTGGCAGTAAACCCTCCTTAAGCTTCTCAGAGCCAGTTACTGAACTGCCTCTTTAGGACTGCTCATCTGACGCCCCTTTCCTGAGCAACACATCCCTGGGCCAGGTATTGTTTGAAACTAGGACAAGTACAGCCTCTGCAGACGAGAAAAACAGAACAGTGGTGGGGCTGGAAGATCAGAACAACTTTTACCCAGCATTAAACCTTCCGTTCCTAACACCAGCTCTGGAAAACTGAGCAACTTCAAAGACTTTTCAGGAAATGATCTAGTGATAACCTGGATTAAGGATTCTGGCACAGACACCTCCATGCCACAGGTAATGGAGTGAAGCTCCAAGCATTCTGGATCAAGGCGACCTTCACACTCCTAGAACTGTGAGGAGCATTGATGCAGTGAATACCTGCACTAGTAATCATCTTCAGAGGAGGCTTTGGAGTGGGTCAGTCCTCGGCTGGTTCTTCTATGTAGATAATCACAACCTGAGTGTGCCCTCTGCTCCTGGAGATCACCTACCTGGGGATCCACCCTGATCCCTTCACACTCCTAGACCTGTGAGGAGCATTGATGCAGTGAATACCTGCACTAGTAATCCTCTTCGGAGGAGGCTTTGGAGTGGGTCAGTCCTCGGCTGGTTCTTCTATGTAGAGAATCACAACCTGAGTGTGCCCTCTGCTCCTGGAGATCACCTACCCGGGGATCCACCCTGATCCCTTCACACTCCTAGACCTGTGAGGAGCATTGATGCAGTGAATAACTGCACTAGTAATCATCTTCAGAGGAGGCTTTGGAGTGGGTCAGTCCTCGGCTGGTTCTTCTATGTAGACAATCACAACCTGAGTGTGCCCTATGCTCCTGGAGATCACCTACCCGGGGATCCACCCTGATCCCTTCACTCTTCAGTCTATATGTTGAATCACTTGTCTCTTCCTCAATCATTCCAACATTTCTGATCTCTCCTGCTCACCCGCGGTCTCTCCCATGACATTTCGCCCTAGGCTCAAACTCTGTAGGGTTCCACCACCACTTGCTGAATCCTTTAAATACAGAGTTGCTGCTGTTTCCCTCCCTCTGCCCCTCTTCCATTCCGGTTCAGTCTTGGCTAGACTTGCTCAAAATTCTAGACTGCAGGCCTTCGCTTGCTGACTGCAGGCCTTCGCTTGCTGACTGCAGGCCTTCGCTTGCTGACTGCAGGCCTTCGCTTGGCTGGCTGCAGGCCTTCGCTTGCTGGCTGCAGGCCTTCGCTTGCTGACTGCAGGCCTTCGCTTGCTGACTGCAGGCCTTCGCTTGCTGGCTGCAGGCCTTCGCTTGCTGGCTGCAGGCCTTCGCTTGCTGGCTGCAGGCCTTCGCTGGCTGGCTGGCTGCAGGCCTTCGCTTGCTGGCTGGCTGCAGGCCTTCGCTTGCTGGCTGGCTGCAGGCCTTCGCTTGCTGGCTGGCTGCAGGCCTTCGCTTGCTGGCTGGCTGCAGGCCTTCGCTTGCTGGCTGGCTGCAGGCCTTCGCTTGCTGGCTGGCTGCAGGCCTTCGCTTGCTGGCTGGCTGGCTGGCTGCAGGCCTTCGCTTGCTGGCTGGCTGCAGGCCTTCGCTTGCTGGCTGGCTGGCTGGCTGCAGGCCTTCGCTTGCTGGCTGGCTGGCTGGCTGCAGGCCTTCGCTTGCTGGCTGGCTGGCTGGCTGCAGGCCTTCGCTTGCTGGCTGCCTGCCGCGGGAGTCCTTCGCCTGCTGGCTGCCGCGGGAGTCCTTCGCCTGAGGCCTTCGCCTGCCGGCTGCCGCGGGAGTCCTTCGCCTGAGGCCTTCGCCTGCCGGCTGCCGCGGGAGTCCTTCGCCTGAGGCCTTCGCCTGCCGGCTGCCGCGGGAGTCCTTCGCCTGAGGCCTTCGCCTGCCGGCTGCCGCGGGAGTCCTTCGCCTGAGGCCTTCGGCTGCCGCGGGAGTCCTTCGCCTGCCGGCTGCCGCGGGAGTCCTGCGGCTGAGGCTGGCTGCAGGCCTTCGCCTGCTGGCTGCCGCGAAAGGGAGTCCTTCGCCTGCTGGCTGCCGCGGGAGGGAGTCCTTCGGCTGAGGCCTTCGCCTGCTGACGGGCCTGCATTTACTGACTGCACTGAATTGCTGGGATTCGTCTGTGACATAAAATGGAAATTGTAACCACAAACTAGCTTCCTAGCAGCAGCTTAGAATCGTGCGTGGCATTAAATCTGACATATTGGCAGGGCTTTAAGTGGGCCGGGTCTCACCGGTGCTGAGCACCGGCAGTTTTTTAAAGGGGGCCTCGAAACGGGTCTCTATTGGGCTCTAATTGTGCCCTGGCACAGGCGGTCCGTATTTTTCCTGACTGCAGTGACAGCAGGCACATCGATGTGCGCGTGCTCACACTGCTCACTTCTCACTAGTGGAGAAGTTGGGGCATGACGTCAATGACGTCATGCCAGGTGAGCGTTGTAGGGGAAGGGAAATCCTTTAAAGAGAGCCATTTTCTCTCTGGATTTCCCTTCTCTTTTTAAAACTGAGGAGCAGCAACATTGTCGTGGTGTCACCAGGGCTTTAAGTGGAAGCTTTTTCAATATTATATACAAGCCATAGTTGCTGCTTATTTATCTTATGCAATTAACAACCATTGACAAAGTCAATAGTAATGATGTTACATGTTGTATCATATATCTGGATGCAATGACAGAAATAGCAAAATACAAGTCCGACGGCACACTATGCTAAGCACAGATTTTTAGTTACGTGTTTTTAAGCCATGGCCTAAATTACATTGGCCACGCCCCTTTGAGAGACCCCCTAGTTTTTTCATCCCACTTAAATCCCTGCATATTGGAACCACAGCTAAGAATGGTTGGTGTCTGGGCTGGCCTCGGGAAACGCCTTGAGATCTAGGAAGTCAAAGGTACGCCTTTGTTCCTTAATGGGTTGAAAGGTATTACCGTCGTACGTGTTCCCAAAATACGGACCTGACTGCCTAGCCTCTTAAACCCCCCCCTCCCCCACACACACACACCCCTCCTTTCTGCATCCACCTGCTGTTAAAGTGCATATAATGTACACATGCCTGTAGGACACCCAAGTTCCTCGGCCTGTCCTGTTTTTTTTAACATTGGTTGTCTGATTTAGACTAATGTACTCTTTTATTAAGTTATTTTTGCCCAGACAGTAGAGGTTTGGAAAGCCGTAGGCCTGGTGTGCCTTTCAGGTAATGCCTCTCCTCACTCCCCGTGTGTCAGTGACTGCTGCCTCCCGGGGAGGTGGGTGGGGGGGCTGGAATCAGTGTCTGCTGCCTCTCGGGGAGGGGGCTGCTGCCTCTCAGCAGGCGGCATGGACTCAGTGGCTGCAGCCTCTCGGGGAGGGGGCCGAAGTCAGTGTCTGCTCCCTCTCCTCACTCCCCGTGTGTCAGTGACTGCTGCCTCCCGGGGAGGTGGGGGGTGGGGGGCTTGGTGTCAGTGGCTGCTGTCTCTCAGGGAGGTGGGGGGGGGCTGGAATCAGTGTCTGCTGCCTCTCGGGGAGGGGGCATGGACTCAGTGGCTGCAGCCTCTCGGGGAGGGGGCCGAAGTCAGTGTCTGCTCCCTCTCCTCACTCCCCCATGTGTCAGTGGCTGCTGCCACGGGGGGGGGAAGAATCAGTGTCTGCTTCCTCCCGGGGAGGGGGCTTGAAGTCAGTGTCTGCTGCCTCTCCTCACTCCCCCATGTTTAATTATTTATTTATTTATTTATGCGTTTTTATATAGCGCGGACTTTACCCGAAGGTGTCAGAGCGCTTCACAATAGGAACAGTAACATTACATGAGGAGAAGGTTACAAGTGAGCATAATACAAAAGCAAGCGTTACATTTACATGAGGAAAAAGTGACAATTGTGCAAATAACAAAAACAGAAAAAATACAAAAAGAGGTATACGTTACAAGAGGAAAAAGTGACAGGTGTGCATGATACATAAGATACAAAATACAAATAGAGGTATAATACTGCAATAAGTGGCAGTCACTCAGAACACACTGGGAAGGCACTTCTATAGGCATGGAGTACAGAATTTCCTAAAGTGGAAGAACTTCCTTGAGGGAGTAGAGAGGGCGTGAATTAAACAGGAGACTTAAAATGAAGGGTACACAAACATAAAATCCAACACAGCACGCAAGGGTGAGGAATGTGCAGGAAAAAGTGCAAATGTGTCAGTGTCTGCTGCCTCTCAGGGAGGAGGGGGGGTGAAATCAGTGTCTGCTGCCTCTTGGGGAGGGGGCTCGGGGAGGGGCTGCTGCCTCTTGGGGAGGGGGCCTGAAGTCGGTGTCTGCTGCCTCCGGGGGGCTGGAGTCGGTGCCTGCTGCCTCGACTCACTCCTCCATGTGTCAGTGTCTGCTGTCTCTCAGGGAGGGAGCTGGATTCAGTGCCTGCTGCTTCAGGGAGGGGGGCTGCTGCCTCTCAGAGAGGGGGTCTGAAGTCCGTGCCTGCTGCCTTTCTTCACTCCTCCAGCTCCATGTGTCAGTGGCTGCTGCCTCCCAGGGAGGGGACTGGTGCCGCCCTCCTAGGGTCTGACAGCAGCAGGGGAGGGATTCCAGGCCTGGCATGCAGCCCGCAGCTCCTCCACGCTCACATTCCCCAGCGGGGGGAGGGTGGGCCTGGCCCCCAGCCTGGAAGTGACTGCATTCCTGAGGCATGTGTGAGTCACTTCAGGGCCTGGGGCGGGAGGGGGTCCCCCGTGGCACCGCCTCTGCCCCCTTCACTCATCTACACACGTCTGTGGCACCCCTCACGTGCCCCTCCACTCTTCTACACACGTCCGTGCCCCCTTCACTCTTCTACACACGTCTGTGGCACCCCCCCTCCACGTGCCCCTTCACCCTTCTACACACGTATGTGGCACCCCCCCTCCACGTGCCCCCTTATTTATTTTATTTATTTATGCATTTTTATATAGCGCGGACTTTACCCGAGGGTGTCAGAGCGCTTCACAACAGGATTAGCAACATTACATAAGGAGGAGGATACAAATGAGCATAATACAAAGGCAAGCGTTACATTGCATGAAGAAAAGTGACAATTGTGCAAAAACAAACAAACCAAATACAAAAAGAGGAATAAGTTCCAATAGGAAAAAGTGACAGATGTGCATGAAACAAGGGATACCAAATACAAATGGAGGTTTAATGCTGCAATAAGTGGCAGTCACACATGACACACTGGGATGGCATTTCTATTGGCTTGGCGTACAGAATTTCCTATAGTGGAAGAACTTCCTTGAGGTAGTAGAGAGGGCGTGAATTCAGCAGGGGGTACATGGGGTACAAAATATATGATACATGGGGTACAAAATACCACTAAAGGCATAATACTGTAATAAGTGGCAGTAACTCAAAGCACACTGAGAAGGCCCTTCTATAGGCTTGGAATACATAATTCCTATCATGGAAGAGCTTCCTAGAGGTAGTAGAGAGGGCGTGACTTCACAGGGGACTTAACCTGGGGGAACACGCACATAAAAACCAACACAACACACAAAGTAAGGAATGAACAGACAAAAGTACAACTTTAAACTGACGGGCGAACTTCCTAGAGGGGCCTAAGACCGAACGTATTAGTTCTGGAAGTGTCTTTGGAATAGAAGAGACTTGAGGTCAGCTTTGAAGATCCGGGTAGAGGAGGTGGCACGGAGCAGTGGGGAAGCGAGTTCCAGATTCTTACCGCATTGCCCGAGAAGGATTGAGCCATCGATCTTTCTCTTTTGAAGACGGGGGCTCAAGCAGAAGCTTTTCCGCATTGCGAGAAGGGCGAGAGCCACCGGACAATTTCAATTTATTCGCCAGGTAACAAGGGGAGGACGTGTGTAAGGCTTTGTGTGTGATGCAGGCAGTTTTGTAAATAGATCTTGCCTCGATCGGAAGCCATCGCAGAGAGGACAGGATAGGAGTGATGTGGTCGCTTCGTTTAGACCCTGAAATGAAGCGAGCTGCTGAATGGAGGATGGATTTGAGAGGGGAGAGGTGGGATTTGGGTAGGCCAGTCAGAAGAGAATTGCAGTAATCCAGTCTTGAGAGAACCAGAGATTGTACCAAGGTTTTTAAGTCTTTCTCCGGGAAGAACCGACGGATCCCCCACAGAAGGCGCAGCTGGTACCGTGCATTCTTGGCAATAGAGTTGATGTGGGCGATTAGGTTGAGTCTTTTGTCGAGAATGACACCTAGGGATTTAGCGCTGTCAACAATGATGGGTTTGTTGTTGAGAAGGTTCAGCTGATCCATCCAAGATTGAACAGGAGGAGGTGAGAGAGAGGTAGAGAGGAGGAGGAATTCAGTTTTGGCGGGATTCAGAATGAGTTGGTGAGCTGACATCCAGTTGTGAATAGAGTTGAGGGTAGAATTGAGTAGGGAGAGATCTTCTACACTCTTCTACACACGTCTGTGGCACCCCCCTCCACGTGCCCCCTTCACTCTTGTACAGACGTCCGTGCCCCCCCGTGCTTCCCTACACTCTTCTACACACGTCCGTACCCACCACGTACTTCCCTCCACTCTAATCACATGTCCGTGTCACTCCCCTCCACACGCCGCCTTAACTGCCCCCCACACGTGCCCCCATCCACACATCCATCGCACCCCCTTTCTTGCCCCCCTCCCTTTCTCCCCCCCCTCCACTAACGCTCATGAGCCCTCTGGTAATGCTTCCGTGACCTGTGGTTATTCGAGTGTTGCCAGCGTCTTCCAGACTCGGGCTTTGCGACTTGTTTGGGTCTCTCTCTGGAGCTGCAAGCTGCCCACCCTAACCCCCTGCTTTTGTGGCAGCTCTGGCTGTCAGTCAGCGGATCGTGACCCCCTAATAGCACCTCCTCTCGTGGCAGAGTCGGGGACCGCACACACGGGCAAACTTTGTGCCTCACTCAACAGACAACACTCATCCCCCCTGGTAGTGCCTCACTCCACAGACGCACAGTCACGCATCCTGACACCCTCTCCCTTAATAGCGCCTCACGCACAGTCACGCATTCTGAATCCCCCCCGTACTGCCTCACTCCATAGACGCAGTCACGCATCCTGACACCCTCTCCCTTCATAGCGCCTCACGCACAGTCACGCATTCTGAATCCCCCCCCCCGTAGTGCCTCACTCCATAGACGCAGTGTCACGCATCCTGACACCCTCTCCCTTCATAGCGCCTCACGCACAGTCACGCATTCTGAATCCACCCCCCCCTCCCTCGTAGTGCCTCACTCCACAGACGCAGTCACGCATCCTGGCACCCTCTCCCCTCATAGCGCCTCACGCACAGTCACGCATCCTGGCTCCCTCCCCCCTCGTAGTGCCTCAGTCCACAGACGCACAGTCACGCATCCTGACACCTCACAGACAGGTACTCATATAGGGTACCCTCTTACAGAACCAGCTGTACCATAACCGGGGTCATGGTATAGCTGGGGGTGCTGTAGGTCAGGACTGGGGTGCTCTGCTGGAAGCCCGGAATAGCTGGCGGTGCTGTAGGTCAGGGCTGTGGTGCTCTGCTCGAAGCTTGGAATAGCTGGGGGTGCTGTAGGTCAGGACTGTGGTGCTCTGCTCGAAGCCCGGAATAGCTGGGGGTGCTGTAGGTCAGGACTGGGGTGCTGTAGGTCTGGACTGGGGTGCTCTGCTCGAAGCCCGGAATAGCTGGGGGTGCTGTAGGTCAGGGCTGGGGTGCTCTGCTCGAAGCTTGGAATAGTTGGGGGTGCTGTAGGTCAGGACTAAGGTGCTCTGCTCGAAGCTTGGAATAGCTGGGGGTGCTGTAGGTCAGGACTGGCGTGTTATGCCGGAAGCCCGAAATAGCTGGGGGTGCTGTAGGTCAGGACTGGGGTGCTCTGCTCGAAGCTTGGAATAGCTGGGGGTGCTGTAGGTCAGGACTGGGGTGCTCTGCTCGAAGCTTGGAATGGATGGAATACTGTAGGTCAGGACTGGGCTGCTCTGTTCGAAGCTTGGAATAGCTGGGGGTGCTGTAGGTCAGGACTGGGGTGCTCTGCTCGAAGCTTGGATAGCTGGGGGTGCTGTAGGTCAGGACTGGGGTGCTCTGCTCGAAGCATGGAATAGCTGGGGGTGCTGTAGGTCAGGACTGGGGTGCTGTAGGTCTGGACTGGGGTGCTCTGCT
Source organism: Calotriton arnoldi (assembly GCA_963921515.1). Classification (NCBI taxonomy): domain Eukaryota; kingdom Metazoa; phylum Chordata; class Amphibia; order Caudata; family Salamandridae; genus Calotriton; species Calotriton arnoldi. The sequence goes on from CAWUFW010001169.1 coordinate 1,752,473, forward strand.
CGCAGCCCGGAATAGCTGGGGGTGCTGTAGGTCAGGACTGGGGTGCTCTGCTCGAAGCTTGGAATAGCTGGGGTGCTGTAGGTCAGGACTGGGTTGCTCTGCTCGAAGCTTGGAATAGCTGGGGTGCTGTAGGTCAGGACTGGGTTGCTCTGCTCGAAGCTCGGAATAGCTGGGGGTGCTGTAGGTCAGGACTGGGGTGCTCTGCTCGAAACCCCGAATAGCTGGGGGTGCTGTAGGTCAGGACTGGGGTGCTCTGCTTGAAGCCCGGAATAGCTGGGGTGCTGTAGGTCAGGACTGGGGTGCTCTGCTCGAAGCCCGGAATAGTTGGGGGCGCTGTAGGTCAGGACTAGGGTGCTCTGCTCGAAGCTTGGAATAGCGGGGGGTGCTGTAGGTCAGGACTGGGGTGCTCTGCTGGAAGCCCGGAATAGCTGGGGGTGCTGTAGGTCAGGGCTGGGGCGCTCTGCTCGAAGCCCGGAATGGCTGGGGTGCTGTAGGTCAGGACTGGGGTGCTCTGCTCGAAGCCCGGAACAGCTGGGGGTACTGTAGGTCAGGACTGGGGTGCTCTGCTCGAAGCCCGGAATAGTTGGGGCGCTGTAGGTCAGGACTAGGGTGCTCTGCTCGAAGCTTGGAATAGCAGGGGGTGCTGTAGGTCCGGACTGGGGTGCTCTGCTCGAAGCTTGGAATAGCTGGGGGTGCTGTGGGTCAGGACTGGGGTGCTCTGCTCGAAGCCTGGAGTAGCTGGGGGTGCTGTAGGTCAGGGCTGGGGCGCTCTGCTTGAAGCCTGCAATAGCTGGGGGTGCAGTAGGTCAGGACTGGGGTGCTCTGTTCGAAGCTTGGAATAGCTGGGGGTGCTGTAGGTCTGGACTGGGGTGCTCTGCTCGAAGACCGGAATAGCTAGGGGTGCTGTAGGTCAGGGCTGGGGTGCTCTGCTCGAAGCCCGGAATAGCTGGGGTGCTGTAGGTCAGGACTGGGGTGCTCTGCTCGAAGCCCGGAACAGCTGGGGGTACTGTAGGTCAGGACTGGGGTGCTCTGCTCAAAGCCCGGAATAGTTGGGGGCGCTGTAGGTCAGGACTAGGGTGCTCTGCTCGAAGCTTGGAATAGCAGGGGGTGCTGTAGGTCAGGACTGGGGTGCTCTGCTGGAAGCCCGGAATAGCTGGAGGTGCTGTAGGTCAGGGCTGGGGTGCTCTGCTCGAAGCTTGGAATAGCTGGGGGTGCTGGAGGTCCGGACTGGGGTGCTCTGCTCGAAGCTTGGAATAGCTGGGGGTGCTGTGGGTCAGGACTGGGGTGCTCTGCTCGAAGCCTGGAGTAGCTGGGGGTGCTGTAGGTCAGGGCTGGGGCGCTCTGCTTGAAGCCTGCAATAGCTGGGGGTGCAGTAGGTTAAGGACTGGGGTGCTCTGTTCGAAGCTTGGAATAGCTGGGGGTGCTGTAGGTCTGGACTGGGGTGCTCTGCTCGAAGACCGGAATAGCTAGGGGTGCTGTAGGTCAGGGCTGGGGCGCTCTGCTTGAAGCCTGGAATAGCTGGGGGTGCTGTAGGTCAGGACTGGGATGCTCTGTTCGAAGCTTGGAATAGCTGGGGTGCTGTAGGTCAGGACTGGGGTGCTCTGCTCGAAGCTTGCAATAGTTGGGGTGCTGTAGGTCAGGACTGGGGTGCTCGGTTCGAAGCCTAGAATAGCTGGGGTGCTGTAGGTCAGGACTGGAGTCCTCTGCTCGAAGCCCGGACTAGCTGGGGGTGCTGTAGGTCAAGATTGGGGTGCTCTGCTCGAAGCCCGGAATAGCTGGGGGTGCTGTAGTTCTGGACTGGGGTGCTCTGCTCGAAGCTTGGAATAGCTGGGGTGCAGTAGGTCAGGACTGGGGTGCTCTGCTCGAAGCTTGGAATAGCTGGGGGGGGGCTGTAGGTCAGAACTGGGGTGCTGTAGGTCTGGACTGGGGTGCTCTGCTCCTAGCTTGGAATAGCTGGGGGTGCTGTAGGTCAGGACTGGGGTGCTCTGCTCGAAACCTGGAATAGTTGGGGTGCTGTAGGTCAGGACTGGGGTGCTGTGCTTGAAGCCTGGAATAGCTGGGGTGCTGTAGGTCGGGACTGGGGTGCTCTGCTCGAAGCCCGGAATAGCTGGGGGTGCTGTAGGTCAGGACTGGGGTGCTCTGCTCGAAGCTTGGAATAGCTGGGGGTGCTGTAGGTCAGGACTGGGGTGCTCTGCTCGAAGCTTGGAATAGCTGGGGTGCTGTAGGTCAGGACTGGGTTGCTATGCTCGAAGCCTGGAATACCTGGGGGTGCTGTAGGTCAGGACTGGGGTGCTCTGCTTGAAGCCCGGAATAGCTGGGGGTGCTGTAGGTCAGGACTGGGGTGCTTTGCTCGAAGCCCGGAACAGCTGGGGGTGCTGTAGGTCAGGACTGGGGTGCTCTGCTCGAAACTTGGAATAGCAGGGGGTGCTGTAGGTCAGGACTGGGGTTCTCTGCTGGAAGCCCGGAATAGCTGGGGGTGCTGTAGGTCAGGGCTGGGGTGCTCTGCTCGAAGCTTGGAATAGCTGGGGGTGCTGTAGGTCAGGACTGGGGTGCTCTGCACGAAGCCTGGAGTAGCTGGGGGTGCTGTAGGTCAGGGCTGGGGCGCTCTGCTTGAAGCCTGCAATAGCTGGGGGTGCAGTAGGTCAGGACTGGGGTGCTTTGTTCGTAGCTTGGAATAGCTGCGGGTGCTGTAGGTCTAGACAGGGGTGCTCTGCTTGAAGCCCGGAATAGCTAGGGGTGCTGTAGGTCAGGGCTGGGATGCTCTGTTCGAAGCTTGGAATAGCTGGGGGGGCTGTAGGTCAGAACTGGGGTGCTGTAGGTCTGGACTGGGGTGATCTGCTCCTAGCTTGGAATAGCTGGGGTGCTGTAGGTCAGGACTGGGGTGCTCTGCTCGAAACCTGGAATAGTTGGGGTGCTGTAGGTCAGGACTGGGGTGCTCTGCTAGAAGCCCGGAATAGCTGGGGTGCTCTGCTCGAAGCTTGGTATAGCTGGGGGTGCTGTAGGTCAGGACTGGGGTGCTCTGCTCGACGCCTGGAATAGCTGGGGTGCAGTAGATGAGGGCTGGGTTGCTCTGCTCGAAGCCTGGAATAGCTGGGGTGTAGTAGGTCAAGGCTGGGGCGCTCTGCTTGAAGCCCGGAATAGTTGGGGTGCTCTGCTCGAAGCCCGGACTAGCTGGGGGTGCTGTAGGTCAGGACTGGGGTGCTCTGCTCGAAGCTTGGAATAGCTGGGGGTGCTGTAGTTCAGGACTGGGGTGCTCTGCTCGAAGCCCGGAATAGCTGGGGGTGCTGTAAGTCTGGACTGGGGTGCTCTGCTCGAAGCTTGGAATAGCTGGGGGGGCTGTAGGTCAGAACTGGGGTGCTGTAGGTCTGGACTGGGGTGATCTGCTCCTAGCTTGGAATAGCTGGGGTGCTGTAGGTCAGGACTGGGGTGCTCTGCTCGAAACCTGGAATAGTTGGGGTGCTGTAGGTCAGGACTGGGGTGCTCTGCTAGAAGCCCGGAATAGCTGGGGTGCTCTGCTCGAAGCTTGGTATAGCTGGGGGTGCTGTAGGTCAGGACTGGGGTGCTCTGCTCGACGCCTGGAATAGCTGGGGTGCAGTAGATCAGGGCTGGGTTGCTCTGCTCGAAGCCTGGAATAGCTGGGGTGTAGTAGGTCAAGGCTGGGGCGCTCTGCTTGAAGCCCGGAATAGTTGGGGTGCTCTGCTCGAAGCCCGGACTAGCTGGGGGTGCTGTAGGTCAGGACTGGGGTGCTCTGCTCGAAGCTTGGAATAGCTGGGGGTGCTGTCGTTCAGGACTGGGGTGCTCTGCTCGAAGCCCGGAATAGCTGGGGGTGCTGTAAGTCTGGACTGGGGTGCTCTGCTCGAAGCTTGGAATAGCTGGGGTGCAGTTGGACTGGGGCGCTCTGCTAGAAGCCCGGAATAGCTGGGGGTGCTGTAGGTCAGGACTGGGGTGTTCTGCTCGAAGCTTGGAATATCTGGAGGTGCTGTAGGTCTGAACTAGGGTGCTCTGCTCGAAGCTTGGAATAGCTGGGGTGCTGTAGGTCAGGACTGGGGTGCTCTGCTCGAAGCCCGGAATAGCTGGGGGTGCTGTAGGTCAGGGCTGGGGCGCTCTGCTTGAAGCCTGCAATAGCTGGGGGTGCAGTAGGTCAGGACTGGGGTGCTCTGCTCGAAGCTTGGAATATCTGGAGGTGCTGTAGGTCTGAACTAGGGTGCTCTGCTCGAAGCTTGGAATAGCTGGGGTGCTGTAGGTCAGGATGTGAAAGGCAGCGAGTCTTCTAAGACCCTCAATGCTGCCCGGTGCAGGGTTCCACCTCTAATTCACTTTGGGTTCGCTATCAAAATAATGAGGCAAGGCGCTGGAAGCTGGAAGGCAAGAAAAAGGTTTCTTACTCTTAGAGGAGACCACGTCAACTGCAGACACCGGGATGTCTGAGGGAGGTGTTCTGCTGATAACTCCTTTGGCTCTTCCTTTTATACAGGTTTGACACAATGCATTGGTTTCATCAACATGGTTACACAAGCTTGGGGTCCCCACCCAGGTTGTCACACAAGCCCAACAGTAATTCTCTTCCCACCCAGGTCAAACTGTGAAAAGCAGCGAGTCTTCTAAGACCCTCAATGCTGCCCGGTGCAGGGTTCCACCTCTAATTCACTTTGGGTTCGCTATCAAAATAATGAGGCAAGGCGCTGGAAGCTGGAAGGCAAGAAAAAGGTTTCTTACTCTTAGAGGAGACCACGTCAACTGCTGACACCAGGATGTCTTCAAGGAGGTGTTCTACTGGCAATGCTTCTGACTCTTCCTTTTATACAGTTTTACACAATGTATTTGTTTCTTTTATCATGGTTACAAGCTTGGAGTCTCCGCCCCGGGCAGGTTGTCACACAAGCCTGACATTGTTTTATCAACATGGTTACACAAGCCCAACATTAACTCTCCTCCCACCCAGGTCAAAAACAGACAATTTAATTGCAGCTGGACCTTGCTTCAGGGTCTAAAAGCGAGTGAGACCGGCCAGATCTAAGAGTCCGTTCTGTTGATAAGAACAGGTCCCATTGTTGGCAAAAAACCAGTCTTGCTGTGTGTAGTGCAATAAACCATGTTTGCAAGAGTCTGTTTGGTATTTGTAACCCGTTTGTGCAGGGATGAGAGGAAAGACGAGCTTGAGGCAGCAGGTGATGTTGATGTTTGTCGTGGAAATAGTTTATAGCCCCCAGCACACATCAGGTTTGGTCAGAGAGTCAGAAGGCTGCTAGAGGACAGGGTGAAATGAAGGTGACCAACAGAGTACAAAATGGCTGTGGTAAATCAGAATGACTGTAGTTTATGTGCACGTAGGAACTTTCATCAGACAAGATGGCGCAGAATGTTCATGATTCTGTTTTGATCTTAAGTCGCCCCTTTGAACATAACTAGCCATCTTGTCAGTCTATTTCGATCTCTATAATGTCCTGTATTTCTTGTTCATACATTACTCTCATTTTTGTTAACTGAGTGTCCATAGTCTTAGGGCGCAAGGCACTTATGCAAAGAGAACACAAAGGTGGTATACAGTGTACACCCAAACAGCAACCACATATTGCCAATACTGGGACCAAGAGAAACATTGATATTTTCCAACCCCAGTCCTTCAAGATGCCCCAAAGCCAACTTCCAATTGTCCAAGTCTCTGATCCTTGATGAATTTCTGAAGACAGTCTGTGGAGATGTTCGATTGCTTCATAGACAGAGGGTGAATTATCAGGGATGTATATGCAGCAACTGGCACCAATGATGCGACATGCTCCTCCACGATCCGCTAGTACCACGTCCAGGACCATGCGGTTTTGTAGGGCCACCAGACGGACCGCTTGAAGCTCGGCAGTGTTGTTGGTGAGGATGCCAGCTGTGACGTCCAGGGCGGTTTCTACCGCTTGAGACAGATGTCTGATGGCTCGGCTGTTTGCCATCGGACCCCATAGTGGGACGAGCCCTTTTGCTGCGTCAACGAACTGTGATGCGGCAGAGTCTGCTTGATCAGTGTCTTTAGAACGCTTTTCTTGATGATGCTCTGCAGGGGCTGTGTAGGTCGGTGGCAAAACAAAAGCGATGTAGCACGTGCCCCCCCAGTTTCTTGGGAGCCAGGTGTAGGCTTTGGTTCCACAGACAAAGTACATATTGGGTGATGCAACAAATGATGGAGGGTTGGCAGTGTTCAAAGTCCTTACAATGTTACAAGTGCTGTGACCCACATTCTTAGTCCCACGGCCTTCAATGCATACAAGGCCAGAGACGTTCACCACAGATAGGGCCACAGTCAGTGTTGCAGCAGTTCTTTTCTTCAGGTAGGAAAATGTGGCTCTAACAGGATTATTGAACACTTGTATTTCCACTCGTTCTTTGGAGGGGACATTCATTGGGAATGTCGTATTGGAGGTGTGAGGGCAAAGGGAGCTGCTGTTCTTCCTGTTTGGTTTAGCCAGAACTCGTTGTAGAACTGAGCGATTGTTCCATCGGAAGTGGCATTGTCTTTGTAACTTTCTTGTAGGAGCATCATCCAGGCAAGGCAAGATCCATGAACAGAAAAGGGTGAAGGGATGAAAGGGATGGAATGTTCAGTGGCATGTGGTAGCAGCCCACAGACCCAACAGTTAGTGGCATTGGTGGCAAGATTGTGCTGGTGCAGCATCTGTACGAAAGAATTATTCCAGAATTCTTTGCGTCGTTCTCGAAGATGTGGCGGTAGTGATACCAGGTAGTGTTCTTTCTTTGTGATTGGTTGCATGGTTGGTGACAATGTTCTGTATGCAGGTGCATTCTCTTCAATGATCCAGAGTGTGACCATTAGTAGGAGGCAGGTGAGAAATGCAGCTACAAGTGCAATTGTCTTTGTACTGTGCAGTTCAAAAGTCTTGGTGTCTTTGCGGTGGCTTTGCAGGTGTTCCGTTTCTTCCATCATCTTCGAGGAGCTCACCAACTGTTAGGACCACAGACTTTTGTCTGGTGTTTTTCCTGGTAGCGTTGTTTGGCTGTGCTACCGATCTGAGACTCTGACTCAGTTAGTGGCCTGGTTGTTGGAGCTCCCCCTTTTTGTCGATCTTAGGTTGTACCCTTCCTTGGATGGCACCGTGGGGTCGGGAAATTCAGACAGTTGGAGGGTGTCTTCTTGTGGGTAGCAACTCAGAGCTGGTCGGTCTTTTGTGAGTACTTCCTCTTGCACCTCCACCTCTTCACAGGTTGCCAGCGTTGGAGGGACTTTCTTGCAGTGGTGGGCGTGCAGCCAATTTCTTTTTCCTTCCACTCGGAGGGCAGGTCGAGTGGTGATCAAGACTTGCCAGGGGCCCATCCACCTGGGCTCCAGATTCTTCGTTCTTTGGAAGTTGCGAACTAGGATGAAGTCCCCAGGCTTTATCACATGTCCTGGGCCCCTGGATACGTCAGGCAAGGCTTGCTGCACCTGTTGGTGGATAATTGTTAGCTCGTTTGTCAATTTATGCAGATAGTCTGACATTAATATGTTCGGGACATCGTTAATGGAGGTGGGTCTTGGTGCCGCCCAAATGTTCATAGGCCTGCCGAAGACCACTTCATACGGGGTCAGTCTGTGTTTGGTCGGGGTGGAGCGCATTGATAGCAATGCCAATGGAAGGGCGTCTGGCCATTTCAACCCGGTTGTGGCAACTATTTTGGCTAGCTTTAGTTTCAATGTTGCATTGTGTCTCTCTACCAGGCCCGCTGATTGGGGGTGGAAGACGGCATGGAATTTTGTTTTACCCCCAACCCTTTCAGTATGTTCTGTATCACTTCGGCTACGAAGTGTGGGCCATTGTCGCTCCATAAAATTCTGCAAAGGCCGTACCGGGGAAGAATTCTTTCAACAATACTTTTGCAGTGGCTATGGCAGTATTGTCGCGGGTGGGATATGCCTCCACCCATTTGCTAAAAGCGCACACAACCACCAGGACATATTTTAGACCATGGCATCTCTCTAGTTGGATGTAATCCATTTGAAGGACTTCAAAGGGGTGATCAGGGACTCCAAACCCTCCCCGTGGTACTACTGTCCCTTTCCCTGGGTTGTGTTGTAGGCATACTATACATTGTTGTACTAGGCGCTTTGCAGATTCTGTTATCTTGACATTATGCCATACTCTTGTGATTAGTTCAGTCATGGGGGTGGAGCCTATGTGTGCTGGTAAATGTGGCATGGTCAATATGGGGATGAGGTAGGCATTGGGTAACAGCCATTTATTTCCGTCTTTAGTTCTCCAGCAATTTTCCTCGTCTTTTAGTCCCACCTTTTCCCACTCGGTCAATTCGTCTTGTGTGCCTGTAGTCTGTATGTCCCTTACAGTGGTCCTAGCATCAGTCCATTGTTCAGCTTGTGACCTGGTCACATACATTCGTGTCATGGTTCTGTCTTCTGCTGTGGCTCGGGCAGTAACGTCTGCTAGCGCATTTCCCTGTCCAATGAGATCTGTCACTTTCCTATGTGCTTGGCATTTTATCACTGCTAGCTTTTTGGGGAGGAGGACTGCTTCCGTCAAGGCGGAGACTAAATCTCCATGCAGGATGGGTGTACCGGGTGAAGTCAGGAACCCTCTTTCTTTCCATAGAATCCCGAAATGGTGAACCACCCCGAAGGCGTATTGGCTGTCGGTGTATATGTTAACTGCCGTGCCAGCTGCTAAAATACATGCTTGTGTGAGGGCAATGAGTTCTGCTGCCTGGGCGGAACGTTGGGCAATACGGGCTGTTTCTAGAATGGTTCGGGCTGTGGTGACAGCGTATGCAGCTGAGGTGGTGCCGTCGGGGAGTTTGATGCACGAACCATCCACCCATAGTTCTCCATCTGGCTCTAGAAAGGCGGTGTCTCTGAGGTCTACTCTACTTTTTGTTTGTTCATCGGTTAGTGTCACACAGTCGTGTAGTGGAGCCATGTTAGGATCGTTCTCGGGTAGGGGTAACAGCGTGGCTGGATTGAGGGTGGTGCATCGCTTTAGGGTAATGTGCGGTGCTAGCAGGGTCAACTCATATCCTGTCAGTCGGGCGCTAGTCAAGTGTTGGGTTTTGGTCTGGTTCAGTAGTGTGTCGACTGCATGGGGTACTAAAACAGTGACTGGATTGGAGAGCACTATTCCTTCGCTCTGGCGAATTGATACTGCTGCAGCTGCCACAGCGCGCAGGCACGCTGGCAGTGCTCTGGCTACTGGATCGAGGGTGGCAGAAAAATATGCACAAGGGCGTTGTTTGTGACCAATTGATTGTGTTAGGACAGACAATGCACATCCCTCCCTTTCGTGTGTGTAGAGGAAGAATGGTTTGGAGTAATCTGGGGTTTCTAGAACTGGTGCTGAGGAAAGGGCATTTCGTGGTTCTTTAAAGGCTGGCTGGCATTCGGGGGTCCAGGGGAGAGGTGAGGGGATGTCCTTAGCTAGGAGGGAGAGAAGGGGTTTGACAATGAGGCTAAAGTTCGGTAACCACTGTCTGCAAAACGAGGTGAGGCCTATCAAAGAGCGGACTTGCTTCTGATTTTTGGGGACAGGGGTGCCTAGAATTGTCTGGATCCTGTCAGGCGTGAGTTTTCTCCCTTCTTTTGATAAAAGGTGACCCAAATAGGTCACTTGTGATTTACAAAACTGCAGTTTCTTTCGGGAGACCTTGTGACCATTCTCAGCAAGGAAATGGAGTAGTTTGATGGTGGCTGTGACGGCTATTGGTATGGTGTCTGCTGCTAGAAGGATGTCGTCTACATATTGTATTAGTGCCACTCCATCTGGCAATTGTATGGCGTCCAACTGTCTTTTAAGCGCCTGGCTATAGATACTTGGGCTCTCAGTGTACCCCTGAGGTGCTCTACAAAATCTATACGAACGGGAATTTAGGGTAAATCCAAAAAGATAGCGGCTGTCCTCGTGTATAGGTATGGAAAAGAAGGCGTTCTTGAGGTCGATCACAGTGAAGGTGGTGGCAGTGGAGGGGATTAAAGTCAAAATTGTCGTGATGTGGGAAACTACTGGGTATTGTGGTACTACGATTTTGTTTACCTCCCGCAGGTCAATGATGAAGCGGTAGGCTTTCCCATCTCCCTCTCCCTGTCTCTTCACAATCGGTAGTATGGGACTGTTACAAATGTTGCTCACTACTTCCTCTACCACCCCTGCCTCTACCAAAGAGTGTATGATCTCTGTTAGTGCTTTCTCACCCTCTGGCGATATTTTGTACTGCGGTACCTTCGGTAGGGTTGCGTCCTGTCGTATTGTTACGTGTACTGGGTCAATCATCATTCGTCCTACGTCTGAATCAGCCCTAGCCCATAAGTGTGATGGCAAAGTGACCAGTAGGGATGTGTCAGTCTCAGAGATGGAAAACATGTGCTGAAAAGGGTTCTCTCTATGGCGTTGGGGGTTGTCATACAGGATGACACGCACTCCGTCTGGTGAGCATCTGATAGTCGCATGGAAGTGTTTCAAAAGGTCGAGGCCCATAATGGCGACTGGGGTGTTAGATGAGAGGAGGAATGTCGTTTCGACGCCATTGCTTTCAAGATTAAAAGGGATGGGTCGGGACAAAGGGTTGGTGGAGGGCGTACCGTCAAATCCTATTGAGGTCACATGTGAGCCTGACAAGGGTGCCCTTGGAATCAGTCGTTTGGATAGTGCACTACGTGTTGCTCCTGTGTCTACCAAAAATGGCGACCTTGTGCCCAGGACCTCAGCGGTAACATAAGGGCCTTGCTGATCAACGCAGAGCTCGACTGGATCCCTTCCTTGCCCCTGGCTGTCCTATGCAAAGTCGTACGTATTGTCATAATCTGTCTGTTGGTACTGATTCTGTCTGGGATGGTCAAATGCGTTCATTCTTCCTGGCCTTTCCTCGCTTGCTTCACTCGCCTACCCTCTTCCACGTCCTCTTCCTCTCTGTCCACTTGCTATTTCCCCTCGCCCCTCTGCCCCTAGCAGCTCCTAACAAAGCCGGGCATTGGGATTTCCAGTGTCCATATTTTTTGCAAAATGCACATTGATCCTGTCCTAGGTCTTGGCGTCCTACATATGATGTAGATGGATTGTTCCTAGGGGGCTGTACTCTAGGGGTATTCTGCTGGTTTCCTCCCCTATATTGCTCCCTTCCTGTATTCGCCCCCTGGAGTTGTGCTATCATTACCCTTTCCTTCAAGTCCTTCTTTTTCCTTTCTGTAGCCCTGTCATTTTCGTTTCTCTGATGCTCGTAGTACTGGGCCATTTGGAGAATGGCCGTCGGTTTAGATGCTGCCCAACTACTTTCGCTGGCTTGTAGTTTCTGGGATACATCTGGCAGTAATCCTTTGACGTAGTTCTGCACAAATAAGTGGTGTCCGGTTGCGGTGGACATGTCTTGTCCACTGTAATCAGAGAACACCGTTTCAAATCTGGAGAAGTACTCTGAGACGTCCTCTTGTGGTTTCTGGCGGCATGCGGTTACTATGGACCAGTCTATCTTTTTCTCTGGGATCAGCGTTTTCACTTTCTGCACTATTTTGTCAGGGAGGTCTAATATTGCTTTAACTGGTTTTTGACCAGGGTTCCGCTGTTTATCTAGTGTGTCGAGTTGTTCCCAGGTATGACCAAACAGTTCGGTATGGTTTACTTTCTTAACCTGTTTCCACACATCTGCTGGCAAACATAACCCGAAGAACAAGTCTATGTCGGCAAGTGTCATTATTGTTGATCCCAGAGCGGTACCTAGCTCGGCGTAAAGGCGGTGGGGTTCTTTCGTAAATCCGGCAAAGATTTACGGAAGGTCAGGATGTCCTGTCTGTCCCATGGCTGATACACCCAATTGTAGACCACCCTTCCTCTAGCGTCTTGATGGTTTATATCGTCATTAGTCCCTTGTCCTCTAGGAGGTACCCAGTAAGGGGCAGCTTCTTTTATTGGCATCATGCTATCTGTTTTTTCCACTGGGGGTCCTGCTACCTTAGTTGTCCTGTCCCTATCTATCTGTCCTTGTTCTATGAGGTGACGCAATACTTCTAGTGTGGATGAAAATAGTTCTGCAACATCGTTGTCGCCTTCATCTCCGATGTCTACCTTCCTGTAGAGAGCCACTAATCGCTCGGGCCCTACGTCTTGGTACTTTTCTTCATATGCAGTAAGGGTGTGGTAACAGAGACGTACAATAAAGTATCGTTTGCGGTTTTCAACATAGGAGTTGCATATGTCAGTTACATGCTCTTCTGTCTCCTTCCTATCTATGAGGGATTTAACTACTTTATCAATACCTGCTCGCTCATTTTTACTTAATCGCGGGACCCTGGGCGCTCCTTTTTCTTTTGATCCTACCTCTACTACTGTATCCTTTGATGAGGCATTTGGTGTGGGTGACTCGGTGGAAGCAGAGGCGGTGGAGACTGAGGCGATCGTGCCATCTCCGGCTATACTTTGGTGGTCCTGGCGTTGTGCTACGGGATGAGTAGGGGCGTAAGGGGGTGGCATGTATATGATTGGGGGACCTAACAATAAATCATCATCTATCCTTTGTTTTGCTGGTAACTTGGGGTAAAGAGTCGAGGGCGTTCTAACAGGGCATTGATCTGATATTTTTGATTCCTGTTCCTTTTTATCGATTTCCTTTTCTTTTAGTTTTTCTTCTAATCTTTTACAGGCTTGGTAAGCTGATTTTCGCGTTTCTTTATCTTGTCTAGCTTCGTCCCTTTTCTTTCTTTGAGCTGCCTCTTTTCGCCATAAGCCAAAACTGTCAAACATGGCTGGTCTAGTTTTCTTTTTGTGGAGAGCTAATTCTAACGTTTCTATTTTAGCGGGATCGAAAGATCCCGTCAGTGGCCACTGATTTACCCGGTCCTTCCTAGTGTACTTATGCCATGGTTTGCTATAAGCTACGGCGGCTAATCCATATTTCACGTACATGTCCTTGTTAGGGGTGCCTTCCGGCGGTGCCGGATGACTGACCTCTAACAAACGGTCCGGTCCAAAACAATCAAACAATCTAGAGAAAACAGGCATGACGTATTTAGCGGTCAAAATGAATATCTCAATTAATGTTAGACAAAAGTCTGCACTACCTGTCCTTCGCTGTCTGCAAAGAGAGAATATTCCTATTCTACGTTGTTTGCAAGCAGGGAATGTCTCAAATAACTCAAAAAGGAATACTAGTATTTCTATCAATCAATCAATTTAAGTCATGGTTTCTCACGACCTTACCCGGACCGTATGGACAGTTCTTAGTCTTCCCCTTCCAGCGCCTGGTTGTCCTCTTACTCCAACAATCAATACGGCGTTCCTGTAAGGCGCCAGTCAGGACCGCAGGTCACTCGAGAGAGGTCCGTTCGGAACCGGTGAAGTTCAGTCGATTGGCAGCCAGACGAGGGTCTCTTTCAGGCAGGTGCACTCCAATCATTTAGTCGTTCACTCCGTCGTTAGGACCTCTCTACTGGACCCACGTGTCTCTGATGGGCCCCCAGTTGGGTCGCCAATTTGTGAAAAGCAGCGAGTCTTCTAAGACCCTCAATGCTGCCCGGTGCAGGGTTCCACCTCTAATTCACTTTGGGTTCGCTATCAAAATAATGAGGCAAGGCGCTGGAAGCTGGAAGGCAAGAAAAAGGTTTATTACTCTTAGAGGAGACCACGTCAACTGCTGACACCAGGATGTCTTCAGGGACGTGTTCTACTGGCAATGCTTCTGACTCTTCCTTTTATACAGTTTTACACAATGTATTTGTTTCTTTTATCATGGTTACAAGCTTGGAGTCTCCGCCCCGGGCAGGTTGTCACACAAGCCTGACATTGTTTTATCAACATGGTTACACAAGCCCAACATTAACTCTCCTCCCACCCAGGTCAAAAACAGACAATTTAATTGCAGCTGGACCTTGCTTCAGGGTCTAAAAACGAGTGAGACCGGCCAGATCTAAGAGTCCGTTCTGTTGATAAGAACAGGTCCCATTGTTGGCAAAAAACCAGTCTTGCTGTTTGCAGTGCAATAAATCATGTTGCAAGAGTCTTTTTGGTGTTTGGAACCTGTTTGTGTAACTAGGTGCAGTGAGGGGTAGAGTGTCCAAAGGTTTGCCTGAAAACAGAGATGAGAGGAAAAACGAGTTTGTGGCAGCAAGTGGCGCTGAGGTTTGTTGCGGCAAATAGAGTTTATAGCCCCCAGCACACGTACCAGGTCGGTCAGAGGGTCAGAGGGATGCTAGTAAGGGCAGGGTGAAACAAAGGTGACCAACAGAGTACAAAATGACTGCAACTTATGTGCACATAGAATTCCACCAGACAAGATGGCGCAGGTAATGTTCACGATTGTCGTTTTGCTTTTAACAGTGGCCCCTTTGAACATAACTAGCCAGCTTGTCAGTCTATTTCGATCTCCATAATGTCCTGTATCTCTTGATCATACATTACTCTCATTTTTGTTAGCTGAGTGTCCATAGTCTTAGGGTGCAAGGTAGTTATGCAAAGAGAACACAAAGGTGGTATACAGTGTATACCCAAACAACAACCACATATTGTCAATACTGGGACCAAGAGAATCATTGATATTTTCTAACCCCACTCCTTCAAGATGCCCCAAAGCCAACTTCCAATTATCCAAGTCTCTGATCCTTGATGAATTTCTGAAGATAGTCTATGGAGATGTTCGATTGCTTCATAGACAGAAGGCGAATTATCAGGAATGTATACACAGCAGCTGGCACCGATGATGCGGCATGCTCCTCCACGGTCCGCTAGTACCACGTCCAGGACTATGCGATTTTGCAGGGTAACCAGACGGATCGCTTGGAGCTCAGCAGTGTTGTTGGTGAGGATGCCAGCAGTGACGTTCAGGGCGGTCTCTACCGCTTGGGACAGATGTCTGATGGCTCGGCTGTTTGCCATCGGACCCCATAGCGGGACGAGCCCTTTTGCTGCGTCGAGGAACTGTGATGAGGCAGAGTCTGCTTGATCAATGTCTTTAGAACGCTTTTCTCGATGATGCTCTGCAGGGGCTGTGTAGGTTGGTGGCAAAACAAAGGCGATGTAGCACGTGCCCCCCCAGTTTCTTGGGAGCTAGGTGTAGGCTTTGGTTCCACAAACAAAGTACATAATGGGTGATGCAACAAGCGCTGGGGGGTTGGCAGTGTTCAGTCCTTACAATGCTACAGGTGCTGTGACCCACATTCTTAGTCCCACGGCCTTCAATGCATACAAGGCCAGAGACGTTCACCACAGATAGGGCCACAGTCAGTGTTGCAGCAGTTCTTTTCTTCAGGTAGGAAAATGTGGCTCTGTTAGGATTATTGAACACTTGCATTTCCACTCGTTCTTTGGAGGGGACATTAATCTGGAAATGTCGCATTGAAGGTGTGAGGGCAGAAGGGGGCGGCTGTCCTTCCTGTTTTGTTTCGCCAGAACTCGTTGTAGAACTGGGCGATTGTTCCGTCGGAAGTGGCATTGTCTTTGTAACTTTCTTGTAGGAGCATCATCCAGGCAAGGCAAGATCCGTGAATAGAAAAGGGCGAAGGGATGAAAGGGATGGAATGTTCAGTGGCATGTGGTAACAGCCCACAGACCCAACAGTTGGTAGCATTGGTGGCAAGATTGTGCTGGTGCAACATCTGCACGAAAGAATTATTCCAGAATTCTTTGCGTCGTTCTCGGAGATGTGGCGGTAGTGATACCAGGTAGTGTTCTTTCTTGGTGGTTTGTTGCATGGTGGGTGACAATGTTCTGTATGCAGGTGCATTCTTTTCAATGATCCAGAGTGCGACCATTAGCAGGAGACAGGTGAGAAATGCGGCTACAAGTGCAATTGTCTTTGTGCTGTGCAGGTTAGCAGTCTTGGTGTCTTTGCGGTGGTTTTGCAGGTGTTCAGTTTCTTCCATCATCTTCGAGGAGCTCAACAACTGTTAGGACCACAGACTTTTGTCTGGCGCTTTCCTGGTAGCGTTGTTTGACTGTGCTACTGATCTGAGACCTTGACTTAGTTAGTGGCCTGGTCGTTGGAGCTCCCTCCTTTTGTCGATCTTAGGTTGTACCCTTACCTGGATGGCACCGTGGGGTCGGGAAATTCTGATAGTTCGAGGGTGTCTTCTTGTGGGTAGCAACTCGGAGCTGGTCGGTCTCTCGCGAGTACTTCCTCTTGCACCTCCACCCCTTCACAGGTTGCCAGGGTTGGAGGGACTAGTTTGCAATGATGAGCGTGCAGCCAGTTTCGTTTTCCTTCCACTCGGAGGGCAGTTCGGGTGGTGATCAGGACTTGCCAGGGGCCCGTCCACCTAGGCTCCAGATTCTTCGTTCTTTGGAAGTTGCGAATCAATACATGGTCGCCTGGCTTTATTTCATGTCCCGGGCCCCTGGCTACGTCAGGCAAGGCTTGCTGCACCTGTTGGTGGATAATTGTTAGCTCGTTTGTCAATTTATGCAAGTAATCCGACAATATGTTCGGGACATCGTTAATGGAGGTGGGTCTTGATGCCGCCCAAATGCTCATAGGCCTGCCGAAGACCACCTCATACGGGGTCAGTCGGTGTTTGGTTGGGGTGGAGCGCATCGATAACAATGTCAACCCGGTCGTGGCAACTATTTTGGCTAGTTTTAGTTTCAACGTTGCATTGTGTCTCTCTACCAGGCCCGCTGATTGGGGGTGGAAGACGGCATGGAACTTTTGTTTTACCCCCAACCCTCTCAGTATGTTCTGTATCACCTCGGCTACGAAGTGGGGGCCGTTGTCGCTCCATAAAATTCTGCAAAGGCCGTATCGGGGGAAGAATTCTTTCAGCAGTACTTTTGCAGTGGCTAAGGCGGTATTGTCGCGGGTGGGATATGCCTCCACCCATTTGCTAAAAGCGCACACAACCACCAGGACATATTTTAGACCAAGGCATCTCTCGTTGAATGTAATCCATTTGAAGGATTTCAAAGGGGTGGTCAGGGACCCCAAACCCTCCCCGTGGTACTACTGTCCCCTTCCCTGGGTTGTGTTGTAGGCAGACTATACATTGTTGTACTAGTCGTTTTGCAGATTCTGCTATCTTGACGTTATGCCATACTCTGGTGATTAGTTCAATCATGGGGGTGGAGCCTATGTGTGCTGGTAAATGTGCCATGGTCAATATGGGGATGAGGTAGGCATTGGGTAACAGCCATTTATTTCCGTCTTTAGTTCTCCAGCAATCTTCCTCGTCTTTTAGTCCCACCTTTTCCCACTCGGTCAATTCGTCTTGTGTGCCTGTAGTCTGTATGTCCCTTACAGTGGTCCTAGCGTCAGTCCATCGTTCAGCTTGTGACCTGGTCACATACATTCGTGTCGTAGTTCTGTCTCCTGCCGTGGCTCGGGCAGTAACGTCTGCTAGTGCATTTCCCTGTCCAATGAGATCAGTCACTTTCCTATGTGCTTGGCATTTTATCACTGCTAACTTCTTGGGGAGGAGGACTGCTTGCGTCAAGGCGGAGACTAAATCTCCATGCAGGATGGGTGTACCGTGTGAAGTCAGAAACCCTCTTTCTTTCCATAAGATCCCAAAATGGTGAACCACCCCGAAGACATATTGGCTGTCGGTGTATATGTTAACTGTCGTGTCAGTCGCTAAGATACATGCTCGTGTGAGGGCAATGAGTTCTGCAGCCTGGGCTGAACGTTGGGGAATACGGGCTGTTTCCAGAACGGTTCAGGCTGTGGTGACAGCGTATGCAGCTGAGGTGGTGCAGTCGGGGAGTTTGATGCACGAACCATCCACCCATAGTTCTCCATCTGGTTCTAGAAAGGCGGTGTCTCTGAGATCTATTCTACTCTTTGTTTGTTCATCGGTTAGTGTCACACAGTCGTGTAGTGGAGTCACGCTAGGATCATTTTCGGGTAGAGGTAACAGTGTGGCTGGATTGAGGGTGGTGCATCGCTTTAGGGTAATGTGCGGTGCTAGCAGGGTCAACTCATATCCTGTCAGTCGGGCGCTAGTCAATTGTTGGGTTTTGGTCTGGTTTAGTAGTGTCGACTGCATGGGGTACTAAAACAGTGACTGGATTGGAGAGTACTATTCCTTCGCTCTGGCGTATGGATACTGCTGCAGCTGCCACAGCGCGCAGGCACGCTGGCAGCGCTCTGGCTACTGGATCGAGGGTGGCAGAGAAATATGCACAAGGGCATTGTTTGTGACCAATTGATTGTGTTAGGACAGACAATGCACATCCTTCCCTCTCGTGCGTGTAGAGGAAGAATGGTTTGGAGTAATCCGGGGTTCCTAGGACAGGCGCTGAACAAAGGGCATTGCGTAGTTCTTTAAAGGCTGACTGGCATTCGGGGGTCCAGGGGAGAGGTGAGGGGATGTCTTTAGCTAGGAGGGAGAGAAGATGTTTGACAATGAGGCTAAAGTTCGCTAACCATCTCGGCAAAATGAAGTGAGACCTATCAAAGAGCGGACTTGTTTCTGATCTTTGGGGACAGGGGTGTCTAGAATTGTCTGGATCCTGTCAGGCGTGAGTTTCCTCCCTTCTTTGGATAAATGGTGACCCAAATAGGTCACTTGTGATTTACAGAACTGCAGTTTCTTTCGGGAGACCTTGTGACCATTCTCAGCAAGAAAATGGAGTAGTTTGATGGCTGTGACGGCTATTGGTATGGTGTCCGCTGCTAGAAGGATGTCGTCTACATATTGTATTAGTGCCACTCCATCTGGCAATTGTATGGCGTCCAACTGTCTTTTAAGCGCCTGGCTATAGATGCTTGGGCTCTCAGTGTACCCCTGAGGTGCTCTGCAAAATCTGTACGAACGGGAGTTTAGGGTGAATCCAAATAGATAGCGGCTGTCCTTGTGTATAGGTATGGAAAAGAATGCGTTTTTGAGGTCAATTACAGTGAAGGTGGTGGCAGTGGAGGGGATTAAAGTCAAAATGGTCGTGATGTCGGAAACTACTGGGTATTGTGGCACTACGATTTTGTTTATTTCCCGCAGGTCAATGATGAAGCGGTAGGCTTTTCCGTTTCCCTCTCCCTGTCTCTTTACAATCGGTAGTATGGGACTGTTACAAACGTTGCTCACTACTTCCTCTACCACCCCTGCCTCTACCAAAGAGTGTATGATCTCTGTCAGTGCCTTCTCACCCTCTGGCGATATTTTGTACTGCGGTACTTTCGGTAGGGTTGCGTCCTGTCGTATTGTTACGTGTACTGGGTCAATCATCATTCGTCCTACGTCTGAATCAGCCCTAGTCCATAAGTGTGATGGCAAAGTGTCCAGTAGGGATGCGTCAGTCTCGGAGATGGGAAACATGTGCTGAGAAGGGTTCTCTCTATGGCGCTGGGGGTTGTCATACAGGACGACACGCACTCCGTCTGGTGAGCATCTGATAGTCGCATGGAAGTGTTTCAAAAGGTCGAGACCTATAATGGCGTCTGGGGTGTTGGAAGAGAGGAGGAATGTCGTTTCGACGCTATTGTTGTCAAGGTTAAAAGGGATCGGTCGGGACAAAGGGTTGGTGGAGGGCGTACCGTCAAATCCTATTGAGGTCACGTGAGCCTGACAAGGGTGCCCTTGGAATCAGTCGTTTGGGTAGTGCACTACGTGTTGCTCCCGTGTCTACCAGAAATGGCGACTTTGTGCCCAGGACCTCAGCGGTAACATAAGGGCCTTGCTGATCAACATAGAGCTCGACTGGATCCCTCCCTTGCCCCTGGCTGTCCTATGCAAAGTCGTACGTATTGTCATAATCTGTCTGTTGGTACTGATTCTGTTTGAGATGGTCAAATGTGTTCACTCTTCCTGGCCTTTCCTCGCTTGCTTCACTCGCGTACCCTCTCCCACGTCCTCTTCCTCTCTGTCCACTTGCTATTTCCCTCGCCCCTCTGCCCCTACCAGCTAATAACAAAGCCGGGCATTGGGTTTTCCAGTGTCCATATTCTTTGCAAAATGCACATTGATCCTGTCCTAGGTCTTGGCGTCCTACATATGATGTCGATGAATTGTTTCTAGGTGGCTGTACTCTAGGGGTATTCTGCTGGTATCCTCCCCTATATTGCTCCCTTCCTGTATTCGCCCCCTGGAGTTGTGCTACCATTACCCTTTCCTTCAAGTCCTTCTTTTTCCTTTCTGTAGCCCTGTCATTTTCGTTTCTCTGATGCTCATAGTACTGGGCCATTTGGAGAATGGCCGCCGGTTTAGATGCTGCCCAACTACTTTCGCTGGCTTGTAATTTCTGGGATACATCTGGCAGTAGTCCTTTGACATAGTTCTGCACAAATAAGTGGTGTCCGGTTGCGGTGGACATGTCTTGTCCACTGTAATCGGAGAACACTGTTTCAAATCTGGAGAAATACTCTGAGACATCCTCTTGTGGTTTCTGGCGGCACGCGGTTACTATGGACCAGTCTATCTTTTTCTCTGGGATCAGCGTTTTCACTTTCTGCACTATTTTGTCAGGGAGGTCCAATATTGCTTTAACCGATTTTTGACCAGGGTTCCGCTGTTTATCTAGTGTGTTGAGTTGTTCCCAGGTATGACCAAGCAATTCGGTATGGTCTATTTTCCTAATCTGTTTCCACACATCTGCTGGCAAACATAACCCGAAGAACAAGTCTATGTCGGCAAGTGTCATTATTGTTGATCCCAGAGCGGTACCTAGCTCGGTGTAAAAGGCGGTGGGGTTCTTTCGTAAATCCGGTAAAGATTTACGGAACGTCAAAATGTCCTGTCTGTCCCATGGTTGATACACCCAATTGTAGACCGCCCTTCCTCTAGCGTCTTGATGGTTCATATCGTCATGAGTCCCTTGTCCTCTAGGAGGTACCCAATAAGGGGCAGCTTCTTTTATCGGCATCATGCTATCAGGTTTTTCCACCGGGGGTCCTGCTATCTTAGATGTCCTGTCCTTATCTATCCGTCCTTGTTCCACGAGGTGACGGAATACCTCCAGTGTGGATGAAAAGAGTTCTGTAACATCGTTGTCGCCTTCATCTCCGGTGTCTACCTTCCTATAGAGAGCCACTAGCCGCTCGGGCCCTACATCTTGGTACTTCTCTTCATATGCAGTAAGAGTGTGGTAACAGAGACGTACAATAAAGTATCGTTTGCGGTTTTCAACATAGGAGTTGCATATGTCAGTTACATACTCTTCTGTCTCCTTCATATCTATGCGGGATTTAACTATTTTATCAATGCCTGCTCGCTCATTTTTACTTAATCGCGGGACCCTGGGCGCGCCTTTTTCTTTTGATCCTACCTCTACTACTGTATCCTTTGATGAGGCATTTGGTGTGGGTGACTCGGTGGGAGCAGAGGCGGTGGAGACTGAGGCGATCGTGCCATCTCCGGCTATACTTTGGTGGTCCTGGCGTTGTACTACGGGATGAGTAGGGGCGTAAGGGGGTGGCATGTATATGATTGGGGGACCTAACAATAAATCATCATCTACCCTTTGTTTTGCTGGTAACTTGGGGTAAAGAGTCGAGGGCGTTCTAACAGGGCATTGACCTGATATTTTTGATTCCTGTTCCTTTTTATCCATTTTCTTTTAGTTTTTCTTCTAATCTTTTACAGGCTTGGTAAGCTGATTTTCGCGTTTTTTATCTTGTCTAGCTTCGTCCCTTTTCTTTCTTTGAGCTGCCTCTTTTCGCCATAAGCCAAAACTGTCAAACATGGCTGGTCTAGTTTTCTTTTTGTGGAGAGCTAATTTAGCTATTTTAGCGGGATCGAAAGATCCCGTCAGTGGCCACTGATTTACCCGGTCCTTCCTAGTGTATTTATGCCATAGTTTGCTATAAGCTACGGTGGCTAATCCATACTTTACGTACATGTCCTTGTTAGGGGTGCCTTCCGGCGGTGCCGGCTGACTGACCTCTAACGAACGGTCTGGTCCAAAACAATTACAATCAAACAATCTAGAGAAAACAGGCATGACGTATTTATCGGTCAAAAATGAATATCTCAATCAATCAATTTAGACAAAAAGTCTGCACTACCTGTCCTTCGCTGCCTGCAAAGAGAGAGAATATTCCTATTCTTCGTTGTTTGCAAGCAGGGAAATGTCGCAAATAACTCAATATCAAAAAGGAATACTAGTATTTCAATCAAACTATTCAATCAATCAATTTAAGTCATTTTTTCACGACCTTACCCAGACCGTATGGACAGTTCTTCGTCTTCCCCTTCCAGCGCCTGGTTGTCCTCTCACTCCAACAATCAATGCGGCGTTCCTCTAAGGTCCCAGTCAGGACCACAGGTCACTCGAGAGAGGTCCGTTCGGAACCGGTGAAGTTCAGTCGATCGGCAGCCAGACAAGGGTCTTCTCAGGCAGGTATACCCCAATCGTTTAGTCGTTCACTCCGTCGTTAGGACCTCTCTACCGGACCCACGCGTCGCTGATGGGCCCCCACGTTTGGGCGCCAATTTGTGAAAGGCAGCGAGTCTTCTAAGACCCTCAATGCTGCCCGGTGCAGGGTTCCACCTCTAATTTACTTTGGGTTCGCTATCAAAATAATGAGGCAAGCGCTGGAAACTGGAAGACAAGAAAAAGGTTTATTTCTCATGAGGAGATCACGTCAACTGCAGACACCGGGATGTCTGAGGGAGGTGTTCTGCTGATAACTCCTTGGGCTCTTCCTTTTATACAGGTTTGACACAATGCATTGGTTTCATCAACATGGTTACACAAGCTTGGGGTCCCCGCCCGAGCAGGTTGTCACACAAGCCCAACAGTAATTCTCTTCCCACCCAGGTCAAACAGACAATCTTATCTTGCAGCTGGACCTTGCTTCAGGGTCTAAAACATGTGAGACCGGCCAGATCTAAGAGTCCGTTCTGTTGATAAAAACAGGTCCCATTGTTGGTAACAACAAGTCTTGCTGTTTGCAGTGCAATAAATCATGTTGCAAGAGTCTTTTTGGTGTTTGGAACCTGTTTGTGTAACTAGGTGCAGTGAGGGGTAGAGTGTCCAAAGGTTGCCTGAAAACAGAGATGAGAGGAAAAACGAGTTTGTGGCAGCAAGTGGCGCTGAGGTTTGTTGCGGCAAATAGAGTTTATAGCCCCCAGCACACGTACCAGGTCGGTCAGAGGGTCAGAGGGATGCTAGTAAGGGCAGGGTGAAACAAAGGTGACCAACAGAGTACAAAATGGCTGTGATAGATTAAAATGACTGCAACTTATGTGCACATAGAATTCCACCAGACAAGATGGCGCAGGTAATGTTCACGATTGTCGTTTTGCTTTTAACAAGGACTGGGGTGCTCTGCTTGAAGCCTGGAATAGCTGGGGTGCTCTGCTCGAAGCTTGAAATAGCTGGGGTGCCGTAGGTCAGGACTGGGGTGCTCTGCTTGAAGCCTGAAATAGCTGGGGTGCTGTAGGTCTGGACTGGGGTGCTCTGCTCGAAGCCTGAAATAGCTGGGGTGCTGTAGGTCAGGACTGCGGTGCTCTGCTCGAAGCCTGAAATAGCTGGGGGTGCTGTAGGTCAGGACTGGGGTGCTCTGCTTGAAGCCTGGAATAGCTGGGGGGCTCTGCTCGAAGCTTGGAATAGCTGGGGTGCCGTAGGTCAGGACTGGGGTGCTCTGCTCGAAGCCTGAAATAGCTGGGGGTGCTGTAGGTAAGGACTGGGGTGCACTGCTCGACCCCTGGAATAGCTGGGGTGCAGTAGGTCAGGGCTGTGGTGCTCTGCTCAAAGCCTCGAATAGCTGAGGTGCAGTAGGTCAAGGCTGGGGCGCTCTCCTTGAAGCCCGGAATAGCTGGGGTGCTCTGCTCGAAGCCCGGAATAGCTGGGGGTGCTGTAGGTCAGGACTGGGGTGCTCTGCTCGAAGCTTGGAATAGCTGGGCGTGCTGTAGGTCAGGACTGGGGTGCTCTGCTCGAAGCCTGGATTAGCTGGAGTGCTGTAGGTGAGGGCTGTGGTGCTCTGCTCAAAGCCCGAAATAGCTGGGCGTGCTGTAGGTCAGGACTGGGGTGCTCTGCTCGAAGCCTGGATTAGCTGGAGTGCTGTAGGTCAGGACTGGGGTGCTCTGCTCGAAGCCCGGAATAGCTGGCGGTGCTGTAGGTCTGGGGTGCTCTGCTCGAAGCTTGGAATAGCTGGGGTGCAGTGGACTGGGGCGCTCTGCTCAAAGCCCGGAATAGCTGTGGGTGCTGTAGGTCAGGTCTGGGGTGTTCTGCTCAAAGCTTGGAATAGCTGGGTGGACTGTAGGTCAGGACTGGGATGCTCTGCTCGCAGCTTGAAATAGCTGTGGTGCTGTAGGTCAGGGCTGGGGTGCTCTGCTCGAAGCCCGGAATAGCTGGGGGTGCTATAGGTCAGGACTGGGGTGCTCTGCTCGAAGCCCGGAATAGCTGGGGGTGCAGTAGGTCAGGACTGGGGTGCTGTAGGTCTGGACTGGGGTGCTCTGTTCGAAACCTGGAATAGCTGGGGTGCTGTTGGTCAGGACTGGGGTGCTCTGCTTGAAGCCTGGAATAGCTGGGGTGCTCTGCTCGAAGCTTGGAATAGCTGGAGTACCGTAGGTCAGGACTGGGGTGCTCTGCTCGAAGCCTGAAATAGCTGGGGTGCTGTAGGTCAGGACTGGGGTGCTGTAGGTCAGGACTGGGGTGCTGTAGGTCAGGACTGGGGTACTCTGCTCGAAGCCCGGAATAGCTGGGGCTGCTGTGGGTCAGGGCTGGGCTGCTCTGCTCGAAGCCCGGAATAGCTGGGGGTGCTGTAGGTCAGGACTTGGGTGCTCTGCTCAAAGCTTGGAATTTATTTTTATTTTGAGAGTTTTATATAGCGCAGGCTAGACCCAGAGGTATCAGAGCGCTTTACATGAGAAGATAATATAACGCAAACATGGCATACAAGTAGATAAAAAGATAAAGAAACAACGTGTGAAATATACAAAAACAAAATAAATATACAGGTGTATGAGCTATACACTTCAAGTAACTAGGTATATGATGTTCGGGGGGTGGACAGATAATACTGGACAAAATGTAACATGGTGATTGGAGATCAGGTGCAGGTCACAGGTTAGGACCCCCAATGATAATTGGGCCAAACATGGCGTATAAGTAGATAAAAGATAATGACAACAACATGTGAAATATACAAATCAAGTAGATAAACAAATCAAACAGTTAGATAAACGAATCAAATAGATAAACAGGGGCAGGAGCTATACATATCAAGTAATTAGGCCGATGATGTTCATGAAATGGACAAATATTACTGGACTAATATAACATGGTGAGATAGGAGATCGAGTGCAGGTCACAGGTTAGGATCCCCAATAATAATTGAGGAGGTGGATTTTGAGGTCTTTTTGAAGCTGAAATAGGAGGTGTTGCAGCGCAGGTTTTTGGGAGGGCATTCCAGATGATAGGGGCATTCCCAGAGAAGGAGCGTGATTGTGTGGCTTTCTTTTTATGCAGTGGTGGTATAAGGAGGAGGGAGTTGGTGCTTCTCAGGGGTCGTGTGGTGCCCGCAATGAGGAGTTTCTTGGAGAGGTACTGTGGAGTGTTTTGGTGGAGGACTTTGAGTGATGCAGGCAGTTTTGTATGCAGATCTGCCTTCAATAGGGAGCCATTTAAGAGATTTGAGAGCCAGGGATATGTGATCGAAGCGTTTGTAGTCTGTAATGAGCCTGGCGGCAAGGTTGAGCACAGCTTTGATTGGAGCAAGGTGGACCTTGGGGATTCCGTTGAGGATAGCGTTACCATAATCAATACGTGAAAGAACAAGTGACTGAACTACAAGTTTAAAATCATCGGTGGGTATAAAGGGTTTGATTTTCTTGAGGTGACGGAGAGTGAGGAGGGCTCCTTTAGCAGAGTTTTTGATGTGGACGTTAAGGGTTAGGGTGTTGTCGATAGAAATACCGAGAGATTTGACGGAGTTGGACAAGGTGAATGAGCAGTTGAGTGCGTTAAGGTCAGAGATCCATGATTGAACGGGGAGCGGGTTGTTTTTAGGGGAGAAGAGAATTATTTCAGTTTTATTAGGGTTAAGTTTGAGATGATTGGAGTGGAACCAGGTTTGGATTTTGGTGAGGGTGTTGTTCAGGTGTAAGATGTCGGCATGAGTTTTAATCTTGTAATAGATTTGGGTGTCATCGGCGTAGAGGTGGTAGTTGATGCCTGCTTGTTTAAGAATGAGGGTGAGGGGTTCCATAAAGAGGTTAAAGAGGGAGGGAGAGAGAATAGACCCTTGGGGGACTCCAAGGGAGACGGGAGAGGGGATAGAGAGAGAGTTTTGAATTTTGATTTGCTGAGTTCGGTGTTGTAGGTAGGAGACGAACCATTTGTAGGCAGTATCATTGAGGCCGAAACGGGTCCTAAGCACATTGAGTAGGGCTGAATGGTTGACTGTATCGAACGCTGCGGAGAGATCAAGGAGGATAAGAAGGCAGTTCTCGCAATTATCAAGTGAGTGGTGGATGTCATCGACATTGAGCATTGCCGTTTCGGTGCTGCAGCCTTTCCTGAAGCCTGATTGAAAGGGATCAAGTAGGTTGAAGTTTTCGATTTGTCTAGTTGTAGTAGGACACATTTTTCAAGGACCTTTGAGAGAAGTGGGAGGTTAGTGATGGGGCGGAGATTGTTTAGGTCATTGGGGTCAGCATTGGGGTTTTTGATTATGGGAGAGATTTGTCCAAGTTGAAGGGAGGTGGGGACACAGCCAGTGGAGAGAGAGGTGTTGATGATTGTGGTCCAGTATGGGGTGATGATGTGCTTAAGGGCAGGGACAAGGTTAGAGGGTAAGGGGTCTTTTGTGTGGGAGGACGGTTTGAGATTACCAATTATTTTAAGGACTTCTAGCTCAGTCACGGGGAGGAAGTTGAGCAGGGAGGCATTGTTCTTTAATTGTGAGTTAGGGAGTTGGTTTCCGGAGAGGTAGCAGGGTCAGCTGGTCGAGGGGATGTGGGGTAGGCATTTGAGGTGAGGACGGGTTTGCATTGGGAGTTGGAGGGGAGCTGTGTGGAGCGGAAGGATTGATCAATTTTGGCTATTTTTTCTGAGAAGAAGTGGGAAATTTCTTCACATCTGGCTGAGGAGGCAGTCAGATTAGGAGGTGCGGGGGAAGTTTGGTTACGAATGATTTTGAAGAGTTCCCTAGGTCTGTTTTTGGCATGATCAAGTTGAGTGCAGAAGAAGGAGGCCTTTTCCTTGAAGATGTGTTTTTTGTACGTGGATCTAGCATGTCTGAGGAGTGCAAGATGGGCGGGAGAGGGATGGTGTCTCCAGGTTCTTTCCGACAGTCTGAGTGACCGTCTTTCGTTATTAAGCTCGGTATTAAACCAAGAGTTGGAGGGGGTGGTTCTTTGTTTTTTGAGTTTGGGCGGGGCTAGTTGGTCAAGAATTCCAGTGACAGTATTGTTAAAGTGTTCAGTGAGCTCATTGGCATTTTGTGAGGGGGGAATGAGCAGAAGTTGAGCTTGGAGTTTAGACTCAAGAACACCCGGGGGGATATGTTTTAGATTTCTGGTCAGTTTCTTAGGTCTGTTAATTTTGGAGGTGGGGAGATTTGCATTGGTAGCAATGGTGAACAGTATAAGGTGATGGTCGGACCAGTCAATGAGGACGATATTGGTCACGGAGGCCAGATCTTCGTTGGAAAGAATGGCGTCATGGATGGCTCCTTTGGTGTGTGTCGGGGACAGGCATAGTTGTTTGAGTTCATTGATCTCAAGTAGATTGGTGAGGAGGGGGATAGTGGGATCATCGGTATCGTTCCAATGGAGGTTGAGATCCCCAAGAAAGAGATTTTTGAGTTGCATAATGAGGATTGTGTCAGGAGCTCAGATAAGTCCTCGATGAAGGGCTGGGGGGCCCGGAGGGCGATAGATGTTGTGTAGACGAATTGGGTGGGAGT
The DNA here is from genome assembly GCA_963921515.1 of Calotriton arnoldi. Taxonomy (NCBI): domain Eukaryota; kingdom Metazoa; phylum Chordata; class Amphibia; order Caudata; family Salamandridae; genus Calotriton; species Calotriton arnoldi. Next base: position 1,780,220 of record CAWUFW010001169.1, read on the forward strand.
TTTGGGTTGTCAGTTCAGCTTCCAGGTATTCGCAGGAGGAGTAGCCAGAATTATTGACAAGGGATAGCTGAAGTTCATTTTTAAAGATAATGGCTAGACCACCCCCAACTCTGTCAGGTCTATCTTTTCTCAGAATAGAGTATCCCGGGGGGAGAGTAGGTCAAGTATGCTCGTTGAGTGGTCTTTGAGCCAGGTTTCTGTGAGGAATGCAATGTCAATGGATTCACTCAGGATAGTTTCCGAAATTTCCGTGGCATGTTGGACTGCAGAGCGACAGTTGACAAGCATACATGTAAGTGGTGTGGGGTTGCATATGGTGGGTGGGCAAGTGTGGATCGACGTGAGTTGAGGCGGTGGTCTGGGGGAAGCGGGGGAGGAGGGGATTCTATTAGTCCCTAAGATAACAGGGATGTGGGAGTAGGGGAGTGGAGAATTGGTGGTTGGTAAGCTAGGAAGGTAAGAGTTGCATAGGTCGGACGGGGAGAGATGGTTCGAGGTGCGGTGAGGTCTATGAATACGGCAGCGGAGAGGAGTTGATCTCCAATGATTGTGTTTGGTGTTAGGGATTTTTGGGGGAATTTTGGGGGGATTTTTGGGCAGGGCTGGGTGGGGATTTTATGGTGAGGGAGGGTTCTGGAGCTGTGGGAGATAAAGTCTTTCCTGAATTGAGAGAATTTAGTAATCAAATTAGATAGGTCAAGTTCGATGTTGTGTAGGCTCTGGGCAATTAAGGTGAGGGGAGGTATCGAGGGGGGGTGGTCTGGGTTAGTTACGGAGGGTGGATTGATGTGTGTGGAGATAGGGAAGTGAGTGTGGAATGAGGGGTGACGGGGCTGTTAGGTGTGAGGGGTTCGGTAATCAAATTGGATAGGTCAAGTTCAGTGTTCTGTAGGCTTGTGTCAATTGGGGTGGAGGGGGGAACTGAATGGGCAGGGGGTAGGGAAAGATCTGGGTTAGTTGCAGAGGGTGGACTGATGTGAGAGGGGGGAGATAGGGTAGTGGGAGTGGAGTGAGGGGTGACGGGGCTGTTAGATGGGAGGGGTTCAGTAATCAATTTAGATGGGTCGAGTTCACTGTTGTGTAGGTTCGGGGCAATTAGGGTAAGGGGAGGTATTGAAGGGGCGGGGGAAGGGAATGATCTAGGGGTAGGGAGTGGTCTGGGTTAGTTGCGGAGGGTGGACTGAGGGGGGAGATAGGGACATGAGGTTAAGAACTTCAGGAGATGTGGTCAGAGAGGATAAAAGGGCATATAGTGAGTGGAGAGCGGATATATAGGGGTGGGGGGTTGTGTATTTATCGGGGTTGGGATAAAGGATTGGGAGGCAGAGTTAGGAGGGCCTGAAAGGGCAGGATAGGGGGATGGGGAGGAGAAGAGGGTGTACGGGATGGGTAGGAGGAGGGGGTGAGGAGTTGTGTTAGGGGATTGAAGAGCAAGGACGGTGGAGTACGTGAGTAGTTGGGTAGGGGGGGAGAGGTTGTGGGGTCAGGCAGAGGCGGAGTTGTGGGAGGGGAATGATAAGTAGATGGAAGGGATTGGGGGCAACCGTTTTTAGTGGAGGGGTCCGAGGAGTGTGAGTTCCGGGTGTTAGGTGGAGAGAGGAAAATTAGAGGGGGATGAGAAATAGGTAATGTTGGTTGGGGGATGCCATTTGCTGTAGTGAGGTCCAGGGAGGGTGATGGTGAAGTCGATTGTTGGAGGATGGTGTTAGCTGGATGGTTGCGTGTGGAGGTGAAGTGAGGGGGAAGGGGGAGGGAGCGGTTGGAGGGGTGTTATTTAGTAGGGGAGAAGGAGTGTTAGGCGCTGAGTGGTCAAGGCGGAGAGACATAATGCTGAAGTGGTGTTCGAAGATGGAAAGGTGGGATACCGTGGCTTGTATGAGGATGTTACCTGTTTTGAAGATGGAGATATCAATATCACCAAGAAAGGCTGGGGAGGGAGTGGTGGATATTTTGAATCCATATGGTATTTTGATTGATTTAGAGATTGGGAGGTGTTGTAGGAAGATGCTTTTCCATTTGGAAGGACGTTTGGAGTAAAAGATGTAGTTGGTTATAATGGGGGAGGTGAGGCTGAGGTAGTTATCAACAATGAGTGTTTCAGGGTTACGGATAAGGAGTTTGTTTGAAGTTTTTCTTGGCATGTTTGGAGAGATTGGGGGGGGTAGAGAATGGTCCATGAGTTGGGGCCATGTTTGGAGAGAGTAGGGTCCTGGGGGTGATGGTCAATGCTGTGAGGGGGCATGTTGGGTAGACGCGAGAGGAAGAGAGAGTGGGGAGAGGGAGGTTAAGGAAATGGGGGGTAGAACAGGAGATGAGGATTGGGAACCAGGGGGGGCACTGGGAGAGTGGGGGGTAGAAGTAAGGGGGCTAGACAAGGAATAGGGTATACAGGCGAGGAATTATAAATCGACTAAAAGGAGCAGATCAAATAGATAAACAAAATTATATTGACAGCATGGAGCAAATCTAATATATAAGCAGTCGGCACAAATAGAACAGATCAGTATACCAGCAGCAAAGTTTGCAAACAAGTAGATAAACAATCGGCAAGTACGCGCAGATCAGTAGAAGACAGCAACAAAGCTTGCGAGGGCGTGGAATGTCTAAATTAGAGAGGGACTGCCGTAATCGAGAGTAATACAAAAATAAAAATAAAAATATGGAAAGAGTTAGGGGGACATATGAATAAATCAGTGAGCCAAGAATATACTAAGCGGTAAAAAAGTTTGGGTAAGAAGAATAGAGACAACAATCAATAGAAACAATTAGAAAGGGAATACCTGAAGGAAAGCAAGATAGTAAGCGATAAAAAATTAGAGTAAGAGGATAGAGTTGACAATCAATAGAAACAACAACAATACTTGCGAGGGCGAGGAAGTTCAGAGTTGGAAAGGGAATGCAGGAAGGGTCACATAAGATTCACAGAACAGATACATAAGCAGTGTTGAGGGACAACATAGTGCGGGGTCGGAGGCATCTCCATTTTGTAGAGTTTGAAGAGATGAAGTGACTGTCTTGTGATAGGAGGTAGGTTAGGGAGATATATTGAACTTGTTACCCAGGTTGATATATTGAGCTAGTTGTTGTCGTTACAGTGCAGTCATATTTCTATGACCAGCAGTTTTCCTATCTCCCAGAGGGTATATGTCCTCTTTTTACTACTGTTACTAATTTATTTATTTATTTATTTATTTATTTAATGCGTTTTATATTTAGCGCGGACTTTACCCGAAGGTGTCAGAGCGCATCACAAGAGGAACAGCAACACCACATGAGGAGAAAATTACAAGTGAGGATAATACAAAAGCGAGTGCTTACATTACATGAGGAAAAAGTGACAATTGTGCAAATAACAAAAACAAAAAAAAAAATACAAAAAGAGGTAACAAATGATACGTTACAAAAGGAAAGATGTCTGGGGCAGTAAATCAGGTCAATTCCCAAGTGAGTATAGCTGGGGGTGCAGTAGGTGAGGACTGGGGTGCTCTTCTCGAAGCTTGGAATACCTGGGGGTGCTGTAGGTCAGGACTGGGGTGCTCTGCTCGAAGCTTGGAATAGCTGGGGGTGCTGTAGGTCAGGACTGGGGTGCTCTGCTCGAAGCGCGGAATAGCTGTGGGTGCTGTAGGTCAGGACTGGGGTGCTCTGCTCAAAGCTTGGAATAGCTGGGGGTGCTGTATGTGAGGACTGGGGTGCTCTGTTCCTAGCTTGGAATAGCTGGGGTGCTGTAGCTCAGGACTGGGGTGTTCTGCTTGAAGCCTGGAATAGCTGGGGTGCTGTAGCTCAGGACTGGGGTGCCCTGCTTGAAGCCTGGAATAGCTGGGGGTGCTGTAGGTCAGGACTGGGGTGCTCTGCTCGAAGCGCGGAATAGCTGTGGGTGCTGTAGGTGAGGACTGGGGTGCTATGCTCGAAGCCCGGAATAGCTGGGGGTGCTGTAGGTCAGGACTGGGGTGCTCTGCTCGAATCGCGGAATAGTTTGGGGTGCTGTATGTGAGGACTGGGGTGCTCTGTTCCTAGCTTGGAATAGCTGGGGTGCTGTAGCTCAGGACTGGGGTGTTCTGCTTGAAGCCTGGAATAGCTGGGGTGCTGTAGCTCAGGACTGGGGTGCCCTGCTTGAAGCCTGGAATAGCTGGGGTGCTGTAGGTCAGGACTGAGTTATGCTGCTCGAAGCCCGGAATAGCTGGGGGTGCTGTAGGTCTGGACTGGGGTGCTCGGCTCGAAGCTTGGAATAGCTGGGGTGCTGTAGGTCAGGACTGAGGTGCTTAGCTCGAAACCCGGAATAGCTGGGGGTGCAGTAGGTCAGGACTAGGGTGCTCTGCTCGAAGCCCGGAATAGCTGGGGGTGCTGTAGGTCTGGACTGTGGTGGTCTGCTCGAAGCCCGGAATAGCTGGGGTGCAGTAGGTCAGGACTGGGGTGCTCTGCTTGAAGCCTGGAATAGCTGGGTTGCTGTAGGTCTGGACTGGGGTGCTCTGCTTGAAGCCTGGAATAGCTGGGGTGCTGTAGGTCAGGGGTGGGGTGCTCGGGCGAAGCTTGGAATAGCTGGGGTGCTGTAGGTCAGGACTGGGGTGCCCGGCTCGAAGCTTGGAATAGCTGGGGGTGCTGTAGGCCAGGACGGGGGTGCTCTGCTAGAAGCCCGGAATAGCTGGGGTGCTGTAGGTCAGGACTGGGGTGCTCTGTTCGAAGCTTGGAATAGCTGGCGGTGCTGTAGGTCAGGACTGGGGTTCTTTGCTCGAAGCTTGGAATAGCTGGGGGAGCTCTAGGTCAGGACTGGGGCGCTCTGTTCGGAGCTTGGAATAGCTGGGGGGGCTGTAGGTTAGGATTGGGGGTGGTGTAGGTCTGGACAGGGGTGCTCTGCTCGAAGCTTGGAATACCTGGGGTTGCTGTAGGTCAGGACTGAGTTATGCTGCTCGAAGCCTGGAATAGCTGGGGTGCTGTAGGTCAGGACTGGGCGCTCTGCTTGAAGCCTGGAATAGCTGGGGTGCTGTAGCTCAGCGCTGGGGTGCTCTGTCCGAAGCTTGGAATGGCTGGGGGTGCTGTAGGTAAGGACTGGGACGCTCTGCTTTAAGCCTGGAATAGCTGGGGTGCAGTAGGTTAGGACTGGGGTGCTCTGCTCGAAGCTTGGAATAGCTGCGGGTGCGGTAGGTCAGGACTGGGGTGCTCTGCAGGAAGCTAGGAATAGCTGGGGGTGCTGTAGGTCAGGACTGGGGTGCTCTGCTGGAAGCTTTGAATAGCTGGGGGTGCTGTAGGTCAGGACTGGGGTGCTCTGCTCGAAGCTTGGAATAGCTGGGGGTGCTGTAGGTTTGGACAGGGGTGCTCTGCTCGAAGCTTGGAATACCTGGGGATGCTGTAGGTCAGGCCTGGGGTGCTCTGCTCGAGGCTTGGTATAGCTGGGGGTGCTGTAGGTGAGGACTGGGGTGCTCTGCTCGAAGCTTGGAATAGCTGGGGTGCTGTAGGTCAGGACTGGGGTGCTCTGCTCAAAGCCCGGAATAGGGGGTGCTGTAGGTCAGGATTGGGGTGCTCTGCTCGAAGCTTGGAATAGTTGGGGGTGCTGTAGATCAGGGCTGGGGTGCTCTGCTAGAAGCTTGGAATAGCTGGGGGCGCTGTAGGTCAGGACTGGGGTGCTTTGCTCGAAGCTTGGAATACCAGGGGGTGCTGTAGGTTAGGACTGAGGTGCTCTGCTCGAAGCCTGGAATAGCTGGGGTGCTGTAGGTCAGGGCTTGGGTGCTCTGCTCAAAGCCCGGAATAGCTGGGGGTGCTGTAGGTCAGCACTGGTGTGCTCTGCTGGAAGCCTGGAATAGCTGGGGTGCTGTAGGTCAGGACTGGGGTGCTCTGCTCGAAGCCCGAATTAGCTGGGGGTGCTGTAGGTCAGGACTGGGGTGCTCTGCTCTAAGCCCGGAATAGCTGGGGGTGCTGTAGGTCAGGACTGAGTTACGCTGCTTGAAGCCTGGAATAGCTGGGGGTGCTGTAGGTCAGGGCTGGGGCACTCTGCTTGAAGCCTTAAATAGAAATAGCTGGGGTGATGTAGGTCAGGGCTGGGGGGCTCTGCTCGAAGCCTAAAATAGCTGGGGTGCTGTGCTCGAAGCCTGGAATAGCTGGGGGTGCTGTAGGTTAGGTCTGGGGTGCTCTGCTAGAAGCCCGGAATAGCTGGGGGTGCTGTAGGTCCGGACTGGGGTGCTCTGCTCGAAGCCTGGAATAGCTGGGGGTGCTCTGCCAGAAGGCCGGAATAGCTGGGGGCGCTGTAGGTCAGGACTGGGGTGGTCTGCTCCAAGCCCGGAATAGCTGGGGTGCAGTAGGTCAGGACTGGGGCGCTCTGCTTGAAGCCTGGAATAGCTGGGGGTGCACTAAATCGGATCACTGACAGAACTTCGGAAAGAAAGATATCGTATGGACAGAATATTGTGTCAAAAATATCGAGAACCAAAATATCAAGATAAGTGCAAATTGGTAAGTATAGATGTACTATTCTGAACTATGTATATCTTCATGTGGAGTTATATATAGTAAAACGTTTGTTATCTTTAGAAACGCACCTTCACGATATTTTTGTCGTCCATGTTCTTTACACAATATTTTGTCCCATGATATTTCTTTTTCCGATATTCTGTCTAGCCACCCTGTAAATCAGGACTGAGGTACAGTAGCAGAGCTGTGTATCGTTCCTTGCACTTCAAGTAGCAAGGGGGCCTGCAGGTCAGGATTGAGTAACATTGCCCAAGAACTGGCATAGCCAGGATCTCTGCAAGTAAAGCTTGAGGTGCACCGACAGAGTGCTAGAATGGCAGCTGGTCTTGCACATCAATGCTGTCCTATTTTCACTGAGCTGTGTGTGGTCCCGGCATTGGAATAGCAGAGACGACTGCTGGGTATCCGGTGGAGTGGGTCACACCTGGAATACCATCGATGCTGGTCAGGATTAAGGTACACTGTTGAGTCCGGCAACGACATAGGTGCCGTATGCTAGGTTTGAGGTACACAACACAAGTCCTGGAACAGTATGGCTGCCTTAGGTCAGGATTGGGGTACACTGCTCGAAGCCTGGAACAGCATGGGTGCCCTAAGCCGGGATTGAGTACACTGTTCAAAGCCTGGAACAGCATGGGTGTCGCAGGCCGGAGCTGAGGTACAGTGCTCGAAGCCTGGAACAGCATGTGTGCTGTATGCCAGGACACAGAGGTACACTGCAGGAAGCCTGGAACAGCATGGGTGCAATAGGCCGGGATTGAGGTACACTGCTCAAAGCCTGAAACAGCATGGGTGTCCTAGGTCGAGACTGAGGTGCACTGCTCGAAGCCTGGAACAGCGTGGGTGCTGCAGGCCGGGACTGAGGTACACTGCTGGAACCAAAGAACAGCATGGGTGTAGCAGGCCGGGACTGAGGTACACTGCTGGAATCCAAGAACAGCATGGGTGCAGCAGGCCAGGACTGAGGTACACTGCTGGAGTCCTGGAACAGCATAGTCGTCCTAGTCCGGGATTGAGATGCAGTGCTCGAAGCCTGGAACAGCATGGGCGGACTGTGGTACACTGCTCGAAGCCTGGAACAGCATGGGTGCCCTAGGCTGGGACTGAGGTACACTGCACAAAGCCTGGAACAGCGTGGGTGCTGCAGGCCGGGACTGAGGTACACTGCTGGAACCAAAGAACAGCATGGGTGTAGCAGGCCGGGACTGAGGTACACTGCTGGAATCCAAGAACAGCATGGGTGCAGCAGGCCAGGACTGAGGTACACTGCTGGAGTCCTGGAACAGCATAGTCCTAGTCCGGGATTGAGATGCAGTGCTCGAAGCCTGGAACAGCATGGGCGGACTGTGGTACACTGCTCGAAGCCTGGAACAGCATGGGTGCCCTAGGCTGGGACTGAGGTACACTGCACAAAGCCTGGAACAGCGTGGGTGCCGCAGACCAGGATTGAAGTACACTGCTGTAGTCCTGGAAGAGCATGGGTGGACTGTGGTACACTGCTCTAAGCCTGGAACAGCATGGTTGCTGTAGAACAGGACGGAGGTACACTGCACGAAGCCTGGAACAGCATGAGTGCCCTAGACTGGGACTGAGGTACACTGTTCAGAGCTTTGGAACAGCATGTGCCCTAGGCCTGTGACTGAGGTACTGCTCAAAGCCTGGAACAGCACGAGTGCTGTAGGCCGGGATTGAAGTACACTGCTCGAGGCCTGGAACAGCACGGGTGCTGCAGGCCGGGACTGAGTTACACTTCTCAAGGCCTGGAACTGCATGGGTGCCGCAGGCCGAGACTGGGGTACACTGCTAGAGTCCTGGAATAGGTTGGGTGCCGCAGGCTGGGTTTGAGTACACTGCTCAAAGCCTGGAACAGCATGGGTGCTGCAGGCAGGGTTTGAGGTACACTGCTCTAAGCCCAGAACAACTTGGGTGTTGCAGGCCAGGTTTGAGGTACACTGCTCAGAGCCCGGAACAGCATGGGTGCTGCAGGCAGGGTTTGAGGTACACTGCTCTAAGCCCAGAACAGCATGGGTGTTGCAGGCCTTGTTTGAGATACACTGCTCAAAGCCCGTAACAGCATGGGTGCTGCAGGCCGGATGTGAGGTTCACTGCTTGAAGCCTGGAACAGCATGGGTGATGCAGGCCTGGTTTCAGGTACACTGCATGAAGCCTGGAACAGCATGGGTGCTGCAGGCCGGGTTTCAGGTACACTGCATGAAGCCTGGAACAGCATGGGTGCTGCAGGCCAGGTTTGAGGTTCACTGCTCGAAGCCTGGAACACCATGGGTGCTGCAGGCCGGGTTTCAGGTACACTGCATGAAGCCTGGAACAGCAGGTTTCAGGTACACTGCTCAAAGCCCAGAACAGCATGGGTGCTGCAGGCTGGGTTTGAGGTTCACTGCTCAAAGCTAGGAACAGCATGGGTGCTGCAGGCCGGGTTTGGGGACACTGCTCGAGGCCTGTAACAGCATGGGTGACGCAGGCCAGGTTTGAGGTACACTGTTCGAGGCATGTAACAGCATGGGTGCTGCAGGCCTGGTTTGAAATACACTGCTCGAAGTCCAGAACAGCATGGGTGACTCAGGCAGGGTTTGAGGTACACTGCATGAAGCCTGGAACAGCATGGGTGCCGCAGGGCTGGTTTCAGGTACACTGCATGAAGCCTGGAACAGCATGGGTGCCGCAGGCCGGGTTTCAGGTACACTGCATGAAGCCTGGAACAGCATGGGTGCCGCAGGCTGGGTTTCAGGTACACTGCTCGAGGCCTGTAACAGCGTGGGTGCTGTAGAACAGGACAGAGGAACACTGCTCGAAGCCTGGAACAGCATTGGTGCTGCAGGCCTGGTTTCAGGTACACTGCTCGAAGTCCAGAACAGCATGGGTGACTCAGGCAGGGTTTGAGGTACACTGCATGGAGCCTGGAACTGCATGGGTGCCGCAGGGCTGGTTTCAGGTACACTGCATGAAGCCTGGAACAGCATGGGTGCCGCAGGCCGGGTTTCAGGTACACTGCATGAAGCCTGGAGTAGCATGGGTGCTGCAGGCCTGGTTTGAGGTACACTGCATAAAGCCCGGAACAGCATGGGTGCCGCAGGGCTGCTCTCAGGTACACTGCAGGAAGTCTGGAGCAGCATGGGTGTTGCAGGCCTGGTTTCGGGTACACTGCATGAAGCATGGGTGCTGCAGGCCTGGTTTCAGGTGCACTGCATGTAGCCTGGAACAGCATGGATGCTGCAGCCCTGGTTTCAGGTACACTTCTCAAAGCCCGGAACAACATGGGTGCTGCAGGGCTGGTTTCAGGTACACTGCATGAAGCCTGGAACAGCATGGGTGCTGCCGGGCTGGTTTCAGGTACACTGCTTGAAGTCTGGAGCAGCATGGGTGCTGCAGGACTGGTTTCAGGTACACTGCTCAAGGCCTGGAACAGCATGGGTGCTGCAGGCCTGGTTTCGGGTACACTGCATGAAGCCTGGAACAGCATGGGTGCTGCAGACCTCGTTTCAGGTACACTGCTTGAGGCCTGGTTTCAGGTACACTGCTCAAAGCCCGGAACAGCATGGGTGCTGCAGGCCTGGTTTCAGGTACACTGCATGAAGCCTGGAACAGCATGGATGCTGCCGGGCTGGTTTCAGGTACACTGCTCGTGGCCTGGAACAGCATGGGTGCTGCAGGCCGGGTTTCAGGTTCACTGCTCAAAGCCTGGAACAGCATGGGTGCTGCAATCCTGATTTCAGCTACACTGCTGGAAGCCCGGAACAGCATGGGTGCTCCAGGCCTGGTTTCAGGTACACTGCTTGAGGCCTGGTTTCAGGTACACTGCTTGAAGCCTGGAACAGCATGGATGCTGCCGGGCTGGTTTCAGGTACACTGCTCGAGGCCTGGAACAGCATTGGTGCTGCAGGCCGGGTTTGAGGTTCACTGCATGAAGCCTGGAACAGCATGGGTGCTGCAGGCCCTGTTTCGGGTACACTGCTCAAAGCCTGGAACAGCATTGGTGCTGCAGGCCTGCGTTCAGGTACACTGCTCGAAGCTTGGAACAGCATGGGTGCCGCAGGCCTGGTTTCAGGTACACTGCTCGAAGCCTGGAACAGCATGGGTGATGCAGGCCTGGTTTCAGGTACACTGCTCAAAGCCCGGAACAGCATTGGTGCTGCAGGCCGGGACTGAGGTACACTGCATGAAGCCCAGAACAGCATGGGTGATGCAGGTCGGGTTTGAGGTACACTGCATGAAGGCCGGAACAGCATGGGTGCTGCAGGCCTGGTTTCAGGTACACTGCATGAAGCCTGGAACAGCATGGGTGCTCCAGGCTTGGTTTCAGGTACACTTCTCGAAGCCCGGAACAGCATGGGTGCTGCAGGCCTGGTTTCAGGTACACTGCATGAAGCCTGGAACAGCATGGGTGCTGCAGGCCTGGTTTCAAGTACACTGCATGAAGCCTGGAACAGCATGGGTGCTGCAGGCCTGGTTTCAGGTACACTGCTCAAAGCCTGGAACAGCATGGGTGCTGCAGGCCTGGTTTCAGGTACACTGCATGAAGCCTGGAACAGCATGGGTGCTGCAGGCCTGGTTTCAGGTACACTGCTCAAAGCCCGGAACAGCATGGGTGCTGCAGGCCTGGTTTCAGGTACGCTGCATGAAGCCTGGAACAGCATGGGTGCTGCAGGCCGGGTTTCAGGTTCACTGCTCAAAGCCCGGAACAGCATGGGTGCTGGAATCATGATTTCAGCTACACTGCATGAAGCCCGGAACAGCATGGGTGCTGCAGGCCTGGTTTCAGATACACTGCATGAAGCCTGCAACAGCATAGGTACTGCAGACCTGGTTTCAGGTACACTGCTTGAGGCCTGGTTTCAGGTACACTGCTCAAAGCCCGGAACAGCATGGGTGCTGCAGGCCGGGTTTGAGGTTCACTGCCCGAAGCCTGGAACAGCATGGGTGCTGCAGGCCTGGGTTCAGGTACGCTGCCCGAAGCCTGGAACAGCATGGGTGCTGCAGGCCTGGGTTCAGGTACGCTGCTCGAAGCTTGGAACAGCATGGGTGCTGCTGGGAGGGTTTCAGGTACACTGCTCAAAGCCTGGAACAGCATGGGTGCTGCAGGCCTGGTTTCAGGTACACTGCATGAAGCCTGGAACAGCATGGGTGCCGCAGGCCTGGTTTCAGGTACACTGCTCGAAGCCTGGAACAGCATGGGTGATGCAGGCCTGGTTTCAGGTACACTGCTCAAAGCCCGGAACAGCATTGGTGCTGCTGGCCGGGACTGAGGTACACTGCATGAAGCCAGGAACAGCATGGGTGATGCAGGTCGGGTTTGAGGTACACTGCATGAAGCCTGGAACAGCATGGGTGCTGCAGGCCGGGACTGAGGTACACTGCATGAAGCCCAGAACAGCATGGGTGATGCAGGTCGGGTTTGAGGTACACTGCATGAAGCCTGGAACAGCATGGGTGCTGCAGGCCGGGACTGAGGTACACTAAATGAAGCCTGGAACAGCATGGGTGCTGCAGGCCGGGACTGAGGTACACTGCATGAAGGCCGGAACAGCATGGGTGCTGCAGGCCTGGTTTCAGGTACACTGCTCGAAGCTTGGAACAGCATGGGTGCCTCTGGGAGGGTTTCAGGTACACTGCTCAAAGCCTGGAACAGCATTGGTGCTGCAGGCCTGGTTTCAGGAACACTGCATGAAGCCTGCAACAGCATTGGTGCTGCAGGCCTGGTTTCAGGAACACTGCATGAAGCCTGCAACAGCATAGGTGCTGCAGGCCTGGTTTCAGATACACTGCTCGAAGCCTGGAACAGCATTGGTGCTGCAGGCCTGGTTTCAGGAACACTGCATGAAGCCTGGAACAGCATGGGTGCTGCAGACCTGGTTTCAGGTACACTGCTTGAGGCCTGGTTTCAGGTACACTGCTCAAAGCCCGGAACAGCATGGGTGCTGCAGGCCGGGTTTGAGGTACACTGCATGAAGCCTGGAACAGCATGGGTGCTGCAGGCCGGGTTTCAGGTACACTTCTCGAAGCCCGGAACAGCATGGGTGCTGCAGGCCTGGTTTCAGGTACACTGCATGAAGCCTGGAACAGCATGGATGCTGCCGGGCTGGTTTCAGGTACACTGCTCGAGGCCTGGGACAGCATGGGTGCTGCAGGCCGGGTTTGAGGTTCACTGCCCGAAGCCTGGAACAGCATGGGTGCTGCTGGCCTTGTTTCGGGTACACTGCTCAAAGCCTGGAACAGCATCGGTGCTGTAGGCCTGGGTTCAGGTATGCTGCCCGAAGCCTGGAACAGCATGGGTGCTGCAGGCCTGGTTTTAGATACACTGCTCAAAGCTTGGAACAGCATGGGTGCCGCTGGGAAGGTTTCAGGTACACTGGTCGAAGCCTGGACCAGCTTGGGTGCCGCAGGCCTGGTTTCAGGTACACTGCTCGAAGCCTGGAACAGCATGGGTGATGCAGGCCTGGTTTCAGGTACACTGCTCAAAGCCCGGAACAGCATTGGTGCTGCAGGCCGGGACTGAGGTACACTGCATGAAGCTGGGAACAGCATGGGTGATGCAGGCCGGGACTGAGGTACACTGCATGAAGCTGGGAACAGCATGGGTGATGCAGGTCTGGTTTGAGGTACACTGCATGAAGCCTGGAACAGCATGGGTGCTGCAGGCCAGGACTGAGGTACACTGCATGAAGGCCGGAACAGCATGGGTGCCGCTGGGAGGGTTTCAGGTACACTGCTCTAAGTTTGGAACAGCATGGGTGCTGCAGGCCTGGTTTCAGGTACACTGCCCAAAGCTTGGAACAGCATGGGTGCCGCTGGGAGGGTTTCATGTACAGTGATCGAAGCCTGGAGCAGCATGGGTGCCGCAGGCCTGGTTTTAGTTACACTGCATGAAGCCTGGAACAGCATGGGTGCTGCAGGCCTAGTTTCAGGTACACTGCTCGAAGCCTGGAACAACATGGGTGATGTCCTTCAGGACTGAGGTGCTTTGTCCGTGTCCTGCGACAGTTTAGGTGCGGTAGGGTGAGATTGAGGTCCACATGGGTACCTCGTTCAGGGCTGAGGTCATTGGCAGAGCTGTGTGTGGCCCAGTCCTATAATAGCCGGGGACCCGTCAGGCCTGGTTACATTGGCGGCGGTCTGCCCTCTATTTCCGGCCCTCATCCTGCCCTTTGGGGACAGACTAAAAAGAGAACGCGTCTACGAGACGCGTCATGGACAGACAACTGTGCTGGTACGTGTCCTGACACCCATCTCCATCCTGGAAGGGGCTGTTTATTGAATTAATTATTTGATAGTGCTAGGACGCTCTCCGCGCTGCGCTTTACTGCACCGCATGGTGCTCCAGGCAACAAGCACTGTGACACGCAGAAACGACTCGTGGGGCCAAAAAGAAAGGAAAAGAGGATTGCTCTTTCCAATTCCAAGTCGTGCTGCTAGGGCTAGAACATCCTGGGTAAAAGAGCCGAGGATCTCACACGAGATGTTCAACAGTGCAAGGAATCTGTTCGTTTTAAAAGAGGGCAAGAGCAGCACACCTGGACTTCAGCTGCACCTCAGATAGAGCCTTCCAGATACTTTCCACATACTGCTGGGAACCGATCTTTTCATCTCTCCACTCTGAGGTGTGCAGAGATGGACATCTGACCAGAGCCAGGGCAGCCTTTGCAGTGTCTGTTGCACTTTATAGATATAGCTTCATTCTTTGAAGTCAGAAGCCCACCTTCTCGCAGTGTTTATAGGATCTTCCCAAGTGCATGGGTTTGTGGCATAATGTCCAGAATGTCCTGATGTGGATGCGTGGCTTTTGGCCACCTCCAGTGTATTAGAGATTGCCCCTGGTAGAGCTCACGTTCTTCAGTTAACATCTCAGATCTGGTAAATGTACCTTTCAAGCGTCCTAATTCCCGCCTTTCTCCAGTGGATCTGTTTTTTTGTTGTGAAGCATCCTGCAGACTTAGAGATGCCTGCTAGTGCTGTCACTGGGACATAAGGTCTGTCATGCTGTAAGATCCGTCATCCTTTCCCGGTTGAAGCCTCTCAGACAGTGCTGCTGTCTGGTTGCAAAGACATCCTGAAAGCTTCCCTGGGAATGCATTCCGCCCATTGCTTGCCATTGACTTTATGGTTTGTAACTCACATTTGCTTGCTTTCTGTTTGCTGGCTTTATTTGTTGTAGGCTGTCCACCATGTCTTCGTCCCTCCCGTGGAGTATAGCCTGTTCACCATCGCTCCTTGTATTCTTCCACGACTCGCTTTCTGTAATTAGGCCTTTACATTTTGTTCTCATCTTCTCACATTTGCTGTGCATTCAAAGACAGATGTCAAATGTTAGGCTCTGTCTACCAGGGAGCTAGGTGTTTACTTTTCTTTCACTGACTTCAAAGTGAGAGGATTTATGTGACAATCCTGCTGCGCACCCATTTCAGACGAAAGGCTGTAGTATAAAAAAAAATTCTAGCACACAACAAAATATAATTATCTGTAAATGAACTGTGCAAATATTTCAAAATATATCAGAATTAGGAAAGCACAAATGATGCAAATGTTTTGTAACTCTGCAGTGTGGTGGAAACACATATTTTAATATGATCAAAACAAATCAATACACTAGGTGATGACATTTCCACACATAGTCGTTTGTGCGCTGAATACTTTTATCCGTAAAACTGTAGGTCTGTGCAAATGTAATGTTAATTTCAGTTGAAAATGTGTTGTCTGTAATGGCAGTGCACTACCACACCACGCATACTTCACTCTACATACCTCCACTCTGACACTCTACTGTACGACACTTTACTCCGCTCCACTCTGCTGCACGATAGTCTACTTTGACACTACTCTAGGCCACTCTGTGACCCTCCACTCTGACCCTCCACGGCACTCTACTCCACAACAGTCTACTCTGACACACTGCCCCTCTCCACTCTGTGCCATCCACTCCCCACTCTGCGCCACTCCCCACTCTGCTCCACTCTACGACACTCTGCCACTCTATTCCCTAATCCACTATGCGACATTCTATGCCACTCTATCCTACTCCACTCTACAACACTGTGCCACCCTACAACACATCACTTTGCCACTCTACGCTATTGCACTCCACGACACTCCACTCTACGACACTCCACAACACTTTATGCTACTCCACTCTGACATTTTCCTCCTCTGTGCTGTGCCCCTCCACTCTGCGCCCCTCCACCACTCCATTCTGCTCTATGCCTCTCCCCTCCACTTTATGCCACTCTACACCATTCCATTCCCCTCCGCTCTCCTTCACTGTACGCCCCTCTGCACTGCTCCCCACTGCACTTCTCCCCACTGCACTGCTAACCCTCAGCACCGCTCCACACCGCTCCCCTCTACACCACTCTCCTCCAATCCACGCCACGTCACTCTAAACTAGGCCGCGCCACTCTAATGCTCGCTGGCCGCGCCACTCCAATGCTCGCCGGCCGCGCCACTCCAATGCTCGCCGGCCGCGCCACTCTAATGCTCGCCGGCCGCGCCACTCTAATGCACGCCGGCCGCGCCACTCTAATGCTCGCCGGCCGCGCCACTCTAATGCTCGCCGGCCGCGCCACTCCAATGCTCGCCGGCCGCGCCACTCCAATGCTCGCCGGCCACGCCACTCCAATGCTCGCCGGCCGCGCCACTCTAATCTACACCCGCAACTCTAATCTACTCCCGCCATTCCACTGTAATCTACGTCACTCTACAACCTTCTACTCGGACACTCTACACCACTCTACTCTGCGACTCTCTATGCTACTGTATCCCACTCCACAACACTCTATGCCACACTCTACGCTAATCCACTCTGACTTTTTACTCCACTCTGTGCTGAGCTATCCCCCTCCACTCTGTGCCCCTCCACTCTGTGCCCCTCCACTCTGTGCCCCTCCACTCTGTGCCCCTCCACTCTGTGCCCCTCCACTCTGTGCCCCTCCACTCTGTGCCCCTCCACTCTGTGCCCCTCCACTCTGTGCCCCTCCACTCTGTGCCCCTCCACTCTACACCCCTCTACTTCACTTTATGCCATCCCATGACACTCCATTCTACGACACTCAACTCTACTCTATTCCACTCTAAGCCCCTCTACTCTACTCTACACCACTCCACTTCCTTCCACTGTACGCTCCTCTGTGCCACGCCACGCCACTCTGATCTGCGCCACGCCACTCTGATCTGCGCCACGCCACGCCACTCTGATCTGCGCCACGCCACTCTGATCTGCGCCACGCCACTCTGATCTGCGCCACGCCACTCTGATCTGCGCCACGCCACTCTGATCTGCGCCACGCCACTCTGATCTGCGCCACGCCACTCTGATCTGCGCCACGCCACTCTGATCTGCGCCACGCCACGCCACTCTGATCTGCGCCACGCCACGCCACTCTGATCTGCGCCACGCCACGCCACTCTGGTCTGCGCCACGCCACGCCACTCTGGTCTGCGCCACGCCACTCTGGTCTGCGCCACGCCACTCTAATCCATGCCAAGCCTCGCCACTCTAATCCATGCCAAGCCATGCCACTCTAATCCACGCCACAAACGTTTAGCCGCGCCAAGCATCAGCCACGCTGGTGTACAACATGGCTAAAATACATTGACAAAGCCAGTAGCTCTTGCATAGGCGAGACCTATTGGCTTTGCAAATGCTTGTTTAAACAGTCAGTCCATACGGAGCTTAAGCTTGAGGGGTGCAAAATGTTGTGACTAACCCTTCCTGAATGTGGGTAGTTATCATGCTACTCTGACAGGTGATGCTCGCCAGCTGATGGACTGCCCACTGTAGCTGGGCAGTTAAGCGATACAGCGGTAAGTCAGGGACCCCATACCCATTCTGAGGGTATCTTTTGTTTCGCCAGTGCCACCCCGCATGTGTGCAGCTCCAAAGTAGGTCGCCCTTTAGCATGTCTGGACCCATGAAGTACTGTTCCAGTGACAGACATTTCCTTGGTACGTCCTGGTTCCTGTAGTCGAACACCACGCCACCATTCCTGCTATAATAAAAATGTCCTCCGAACTTCTGTCCGGAGTCAAACACGCTCCAGGAAATATGAGAAATAATAACCTAAATGTAGAACGAGGTTTAGAATTTCCGTGTATGCGTCTAGACACCTTCGGGTAGTAGAGTGCTCTACAAATCCATATTTAATTTAATTTCATGAGATTAGCAGACAAACAACTTGATGTACAACCGTACGGGAACGGCCATTGGGTACCTGCTTATAGTCTGGACGGGGTGACCACTCCGTGATATGCGCGCAGCTCTTACGAACGGGTCAGTACCGTAGCCCTGCAGTGTTAAACCCAGTCTCGGAGAATAGTGCGTTAATTCGCCACCACCACATAAGCAATTGTTTCAATCAGCCTGACGTTGTGTCGTTCTCCGCGTGTTGCTTTGTGACCGAACCACACACTGTTGAGGTAGAGCCTGTAACCAGCTAGGAGGGTAAATCAGTCCTGCCACCTATCACGCATCCAGAGCTGGAGTAAGCATCCTTTGCTATGACAGTTAACAACTCTGGCTCAAAGGACAGTGGCTTGCCTCTGGGTGTTAACTGCGGACCACTTAGCAGGCATTAGCTATTTGGGGTTGGACAAGAACCGTTGGCCGAACAGAATTAGCACCACCTCTTTTGACTTGGAGATACCAGGCAAATATTCTCCTGTTCTTCCCCAGAGCCCTCCTAGACTGTTAAGTTCCAGTCACAGTTGGAGGGAAAACCAGTTTTGACCCAGTCAGGTAGGGGAGCGGCCATGAAGGTGAAAACAGGCCTGCCTGGTGGCCGCTGGCCTCTGCTATGTTGAAACAGAGCAGAGGTTTCTGAAGTATGTCAACAGCAGGCAAAGAGAAAGTGCTGCAGAAGGAGGCAGGACACTACAAGAAAATAGTTGAGATTGGGTGATAGATTTTCTTGAGTAACTGGACTCGCACAAGGACTCGAACGCCTGAATCCTGCTGGCAGCCAGGGACTAGAACTGCTCTCCACGGATCAGGGGGTGGGCCTCGTGTTTACCTGCACCACAGGCATTGCCTCAGAACAGCTCTCCTAAAAATAACACTTTCCAGTTATTAATAAAAAAATAAAAAAACTTCATCAAAGGAATTTCTCTCAGAATATATTGAAGTATGGATAGTGTGAAAGGGGTTAATTTTTATGATTTAAGGTGACGTATGGGGTTAAGGTTATTGGGTGAGGATATAGGGTTAAAGGTATAGTGTTAAGGAGTTTGGGTCTAGTGGTTTCGGATACGACTTAAGGGTAGAGGGTTAGGGGGTTGGTTAACACGTTGGTCCTTACGGTTACATTACTTAGTGTCACCGTTGGTGACGTGTTGAAAGTGTGTTGATGATTTTTAGTCAATCTCATCTAAATAAAGGTGTTTTTCAGTTATGTTACTATTTCATTCAATTCAGTTGAACACTATGGGTTTGAAGTGATGCGATTAGAAGTGGTAAAAACAAACTGGTACTATTTCTTAGTAAATAATGTGAATTAGCGCGGTACACCTGTACCGTGGGCGCAGCCATACCCTCTATCTCCTGCTGGAAGCACACCCTTGCAAGCTAACCACCTTCCTTTGCTCACTTGTTCTTTGGACCCTTGAGCATGGTATAAAGACAGTGCTGTTCACTAATCACCCTTCTATGTGTATTCATTTCAATGTACTGTTAGTAGCGTATAGTGGGATTTCCTTTATTAAGATTTTTTTTTAACTAAAGATGTTTGCACATAGTTTTCCCCTAAAAATACAACAGAAGTACTGGCCTTTGGTAAAAGTATGTACTGTGATGTATTGTGCTTTGTGTGCCTTTCGAGTTCAGCACTTGAAGCACACACGTCATCCTCTCAGATCCCTGTTTTTGGAGGGTACAGATGCTTCATTGTGGGCTTCTCACCCTAGGGGGCTAAGCAGAGCTCACACAGAGTTGACGAACTGGTACCGAGTACTTCCTTGTTCCTCTTTAGTGTATGCGGAGTCCATCCCTGGAGGTGTATCGTGGGTAGTATTGCGAGAGTTCTGCCTGGTGTCACACAAGTGGTCCTTTGGTAGCCATGCTTGTTGACGCAGCCGCAGCTAGATATCAAATGTTGAAAGCAGGAGGCATTAGTGTGCCGTACGCGTCAGCTGCCAGGGTCTTCGTTCACTAATGCAGGGCCGCAGGCTCGGAGGCTGTCCCGACACCCACCCATGTCGACAGCACGGCGGATGTTGTGGAATGTAACTTACCACTGCAGTCTCATCTGAGGGAAGGTGCCTTGGATTCACTCTCTCGCTTGCCCCCTCTGATCTGAGGGAAGGTGTCTTGGATTCGCGTGCCTCCTTCCTGATCTGAGGGAAGGAGTCTTTGATTCACTCTCTCGCTTGCCCCCTCTCTTATCTGAGGGAAGGTGTCTTGGATTTGCTTGCCCCCTCCCTGATCTGAGGGAAGTCTCGGTTGCCCCCTCTCTGATCTGAGAGAAGGTGTCTTGGATTCGCTTGCCCCCTCCCTGATCTGAGGGAATGTGTCTTGGATTCGCGTGCCCCCTCCCTGATCTGAGGGAAGGAGTCTTTGATTCACTCTCTCGCTTGCCCCCTCTCTTATCTGAAGGAAGGTGTCTTGGATTCCTTGCCCCCTCCCTGATCTGAGGGAAGGGGTCTTTGATTCACTCTCTCGCTTGCCCCTCCCTGATCTGAGGGAAGGTGTCTTGGATTCGCTTGCCCCCTCCCTGATCTGAGGGAAGGTGTCTTGGATTTGCTTGCCCCCTCCCTGATCTGAGGGAAGGTGTCTTGGATTTGCTTGCCCACTCCCAGATCTGAGGGAAGTCTCGCTTGCCCCCTCTCTGATCTGAGAGAAGGTGTCTTGGATTCGCTTGCCCCCTCCCTGATCTGAGGGAAGGTGTCTTGGATTCGCTTGCCCCCTCCCTGATCTGAGGGAAGTCTCGCTTGCCCCCTCTCTGATCTGAGAGAAGGTGTCTTGGATTCGCTTGCCCCCTCCCTGATCTGAGGGAAGGTGTCTTGGATTCGCTTGCCCCCTCTGATCTGAGAGAAGGTGTCTTGGATTCACTCTCTTGCTTGCCCCCTCTGATCTGAGAGAAGGTGTTTTGGATTTGCTTGCCCCCTCCCCGATCTGAGGGATGGTGTCTTTGATTCTCTTGCCCCCTCCCTGATCTGAGGGAAGGTGTCTTGGATTCGCTTGCCCCCTCTGATCTGAGAGAAGGTGTCTTGGATTCACTCTCTCGCTTGCCCCCTCTCTGATCCGAGGGAAGGTGTCTTGGATTCGCTTGCCCCCTCTCTGATCCGAGGGAAGGTGTCTTGGATTCGCTTGCCCCCTCTCTGATCCGAGGGAAGGTGTCTTGGATTCGCTTGCCCCCTCTCTGATCTGAGGGAAGGTGTCTTGGATTCGCTTGCCCCCTCCCTGATCGGAGGGAAGGTGTCTTGGATTCGCTTGCCCCCTCTCTGATCCGAGGGAAGGTGTCTTGGATTCGCTTGCCCCCTCTCTGATCTGAGGGAAGGTGTCTTGGATTCGCTTGCCCCCTCTCTGATCTGAGGGAAGGTGTCTTGGATTCGCTTGCCCCCTCCCTGATCGGAGGGAAGGTGTCTTGGATTCGTTTGCCCCCTCCCTTATCCGAGGGAAGTTGTCTTGGATTCGCTTGCCCCCTCTCTGATCCGAGGGAAGGTGTCTTTCTCCTGCCCTCTCTCCTCCCAGGGAAGTTGTGTTCGGTTCGCTCTCCCTCCCTCTCTTTCTCCTGCCCTCTCTCCTCCCAGGGAAGTTGTGTTCGGTTCGCTCTCCCTCCCTCTCTTTCTCCTGCCCTCTCTCCTCCCAGGGAAGGTGTGTTAGGTCCTATCTCTCTTTCCTCTGCCCTCTCGCCTCCCAGGGAAGGTGTGTTAGGTTCTCTCTCCCTATCTCTTTCCTCTGCCCTCTCTCCTCCCAGGGATGGTGTGTTAGGTTCTCTCTCCCTCCCTCTCTTTCTCCTGCCCTCTCTCCTCCCAGGGAAGGTGTTAGGTTCTCTCTCTATCTTTCCCCTGCCCTCTCTCCTCACAGGGAAGGTGTGTTCGTTCTCTCTCCCTCGCTCTCTTTCTCCTGCCTTCTCTCCTCCCAGGGAAGGTGTGTTAGGTCCTCTCTCCCTATCTCTCTTTCCTCTGTCCTCTCTCCTCCCAGGGAAGGTGTGTTAGGTTCTCTCTCTCCCCTGTCCTCTCTCCTCCCAGGGATGGTGTGTTAGGTTCTCTCTCTATCTTTCCCCTGCCCTCTCTCCTCACAGGGAAGGTGTGTTCGGTTCTCTCTCCCTCGCTCTCTTTCTCCTGCCTTCTCTCCTCCCAGGGAAGGTGTGTTAGGTCCTCTCTCCCTATCTCTCTTTCCTCTGTCCTCTCTCCTCCCAGGGAAGGTGTGTTAGGTTCTCTCTCTCCCCTGTCCTCTCTCCTCCCAGGGAAGGTGTGTTAGGTTCTCTCTCCCCCTCTCTTTTTCCCCTGCCCGCTCTCCTTCCAGGGAAGGCGTGTTAGGTCCTCTCTCTCTCTTTCCCTCTGTCCCTCTCTTTCCCCCTGCCCTCTCTCCTCACAGGGAAGGTGTGTTAGGTCCTCTCTCTCCCCCTCTCTCCTGCACTCGCTCTACCTCTCCCCTACTCACTCTCTCGACCTCTCCACCACTCCCTCTCTCCCCTGCCCTCTCTCTCTCTCCCCCCATCTCTCCTCCCAGGGAAGGTGTGTTAGGTCCTCTCTCGCCCTCTCACTCTCTCCCTCCCTCTCTCCTACCAGGGAAGGTGTTAGGTTCTCACTCTCCCCTCTCCATGCCCTCTCTCCTCCCAGGGAAGGTGTGCCTCTCTCCCCTCGGAGGCAGGCCTCGTTCCCTGCTTTGCCTTTTAAGGCCCGGGCTCTCCTCTTCACTCCTAACTTGGTAGTCAGGCAGTAAACTCTCAGTTTTCTGCTCGGCCTGTCCTTCCGATGCCAGAGTCTGAAGCTTGCTGGCCTGGCTTCCCCTCACCTCCGGCAGCGCTGCCTCCGAGGCCCTGGCGCCTCTAGAGGGGGCCAGATGGGCCGTGCCCCAGCTCTAGCTATTCTCCCACCATACCCCCCCCCCCCCCCCAACTACCTTACCAAACACAGGCGTTTGCCCGAATACTTTTCACTGAAAAGCATTGTCATTTGCTGACAATGTTTTAAATTTGTACACACATGCATACAAAGTCCGATTTAAACATTTTAGGCATATATATATAAATATATATGTGTGTGTATATATATATATATATATAATGTGTGTGTGTACCCCCTTAAAATCAGGCTGCTGGCAATGCTGCACACTATGAAGGTGCAGTGAGAGCTGCTCGTGGCTCCCATCAGCCCCTCACCTCCGGCAGTGCTCCCTCAGAGGGTGCACTGAGAGGTGGCAGCCCCTCACCTCTAGCAGTGCTCCCTCTGAGGGTGCACTGAGAGGTGACTGAGACGCTCACCTCCGGCATTGCTCCCTCAGAGGGTGCACTGAGAGGTGACCGCACCTCACCTCCGGCAGTGCTCCCTTAGAGGGTGTCCTGAGAGGTGACAGCCCCTCACCTCCGGCAGTGCTCCCTTAGAGGGTGTCCTGAGAGGTGACAGCCCCTCACTTCCAGCAGTGCTCCCTCAGAGGATGCCCTGAGA
Source organism: Calotriton arnoldi (assembly GCA_963921515.1). Lineage (NCBI taxonomy): Eukaryota > Metazoa > Chordata > Amphibia > Caudata > Salamandridae > Calotriton > Calotriton arnoldi. The sequence goes on from CAWUFW010001169.1 coordinate 1,803,290, forward strand.
GGTGACCGCCTCTCACCTCTAGCAGTGCTCCCTCTGAGGGTGCACTGAGAGGTGACTGAGCCGTTCACCTCAAGCAGTGCTCCCTCAGAGTGCACAAGCCCCTCAATTTCAGCAGTGCTCCTTCAGGGGGTGCACTGAGAGGTGGCTGAGCCCACTCACCTCTAGCAATGCTCCCTCAGAGGGTGCACTGAGAGGTGACTGAGACGCTCACCTCCGGCATTGCTCCCTCAGAGGATGCACTGAGAGGTGACCGCACCTCACCTCCGGCAGTGCTGCCTTAGAGGGTGTCCTGAGAGGTGACAGCCCCTCACCTCCGGCAGTGCTCCCTTAGAGGGTGTCCTGAGAGGTGACAGCCCCTCACCTCCGGCAGTGCTCCCTTAGAGGGTGTCCTGAGAGGTGACAGCCCCTCACCTTCGGCAGTGCTCCCTCAGAGGGTGCACTGGGAGGTGACTGAGCCGCTCACTTCCGGCAGTGCTCCCTCAGAGGGTGCACTGGGAGGTGACTGAGCCGCTCACTTCCGGCACTGCTCCCTCATCAGATCCCCTGAGGTGACAGCCCCTCACCTCCTGCAGTGCTCCCTCAGAGGGTGCACTGAGAGGTGACTGAGCCGCTCACCTCCGGCAGTGCTCCCTCAGAGGATGCACTGAGAGATGACAGCCCCTCACTTCCAGCAGTGCTCCCTCACAGGATGCCCTGAGAGGTGACAGACGCTCACCTCCAGCAGTGCTCCCTCAGAGGGTGCACTGAGAGGTGACAGCCCCTCACCTCCAGCAGTGCTCCCTCAGAGTGCACAAGCCCCTCAATTCCAGCAGTGCTCCTTCAGGGGGTACACAGAGGTGACTGAGCCGCTCACCTCCAGTAGTGCTCCCTTTAGAGGGTGCACAAGCACCTCAATTTCAGCAGACAACTGCGGACCTTCTCAGCCTCCTTCCCCTCCGGAACCCGACAGACCTCCAGCTGAGGGTACAGTGAGAGGGCGCTGCGGACCCTCTCAGCCTCCCTCCAGCAGCCGACAGAGCTCCCACTGAGGGTGCAGTGAGAGGGGACTGCGGACCCTCTCAGCCTCCCTTCCTCCAGAAGCCGACAGAGCTCCAGCTGAGGGTACAGTGAGAGGGGGCTGCGGACCCTCTCAGCCTCCCTTCCCTCCAGCAGCCGACAGAGCTCCAGCTGAGGGTACAGTGAGAGGGCGCTGCGGACCCTCTCAGCCTCCCTCCAGCAGCCGACAGAGCTCCCACTGAGGGTGCAGTGAGAGGGGACTGCGGACCCTCTCAGCCTCCCTTCCCTCCAGAAGCCGACAGAGCTCCAGCTGAGGGTACAGTGAGAGGGGGCTGCGGACCCTCTCAGCCTCCTCCCCTCCAGCAGCCGACAGAGCTCCCACTGAGGGTGCAGTGAGAGGGGACTGCAGACCCTGTCAACCTCCCTCCCCTCCAGCAGCGGACCGAGCTCCAGCTGAGGGCGCAGTGAGAGGGGGCTGCGGACCCTCTCAGCCTCCCTCCCCTCCAGCAGCCGACAGAGCTCCAGCTGAGGGTACAGTGAGAGGGGGCTGCTTACCCTCTCAGCCTCCCTCCCCTCCAGCAGAGGGGACTGGGGTGAGATTCCACTGCCTTAAGGTCCCTGCATTGAGAGGTCTGAGTTGGATGCGTACCCCCGGAGGCGTGTCCTCACCTCTGAGGCGGTGCTCAGGCAGCACAGACTTTACTTATGCCCGTTTCACCTCACACACCAGCGAGTACTTGGGTTCTGTGCTTGGGATCCTTGCACAGACATGGAGCCACCGCTAAATGAATATTCGAGGCCAGATTTTTAAAATGTTCTGATAGATGTATATATTCAAGGGGGTCCAAGTCTGCTTGCCCTGGACTGTGTTTGAGTCCTTGTGGGCGAGATAGACCATGTTTGGATGCACTGCTCAGATGTGGGTTATGCCACAGTGCCTTCCCCAGCCTGTGACCACTTGTAGGTGCTATGAACTCTCCAGGCTCTTGTCAAGAAGGGATCGGTCCCCCTTGCCAGCCTGGTCCAAGAATGAAAGGGTGTGGTTGTGCAAGTTTCTTTGCACAGCCATATTTGTCCAGGTGTGAGGCCAAGCAGTAGAGGGCTCCTTCAATCCCCTAGCATGGCACATTGAGGGGCTTTGATCCTCAAAGTACTATGAACTGATCATGAGGGATGCAATGGCTTCCTAGCTGCCTTCCTTCGCCAGTGGAGAGCGGTTCTTCTTTCTCTGGTGTGTCTAGTTCTTAGATGCCAGCTGTTGTTGCCCATCACGCTTGTGGCACATCGAGGGGTTTCGACCCTTAAAGCACTATGACCTGATCGCGAGGGGGGGCAGAGGCTTCCTAGCAGCCTTCGCTTGCCCATAGAGAGCAGTGGTTAATCTCTGGTGTCTGGTTCTCAAGTGCCAGCTGAAGATGCCAGTGTGCTTGTAGCTCAGGCTTTCTGTTCCCCCTAGTGCGGGACATTGAGCCTCAAAGCTCGATGCCACCGTGGTGCATTTACTTACTGAAACATGTAAATGGCCAATAGAGTTGTCTACTGAGATCAAAACAGAATTGTATTTAAAAAAATCTTGTTAAAAATGACTTAATACTTAATTTGGAAAGTTGCTGCGGTTATAGTTCAAAGCCTTATCGCTGAAATTCCCCAGTTATAGTATGAAAGCATGCCCGCAGGGCTTAACCACATGATTTACATCACCAGTGACATCACTGATGTGGCCTCCTATAGCACACTCTGTGCAAAGCTGCATTACTGTTGAGAGCCGGCAGATGTCCTCACATATTTCCCATTCACCAGAGAAACTTTGATCAATATTAGTGATGTATAAAATGAGAGTTCTGCTGCTGCATGCATCAGCACCAAGACAGGCTGTGGATCTTTGCACATTTCCTACATGCAGCACATACTGGTACCAATGCAAAGTAAGTGCCGCTGTTGTGGTCAGTAGGGATGTAATCTCAACTCATGTTAAATCTGGAAGAAATAAAAGAAAGCTGCATACCTGCTGTTAATCCGCGGGTTTAGTTTGAGGATTGCAAGGCCATGGTCGGCTGTTTTTTCTTTTTAGAAAAAAGGGATTTTTCCATCTCTCTGTGAGTCATGCCCGTCATTTCTGGGAACAGAGTGTGCCTGTCCTGCTACCACATTTCTCCACAGAAATTGACACCCATGAAGTCTTGTAAACTAATCTGGTTCTGAGCTGTTGAGTTGAGACGTGTGTTAAACAATGAAGACTGAAGTCTCTGGTGGACCTGCAAAGAAAGTTCTGTTGAAACCCGGTGCGGGTTGTTCTGGAAACGCGTGTCTGGTTGGATACCTGAAAGCCTCTCTAGCGAGTAATAAGCCTGGCTCTGATGGGATGACAATGGAGCAAGTGCCCTGATGCGAGTGTGGTCCCTTCTCCATGATGGATGCCTTTATTATAAATCACCCAGTATCTGGAAACCCTGCTGTATTGTTGTACATATTTTAAATATTCCTCTGAGTTTGGAAACCCGCGCTTTCGAGAAGAGCCGCAATTAATGAGCTTTTAGTAACTCCGGAGACCCTGCTTCATTGAGAGAATCATTTAATGACCATGTTCTTCTGAATGTCTACGCTCTTCTCCATGCAAAGGGAATTGGATAATGAGCATATTGTGTTTCTGGGAGCTCAACTCTGGAGAAATGGACTGTATAACAAGCTTCTTGTGAGTATGGAACCGTGTTCCACGGAGGGGTCAACAGACATCAGAACCTATTGTTAAATACGGATCCCCTGCACTGTGGATAAGTGCATTGGCTATCTAGACCCGAAGAAGTTTTCGAAAAGAAAGAGGACCCCACCGAATTGTGAAACCCTGCTTCTTGCCGCCAGTAGTTGTCTTGTGAGCCCTGAGTGCGTGGTGTTCTCAACTCCACAACGGATAGCTAGATGTTGGGGCATTGGGAATCATGGCTTGAATGGGAGGCCAAAACCAAAACAGAGAGGAGCCCTTCAGATACAAAGGGAACTGGGTCAAGTAGCACCAATAACCAAAGAGTGTTCACTAAGTGATTCTTTCTCAATTATCAACACAAATAATAGCTCATATTCATACATTTAAAGCATACAACCAATAAGCCTTGTTTTTAGTAAAAATTATATCTCCTCCTTTATTTTACAAAACAGATTATGCAAATCGTTGATAAAAACACTTAATGAATACATTTTAATATCCCATTCTTTTAAAAACACAATAGTTCTTATTTATAATTAATTTCTCCTCCAAGGGACAATCCTTAGTTTTTATCCAAGTGTAGAGGTTAGTTCAACAAATTTGGAGTACACATCTCAAACATTAGTGATTTATATTGATCTATATGATGTGTAATTTTGCATATATTCCCAAAGAAACATCATGAGAAAGTATTTTCAAACATACACACAGATTGTCTATCAAAGGAAAAAACAATCAGAAAACTAATATCATTTAAAACAATTATCATATTTAAAACCAAATGTTGACGCGGCGTTTCGATGGACTGGAGTTAGTTGACACCACCTTCTTCAGGACAGGTTTATGCGTAAAATACAATATAGTTGATTCTAAAAAATGCAAAAACACAATGTATATGTAAGCGTTTACCAAAGGAGGGTATAGCTAAAAACAGGCACTAGCATATTAGTGTGAACACATCTATTCTATTCCACTTTCAGACCCTGTGATAAAACAGATTATTCGAACAGTGTCACCACTACTTTTCCAAAAACACTGTTCACTAAAACGCATTCACTCTCCCACTCGTTCTACTTATTGACCAAACTCTGACTTATTTAGAGATGCTCACTACTGAAATTCTTCATGTTTCATAGACATTCATTCATTATTTGGCGGGGATTTTCCTCCTATTCAGCTGACGTTCTGAAATCTATATATAATGTCTAAAATTAGTGCATAGATCTTATACGTTAAGGTCATTGTTTTCCAATGGATGCATCAGGGATTTATTAAGCTCGCCCTTTAGATCCGGATATTATTGCTTAATCCTTAGATCTGTAAAATCCATTCGGGGCTGTGGCTTTTTCAATGTAATACGGCGGATGGACGGGAATTCTTAGTTTCGATAACCAGTAGTCCGTTTATGTATATCTTCGTTATCGATTCTATTAGATATATATAATTCATTATTATTAATTAATGCTAAATCTGTTGCTTTAGGAAGAAGCATTTTTTAAATAAAATTATTTTGTTAAGAAATTTTGACCAGATTTATTACTTTAAAATCTTCACCTGGTCACAACTACCATATAGTACACTACTCGTTTTTATATGGCTCAATTTATTAGCAACTCTAGTGGGTCACGTACATATATTTACTCCCCTTTAATAGTTGGCTTGCTTGAATCCAAATGCTTAAATCAAAAAGGATTCAAAAGCTGAAATAACCTCACTGCCCCATAGTACAATCCTTTACATAAAAATTCTCCCAGGGACTTACCGCACGGATAAATACGTGTGATTCGGTCAGCCGTTCCTCAGGTACTGATTTCAAGGACTTCTTTGCAGTCAGTTTATATACGCTCAACACCTAATGTTTAATTAATAAACTCCTTGCACCCATTTCCCCTGGTTGGGTCAAGCACTTCCGGGGTCAACTAATCCTCCTACCTATGGAGAAAACTAGATAGGTTTGGCGGCCATCTTGGAGTGTCAAATACAAATAGAGTTCATTATCTTATGAGAATAAATTAAAAGAATAAATTAAAATCTAGAAATCCGCCCTGGCTTAACTAAAAGTATTATCGATGAGGCCCATTTAATATTCGGACCACTTTGATTATTGTGTGTTTTTTAACTAATAACACGTTTACAGTATATGGGTGAGTTTGGTGGCCATCTTGGAACGTCAACTACAAGTAGAGCTCAATATAATCTTATAAAAGTAGATTAAGATCACCAAGTCAACCCTGACTTAACTAGATATATTGTCACTAAGGCCCATTTTATATTCGGACCACTTCAATTGTTGTATGTTTATACCTATTAGCATGCTTTTATCATGCTAATGTTGAAATACTGTCCCTTGTTCGATATACGGGGAATCTAGGTATTCCATTATTACCAGCGTTTATTTTTGTGAAATATCGCGGCCATCTTGGAATGACTGTTATTTACTAGAGTTATATTCCTCTTCTCTGGATAGGCCAATATGTTGTCAAGTCGCAGTATCTTAAAGGCATATCCAGAGTATCTATTATGAACAATAAATTCATTGATTATTGCTCAGAAATTCATTCAGGGCCACTGCCTTATACTTATCCTCACTTATAGAGGGAATTACGATTATCTACATATATTCAATGTTGGTTCACTGTTATTGATATTCATCCAAGGAAAACTCTATTTAAGAATTCTTGCCCACTCTTCCCTGTTATTGAGTCCATTTATATGGGTTTTGAATTTACTCAAAAGAATTGTTCCCTACACTTTCGTTTTTTGTCCAGGTCCCCACCCCTTGCTGTTCCTATGATTTTTTCCAGTATGAACCACTTAGTCATCCACTTTGTGTTTACATGAGAGCCAGTGCTCAGTTAAGGGGGCAGTCTTTTTTCCTGTACGTAGTGCTGACCTATGCTCATTGAGGCGTATCTGTACCTCTCTAGACGTTTCGCCCACATATCCTTTGTTGCACGGGCATATGATCAGATGTATTGCGTTTTTAGTTCTACAATTTACCATAGAGTTACAGGTATGTTTAATGCCATCCAGTACAATTTCCTTACCTTTGACTATGGAGCTACAGTTTGTATATGTACTGCAAGGGAAATTACCCACCACTTTTTTATTTCCATCTATACTCCTCTGTTGGATTTGTTTCGGTTCTCTATATGTGTGAACCACACTATTTCTTATAGTTTCATTCCTACGAAAGGAGAAGAGTGGTTTATCTAGTGGTTCTTGCTCATTTCCTGATAGTAGCTGACCAGTTTCTATTGATAAGGTTTTTATTTTGTTACTAATACCTGAAAAGTTCATCATGCATACTATCTTTTCGCTGTTTCTGTTCTTATTCTTATTGTTCTCTTCAAATAGTAGTTCTCTATTATAGTATTTTGCTCTTTTGTATGTCTGCTTAATTATTCCTTTAGGGTAACCTCTGTCACTTAACTTAGTTTTCAAATTTCTAGCATGATTCTCGAAATCCCCTCTATTCGTACAGTTTCTCCTTAGCCGGAGAAACTGGCCATAAGGTATATTATCCTTCTGGCATCTAGCGTGGTTGCTTTCGTAATGAAGGATAGTATTTCTATCTGTAGGTTTGGTGTACAACTCTACTTCCAGATTGCTTTCTTTGGCTATTTTAAAATCTAGAAAATCACAAAACTCTTGACTGGTGTTCGATGTAAACTTCAAGTTAGGGTCTCCAAAGTTTAGCCAGTTAATAAAACTGTCCAGACTTTCTTTGTCTCCTTCCCAAATGAAGAACACATCGTCTATGAAGCGCGACCAATATGATACATTTTCATAAAAAGGGGCTGCTTCATTGAAGATGTGCTTTTCTTCAAATGCGCCAACATATAAACATGCCAGACTGGGAGCGCATGTGGCTCCCATGCTGGTCCCTTTTATCTGGCTGAATAAATTCCCATTAAAAAGGAAGATATTATTTTTTAAGATCAATTCAGTGAATTCTATGATTAAAAGTGATCGTGCCGTTAGATCACCATTTTCATCCTGCAGAAGGTTCCTGATGGTATCCACTGTATCATTTTGTGGGATGTTGGTGTACAGTGCTTCGATGTCTAACGACACCAGCCACTGACATCTTGAATCAAATCCCATTCCTTCTACTTTTCTGATCATGTCTGTAGTATCCTTTATATAGGATTTTTGTTGAGATACCAGGGGTCTTAGAAAACTATCCACATTTTTTAGTGGCTCAGTGAGAGAGTTGATGCTTGATATTATAGGGCGCGTAGGAGGGTCTAATACGTTTTTGTGTACTTTTGGTAGTCCCTATAGGGTCGGTAATACTGGGTGCGGGTTATAGAGATATTCATATTCCTCTTGACAGATTACCTCTTCTTCCTTCGCTAAATCAATACAGCGTTTTATTCTTATTTGTAAGTCCATCCATTCCTTCTGACTAGATGGTCTATAGTTAGGGCTCCCGGTTTCATGGTATTTATTTTTTTGCCATTTCCGTCTGTATTTATCCATATTTATTTTTTGCTAATTTTATCTGTATTTATCCATATTTATTTTGGGTTTTGTGGTTTAAGCTGAAATTAGTATATTTCCACATTTATTTAACCGATAAATATGCACTCATGCTTGAATGTCTCCCAGGTATCAGTGCTGCGAACACCCGCAGAAGATAAATCAGTGCACTTATATGAAAATATGCAAATTTCAGTATCAACCTTGTGCATATCTACTGCTGTTAAAGCCTCTTTACTAAAATTCCTTTCTTTTTTAACCCCCTTATCTATCAATCCACACATCAATTGGCTTGGCAGTTATGGCAGACAGTATTTAGAATGACTCAAAAAGCAACCCAATTTCCGTTTTTATCCACATTTAAAAAAATAGAGACAAGAAAATAAATGTTTTCTGTCTGTATTTATCTGTAAAAATCAGTAAAAACGGAAAACAGGAGCCTTATCTATAGTGTTCACTTACTGCTAAGAGGCCTCCATTCTCCTGTTGTAATCACATGTGTCTAGTAGAACAATACTGCCGCCCTTATCCCCTGGTTTTATTGTGATATCATCACATTTCTCTAAGTTCTTAAGGGCTATCATCAGATCTTTTGGTAGGTTATTGTTATAATTAGGGCTCCCGGTTTTATGGTATTTATTTTTTGGCCATTTCCGTCTGTATTTATCCATATTTATTTTTTGGCCAATTTATCTGTATTTATCCATATTTATTTTATGTTTTGCATATAAATGAAGTTGTAAAACAGTACATTTCCATATCTATTTAACTGATAGACGTGCACTCATACTTTGAAGTCTGTAGTGTTTTAGCTATTTAAGCTGCCAAATATTACATAACAATACATCCACTGGTAAATACTAGCATTACCATAAATGTATGTTGACATATGCCGTTATTTAAAGACATTTCATCCTGTTTTTTAATTTCCCATGCTGTCCATCTGCTCAGCTGCTGGCCTATAATTCATGAAAGACAGCACGGAGTGTCACCTAAAAGAAGCACAATTTTTTTGTATTTATCCACTTTTAAAAATAAATGCAGACCGAAAACACATTGTTTTCTGTCTGTATTTATCTGTAAAAATCCGTAAAAACGGAAAACAGGGAGCCTTAGTTATAATTAAAGCTATTTTTCTTCTTAAGTAAATCTTCTAAGCCTTTTTCTACAACCCTCTCAAAGGTCTCTACTCTCTTATCAACCATCTGTCGTGAGGGTGTCCAGGTAGATATAGGTTTTAATCCTGAGCAGTTTACTTTTTGTATCGGATCTTTATTAGCAAAAACGTTTTAAGTCCAGTTTTTCTGAAGAGGCTCTTTATATCCTTTTCTATTTCAAAGTTATCTGGGGGGCTGTTGGTGCAAATCCTAATCCCTTTTCCAATACTAAAGTTTCTTCTTTAGTTAATGTCCTAGTGCATAAATTAATTATGGGTGCTTTTTTGCTCATTATTCCCATGTTTTCTGACTCCTGGTTCTCATGTACTGATTTCTGTAGGGCGCTAGTCGTTGGAAGTTCCCTCGGGTCCTCCCTCTCAGTCCCTGATTTTGTCTTGGTTGTTGTTCTAAAAAAGACTTCTGACCTTCTCTGAATTGATTATCACTTTTGTCCTTTCTATGTCTTTGATTCCCTCTACTCTCATCTTCGGATTCTGTGCTTGCATCAAGGTGTCAGAGAAACTTACATGTGTCTTCTGGCCTCTCGGTCGATATGGGTACCAGTTTTTATTTTGGTATCCTTCCTGTGCTTGTTTTTCGTAATAATCTTTTTGAAGTAGGGGTATACTTTCTCCACACTATATCTATTAACATCTTTTCTAAGTTTATTCAGTCTTTTATTTATCAAATATTCTTTATATCCCCCTATATCCTCTTTTATTTCTTCCAGTTTACGTTTAGCCTCTTCTAGGGCGGTGTTTTCTTTAAGTTGTAACTCAATTTTTTCTATTTCCTTTCCACTATAATCACTTCCTGGGCTGTTTCAATGATTAACAGCATCCAGTCTCTGCTGCTGAACGGGAGGCCTCCACTGAACCTGAAATAAGTAGTAGTTTGATGTTAGGTTACAAGCCTCTTGTCAGAAAAGAATTGCTGTTAGCTTTAGGGCCACATTGAGTCTATAAAGTTTTTTTTCTGCTCATACTGCTGTCTAATAATAATTCTCTTGTGAGTTAAGACTTAAGTTTTCTTTAATACTACCCTGGTGGGTCTCAACAACTTCGTTGGGCACAGTCTATCTGATAGTGAGCCCCTTAGGAGTTTAGAAACAACATTGTTCTCTTCAGAGTGCCATCGGATAGACCCCAGTGCATCTGAAAAATGTTATTTGGTCATAGTCGTCCCAGCTACCCTTCCTCTTGTGATTGTCGAGTCGTTGCTCACTTCAGAACTGCATTGGGTAAGTAGACCCTAGGGTGTCTGGAAAGTCGGCTTCAGCTTGGTTCAGATAAGGTGTCTGTTGTGCGTCTGTGTCTTTAGTTTTCCATGTCTGGGTAGTGTCTGTTAAATGAAAAGTTCATCTTGGGCTGCATTCAAGCATCCTTGGGCTTCATACCGAGAGGCCGGTAGAGGAAGCCAGCCTCGCATGGTCTTACAAGCGGGGCAGCCGACACTGGTTCAGATTCTAGCAGCAGCTTCTGGCATTTACTCCCAGGCAGTCAGAGAGTAAGGCAACACTTGGCCTTAAAGGCATGGGGCATCTCATTGGAAAGGTTTAGGTTTGGTCATTGGTAGTCACCCCTGTTGTCATCTGTAGTGGCATCAGTGATGACATGGATTATGTCATTTGTGAGCATTGAAGTGTGAGAGTTGTAAAAGGGTGTATAAACATAAGATGGGCTCCAAGGAAAAGGCACTGGTGTTATCGTTGGATACTAGTTGGCTGCAAAAAGAACCCCTGCTCATTCCTCTCAAGAAAAGTCTGTATTTTGTGATAGGAACTATATTTAGCATATCTGTGTTCAACCAAACATTTAAAGATGGAGAACCAAAAAAGGCTGCAATCCTACCTCTTGTCTTAGTCGGATAGGTCTGTTTCCATGGGTGAAGTAGCGGCACCTCATTGGGTACGTTAAGGGCTTGTTGGATTCTACAGGTAACCAGTCGCCTTTGTTCTCCTCATCGCTGCTTTGTTTGTAAGAACAGAGAAAAGGGAGTGAACAGAGTAAGCCAGGTGTTTTCATTCTCCGCCTGTCCCTCTAGCTGGCTCCTACTGCGTGTAGCCCTGGTCTGGTACCATAGAGTGGAACATCTGGACTGTACACCCTTGCTAGTCAGAGGTATATGGGGGTTGTTCTTTCACCATTTACAAGGAAACAAAAGCAAGCACCCTGCATCTAAATAGAGCCAGTCATTCGATCAAGACACATGATCCGCATACACAGTCTCTATGTTATGTCCCATGCATGATGATGGCAGGGGGAATCCTAGTTAAAGGAATTACACTGACCCATAACCTTGAGTACCAGTAGGCAGTCGTCGCATAGTGAAGAGGTAAAATGCCTGTGCCCCTCTTCTATGACTTTTCTGCCACCAGTGAAAGTCTCTGCAAAGCCTGGGTTTAGTGGGCAGCAGTCACCGTCACTCAGGAGTACACTTTGGGTCCTCTTTAGTCATTAGACTACAGCTCTGATGACAAACAGCAAAAGGAATCTCACTCATTGAAAAGCACAGGCATAAGACACATGGCTAGTCAGCAGAAACAGAAAAGCAAGGACAGCACAAGCTGTCAAAGCACTCACAGTAACTTACTTCTAGTAAGGACTATGCACTGCAGGTTTTGGCCACACTGGAGGTGTATACGTGGCATGAGACAAGACGTGAAGCTACGGGGTCTTGTGAAAAGGATCCGGGTGCATAGTGAGGCTGGGGGCAATGACTGGGGTCGGTATTAAATCCAAATCCTGCTGCACACAGCCAAAGGCCGTCTGCACCCAGTTTAAGGGGTATGGAGACCCTGCTGTCCATGACCAAAGATCATGTTCTTTGGTTATGGGAGACTACTGGGGGGGGGGGGTCAGCTGGGCCCCAAGTCCACACCCTGCAATCATGCGGTCAATTGCTAAAGGACGTGCTTATATGGACTGGGCACTCAGCACAGGGCCTGGCTAAAGGCCAGGCCATAACCCCAGAATTTGCTGGGCAGAGCCGAGAACGAGTATAGTGCGCTCTGGGCTAGAGTGTATGATCTGCACTCAGAGAACAGTGGCACAGCTGTATGCTTTGTTCAGTGTACTCGTTGAGTGTTGTGCACATAGATTGTCACGGGTCTGTGGCCTCAGCAACCTTTCATACTCTTCACCGGGCTTGTGCGAGGCCAGTCCCTGCATACAGACCAAGCTTGGTTTAGTAGATTCTTGGGTGTGTGTGCATTGAGTGTTTACAATGTAATCATTGAAAAGTCGGTGGTGATGTGATCTCATCAGTGATTATCCAAATGAGAGGAACTGGGAGCTTTTTAATCAGGTCCTGCACACGTACTCCCAACCGAGGGGTAGATATAACTGAAGGGTATGCAGTTCCTAAGTGTAAGCAAGAGTGTTGAGGTCTGTGAAAAAGTGCCCTCACACACCCCAAAGGATGTCATGCTTCATCATATGGGCTAGCTCTTCGTCGGGCCGGCGCTGCAATGCCCGACGGGCACCCGCGAAAGGGCTCTTTGGCGGAGATCTTTTTGTTGAAGCCATTTGGTGCGTGTGGAATAAGTAGTGCAGTGAGTGCAGTGTGGTATTAAAAAAGACTTAGGGAGACACTATTGCCTTAATTTTATTCCTAGGGCTCACTAACCACACTAAAAACAGACGCCCTAGCCGGGTACAATGATCCTAAAGGGCGTGCGCGGTGTGTAAGGTCGACATGTTTCTTGCCTAAGGTAGCCCCTAACAGGTCTAGTGGCAATTCATCAGGGCCAGTGGTTAAAAAGAAATTATCATAAGTCTTACACTACTGCAATGCTGGTGCTCAGAGTACAAGGAATTCAATAGTTACCAGCCTTGCGAGTGAATACCAGGTCCGATTTATCTGATGTTGAAAGACCTGAAAGAGAAAATGGTCCTAAAAATATGTTTAGGGTGTTGCGTGACAGACTACAGCGGTGCTTCCCGATATAACGTGAAGTGATCCCAGTGTAGATCAGGTGAAGGTGCAGTAATTAATTACTATAGGGGTCTCACTATGTGGCTAGTCTGTGATGCGACAAAATACCACAATATAAATATCGACGTAATCCCCGTGTGTGGTATCGCCCTTAATTTTAAGTGGGGTTCAAAGAGAATGTCATTGTTAGCGTGAAACTCTCATCGCATTGGAAAAGCGGAGTCTGTTGCGGCGTAAGCTATTATCATGCATGTTTCCGAAACCGGAATGGCAGATTTCTTACGTCATCACCAGATGATTGATCATTCGCTTATAGCGGCAATCATGACCAAAATAAGACAAGATATATAGTGACGTGCCCCGTGAGTCATCATTGAGGACAGACACTCTTTTGGCTTAATATTGCTCTTAAACGTGTCCCTATGTGGAGTGGGCCACCATAGTCATGATGGTGTGTCAAATCTCCAGGGCCCGTTTAGTGATCCGCAACAAACGTCGGAGACAAACAAGACAAAATAACACAGAATATATCGCCAACACATGACATAAAGTCGTTTGTCTCGTCCCAAACGAAACTGTGTGTGGTAGGCGTTCAAAACAGAACCACATGGAAAGCATGATATCCCAAGGTGGACTAGTATCAAACACTCACCCCAAATAGTGCAGGTCAGTGCTGACGGGAGCGTTTAAGCAGAGCGAGTCGTTACTCACGACCTAAAAGTGGACAAATAATGGTACAAGGAACAGGCGTTAAAAAACCTGGCACGCAACGTCTTACCGGGAGCAGCAGGTGTTGTTGTCTGTCCTCATACTCACAAAATTAAGGGCGATACCACACACAGGGATTACCTCGATATTTATATTGGGGTATTTTGTCGCATCACAGACTAGCCACATAGTAAGACCCCCTATAATAATTGATTACTGCACCTTCATCTGATCTACACTGGAATCACTTCACGTTATCTCGGGAAGCGCCGCTGTAGTCTTTCTGTCACTCAACACCCTAAACATATATTTTTATGACCATTTTCTCTTTCAGGTCTTTCAATATCAGGTAAATCGGACCTGGTATTCACTCGCAAGGCTGGTAACTATTGAATTCCTTGTACTCTGAGCACCAGCAATACAGTAGTGTAAGACTTATGATAATTTCTTTTTAACCACTGGTCCTGATGAATTGCCACTAGACCAGTTAGGGGCGGGGCTACCTTAGGCAAGAAACATGTCGACCTTACACACCACGCACGCCCTTTAGGATCATTGTACTTGGCTAGGGCGTCTTTGTTTTTAGTAAGGTTAGTGAGCCCTAGGAATAAAATTTAGGCAATAGGGTCTCCCTAAACCTTTTTTAATACCACACTGCACTCACTACACTACTTATTCCACACACCCACACGCACCAAACGGCTTCAACAAAAAGATTTCCGCCAACGAGCCCTTTTGCGGGTGCCCGTCGGGCATTGCAGCGCCGGCCCGACGAGGCGCAAGCTCATATGATGTGAAGCATGACATCCTTCGGGGTGTGTGAGGGCACTTTTTCACAGACTTGAACACACTCCCTTACATCTCATCAGTGATGCCATTTGTGATATTGTGCATCTTATAGAGACTTCTAGCTGCAGATCCCTTACCTTCAAATCACCAGGTGTCAGACTGGATTAGGAAATGTTTGAGTGATACCCCTGTGCCAGTAGGTGGTGTCGTTCGGCTCCGCGTGGTGTCGTCCACTCAGGAAGTGACGTGTACAGTGCCTATATAGACGCCACCCCAGCGTGCTGTTGTCTGTTATTTTCTTCCAATGCCAGTCAGCTGGAGAAGAGTTAATCCCAGTCTTTTTTGACAGAATCATTTTAGACTTTTTGTTGACTCATTTTTTTTTAATTTTTTTTATTTTGTCTGCTGGTGTGGCAGGGATGTCCACAGGAAGGCTGGTTTCAAGACCTGTGGAGCCTGTCACCGACAAATGTCAGTGACGGACCCACACCTTGTCTGTGTTTGGTGCCTCGAGCGCGACCATGACGCCACGACCTGAGTTGATTGTCGCGCCATGCACCCCAAGGCCTTGAGGGAGTGGTCCCTCAAGCTCCTTGCCGCTCGGCGTGCGACGCCATGACGGTCTCGATCCCGGTCGAGAGAAAGGTCCCGGGATCGATCATGGAACCACTCCAAGTGATGGTCATCACAGTCTAAGTCGCCCAAGCGTTCAGGTCAGTCCCACAAACGGAAGAAGAGTAAGAAGTCAAAGAGGTCTTCGACTTCGCCCCCTCCGTCTAAGTCATCAGATGAGACGATGGAGTGTTGGCATTCGAGACCTGGCTCCCCGGTTGACCCTGAGCCAGGGCCGTCTCTGCACCTCCCCCAGTTTTCTGGAGCCAGAGCGACCCCTGCACAAATTCATGAATTTTGAGGCAATGCAACTCATATTTGGGCAGCCCATCCCCGCTGGTGTGCCTTCAGGACCTACAGGCTCTAGAGGGGCCTCTACTGGTCTTCAGCCTGCAGGTTCGCCCCTGGCACCATTCGGGCACCTGGATCCATGGATGGATCCAGAACAGCGCAAGGGGAGTCACCTTGACCTTCCCCAGTACTGGCTCCACTGCTGGCACCGGCGGCACAGTCCGCAAACTCATCCCCGACTTCGACATGGAGCCTGATGGGCGTCATCCGATACTGACTGGGAGTAGACCACCCCAGCCAGAGCCTTTGCCCTATTCCTTTGGGCTCGGACTTGGAGACACTTGCGAGGGATCACTGGCCCCTGTTGAAAACCAGTCCCTAGATATCTGAGGGCATCTGGTGTGAGAATCAGGCGGATGTCAGTGGACTGGACACCTCCTCAGATGCTGGCTTGGTTTCTCCTCCTGCCGTGGCTATGGAGGAGGGAGCCTCATTCGCTATAGTGGTGAGAAAGGGGGCTGAGGCCCTAGACATTCAGCTGCTTATTGTGGCTGTCAAGACGAATGTCTTGAGAGAGGTGCTTCAACCAGTGAGTCACCCCATCGAAACCGCTTCTCCCGTTTAACGAAGCCCTCACTGACTTCTAATCAGGGCCTTGTCCAAGCCCTGCACAGGGGCACCTGTTAATAGGTCGATTGCACGACGCCATTGCCCCATCCCAGGCGACCCCAGTTTCCTCACAACGCACTCCACCGCGGGGAGCTTGGTGGTCCAAGCCCCACTTCCAAAGTAAATCCTGGTGCATTCCCCATCACTCTCCTGGACAGGTAAACCAAGAGGCTGGATACCTTGGGGAAGATGATGTTCACTTCCGCCAGCCTAGCACGGCGGTCACTGAACACTGCATGCCTTTTGGGCTGATACTCCCACTCACTCTCGGACTCAGTTGCGCATGTGCTGCCTATGATCTCGGAGGAGGCCCGAGCCATACTCTCTCAATCTATTTCTGATGATAGAGACTGAGCTAAATTATTTATTTAAAAAGTTTTATATAGCGCAAACAAGACCCATGAGGGTATCCGAGCGCTTTACAGTTGAGCGATAAAGAGGAGACCTATAAATCAGACAAACCGGGTGGTCAAAATTACAGGGGAGAAAACTCTATGCCAGCATAACGGGCATAATCATAAACAGTCTAAGCAAATACTAGGGTGAGAGACCTGAGTCAGAGCAGGCCTGGAGAATAAAGGAATGAGAATAAACGAAGCAGAGTACAAAGTTTGCCGTACGCTGTGGGCTGGACCGACTCACTAGGCAGAGCGGTTTCGTCTGTGACCTTGTGGTGCCACGCCTGGCTGAGGACGACTAGCTTTTCTGCGGATGTCCAGTCCTCGCTCACGGACATGCCTTTTGATGGCTAACGTCTCTACGGAGACGAGGCTGACCCGGCGCTGGAGCGCCTCAAGGACAGCAGGGCAACGGCCAGGTAATTGGGCATTTCCATGGCCCCTCGCCAACCACTGCTCACCTTCCGCTCCTTTTGTGGCCATGGAAGAGGTTTCCAGCTGCGTCTCCCAACTGTTCAGTCATCACGACCAGCAACTTTATCAGTCTTTGCAATGCTGAGGACACGGCAACCACGTGCCTCATGGGTCAGGTACCCAGAGGTCGGGCCTGTCATCATACACTCCCCCACCCCCCGGCAGTCCGTCTCCAAGCCACTTTAGTTTGCATTTTGACCATTTTGGGCACCCAGTGGGAGGCAGGCTACGCCATCACCTGCGCCACTGGAGGTTGATAACATTCGACCGCTGGGTTCTCCAGATTGTCCAAAGGGGCTATTTTCCTCCACTTTGTGATTACCCCTCCACCCATGCCACCTACTTGCGACAGTCTGATGGAGGACCACATCTCATTACTCCGTCAGGATGTGGTGGCTCTCTTGGCTAAGGGAGCCATAGAGAAGGTGCTGGCATCAGAAGTAGGTTGTTATTCCTGTTACTTTTTGGTGCCCAAGAAGGATGGAGGCCTTCGTCCTCTCCTAGACCTGCGCCCTCCCAATTTCTTCCTGAAAAAGGAGAAATTCAAAATGTTCACACTCTTAAGTACTGTCTGCCCTGGACCCGGGAGACTGGATGGTGGCATTGGACTTGCAGAAAGCATGCTTCCAAAGACTGCCTATGGTTCATTGTCGGCCACAAGCCCCTTCAATTTGCTGTGCTCCCCTTTCACCTTAACAGCGGCCCTCATGCGTTCACAAAGGTGATCGTGGTGGTTGCAGCTCATTTGTGGAGATCAGGGTCCCAGTCTTCCTCTATCTCAAGGACTGGCTGTTGAAGGTGGGCTCGCCCAGGCGGTCGTCTCCCACCTCCAGACTACGACGGACCTCCTGCACTCGCTGGGGTTCACTATCAGTGTGCCAAAGTCACTTCTCAGATGCTCCCTTTCATTGGAGCTATTCCAGACCCAGTTTCTGACTTAGCTTCCAGACAGGCGAGTCCAGGATATTCAGGCTGTGATACTGATGTTTCAGCCTCTATACTGGATTTCAGTGAGACTGACTTTAAGGCTTTTGGGCCTCATGGCCGCCTGCATCCTGCTTGTGAGGCATGCCCATTGGTTTATGCAGAGACTGCAGTGGGACCTGAAGATCCGTTGGGCACAGCATTAGGGGAATCTCTTCAGCATGATCCAGATCTTGGAGGGCACTGCACAAGATCTGCAGTGGTGTCTGAAGAGCCGTTATTCGATCAGCAGCATACCCCGCTCCATTCCCCAACCAGATCTGACAGTAGTAACAGATGTGTCACTCCTGAGCTGGGGCGGCCATTTGGGAGAGGTGGAGATCAGATTACTCTAGTCTCCGGCAGAATCTGAACTCCGCATTAACCTATTGGAGCTCCGAGTGATCCGATTGGCATTGAAAGCCTTTCTACCCTCCATTAAGAGAAGACTAGTGCATGTGTTCACAGACAACACCACAGCCATGTGGTACTGCAACAAACAGGGCGGTGTTGTAGACCCTTTATCAAGAGGCCCGGCGTCTCTGGGCATGGCTGCAACAGCAGGGCATTTCCCTGGTTATTCAACACCTGGTGGTCTCTCTGAATGCCAGAGCGGACAAACTCAGCCGAAGATGCCTAGTGGATCATGAGTGGCATCTCCAACCGGAGGTGGTGCAAGGTCATTTTCAGCAGTGGGGAGAGCCTAGGTTAGATCTGTTCGCCACCGCTGAGAATGCGCAATGTCAGAAGTTCTGCACGCTGGAGTTTCCAAGGCTGCTCATGCTCAAAGACGCTTTTCGTCTCGAGTGGCGCTCTGGCTTCCTGTACACCTTTCTGCCAATACCACTCCTGCCCAGAGTTCTCAAGAAGATCAGAAAGGACTGGGCCCAAGTCATCCTTGTGGCTGCGGACAGGGCATGGAGAGTTTGGTATCCCGACCTGCTTAGCATGTCCATCAGTCCTCCGATCAGGCTACTCCTTTGGGAGGATTTCCTGTCGCAGCAGCAGGGGAGGATTCTCCATCCGAACCGGTCAACACTCCGCCTTCATGCTTGGAGATTGAGTGGAGACAGTTGCCAGCTTTTGACCTTCCGCCCATAGTCTGTAATATTTTGGCATCTCGGCGTCCTTCCACCAAGATGGTAGACACCAGCCTTTGAAGCAAGTTTGTGGCATAGTGTACACACAAACAGGTTGACCCTTTATCTGCACCTCTTTCCTGAGTTTATATGTTTATTCTTACACTTGCCCGTCAGGGCTCTGCATTGGGCACGTTGAAAGGTTAT
This sequence comes from Calotriton arnoldi, assembly GCA_963921515.1. NCBI lineage: Eukaryota > Metazoa > Chordata > Amphibia > Caudata > Salamandridae > Calotriton > Calotriton arnoldi. Next base: position 1,822,755 of record CAWUFW010001169.1, read on the forward strand.
TTGTCTTCTATCTCAGCTTTTCTGTGTGCAGAAACAAACCATCTCCCAATGGATTGTGCTCTGCATTAAGATCTGCTATGCATTGCCCAAAAAGCAACCTCTGGAGGCAGTGGCGGCTGGTGACATTTGAAAGTGGTGAGGTGTGAAAGTTTTGGGGTGTTGCATCATGAGCGAGCGAGCACAACTGCCATAAGGGGAGTTAGGGGGGTTTCTCCCCCGAGAATTGTTTTTAAAACAAGAGTAGGCAAATGGTGCATTTTAAAGCAAATATGACAAAGCATGATGGTTCATAAAGCAATTTTGAAAGTGCAGACTTGAAATATTGACCAGAGAGCATAAAGTACACACTCTGAGTATGCAAGTGTGCGGCCAGGTTAAAACAGATGTGTTGTACTTCTGGGTTCTGCCCTTCCCAAGGCCCATTCAACCATGAAAAACTGTACCAAGGCAAAGCGTGAAACAAATAAACATCACTGATACTAGCACAAAGGCAAAAAAATAACACCACCCCTTTAAGAAAATGCTTTTCTTTAGGATTATAGTTTGAGAGACAGAGACCAGTAACTGGAATAGGGGAAGATGCAGACTAGTGTGCCTCAAAGGCATGGCTGGGGTAGGTTTTCATTTCCCAATGTTTGCACTACATTTGTCATTCTATCCATTACAGGCCCCTGTTTATTATGGCATGACAATGGTTTGTATTTATTGCTTGCATTTGGAGTGGGGAAAGGGTGTCAGCTATCAGCAGTTTTAATTAGGTTATAACACATTTGTTCTCCATGTTTATATCCACATAAACACAGGGCTGGGGCTCAGGGCTGTAAACTGCTTCGGTCAAGGAATTCCCATTTGCCTTGCCTAAAACAGGACAAAAGTATTTTTGCAAATACATAAAAAAAATTGTTTGCAGGCCTATTTGGTATCATGTCCTGGCCAGTTTGCAGACTCTTCAAACAACAGAAAATGGCTGCTATTTTTCTCCTGGAAAGGTGGCAACCCAACATTTAAATGTTAAACTCTTCCTGACGTGAGATCATGTCAGTAAAGTTTTAGTGTTTGTGCCATCGGCCCTGTGCCGCCATCTTGTAACTCTTTTTTAAAGGAAAAATTGGTTCTGTCGGGTATCATTACTTAGGACAAGTAGCAACAGCTTACTTATAACCAATATGAATGATTTACAAAGAAAAACAAATAGAGATATAACACACACCAAAATTTTTTGAATCAATGTATTAAGAGAAAATCAAATAATAAAGGCTGTCGCAATTTACAATTTCAATTGCAATGTGAAGTACGTGACTGTGGTGAAACAGTGACATGTGGTGAATAGTGAAAAAAAGAGAAAAAAAATTTCCCCGAAATAAACCACGGACAGAAGGAGGCTTGAATTCCAGATCACGAAACACATCGGACTGGCACAAGCACGACTCCAACCGACGGGTGGAAGTCAAATACAGTTTATCTTTGAGGCTCCAAACCGGATGGTGGAGATCCTTATGAATTATTTTCCTACCCATACCTGACCAAGTAATTATTATTCGCAGGGCCACCTAGGAATCTGCTTTGGGCTGCCATTTCGCCCCTCCTGCCCTGAGGAAGACCCGCCTGGACGCACTTTCACTTCTTGCGCGATACACAGGGTCGAAACGTCAGCGTATTGTATATGTCTACACAACGCTTTTGATCACAGTCCCATTCGTCATTGGATCATTAAGCATATGTGCTAATAATAAGGACATTTATGAAATCTTCTTCCCTCCCCCTCCCCATTTTTTGCACAATTGTTTCTGTATATAGTGGTCTATATTTATCACTATTCACCACATGTCACTGTTTCACCTCAGTCACGTACTTCACATTGCAATTGAAATTGTAAATTGCGACAGCCTTTATTATTTGATTTTCTCTTAATACATTATTGATTCAAAAATTTTTGGTGTGTTATATCTCCATTTGTTTTTCTTTGTAAATCATTCATATTGGTTATAAGTAAGCTGTTGCTACTTGTCCTAAGTAATTGATACCCCGACAGAACCAATTTTTCCTTTAAAATACGTATACCCAGGTTCTGAGGGACACCGGGTTGCCCCATTACGTTTACCACGCCATCTTGTAACTCGTCGTGAGTAATAGGTCAGGCCACAGACAGTGTACATAATTTGATTTTTAAACACAATGTTTGTCAAACTCGGAAAAGCTTCAGATATTATTATAAATGAATCCACTAGTTATACGAGAGCACATTTTTACTATTAACATTCCCACAAAGAAAGAAACTACAATAGTTTGTGATTATACTGTTTCACTTGACCACGCACTGTGACGCAGAGTCTGTCTGAAAATCATGTAAGTCCAGAAGAAGCGCCGAAATTAAAATCATGATACTTATTTTATTTATGCATACCCTCGTTGGCTTCAAAGTGTGCAGACTGAGCCAGTCACAGCTTATTTTTTAATACTGGCGTGCGCACAACTTCGTATTCAAACATGAAGCATCTTGGCTGGATGTAAATCAAATCAAAGAAAATGTTTTTTGCATTTTACTAGTTTGATTCACACTAGTAAAATGCAAAACATTTTCTTTGATTTAATTTACAAAGATGCTTTAAATCCAGTTTGATTCTCCACTGATTTTATATTTCGAGTGATCGGATTTCCTTTGGCAGCGGAGAAAAAGCACTGCACCATATTTAATTGTTTCACTATTTAGGATTTTACGAAGTGAAACTAAAACACACATGGTAGTTAAACAATAGGTAGGCCCCATACAGTTTAAAACTCGCCACAGTGACCGCATACAATTAAACGTACTACTGCAAGAATCCACAGTCATTACATTTTTACCTTGCTCTAATTATTTGTTTAATTACACCGTAGTGTCTCCAACTCGGCGACTTCGAGTGCCAATGCTACTGCTTCCTTCCAGTAAGGTCTGTGTGGAGCAGGAAAGGTATGACTCGTCTCTCCCACTCCCTCTTGCGTAATGAGACGGCAGGGGAGGAATGAAGACAGCAGCCTGCTTCACCCCTCCTAAGCCCGCCCCCTCCTGTGATGAGTGTTTAATTGTTGCCACCCACTACCTCGTTCTTCCTATCAGCCCGACACTCCCCCTGCCATTGAAATGAATGGAGTTCTGTGAACTCCTCCCAGGGCCATTGTGTAAGCGCCCCAAAAGACCCCTTATTCACGGCATTGAAGGTCGGCACGCCCTCTGCCAGGATGTCACTGCTGTAGCTTGTGCCTGCTGGTCGAATACCTCGCCCAGCAGGCATGCGCAGCAGGACCGTACCTCTGCAAAGTTCCTCACAGCTGCCCTATTATAAATATGAGAGAAGCAAGCAAGTCGTAAATTCCATTCAGCTGCTTGGCGTTTTGTCAGTCTTTTCTTGCCTCCCCCTTAAGGGCGGCAGGGCAACGCCCATTTTGCCCATTAACACCATCCGCCCCTGTCTGGAGGGCTTGCTTGCTCATCCCACCAGAGCTAAGTCTGCGACCACTGTGTTAGCATGCAGAGTTCTGGTCCTAGACATCTGTCAGGCTGCAACATGGGCTTTGTCGCACACGTTCACCAAGCACTTCTGCCTGGACAGGGAGGGCCGTCTGGATGTGTAATTTGCCCTTTCAGGTCTGCAGGACTTACTAGTATAAATCTGGTTCACAGACCCACCTCCAGGGGGGTATTGCTTGGGTATCTATTCTAAAGTAAGGAATCTGTGGCTAGAAGTCTCTATCTAGCCCCAGATTCCTTATTGACCCACCCATCCTTCCCGCTTTGCGACTGGATGTTTAGGTACAGGGCTGTTCCCTTTTCAGGGCCCTAGTTTCACACACCAGGGGTCAGTGTTCTTTGTGCCTCCACCTCCTTCCGTGGAAAGTCGCAAAAAGAAACTGACGTCAGCATGCTGAGGTGGCACCTGTATACGCACTGCGCACAGCGCCTATATGGTCACTGCACACGGTACTTCTGGTGTGGACGATGCAGACGCCTCCTACTGGCACGCAGGGGTACTGCTCACAAAAAAATTCCAGATCCAGTCTGATGCCTAGGGATTATTCGAAGGTGAGGAACCTGCAGCTAGATGGTCTCTACCAGATAAGGCCTTACTGAAGGCAAGTAACTTGTTCAGTAGCAGATGATGTATTTTACATTCTATTGTGGTTCCCTTTATATTCGATTGACGAGGCACTGAAGCACATTAGCACCCTGGATGTAACATTGGGAGCTAGCCAGCTAATCACCATGCTTCTGTTGCAGGCTTGTAGTCATTGTACAGGCCAGCAAAAGGAGCATTCTGTGCTGCCAGCTCTTAATGATCCTCCGGTTTGGTCCCTGGGAGTGCTGCGGGAGCAGGAGCTTCCTCCTACATTAAGTACAGATTATAAAAAATAGCTCCTTTCTTCCTTTATGCTCCCTCAGCTTCTTTTAATGCAGTTGCTGGTTCAGACATCTGACTGTTTTCAGGGTTCTTTTTTATTTTTTGGGATGATTGGGCTTTCCACTCTGCAAAATCAAAGTAGGGAACCCAGTACGGCTGTTGTGAACTAGCAGCTGTATTCGAAGAGGCTGAGAGAGCTGCTGTAGAATAGCGTTCCCACCCCCTGGGCCCTGCATCTTTTAGTAAGGTACTGGTACGTTCTCTAGAGTTTTCTGGAGTCGTTGACCAAATATAAACACTGTGTGATAACCAAATATGGAATGAATATAAATCTAAGTTGCAACTGAAAATAACTGTGCTCTCCTATAGTGAACTATGCCTCTATCCTTCAGTATAAACTAACATACACTATAGTTGACCCCTACAAAGAACCCCATTTTTATGGTCTGGCTTTACAGCGCAGCTGTCGCAAGACAAATATGTGAGCATCACTATAGAGGGCTTTGGCTACGCACACATGTTGGGAGCCAGGAGTACATATTTTGATTGGGCAGAAGTTGTGCTTCCAGAAAAAAGGTGCTTGCCCTCGAAGAACTGTTATCATTTTGTTTATTTATCCAGCTGCCTAAGCTGGAACTTTCAGGGACACACACATGACACGGTAATGCTATTCTAGTGTCTTATATAACTAGATAATTTATGGTGTTTTTCTCTGGCAGCAGTATAGATGCTAGGAGGGCACTCATTAACCTATATGCATATCTAGTCCCATGCTATTCGCTTGTAATGCTTCACTTTACCATAAAACAGTCCTTTAAAGCCAGACTGTTAAACCTGGCATTGTTAGCTTGGTTTTACCTTAACTTTTGCCTTCAGACCTCCTGTTTTTGCAGACTTCGTTTTTGCTAGCTTTAGGACTCTACGCTCTTTACCCCTGCTATCTAGTACTAAAACATCCGACCCTGAAATACCTTGTTCATTCATGGCGCCCTACACTTATTTCATTTAGTAATTGTCATGACCATTACTTCTAGATCTACAATGGCTCTAACCTCTACATAAAATTTGAGATGGTATACATGTTGGAGTCTTCCTGATTTCTTCAGGTAAAATTATAATTTCTTTCCTTGCAGTACATTGCCTCGCCTTAACGTAACTATGTTGGGAGTAACGTAACTCCCCTTTTTTTCTCCACCCCCTTCCCCCTTTCTTAACCTTTTCAGGTTACCGGTCAGTCTCCGGCATCCTTTAAGGCAGATATAGGATATTTTCCCCATGAAGTGGTGAATATCATGACATGGGTACCACCCCCATATTGTTAGTTTCTTCTTAGCTGGAACATGCCTGATACATATGAATTCATTTAATTTTAGGCTGTCTTCCCTTTTCACCTTGTCCTGAAGAAGACCCGCCAGGACGCCTTCTTAAATAACGCTTACGTCCGGGTCGAAACGTCGACGTTCGCTTGGGTTTCAGTTCCATCAGGTTTTCTGGTTCTAAATTAGCAAGCAATTGCGCTACTTTCCAGAGATACTTGATTCCTCATTATACTGACCATTTTAATGCATGTCCTTCTTGTATAATTTGTACATATATGTTTATCTCACCCATGTATAAGTGACATTTATTTCACCCATGTCACAGAGCACTTTTTTCACTATATCTAATGTCACTCTAATTGAATTGTTGACAGCCTCACGTAAAATGCATAAAAATACTGTGTCTCAGAACAAGAAGTAAATACTCTCAAGCAGCGTAAAATTGTCTGTCTCGTGTGTTCCAGTTTAACCACTTAAGCATTATTGCTAAAAGCCGAAATGTTTATTGACTATGCTCATTAACTTTGAAGCAATCATCCTCACCCTACTGAACCAATTGTAGCTTTATAACTAGATACCCAGGTTCTGAGGGACACAGGGTCACCCCATTGTTACTATACAGCCTCTGTAGATCCAGCGGAAATGACACATCTCCTGTGCTGTGCAAACACGAGGAGAACCGAAGCATCTTCACTGCTGCGTGGATTGGACCCATCACAAAGACCTGCATCGCAGGTCTTTGGAACAGACGCATCGCCCCAACTGCAGGCTGCATCCTTGCCGCCGGACTTCACATCTCAAGCCCTGTCGTTAGTTCACTCTACGACACTCTACTCCCTCCACAACATTACACAACACTCTACGCCACTTCATGCCACTCCATAACACTCCACTCTACGCCACTCCAGTTTACAACACTCCACGCCCCTCTCTGTTACAGCACTGACTTTCAGCCATGCTGAACACCAGCTACCCTGGTATACAACATGGCTAAAACATATTGGCACAGCCGCTATCTCTTGCTTAGGAGAAACCTATTGTCTTTGCCAATTCTTGTTGCACTGCAGGAGCTCAGGAAAGCTGGAACCTATTTGCATTTTTTCAGACATATTAACTCATAAAACAACCGGCTTTGTTAGAGGCTTACATAAAATTGCTTAATGTATACGTTTGCATGAAAATACATGCTGCATATTTTCACAGCTCAGATTCACATCTATACATTATTTTCAAGTGGATAATTCGATTTAATCTGGGGGAGTAGACAACAGGTTCAAACATGGTGTAGTCCTGTATTATAAGGTATAAAGTACCGCTTACCTTACATACCAAGCATTGGCAAAGCAAGTAGGTCGGGTTTATAGTCAATGCATGTAAATAAAGGCATTCACAAATGCAGTTTACATGCGTCCCATGCACAAAAGCAATTTTACATGATCAAATGCATTGTTAGCTTTGCCAGTGCGGCCGAAAAGGAGCCAAAAAAGGACTGCTTTCTTTATAGAATACATTTAAGAGATTGAAGAATTGAGTGAGGGAAGCAGTGTGAGGATGGAGTTCGTTTTTAGGTCTCACCTAGCGACGCAGCGCATGCGATGCTCGCCTTGGCAAGATCTATTGTCGTGGCTTTTTCGTCGGAAGGGGGACAGGACATGTGCACGCGTACGGAAGACGCGCGTACGGCTGACGGCGTTGGCACAAGAGACAGCAGATGTGCTCGCGTACGGAGGACAGGAGATGTGCACGCGTACGGCTCCCGGCGTTAGCACAACTCCTGCGCGCTTGCTCCCTCCCTCCCTGTCTCTATCAGTCCCCTTAAATTGCAGAACATGAGTAATTAATTGAACCCTTTCCCTGCTGTGGTTTCTATGCCTTGTGTGTCATATTTAGATGCCAAAAACTTTTAACACGTCTCTAATACTACAAGTGATGCATTAATGAAACTGAAGTTGTGCTGAACTCCTCTCACCTCCGAGGCCCATGCTCGCCACTTATTGTGAGCGATTTCATCACGAGACATTTGTTTCAATTCCCTGTGGCTCAACACACAACTTCTCGCTGCACCGAGATCTGTCCCCTTTGCTGCAGCCGGGGCCACTGCGTCTCAAGCCTCGACCCCGGCCACCACCAGCGCCGGATGGCCTCTGGCGCCCGCGCCCTCACCCGCAGGGGCCCTCGCCCTCACTCCGCACACCCGCAGCCGCTCGTGGGGGGCACGCGCGCTCACCTGCGCCCTCCTGAGACTCCTGGGCTCGCGCTGGCTGCTCTCGCGCCCCTTGGACCGGGCGCCGGGGCAGTCTGTGGCGCACTTTCGTCCTCAGCGTCAGTCCTCTTCTCAGCCAGCAAAAGCCCCGTCCCTTCTAACTTCCCCCTTTCAGCCCGTCGGCCAGTTATCGGCGGCTTGCAAAGAGCAACCAAGTCTCCCCGGTGTAGTAAAAGAAGGACAACACCACCTCTCGGACCTTCGGCGACGACTGGATTTCAACATCGGGAATTTCTCTTTTTTTTTTTTTTTTCCACGGTCCTCTTCTACTTTTGCTTTTGGTCTAGGGGCTTCCGCCATAAGAATGTGCCTGGCTTCCTCTTCAGAAAATGGACCCGCCTTTTTCTTCTCAAAAAGTCCCCAGCGCGTTTAGTTCAAATCCCTTTATTGTCGCCTCCAGGGGTATGTGACAATGTAACCCCTGCACCCTCTGTAACATGCTTTATAAATGGAAAGTGTAAATTACAAGATAGTGCCATGTTAACAGAAATACAATTCAAAGTGTTCGTGATGTGCAAGAACGTGTATCGTACCTTCTAATATGGCTTGCTGAGTTTGGTAAGTTTTTATTGGTTCCTTCTTTTGTTTATAAACCATGCACCTTTCACCAAGTGAATCTATTTAACAAGCATTTGCAATGCAATAGGTCTCGCATTTACGCAAGTTTGAGCTATTGACATTGCAAATAACAATGCCTTTTATTTTTGTTTTCGTTTTCAAAACCTAAATAAAAGGCATTGTCATTTACAATACCAATAGCTTCAAGTCGCGCAAATGCGAGACCTATTGCATTGCAAATGCTTGTTTAGATTGTAAATAGTCCCTCGTGCATTCTACTGGAATCCTTTAAAAGCTGAATAACAAACCAAGTCACCAGTAGCATGAGGCGAGAGGGCAGTAATGCTATGGGTGGAGAAATTGATACAGTTGAAATATTTGGTATCAATACTTTTTGCAGCCAGCTGCCTATCCAGCAACCCCTACAACGGATATTTCTAATGGATACTTCTAACTGCAGATTGCTCAGCTTTTGAATTATCCAGAAGCCAGATTTAATCTGGAACTTTTTTTAAGCAAATTCTTCCACATGGTGGTAGTTGTCGCCACTGGACTTTGTGGTGGCTGTGCATCACTTCTGGAAGTGATAGCATGGAGCCTTGTATTAGCACCAACGCTATGTGTGCTAACGTCATTGCCTTTCTTTTTGTGCCCTTTGATGCGGATTTGGAACTCCACTCAAAAATGTTGTTGGTGTTTTCCTGACCTCAAAACATTTTTCAGCCAGCGTGCAAGGATATTGTCTCTAAAGACCATAGGCTTCAAACCTTGCTGCAACTTTATGAGCAGATGTCTGCCATTGACGCACTCAATATTTGCTTATGGCGTCTACAGTGCAAGCATGAGTCGAAGCTGTGCGATAAATACTTCCTGATGCACCTGAAGGCTATCCGGGATGCCATGCAAAGTTTTGTATGTCGCTGAAGTCCCATTCGAAGCCCAGATCAACTTTCAGTGGCCATCCTCTGATAGAAAGATAAACTCAAAAGACAAGTCTCACCCCAAGCATAAGTCCAAACCAGATCCTTCGCTCTCCCGTTCCGGGGACACGTAGGCCTCCATTCCAGTGACCCAGATAACAAGCATTGGCATAGCCAATAGGTCTCGCCTTTGGGACCTTATAAGTATTTCGTTATGCAGCACAATATCCTTACTGCAACAACATTAATTGTTGTATGGCTAAACACTTATAAGGTCCCAAAGGCGAGACCTATTGGCTTGATTGGTTACTCCACCATGCAAGCCCAGCTAAAGATCAGTATCTGCTCAGCTGCAGACCACTCACATACTAACTCCACACATCCCTACATTCTGGATCAGGAAAGTGGGAGATTTTGGGAACAAAATAGGGGTAATGTATTTTCCCCATTTGCTTCTATTGAAGCAAAGGCAATTTTTCAGGCGGGAGAGAGCTAAAATAAAGCCATTTTCGGCTTCACAAATTGGGAGTCTCCCACCTGAATCGCGTCTGTTGGCATGTATGATACTCTACCAAAATATACTTGTTTTAGATTCCTACTTTGATATTCCCTTCTATAGTGCTTAGAAGCAACACCAAGCTGATGGAAGTGCTTCAAAACAAATACTATAGATAAATTCCAAGCAAGAGTCAACCACGCTGCTTGTATAAGCACTTGTAAAAACAGTACCGACCAACAGACAGTAACCGTGCAATGCTGTGTACATCACTGGCAGGGACCGAGGGAAGCGTAAACAACAGCAGTCCGTGTCAGAACCCACGGTCTAAGAGTATGCCAATGAAAAGGACTAGAAGATGCCACAAACATCTGGGGGCGTGTCATGACGTAGACCGCTTTTCTCTACCTGGAACAATGTTTACCAAATGTGAAGTAAAAAGGGAAATTATTAGCAAATGCGCATTCCACAATACTTACTCCTAAAGGATGGCAAGCGACTGAAAGCTCAAGCGTGAAGCCTGGCTCTGTTCAGCATCCTCTTGGATCTTTGACCCCAAAACGAGCCGAGCTTTCACGTCACTTATGCCTGTTGCCCATGCTGTGATCTCGTGCACAAAAAAATTTAAGATAAAAAAGTGACTTTTGATGTGTGAAGTGAGTGCAAAAGAGGGTGATCTAGAGGCTGAATTGCACAGCGTGAGACCAGAAGGCCTGGGATCAATCTTAGCTTCCCTGCTTTTCCAAATTGTGTGTTCCTGGGCACATATTTTATTTCATCGCGCCTCCTTTTTGTTGCTCATTATAATGTATGAGAGCAGCTTCAAATAATGGCGTAGAGATGGAGTGGGCGGCAATAAATACGGATGAGCTCCTCTGCGAGTGCTTCCCACCCCCTCTGGAGTGATAAATTGGGTAACTGCTTAAGTCACTCACGCCCCCAGGAAGTTCACGGATCCTTCCTCCTTCCTTGCCAGCTTTCGCATCTAGCTTTACGGTGGAGACGCTGTAGCATGCTGTGATCCTGGGCAAATAACTTAATCTCCCCTTGCCTGTAAAGGAATATGTGTCTGTAATTCAACGGGTGCCCATGTAAAGCGCTCTCAACAAGTCGAGTTTGCGCTATATATAACTGCTAAAAGCTATATAAAACTGCTAATAAAAAAAAATACGAACTTCCACTTACATAAGTTAACTGTAAGTTTTATATATTTCGAAATGCGTGTGTACTTCGGCATGGTGGGGTGATTAAGGTTGAGCAGCCGGTGATGTACACAGGGTCGGGGTGAGAGAAAAACAAGCGTGCGCGCCTCAGCTGTAAGTTAAAAACCAGCATTGGCCGCGCGGCCGTGAAAGCGAAAGTTATGGCAGGGACGCGCTCTGTGGTGGGGGAGGGGCAGAGCGAGGCGCTTGGGAGAGCAAGGCTTAATGAGCCATGAAAGCCACATGGCGGCTGCGCGCTTGCACGCGCTTGTGAACGCAAGCTTGAGGCCAGGAAAAGATTGTGGTAGCACTTTGAAAAGCCACTAACTAAATGTCTCGCAGAGCAGCGCATGCGCTGGCTCAGCGAGACCTAACAAGCATTGTGAAATTATGGCAGGGACGCGCTCTGTGGTGGGGGAGGGGCAGAGCGAGGCGCTTGGGAGAGCAAGGCTTAATGAGCCATGAAAGCCACATGGCGGCTGCGCGCTTGCACGCGCTTGTGAACGCAAGCTTGAGGCCAGGAAAAGATTGTGGTAGCACTTTGAAAAGCCAGTAACTAAATGTCTTGCAGAGCAGCGCATGCGCTGGCTCAGCGAGACCTAAAAAGGATTGGTCACAATTACTGATTAACAAAAACCGGTACGCTGTACCGTAGACCACAGTCAGCCAATTGAGGACACATTTGGTGCTTCCCTACAGTTCACAAGACCCATTCGGGACCTCACTTACATCAAGGGAAGGACCTAGGCCTTATCGTGCACACTGGATTAGCATGCAACTGGGGCTCTCAATTAGGCACTCAGGGCAGGAACATGACTTTACACCATGCAGGGTAAATCAACATGCCCTATTCGGTATGGCCAGCGAAATTTTGTCAGCCCGCCATCCCCGAGAAATTCTACAATGCATTTGCACAACCGATCCATGATGGACATGACGTAGCACAGTACGTATTGAGAGCCAGTATGGACACAGTAGACTGCGTCTGTCATACCATTGGCACCAGCTTGGTGGTATGACATGCATGGATGCACACCACAAGATTTTCTGAGGGATGTGTAGGTATGCCTTATGAATATGCCATTTGACTGCGCCAGGCTTTTTGAACAAAAGGCTGATTCTGTGTTTGAGCACTTCACAGGCAGCCATGCTATGGCTTGCTCCTTCAGCTTAGTATCTCCATCCTGCCAGTTCCAACAGCTGTACCAAACTTCAGAGCATACTTTGGGTCCTTGCCTATTGCCAAAGGCAGCCCTCGCAGCCTGTTCAGCAGCCCATACAGCCCTTTAAGGTGTCCGAGCACATGGTAGCGGCAGAGACGATGACCCCAGCAAGGACAGTAAAACATTTTCTCTGTCGCCTGACATGACTTCAGCCAGACCACTCTGATTCCACCTGCTATGGTCATGGACAGCTGGCAGAGGACAGGCTGTAGTTTTATCTGCCTGGCTGCTGTGCAGTTACCGGAGGTATGTGGGTGCTTCAGCTTGTTGATCATGATTATACCCCCCTTCTATGTTTGCCCCGCCTCCTGATCCTCTTGCTTTTGTTCAGATTGTAGCAGATCATGCCTCCATTCTTGGCCAGGAAGTTCACTCACTGTTGGCCAAAGGGGCATTAGAGAGAGTTTACAAGGCGGAGAATGGCATGAGTGTTACTCCCAAAACTTTTTGGGGCCTATAAAAGGCAGAGGGCTCAGGTTGATAATAGACTGTTGGTTCTTGAACACTGTCTTTTGGGAAGGTGACATTAGAGATGCCAGTATGGATTTGTTGGCAGGCTTAAGGAAGCTGGAGAGGAAGAGGCAATGGAACATGCTTGGGATGGGGGATATATGGGATAGCCGGGGGCTATACTCCTTTGAAGAGTTACAACAATATGAACTGGAGGAATCACAACGTTATAGATGCAGCATGTTTCACCTGCAGGGGACATGCCATGAGGACAGATTGCGACGAGGCATGGCAGAAGAGAATCCACTGGAATATAGACCATTGGTAGCTCCACTCCACAGACATGCAGTGTCCCAGATCTATCAAACATTACTCAATAATAGTCAACCCGCTTTATTGTCAGAAGAGTAATGTTAATGGGATCTTAGTATTCTAGAGGACGACGACTTGGGGGAGGCGTGCTGACACCAGAGGTAAGTGGCCATTAGAACCGGGTTCCGCTTAGTGCAGTTAAAGATCCTTCACCAAGCATATTTTACTAGGACCAGACTCCACCTCAAGGGAAAGATAGATACTGACACATGCTTGAGAGGATGCAAGCAAACTGGTACACTGTTGCACTCTCCGTAGGGGTGCCCGCGGCTTCAGCCATACTGGAGTCAAGTAAGCCAACAACTCTCGAGGGTGATAGGCGAGACTGACACTGGGACCAGTGTTGACAACCGTAGGCATTTGGGTTGAGCAGGCACTGCCCAAAGACACTTTACTACTATGCAGTGTTGCCCTGATGGTGGCAAGAAGGGATATTGTTTAACTGTGGGGCAGCCTGAGGGTTCCAGTCATAGTGCACTGGTTGGTGAACTTGGGCTGGTGCAGGCAGGTGGAGTAATCTATCTATAAGGCACGAAGGCCTCTGAAAATTTGACAAGGTGCGGAGTCCATGGCTGGAATTCCGAGACATGGGATGAGCCTGCTGGAGACGGTGACGGGAGGGCAGAGGGGCTGCTTGGAGAGGTCAAAGGGACTGTCCTCTGGGATATTGCATTGGGAGAGACTCTTCCGTAGTACTATCATGGTGCACAGGGGGTTGCTTCTGTGCTTGTTTAGATTTGTACTGATGAGAAAGAGACTGCGTCGTGTATTGGAAACGTGTCAAACCGTTTATTATAATCAACATTGTATGGTTTGTGTCAGCAGCAAACACTCAATAGAAAGTTATTTTAAAAAACATCGTCCTTTGGGTGGACAAGTTCAAAATATGTCTGCCCTGGATCCTATTGGCTTGGGTGATGTCCTTGGGCTTGCAGGGTGCATAATTTCTTGTGCTCATCCTGCAGTCCCACAAACGCATCATTCGTTTGTGTTGAGGTTGTCTCACATTGGCGGTGGTTACGGACCATATTTTCTGGCCATGCATTCACATATTCACATTCCTCCACACTGACTGTTGAAAGCTAACTTGCCACAATCGCTCACAGACCCCCTGCAGACATCAGTCTGGGTTCTTTATCAGTGAATTGAAATCCCAGCTACATCAGCTGCAAAGGATTCTCTTACAGATGCCATCCTGGGCACACATGGGTGTCGAGGCCTTTTCTCTTCCACAGTGAGTCTGAGACATTCAGGTTATGATCACAATGCTTCAGGCTCACTCCTGTTTTCTGGTGTGGACAGTCCGGAGGCTTCTTGGCCTTTTGGTCTTGTGCATCATGCTTCTTCTCCATGCTTGTGGGCACGTGGGGGCTCTGCAGTGGAACCTCTGCCCGCAGTGGGTTCAGCACTGGGGCTGTCGCTCCGACAACCTCTGTATCTCGGATGAGGCAACCCAGTACCTTCACTGGTGGTTGACCAAGTCCAACCAGGCCATGACCCGTACCCGTCCAGATCACAAAGTAACGATAGATGCATCGTCTCTGGGGTGGGGTGGGATGGGGTGGTTATCTGGATAAAGTGGAAATCAGGGGCCTGTGGATTCCAGGGGAGCAGAGGCACCATGTAGGTTTTCTGAAACTGCACGTCATTAGGTTGGCCTGAAGAACTCTCTCTAGTCCATTGGAGAAAGCTGGTCCAGTTCTTGACAGACAACTGTCATGTGGTACTGCAACAAGCAGAGTCGTGTGGGGTAGCAGGCACTGTGCCAGTAAGCGCCGAGACTCTGGTAGTGCCTTAACCTCCAAAGCATCTCTCTGTTGGGCAGTCAGTTGGCAGGCTCGCTAAATGCCAGGGTGGATGAGCTCAGCAGATTTCATCTGGTGCTCAGGAGGTGGTTCAAGGCATCTTTGCCCAATGTGGCTGCCTTTGATTCATTTTATTGCCACAACAGAGAACTGTGCAGTGGAGCTTCTGCCTCCAGGCTCCCTGGGAGATGCATTTCTCCTACAGTGGGGCTATGTTGTTTGGTATTTCTTTCCAGCACTGCCACTTCTGCTCAGTTCTGAAGAAGGGCAGAAGGGACAGAACTCAACTCCTGATAGCCCGGGTTGGGGCAGGGTTCTGTACTCCAACCTCCACTCCCTACACCTCCGTATGTGGAGATTGAGTGAAGCTAGCTGAGGCCAACAAAAAACAGGTCGTCCACGCAGTACTCCACAGTCCAATCCATGTAAACATAAGACGTAGTACATGTTACCCTGATGGATCTGTTGCAATCTTCCACGTCTGTTTGTTCTGGCCGTTGGGTGAAGTTTGTGGCCTGGTCTGAGCACTGTCAGGCTGATCCTTTTTAGGCCAAGCTATCCAATGTTTTGATTTTTGTTTTGTCACTTGCCCGGAGAGGCGTTGCTTTGGGCTCTTTTGGCATTTCTACATTTGCCTATCCCACCCTTGTTTAAGACACCGATTGCGATGTGGTTTTTAAAAAAGGTTCACCTATGTTTCTTCCTGTGGCCATTATCATTCCACAGTAGGACCGTAACTTAGTCGTCCAGTTCTTAATGTGCATGCGTTTTGAGTCTAAGCACAGCTGATTATGAAGGTTGCTGACCATTGAGTGTTTTCCTCGTTGCGATTGCTTCTGCACGCCGTGTCAGCGAGACGCAGGGGCTGTCAGCACAGTTCCATATCCCACCTTCTTCACTGACAAATTGATGCTTCTGACTGTGGCATATTTCCTACTGAAAGTGCTTTTGTATTCCTGTCACGTTTCTTTTTTCTTTCCTCTTCTCCACCTCCATCTGAGGAGGAGAGATTTCATTGTTTAAGTGCAAGCCCTTCATATTTACGTGGATTGGACTAAGGAGTACTGGGTGGATGAACTGGGGTTTTTTTTGGGTTGGAATCTGAGGTTTGAAAAAAGGAAAGAAAACATTCACAGTATTATACAGTATAGTTGCACTTGGTGTGTATATCTATGTGGAATTTGACTTATTCCATTTGATTGTAATCATGAATGTAGTTTCTTTGGTATTTAATAAAAAGAATTTTTGAAAAAAGGAAAGAAGGTTCAGAACCTAACGTTAACCACTTTGCTCGTCCTGGCCATAAAAATGTGCTCTGCCCTGACCAAGAAGTAACTTCCTGAGGGCCTCTGGGCGCATACTGCCACAGCCAAGTCCACCAATAGAGCGTCGGACAACATCACGGTCTCCCTCATGTCAACAGGGAGGGCCATGTCACACACCGGACTTCCTGTTAAAAGTGGACTCCTCAGACCCTTCACCTTGGAGTTACTGCTTTGGTATCCATTCAGAAGGTGAGGAATATCTGGCTAGAAGTCTGTATGAGAAGAACAAGGTACTTACCTTTGGTGCAAGCTCTGTGTATCCACAGAATACCTCCCGACCTTCCTCTTCCTGTTCTGTGGAGTGGATTCGTCTTGTTCTGAAATGGTGCCAAGGTTTGGACACTGTCATGCTTACGGTCTGTGGTCTGTGTCTGAGAGTGAGTGTCAAAAGAAAGCGGGCCTCTGTGTGCGGGGGTGGCGCCTACGTATGGGTTTTGCCATCACTTTCGGAGTCAGTGGTCCAGGCTGGTGCCTGGGGGGATTCAAAAGGTGAGGAGTCGGCAGTTAGACCAGGTATCGGCCAGAAAGAGGCTCACCTAAGGCGAGTACCTGGTTCAGCAAGTCTCCTCAAGGGCCTCGTTCCTCTACGCTCCCACAGGACTTCTCACCGGCTTCCATTACGCATAGGAGTGTGCAGTGTGGGGTACTTTATTTTGCATTCCTCGATCTATATTGACGGGATGGTCCTGATGAATGAAACTCAAAACCTAAGCAGACGAGAATTTCCACCTGCCGTCCTCCGATTCCTGTATGACAGTTCACTGAACCAAGAAACTGTGCCACATGGAGACCCCCACCGTCAAAGACGTTTTAAGGCATGGGCAAAGTGGGCTCTGGCCCAGGGCCCCAGCCTTTCAGGGGGCCCTGATCGTCTGGCTCTGTTCTCCACACAGTCCTGCCCTGATGACCGTGAATGATTTTTAAACACAAATTTTTTTAAATACCATTTTCATTTAATGTATTTTTTTAATATAGGTAATGTGTGGGAGTTTGTAGCAAAATGTTGTTTATAATTAGCAATACCATGCAACAGCCATAAAAAAGTCCCTTTTAGATCAAAATGGGACATGACATATGAGAAACGGCAGTCAGTCGCAGACATTATTTGCAATAATATTAGTGGGCTGCTGCTGTATTACAATATTGAAAAGACTAATCGCTATCCCAAAATATTAGATGGAAACACATTTAGAATTTGGACCGATGTGAGACTGCAGTGTCAGTGACCTGGCCAACGAGGGCATGAAAATGCTGACGTTGGATCATAAATTCAGAGCTGTTCTGAAGAAGGGCCCCCAAAATATACTTGGCCCAGGGCCCCCAAAATCCTTAAGGTGCCCCTGACCGTGCCTGCCAAATGTGGCCTTCTCGTTCAGCCATTTTCGAGGTAGCTCTGGACATTCCCTACGTCGATTCTTGTATGTTTTTGTTAGCGTCGCCATGTTTGGACTCCCACACAACTCTGGACAATCTTTGCCGCATTCCTCTCTCCGAAAGGCTGTGTTCCCAGGTTCCTAGAGGTGAAAGGTGGTATTTCTTGTAACTACAGAGGCACGAATCATAAGTGTGAGTACCTATATGGGATTCGCTAATCTGGTTTCTGCCGCCAAAGACCTTTTAAATTGAGTTAGAGGTACTCGTAGAAAGCTCAGTTCAGGGTGTTGCCGCGCTTGGCCGCCTTTTGTAGTTTCACACCACTGATATATCATCAATGATTTAGCGCTCTCCTCCCACTGATGAGGAAGTAGCCGCATCACACAGTGGCTGGCGTGTGTGCATGAGCAATGTGTCCCCTAAGGGCAAGGAAAATACAGTGCTCTTCCACGGAGAAGGAAGGGTGTGTCTGAGATCTGTTAGTGAGTGTTTCTCTGCATTCCTATCTCCAGAAATGTGCAGGCAGCGGGCGCCATCTACTGGCAAACGCCCACATAGCACCCATTTGATTGCACTCGCCACAATTAAATGCAGTTTTAAAGATCTTGGAAATTGCAGCCCTTCGGGAGGGGATTCCTGGACAGCATTAAAAAGGACCACTCATCTGGAGCTTTCTACTTCTCCAGTCCGGGGGAAAGGAAGCCATAATGATTGGTCTGAAAGAGGTTCGAAGTTGGGTCTGATAGTTGTTTGTGACACCCAGTGTTGAGTTTTTGAATTATGTAACACCTGTAGAAAGATACAGCCCTGCACCCAGCAGCAGTGTGCTGCAAAACTGTCCCTCGGTCTACAACCTGCCTTGCGGCCCACTACTTTAATCGTGCACGTGTGGAAAGAGAGGGGTATTTTACCAATTTTACTGACGGTGTGGAATATGCCGAGGTCCTGTAATTTAAAATGTACTCTAATTTTATGGAGATTGTCGCTATGAGTGATGGTTGTTTTAAATGTCCCTACAAAGATGGATGAGTTAAAGCACCTTTTATTTTAAGTAAGCCTCTTGCTACAGTCCCTTGTGAATGGGTGTGATGAATGTTTGAATGAATCACCTCTGCGAATAGTCACACCTTCAGAGTCCTGTAGAACTGCAGGCTCAGTAACTCTATGAAGCGGACTCAGGGTGTTTGGCACTTTGAGCTGAAGTCCCTTCAGCGTTCACTTTCCTGAGAATCTTTGAGTTTGCATGCTTGGTTCAACTCCTTGCTGTGGCAAGAGGTTACTGAGTGAGGCACCACTGTCGTGCAGTGCCTGTTAAATGTGCTCTGGGTTTGGGCTAATCTGACACAGCTCTGCTCTTGCTGTTCTAGGGATGACCACGGCTTCAGCCCGCTGCACTGGGCCTGTCGCGAGGGCCGCTCCACGGTGGTGGACATGCTGATCATGCGAGGAGCCAGGATCAACGTTATGAACCGGGGCGATGACACGCCTCTCCACCTGGCTGCGAGCCACGGCCACCGGGAAATCGTACAGAAGGTAAGTGTGTGCTATGCTGCCTGGAAGTGCTATCACGACTACGGCTCTGTCTGAAGAAGTATTATAGAACGGTGGCACACATTATAGAACGCATCCCTCCTGCGAAAACCTGTATCGCCCCCCCCTTCCAGGATTTGTGATGTTGGGGAGGAGCAGGAATTTATATCAAGCAATATATCTCTAAAGTGTTGTTTCTAAGAAATCCCACATTCATGAAAAATGACACTAAAGCAGAGCTGAATCATTCGGACACTTTACAAATAGTTTTAAAAACAAAGCCTCCCATCCTGCAGGTCCTTCGACAAAGCCCCTCATTTGAGAAGAATTTGGACGTTTCACTAGGAGCCTTCTTATCTTCATGCCCCTTCTTATTCCTGTGTCAGCCCCATCATTTATGCTCTTTCACTCTTCTGGAGTGCCCAGCCTCTACCTACCCATGTTTTCTCTAGTCTAACCACCTTTAAATCTCTGCTAAAGATGTATATGTTCCTGAGCAGATTGACTCAATACTGCACTCACCTCCACCTTGCTATGCATCCCAGCGATCCCCCTATATCGCTGCTGTGTCCATCCCAGCAACCCCCCTACATCGCTGCTGTGCCCATCCCAGCGTTCCCCAACACCGCTGCTGTGCCCATCCCAGCAATCCCCCTACATCGCTGCTATGTCATCCCAGCAATCCCCTACATCGCTGCTATGCCCATCTCAGCAATCCCCTACATCGCTGCTGTGCCCATCCCAGCGATCCCCTACATCGCTGCTATGTCATCCCAGCAATCCCCTACATCGTTGCTGTGTCCATCCCAGCAATCCCCCTACATCGTTGCTGTCATCCCAGCAATCCCCTACATCGCTGCTATGTCATCCCAGCAATCCCCTACATCGCTGCTATGTCATCCCAGCAATCCCCTACATCGTTGCTGTGTCCATCCCAGCGATCCCAAACATCGCTGCTGTGCCCATCCCAGCGATCCCCAACATCGCTGCTGTGCCCATCCCAGCAATCCCCTACATCGCTGATGTGCCCATCCCAGCGATCCCCTACATCGCTGCTATGTCATCCCAGCAATCCCCTACATCATTGCTGTATCCATCCCAGCAATCCCTCTACATCGCTGCTATGTCATCCCAGCAATCCCCCACATCGCTGCTATGTCATCCCAGCGATCCCCAACATCCCTGCTGTGCCCATCCCAGTGATCCCCAACATCGCTGCTGTGCCCATCCCAGCGATCCCCTACATCGCTGCTGTGCCCATCCCCGCCATCCCCTACATCGCTGCTGTGCCCATCCCCGCCATCCCTACATCGCTGCTGTGCCCATCCCCGCCATCCCCTACATCGCTGCTGTGTCCATCCCAGCCATCCCCTACATCGCTGCTGTGTCCATCCCAGCCATCCCCTACATCGCTGCTGTGTCCATCCCAGCCATCCCCTACATCGCTGCTGTGTCCATCCCAGCTAACCCCTACATCGCTGCTGTGTCCATCCCAGCTAACCCCTACATCGCTGCTGTGTCCATCCCAGCTAACCCCTACATCGCTGCTGTGTCCATCCCAGCGATCCCTTACATCGCTGCTGTGCATCCCAGCGATCCCCTACATCGCTGCTGTGTCCATCCCAGCGATCCCCTACATCGCTGCTGTGCCCATCCAAGCGATCCCCTACATCGCTGCTGTGTCCATCCCAGCAATCCCCTACATCGCTGCTGTGCCCATCCCAGCGATCCCCAACATCGCTGCTATGTCATCCCAGCGATCCCCAACATCGCTGCTGTGCCCATCCCAGCGATCCCCTACATCGCTGCTGTGCCCATCCCAGCGATCCCCTACATTGCTGCTGTGCCCATCCCAGCGATCCCCTACATCGCTGCTGTGCCCATCCCAGCGATCCCCTACATCGCTGCTGTGCCCATCCCAGCGATCCCCTACATCGCTGCTGTGTCCATCCCAGCGATCCCCTACATCGCTGCTGTGTCCATCCCAGCGATCCCTTACATCGCTGCTGTGTCCATCCCAGCGATTCCCTACATCGCTGCTGTGTCCATCCCAGCGATTCCCTACATCGCTGCTGTGTCCATCCCAGCGATTCCCTACATCGCTGCTGTGTCCATCCCAGCGATCCCCTACATCGCTGCTGTGTCCATCCCAGCGATCCCCTACATCGCTGCTGGGTCCATCCCAGCGATTCCCTACATCGCTGCTGTGTCCATCCCAGCGATCCCCTACATCGCTGCTGTGCCCATCCCAGCGATCCCTTACATCGCTGCTGTGCATCCCAGCGATCCCTTACATCGCTGCCGTGCCCATCCCAGCGATCCCCTACATCGCTGCTGTGTCCGCTTGCATGCATCGCCCTGCATGTTTACCAGCCAGTCTTGCATGTGTGCCAGCCACCAGCATGGTTCTGGTGCAATTTGGACACAGTACTACTATTGGCTTAGTCTGAAACTTGCTGGGTGCAACCATATGTCTGATCTTCATGTGTGTGGCATTGTGACATAGGGCATGGTAAATAAAAAATGACTGAGTTTATAGTGATGCTACAGAGCAAAGCATCGCAGGGGTAAACTTGTCTTTTTAGATCTCTGCTCCTGTGCTTCTGGTTCCATGATTCTAGTGCCATTTTTAAGATAACCTATATTGATCACATAGACTTTAGTGATCAAAAGTAGCCACTATTGCATTCCACGTCCCAACATATAAAGTGCAGAATATGTGACTGCCTCAGATGTGCTCCTTGTTGGTTTGTTTTGTGCTACAGTCCGAGTTTGCTTCTCTAGTTGCCTTTTAAAAGCTACAGTTCACCTTATCCCATCTCTTTACATGTTCCAAAGCAGAGAAAGTTAATGATTCCCCTTTAGTAAGAAAGGTTCTTAGAAATTGATCAACTGACTTCACATATTCCATTAAGTAGTTAAAGTATTTAGAATTGTATCTGAAATCATTTTTCCTGACCTGAGATGTGAAGGAACATATGCTCACTATACTGCGTGCTGGGCCGGTGCCGCGTACCCACTGCCAGCACCCGTCAGCTGTGTCACTTCCTCTCGCGCAGGCTGTCATCAGTTCGCAGCCTCCCTCCTCTGATGCAGTTGGATTGTTTCCAGGTTGTTCCGCCAGTTGTGCTTCTCTTGGGCAAATGGATCTCCTCTAGTTCATGGAGACTGGAGATGGATCTGCTGTGGAACATAAGTTGACAGGAAAGTTCCCCTTTGCTGAAGGTGTTAACATGTGTCGTCATGATCTGGATTAAGGATTCATCTGAAAAGTGATCTTGCTGGCAGACACTGGTCACTGCCGTGAAAGGTGCAAAGCTGTCTCAGTACACGCTTGAAACCGGATGACATAAACTCTCTAAAGTCTCAGAAGACCTTCTTGAAGCGGTGATGTGAGCCCGGATGTCTCTGGTGCTGTTTGTAGTCTGCAGCACCAAGAGACCCTTTCAAGTGTAGAAGTCTTTCATCAGTGGCATGTGGCGGGCGGTGGCTTGTTTATAAATATTATCATTTGGAGGCATTTCTCTTCGTGATCCAGTTTAGATCCGATATCTTTGGTCATCGCGATCTATCTTCAGGTCAGATTTTCTCCTTACTCAGAGCAGTGGTTAAGATGAGGGGGTGACCATTTTAGGTGCTGGTTGGCTTGAGATGTGGCAGGTTTTCAAGACAACCACTTAGTATGTAACTTTCATTGTTGTATTTTTTATTATTCATAATGTGCAAACAAATGCCAGCGACCCAGCTTCTGCGCTCAGTGGACTACAAGAGCTAGATAAATCTTATTAATTGTTATTTGGAATATTTCTAATCTGGATATCCTTTACCCCCAGCCTGCTTCTGGGCCGCCTACACTTCTGCCGCTCACCCTTGTGTAGGTGATGATGTTAAAGTTCTGGCTGAAGACGGCTTCTCGCTAGGGTTGTATGGCTCTCGATGGTGCCTTTTGTCTTGTTACCTGATTTGTTATTTAGACCTTGAAGCCAAGCTCTGAGCAGCTGGAAGCCAGTGTTGAGTTCACTGTCTGGGGTTTGCTCTGCTGTGCTTTTCGTCTATCTTCTAACATTCTAGTTGCTTCATTTCAATCCACAGCACCTTCTGAAGGACCGTAGCAGAAGTAGACCTACAGTGGATTTGCGTACTTATGTGTCGGACAGTGCCAGCAATCATCTGTGATGGCAGTGTGACTTTTGGCCACAACCGTGCACGGTGCATGCCATTGAGTCCACCGTGCAGTCAGTCCATCTTGCCAATGGATGTGGAAGACTCCGCATTGTGTTGCCTTGAACAGAAAAGCCAGAGTTCCTATTCTGAGGACTTGGCATTCACCCACACTGACTTCCTGTTTGACATTTCCTGTCCTGCTGCATCGGCCTGCTATGTCGTTCTTCACTGTAACATCCCCTGCTAGCCCTCGGAGACAAGCGATTGAGTTCAGAGCCCTGGCTCACAGGGCAGCACCTGCAGCATGTGCTGCTCTTGTTCAGGCAGCACATGCTGCAGGTGCTGCTGCTCTTGTTCAGGCAGAGCGCCTCACTGTGTTGTAAGAGCGCCACCTAAATCTCACCAGCCTCAAGGCCAAGCATGGGCTTGGAAAGCGGCCTGTACTATGAGCAGGGAGGGGGCGCATGTCCAGCTCCTGCCTGACCTGAAAATGAAGAGTGCCTGTCAGGCTGACCTGTGCTTAGCATGGCTGACATTCTTTATAGTGGACAAAAAGTGAGGGGTCGTGGGCCAGGGCCCATTAGAATGAGCCGCGGCTGGGTGCCAGCACATTCCTTCCCTTCTTTGTCTTCTAGACAGGTCCAGCTGCTGCTCTCATTGTTCTGTTAAATAACATTTTGTTCGAGGCATGTGAGCTGCAGAGCTCACACTGTGCATTAGATCGCCATCTGGTGTTGGGCTCGGATGCTTGCACTTTGTTGTTGTCTTCGAAGAAGTCTTTGTAGTCATGTGATAGGTGACTCCTCCTTAGGACAATAGTGCGCATGGGCATCGACTCCATCCTCAGATTGTTTTTTTCCGCCATCGGGTTCGGATGCATTTCGACACTCCGGTTCGAAACTCGTTTTTTGCAGCGTTTTCCACTTTTCAACGCCTGATACCGACATCGACATCTCGACGTCCCTTCCTCAATCTCCTTTCCAGCCGTCGACGCGGGCCGTTGGGCCCATCGACGCCGTAAGGCCTACTGCCCATGGAAAGGACGCCATTCCGAAAATGCCCCCAATGTGGAGCAAAGTTTCCTCATAGTGACCACCACCAGGTCTGTAATCGGTGCCTCTCACCAGACCATAACGAGGCCACTTGTCCGGCCTGCGCCTCCTTCCGCTCCAAGAAGACAATCCGAGATCGTCGAGCCCGAAGGCACATCATGGCGCACAGGTCCGCTCCGGAACCCGTCAACATCTTCGACGAGGGTCCCGATGTTCCGGAAGAAGACTCCGAAGACCTCGCTATCATCTCCGAGGCAGAGGACTCCGACAGTTCCATCCCTTCAGGGCAGCATGTGAGTACTACTGCCCCTGCCCCAACCCTCCCTGCAAAATCGAAGGCACCGGTCAGTACTTCGCCTACGGGCCCCAGTCGAGACCGTAAACGTGTTTCGGACGCCCCGCCTTCGGGCTCGGCACCGAACAAGAAAACAAAGCCTTCTAGTTCCTCGGCACCGACCAAACCACATGTGCCCGTTACACCGGCACCTTCGGCGCCGAAACACAAAGACCACCCGGCGCCGAAATCCAGTTCGGTCCCCAAATCCGCCTCCAAGCACGCGGATCCTCGGCACCGAAACCGAAGCTACTCGACACACCCCCTAAACTAAAGCCGGTCGAGCCTGTAGCTAAACCGAAGGACGCCTCGACGCCTTCTAAAGCAAAGGAACATTTAAAGAAGCCATCACCACGTTCGGAACCTAAAAGTCGGCGCCGAAAACTAATATTCAAGGAGAGGAACTGTTTACACCGGATCCCATCGATCCTAATCAACACAAACTTTATATCAATCCTAAAACAGGACATATTTCCTCTGTGCCACGTCACAAGCCTGTCCCTCCGAAGAAGAAAGACTCTTCCACTTCCCCTATGCCTCCTTCTTCCCCTATACTCTCTCTCTAACACCCCTCCTCTCCACATCCCTATCACACCTCCTCAACCTGCGGATTCTCCCCCACATGAGTATGAGGACAACATGGGGTACGGGGATGACCCTCATCATTTATATCTGGATCCAGATGATCCACCACAGGATGACTGGGGTTATAATGACCCCCAGACCCTACAGACCTCCCCAGCCCTCCACCTTATCCCACAAAACCATCTCCACCAGATGATCACATAGGTTTTGGGCAACTCATACATAGGGCGGCCGTTTTTCATGGGGTGCATATTCACACCGACCAACCAGAGGAAGATTTTCTTCTAGACACTTTTGAACGGTCTCAAAAAACTGTTCAAACTTTGCCCATGATCAAGGGTGTCATTAAACATGCACCTGAAATTTTTAACGACCCGGTCAGAGCCAGGATCCTTAATCCTAGAGTGGATAAAAAGTATAGACCTGCCCCCGATGACCCCACCTACATCAAAGGTCAGCTCCCCCTTGACTCACTGGTCGTTTCTAATGCCAGAAAACGCGCCAATTCCCAAACTTCAGGGGATGCTCCGCCCCCTGATAAAGAATCCAAATTGTTAGATTCCTCTGGCAAACGCGTAGCTGCGCAAGCCACCAACATCTGGCGCATCGCTAACACCCAAGCTCTACTAGCTAGGTACGACAGGGCACACTACGATCAGCTAGAAACCCTCCTTCAACATCTACCTGATCAATACAAAACACAAGCCACTGACCTCATTCAAGAAGGCAAACTTATTTCAAATGCCTCCATTAAGTGCGCCTTAGACGCAGCCGACACCGCCGCTAGGTCAGTTAACACTTGCGTGCTTATTAGACGACACGCCTGGCTTCGCATTTCAGGTTTTAAGCCAGAAGTCCAGACTACCATACTAAACCAGCCATTTAACCAAAACCAACTATTTGGTCCTGCTGTCGACACAGCACTAGAAAAGATGAAGAAGGATACTGACACTGCCAAATCAATGGGAGCATTGCAGTCCTCGCAGCAACGTGGCTCCTTTCGCCGCTCCTTTTACAGAGGGGGCTCCAGGAATACCACCGCAGACAGTTCCTCTTCCTATCGAACAAACACCCAAACCTCTCCTAATAGAGGATACTTTAGGGGTGGTTACAGAGGCAACAACTCTAAGGGCAGAGGTCGAGGTAATAATAACAACACCCGTACCTCCACCACTCCCAAACAGTGACTTTCCTCCACTTCCCCCGACCACAACACTCCTGTCGGGGGAAGGCTATCACAGTTCCTGCCTGTCTGGAACTCCATTACAACAGACAGGTGGGTGAGACAGATTATCCAACATGGCTACTGCCTGGAGCTAACAGCTACCCCCCCACCATACCACCCAGGCAGCGTCCAATGTCCACAGACCATCTTACACTTTTACAACAAGAGGTACTTTCCCTGCTTCAAAAGCACGCCATAGAGCCAGTGCCTCTGCTACAGCAAGGCACAGGGTTTACTCCCTGTACTTCCTCATTCCCAAAAAGGACGGCACTCTCAGGCCTATTTTAGACCTCAGACCTCTCAATCAATACATACACTCAGATCATTTTCACATGATCACTCTCCAACAAGTGCTTCCCTTACTACAACAACAAGACTTCCTTGCCACATTAGACCTCAAGGACGCCTACTTCCACATTCCCATACATCCTGCTCACAGGAAGTATCTAAGGTTCGTTCTCAATGGGCAGCACTACCAGTTCAAAGTACTCCCATTCGGAGTCACCACTGCTCCAAGAGTGTTTACCAAATGCCTTGCAGTAGTAGCAGCGCATCTACGAAGACAACAAATACATGTCTTCCCATACCTGGACGACTGGCTTATCAAAGCCAAATCATTCAACCAGTGTGTCCAACACACTCACCAAACGATACGAACATTACACAACTTGGGGTTCACAATAAACTATACCAAGTCCCACCTTCAGCCCTCCCATGTCCTTCAATATCTGGGAGCTACGATAAACACTTCCACTGCTCTAGCTTACCCCAGCCCAGCCAGGATAGCCAGTATACAAACCCTTGTCCCCAGGTTTCAAATGCAACACTCTCTTCCAGCCAGAGTGTTTATGCAGCTCATCGGCATGATGGCATCCTGCATTTTTCTCGTCCCTCATGCAAAACTTCAAATGCGTCCTCTACAACAGTGCCTAGCGCGCCAATGGAACCAGGCTCAGGGACATCTTACAGATCTGGTGTTGGTAGACAGCCGCACACATCGCTCTCTGCAGTGGTGGAACACCAACAATTTGTCCAAGGGGCGGCCGTTCCTAGAGCAGGTTCCACAAGTAGTACTAACCACGGACGCATCCCTTACAGGATGGGGAGCACACCTGTTACACCATACAACACAGGGCAAGTGGACCACTCAGCAGAAGCTGTTCCACATCAACCACCTAGAGTTACTAGCTATATTCCTAGCTCTCAAGTCCTTTCAACTCCACGTACAAAACAAAGCTGTCCTGATCCGAACAGACAACATCACAGCTATGTACTATATATAAAAACAGGGGGGGACACACTCTCCACAACTGTCCCAACTAGCACAGGACATTTGGAGGTGGGCCATTCCACAAAACATATACCTTCTAGCAGAACACCTACCAGGGGTTCACAATCAGATTGCAGATCTGTTAAGTCGACAGACACAACAGATTCACGAGTGGGAACTACATCCACAAGTTCTTCTACCC
Source organism: Calotriton arnoldi (assembly GCA_963921515.1). Lineage (NCBI taxonomy): Eukaryota > Metazoa > Chordata > Amphibia > Caudata > Salamandridae > Calotriton > Calotriton arnoldi. The sequence continues at coordinate 1,850,800 of CAWUFW010001169.1, forward strand.
TTCTTCCAGATGTGGGGCCAGCCAGACTTAGATCTGTTCGCCACACACCAAAACGCCAAATGCCCAACCTTCGCCGCCAGGCTTCCACACCCGCAGTCCAAGGGCAATGCGATATGGATGAACTGGTCCGGCAGATTTGTGTACGCTTTTCCACCGCTCCCACTCATCCCACTTGTAGTACGCAAGCTTCGACAACAGTCTCTCAAAATGATACTAGTAGCCCCTACATGGGCACGCCAACCGTGGTTCACCACACTACTGGAGCTATCAGTAGTCCCATACCAAAGACTACACCTCTCCCCAACAATGCTAACGCAGAGCCATGGAGAGATAATGCACCCAGATCCATCTCAGCTGAACCTTGCAATTTGGCTCCTGAAGTCCTAGAATTCGGTTACCTTAACCTACCCCCAGACTGCATGGACGTTATAAAAGAAGCTAGACGCCCAACTACCAGAGCCTGCTATGCAGCTAAATGGAAAAGATTCGCTATTTACTGCACTAATAATAACATCCAACCATTACAAGCCTCTACGCAAAACATCATTTGCTATTTGCTACATTTGCAAAGATGTAGTCTTGCATACTCATCCATACGTCTGCACCTCGCAGCCCTTGCTGCTTACTTGCAAAACAGGCAACACTTATCACTATTCAAAGTTCCCGCCATTAAAGCCTTCATGGAAGGCCTTAAGCGGATCATACCTCCCAGATTACCACCTTCCCCAGTGTGGAATCTTAATATAGTACTTACCAGGCTCATGGGTCCACCTTTCGAACCCTTACATAAATGTGAACTTCAATTCCTTACATGGAAAGTTGCGTTTCTAATTGCAATCACTTCTCTAAGGAGAGTCAGTGAACTACAAGCTCTAACTATACAAGAACCTTTCTTACAAATACATCATAAAAAGGTAGTTCTCAGAACAAACCCAAAATTCCTTCCCAAAGTCATTTCGCCTTTCCACCTTAACCAATCAGTAGAACTACCTGTGTTCTTCCAAAACCCAGATTCCGTGGCAGAAAGAGCTCTCCACACCCTAGATGTCAAAAGAGCCCTTATGTATTACATTGACAGAACCAAATCCTTTCGCAAAACCAAACAATTGTGTGTGGCTTTCTCTCCACCACACAAAGGTAATCCCATCTCAAAAGCCGGGGTTGCAAGGTGGATTGTTAAATGTATCCAAATCTGCTACCAAAAAGCCAAACGCACATTATCAGTTCCCCTAGAGCGCACTCAACACGCAAACTAGGGGCATCCATGGCATTCTTAGGGAACATTCCCTAGAAGACATATGTAAGGCAGCCACATGGTCTACAACACACACCTTCACTAAACACTATTGTGTTGATGTGCAAGCCAAGCAACAAGCTTCCGTGGGCCAAGCTGTCCTTAAAACCCTTTTTCAAACTACTGCAACACATACAGGTGACCACCGCTAGGGGAGATACTGCTGTACAGTCTATGCACAGTGTGAGCTCTGCAGCTCACATGCCTCGAACGGAAAATGCTACTTACCAGTATGCATCTGTTCCTGGCATGTAGAGCTGCAGATCCTCACACGCCCACCCACCTCCCCGGGACCTGTATGTGCTCCAGTCCTATCTTAATTAGATACACACACATGGACATCTCTTTTCTTTTCTACTAACTCCATCACTCCCCAATATGGCGAAAAACAATCTGAGGATGGAGTCGATGCCCATGCGCACTATTGTCCTAAGGAGGAGTCACCTATCACATGACTACAAAGACTTCTTCGAAGACAACAACAAAGTGCAAGCATCCGAGCCCAACACCAGATGGCGATCTAATGCACAGTGTGAGGATCTGCAGCTCTACATGCCAAGAACAGATGCATACTGGTAAGTAGCATTTTCCTTAATCATGCTATTTATTTATCCAGGAACTGTTCATGTTAGCCCTTTAGCAATAAGATGCCTCCATCTGCCTTTAAAAGTCTATCTCTGCTCAACGGCTATTTACCCGTGATTGCCTAAAAAAAGGCAATAAGTCTGAGCTGAATTTAGTTGCACACATCTGACAAGTGACACTATGACCCAAGGTATAATCAGCCATTCTTGGCATTTGTCAAACGCGTGTTGCACCGTTGGGCTGGTGGTTTTTCTTTTAACACTTCCATTATGGGTTCAAAACCCCAGAATGCAAAGTGATGTTGGCCAAAGTACCACAACATGCAAAAGCTGTTATGTGCAACACTGAGCCATAAATAAGTAAGTTGTGATTTACAATTTTACGAAGTCTTCTAGTCCATTTCTCAAACTGCTTGTTTCACATGTAAAACCAAAAGCAAATTCTGGTCCCATATTCGGTCACTGTTTACGCTTTCATTCACATCCTGCATTAAAACTAGCAGTGGCAATGCAAATCATTGTCTTTTGTGTAGTGGAAAGTTTTATATCAAACTTCACAAAAAAAAGCTACAACATGGAACGCAGCAACTCTACTTTCCATAAAACAAAGAATATATAAAGGATGGGTGGCAGTAGCGGGAGGAACATCACACAGTTCTCTCACACATACAGAACAGGTGCCACGCAAGCAGCTAACACACCAAAGAGGGAGTGAGGAGATTTTAAAGGACTGTTGTATGCTCTCCATAAACAGACCTAAACATACAAGAAAACCAAACTTGAAGAAATAGCCAAACCTTTTATTACATTACCATGCATTTAGGTGCTCGTGTACGATGATGAACCTTTGTCCACCTAGAGTGGTTTGCTTCATCAGAAGGCTCTGAGAAGCATCCTAGAGCACTACTGTTCAGTTGTTGTACAGTCTCCGAGTTACGGGTTCCTAGCTTGGGTGAGAGTATCTCCCCTCCTATGTTAACATTTATGTTCTCCCTTTGTTAAATTGTTCGACTTGTATTAAAATTGTTTGCGTACGCTAAAAATGTTGTTACTGGTGTTCCTTTACCACAACATTAAGTACAGGATGATCAAGCACTGGACCTTGCTTATTTTGTCTGTCAACATGTTTCAGCATATTGCCCCAAAGGAGTCTGACGCTTTCGGTATTGCATATGATATATTGTGGAAGTCCTTGTTTGATAGGGCACATCCTTTGTTCTTTTTATAACATTGGGCACTAACAGTGGAAATCAAACTCTTCTTCATTTAGCATGTACACCTTGGGCAGAAACAGTGCAAGCCACCCTCCTCCAGAAGACAGATACTGCTAAAACAGTTGCAGCATAAGCTTTCCCCATCACAAGACAGGCACAAATTGTGCAGCAGCAATGCAAACTTTGCTGCCTCAGAACAGGTACAGCATGACCATAGCAAAGCAATGTTTGATCTTTCACAGAAGGCCGCAAGTGCACTCTTCCAATCCTCCTGAACAGATCCAGCAGAGAAGATTAGTACAAGCTTTCAGATCTAACTGAACATACACATTGAAGGCATGATTGACATATAGCGTACAGACAGCTCTCTGGAGCGGCTGTTCACTCACTCAGAGGAATTTATAGGTGGAGGAGTGAGTGCATATGGAAGTTCTGATACCATTCTAATTTGGTTGATATTCCCTGCTGGCATTCTGAAAGTCTGGCTGCTGTCAATCTAAGACCTGTTGTTTGAGTTGATTCTTTGATTTTCTGCATATTAAAAGTAGCCATTACCTAGTAGGTCACTGTTATTTGGAGCAGATCACCCGCAGTCTAAGTAACTATACTCAGACACATAGATGCCAACCTCTTTGAAAGGGTTTTAAGTGCATGCATCAGGCGCTGTGCAATTCCAGCCTATGTACTGCACCTGTTCAAAATGCTGAGGGCCACCTGTGGTTCAGAGTACCTGATTTAGACACTGCCTCTTTAGGTGGCGACCCATTACTAATTCCTGAGCCTCTTCTGCGAGGACTGTATCTCTTCACACCTTCCCTTTGCTGCTCCAAAATGGAAATCAAGGAGCTGAGTCGATTGTTTCATAGCAGTGGTCCATTAAGAGGTGTGTGTGCTGCTTGCAGCCACTGTGGCAGTCATCACAGAAGAGCCCCATTGGGCAGACATCCATTTCACCATAATCCTCTATTCCTGCCTTTCTGTATATCCCATTTCTCCTATCCTTTGCCAAATGCTAACCCACTTTGTACACAGCTTCTCCCTATTCCACTTTTCAGTTTTCCTTGCCACACGCTTTGCTCTTGTAATTTGCCCCTCACCACCTGTGCCACATTTTTTGCTCATCAGTGTGTATTCGGATAGTTCACCACCATTTCGATGAGCAATGGTTCTACCCTTCCTATAAAAATAAATCAACAAAAGAAAATACTCCTCTCCATCTACTCCAACAACCTATCTACCCCCACTCCAGTCAGGCCCTCACACGTTCCATTTCACAGAAACTGCACTCGCACGTTTGTCTTCCTCAACACCGCACATCACAGCCATTTCACTTCCATTCTCAAACTCCTGAACTTTTCCGCTGCCTTTGACACTATTGGCCATCACACACTACTCTCTTCTTGCATCACTAGCCTTGCTCAAACCTGGTTCACCTTCTACCTCTCCAGCAGCACGTTTACAATTACCGGGGACACAGAAACCTGCACCCACGGCCAGTGCGTGTCCGCAAGTATCAGTCGATGGCCTACGTCTGTTCCACTGCACATCCTCTCTCTGTAATGCCTCCTCTTTCAGCTTCTCATATCACCGCTCTTAGAAGCACCCAGATCTTCTTCTCCCATTTTTTCCCTTATCTGCAAGCCCTCATCTCTGTGCTATAGCCATGCGGCACTAACTGGCCCTACAATCACTCCAAAAGAGAAGCTTTGCTCTTTCCCTCCACCATTTCACCCTCCCGTCTTCTCATTTCCCTCTGACTGACTGAATTTTGCTTCCTCAGCTGTAAGCCTTGGTGCTCTCTCCAGGTCATGTAGGAAGATGGAGGCTTTCATCTCCACTGCAGGCGCCGCCACCTTCAATTGCTTAAGATGCCCAAGATCTGCAACACTTACTGTTCAACGACAAAACTGCTCCTGACCTCACTGGTCTTCATTTGACTTGAGTACTGCAGCAGTCTTCTGGTGGGCTGTACCAAGTATACCTAGGCGCCTCTAGACAAGGTTGCTACCTGCACTCTGTTTAACATACCTAAGGACCTCCTCCCCTCCCGGCACCAATCCACCGGGATCATAGCCAAGAAAACGGCCTTAACTGCAAATGACTGGTAATAGCCGTCAAATCAGTAATTAGTGTTGCTCTTAGCTGTCTGTCCCACCATATCCTGCTACACAACAGCTCGAAACCTCCAATCTGCTGATCAGTCTTTCAGTTACACTCAAGCCACCCTGTGCAGGGTCCCGGGTCCGAGCCATTTCCATCACTTGTGCCGTCAAATCACTCCGAGTTCGGAATTGCAATGCCAATATTATTTGCAGCAACAAAAAGCTGAAGATGGCGAAGCACCCACTATTCTAGTAGCAGATAACAGGCGTCTGACATACGTTGTGTGTTCCCTTAGCCAGGGGTCTGACACATCTTCTTGTCCCTCCCAGGTCAGCCAGTGGGGCTACTCATGCCCCTGAACTCTGCTTCCTCCTGCTATGTGAGGAATACACATTCATCGCCTATGGACCATCATTGCAGTGTGCGTTTCTGGTTTCTCTGCTCAGAAATAAAGAACGTAAACAAGTCTGGTATATATTTGATTTTATTTTTATACCTCTGCGGTGCACCTAAGGCTGCTTCGCCCATCGTGCTGGGCAGAGCTCTTGCAAATGGACGGTGCCCTAGCTGGAAGGTCACGACCACTCTACACATACCCTCCTAGGGACCAGTGCAAGTCGAAAGGGCTTCGCGCCGTTTACTGTAACCTTTACACCCGTTTACTGGAGACCTGATTAGGGCCTCTCTGCACTTTAGACCCCCATCAGTTTTCAGGCAGCATTTGAGAAGTTGCCAAAGAAAGCCTCACCCGGACCACAGTTGTTCCAGCGCTCTTCTCTGATGGGACTGGTAGAAACGCTGATTCAGCCCTTGTAAATGGAACATTCTGAGATGGAAAGTGTCCACCTGCGCACTTTTGAAATGGAATTCAGAACCCTGTTACAATCACACAAGCCAGTCTGGAGAGAGACTCCATCAACATCAGGAAAGGAGGCGAGGAATGAACAGGCTCAAGACTGTGCTTTGTCATGTTTGCATGGGTGTCAAGGATGGAAAAGAGATGTCCTGGTGAGCAAGTGAAAAAAACATGAAATGGCAACACATTTCTAGGCTATGAAAGGACCATCTCTTCAAAAATCTAGTCTGAAAGTATGATGTGAAAAGTGTAAAAGTGGGTGTCTGTAACACGGGAAAAGGAGAGTCCAGACACTGCTCAGTGTGAGTGAAACTTCATCAGAGACGAGAGCAGGCACTTCAAGAGAGAAAGAAGGCGCAGCCAAACTGTGTCTGGAAGTCACACATGAGACTTCGGTTTGTGAAATGACTTTTCTTGCACATGAAAATGAGCCTGCTGCTATCCATTGGAAGGCACAGTGTGGTCCCGGATGACTGTTACGAGGCGCTTCTTGCATGAAGTCCTTCCTTGCTCTCTGAATCCACTTGGGGTGTGCTCCTGTGTTGTGAGAGATCTTTGCGTGAAGCGATTGTCTTCCAGGTGAAGAGCCCCATGACCTGAAGATGGAAACAGATGCTGCTCCTCTGGACATCTTTGGTCCCTGTCCTCCTGCCTGAGTGTATGAGATTACTAATCCCCTTACTCTTGAGATATTCCAGTTAAATATTTGAAGGGAATTGATCAAGGTAAACCTCATTCTAACAGCAGAACTTTAAATGAAACTAGGAATTCGTTCGCCTTGGCTATCAAACTAAGTAGGTTGACTTTGAAATTCACATATTTATTTAGAGCGGGTAATTGAATATCATCTTTTTTTCTGATTTGAAGTGTTGTCTCCCAAGTCTTAGTCTGGATCTGCGCCTTGCCTGCACTGTTTTAGATTTCATGTGTTTATTGTGAGAAATGAAGTAGCAGGCAACGTTTCTTGGAAGAAATAATCTGAATCTCTCACTTACAAAGTTTTAGTGTGCGCGTTATTCAATATTTTATATATTGATTGTATATTAATTGTTACCTGTAAGGTGTTGGACTCCGCATAAACAGGTGAAACCTTGGCGAAAGAATGAAGGCAGACGTGGTTTCTACCCTTACGTAGGTGACCGTCGCGGCGGCTCTCGAAGGTTGGGCCCTTCACTCTGCTTATTGTGTCCTAGATCAGATGAGGACTACTACAGTTATGAGCAACACCAAGGAAAATCAGTACATAAGAAGACCAGCATTGGCACAGCCAATAGGTCTTGAGTTCGCTGCCGGCCTTTTGGCTTTTTTAACGCTTGTTTTGTCACGGTTTTTGTAAAGCTATTTTTTTGAGGAGCTGCTGGACCCTCACTAAGTGAATGGCACAATAACAGTGGATGAAGATGGCTGGCTAAAAGCGCGTACAACAATGTAGATATGTATGTATGTCATGGCTAACGCCAGACCTAGAAAGCAAATAAAAAAGACCACGCCACACTGTTGAAACACATTTGAATAGCTGCAAAAATGCTTGAAAACAAACGTGTGAAAAGTATTTTATATTCTTTCACTCATTTTGTGTGTTCCTTTGTCAGTTTGGGGGACTCGCCATACAAACCCTTTAGGGTATGGTCTGTCTTTAGGAATCAGTACTCTGCCTTGACGGGCGTTGATAGTAGTTACAGTCCCCCCCCCTAGGGAGGTTCCTGTTTGCCCTCTTGCCCCTGCTGTGTTTGTGAGACTCCAGATTGCTGTATACAGTCCCACCCCATCTGTTTGTAGCTCTGCAGAAGGTTACCCTCTGTATATTAATGCAGAAATCTGTCCGCACACTGCCTGCTATGCAGTAAGCGATGTAGGACACTGTGAAGAAAAAGTCCCTTCGGGGTTTAAATGTTTTTAATTCACATCCTTTTTCTTTCTTATTTGATAAATTTGCCATTGTGTTCTTATTTTGTACTTCATGACTGGCATAACACTTCAGATTTGAATCTAGGAATTTGATAAGATTTTAGTGGGGCACTTATGATTGACAGGGAATGATGAAAGGCTTAGTCTGTGTTCACTGAACTCGACAGTGTGAGCTGTTTCATCAGTTCCTTAAGGTTCTTAGTCCCCTGTTTCTCACTGCCATGCTCAGGGGGATCCCCCGTTTTCCTCCAGTTTAACCTCAGGTTCTAAGATCTCTTCACGGTTGGCTCGAGGGATGTAAATGAAGGTTGGAGCCATGGAATCTGCTCCCTTCTGTGGATCGGAACTGGAGTGTCCATGTCTTGGTTTCAGATACTCGGCTCCCAGCCGCAGAGCCAAGTAATTCACACCGCAGATCCTCTGGAGGGGGTTTATCGTGTTGTGGTGTTCTCTGCTGCAGTGCACTTAGACATTGGCCCTTTAGAGCTGTCAACAGGATGGTCAGTGTAATCCCCTTCATCAAGAACTTGGACAGTCTAGTTACCGCTGTGCTAGTCCTTCCTGCAATTGGTGTTTTATTCTTCTGTTATGGATCTGGCAGGGTGTCCGCAGTGTTGCTTTAATCTCCTTTTGTGTCTCTTGATTTACCGTTCAGTAGTTTCAGACTCCAATCTGAGCTCTGTAGCGCTGACGTTCTGCGTTTTTTAAATTTCAAAGCGCACTACATGCACGTGGCGATAGCTGGCAATACCATAGTGGTTAGGAAAGCCTTGATAGTGTAAAGTAAACTTGTTAACCTAAAAAGTGACTTTCAGGGATCTGACACTCCGCAGGGATGCATCAAGACCCACCATCTAATGGCAATGTATAGATCACCATGTGATGCTCAGCCAGCCTGTCACAGTTAAGCCGGATAAAGCTGCAGACTGAGTACACTGCTGATCCTTGGGCGATCTAAAAAGCTTGCTAATCCAGTTCTGGTAGATTGAATATAAACCTTTCCACAACGTCGGACCTGCCTACCTCAACCACCGTCTCAACATCAACCAACACTCCAGGCAACTGCGCTCGGCCTCACTCCTCTTCGCGCACATACCCCGCATCCGCAGGACCAAGGAAGGATGACGCTCTTTTTCCTACATCACCGGCAAATCCTAGAACGACCTTCCACACCACATCAGGACCTCCCCATCCCATCTCAAATTCTGCAAGAAAATGAAGATCTGGCTATTCGACTAGGAGCCTGATCAGCCTACCCACATATTCCAGCGCTTGATACCCCTCGAGTGATAATAACGTAGAATTTGCCCACACTGGGCTCCCGTACAGGGACAAGCTTATTATCAGGAATCAGAAAGAGACCAGAGGTTCCTGAACTGTAGGAGACCCAGGGGAACCCAGCAGGGCAAAAGAGTTTACTGATGGGTTTCGTTTGTGCATTTTCTAAGCTTCAGGAGTGTGCATTTTCTAAGCTTCAGGAGTACCAATGGTGAGCTTTCCCTAAACAACCACTTCAACGCCCATTTATCTCCCAACAATCTCTCTCTTTCGTCTTCAGGCCAATAAAACAGTGTGAGACTTTCTGCAATTCCAAACTACGGGGCAGCTCATATTTTGTGTCATTGTTCTTCTGCCTCTCGGTTCTCATGGGTTTGACTGTGCTTCAAAGTGATGCTATGTGGTGAAGCAGAACACAGTGAGGGAGTCACCAGGGTGAGTGTGGAGCAAGCAGGGAAAGCCTTCTCCCAGTCCTGCCTAAGTCATATGGTGTGGTCTTCCTACTGGAGGTCTCAGGGTATGATGTAGTCTCTGTGTCCCCAGAAGGCTCATCAGCGTATGTCCAATTCTGTCAGTCTCATCCAGGGGGGCCAACGCAGCCCGAGACATTATTATGTGTACTGGCCGAGGGCACAACATTTCACAACCTCTTCTAAGGATTTAGAAAACTAATCTTTCCAAATGAATACCACATTAGTGACTGCGCAGAAGACATGCGCCTTGTAATTTCCAAAAGTATAGTCACAAGTTCTAAGGAATAATGAATTTGTTCCTTGATAGAGTTTATTTCCTCATGTTCTGGCCAGTAAGCATCACATGTATTCCTGTGTGAGGCAAGAACCAACACAGTGGCAGAAAATTGGAAACTGGTGACATATTAACATTTCCCCCCCCCAGTTAACCTTAAAGTATCATACGTGGGACAGGGGCAGGCTGCTTACCTGCACCAGCTATAGTCTGTATATGCACACACAACAGTTTGCCTGACGTATTTCGGGCATCGCTCCATTATGATGTAACCAGTATAGAAGGGCTAGCCATTGAAATCAGGCTGCATAAATTAAAAAAGATGTAGGGACTTGACAGTAATTAGATGGAGTTCCCTATTCCAGCAAGCCAAACAAAGTTGCAGCAGGGACAAAGCTCCACCCTGAGAAAGTACTTTTGTGTTTGTACATGTTTTGAATGATATGGTCATGGAACAGTGGACGGTGATCATTCAGTGCTGATGAACAACGTTTCTTTGGCACCCCTTTTCGGTGATTCCCCATTGGCGCTTTGTTATGCTATTGTTTGTTGTTTCTAGTTTGGCAGACTGGGTCGTCTTATCCTTTGACCCTCATGCTCTGTCTTCCTAAAATATTCCCCTTTGCTTCTGTCCTTGCTACGGTGTTCGCCCTCGTTGAGATCTTGTGTCTCTTACTGTAGAATGCATTTTCTTTGTTAGCCCACTTCTACACTGCTGGCTTCTGTGTTCCCTACTAGGCTGCCAAGCTTCCCTTTGGCCCTGATGTAACACGCTGGAATGCTGTGAAGGGCAGGGTGGGGTCGTGGCCCCATGTCGGGAGACTCTGCACTTCTGGACATGTCTTGAATGTCAGGGCATTTTCCTGGTCTTGCAACACCTGGTAGGGTTCCTGACGGCAGGGGGGATGAACTCTGCCATCGATGCCTTGCGGCTCATGAATGGCATCTACTTCCAGATGTGGTGCAAGATCTCTTCCGTGACTGGTGAAAACCTTGTTTAGATCTATTCGCCACTGCAGAGAACATGCAATGTCAGCACTTTTGCACATTGAAGTTTCCAAGTCGGTTCTCACTCAGAGACACGTTTCGTCTTGAGTGGGATTCAGGACTCCTGTACGCGTTCCTGTCGATACCACTCCTGCCCTGAGTTCTGAAGAATATCAGGACGGACCGGGCCAAAGTTATCCTTGTGGCTCCAGATTGGGCATGGAGAGTATGGTATCCTGAACTCCTGAGCATGAGCATTGGTCCTTCGATCAGGCTGCCCGCTCGGGAGGACCTCTTGTCACAGCAACAAGGCAGGGTTCTGCACCGAACCTGTGCATTCTCCGCCTTTATGCATGGAAATTGAGTGGCGACTGTTGAGGCTTAGATTTCCCTCCCTAAGTCTGTGAGGTCATCTTGGCAGCCAGACGTCCCTCCACAAAGACTGTATACTCCTGGGTTTCTTGGCATAGTGCACTGACAAACATGTTGACCCTCAGTATGCACCCATGTGTTACTGTTTGTTTTGTTTTTAACCCAGCAAGACCTTTCTCTGGCCACAGTTAAAGGGTATCTTACGGCCATCTCTGCTTTTTTGCAGTTGCCGGATCAACCCTCCCTGTTCAAGTCACCTATTGTGACACGTATTTTGAAGGGCCTCCAACATATGTTTCCACCCAAAACTTTAGTTATTTCCCAATAAGACCTTAGTTTGGTTTTAACATTCTTAATGTGGTCAGTCTTTGAACACATTCATAGCTCCCCTCCAAGACTACTGATGATCAAGACAGTCTTACTGGTGGCCATCACATCGGCTAGGAGAGTCAGCGAGCTGCAAACCTGTTCTCTTTACCCTCCGTAAACCAGCTTCTTTCCAGACAAACTGGTTCTATGCACCATGTCTCCTTTTTGCCTAAGCTGGTGACACCGTTCCATGCTAGCCAAAGCATAACCCTGCCGACCTACTTAGCTCCGCCTCATCCGCCCAAGGATGAGGAGAGACTCTACCGGTTGGATACAAAAGGAGCGTTGTCACTCTAAATAGATCGCACAAAAGAACACCGGGTGGACAATCAGCTTTTTCTGTGGTTCACTGGAGCGAAGAACAGGGAAGCATTGCAGAAACAAACCTTTTCCAAATGGATTGCACTCAGTAGTAGGATCTTTATGCACTGCCAAAAATGCAACCCCTAGAGGGCTTTGGGGCTCCTTCTACCAGAGCCAAAGCTGTGACCACTGTGCTTGCTGGTGTAGTCCCTATCCTGGATATCTGTCAGGCTGCGACGTGGGAATCTTTGCACATGTTCATCAAACACTACTGCCTTGACAATGAGTTCCATCATAACGGGCACTTTGCCAATTCGGTCTTCCAGGACTTTTTGGTCTGAACCAGTTTGCAGACCCACCTCCAGGGAGGTATTGCTTTGGTATCTTATTCTAAGGCAATGAATCTGTGGCTAGAAGTCTCTAGCAGATGAGCAAGTTACTTACCGTTGATAACGCCTTATCTGGTCGAGACTCTATTTAGCCACAGATTCCTTACTAGCGCTCCCAACCTCCCTGCTACTGCAAACTGGTCTTTTGAGCCGATCCCTGTAGGCCCTTAGCTTGCACTCTGGTTAGTCAGCCTTCTGATTTGGCTGAATAGTCCCGAAAAGAAACGGATGTGAGCGTGCTCGAATGGCGCCACTGTCGATACTTTGCATGCTGCATCCGGTGCGAACCCTGATGCGGAGCTGATTGACGCCACCTACCGGTACGTAGATTTACTGCTCAAGATTTTCCAGATCCAGTCTTGACTCCAGAGGATAGTTCTAATGTAAGGAATCTGCGGCTCAATAGAGTCTCTACCAGATAAGGCGTTACCGAAGGTGAGTAAAGTGTTCTTATCTGCCAGTGATGTGGGTCAGACAAGACACCCAGTGGAAGGCTATTTCCTTACTCATTGGTTACCTTTGATTGAATGCTTATTACGGTTGGGTTGGCTAGATCGAAGTGTGGCTCTGCTGTAACTACATTACCTTCTCATCACTTCCTTCAGTCTAACCCCATCCTTGAAGCAAGCTATACGCTACCTGCTGAAAAGTAAAATGTTTGAATCTTTGCCCCTTCATGTGTGACCACCTCTACACAGAATCCTCCTGTTTTGTCTGTTTCCCCTGGGAGGGCCTCTTGTCGTGCCTTTTCTGCTCCTGGTTTCATGGCCTCTGCCTCTTCTCTTTGTGCTTCTGCCTTGTGGCCTCTTCTGGCTGTGCATGATTGCCTCCTTGCCTGGTGGCTGGCTTTGGCTTCTTTAGCTTTCTTGTTGCGTCTTCATTGTCCACTCTTATGGGCACCTTCTCTATTGCGACCTCCTGTGCTGCCCATCTTGGTTGTGCTTTCTGCATTTCAGACTTACTGTTCTTGTTGACTGACTTGGCCTTGGTGCTTGGCTTTCGATCCTTTCCTTTGTGTTTGGACTGTATCCTTGTTAGTTGAAATGATTAGTGATCTATCAATTGCAGTTGCATCTGCTTTGGTAGCTTCAATTATTTGCGAGTGATCTCCTTACTCTGCCTTTTGTGTTATGCAGGCCATCTTGAAATTGATATGTGCTTCTAGCTTCTTTAAAAAGTGCAAGTGAAACTAGTTTACAGGCTTGCTTCAGGCTCAGACTAGTTTGAAGGTCTAACCTTGGGTGCTGTTGGTCTAACCGATAGAGGCCTGTGTTTAATTTGAGGCCCCTTGCATCCTGATTTGGGATGTCCATTGGCCAGAGTTGGGTGCACGACTCCCGAGTCTGTGTTCAAATGGCCATATAACTGTGTTCATTCCGTTTTACTAAAGCTGCGCTTCTTTCCAACACTAACTTTGAATCCTGCTTACTGGTAACACCGGCTCCGTCTTAGCCACCTTGATCTAAAGTGTTCAACCAATTGTTCAATGAAGCATCTGTTGTTTATCTGAACTGTTAAGCATTTTAAAGCGGAGTACTGAAAGGAATGAATTAATGGTGATATTGGTAAAGCGCATGTAACGAAGCATTGTCTCTGATTGGTGTCCAGACCTTGCCATAAGTTGCTTAAATTACTTTGATCTCAGTCCAGGCTGTCTTTGCTTGCTTCAGTCAGTTGTGCCAAGCTGCTGACTTGATGTAAGTCACTGTGGTTATCAAAGTCACCAGATGGAAAATGAAGAAATCCCTGAGGCTTGTACTGCTTGGCCCTTTTGTAATAATAAAGGGGACAAAGTAATGTTCAAATGTCTCCTTACTACTACTACTGCTGCTACTAGTACTACTACAAGTATGCAGAGCTCGAAGGCCCACACCGGTCACGGCGGTTTTGAACAGTCTTTTAACTTCTACGTAGGCCTAATAATGCCTCTGTACTCTGCACTCACGCAGAGCCCTCGTTGGAACTTGCAGAGTGTTTCCTTCCAAAAAGTGTGGTGCTCTTAAGGTGTTTCCTTCTCTTGCTGTAACTTGGGGTTGTGTTCTCTGAATTGCCTGTGTGTGTGTGTGGTGGGTGAGGGTGGGTTGGGTAGTGTGGACTCCCATGCTCGCTTGTCACCAGTTCGATAATAGTGAAGGGACTGGAGAATGATATGTAGCCTTTCTTTCTCATAAGTTGACGGTGTTTGAGCTATGGATTTGAAATTTCTATAAATGTTTTTTTTGTTGCAGTTGATCCAGTACAAGGCAGACATAAATGCAGTGAATGAACATGGAAACACTCCCTTGCATTATGCCTGCTTCTGGGGTCAGGACGAGGTAGCTGAGGTAAGTCTTTGTTTTTAATCCTCCCTCTGTTACCTCTTTTTATGTGATCTCCAGGTGAGGCATCACCCATGCCTTCTCCCATTGGATGTTGCGCTTCTACCCCTCTAGTTGGGATTCAGCTGGTGTCCTCACTGCTGAGAGGCTCCACTGCTGTCCATTCTTTGTGGTGTTTTGTGGCTAGCCTCACCCAGGTGTAGGGTCTGCCGATGCCCCTTCCTCCAAGTGTTGTTTTATGCATGGATTCCTGGCTTTTTAGTGAGGATATCTGGGAGTTAGTTTTGTTATTTTTAATGGGGTTTTGCATGCATGCAGTCACTGTAACCCCTTGAAATCTACATATGCACTAGACATAATAATGTGGTGCATGTATCAAAGGCTCTTTCTGACCTTCCTCTGCGGTTGTGGATGTTTTTATGTGATTCGTCCACGATGAGTGCTCCATCGGTTCTCAGAAAATATTTAGAAACCTACCCTTCACCATGTTTGAAAAATGTCTGTCCCCTTACCCTCATTCCCCCATCACCCCATGGCTGGTTTGTTAATGGCTTCCCCATTAGCTAATGTCTCTTTTTCTCGACAGTCTTGCCAGCAGGGCGGCCTTAGCCCAGAGTCCTGTCTGATATTCTGTGCCAAATTTGTACTGAGGTACCTTTGACGAATGTTTCCACTGTTCTAAGAACACACGCTTGTTATGACCAACACCTTGGCTCTCTACTAACCAGTCCTCCTATTTCTCTGTAGCTGTCTCACTAGTGGCATCTGTCACTGCACACTAACCATTTCTTCTCCTCCCACAGGATTTAGTGGCCAGTGGTGCTTTAGTGAGCATCAGCAACAAGTATGGTGAGATGCCAATGGACAAGGCCAAGGCTCACCTCCGGGAAATCCTGAAAGGTGAAGTGTTTCCATTCCAAGCAACACTCCGCTTTAGGTCCTCTGCGGTTGCTATTAGCGCTATAGTATAGCGCTTCATTTCATGGCAAGATATTTGGAATCATGTTGTTCAACTTTGTGAGATCAGAAGATGTTAATAACCTGGCTAGGCGTGAATGTCTGATTCCAGTGCTTCCCAGCAATTCATGTCTTGCAGAAACCCACCTGTGAAAAAGACTTCCATCTTCACATGCAATTGAGAATGGTCTGTGTAAGAGGAGCATTATGGGATGTTTCTGAATGTGATTGAGTTTTATTTCCTGAGGGAACATGGGTCCATCTCTAATAAAGCACAGAGTCCCTGCAATTCACTTTGCAATGTTTATTTGCCAATATCACTATGTAGCGAGTAAAAGATTTATGACAGTTTTGCGACTGAAGAGTTTTTTGGATGAATGATGTGCCCAGTATTGTCTGCTTGTATATGGCCCACCATTGGTTGGACCTGAAGGAAGAGGAAGCTATTTAATGCAGTGTAAGGAGCTCAGATTGCTTTCAGTGATCTGATGCCGCATAATTTAACTACTCATTTCACATGACCGAGGACAAGCCTCAAGCTTAACAATGAATGCCCACGTTCTTCTAACCAGGCACTTGCAGGAGTTTAATAATCATAGCAGCCTGTGCTTTTTGAAGATGTTGACGAAGAACTTGGACACTTAAGCACAATTTTTAGTACACAGATTTTGTGATTAGCATATATGTGTGTGTGAGACAAATATTAGTTCATCCTATCGAGCCAACGGTGTCAAAATTAATTCCTCCAGGACTCAAATTATCTTTGTTAAACTTTTTCTTTGTAGACCGGGCAGAGAAGATGGGGCAGAGCTTGGGTAAGATTCCATACAAGGACACCTTCTGGAAGGGAACAACCCGAACGCGACCCAGTAAGTCTTTGTTTTCACATTCACTGTGGGTGATGAGTTTCAGTGACTTACCTGTGTTCATTATGTCTACCAAATGCTGGGTTTATGCTTTAGAAAGGTCTGCTTTTATGTTTTTTCATTGTTCTTTCCTGTTCAGCCAATTTGTCACACTCCCACCATGTTAGACCGGTCCTCCGCATAACGTCGTTAGTAAATTGAAGGTGTTGCAACAAGTGTTAAATACTCAGACTTACAGTTAGTCAGTTTAGCTTCAGCCTTAGGTATGTATGCTGTTTTAGTATGCTTTTTCTTCTTTTTTTCTTAGATGTAAAGATGTTGGAGCATTTTTTTTCTGTTTCAGAATGTATTAAGTTTCTTGTATATATGTACAATGTATAAAGTGAAAACCTATGTCCAAAGCAGCCTAGTGTTGTACAAAAGATGCAGCCTAGGAGTAAAAGACTATTTTGCAAGAAAGATGAACATAGAAGGAAGTGGATTAACTGTGTTAATTGGCAGAGGCTAAGATTGCATGGGGACCCTAGAAGCATGCTGAAAGGAGAATTCTTGATTTTTATATGTTCTTTGTTCGTCTTTCTGTCTGGTGATTTATTTTGTGTTAAGCTGCATAGTTATTTTACAATGTATTTGTTAAAAGAGGTGTAGTTTAAGTTTTTTTTTCTCCCAGTCCCTGCTATATAATGATAGATTTCATCACTTCAGTTCTGTAGCCCTTGCAGATAAGATGAGCTGGTTGGACCCAAACACCTTTTGGGGAGGAGGACAGCAGGGCCACAGGGCAGAAGGGGGCTACTGGGCCCCAACTATGATGGTGGAGATCATTTGCCGCCGGCGTCCTGGGGTCCGTTTTACTCTGGCTCTACAAACTGGGACAAGTACGCCTCTTTCAGCACTTGACTCTGTGTACAGAGGGCAAGCAGTCAAAGCCTTCTCTAGGAGGTAGTGTGGGGTACAAATCCAGGAGAGACTGAGGGGACCCCCTCCTAGTACGGGTTATTCCTGGCTTTGCTTTCTAGAATTGTTAGCTTTCTCTAGATGCTCCAAACACCGAGCTTCTTCTCCTGCACAGTCTTTCTTGCTGCTGGGCCAGGCACACTCCTTCCCTCTCAACAGGCAGTCAGGCTTTTGGGCACTTCTGGCAGAACCCCTGCTCCTCCAGCAGAAAGTGCAGACTCCAGGTGATGTCGCCTTGCCTCTGCACTGTCAGGCAGACACCCACCCTAGCTGCGCAGCAGCTCATTGAGTACTTTCTGGAGTAGCTACTTGGAGAAGAATGTGGGATTTGAAGCACGTGGAGTGATTTGAATCCCACTTTTATATTAATTTTCCAGTGAGGCGATGTTGACCCACTGTCTAGAGCTTAAGAACCTTTTTGGGTTGGCTTTCTTTCAAACTTCATTTTCAGCCTGCCCCTCGGACACAGGCTTTCTGCACTGTGACAGATCTCACTGCAGGTTGCAGTGGCGCTGGCTCCGTGAAGGAGTATCTAATACAAGGGCAGAGTTAAAGATGAGATCTCTGCTCTTAGCTGTCATAAACCTTCCTGAAGCCGTAATCTAAAACAGACAAAAGGGCAGGCATGCCTTGAAATCTCCTCATCTTGAACCCCCGAAACTGCTGTCCCACACCTTATCCCAACCATCTACTAAATGACAGTGCTCAGAAAGAACTAATCAGCAGTGTTCTGCTAACAGGGCCCTCGTTCAGTTTCTAAAGGTAGCCCCGGTCTCCTCCTCCTCACTTCAACGTTGGGGTCTCCATCCTCCAATCAACAGGAATGTAGGCAATACCCTACTTACCCTGTTTGGGGAACCATCCTCACCCTCCATCTTGTGCCATGGCAAACCAGCAGCTTCCAAAATGGATCCCACTGGTCCAAGTACTCTGACTCAACAAACTGAGTCCTACTATCATAAATCTACACACCCACCACACTAGACTTCAGCGCAAAGTTTAGGGTTTCACATAACCGTGGAACTTATCATGGGAGAAGTACGTAGACCCACCTGTTTCGAACACAGGAAAAGATCTGGTCACACTACTGATTCACAAAAACATGGCAAGCTGCCGCCACCACTTCATATCATACACCCAGGGCATGGGCAGTAGTCTTATTCTGAAGGCTCACTTTGTGCGCCCCTCCAGGTCACAGAACATGTTCTAGACCTTGCATTGTCATGCACTATCCTAGGCCTCTGCACACACGCAAGATTAAAAGAACACTCCGGATACCAGTTTCACATGCAGTTGGGCACTCAGGTCAGGGGGCACATGCCCTTTTACCATGTAGAGGACGTTCCTGACCCAAAGGTTGGTGATAGTTACTCCTACTGTTAAGCATGCTCCTTCACATACTAGAGACGGGCAGGGATCTGGCGGAAAGGAAGAAGGTTGGTTGTAGTCTCATTCCACAAGAGCCGAGGGTTTGTGAGCTTTGTCTCTTTTTTAATCATACATCCGAGGATTCTAAAACTGTACTCTTTATTTAAATCTAAGACACTGAAAACCCCAGAGAAACCGTGTTGGGCTCATTGTGCCATGTCCTAGACATTGAGCTCAGGTGGTGCGCAGGCCGTAGAGCTCACCCTGCCAGTCTCCGAAATGAGGGCTCTGATGGTCGTAAGAGTAACAAGGAAATACATAATTTCTACATCAAAGAGATAGCTTTCTATAATTTAGAATTGCCCAAGTCAGTCCTGATGGAAGGTTTTGTTAACACGAAAACACGCAAATAAAGTGCCTGCAGATGAAGCCTCTGGAACTAAATTGGATTCCAAGACTAAAAAGCTATAATCGATATTGAAGCACTTTACTGTTGAAAAGAGCACAGCGCAGAAGATTCCTTCTGGGACAAAAGGTACAGCAAGGCAGCAAACTCAGCTTTGAAAGGCAATATAGTTTGAACGATGCATAGAGCGAAAGAAACTACTACACCAAAAAGACTGATGGAAGAATAGGTTAATGTGGTATCCAAGACTTACGACATAAAGAAACAAAAGAAGAGGCGCTGAAACAGCATTTACAGAAGAAAAAAACTGTGACATTTTGGTTTTCTAAAACTCCTGTAAAGAAACACTTTAGGATGCCCAGAGAAAAAAATGACCAGACAAGGTGGGGGGCACAAGCATGCCTGTTCCAACCACACCAGAGTGTACAACATGAGGATAATGAGTGAGAGACTGAGACAGATGATGCAGAACAGTAAGACAATGGGATGCTACATATGAAACTCCACATGAGAAACAATTTGGGCAAACTTTGATCCGCCAGTCACCACAAGATCATGTAGAATCTTATGTGGGTGATCAGGCCCCAGCTCCCACTTACCTAGTCTAAGGCCCTTTCAGACCAGGCCTCGCTGCCTCAAGGTCTCGCCTCTTTATTGCGCTCCTTCTTCTCGTCCTTCTCTGTCCTTTTCTCAATCTTTGTGCCTGTTTTCCACTCTCCACTCTTTCTTTGTGCCTATTTCCCACGCTCTTTCTATGTTTACACTTGCCACACGCTTTCATTGTGCCCCCTTGTGGCCGTTTTTTCGACTCTCCAGTCAGTCTCTGTGCCAGTTTTTCACTCTCCACACTCTTTGGCCCTGGTTTCCACTCTCTCTCTTTGTGCCCTTTCAGACCCTTCCACACTGCCTCGAGCCCCTGCCTTGTCCTTGCACTCTTTTCTTTCTCTCTCTCTCTCTCTCTCTCTCTCTCTCTCTCTCTCTCTCTCTCTCTCTCTCCACCCCTTTCCCCCCCTTTCCCCCCCATTCTCTGTCTCTTTGAGCCGTTTTCCACTTTCTCTCTTTGAGCCTCTTTGTGATCGTTTTTCCACTCTCTCTCTTTGGGCCTGTTTCTCTTGGGCCTGCTTTTACTTTGCGCCCGTAACTCCTGTGCTTTCCCTCCCCCCCCCTTCGCTTTCCCGCCTCCCCCTGCTCCTTACCGGCATCTGTCACGTGCCTTCACCTGCTCCCGACCCATCCCTAGCCCTTCCCCCCCCTCCCCAAGACCTACTTTTTATTTGCAGCTGTGGTGCAACCGCGCTGCTGGTGCGCCAAGGCAAGCCCGTCTGTGCCTGGAAAGCACCCAGTGCCACAAACTCTGGTCCGACCAAATGCTGTCACTACACAACCTCCAGCATGCAAGCACTCAATACCAGACGTCGCCACATCAGCTGTTTCCGCTCCTCACCTCGCTCCTTGGTAGAACATCTCTCATGCACTGCCTGGCATTTCACCTGCACCAGCACACACCTCCCCCCATTTGGCATGCTCCTCAACACCAGATCTATCAACAAAAAGGCCACTGAGGTCTGGGACACCATCAAGATGCACTCTCCGGACATCATCTTCCTGACAGAGACATGGCTAATCCCCACATCGGTACCCACCATAATCACAGCCTTACCACCGGGCTACAAGATCTCCCTCCAGAACAGACCGAATTAACCAAGAGGAGGACTCGTCATCGTGCACAAAGGCTCCATCACCTGCACCTCCTCCACTGACGAGGACACAACCTTCATGGAATATATTCACTTCTGACTTCAGACCGGCAACCACACCTCCATCAAAGCACCCTAGCTTACCGACCACCCGGACTACGTGCCACCTTCAGCAGTCTCCTCCCTAACTTCATTGCCCCTTTCGCCTTCAGCTTGAACAAATGTATCTTACTCGGCTACCTCAACTTCCATCTCAACAACGGAAAAGATCCCAACTTCACTGCCCCACTCGAGATCTTGAGATCCTAGGACTCACCCACATCGTCCAGGGCACCACCCACAACGCAGAACACACCCTCAACCCCATTTTCACAGCCAGCAACAAGGTCCAGTTCAGCCACCTCTCTCCACTCACCTGGACAGACCACTCCATTGTCCACTTCTTCATCGATGCACCACAATCCTCCTCTGCCAAGACTACCTACAACTTCAGAGATAGCTGGAACAAGATAATGACACAGACTGGACCAACACCCTCACCAGCCAAACCTCAATGGCGATTTGCTTGCCAACATCAAAGCCTTCAACAACTGGATCACTACCAGTGCAGACACCCTAGCTCCCCTGAAGAGCGTCAGACACTCTGCAACCAACACTAGCCAGCTGGTACACCAAAGAACTTAGAAACTCCAAACGACTCTGCAAACAGCTATAGAGAAAATGGAGAACTAGACTAGACACCACCGCAAGAAACACAAGTCCGTGCTCAGGAAATACCACACTCAACTGAATGAGGCAAGAAAAACAGCCTTAGCCCTCAGACTGGAAAACAACTGCAGAGAGCTCTTCAACATTGTCAGAGAATTCTCCTACCTCTAAGCCGTCACCAACTCCATCAGCGCTTCACAAGACCTCTGTGACAACTTCTCCAATTTCTTCCACAACATCTACAGCAACTTCAACCCCCAACGCAGAACACAAGAACTCATCAACCATTTGCTCACCATCGCCAAATTGGACCACCAGATCACTAACTGGAAACCCCTTACCTCTGAAGACACCACAGAAATCTTGAGAACTATCCCCTTCGGGGCCCTGACTGACCCCTGCCCACACCATATCTTTAAACCAGGAGGAACTCTGATCAGCTTTCACCTCACTACCATCAACACCTCCATCTAAAGTGGAACCTTCCTGGACAACTGGAAACCTGCAGAAATCACAGCCTCTCCTGAAAAAACCCACGGCAGACCCTGAAGTGCTCAGCAACTACAGACCCATCTCACTCCTGCCCTTCCCATCCAGTCGCAGAGGAAGCTATCAACAAACAACTCTCCAACCATCTTGAACAACACTACATATTAGACATCTCGTAGTCAGGATTCCATAATAACCACATCACGGAAACTGCTCTTATTGCAGCAACTGACGACATCCGGACCATCATGGACAAAGGCAAAACTGCTGCATTCGTACTACTCTACGTCGCAGCAGCTTTCAACACTGTCTCCCACAGCACCCTCATCACAAGACTTCACTACCTTGGAATACATGGTCCTGTCCTGAGCTGGCTGGTCTCTTTTCTCTCCGACAGGACCCAATGAATCAGGCTCCCGAACCCAAGAAGTGCATCTGCGGAGTCCATCAGGGATCATCGCTGACCCCTACGCTCTTTAACGTCTACATGGTGCCACTCACCCACGTCATAAGATCCCACAAATCAACATTATATCCTATGCAGATGCCCAGCTCATCATCTCCCTCACAGACAACAATCACACCACCAGGACCAGCTTCAACACCTGCATGCATAATGTAGCAAACTGGATAAAACAGAACTGCCTAAAGCTCCACACAGAAAAAACTGAAGTCTTGATCTTTGGGAGCAAGAGCTCTTCATGGGACTCCTCTTGGTGGCCAACAGACCTGGGACCCACGACCACCCACACTGACCACGCCAAAAACCTCAGCATCATCATGGACGACACTCACGATGGCCAAAAAAGTAAATGCCATCACCTCCTCCTACTTCTTCATCCTATGTATGCTCTGCAAAATATTCCATAGGCCCTCATCACCAGCAGACTAGACTACAGCAATGCACTCTACGCTGGCATCACAAATCAACTCATACAAAGACTCCAGACCACCAAGAACACTGCTGCCAGACTCATCCTCAACATTCCTTGCAATGCACACATCACGCTCCACCTCAGAGAACTACACTGGCTACCAATCCAGAAGCGTTGCCAATTCAAACTGCTCACCCACGCATAAAAGGCCCCCCACAACATCGGACCTGCTTATTTCAACCACTGCCTAAACTTCCACCAACCCAGCAGGCACCTGCACTCAGCCTCACTTCACCTCGTGCAAATAACCTGCAATCCTCAGAAGCAAGTCTGGAGGGTGCTCCTTTTCCTACAACTCCGCCAAATCCTGGCACAACCTTCCACGCCACATCAGGACCTCTCAATCCCTTCTCGAATTCCGCAAGAAACTGAAGACCTGGCTATTCAACTAGGAGCCCGATCCGCCTACTCATTGATTCCAGTGCCTGGATACCCCCCAGGTAATGAACGCGCTCTACAAATCCTCATAACATAAAATTCTCCCGGTCCTTCATCTCCAGATGACTTAGCAGTATACATGTCTGTGGTAAAGAGAGCAGCTGACCCTTAAGAAAGAACATGAAGTGTGTTTCCTCCTAGAAACACGGAGTCCATTACAGAGATGCATTCAGCTTCTCCCTATGCTCCCTAATGTACTGCAGCAAGAGAATTGTGTGTTCGGGAATCCTGCAAGTGCCAAACTAGCGACACTTCGAATCGTAAAGAAGTGCAAGTCATCACCACGTGACCCATTATACATAAAGTCTAACATGTAGAGGCCGATTCAGTTTTTGTTTCAACTGCGCATAACAGATCACACAATCCAGCATCCACTGCTGGTTCTCCACCAGATAACGATAGTAAATGCAGTGGGGAAAGCGATAATAGCGGCAGCTGCTCGATAGAGCATGCAAACTCCACAGCCTTGAACAGAGAAAGTCACCAACAATGAGGGGAAGTGGGGGAGCTTTTGTTGCTCTTTCTGGAGGAACACAAAAAGCAAACAAAGGCTTTGATACAGGGAGGTAACATCATTCCTAATATTTGCCCAAAATCCTTGTTGGTTGCTGGTGGACCAGCTACCAGGCATCCCGTTTACTGGGTCTGCTCTGCATAGATAAGTGTGGCTCAGAGTTCCATGATTTAAGCAAGAAGCGCAGTGAAGCATTGATATCCCATTCAGCAGTCGTTTCGTTCATATTTAGACAGTACATTGAAAGCTGACGTAAGCCAATATCACAGCAAGTACAAAGGGAGCATTGTGGACTGGAGGCTCTTTTCACAGAGGAACACCTGCACCAAGACCAGGGCATGATGGGCAGTCACTCCTGCAAATGCCCTCTTTACAAGTGGCTCAGGAAATGGGGCAAATTGTCCCCATCCCTGGAGTTACCAGTACCCGAGGCGGGGAAAATCTACCCCAGTATGAGGTGGAAGCTGGGGGGGGGACCACTAAGAAATGAGTAATTACTGCGGAAAGCGGTAATTCTGGGTGCGATTCACCCAATAATTCCTTGTTTCCAATTGGTGAAAGTAAAAAAACAATTTTAAAAATGTACTTCTAATTCCGTAGAAACCGGTAACTGCTGTTGCCAGTCACATCAGAATTAAGTAGTCCCTTGTAATATGGGCTAAAATGTGTACTCACAAGTTACATGGGTGTGCGAACACTAACATGCAGGCAGCTTTCCACCTCTTTGAGCCTGAACTCTGGAGCTTCTGCCTTCAGCAGCAAATGACTGCATCACTTTGGCTCCAGGCCGTGCGGTATTACCTACAATAAGGGGAACATAGAACCGGAGCGAAGTGTGTGGTAATCATCTTGAAACATTGCTAGTGTAGAGAGTTAATTCAAACACCACCCACAGTCAAGCTAAAAGAGAGATGTTCAAAAAGATCATAATAATGTTCTTCATCAAGAGATTTGGAAACTTCTGTTAGCAATAGCAGAGGTGCCATAAACACGAGAAACCAAGGAGTTTACTCTGTGCATTTCCTGATTCCAAAGGCAGACTTAATGTTAAATTCAAATGTGTACTTACGGTTTGTAAAAACTCAAAAATTCAGGTGACAAGCTGATAAAATGTAATATCTGTGCTAGCAGAGGAAGATTTCGTTGCAGCTATACACCTCAAAGGTGCATATTTGTAGAACACTGTGCATTCAAGCAATCAGAAAAATCATGTTTTTAATAGGGGCACTACAATATCAGCTACAGCTGTTGCCCTTTGGGATAAAATGGACGCCAAGAATGTGTCACATCCGAGGTGTCGGGCAAAACACGTTTACCCTTCCCTGTTGCAGGGAAACTCGTTGCAACAATGGCAAAACAGTATGAACAAAATATCACTAATATATCAATTTAGGTTTACATTGAGCATGAAGAAATCTTCTCACTTGCCCCCCAAATAGAGGTTATTCCTGGTGATGATGAAACTGTTGTAATGGACATTTTTACAAGTTAGGTATACCCAACGTAGACCTATTTGTGTCAAGGGAAGAAGCAGAATGCTGCGACTTCGGATCCAGATACCAGCAAACCCATTCTTGGAGCAACGAACCGTCTCTTAATGGATATAGAATATTTCCTCCTGCTTTTCCACCAATACTTTGACTCTTCAAGTGGAACCGGTCACACATGAGCATGTCTCAATCAATGATGTGGAATTTACCAGCGATTCCAATCTGGCTGGGGATGGAGGAGGGAGTGACCAATCTCACCTGAAACCCAAAAGTCTGTCATGTGGCGTAGCTCCTGAGGTCTTAAAAATTGGACATTCTAAATTACCACAAGACTGTATGGTTGCTTTATAAGAGGCCTGCAGGCCAACAACTCGTAGGTGGGATGAGGCAAAGTGGAAAATGCACACATTTGTAGGAGACCTAATTCAGCACTGGATGTATTTACTAGGCAGTACCCTAAGTTATGAATCTCAGTTCGTGTGGCTTACTCACGAGTTGTTTAGTGGTATACAGCCTTTTAAAATACTAATAATTAAGACTATTCTAGAAGGAACAGATTGTACCGTCCACACAACACCAAATCAGAGCTGAAATCTAGGGTGCATGATGAAAAGTCCAGTTGGACTTGTGCATGAAGCACATTTTAAGCATGCAACATGGAGCACTTTTTCCAATAGCAGTCACTTCAAGAAGGA
The DNA here is from genome assembly GCA_963921515.1 of Calotriton arnoldi. Classification (NCBI taxonomy): domain Eukaryota; kingdom Metazoa; phylum Chordata; class Amphibia; order Caudata; family Salamandridae; genus Calotriton; species Calotriton arnoldi. The sequence goes on from CAWUFW010001169.1 coordinate 1,877,042, forward strand.
TCAGTGCAGTGCAGTTGAGGCTTTGACAGTCCAACAGCCTTAGCTTTAGATACATAAGACAAGGTCTTTGATGCTAAATCCAAAATTTATCTCAAAGGTGATATCTAAATTTCCTGTCAACCAAACTATATGGTTGCCACCTGTCTTCCAGTATCCTAGAAGACCACCTGAAAGGGTGTTGCATAGCTGTAATGTATGACATTGAAGGGACACAGTACCATAGGAAGATGGATTGTACAAATATCTTAGCTATGTTACTCATTAGCAGGCGAAATGTTATGATGAACCGATGTCCATTCTCACTTGCTACATTCCGCTTTTCCATTAGTTACTGAAAGGCTGCCCACCATAGCGTAGACTTCACCTGAGGAAATTTTGTCTTAAACATAGCCGCAGCTTTAAAAATATGACTGGGGAACATTTGGGCAGGAGTAAAAAAAAAATTTTATTTTTTGAGTTCTTGGTGGCTGATCTGTAAAATCAATTCTAAAAGAAGAGACAATTTTGTGCTGGTCTGTTCACAAACACATCCTTTTTTCAGATTTCCAACAACCATTTGGCAATGAAGCAGCTGCTTGTGTGTACCGGTCAGGCAAATCCTTGAACACTTGAAATAATTCTGCTTTAACACGAGAGAAAATATAATTTAACTCCATTCTTTTTTTAACATTTTTTTTTCAGGAAATGGCACGCTCAACAAACATGCCGGAATTGACTTTAATCAGCTGACCCTGAATCACAAAATCAATGAGAACCATTCTGGAGAGGTGGGTACAGCTGCTCTTGATTTTTTAAGTGCCTTCTACATTTATAGGTAAATAACAGCTTCACTATTGCAGATGTTAATTCACCTCTTCTGCATCAGGTCTCTAGTACCACTGGCAATCAACAGTGGAAGCAAATTCAACAACCAATTCACTAATTCAGCAGTAGCTGTTCAACAATCGCAGGTGCTGTACATCTCTGTAGGGAGCCGAGTATCAACACACAGCCCTAATAACTGTTCCTCTCACTCCTACTTGTGTCCTGGATTTCTGTCCTAACAAATACCTAAAGCAAAGTCCTTCCAGCACAGCACCACCTAACAACTCTGCCTCTTCTATTGTACTAACATGTCTGCACAACCTACTCCTTAAAGCCCATCCTACTCCATTCACTAGAGACCCATATATCTGCAACCTCATCTACTGCAGTGAAGATTCACAGATCTCCTAAAATCGCCCCCAAGACTCGCCTGACAAATTACATTCTAAAAGATACCTTTCCAGAAAAAGAAACACTTACACAAAAGCACAGATAAAAAAAAACAAAAAAAAAACATAGTGGGCTCCTCAGAGCATCTTGCTTCAGTCATATACCCTGCATGTCCTTGCATGATGTTTGCTAATCAATTTTTTAAAACACTGTGCAAGCCTTTCCTTTAGAATGGACCTCTCGCCATCTGCTGACTGGGTACCTTGTTAGCTAGGCACATGCAGAATCACTCTCTGCAGTTTATGGCATGACTCCTCAGAATGCTGCCTGTTCTTACCTTATGTGGCTAACACCTAAGCAGTCATTAGACAGCTAAGGAGCTTTACTGCTGGCTTTTGTTGCTGCTCATTGTTTCATTCACCCTTTGTCTGGTGAGCATAAGTATTATCATAGAAGTTATTGAGCTATAACTTCTGCAGAAGAAGGTATCAACTGTGTGTTACGTGTGTGTGCCGTGCACCATGAAGGTCGCTGTGTGTGCGATCTCTTCTGGCTAGTGACATTAGGCTGGTTAGTTGCAAGACTGTTGTTTCACCCTGAAAACGTGGCTGAAATGACTGGGCTTCAAAGCCACATACTATGTTTTGTAAGCTGCCAAAACTCACCAATGTCCATTTTTTAAGTACTTCATCCTTTTTCACAAGTATAACTACTTCTCCAGCCCCTGCCACAGGACCCATTGGTCTTACATAGAAGTGACGTTTTACAAACTGAGCGTAAGCAAACAGTATATTTTTGATTTGGATCCAACACCAGACTCCAGAAAATCAATTAGGCAGTTTCTCACCGACAGAGGATTCCTTTACCAGGCAAGCTTTCAAGACACCATTGCTCATTGCAATGTCTTGTGCTTCACCAGAGGATGCAAACATTGCTCTTCGTCATCCAAGGGAGCAGCGCTCCTTTTCTAGTTCTATGTGCTCATTGGCGTACTCTGCATAACAGCCACCTGGGATTCTTCATAGCCTTAACAGCAAACAACACTCTTGACAGCAGATCTAGAGCAGAGACCCATTTTGGACAGAGTCCATCAAAATGTGTTTTTAGGTTTCTATGCTTGATGGTGCTGCTTTTTTCCTACCTTGTTATCTTCTCATTCGTTGGAATTGGAGGAGTCTGGGTGCGAGAGTAAGAATAGGTCAAATACCTGTTGATTCTGCACTCCTCTTCCTAAGCACATCATAGTCATGACAGCCCACCAACCTTGGCTGCTTTGGCCCAGGTCTACGCTCAATGATTGTTGTGTCTGTCCACCATATGTACTTGTCCCCAAAGCTTGCAATAAGAAAGGGAGCTTGGACTGAAAGTACCTAGTTTACTACTTCAGGTATATTCTTACTATTCAGCCATCATGTGTTCTAGGAGTCCATCTTCTTGCATGCCCAGATGCTGCTCTACTTACACCCGTCTGAATGCACAGTTCTGTTTTCATATGTCTATCCAGTTATTCTAACTCTGCCTATGTCCACGCAACTTTTTTCGACACCACGTTTTCTTGTACTCCAATACCTCCTTGTGCTTACAACGATTTATTTCCTGACGTATATACCTTTTCTGTTGTGCATGTACGTTCAACTCTACCTCTTTTGAGTCATTTGCAAGCATCCTTTCCCATTATGTTCAACTTACACATGTGTATCTATTTTGTTTAATGCTCGTGTGTATGTATCGGTTTCCACATGGGTACCTATTGTTTCACTTCCACGTGTGAGTACCTGCTATGTTCTATGTGTATCTGTTCTGTTTCACTTGCACATGTTTATCAAGTATTTTTCCACATATGTACCTACTGTGTTAAATTTTAACATGTACATACTCCTACCAATCCACAGTTCTTGCCAATGCATGCCATACGATTTACGTCGATTGCTACCTGTTTTTGTACTGTTTCCTCACCATTCGCTGTGCCTCTTTCACACTGACCTTACTGTTCTTGGTTATTGGGGTACGGGACACTGCTGTGGTTATGTGCATTAACTGGGGACAGTAGACTAAGATCACAGATGCCGTTAATCTCCATTTGACCAGGAACTTTCTAATATGTCTTTGTGTCCCCTTGTCATCCCAATTCTCTGCAGTTGTGGAAGGGCAGGTGGCAAGGCAATGACATTGTAATTAAGGTGCTGAAAATTCGAGATTGGACCACTCGGAAAAGCAGAGATTTCAATGAAGAATATCCCAAACTCAGGTAAGGGATGCAGCCTGGCCCGGCTGCTCTGGTGATATGCTTGGGGTTCTGGGCCGCCTGTGGATGAAGTGTTAGAAAGAATTCTCAATCAATTCAGGGTTCGGTTTCCTGTCGATTTGTCGGGAATATGAGACATTTTAAATGTTTATTTAAGCAACTTTTATTAAACCACCGTCTTTGGATGATTTATTTATGAATATTTTTAGGTAGTGCTGCAGATTATTCTGGCGGTTTGATTAGGGCGCTGTATTCCAGTTTCTTGCGTTGGTCTGGCTCTCAGTCCAAGGCCAGTCTAGATAGCTGTGTTTATGATGTACAGATGGGTGGGTTCTGCCTCTTATTGGATTCAGGGTGCATCAGGGTACCCAGAGACTCGACTGTATGTTTTGTTGTTTGAACGCTTGGTGGTCGATCAGATTGGGTGCCTGATCAGAGCTGTGGTCAGGAATGTATTGGGATGCCACTCTCTCTACTAGCCCAGGCAGTGACACCAGGAGGTCTTTGTGAATGGCCTGTAGGATCAGACATGTAATTCTTGACTCGGCCAGGGGCCAACAGAGTGCTCTCAGGGCAGGTTTCACGTGGATGTATTTTTGGAAGTTCTGTACTCCCTGCAGTTTGCCAATACACTCTGTCCGTGGCATTTGTTGTTTCCTTTGGGGGGGGTGGCATAGTAGACAGACATTACCCTGATATGTGCGATCATATCATGTTCACCAGTAAGGTAATATATTGTAGATAAAGCACCAGTTAAACGGGGTGGAGACCACTCTAATGGGTGCTGGTAAATCTCTGGAGGCCACCTCATCGCCTTCAGAGTATTGTTGTCTCTCCGCCTCTGTCCCTGGAGTTTAAGATTCATCTACTATTTCATCTCCACAGCTTCTGTGTGAACATTCTCCCAACAGAGGTTCTGAAAGGAAACCAGTGAATGAATTCAGAATGACCTGCAGGCAAAATAAGGGACACTTGTACTGTGAAAGAGAGCCGGAAGCTGGATATGCATAGGTCTATGTCAGAGTATATATATATATATATGCCCACACAGTAACACAGCTAAAGTCGGTGATGCTCGAACAGTTTTGGGAGTGCGGGCGCTGCCATCATTGTTACATCACTGAAGTCACAGGGATTGTTAAAAATCCATTTGTGACGCAAACATCAAGTATAGCCAATGAGCTACACCCGTTCAGGTGGAGAGTGGTACGGGTGGGGTATGTAGCCAATGGTGCACTTTGGAACACACGGTCACAAATATATTACTAAAGCATGGTGTCGTAGCTACGGTCATTTACAGACAGCACATTTTCCACAGAAATGGCAACACAATTCGCACTGACGTGCACTTTCAGCAAATATTTTTCATTTGCACAGTATCAAGTAAAGTTCCTTAAATTGTTCTGATTCTATTAAAATCTTTATTTCATCACACTTTAGAATTGGATAAGAAAAATCTTCCTCATTTGTGCTTCCCTAACTGCTATGTTTTCAAACAATTGTACAGTTCGTGTTAGAAAAGAGTGGCGTCCTACATCCTTTCCTTTTACACTCTCCCTGTGTCCCAGCAAGATTGTCAGATAGTTCACTTAACATCCTCTTTCTTTGCAGTCATAGAAAGAAAAGTAAACACCAACATCCGTGTTGAAGGAATAAGCAGCAATTTGTCAGGAGATAAAGTCTGACAATTGACCTCTGTCTTTGAACGCATGCAAATGTGACGAGATAAAAATAAAGTTTAAAGGCATCGTAATGGCTCATCCATTCACCTTCTGAACCTCAGCATGCTTATTTTGGGTGTGTTTGAGCACCCCGCGCCCCCTACTTCCAGCGCCATTGGCTAATGTATGGAAGAAAAGGCTCAGATAGAGGGGTCTAGACGTATGAGTCTTTGTTTCGGACAGCAGCAGGGAGATAGTGGTAGCAAGCTTGTCCTTTGACATTGATGCAGCATTTTCTGTTAGACTTTTAGAGTAATTGCTTAAATAGTTTCTTGGTCTTGCTGGTTCTAATTGTTGTGAAATTGTTACATTTCCCAAATATGTCTGTGAGCTGTACCAGCTAATGCGACCCACACAACCCCAGAGACCGCATGCCACTGTTCAGATGAAAATTCTGTTTGGTGCATGACCCTTTTCCACCCCGACAAGAATGGTCGTCTATAAACCTCTCTTCCCTGCCCTGCTTGAGGGTAAAGCGCAAGCTGAGGTTGAGGGGGCAAAGATAATGTCTGCAGATATGTAGACAATTTTAACAGTTTTTATTTTTTTTTATCACTACTTTTAGTGAATTTTGCACATGGTATATAAACGTGATACAACACGTTACGCCAGACCCAAATCTGCTCTACAACAGTTTGATGTTTTTTTTTTTTTATTCTTTTTATTAACCATTAAACAGATGCTTCCATAAAAACAGTACAATATACATAGTGGTGGTTCAGCGTATACAAACACATAGCATCCTTTCTCAGTGCACATTCCCACTAGACCACTGTTGCCCCTAGGTGTTCATCACTAACCGAAGCTGCAAGCACCCTGACCATGGGCCCCCCTCATGTGGTTCTTCATTGGTCCCTGTAGTTCATCCATGCCCCCCAAATCTTTTCCCCCTTGCGTGGGCACCCTCTGCTCCCGTATACAGTCTGTTCGGCCCGCTGACACCAGTCCAAGTCGGTTTTCCAGCATTCAACAGTTGGTACCTCCTCTGCGCCCCACAGCCGAGCAATATTCCTTTTTGCCGCTGCACCCGCCAATGCGAGCCAGATTGTGGCCCATTTGGGCCAGACTATATCCCCAGTCACACCTAGGATATGCCACCTTGCATCTACCGGGACCGTAGTCTCAACGACCGTGGACATCACCTGGGCCAGATTTTCCCAGTACCTCTGAATCTTGGGGCATGCCCTTAGGATATGGAAAAATGTCCCGATCTCACCGCATCCCCTTACACATTCCTCAGATAAACAATTGCCAATACGGTATTGCACAGTTCTGGGGGCATATGACCTATGAAGAATTCGGAGTTGAACTAATCGGAACTATGCTCTCATGGCTATTTCTCTGGGGGTTTGCAGGGCATCTGCCCAGTCATCATCTTCGAGGAGACCAACATCCGACTCCCACGCCTCTCTCAGTGGTCCCAGGGGGTCTGGTGAGTTATTTATCAGTTTCCTATACGTGAGGGATATGGCCCTATCAATCATGGGATCAAGCAGAAGCCTGTCCTCCAGTGGTGCGTATTCTGGGGGCGAATCCCCCTCTTTCAAGTGGCAGTGAAGTGCGTGTTGCAGCTGCAAATACCGTAAGTACTCGCCCTCCCCCATCTGGTATTCTGCCTGCAGGGTGGCAAAGGCCAACAGTTTCCCACTTTTCCAAACATCGCCCAAGAGGTCTATGCCAATATTGCTCCATCCATGAAAGCCCTTAAGGCGTGCGGTCTCAGCCAGAAAATCCCCCTCCCATAGCGGGGTTTGCTCCGTTAGTTTAGCCTCCCACCCTGTCATCTTGGTTGCCTTCCGCCATACTGCAATCACCGTCCACGTGTGGGTAGGGAGGAACTTGTTACACCTTCTTTTTGTGTAGAGTACCGAGAGATAATTGCCCCTCCCCAGGGCCATTCGGTTGACCCGGTATGTGGGCTCCTCGGTCGAAGAGAATACCCACCCATTGACATTTACAAGCTGTCTCGCTCAATAATACTTTCTAATATCTGGTACCGCCAGCCCTCCCTCGTACACCCCCGTTGTAGCTTCTGCAGGGCAATTCTGGGACTTCCCCCTCCCCACAGCAACGTACGCTGCTCTGACTCAATCGCACGAAAGAAGGCCTCCGGGATCAGAAAGGGAGTGTTCTGTATCGCGTATAGTAGGTGCAGGAGAGCCATCATTTTGAACAGGACTGCACGTCCCATGAGAGACACCGGTAGGCGACGCCAGTGTGCCACATCTCCCCTCAATCTATCTAGTTGTGCGTGTACGTTTAGCTGCATAAATTCCCCCTCCGATTTGGTAATCCAAATGCCCAGGTATTTAAAAGTCGCTTTGTGCACCAGGTCTTTGCATGCTGACGTCAACACAGGAGGTTCTCCTGCCAGCGAGAACACAAGGGATTTATCCCAGTTAATGCGGTACCCAGAGTACGTGCCAAAAGATCGTATAATGTGGATGAGTCTATGGAATGTTTGTGTAAGTCTATGGGCATAAAGTAGGATGTCGTCCGCATAGAGGGAAATACGCTCTTCCCAGCCCCCTCCTATATCAATGCCACGTACCAACGGGTCCCTTCGTACCCATGAGGCCAGTGGTTCGAGCGAGAGCGCAAAGAGGATCGGCGAGAGTGGGCAGCCCTGCCGTTTACCCCTATGCAGTTCGAAGACCCTGGGCATGGCCCCATTCGCCCTGACCCGAGCCAGCGGCTCCAAAAATAGAAGCCCAACCCATGCCCGGAAGCTCGGGCCAAATCCCAATTTAGCCAAAACTGCGAACAGGTATGGCCATTCGATACTGTCGAACGCCATATGAGCGTCAAGTGACAGGAGTGCTGCCGGCATCTGCGGCTGTTCTGAAACCATATGCATCACCCCATATAGGCGTCGGAGGTTTAATCTGGTGCTCCTATGGGGCATGAAGCCAGACTGGTCCGGATGTATCAAAGATTGAACGACCGAGCCTAGCCTGTTCGCTAACACCTTCGCCAACACTTTGGCCTCAAAGTTAAGCAGCGAGATAGGCCTATAGGAGCTGCAGAGCTCCTGGGGCTTCCCCTTTTTTGGAATCACGACAATGGTTGCCGTTTGCAGGTCTCTCGGCAGTTGGCCCGCTGCCTTTGCTTCTTGGAACATGTCGAGCATGTACGGTGCAATAGTCCCCGCCACACACTTGAAGGACTCCGCAGGAAACCCATTAGGTCGCGCTGCCTTCCCGGACTGTAAATCCCTCATGGCCCCTTCAACTTCTTCTATTGACAGGTCCGAGTCAGCCGCTTCCCTGTCTTCTACACTAAGCTTTGGCAGCACTATGTCTTTTAGAAACTCATTGCAGTCCTCTTCCCCTCTCCCGGTCTGCGATTGGTAAATCTCCCCATAGTATAGCGATATCCGCACCCGCAACCCGCGGTCCCATCTCGAAAGTCCGGATTCCAGAGACCCAGTTCCGACTTCTGTCCCTCCTTTCCAGCCATGCTATGAGTTTATTGGCTTTGTCACCCAGGTCGTAAATACGCCTCTGCGTCGCTAGCGCGTGTTCTCTGGCCAGGTTTTCTCCTAGATCTCTAAGCTCCTTTTGTTTGAGCTGAATGGCGTGTCTGCGCCCTGCATGGCCCCCGGGGTCCAATCCTAATGCCGATTCAAGCGAGATTATCTCTTGTTCTAAACTGTCGCATTGCGACCGGTTCTCCTTACGTTTAACCCCAGCTGCTGCCAGCACAAAATCCCTAGAGACCGCCTTGTATGCCTCCCACAACACGCAGTGAGATTGCACGGTCCCTGAGTTCTCTGCAAAGTATTGCTCTGTTCGTTCCCGATACCTGTCCTGGAACTCGTGGTCTTTAAATGGATACGGGTCCAGACGTGGGGGTACAGACCAGTTCCTCACCGGGCCCCACATAGACGCCTCTACCGGGGAGTGGTCCGATATTCCACGGGCTCTGTGGCATCCGGCTCGAAAGAGACCAGCCGACACAGTGTGTGTGAAAATATAATCTAACCGTGATCCACTGCCGTGTACCGCTGAAATATAGGTGTAGTGTTTTGTGCGAGAGTTATGTGCTCTCCAAAGATCTACCAACCCCATTGCGCTCGCGAAAACCTTCAACGGCTGTGGCCCCGTACTCCTGTGGGCCGATGTATCTCTATCTAATTCGTGTGACATCATCTCATTCATATCCCCTCCCAGAATCAAGGTTCCCAGGGGCATGTCGAGCAACAATTTGCTAAGGTCTGGAAACGCAACCCCATGCATCCTAGGAGGTATATATACAGAGCATATATTCAGGGTGAGGCCCTCCCACATCCCCGTGAGCGCCACGTAGCGTCCCAGGTGGTCGCACCAGGTGCGGTTCACAACTAGTGGCACCGAGTTTTTGAGCAAAATCTCCGTTCTCCTTGACCCAGTAGTGAACCCAGCGTGGGCCAAGAGGGTGTACCCAAACCGATTAAGGGCTAGGTAATTATTCCCTTTCAGGTTCGTCTCCTGAAGGAGCACAATATCAGGGGAGTGTCAGTGCAAGTATTGAAGCACCATAGTCCGCTTAATTTTGTCCCCCAGACCGTTCACATGCCACGACAGCACCTTGAGCCGTTTAGCTTGCTGTGCGGCCATTCGAGAGCCGTGTCGTTCCCAGCCCCTCCCCCCCCGTTCCACCCCTTCAGCCACCCACCCCCGTTTTTACACATTCGGAAGCATTATAAACATAAACAAATGAGAATAAAACGTGCTAACTAACCCCCCCCCCTCCCTGCTACCCTGCATTGTAGGTCTAAAACTACCCACATCCCAAACTAGCAGAGCGCCTGTTGCCCAATAAACAAACAAGTAAAGTAGGGGTTGCCGGTCGCCGCCTCCCTTGAGATCCCTGAAGGCCCAACTCAGCCCGAGTCTTTCAAAGTTCGTTGCAATAAAGAGTCCATAGCACATTACGGCCTACTGATCTGCGGGACCACCCAGCTCAATGAATGCAGTGACCCACCTACAAATACATTTTCGTGTACATTACGTGGTTCAGCAGTGAGGTCCAATAGCCATACATCTGCAAAGCTGGGATTATTTTCTGTGATTCTCTGATACCGCTGGGCTCATCGACCGTGACCTCCTAGATCGTTGCTCCCGATTGTCAGTTCCAGCACGCCCGTTTGGAGACCCAGATTGTCGGCCATGGTTGGTTGTCTCTCCAGCCACCCTCCTGGTGCTGGTTGCGCTTCTGGGAGCGAACCCCATCCAGCCATTCCTGTACTTCCGAAGGAGTTGTGAAGAACCAGGACCTGCCACCGTCGATCACTTTGAGTTTTGCCGGAAAGAACATCACATACTTTATGCCCTTCTCACGGAGGGCGCGCTTTACTCCATCAAAGGTGCGGCGCTCCTGCTGCACCCTTAAGGTAAAGTCCGGGAAAAATTTCACGGTCGTGTTTTTATAGGGGAGATTGCCATGTAGTCTGGCCGCCTGCAGGATGGCGTCCCGGTCCCTGTAATTCAGGATCCTAGCAATGATGGTTCTGGGAGGCGCCCCAGGTTTCGGCGGGGGGACCGGGGCCCTGTGAGCCCTCTCCACAGTAAAGAAGGTGGACAGGCGTGTAGGTTTGAGATGGTTCAATATCATGTCCTCAAGGAAGAGGTCCATACTAGGGCCCTCCGCCCCTTCCGGGACCCCCACCACCCTTATGTTAATCCGGTGGGCCCGTCCTTCCTGGTCCTCCAGCTTCAGGGCCACTTGTTTGTGTTGGTGAACTAGTTGCTGGACCCTTTCCTCCAATTTGCGTGTAGTAGATTGTAGTTATGCTATACTCGCCTCCGCAACTGTAACCCTCTCCGAGGTCTTATTCATGTCAGCCCGTATCAGGTTCATTTCTATCGATACTTAATTGATCTTTGTTTCTAGCGTCGTTCCTAGGACTTGAATGGCAGTCATTATGGAGCCTAGCGACGGTTCAGACGCTTCCTCCCGCTCGCCCTTAGCTCCTTCCTCCAGTTGCGGCTGCTTTGGAATCGCATATTTGTCAAGTTTGTTGGATTGCACCGGTGGGGCCCCCCTTGGGCTTCATTATGGCAGGGTCTAGACCACAGCGAGATCAGTCTGACGGGCAACCAGTGTCCTCCCGTCTGCCCTGGTTCCTCAGATCCAGGCCTAGCACCAATCCGTGCGATAGTCCTCGTGCCACGGCCGAAGGGGGCCCGTAAGTAGACTGTCCACACCTTCTGTCGGCCCCTGATGTGCAACCAGTATCCACTAGGGCCTAAACCGCGCACGATCCCTGCGCCGGGGTGCTCTGGCAGGCTGGGTCCTCTCCTCCACTATGCAAATGGCGCGGCTCCGTAGATCAGGCCGTCTTGGAGCCTCCAGCACCTTACTCCACTACTAAAGCCGGATTTCTACCTTGCCGCAATTTGGGAGTAGCAATATATGTGCCCCGGCTCCCCACGCTTCAGAAATTACCGGGCACAGACACCTCTTAGTCGAGTCGTTTTACGGGCCCCCGGCTTGCGATTGATGACGTCACAATACCATGCGGGGGATGTCCCGCCGTCACAATTACTCTCACAGGGCCTGCTTGTCTTATGTGCCCCCGGCTTAATTCGTTAGGCCTTATACCTGAAGAGGGTGAGGGGGTGCCTCTTCTGTCCCGCTAGCTCTGTCCGATCAAAAGGCCGCCGCCCTGCCGATTCCACTCCCTACGGCCGCTCCCTGCTTACAACGCCACCCGTCACCGCCTGGCGTCCCAGCTCTTACCAGGCGGAAGCTGCAGCGCGTTGCGGGATCTCCAAGGCTTGATCCGGGCGTCTCTCCCGCACACACAGCTGTCTCCTAGTCACTTAGCCGTGACGCACAGCACTTCCGCAGGCCTCCGCTTCCACCAGCCGCGTAGGCCCGCCGCCGTCCAGCTCCGCAGTCCTACGGCGTGGTCCCCGCCTCTGGACACCAAATCACAACACTCGGTGTTGCGCCGTCCTACACGTGTGCGTAGCGCTGCAACAGCAGGATATCGTACGGATATTCCGGGATTCGGTTGAGGCCCCGGCGGAGCTCTCGCTCTAAGCTGCCATCTTGGCAGACGCCAGGCCACGCCCCCCCAACAGTTTGATTTTTAAACCTAGTTTACACGCCTATTATCCATCATTTAGTTAGTAAAACAAATCTTAGTATCTACTTATTTTGATCCTTGTGGGCTCTTTAGAGAAGTGAGTGAGTTTCTTTAATATGAAATGACCAAATTACAACTATATCCCTCCCAGAGGAGCCAACCCTATGTAGAGTCAGATGCTGCCATAACTCCGGCCCTCCCTGTATGGTGAAGCGTTGATCTGAGCAGTATCGAAACTGGAATTTCTGAGCAGCATTCTAGAGAAACAGACCTCTCTTTGCCCTTATTGCCATCTCATAAGACCCAGGTGTCTGCTTACTTTATAGTCTAGATTCTGGTCAAGGAAGAGCGCAGGGACCATTGGTCAGTGTCTCTTACCTTACATACAAGAGCGAAGGAACTCCTGTGCTGATACCTCCATTGGAACCTACGTCATTCCTGAGCACAACTGCCAGCCATGTCATCTCCAAAAGGACTTTATGGCCTCATGGCAGTCTAAGGGCTTTCTTGACCTGAGTCTGTTTCCAGCAGACACCGGCGCCTATCTTTTGCAACACCAATCCCTGTAATTAATAGAGATGTCCCCATTATTCTGTAAAGCTAGATGTGCATGCTGGTTTTTGTCTGGCCTCCCGCTACCTCCAGAAGGAGCCCCATTAACATACTTTGTTTATCAGTTAGGTACCCACTAGACATTATTTTCCCATTCTTTCATATTTGCATTCCTACTGCAGGGCGAGTCCTCCGAAAATGTTCCTGTTTTATTGTCTGGTATTTATTTTGTTGCTCAACAGCTGAATAACAAAGAGCGCTTGAAATGCCTGGCCCGGCTAATATGTTTTATTAACCAGACGCTTGCATTTGCAAGCAGGAGCTTTGTTCAGTAAGTGTAGGCCCTGAATTTGAAAGTGGTTGCAAATCAGTGTTGGGTTTTGTAGGTGGGTGGGCTATGAGGGTTTTTTCCTGCTCATTCCGCAGTGTGCGGCTTTGGGTGAGTGGGTGTATTGTACATGTGTGGCTGGCCTACAGTGTGTGCACTTGTGTTCTCTGGGTCAGTAACTCATTCATTTGAATGTCTCCTCTGACTGCAGGATCTTCTCTCACCCCAATGTTCTGCCAGTGCTGGGAGCCTGTCAGTCTCCACCTGCTCCCCATCCCATCATCATAACCCACTGGATGCCGTACGGATCTCTTTACAACGTGCTACATGAAGGGACAAGTGAGTGACTTAGTGATGCAGGGGCTACGGGCTTTGTGACTGAAAAAGATTTTCTCTACCTTGAGCTCCTGAGCCTTCTTGGAGATGTGTATAACAAGAGTCCTGAAATTATTGCACAACTTACAAACCTTTTTGTTTTGAACCTTTAGATTTCGTGGTTGATCAGATGCAGGCTGTCAAATTTGCTTTGGATATTGCCCGTGGCATGGCATTCCTACACACACTGGAACCCCCGATCCCGCGTCATTACCTCAACAGCAGAAGCGTTATGGTAAATTAATAAAAGGATGTGTCTTACTGCACTTTGATGCACCACCGAAAGAGGATCCTAGAGGAAGGTGATAGGAGGAGTTATTGCTGGACCGCGAAGGATGGCGAAATAAGGTGTTACCGGTTCTGTGAGAGAAACGATGACTGGTGGTCTTGCTGATGCATAAAGAACTAACAGGAAAACCCATCTTCTAGAATAATCAAAGTGGCACATGATGGGATGTTGTACTAGACACAAAGAGTGATCGAAGGGCTCTTACCATGGACAACTTGTCAAAAGAGGGTTGTTGGACATTGGAGAATAATTTAAAGTGTTTGTATTGGACAAACGACATTCTTAATGTAAGGAAGTTGAAAAACACCATCATTAGATGGTTGTATTGGGCTATAGGAACTTTCTTTGACATCACCAGATAGGAGTTCTCTGAAAAATCACAACCTCTTATTCTAGAGTTTTCCGTCAAGGTAGCAGAAAGGTGGATAACAGCCTTTAACAAGGTACACCTACGTTTATTTGCATAAGCCACAGTGCTCTAGCTCACCAGGGTGCTCAATATTGTATCGGGCATTTTACGAGTGATTATTTTGTCACTCTTGCTGCTTATCTGCTGGTTTGGAGCAGAAAAGGTGGAGTAATTCAGGAACCCTGAAAAGGCTACGGGTGCAGGCATGGGAGTGTCAGGAAACGTCGAATAGACAGTAGGGATCGTTGGGAAACCTCAGTGGGAAAGAAGAGTGCAGAGAGGTTGTCGGGAATCTCTGAAGAGAAGCAGTGTAAGCAAGGGAGAGTGTTGTGAGTCCTTGCAGGGAAGTGTTGGGCAAGAGGGAGTGTCACAGAAACCCTAATTAGTGGATCATGTTAGTAGACTAAACATTCAAACAAGTGGCTTAAACTCATGTTTTAATGTAAATCCTATAATACATGTTGACTCACCATGTTTTTTATTTTTACTCTTTTTTTCATTTTAAGAAATAACCGCATTGAAGGTGGATATTGCCACCTTTTATAGAGAAAAGTGAATTGTCAGATAAAATATAACCCCTGAATCTGTCTCCCTCCTCCCCGTATATCTTCCCATTAGTTCGCCTTTCCTCCAGATACCAATTAACCTACTCAGATGCCCCCATCATCCTGCAGCCTTCTGAAATTTATCATGCACAATTTAACCGCAGGAGGACCCTGAGCAAGGTGAAATTTGTCCGTGCTCACCCTTATTCCAAAAATGCATTACGTTTCTGAACCTGTGGATCCACATTTCTGCAGTAGTCAATGCACAGTTTCCTGCAATGCCAAGACAGCTTGTTCTGCCAGAAGTACATGTGAGATTGTTTTGCCTCAAGTTGGAATATTCATCCTGTGATGTGCATTTGAAAGCAATATTTTGACAGGATCTCGCTAGCTTTGCACCCGTGGCCTGGTGTTTGCTTTCTGAAATGTCTCTCCAAAAGGTGGTCAATACTAGACTTGCCCAGAGAGCATATGTTGACGATGCCTTCATGGGCACTCTTTCTGCAGCATAGTTCTGACCAGGAAGGATCGAATGTGTGGAGGAGGGCAGTAGTGAAGTGTTCTCTTTACATTATCTTGTTTTACTCTTTTACTCTCGCCTATGCGTACCTAGTTAATCTCATCACACTGTTCTTCATTCAGGTAAATGCCAATCTTCTCCCATTGCGCCTGAAAATGTTACTGCACAGGCTTTTGGGTATTGTGTAAATTTGTGAAATCACGTAACGGGTTTTCCTGCTCTTGTATTAGTTTCTCAAATTCTTTCACGGCCCTGGGGGCTACTTTTTCATTTGTGGGTATGTGAACCACTGTTGTAGCTGAAAATTGTAGAACTTCTCTGCTTCTGCGTGGAGTAACAATTCCCAAACCTGGTGAAAGGATCTGGAAATGTCATTGCCAGGACCGTGCCCCGAGTTCGCACAACCTACTTACTTCTGTTTATTAGACTCACCCCAACTATCCCGCTGGGGAGGAGGGGGTGATGATATGATCCTAAATAAAGGAAAATAATGAAGCGGGTTTTGATAGCTAGCTAAGACTCTTATTGCAGATAGTCACTGGGACCGTAATCACATGGTAGCTAAAGCTGGCTGTTTCTTTTCATCCCTCTGTGTCGTTGGGATCTCCCACAATGACCGTTTTGTTGAAGGATGATCTGTGTAGCACCAGACTCATTCCATGACTTTCCGCAACCGTTCAATGAAGAAACGCAAATGGGCCGTTGGGTAGTACCAGAGTATACATGGAATGTTGCCAGCATCAGTCCGAAATGCCAGATCTTTAGGTATATCCACATAACTGTTTTCAACTCATATACATTATTTATAGATATATTTTAGAGGACATCATGAATATGTGGCTGGATCCAGCCATCCTGGGCCTGCTTTGGACACTGCTGCTCCTAGATGAACTGTGCACCCTTCACCGATGACGACGTCTAGTACCCATGGCGCTTACATTGCTAGTTGTCTTTCACTTTTTAAAAGTCCTAATTAAATGCATCTGTTTTCTCTGACTACTGCTTCCAAACATCAGACCACACTTCACTGCTGTCTGTAATGGAGGGGCTATGTCAAGTCTGCTTGACTTTGTTGTTGGCCAGCCCTCCGTTTGCCACTTAGAGGAGAAGAAGGATTGCTTATGGTCATAGGCTGACACAGCCAGGTGGTCCCAGTTTACTGAGTCTGGGCGTCTTGTGTCCCTGCTATTGAGCCTCCACTGCACAGAATGCACATGATTAGAGCTCATCCTACATGGGGGGGGGGGGGAGGCTTAAAAAAAAATTTCAGGAGGGAAAATACGCTGTATTAGTCTAACCACACTGTGCGGTTAGTCTGTTCAGCAGATATTATGTTGTATTTGAATTCAGATTTCAGTTGATATAAAATCTTAGGAGGTCTTCAGTGGTGGAAATAACATAATACACCTTAAAAGCAAAGTGTAGTCTCTCTGTGCTATATATATATATATATATATATATATATATATATATATATATATATATATATTTATATTTAAAAACATGGAGTTCTGGTGGCATCAGATCAAGTGGGGGAAGAGGCATGTCCACATCATTATTTGTTTCATTAATTTGCTTTTGAGTAACTCCCTACATCTCATGTATTTGACCTGTCCTTCCTTTGCCTTTTCTGTCACGCATGCAGATAGATGAGGACATGACTGCCCGTATCAGCATGGCGGATGTGAAGCTAACATTCCAGTGCCCCGGTCGGATGTACGCCCCTGCATGGGTGGCCCCAGAGGGTGAGTAACCCTGCTTAAGTGTACGGTACACAATGCACGCTCTTTAAGACATATTTGGTAGAAGAGACCAGAGAATGTAAAGAAAGAGAAAACGTAATTTTAAAAAATCCATTTTTTTAAGAACTATAGGTCTTACTGGACTGCTTGGGGAAAAAGTGGACAATTTCAGTGTTCACAAAATGTATACATTGAATGTTGTTGTTTATTATACATTAAGTCTGTTTAGAACCTGCATAATTTCTACCTTACCCTGGCCGCTTTACTCGGAGTAAGGGCAGTGCATGGGGTGACAACTAGCTGTTAATGTTATTACAGTTTTTACCTGGTGTTTTATAGTACCCTGTGTTGTAGGCACGGAACACTCAGGGTGACACGTCCGCTGTTTCTCCACGGCCAATTGATCTATGCAGTCTAACCCATGTTGTGCACTCTCCCGCCAATACACAATTCTAGAGTAGTGTGACCCGTTCCCCAGTTTTAATCTTGCACTGGTAGGGAGTTAGCAGCTGATGTTTGCATGGAAGGCCGCCTTGCTCTTCATCCAGAAATTGACTGATGTTTCCATTAAATCTCTGTCCGGGCAGATCCCTGCGCAGATCATATGAACAGCTCTCTGCTGTTAGCTGGCAGAGTCTGTCTTCTAATAACCAAAAGTCTTTCTGCGCTGCTAACTATGGAGTTAGTCTTGTCTTGGACTAAAATACCTGTTTTTGGGTTGTTCTTCGGTCTTTCTAACACAGAATGTCTCCAGGCCGTTAACCCTTAGCTATTGTCTTGCCAGCTTTGCAGAAAAAGCCGGAAGAGATCAACCGACGCTCATCCGACATGTGGAGCTTTGCTGTGCTGCTGTGGGAGCTGGTGACCCGAGAGGTGCCCTTCGCGGACTTGTCAAATATGGAAATTGGGATGAAGGTGAGATGGCACTAGCAGGGCTGGGGGGGGAGACCTGGCAATATATACTGCTGGAAAAGCTTAGGTGCTCAGAATTGTGATACTCTCAAACTCTTTCAAGTGGATCTTCAAAATGCATCAAGATATTTATCACCGTGAAGTCCTCATTCCATGTTAGAATGTTCCTTCTTTAATAAAACTTTGAGATTAAAAACGGCTTCTATTTCTCCTCCACTGTCGCTATTGACTCTCCTGCTACCAAGATTGCACTCACCCAGTTTTACATGTTTTTTTCATCTGACACTTTCTTTAATAAGGCCTGGGCTCAGGCTGACCTTAACATTTCTGGCTAGGCTGCGTTCTAAAATAATTGCTGCATGTGTGGCCCTGGTTTTACAACAATTTATTAACACCTTTCTGATTTCAGGATAGGAACTACTTGGTTTCAATAGGACTGTGGTGTGCGCTTCTTTTCCTTGACTTTTGCGACTTTGGGAGTTTCCCTCAATTGCAAATCTCCCATCGTCATCAAAACCTGTAACGAGGAGGATCACTAAGCAGTTCAGGCCTAGATCATGTCACATCATCGCCTCGATCCCAGCCAAGCAGGAACTTGGGCCTGATAAGGAAATTAAATTTGTGTTGGGGTGATCAAACATTTTCAGTCGACTGATGACAACAGTTTGTTTTCATCCTAGTTTATCCATAGGCAGTACTCAGCACAGTTGATCATTAACTCTTGTTTAGTCGAAGTTAACCTCTTCTGTATTGACAGATCATGCTCATAGGGTGGGTAGCGTGTGTACTCTTTTATCTACAGCATTCTCAGTTCTGCAGGTTCATCCCTCAGTCCTCCACTGTATGCATTGGCTAAATTGATAAACAGATCATTTTGGTGTCAGCAACATGCAGATTCTGTAAAGAGCTGATAGTCTTTCACTCACATCACCACCTCAATTTAGTCCTGCATGTTAGCAGAGGTGGGCCCCATCCCTGACTCGCACATCTCTTCCCAGATCCCTTGGTATTGGTCACTGTCATCTTAGTCTGTACGCAGTTTCGGGGCACAACTGGGTACTAATGTGAAAATGAAATCTGGTCTTTTCCTGATGTTAATTCATTAGAGGGTATTCCACTCCTCCCAAATTCATCCCAATAATTCATTATCACCTTGTTGATTATAGGCCCTTTTAACTAGTGTAAGTCTCTCTCTTCTCCAGCATTGGATCTTCCATAGATTCACATCCTTTTATCATTCCCAGTCGTTGTGCTGGGAGTTCCAATAATAACTTTAAAATCGCAGTATGTAACTTCAACATGCCCGACAGGCTGAACACAGTGTCACTTTAGGATCACAGTCTCCTAAAGGACCCAGGCTTTAGCCAGTGAGAGTACACTGCACTCTACGTTGTACCGTGGCCACCAGGCCTTAGATTTCCAAATCAAATGTGAAATGTCATGCAAGATCGGGGAGCCTATATATGGGGTAAAGGAAGAACAGCACTGGAGAACTGTAGTTACAGGTAAGTTGGCATTTCTTCTCAAGCATTATATTTTTCTTAGATTGCATGCTTAGTTAGAATAGGCAAAATGACCTCACCCTACACAAACTGGTTAGGAAAACAGCTTGTTGCAATACCATCTTGCTTGCCACATTGTTTTCTAGGTAGTAGTTTTGGTGAATGTATGTAAATTCTTCAATGGGAGGGCTCTGCATATGAGACCAATAGAATCTTCACCTACGTATAAAGCTGTGGTTGAGGATGTGCGATGGATGTGCGATTGGCCTTCACATACGTGTTTCATACTTGCTGAACTCCCATCTAATTATTTGTTTGGATGTGGATGTCCTGGGCCTGTGCGACTAAAGATCTCAAAGACTTCGAATGTCATTGATTCGATCAGTTTACAATTGGGGTATAAGCATGATTGGAAGAATCTGACCGTGTTTTTCCATTCTCCAACATGGAGACATAACGTAAACTGAAGGTTTTTTCCAGGCAACATTTGCAACAATATGTGCCCTTGATGTTCCTGCCATTAACATCCCTAATGCTTTCTTAAACAGCATCAACAATTTATCAAATATAGTCTAGTCATAATATATCCGAAGCAGCTGTCTGTGCTGTTGTCCGTGGATTATATTTCAGAAGTCACCTCTTGTCCCACCCAATTATTTATACCATACATGGAAGCAAAGAAACTATAGATGGGTGACTGCAGTTTGTGGCAAACTTTAGAACTGCTAAAATTTGCCTTCCAAACCAAATTCTCACTTTAGTTATGACTGACACATGGAACTCGGTAAGCAAGACTTGGCATTACAATTTCTGCAGCCTGAAATCTCTCCTAGATTCACATGCTTTGCATGATTCCACCATCTAGTGGTTGCGTCCTGAAGTGTTCCTAGTGTTCTCAAAGTTTTTGAGTTTGGGGTTGACATGGGCAGAGTACCTATGACGTAGACCGTAATCCCACAATGTCCACGTACGTGCCCATATTTTAGATTTTATTTTTCCGCCATTTATTTTATTTATTTATATAGCGCCTGAATCGACCCCCGAAGGGGTATCTCTGCGCTTCGGACGGGCAGCATGAGTGTAGTGCTACTACAGCTGAATCAGAGACAGAAAAGAGTGGTCTTGATCAGCTTCCTAAATTGTAGGTGGTCAGGACATTGTCTCAAGTACAGGGGGAGCTTGGCGGGGGCCAAGATGGGAAAGGGCCTTTCCCCCTAGTCTTGCCCTCCTAACTCGGGGAACCTCAAGGAAGTGTTTGGAGCCCGAGCGAAGAGACCTGGAAGGAAGGTAGGGTGTAAATTTCTCCGAGATAGGGGGGACCAAGATTGAATAGCGCCTTATGGATGGTACAGCAAACTTTAGATTTTACCCGTTGGCGTATTGGAAGCCAATGAAGCTGCAAGAGAAGAGGGCGGGAGGCAGTCCTAGGGGGTGCGTTAAGGACTAGTCGCGCCGCCGTATTCTGGACTACCTGCAGTCTGCTGAGCGAAGTCTCATTAGCAGAGATCAGCAGACCATTGCAGTAGTCCAGACGGCTTAATATAAGTGCCTGAGTCAGAGTCTTCCGAGTTGAATCGGGAAGCAGAGGAAAGACTCGGCGAAGTAGGCCCAATGTATGGAAACAGGCGCCCGCTGTCTGAGCAGCATGCTCCCTCAAAGTAAGGGCTTGATCCAGACGGATGCCTAAGTTCTTAACAGTGGATTTAGGGGCAGGAGGAGCACCAAGATCAACCGGCCACCATTCAGGAGACCATAATAAGGGGGCCTCTCCAAAGAGCAGAATCTCCGTTTTCCCAACATTACACTGGAGGAGATTACTCTTCATCCAGTGTGAAATGGCTCTCATACCAGAAGAGAAGGTCAACTGTACAGATGGAGTAAATTTGTCAAAAGGAAAAAGCAGCTGTGTATCGTCGGCATAGGATATGGGGGTGAACCCATGCATCCTCAGGAGATTGGCCTAGGGGGCAACATAGATATTAAACAATGTGGGGCTCAAACATGAGCCCGGAGGTACTCCCTTGGACAATTCCATAGGTGCCGAACGATACGGGCCCAGATTGACGGTCTGGGAGCGAGCAGATAAAAAGCTCGTCATCCACTGAAATGCAGAGTCTCTTAATCCAATCTCCTTCAGTCTCCTGAGTAGTATCTGGTGTGAGACCGTGTCGAACGCGGCAGATAAGTCCAACAGCACCAGAATCGTGGAGTGGCCCTTGTCTAGGGTCATCCTGATGTTATCCGTGACCACTAGCAGAGCTGATTCAGTGCTGTGTTTGGGCCTAAAGCCTGACTGGGAGGAGTCTAAGCAACCAGTGAGTTCGACATGGTTGGAGAGATGTTTGTTGATATGTTTCTCCAATAGTTTGCTCAGGAAGGGAAGAAGCGAGATGGGGCGGAGATTGGAAAGGTCCGTCAGAGGGGCCTTGGTGTTCTTACGAATGGGCATAACCTGTGCTGCTTTCCATTCTGATGTTATGTTATAACAATTTATTATGCGCACTACTACCCGGAGGTGTCTAGGCGCTCACGGTCTCCAAAGAAGTGTTAGAAAAGCTAGTTTCTAAAAAGCCATGTTTTGAGCAGTTTCCTGAACTCAAACAGGGACTTCCTGAGAGGGAGCGGAAGGGCATTCCACTCCTTAATAGTGTTGTAACTGAAACTCCTTCCCCCCCAATTAGTCCTTTTAATTCTGGGGGTGAGCATCAGGAAGGCATTGGCTGAACGAAGCGATCTGTTGGGAGAGTACCAGCTGAAAAGATCCTTCAGAAATCGTGGTCCTTCTCCATGCAGGGCCTTAAAGACCGTGCAAAGTGCCTTCAATTTGATCCGCTGGTCGACTGGTAGCCAGTGTAGTTCCCGAATGCCTGCACTAATAGACTGATATTTAGGAGCATCCAGGACCAGTCTAGCCGCGGCGTTCTGTACTGCCTGCAACCTTCTGAGTAAGTTGGATTGTAGGTTGATGTACAGTCCATTACAGTAATCCAATTTGGATAACACAAGGGAGGTCATCACTGTTTTTCTAGTGTTTATAGGAATGAAAGGCAGAATTTTCCGTACCATTTTAATAGTGAGAAATGCGGAAGAGACCACCTTTGAAACTTGGGACTTCATGTTGAGTTTATCATCTATAATGACCCCCAAATTCTTAGCCTTGGTCACTGGTGTAGGAGTAGTGCCCATTGTGTCCGGCCACCAAACTGGTGACCACTGAGGGGAGAGGTTACCAAATAGCACTACCTCAGTTTTTCCTGAGTTCAGCTTAAGGCAGTGCCTACCCATCCAGTCGCTCAGGGAGACCATACAATCATAAAGTTTGGTTGAATAGTTGATGTCCTTATCCACTGCTGAGATGACCAACTGAGGGTCGTCAGCATAAGAGGTTGGACATAGGTTAAAACTTCTAATCAGAGAGGCTAGTTCAGAGACATAAATATTAAAAAGCGTGGGGCTCAAAGAGGACCCCTGCGGCACCCCACATGGCAGGATGAAGGGTGCAGATTTAAAATTGCCCAGTTGCACAGTTTGTGTTCGGTCCGAAAGGAATGACGTTAAAAGCGAAAGGGCCCTTCCTCCTATCCCGATGGTTTTTAGACGTTTGACCAGGCTCGTATGGTCCATGGTATCAAATGCCGCGGACAGGTCGATGGAACGTGGCCCTCTCTCAGTGAGAGGTTGAGGAGATATTCAATCAAAGGAGATAGTTGATAGGCCAGGGAGGTGACAACTTTGGCTGGAATAATATCGAGGGGGACCCTGATTTTACTGTATGAATCAGTGTTACTACATCTGCCGAGGTCAACGGGGGGAAGCTCTCTAGCAACTGAGAGGTTGCCAGTTCTGGTTGAGACGAGACAATTTTTCGTAGATGAGCTCTATTTTCTGCGAAAAATATTGTGCAATATCATTGCTTAGCGTTTGCGTGGGTGCCTCAAGGTTCTCACAGGCCTTGGGGTTGATAAAAGACTGGAGGATGTGATGTACGGTTTTAGGGGCGTTGCCAGCCTGAGCTAGTTGAGAGGCAATGTGGGTTTTACGCGCAGTTTTTATATTTTTATGGTAGCTGGACAGGGTGGCCAGAAACCGATCTTTATCCCTCTCATCGTGGGTAGTGCGCCAACGCCTCTCATATTTCCTACAGAGTTATTTCTGTACTCGCAGCTGAGGAGAGAACCAGGCAGTCTGAGGGCGTTTGGAGTGATTAGGGAGTCGTTTCAACGGTGCAAGGTGGTCAATAGCCATGGAGACCGCAGAATTGTATTTAGCCAGGGCTTCTTCTATATTATCCGATGCAATATTCCGTGGCATTGAGAGAGAGGCTTGAAAGCTCTCCGGGGTGACTTTCTGCCATTGCCTACGGGTGTGGTGTGTGGCATAGTTAGGTCCCTTCAGCTCCCTTGGACCCTGAATGGAAAATTCAATTAACGCATGGTCAGACCAAGTTAATTGTTGGGGGGGGCTCACACTGAACACTAGGGGAGTTGGAGAAGATAATGTCCAGTGTGTGGCCAGCTATATGAGTAGGGCCTTCATTGAGCTTGGATAAACCCAGAAGAGCTAGGTCATCCAAGAGTGTTTGTGAGTCAGCATTGGAGGTGCATTCACTATGGATGTTAAAATCACCTAATAACAAAGTTGCTGCTCGCAATCACGTGGGGAGCTATTAATTCGGAAAGTAGTAGCGAGAATTCAGCTAAGGGTCCTGGGGGTCGATATACTAAAGCCCCCTTCCAGCTAACTTGGGAGGAGAAATCTATCCGGAAGACTAGGACTTCCATAATGGCATTGCAGCGCTGATCCAGTGTGGAGACTTTAATGCTATCTTTGTGCACAATAGCAATTCCACCCCCCACCTTTAATTGTCTGTCCATCTTAATAAGTTTGTAGCCTTCAGGTATGGCTAGCGCAATAGAAGGAACAGAGTGAGGCTTAAGCCAGGTTTCGGTCAGAAATCCCAGCTCAGGGTGCGCAGAGGACAGTAGATCCCAAACCTCCATGGAATGCTTGGGCAGGGATCGGATGTTACATAACAGGCTTTTCCATCCCTTCTGCGGCTTATCTTGGGAATTGCCTATATCTTGGTCAGAGAGGGTGGCGGGTTCAAGAGTAAAAGAACCCACACTTAAGAGAGAACAGTAAGGTACCTCGCGAATCGGTGCCCTGAAACTGACAGGCTCTGCAAGAGAAGGGGCCTTCGGGGAATGGCCAGGTCTCAGTCCGGCATGAGAGTGTAAGGTCGGTCCTTAAATCCAGCAGCTCCCGTCTAGAATAGGACCAGAGGGGAGCTGAGCCCTGTTTAAGTATAGATTGACCAGGGTCCCTGGCTCCTGGCGACGTCCAGGCGCGGACGGGCGCAGACGGGCTTGCCTTAGGCGCGTCCGCTGCGCGTCGTCTGGGGCATCCGGTTAAGTAGAGGGGGTTGGGGCACTAGAGCGCCAACCTCCCTCGCAACCGGAAATGGGTCAAAGCTCCCTCCACATCAATCGAGCTAATCTCGCGGTGGACCGGGGAGGAATGACCTGAGCAAGTAATAAAGGTGAGCAGCAATACACAAATCAGCAGAATAAAAGTTTTTTAAAAGATTAAAATTTCTGTGCAAAATCGCTAGAGAGCAAGCTGAAGCAGCTTTAAAGTGCAGCTTCTATGTCAGCGTGCGTCCGCATTGGGTACAGAGGTGCATTGGAAGTCTCCTGACATTTTTTTTTTTTGACAGAAGTCATTGAAGTGTCCTTGAACAATCCCCAAAAGCGGTTGAAGAAATGGAGATCAACGCTGGGGAGAGGTTTTATTGTGGTTTTTGTCGGGAGGGATCTACATTCGGAGAATGTTTATTGGTTGAAGTGGGATCCCTGGGGTTCCTCAACACTATCCTAGAGCATGAACACTCTCTTCAAATTTTGCCCGAAATTGCCACTGAAAAATCGCCTTAAATGACGACCATCCAGTCTGCATGCTCTGTTTGCCTCGAAACCATAAGTCGGAGGACTGTTTCCCGTTCTTGTTTTTAAACCGCAAACAGTAGCCCACAGGTACAAAATACTATTGCCAGAAATTAAAAAGCATGGAAGGGGTCCTCCGTCGATGGAGGAAATCTCCTAGCCTCCTTTAGGATATTCATACAGTCTGGTGGTAATTGTAAATAACCAAACTCTATGACTTCAGGAGCCAAATGGCCAGGTTGAGTTCCTTGGGATTTGGATGCCTGATTTCTCCATGGCTCTGAGTGAGGAGACTGGAGTTGAGATGCAGCAATTGGTGTGGAACTACTGACAGCTCCAGCAGGGTGGTGAACCAGGTTGATGATCTAACAATGGAGTCTAGAGCTACTAGCAGTGTTTCTAGCGCTCAAAGCCTTTCAAACTCACCTTATAGGCAAAACTGTCTTAGTCCGCACAGTCAACATGACAGCTATGTACTACATACAAAAACAGGGGGGGGGGGGCACTCTCCAACTGTCACGCCTAGCACAAGCCATTTGGAAATGGGCCATACATCACAAAATTTATCTCCTAGCAGAACACCTCCCAGGAGTAAACAATCAAGTTGCAGACCGTCTCAGCAGACAGAGACAGCAAATCCATGAGTGGGAACTTCATCCCCAAATTCTTCTTCCCTACTTCAGGAATGGGGATTTCCTCACATAGACCTGTTCGCCACAGCTCATAACGCAAAATGCCCAAGCTTCGCCTCCAGGTTCCCACACCCGCTCTCCAAAGGCAATGCCCTATGGATGAACTGGTCAGGGATATTTGCCTACGCTTTTCTGCCTCTCCCACTCATTCGGCTGGTAGTTCAGAGGCTCAAGCAAACATCCCTCACACTAATTCTCATAGCTCCCATATGGGCACGTCAACCCTGGTTCACCACCCTGCTGGAACTGTCAGTAGTTCCACACCAAAAGCTGCATCTCAACTCCAGTCTCCTCACTCAGAGCCATGGAGAAATCAGGCATCCAAATCCCAAGAAACTCAACCTGGCTATTTGGCTCCTGAAGTCATAGTTTGGTTACTTACAATTACCACCTGACTGCATGAATATCCTAAAGGAGGCTAGGAGACCTACTACTAGGGCATGTTATGCAGCAAAGTGGAAACGTTTTGTTATATATTGTAACAATAACAATTTCAGTCCCCTTGATGCTTCACTACAAAACATCATCTGTTATCTCTTACACTTAGAGCAATCTGGATTATTTTATACATCCATTTGATTGCATTTAGCAGCAGTAGCTGCATACTTACAAAACAGACCACACTTATCTCTATTCAGAGTACCAGTGATTAAAGCCTTTATGGAAGGACTATAAAGAGTGATACCACCAAGAGTTCCACCTGCACCAGTATGGAACTTGAACATAGTCCTTACAAAGCTAATGGGACCACCTTTTGAACCAATGCACAGGTGTCGACTACAATTTCTCTCATGGAAGGTTGCTTTTCTTATTGCAATCACTTCCTTAAGGAGAGTTGGTGAACTCCAGGCACTAACTATACAAGAGCCTTTCTTTCAACTGCACAAAGACAAGGTGGTTCTTCGAACCAATCCCAAATTTCTTCCAAAAGTGTTTTTTGCTTTTCACATCAATCAATCAGTTGAGTTACCTGTGTTCTTTCCTCAACCTGATTCTGTAGCAGAACGAGCTCTACACACACTTGATGTTAGAAGAGCTCTACTATATTATGTGGAAAGAACAAAAGATTTTCGTAAGACAAAGCAGCTCTTTGTTGCTTTTTCTCCACCACACAAAGGCAATCCCATTTCTAAATCGGGTATTGCAAGATGGATTGTTAAATGTATCCAAACAGGTTATACAAAAGCAAAAAGAACATTGCCAATACCCCCTAGAGCGCATTCCACTCGCAAAATAGGGGCTACTATGGTCTTCTTGGGGAATATTCCCTTAGCTGACATCTGTAAGGCAGCAACATTGTCTGCACCGCACACATTCACCAAACACTATTGTGTAGATGTGTTAGCGAGGCAACAAGCTAATGTAGGCCAGGCAGTACTTAAAACACTTTTTCAAACCACTGCAACAGCTACAGGTTAGCCACTGCTTTGGGAAAATACTGCTGTATAGTCTATGCAAAGCATGTGATCTACAGCTCACATGCCTCGAACATAAAATGTTACTTACCCAGTAAACATCTGTTCCTGGCATGTAGAGCTGTAGATTCACATGCGCCCACTCACCTCCCCGGGTACCTATACCTGTTGCAGTTCTTCCTTATCTTACATACATATGCATGGACATCTCTATTCTACCTTTACTAACTCCATTCTTACCCTCTGCGGGAAAACAATCTAACAATGGAGTCGATGCCCATGCGCACTATCACTGAAAGGAGGAGTCACCTACCTCGTGACTAGAAAGACTTCTTCAAAGAAAAACAACTTGCAAACATCCAAACCCATCACAAGATGGCAGGAGTATGCAAAGCATATGAATCTACAGCTCTACGTGCCAAGAACAGATGCTTTCTGGGTAAGTAATATTTTCCTTCTCCAACTATGGTGAATTAGAGGCGCAGGAGGCACCGGGAGAACACCAAGACACAGAATAAGAGCTTTTTGAAGTTGAAAAGACTCATCGTAACGACCCTAAGCCCACAGTGTCACATGCCCTTAAACAAGCTGATCCGTGGAAAGGACAAGGCAGGCAAGCATAAGCCCAAGAGGCCGAAGCCTGGTTCTTCGAGTGATGCCTCAGTCACTTAAGGCAAGAGCTCTCGATGCAGAGGAAACTAGCAGTTGTAGGAGCTCAGAACACTTACCATCCTACAGCAAAAGAGGAATTCACCAGTAAGGATACGCCCAAAAGAAGCACCTTGATTTCCCAAGATGATCTGCACGAAAAGGGAAGGCGGGACGGGCGCTGTCGAAAGTAAAGACTCCGGAGAAGCCTAAGGCTTGTGACGAGAAAAAGAAAAGGGCTTTGAAGGTCGATAGAGAATCTTTTGAGGAAAAAGAGGGTCTTTGAGGAATCCATGACTCCTTTTAAAGAACCTTGACTGACTGATCTTAAGAGAAAACTGCAGCACACTAATAGAGGAGCAGGAAGAAATCACAGAAGAGAGTCTGGACACAGAGGTAGCGGAAGAGGAACGAAGGCATCTTTGGCGTCGACCCTGAGGATATAGAAACAGAAAAGCCACAGAGAGAAATGCTGTGGGAAGACGTTGAGACTGAGTCACCTTCAGAGGAGGTAGAAGATTCTCCTTCGAGGCCTTCTCCCCTTGTTGATATCGCCCATACCAACTTATAGTGTAGAAGGCAGCTGAGGTCTTTGGAGTAGAGATTGAGGTGGAAAAAGAGGAGACCGGTTTTCTCCTCGAGGCACTTACACCCTTGTATAAATGGAACCAACATGTCCCCATGCTCCCCATGATTGTACAGCAGGGCCAGGACGTTTTGGCTAATCCAGTGACATCCAAAGCAGTTACACCAAGGATAGAAGAAAAGTACAAAGCCTCAACACAACACCCAAAATGTAGAACCATATTCGCTGATTGCTCTTTTCCTTTCTGTGGAGACATGTCCCCAGCCTCCGTGGGCCCCACATCAGACAAAGAAAGTAAAAGAATGGGGACAGTAGGAAGGACGCTGGAGAGCGCCCCCCCCAGGCAGAGGTGGATCGCCAGTTCCAGTGCGCTGCTATCTAGACATGCTCATAAATACCGGGAAGATATGGAACTCCTTATCTCACACTTCAAGGAGGAATACCATGATAAAGGAATACCATGATAGATCGAAGAACATTATTGAGGGGGGGGCGGGGAGAAAACATTGTAAAGTCATGCCTAAAATTAGCCTTCAATGCTGCAGATACAGAAAGTAGGCAGCTAGTACTGGGTAAGTCATGAGGAGACATGCATGGCTACGCATCTCCGGGTTTAAGCCCAAGGTACAATCAACAATTATTGACAGACCCCTCAAAGGAAACCAGCTCTTTGGCCCAGGGCTTGAGGAATTGAAAAAGGCAAACATTTGCTTCACAGAGCCAAACACGGCCAGGATCCAGCCCGTTTTAAGGCCATGGACGACAACAACTGAAACTCCCATTTCAAGGCAGAGGGAAATCAAGGGGCAAAAAGTCTAGGAGATTCGCCTCAGAATCTTCAAAGTGATGATGAAATAAGTTTATATAGCGCAAAACAACTGCTCCAAAAAGGAGCGTCATGGCGCTAGGTGAGGGTAAGATGCAGTTAAAGAGTTAAACAGAAGGGAGAACCCCAAACATTAGATCTCTCCACAAAGGTTTTTTTTTTTAGGAGACTCTTGAATTAGATCTCTGATGTGGCACCTTTAATCTGATCCGGTAAAAGATTCCAGAGCTTTGGGGCCAAAAAAGAGAATGAGCGCCCACCTACTCTGGTCTTTTTAATCCTGGGAATGCAGAGCAGGTTATGGCTGGCTGAGCATATTGATATGGAATATATATATATCCCATACACCCTCATTCTTCAATACACCTTGGCATATATATACATAACATATATCACATACATACATATATCCACATCCACTGCAGGCAATTCAACAGAAAACATCCAAGGCGCACTTTTATTTTCCTGTTTGGTTCCCTCTGGTGGGCTGCACAGGTGAGTTTATTTTTGCAAAGGATACTGGTATCCGTAGTGTTCCTTGGTATTAATTCAATCCCATCAATGGGTTTTGCGAGGCTGCAGTAATTCATTTCAATGTAAAGCCCTCCAGTGGGCCTCAGTTTACAACTTGTAGTTATTTAAAAAGCACTGCTGTGTCGCATATTAAGTTGAAGAAAAGTTCTTTCACCTTGCGACCCCATGTTTCCTTTAATGGGTGGTGCGTCCTCCACGACCAGACTGCCGTGATTTATGTTTCCAGTGCTTTTTAAATAACTGCAAATTGTAAACTGAGTCCTTCCAGGAAAAGGAAAATGGACAAACCTGCACCAGCTTCACTCCCTTTAAGGAAGAGAGACATTGCCACTTCTCCTTTAAGAATTCCTTCTCCACCTCCTCCTCCACACCACATCTCTCCTATTCCATCTCCAGTACCCTCACAATCTCCTCCACCTCAGGATGATGAGGACCCATCTGGGGACGAAGGGGATGATGAACCTTTAGGAGAACCTAGTCATCCTAATATCCCAAATGACCCATGGGACAATTATGGCACACCAGATGTTCCTGATGCACCACAAGATGATATCTACCCATCTAGACCATCCCCTCCAGAGGACACTATAGGATTCACTCAGCTCATACACAGAGCTGCAGAATACCACGGTGTAAATTTGCACACAGACCCTATAGAAGAAGATTTCCTTATGGACACTTTTGCACCGTCTCAAAGGTCCACTTCCATTCTCCCAATGTTAAAAGGGGTAATCAAACACGCTCCTGAAGTCTTTCAAGATCCTGTAAGGGCTAGAGTCATTAACCCCAGAGTAGAAAAGAAATACAAGTCTGCCCCAGTTGACCCTGTTTACATTAAAGGGCAGCTTCCCTTAGATTCCTTGGTAGTCTCCAACGCCAGGAAAAGGGCTAACTCTCAAACCTCAGGCGATGCTCCACCTCCTGATAAGGAGTCAAAACTGTTGGACGCATCTGGTAAAAGAACAGCGTCCCAAGCAGCCAACATATGGAGAATTGCCAACACACAGGCGTTGCTGGCTAGGTACGATAGGGCACACTTTGACGAACTAGAGACCCTACTACAACACCTTCCAGATCAATATAAAACAAGGGCCAATGATCTCATCCAGGAAGGCAAAATTATAACCAATACCTCCATTCGATGTGCTCTGGATGCTGCAGACACAGCCTCCCGAGCTATTAATACCAGTGTCCTTTTGCGCAGACATGCGTGGCTGCGTATTTCAGGGTTCAAAACCTACTGTTTGACCAGGAACATTTATTTGGGCCTAGTGTAGATTCATCTTTGGAGAAGATGAAAAAAGATACTGATACTGCCAAATCAATGGGAGCTTTGCAATCGCAAACTCCCAGAAGTTCCTTTCGTCGCTCCTCTTATAGGGGCGCCTCTAGAGGTTTTACCACTGATAACTCCTCCACCTCCTATAAAAGTCCCACCCAGACCTCATCTACCAGAGGTTATTACAAAGGAGGCTACAGGGGCAATAACAACAAGGGTAGAGGCAAAACTATCAATACTCGCACTGCCTCCACCTCCAAACAATGACTTCCCTCCACTCCCCCCGGACCATTACACTCCGGTCGGGGGAAGATTGCTACAGTTCCTACCTGTCTGGAACACCATTACCACGGACAGGTGGGTGAGACAGATTATCCAATCCGGTTATTGCCTAGAGCTCACTTCAACTCCCCCAAACATACCACCCAAACAGCGTCCAATGTCAACAGAGCATTTAACGCTTCCCTCCTACAAAAACATGCAATAGAACCAGTTCCCCTGCATCAGCAAAACTCAGGGGTTTACTCCCTGTATTTTCTCATTCCAAAGAAGGACGGAACCCTGAGGCCCATCCTGGACCTCAGACCATTAAACCTCTACATACAATCAGACCATTTTCATATGGTCACTCTTCAACAAGTCCTTCCTCTACTCAAACAAGGCGATTTCCTTGCCACCTTAGATCTCAAGGACGCCTACTTCCACATTCCCATTCACCCTGCTCACAGGAAATATCTTCGATTTGTAGTGGACGGTCAACATTATCAGTTCAAGGTTCTCCCATTCGGAGTCACCACAGCACCCAGAGTCTTCACAAAATGTCTGGCAGTGGTAGCAGCCCACTTAAGAAGACAACAAATTCACGTCTTCCCATACTTGGACGACTGGCTCATAAAAGCCAAGTCGCATACCCAGTGTGTAAATCACACACACACACCACAATCCAACTACTTCACAACTTAGGGTTTACAATAAACCTCACAAAGTCTCACCTCCAACCGTCCCACATCCAACAATATCTGGGTGCCACAATAGACACCTCAAAAGGCCTTGCATATCCCAATCCAGCCAGGATAGCAAGCATGCAAGCCCTTATAACAAAATTCCAGCCGCAACACTCACTTCCAGCTCGAGTGTTTATGCAACTAATAGGGATGATGGCCTCTTGTATATTCATAGTACCGCATGCAAGACTCCAGATGCGCCCTTACAGGAATGCTTGGCACGTCAGTGGAACCAAGCTCTAGGTCAGCTAACAGATCTGGTGTTGGTGGACGGCCGCACACATCGCTCTCTGCAGTGGTGGAACACCCAAAACCTTTCCAAAGGGCGACCGTTCCTAGAGCCGGTTCCACAGATTGTGCTAACAGATGCATCGCTCACCGGATGGGGAGCTCATCTACTACATCACACCATACAGGGCACATGGACACCTCAGCAAAAGCTACTCCACATCAATCATTTAGAGTTACTAGCAATCTTTCTGGCATTCAAATCATTCCAGAAACCGATATCAGGCAAAGCTGTCTTAGTCCGGACGGACAATATCACAGCAATGTATTATTTACAAAAACAGGGGGGGACGCACTCTCTGCAGCTCTCTCAACTAGCACAGAGCATATGGAGGTGGGCTATTCCGCAAAACATATTCCTTTTAGCCCAACATCTTCCAGGAATTCAGAATCAGATGGCAGATCTGTTAAGTCGTCAAACACAACAGATTCACGAGTGGGAACTTCACCCACAAGTTCTTCAACCATTTTTCCAAATGTGGGGGCATCCAGAGATAGATCTCTTCGCCACACATTACAACACAAAATGCCCAAGCTTCGCTGCCAGATATCCACACCCATTGTCCAAAGGCAATGCGATATGGATGAATTGGTCAGGCAGATTTGCGTACGCTTTTCCGCCTCTCCCACTCATTCCATTAGTGGTGCGCAAGCTGCAACAACAGTCACTAACACTGATTCTAATTGCTCCAACATGGGCCAGACAACCATGGTACACAGCATTGCTGGAACTATCCGTAGTCCCGCACCAAAAACTACACCTCTCCCCACAACTCTTAACACAGAACCATGGAGAGATCAGACATCCAGAGCCAGCACAGCTCAATCTAGCGATCTGGCTCCTGAAGTCCTAGAATTTGGTTTCCTCAATCTTCCACCTGATTGTATGAACGTTATCAGAGAGGCTAGGTGCCCCACCACTAGAGCCTGCTATGCAGCCAAGTGGAAAAGATTTGTTATATACTGTAGCAATAACACGATCAATCCTCTAGATGTGTCCATTCAACACATCATATGTTACCTGCTGCATCTTCAAAGATGTAATCTAGCATACACATCCATTAGATTGCATCTCGCTGCCATAGCAGCTTACCTACAAAATAGACAACATTTGTCATTGTTCAAGGTACCTGCCATTAAAGCATTTATGGAAGGCCTCAAAATAATAATTCCTCCCAGGGTACCACCCTCTCCAGTGTGGAATCTAAACATCGTCCTCACTAGATTAATGGGTCCTCCATTCGAACCTCTACTTAAATGTGAGCTACAATTTCTTACATGGAAAGTTGCTTTCCTTGTGGCCATCACATCTCTCAGAAGAGTCAGTGAGTTACAGGCACTAACTATTCAAGAACCATTTTTACAACTCCATCATAACAAAGTGGTTCTCAGGACAAATCCCAAATTCCTTCCTAAAGTTATTTCTCCCTTCCATCTCAACCAATCTGTTGAGTTGCCAGTGTTCTTCTCGCAACCACAAACAGTAGCAGAAAGAGCTCTTCATACACTAGACGTGAAAAGAGCACTCCTTTACTATATTAACAGAACAAAACCTTTTCACAAAACAACTTTTTGTATCCTCCTCCCCACCACATAAAGGCAATCCTATATCAAAGTCTGGGATTGCAAGGTGGATTGTCAAATGTATACAAATTTGCTATCACAAAGCAAAATGTACACTATCTATTCCCCCTAAAGCCCACTCTACCCGCAAAATAGGGGCTTCCATGGCATTTTTAGGGAACATTCCCTTAGATGATATCTGCAAAGCAGCTACATGGTCTACACCGCACACATTCACAAAACACTATTGTGTAGATGTGCAGGCAAAACAACAAGCTAGTGTGGGCCAGGCTGTACTCAAAACACTATTTCAGACTACTGCAACAGATACTGGTGGTCGCCGCTGAAGGAAAGTACTGCTATGCAATCTATGCATAGTGTGTGATCTGCAGCTCATATGCCTCGAACGGAAAATGCTACTTACCAGTATGCATCTGTTCTTGGCATGTAGAGCTGCAGATTCACACACGCCCACCCACCTCCCCGGCTACCTTTATCTGTTCCAGTATTATCTTAATTAGATACAACATACATGGACATCTCTTTCTGTTTCTCACAAAACTCCATCATTTCCCTTCTTGGCGAAAAAACAATCTGAAGATGGAGTCGATGCCCATGCGCACTATTGTCCAGAGGAGGAGTCACCTATCTCGTGACTTCCAAAGACTTATTCCAATACAACAACAAAGTGCAAACATCCGGGCCCAACACCAGATGGCGATCTATGCATAGTGTGTGAATCTGCAGCTCTACATGCCAAGAACAGATGCATACTGGTAAGTAGCATTTTCCTTTTGGATTAGTATCTCGGAGTCCTCTAAAGAGATCTTGACAAAAGAGTATAATATATTTTTCTGCGTGGGGGTGAAGTTGACCCTGAGGTGTCCAGCTCCGTGTCTGTGGTGTTTGAGAATTTTGAATAAATACTAGATGCCTTATCATGAAAAACCCCGATAAGTTATCAACGAACTCCTGAGAAGCAGGAGATGACTGATTTTGAACTGAAGGCTTTGTTAAGGAACTGACAATTTGAAAGAATTGTGCAGGGAGTGTTTTCTGCCTCATTTATTTGTTTGGTAAATAGTGACGCTTTTGCTTTTTTAATGTTCTCTCTGAACTGTTTGATAGCTTTTTTGTACCTCAGTGTATCTTCCTTCAGGAAGTTACTTTGCTATTTCCTCTCAAGGGCTTTACACTTTTGTTTTTCAACTCTAAGGGTATCAGAAAATCAAAGTGCCAAGATCGAAGACCTTGTTTTTGCTCACTTTCAAGGGTATTAAGTTGTCAAGAAGAGTAGTCTTAAGATTAAGGTTGAAGGAAGATGCTGCCAACTCGATGTCTGTGAGTTGGTTAACTGCTACACAACAGCATATCGAGTTCAACGGGGCATCTTGAATAGAGGCATTCGGTATTCACTCCCCCCGCTGTTCCAACACACCCGTAGAGGGGAAAATACAGGAATTCCTAAGAAACTGGGAAGCCATTTCCTTGGACAAATGGGTTGTACATTTGATTTGTTTCGACTACTGTACAGACTTCATTCAGAAACCAACAACAAAACCACCAAAAGGCCAGCACTACAAGAAGGACCGACTGCAAATCCTATGCAGAGAGGTCCAGGAGCTCCTTGCAAAGAAGGCGGTAGAAAAAGTGTCAGGAGAGGAGAGACACAAAAGTGTGTACTACATTTACTTTCTTGTGCCAAAGCAAGAACTAACAATACGCTCTATCTTAGACCTGCAATTCTTAAATAGGTAAAGACACAAAGATTTCAAATTACTACATTGCAAGGCGTAATCCGTTTGCTAGACAAAGGGGGCTACTTAACCACCATAGATCTCGATGTATTGTAAAGGGAACACTACCAAACTCAAGGTCCTGCCCTTGAGAATAAAGTCCACACCAAGGGTCTTCACCAAGACAATGGCAGTGGTAGCCGCATAGCTCAGAAGATGGGGCTTACATGTCTACCCATACCTAGAAGATTGGCTGATCAAGGCAGACACCTTCCAACTTTGCCAGGATAGCGTGATGAGGGTAGTGTCCCTTCTGTACATGCTGGGGTTTACAGTGAAGTTGGGAAAAATTAGCCACAAATCAGGAAAACATTCCTGGGAGCAGACAACACGCAACTGGCAAGGGCTTACCCTACAACATGGAGGGTTCAGTCCAAAGTCGCTCAAATACTCCCTACCAAACGTCGCAAGCTCTGACAGTGAGGAAGGTGATGAAACTGCTAGGCTTGATGGCTTCCTGGAGCCACCTCATTCCAAATGCCAGGCTTCACATGAGACCAGTACAGGAATGGTTATACAATCAATGGCACCAGGGGCCAGGCACTTGGGTGGATCTAGTGGTTGTATCAGAAAAGGTCAGCAAGGAATTGAGATGGTGGAATGCCATGATCATCCTCAAGCCATTATTATCACAGACACCTCAATGGTGGGCTGGGGAGCACACACGAATACAGTAAGAGTAAGGGGGTTATGGTGAGAGCAGGACTCCATGAAATACATCAACTTCCTAGAACTAAAGACCGTATTCCTAGCTCGGAAAGTCTGATAAGGGGAAAATGGTACAAATCCAATTGGACAATATCACAGCAATGTTCTACATCAACAAAGAAGGTGGGGACAGTATCTCACCCACAGCCACAGTTAGCTCAGAACTTTTGGAAGTAGACCATAGCAAAGAAGAGATCAATCCTAGCAAGTCATGTCATAGGAGTAGAAAATGTTCAAGCAGGCGGTCTAAGCAGACAAACACAACATACAAATGGGATGTAAAATAGTCAATAGTAGGCACCATTTCAGTCTGTGGGGTACACCAGACATAGATCTCTTCACAACAGACGAAAACAAAAAATGCCAGTGCTTCGCATCCAGGCACTACCGCCCAGACTTTTTGAGGAATACCCTGTTGATAAGTTGGTACGATATCTTTGCGTAAACGTTTCCACCAATGCTACTGATCCCAGCAGCAATTCTAGAGAAGTTCCAGATCTCAAACATGACAAAGATTCTCATAGCTCCACAATGGCCTCGCGAGACATAGTTCTCACACCTAATACAACTGTCGAAACAACAACCCATGGGGATTCCAATACACAAAAACACACTGGCCCTGCAACCACGAAGGGTATTCCATCCACACCCAGGGGAGATGCCTTTGACACCATGGTTTCTGAATTAGCTGAATTTGAGCACCTGCATCTACAAAAGGACACATTACATATTATCAGGAAGGCCCATAGACTGGCTACTAGCAGGTACTACACCTTGAAATGGAAGAGATATATCACCTGGTGCCAATCCAAAACATTGGAGCATAGGATCCATCAAGACAAATTAATAGTTGAGTGTTTGACATATCGAACAGAATGCAAGCTCTTCTTATATGCCTCGCTGAGAGTACATTTATCAGCCATCGCAGCATACCTAAAGGGCTCAGACATGCAGAACATATTCTCGCTTCCTTTGATCAAAAGGTTTATGGAAGAAGCGAAGAGACTTTTTCCAGCAAGGGAGGTACCCCCCTCCACAGTGCAATTCAAACCTAGTGTTGGCAGGGTTGATGAAGTCAACCTTTGAACCAATGCATAAAACCACACTCAAACACCTTGCACTCAAAACAGCATTCCTGGTTGCTTTAACATCTCTAAGGAGAGTGATTGAGATTCAGGCCAGACCAGTGCAGGAACTCTCCATAGTCATACACAATATTATGGTAATTATGAGGCCACACCCAAAGTTCTTACCCAAGGTTATTTTTCCTTTTCACGTAAATCAGACTGTCACTATATCTCAGTTCTTCTAGAAACCTGTAAACACTGCTGAACAAGCCCTATACACCTTAGATCTCAGGAGCAACACACCATATCAGGAAAACACAATTCTTTGTGAGCCATTCAAGTCAAGCCTTAGGGACAGCTGTCTCTAGAAATTTTATTGCTAGATTGATTGTACAAACGATCCAACTATGCTATGCCCTAAAGAACAAACCTTTGCTTGACAAACCAAAGGAACACTCCACTGGGAAAAAGGGAGCTACGATGGCCTTTACAGCTAATGAATCCATTCAGGAGATATGGAAAGCTGCTACTTGGTCTTCACTATGTTAAGTAAACATTACTTCGCGGACTCACAATCATGAAAGAAGTGGAGGTGGGTCAGGTGGTGGTAAAGAAAGTTTTTGCTTTCACTCCATCTTCTGCTATCCAGCACAAAACGAGCAATACAGCTACATAATATGTGCAAAGCATGTGCACCTAGAAGAGATTTCATGCTGCAAAAGAAACCAGTTACCTGTAAATATGGTTTTGCAGCTTGAAACTCTTCTAGTTTCAGATGCTACCCTTTCCACCTCCCCTCAGCAGGAGGTTCGTGAAGGAGGTTTTTAAAAAAAAATCTAAAACCCACAAACTCTAGAACTTTGAGAACACTAGGAACACTTCCGAACCCAACCACTAGATGGCAGAATTTTGCAAAGCATATGAATCTAGAAGAGTTTCAGGATGCAAAACCATATTTACACGTAAGTAACTGGTTTCATATCTAAGTAACTGTCAGTCTGTCTCTGGTATGCCACCTGACCATATGAAAGGGTAGGTATGAGCCTAGCTCACATGGCTTCAGGTGGCAGGGATCGCAGAGAGGTCTGGTAATCTGCTCAAAAGGTGCTGAAATGCAAACTTGCAAACTCTGGGGTTTCATTCTCAGTACTGAAAAGTGGCTGCTACCTAACTTGTCGTCACTGAGCCACCCACCCAGATAATTGTAATTTATTGTAATCCTATGAACTTCCACGCGCCAACTTTAAATGTTTTAATATCCTTCACAATAATCATCCCTTAGTGGCATTAGCAAGGAGTTGCTTTTGTCAGTTCTAATCCTCAAACCTTCTTAGTGACCTCTTCAAACTATTCCTAGTTTGGGCAGAAATCAACAAATTGTAGAGTATGCACATGGCTGCTGTGTAATTTAGGTGGAAAGGCTCATGCTAAAGAGACAAACTCGCCCCAAATCAGCTGTTTAGCAGTTGAAAAGCAGGTAGAGCAAGTTCTCCGCCTTCTGCCTCTTATTGGTGTAGGTTCTGATCGTGTTGGGCCATGCCCCAACTTGATTTGCACCCAGGACTTTTCATAAAGCATTTCTGTGGCCCTTAAGAGTTGAGCAGAAATCAATAACCATATCCCTTGTGCCATAAAATTTCTCGATCTGCACTTTCTCAACTGCAATAAAATCCACAAAGCATTGATATATTGGTGCCTTGTCAGCGTGGACGACCCTTTGAAATAAAAAAGAAGCCTTCAATCGGTTATTCAAAGCACTGCATGTTCTCTGTAAACCAGTCTCTTAACATGACAATGGTGCTGTCTCGGTAGCCTAAGCTTCTAGTTCATTAAGCAAGATTCTTGAAAAGACTTTTGCATCAATATCTAGCAGGGCGAATAATCTGTAGTTGTAGAGAGTCCAGGACAGAACATCTCCAACTGTAACAGGGCACCTGAATAGAGTGGAGACAGCCTTCTTACCAAGGTGCATCAGATGGATATAACGCTCGTTGCAGATCTGTGGGCTAGTGGGTCCCCATTTGTTCTAATATGCAGGATAATCCCTTTTCTACTGTGGTGGGATTCATAGTTATTTCCAAACGCTGTGTCAGTGTGCTGCAGGGACTATCGGTGCAACCTCCATATACCACCGTCTTCCTTCACAAATTGGTGCTACCGCCTCGTGCATCCGTTCTGCTGAAAGTGGTGTTGCCCTTCCATGTGGGACAGTCCTTTACTCTCCCAGTTATTTTCTCTCTGCCACGTGGGAGAGGCTTCACTCTTTAGACCCAGAAAAAGTCCTTAGGTTTTACATCAAGCACATTAAGAATCACCTGGCGAATTACCATCTTTTTACTGGTTTTGCCGGTGCCAAGAAGGGAAGAGAGGTACAAAAGATGACCATGTCCTGGTGGATCATCCTGTGCCTAGACATGCTACGTACTGGCCCGGAAGGAGCACCTAGTTTGATTTTGAGCCCATTCTATAGGAGTCAAGACTTGTCACCTGCATTGGCGAGTGGTGTTCTTGTGTTGGACATCTGCCAGGAGGCCACATGATTGTCTGTTCATACCTTTACCACGCATTACTGCCTTGATTCTCAAGTCTGCTGAGAGCGACAGTTTACCCGCTCAGCTTCAGAAGACTTCACACCAGGAAGATCACTCCTCAGACCCTCCAACTTTTGGGGGGTTCTGCTTTGGTATCTATGTAGAAGGTGAGGAATCTGGGGTAAGAAGTATCCATCAGAGTAGCAAGTTATGTGCCTTTGATAAAAACCCTTTCAGGTGGATACTCTTGCCACAGATTCCTCTCCACCCCTCCTCCTCTTTAAAAGTAGTTTATTGTATCTGCTGATTTTTGTACATTGTATACACAGTCAGCTTACCTGCAAAGATAGAACCCTAAACTATTGCTGTACTGAAGGAATTTATGCTAATGGTCACTACTGGTTTTATAAACATTGGGCAGTATCTCTCGATGGTGGTGGGTAAACTATTGGCTGGAAAAGAAAACCCTTGAACCAAACAAGATTTGTTTGTTATCCTGCAGTAATTTCTTTGAAGGCATTTTATGTTTTCTTAGATAAACTGATTTTGAATCTTGGTATTGGGCCATTGTTTTTGTGTTGATGAGCGCTGGAGTAGTGAAGCTTGATCAGTCTAGGACTGCTCAATATAAAAATAAAGTTATCGCCATCAGAATGATCATTCATCTAAACTCCCCTATCTCATTATTGCTGCATCCAAAACATCTGGTCTAATATTCATTATCTGAAAAAGACACGTTAGTGACAGATTCCTTACCTTAGAATATCCCCAGGCGTCAGGCTGGATCCGGAAAGTTTTTTGCGTAGCAGTACCCTTGCGCGTCGGTAGGCGGCGTCGTGCGGCTCCGCGTCCGTCGTCGGCGTCGTGATCGCCGGGATGACGTCGCGGGCAGTACTTAGGCGCCGCCCCTGCGCGCTGACGTCAGTTCTTCTTTTTCCGCGCCAGCAAGCGCAGATCCGGGAAGAGCAGTGCCCTGGTCATTTTTTGACCAAACTTTTTGGGTGAATTTTTTACTGTTTTTCTTCAATCGACTTCAAGGTGTCGTAGGGATGCCCGGGTTTAAACGTTGCGGCGCCTGTGCTCGGATGATGTCCATCACAGACCCGCATCGGGAGTGTCTCTTCTGCCTCGGCAGAGGCCACGACACGGAGTCTTGTTCCGACTGCCGGGCCCTCAACCCGAAAGCTTTGCGAGAGCGGTCTCGAAAGCTCCTAGAGGCCCGGCATTCGGCTCCGCGCAAGCCCCGGTCGCGTGAGAGGTCCAGGGGTCGATCGCGGAGTCCACACCGGTCGTCGGCATCGAAGTCTTCTTCGTCCGGTAAGTCCAAACACAAAAAGTCCAAAAGCATCGTCGCTCTAGGACTTCGCCTCGCCGGTCTCGCGACTCGGCTGAGGCCCCTCCCGGCACCGTCCCCGCGGCCCCGGACATGCCTGTGGAGTCGCCCCGCAATACCCGTCCTTCCCGGGTTCGGGGGCGGATCCGGCCCAAGCACAGGAATTCCTGTCGGCCATGGCCC
Source organism: Calotriton arnoldi (assembly GCA_963921515.1). Classification (NCBI taxonomy): domain Eukaryota; kingdom Metazoa; phylum Chordata; class Amphibia; order Caudata; family Salamandridae; genus Calotriton; species Calotriton arnoldi. The sequence continues at coordinate 1,918,846 of CAWUFW010001169.1, forward strand.
GCCTCTTCGGGCCTCCAGGTCCCTCCGGTGCGCCTTCGGGCCCCGCGGGCCCTGATAGGGTTGCTCCGGCGCCGCCGACGGCTCCGGCCCCGGCGTCGCCCGTGCCTCCAGCCTCGATCCCGGCTCCGGCCCCGGCCTCGATCCCGGCTCCACAACCCCCATCGACGCCGGTCGACCTAACGACACCTCCGCCGGCGCCCGATGTCTCCGGTGCTGTTCTCGACGCCGCCTGGGGCTCCGGGCGGCGTCGTCCCCCAGTTCCTTCCGGCTCCGGACATGGACCCGGACCGACGCCGCTCGACGCCGGTTCCGGCGCCGATGAGACCTTGGGTCCCAAATGTCCCTCCTCCCCTTATTTTGAACCAGAGGAGGACCAGGAGGACTGGGAGGGGTCTGATGACCCTCTGGCACAACAGTGTCAGTACGATGAGGACTGGACAGAGGGTCTAGGGGATGCCAGTGGTCTAGATACTTCCCCTGACACTGGCATGCTGTCTCCTCCCGTGGCTACGGAGGAGGGAGCCAATTTTGCACGGTGTTGCGTAGGGCGGCTGGAGCCTTACATCTCCAACTCCCTACTGTGGCGGTCAAGACTAATCTCTTGACAGAGGTGCTTCAGCCGGCAGCCTCCTCTACGGAGACTGTGCTGCCGTTTAACGACGCCCTCACTGACGTTCTTTGGGCGCCTGGTCCAAGCCCAACACAGGGGCTCCTGTGGATAGGAACGTGTCCCGACGCCATCGCCCAGCTCTGGGCGACCCCCTGTTTCTCTCTGTCCACCCCACTCCTGAGAGCTTGGTTGTCCAAGCCTCCGCTTCCCAAACCGCCTTCCCTACCGCCCCTCCGGATAGGGAATCCAAACGCCTGGATCAATTTGGGAAGAAGGGTTTTTCTTCCTCCAGTGCTGGCTTGCGGTCCATCAACACCGATTGTCTTTTGGGCCGATATACCCACTCCTTGTGGGATTCGGTGGCGAATGTTTTGCCCCAGTGTTCTGAGGAGGTCCAGACACTGCTTTCCCGCGCCATTGCGGAAGGAAGGGATGCGGCCAAATACACGATACGATGTGGCCTTGATACCGCCGACTCGCTGGGCAGGTCTATTGCAACGACGGTGGCGCTGCGACGCCACTCCTGGCTGAGAACCACTGGTTTTTCAGGGGATGTCCAGAATACTCTCATGGACATGCCCTTTGGATGGAGTCGGTCTTTTGGGTCCAAAGCAGACCATGCGTTGGAGCGCTTTAAGGACTCACGGGCTACTGCCAAGTCCCTGGGCCTTTCTGCTACACGCCCTCCGCTGACTTCTGCTTTTCGCCCCTATCGTGGCCACGGTAGGGGCGCCCTTCACGTCAGCAGCCCAGCCACCGGCCCGCGCAGCAGGCGTCTTCGCGTGGCCGAGGACGTGGATTCCGCCGTGGCGGATCGGGCAACCAGCGTGCGGGTCAGGCCACCACCTCCAACCCGTCCGCGGCCTCCAAACCCTCCTAGTCCCTCCTTTCAGGTGCACAGCACGCCAGTAGGGGGCAGGGTCCGCCATCACCTTCCCCACTGGCGTACCATCACCTCGGACAGGTGGGTCTTGGACATTGTCCGAAGGGGCTACTCCCTCCCCTTCGAGTCCACCCCCAGCCATGCCACCTCAATTCCACCGCATGTCAGGGGATCACTTGGTACTTCTGCAGAAGGAAGTCACGGCCCTCTTGGCCAAGAGGGCCATCGAGCATGTTCCGACCCCAGAAGTAGGGCGTGGTTGCTACTCCCACTACTTCCTGGTGCCCAAGAAGGACAAGGAGGACATGCGTCCTATCTTGGACCTCCGGAACGTCAATCGCTTCCTCCGGAAGGAGAAGTTCAAGATGCTCACCCTAGCTCAGGTCTTGACTGCCCTCGACCCTGGAGACTGGTTGGTAGCGTTGGACTTGCAGGACGCATATTTCCACATCCCCGTCCTGCCGGCCCACCGGCGTTACCTTCGGTTCACGGTAGGCCCCGAGCATTTTCAGTTCACCGTGCTCCCCTTTGGCCTTACCAGTGCCCCTCGGGTGTTCACGAAAGTGATGGCGGTGGTCGCAGCTCATCTGCGCCGGGCAGGGGTTTCAGTCTTCCCCTACCTCGACGACTGGCTGCTGAAGGCGGGCTCGTCCCAGGCAGTCGTCTCCCACCTCCAGACTACGGCCGAACTCCTGCACTCGCTGGGGTTCTCCATCAATGTGCCGAAGTCGCATCTGATTCCTTCTCCACAGCTCCTTTTCATCGGAGCAGTTCTGGACACGACGCAGTTTCGGGCCTATCCTCCCGAACGGCGAGTCCGGGATATTCAGACTATGATTCCGATCTTTCAGCCTTTATCCTGGGTTTCGGTACGGATGACCCTGAGGCTGCTGGGCCTCATGGCCTCCTGCATCCTGCTGGTCAATCATGCCAGATGGCATATGCGGGCTCTGCAGTGGGACCTGAAGTTCCAGTGGGCGCAGCACCAGGGCAACCTGTCCGATCACGTCCAGATCTCGGAGGGAACTGCAAAACAGTTGCAGTGGTGGCTCTCGAACCGGCAATGGGTCATGGGCAGATCCCTCTCCCTTCCCCAGCCAGAGCATACAGTTGTGACGGACGCGTCCCTTCTGGGATGGGGCGGTTACATGGGAGAGGCGGAGATCAGAGGCCTCTGGTCTCCGGGCGGAGTCCCGGCTCCATATCAACATTCTGGAGCTCCGGGCGATCCGACTTGCACTCAAGGCATTCCTTCCCTCTGTCAAAGGGAAGGTAGTGCAGGTGTTCACAGACAACACCACCGCCATGTGGTACTGCAACAAACAGGGCGGGGTGGGGTCTTGGACCCTTTGTCAGGAGGCTCTGCGCCTCTGGACATGGCTAGAACATCAGGGCATGTTCCTGATGGTTCAACACCTGGCAGGTTCCCTGAACGCCAGGGCGGACGAACTCAGCCGCAGGTGCATGATGGATCACGAATGGCGTCTTCACTCGGAAGTGGCGCAAGGACTCTTTCTACAGTGGGGAGAGCCTTGGTTAGATCTATTCGCCACCGAAGAGAACGCGCAATGTCATCAGTTCTGCGCGTTGGAATTTCCAAGGCGGCACTCGCTCGGCCACGCTTTTCGTCGCGAGTGGAGTTGCGGTCTGTTGTACGCCTTTCCGCCTATACCACTTCTACCCAGAGTGTTGAAGAAGATTCGGCACGACCGGGCCCAAGTCATTCTTGTGGCTCCGGACTGGGCTCGAAGAGTTTGGTATCCCGAGCTACTCAATATGAGCGTAGATCCCCCGATCCGTCTGCCTCTTCGGGAGGATCTTCTGTCGCAGCAGCAGGGGACGGTCCTCCACCCGAACCTGTCCAGTCTACACCTGCTTGCGTGGAGATTGAGCGGCGGCAGTTGATTCCTTTCGACTTGCCTCCCGAAGTTTGTGATGTGATTCTGGCAGCCAGGCGTCCCTCCACTAAGGTGGTATACGCCTGCAGGTGGAACAAATTTGTGGCATGGTGCACAGCAAAGGCTGTGAATCCCCTTTCTGCCCCTCTTTCTGAGGTCCTTCTGTTCCTTCTCTCTCTGGCCCAACAGGGTTCTGCCCTGGGTACCATCAAGGGTTATCTTTGTGCTATCTCGGCCTTCCTCAGGCTCCCTGATCAGCCCTCCCTTTTCAAGTCCCCTGTTGTTAACAGGTTCTTAAAAGGCATTACACACCTCTTCCCTCCTGTTCCGTTTGTAATGCCTCAGTGGGACTTGAACTTGGTTCTTACCTTTTAATGTGCGCTCCCTTTGAGCCTCTACATAACTGTCCTCTTCGTCTTCTGACTCTGAAGACAGCCTTTCTGGTGGCCATCACCTCCGCTCGGCGGGTGAGTGAGCTCCAGGCTCTATCTTGCAAACCTCCCTTTCTGTCTGTTCATCCAGACAAGGTTGTTCTTCGGACGCGTCCGTCCTTCTTGCCAAAGGTGGTTACTGCTTTCCACATTGGGCAGACCATCACTTTGCCCACCTTCTTTCCGCCTCCGCATCCTTCCAGAGAGGAAGAGAGGCTCCACCGTCTGGACCCAAAACGTGCGCTCTCCTTCTATATTGACCGCACAAAACACTTCCGGGTGGATGACCAGCTCTTTGTTGGCTACGTGGGCGCCAAAAAGGTCGGGCGGTGCACAAGAGGACCATCTCCCGCTGGGTTACCTTGTGCATCAAGACCTGCTATTCTTTGGCTAAGAAGGAGCCTCCTGTTGGGCTGCGTGCCCATTCCACCAGGGCAACGGCTGCTACCACGGCCTTGGGCCGCGGTGTTCCGCTGCCGGTTATCTGTCAGGCAGCTACGTGGGCCTCGCTGCACACGTTTACAAAGCATTACTGCCTTGACAGTCAGGTCCGGAGGGACGGCTTCTTTGGCCGTTCTGTCCTCCAGGACTTCCTTGTCTGATCTTTGTTCGCAGACCCACCACCGGGGTTGGTATTGCTGGGGTATCTATTCTAAGGTAAGGAATCTGTCACTAACGTGTCTTTTTCAGATGCACAAGTTACTAACTTGTGTAACGATATATCTGTAAGAGACAGTAGTTAGTGACAGATTCCTTACCGCCCCACCCATCCTCCCCGTTCTGCGAACTGATTTCTAGGGTTAAGGACATCCCTTTCAGGGCCCTAGTATTTTTCAGACACCTATGTCAGCTTCTTGCATGGCTCTGCGTTCCTGGCGCGGAAAGTCGTGTACAGAACTGACGTCAGCGCGCAGGGGCGGCGCCTAAGTACTGCCCGCGACGTCATCCCGGCGATCATGACGCCGACGACTAACGCGGAGCCGCACGGCGCCGCCTACCGACGCGCAAGGGTACTGCTACGCAAAAAACTTTCCGGATCCAGCCTGACGCCTGGGGATATTCTAAGGTAAGGAATCTGTCACTAACTACTGTCTCTTACAGATATATCGTTACACAAGTTAGTAACTTGTGCTTTACAAGCATCAGCATAGTTATGCATGCACAAGGCACTCTAAAGATTTCATAACGGATAAGGGAATCTGCACAATTTAGTATCAAATCGGTTGAAAAGAGCAAGAAGTAGACAATTGTTCCTTGCACAAATCATAAACATTCGCCCTAAGATGCCAACTTTTGTTCAAGTGAAGTAATAAGTGTGGCTTCTTAGTGTAGTATATCTAACTGCAGTTCCACCTTGTCTGACTGCTAGTTATGGCCTTAATTTTGACATCCAGTGGAGCTTAGTGGAACTAGATTTCAGTTTTAAGTTGAGCTTACCAGATAGCACAGCTGTCTGGCAGAAAAAGGCCTACTGTCAACTTGCCAAGAACTTACAGTGAGTCTAAACCTGCCCTCTGTTTACCATCTTTTAGCTTTATTGTCACTCATTCACTTACTTTTTATTCAATGGCTTGCCTTGTCCATATTGTGTATGTCTCTCCCCTTGAGCATTATCTCTTGCTTGTGTTCCTCCCCTGCTCACTTTTAGGGAACTGTTTTTTTTTTTCTTTTTGCTTAAGCACTCCATGAGACTATATGTATTTTCCAACAGTCTCCTTCGTCTGGTTCTCTCCCCCTGTGCTCTATGCTGCTCTCGCCTGTGTGCTTCACCCTTTGCCCCCTTGTTGTTCTGTCCCTCGTGTGTGTCCCCCGCTTTCCTTGTTGCTTGTTGCCCCCTCCCTCATGTGCTTCTTCTCCCTTCCTCCCCACCCACTACCCTGACCTACTCCTTTGCCAATGTTTTTGTCTTCCGACTCAAGTGTAGTTTCCCAATTACCAACACCCTTTATAAATGGGGGATTACATGAACTCACCTGGAGTCTGTAAACTCCAACAATGTTATGTCCGAAGCATCAAGATCCATTAACGTTGAAACCTAATCAGGTTTATCTTCCATTTGGCCTCTGGATGGACTGTGTTGGTAATAAACACCACAGACTCATTAATACCGACTAAGTTTTGGACCACATGGTTGTGAATTTGTAAATGGAGGTGACTGTGTAACAGCATCTCTGATGCAAGTAGTTTTATTGCCTACTTCCTGAGACTTGCCTGTGGAATTGTTAGAATGAAAACAGCTTGTTACTTTTTAATCAGGCATAATTAACTTTGTCTTAAGAATTCTGCCCTCAGTCTTTTTATTTGAATCACCATTGAGTCGCTTGGGACCTGAATCTGGGACTTTTGCCCATTCTCCATAGAAACAAGAAAAAACAAACTCCAGCAATGTGCAAAATCCCTGGGCTCGCAAACGCTATTCGGGCAGCATGCCTGGCTCCCTGTAATACTGTCTTCCTGCCATATGGCACAACAACTCATCCTACCATTGCACCTTTCTGACAGTGTTTGCCTTTTGTTACCTGGCAACCAATCGGAGGGCTGAACTGTGGTGACTCCTGCTGCTGAGAGTTCTTGGTGCTGAAGCTTAATGGCTTTTGGTCCAAAGTGCACCATGCAGTGGTAAGTGCAAATCACAACAGTCAGGTAGGCAGCAGTTTTCTAAAGTGCTGCTTGGTAAAGGGACGAGGCTGTAATGTAAGTGACATTTTACGGAACAAAATTGATGAACATCTCCAGAAACCTCGAAGCTGAACCAAAGAAGGAGCGCACTGTACAATTTAGTCCCTCATTAGAAATGGCCTATTAAATGTCCGTATGTGTGATAACTTGCCTTTGAGTTTTGCGGCCAACACTACACTCACACAATTTTCCCCAAGTAAAATTTGATATGTTAAATCTGCCAAAGATTACCTGGGAAAAAATGTCCAGGTAATTAACAGAACACACAGGATTTAGGGCAGTGAGCACCTAAATCCTCATGAGGCCATGAGGTTTTTTTTTGGGTGCTAGAACAATGTTTCACTGAAATTATTTAAAATAAAAATAATGCAATCATTTGTATAACAGTGTAGGAAATTTGCCCTTTCTGCAGAGTCAACCCAGATATTACGCCTTTTGCTGGATCCTGTATTTTTGCTGACTGTAGAACTCTGTGCGTTTTACCCCTTCTGACCAGTGATAAAGTGCCTGTGCTCCCGCTTTCAACACAGTGAAATTGGCATACCCCTGGGTGGCATATTTAACTTGACTAAGTCCCGAGTAGAAGGTGCAAAGTGTACCCAGGGACTACAAGTTAAATATCCCTACTGGACTGCGGCACCCATTGTGCTACCCACTATACTGTTCATGCAAACGTGACTCCAAGCTATCCTTTATGGCCTGGCTATTGCAGTTTTAAACTGCAAATTTGACCGGTCAAAATAACCCCTTTCTACAGGTTAAACCCTTCATTTTTAATATTTATAAGTCACCTATATGTAGGCTTTATTGCCCATAAGGCAAGGTGCAAGGGTTTTTGAAAAGCAAGGCATAAAGGAGTTTAGTGTTAAACTTACTAAATGCCCCAAGGGCTATATTCACTGTAGCAAGGCTGTCTGCCTCTTTTCCATAGGAAAATACTGTTAAATTATTGCATTTAATATTGCTAATTACAATTATGAAACCATTAGAAAAATAATTAACTTTTTTTGATAGTTACTAAAAATTCAATTCAGTGGAATTTTTGATAAATATTAAGGCAACAATACCTTGAGAAAGTTACCTTTTCTCTGCCTAAAACCTCTGGAAGCCCCATTTGCTCTCCCACTTGTGCAACCATGAATTAGCATTTGAATAGGTGTGAGCGGATGTGAAATGCCTTCCAGGAGCAACCCATATACTGACGTGAATGGGCAGAGATAATCTTCTGAACCTGACAGAATATGCAAGGTGAAGTTGTGAATATCCTTTTGACATTACAGTGTGAAATCCTGCTTGAATTGCAAATCCGACTCGCAAGCCTTCTGGGGTTTTACATTTAACTCTTGTGCTAAATTACAAAGGGCAGAAACAAGATGCCAAAACATTTCTTATGTATTCACTGCCTGGGTGCTGGAAAACCCTGCTTTATCAGACATCTGTCTCTAGGTACAGTGACTTCCCCCAAACTGGATTTTAGAGTTTGATTTAGGAGGGTACTAGTATTACCAGTACTAGGAGTCCCAGGAACACTTCGTCCATCTTGAAAATGCCCAGTGTGGGTAGGGTCGACCCAGGGACTTTTGCCCCATTGGTTAGGGCGTGCATAGGAGTTATTCCCACCCCTTGCTTGTGCCAGGTATAAATGTGGCATCTCCAGGCAACTACTTCAGAACACTCCTGGACCTGAGGAAGATCAGAAGAAGACTGAACCTGTTGTCTGCGATCTGAGATGAGCTCTGAAGGATTGGACCTGCTCTCTCTTGTACCCAGGAAAAAGGCGTGGACTCCAGAGGTCATAGCACTGACCTCCTGCTAAAGCTACAGGGGTACAAGAAGCTACAAAATGCCTTTTCTGCAATTGGACCTGGACTGGACCCTGCTGGTTTGGCTCTGCCTGACATCCTGTGAGTCTCTAAGTGCCTCCTCAGAGGTCCTGGGGGCTTTAGAAGTGTACTCTTGTGGTGCATTGGGACTTTTTTGGACCAAGTGAGAATCTAAAATCTTTGATCCGGAACTAACCTGGTCGGTGTATCCGACCCGCGCTCCATTTCGGTCAGAGTCCAATTGCGCATAGTTTCAGTCTACTGCAGACCATTGGCTATCATTGACACTTTATGCTTCTTGGTGCTAACTCCTGTTTAAAACTTTAAAAATCTATATCTCTGGTTCCCCTTATTGGATTTTTGTCATTTTGGTGTTATTTTGTTTATTAAATATTTCTTTGTTTTCCTAATTCGTTTTGGGATTTCTTTAGTTTTGCATTTCAACTTTATTACTGTTTTGATACTGCATAAATACTTTACATTGCATTAAGTTAAGCTTGCCGGCTTTGTGCCGTAGCTACCAGGGGATTGAGCTTGGGTTTATTTGGTGACTCTCCATGACTAGGGTTGTGTTTATTTCTTGCTGTGGGTAGTCCCCCGCCCCAATTAATAACCAGTTTCTTACAGACGCAATTATTAAAAAGCACTACATAATTGCTTAATTTACCTTAAGTAACGCACTGGGCAATATTTTCATACCAGTATTAAAGTTGTAAAGACAACATTGCTTAATGGCAGTAATCTGTTTTATAATTGCTGACAAAGGACTCTGGACGATCTCACCTTGCTTAGCTTACTTTACTTAGTTTTGATTGCGCCACACAGTCGCAGCTCAATGCCAGCTGTTCCCCATGTGCCGAGGCATCAAGACTGGCTGAAAGATGTAACTTTCTGTAGTGTCCAGATGGAACGCTATGCATTGCTGCAGACCCCTAGGGCCAGGCCTTAAGACATATGGGGTCCCCTTCTGGGACTATGTTACCGTAAGTGTCCTCCCCTGGATTTCCCCCTCCTTCTGTGGGTATGTCGCTACTCCTCGCTGGGTAGTGTTGGGCCGTGTGGGCCCGCTAAGTTTGTGGTTGGGCCCCTATTCCCTCACTGGGCTTGTTTTTTTGTAATCCTGCGGTTTCGTTTTTCTGACCAGGAGCCTGTATTGGCCACTAGGACTATGCCGCCTCGACTCTTATTGTACCCATTACGCCTGTCTGACATGACCAACTTCCTATGTCATTTAACTGCCTTGTATCTTGCAAAAAGTTAATAAAAAAACTTCAATAAAAGATGTTAAAATAAATAGAATTGCTGAGAAAAAACTCCTAGGTATTGCATAAGCCATATGAATTGTTAGCCCATATTTATTTCAATTCTTAACATTTATTGCATTTTCAACTATTGCATTTGTGTATGGTTTATAATTAAATAGTATTTTGTTGTATTTTAATAATATTAAATATACTACAGTAACAATGTTTTGAGTAATGTCAAATGCAATACATACAATTCAGATATCGAGGGACAATTCTGATACTCCTATTTGTAAATGTAATCTAGTTTATAAAGGTTTTTAATTGAATACATTTCATACATTCCCATAAAAAGAAATTCAGTTCAATATATTTATATGGATTACATTCACCAAATCTGAGTTTTATATTAAATAACGTTGACCGAATGAATACTTTAATAAAAAAGTATGCAAAGTGGGCCGCATTACCTCACTCATACAAAGGAATGTGTAGGGATGTTGTATACCCTGATTGCTCAGCAGTGTAACTTTAGAAATCTGTGTTCATAAAGGAGACCAACATGTGGCATGAGGCAGAAATGAATGGTAGATTGTTGCTTTTGATTCTCAGCTGTGCAGTCTGGTAACCCTTTGTCCTTGTGTTTTGCTGTGGCAGGTTTCTCTGGAGGGGTTACGACCAACAATCCCACCTGGGATCTCCCCACATATCTGCAAACTCATGAAGATCTGCATGAACGAGGATCCCGCCAAAAGACCAAAGTTTGACATGATTGTGCCTATCCTTGAAAAGATGCAGGACAAATAAGTGTGCTTCCACAGACTGTGCCAGCTACCCACAACGCACTGCCTTTGCTGGTGGAGCAGTGCCCAAAGCTTTCTATCACTAACAGAGAGGGGTGTCCGGAAAGGCTGCAGTAGGCAAACTGAAAACGTTGTGCCTCCCTTACAAATAAGCATGCTGTGCCTGCGACCCACAATACCCTGCTCCCTTTGGCAGAACTTTGTTCCCTAAGAGAGGGCAACATCCTCAGCAGTAGAAGGAGACCAGGTGCTGGATGTATCTCCTGTGCACACATGCGCAGTGGAAGTTGTCCATACTTCAATGTGCGGCGTTGGCAGACCTCAAGGAGGGTGATCGAGTTAATGGGTACCACAGGTTAAGCAGTGTTTCATCATGTGCAGGTGCTCAGAAGCCTGTGGGCATCCTCTTCACTGAAGAGTTCTCTTTAGTCTTCTGATACCAGTGGTACTCTTGAAGCCTTACCTCTAGCATTCTTGTTTGGATGTTAACCTAGGAATGGATGCAATCCTGCACACGCTTGTTACTTTTTAAAATCTCTTTTCTGTGCCAGACCCCAATGTACTGTACTTTTAAGAACTTTTTCCTGCCTTTTTTCATGGGCATCCTCTCCACTCCTGGCCTCCTCCTAAGTGCCTTCAAGGATTATTCAACAATGTATGCTCTCTCTGAAGATATACATCCAACAAGACATAGAATCAGCCGTTATTACAAGCCGTACTTCTGCAGTGATGCCTTATATATTTGACCATAAGGAAGGGCATTTTTGAATATTTCAAATTAAATAGACATTAATTTAGCTAAGGCAGTATTACACCCTTCGAATCAATGTATGGACTTTCCTTGAAACATTGGAACCTCTAAATAATCTTCTACTTGAAAAATATGTGGCATGCTAGGCTGTGATAGTCAAATGAAGGTTCACCATATGAACAAGAGACCCCAGATATGGAATTAAAGAGCAAACTGTGTGTGTGTTAATCCACACTGAGCAAGAGCGAGAATGAATTGTGCATCTTAAAACCAGAGTGAGTGGGGGTAGTCTTGCAGCATAAAAAATATTTTCGTGTTTACCTCTGATATGTGGGTTGGGTCAGCAGTCTAAAATTAATGTATGTGCATCCAGCATTGATGTTTGGGACTAGCAGAAGCCCACTTGGCAAGAGGTTTCCACAGAGGAGTCTGCAGCCCATCTTGGAGATCCAGGGTGGCAAAGGTGATGGGGGTTTGTTGTTGAAGCAAAGGTAGTGAAAACCATAACATAATAATACATACAATGAATCAAAACAATCTTTTTAATAGTCATCACTATAAAGCACTACAGGGTTAAGAAAACCGAGTGGTTGGGTTACGCCGTGCCTTATTAAAGGTGCCCTTCTTACACTTCTTGCATTCGGTAGAGGAATGCTGCACTTTAGACTGGAAGTTGGCCAGATAGTACAAAAGGGAAGACCGAGATCTTGCCAATCTAGAAAACACATGCTTAAACCCCACTTTCTGTTTGATGGAGACAAGGTCTGAGGTAATTAATGATAAATCTTTATTTCTGTGCCTGGCTTAAGTGCAGCAGAACAATAAATTGGAACCATCCCAGATGAAAGGTGACTGCTTAATGGCAGTTCTATAAAAGGCAACTTCTGTTTAGTGTTAAAGGCACCTTCCATTCAATGTCTGACTGTGCCTTAAATGTGTTAATCAGTCATAGTCTCTTGTGGAATCTCTGTGAGACAGGTCAATGTGTTTATTCATTAAACAGACCATTCATTCAGTTTTGAAATTGTCCTTTGCTTAGTGCTGATCAATAGAACACCACACTCACTGGGACTCGCCCAGGTGCAGTCCAGCAGTGTAAAGAGTAATTGATCTAAATACTACCCTTCAATCAAGGGTGCTACCATCGCTTCCGCACACTGTCATGGCTAGGTAACCCTGAAAGACAGTGTTTTGGTCCTCTTCAGTTGCCGTCAGTCAGAATGTTCAAGCCTCTTCCTTTGCGCCTCCTGCTTTTGGATGTGCCTACCCCGAATGCAGACTGCCTCTGAGAAGGACTGATTAATGGAATCTCACCACTAGAGTTTTTACCACTTTTCTTCTTGTCACTCAAAGCCTTTCAGAAGTATTACTCCTACCTCTCTTGCTCTGTCTCATGTAAAAACTCCTATCCTCTTCCCTTCCCATTAGGCAGCGTAGGACCCAAATCCTCCTTATTGTCAGTGCACTTGAGTTCCACTCCTGTCTCTCCCTACTTCAGCAGCCCTTTGCGGTGTCCTTCATCTTTGGTCTCAGTTTGGGATTGAACCTTGAGTTACTGTCACTCTTATTTATGAGCTGACTCCCCTTACCCTTTTAATGCCTTGCTGTGCCTCGACCCAGTACAGTTACTGTTGCTTCCTTCCTCATTGTAGTCGCAGTCACCACGTGCCACTTGTATCTCCGAATTCAGACACGGTATCTAAAGGAATTATTTTATTTATGTGTAACATTGTGTTGTTTTTTTGTATTTTTGTGTTCTAATTTTGGTTCTGCATTCTACGGAATCCTTAACCTAGAAACTATGCAATGTCAGAAGGTGTCCTCAACGCCATGCCGGGTTATGTATGCCTTAGCCATTATATTCTTTGTATTTCTATATAAATATATCTCTGTTACACATTGCTCGGGGTTGAGAGTGCTTACTTCACAGATAGTGTATTAAAAAAAAGGGAACGTCCCCATATCATTTGGGGTTCATGCCTCACCTTTTGGAATGTTTCTCCCCGTCATTGTTGCCACAAATGTATAATAAAAATCAGTTTTGCCATGTCGTTGCCGTGTCTCTTCATTGTGAAGAAGTGACACATTTCTGTGTACAACAGCGATACACAGACCTTCGTTGTAGATGAAGACTGTGGGGAAACAGTTCATGCCACCAACCTTTAATTTAGTATAAAGGGAACCATCAATAAACTTAATTTTGTAGTATCAGTCCAAGTATACACCCATACATAAAGCGAACTGCAGTCTCAGTGCCAAACAGCCAGCACTCGCCACCTTACTAGACTGGACCACAAGGCACAGCGCCTTATCTGAGGTGCGTGATGACTAGGAGCGGAGCACCGCATGAGGACCTGGTCCCACGGTCAGAAAATTCTTGTAATAAATAATGATGCTGTAAAACAGGAGGCGGATTACTTCATTTTTGAAACTTTATCTGAACCTGAGAGAATAGTCCAGTATTTTCAAATGTTAAAAAGAGTTTTAAAGACAGCTGTGGAGCATTTTAAAACACCTGTCAAAACATGGTAATAATGGCCAGAGTTGTAAATTAAAATGATGCTGTGCTCAAGATCATACTTACATCTCAGGCCGTGTAACGGACAAAATGGCAAAAAGAATGGGGTTGCTCGCTTTTAGTTTTGTCATAAGTATAAATGGGTATAAAGTCCGGAGTATGATGAGTGCACACCAAAAAAGGTGGAAAGGCGGCCACTCTCACACCTTCCAAATCTGGATATAATCCCAAATAGTTTGTCAGTTGTCAATTCTCGGCACGCTCAAGTAAAAATAATCTTGTAGATACCTTTGCAGTCCTTTATTTTGCATGTATTTCGAGTAACAGAGCTCAAACAGCCAATACATGTTTCGTATGTGACAATTTACTTCATCAGGGCTTATATAATGTGTAGTGATCCACAGTAGGCCAAGAAACCTGGTTGTACGACGGTACAACGCAGGTAAAGACATTGAATGCCTTTACCACGCATGTTTTTACCACGCTTGTTTTTACCACGAACATGCTTTTACAACGCATGCCATTACCACGCATTGTTTTTAAATACAAAAACAATGTATTTGTGGGGGAGACCCCCCACACCCCCAACTTACCTTCAATCCATGGTAAAGGCATGCGTTGTAAAGACATGCACGTGGTAAAAATATGCGTGCTAAAAAATGCGTGGTAAATGCACAACGAGGTAAAAACCTTGTTGTAAAGGCTGTTTCCCAAGAAAAGTGTGCTACAAATTCTAGGAAATGGTATTCCTTATTTGTGATCTAAGTGGTGCCCTCCAAGGTCATTTTCTTCTATATTCCAAGGTGGTTCACACAGCCTGTAAGGCAAGCTGCAAATAGTTGGTTTCAGGTAAGTAATAATTTTGCAGCATGAATCCTTATCTGGATTCGCATGATGTGCATTATTCCACCATCTAGTGGTTGGGCCCGGAATTGTCTCAGTTTCCTTTCTTTTTTTGTTTTTTCCTGTGGGGCGTCATAGACCACCATTTGGTGCTAGGTCCATCCCTTGCGTGACGTCATACGGTGCCCCGGAAGTTCCTGTCCGTGGTATCCATCTTCAGATTCTTTTTTCTGCCGCTGGGACTGGATGCAAGGGGAGACACTCCAAAGTTTTAGACGAAATCCCCCCAAAAATCTAGAATTTTAAGCGGAAAAACCATTGTTCACCGATTGAGAAGACACCGGAGAAGAGAGACCTCCGGACACCTTTCCCCGTTAGGGGATCCCGACTGAGCCGCAACGACGCAAATGGACCGAAATGCGGCAAGGTAGGGGCCATGGAAAATACCCCTTTCAAATGTTGCCGTAATTGCCACCACAAATTTGCACAACGCGATACACACAGCGTCTGTAACCTCTGCCTGCCGAGGGATCACAAGGATAAGGACTACGAGGCCTGCGCTGTATTCGTGTCGAAGACTCTCAAGGCCTGTCGAAAGCAGAGGGAGGAACATCACGGAGCCATGCTCGCCGGTCAGAAACAACAGGTTTCGCTGAGGGACTTGGGCCTCTCAAGCGACAAAGACGAATAAGGGGCGACCGCAGAATCAACACACAAGGGGTCGGAAGTCGAGATCCTCAAAGGGAACGCCAAGAGGAGGTGTACCACGAAAAGGCTGGCCTAGGATGTAAAGAAGAAAATGGACATGGTAACAAAGATCCTTCACCCGTCAGATACCAAGGGCCTCAAGAAGAAGGCTTAAAAGGCAGCCCAGGCAATGAAGAAAATGACGTACGAGGGCCAGCCGCAGCCAAAAGAACCCCACAAATCCCTTTCCAGGAATAACGACGAGAGAAAAACGTCGAAATCGACGAAGACGGGTGCCGGACGAGAGGCCGCGAAGGACAAGACCATCCCTTCGGAGGCAGAATCCACCACACCCAAGAAGAGAATCTCCCCGGCTTCAGACGCCGAAAGGGCCCCTCGAGGTGGAGAAGAAGAAAAGACACCTGGAGGCAGAAATGGCTGCACTCCTTCAACGAAAGGAGTTCGACGAGGCGCTGAAGGAGTTCAGGATCCCCACTAAGCCCTCCACTACCACAGAGGCCAAGGAAGATGAGGATACCATTGAAACTCCGGCAACTCCCGAACCTCACGGGGAAGACGTCGAAGAGGAACTCGACATTCCAGAAGAGGAGGAAGCCACAGGAACTTTCGAGGAAGAGTGGAACGACCTCGACCCACAAAGCACTGAAGAAGAGGTCTGTAGCTATCCCTCTAAGGCTTCACTGCCAGACATAGCCTTCTACAACAGCCTCATCAAGAGAGCAGCCCTTAGAGGAGGAGAAAGGAGACTCATGTTTCCTCCTAAACACGTTGGCACCATACACGAAAGGTACACAATACCTTCCAATGCTACCAAGCATTCTGGATCAGGGCAAGAAGGCTTTCAAGGAGCCTGCCTCAGCAAAGGGAGTAACCCCAAGGGTTGAGAAAAAATACAAACCCTCCACAAGGGACCCTAAATACATTCAAGGGAACACAGTGGCTGACTCGATCATTGTTACCACAGCAAGAAGGAGGAGTAACGCTCATTCCTCCACAGGCCCACCTCCAGAGAGGGAAAGTAAGAGAATGGACATGGTGAGGAGAAAGATGGAGAAGGAGGCTGCAACGCAATGGCCCATTGCGAACTCTAATGCCCTCTTCAATGGGTATGGCCACCAACAATGGGAAGACATTGAGGAACTAATGAACAAGCTCCTAGAGGAAGATAAAAAGAGAGCAAAATCCATCATACAGTAGGGAATAAACATAACTAACACCTGCCTGAAATCAGCTCTAGACGCAGCAGATACAGCCGGCAGACAAATGTGCACAGGCACAACACTAAGAAGGCATGCCTGGCTCAGAATTTCAGGCTTCAAACCGGAAGTACTAACTTCCATAATCAATCAAACCCTCCACCAGAGACGCCCTGTTTGAAAGTGAGATAGATGAATCCATACAACAAATAAATAAAGGACAATGAGACGGCCATGGCTATGGTGGCCCTGCAATAGAGGGGCACCTTCAAAATAGTGAGATTTAACCTCTGAAGACCCACAAGAAGGAGGGTCTTCTCAACAGGGCAACAACATCATCATCAACCGCATGGCAAAGGACAGCAGTCCTGATACCAGTCCTGGCAGCAGCAGCAACCAAAGCAGTCCTTTTGTGGCAGAGGAAGAGCCAGGGGACAACCCTCAAGAGGGGGAGGAGCAAACTCCAAGTGACTTGCCACACAGGAGGACTCCCACACAACACCAGTGGGAGGCAGAATAGTGCATTACACACTTCAGTGGGAATGCATAACTACAGACAGCTGGATTTTAAATGTGGTATGCCACGGCTATTGTATAGAACTAACAAAGAAACCTCCACCAAATCCACCAAGTAGGAAGACGTTCCAAAGAACAGAACTCTTACAATTGAGGGAGGAAATAAAGTAACTACTAGAAAAACAAAACGAGCAATAGAGAAGGTACCAACAAGGGAAACTGCTCACCTTATTTCTTGGTGCCAAAGTAAGATCTCACGCTAAGACTGATCTCCGATTCATAAACAAATTCATTTGCACGCGGCATTTCAAGATGTCAACACTACAAGAAGTAATCCCACCACTACAAAAAGGGGACTTCATGGCAACAATAGGCCTAAAGGACGCCTATCTGCACATCCCCATGAACCAAGCACACAAGAGATACCTCGGGTTCATCCACAAAGGCACTCACTTCCAATTCAAGGTCTTGCCCTTTGGAATAAAATCAGCACCAATAGTTTTCACAAAGTGCATAGCAGCAGTAGCAGCGTCCTTAAGAAGGAGAGGAATCCACGTCTGTCCCTACTTAGGCGACTGGCTGGAGAAGGCAAGTTCAAGGCAAAGATGTTACACACCCGTTCATCAGGTGATCACAACTCTGCAAGGATTGGGAGTTTCCATAAATCACGGAAAATCCTCAACAAGACCAGATCAAGACAGCTGTTCGTCATCCAATCCACAACCCTTTCCATGCAGGGTGCTAAACTATCGGAGTCACCGTTGGATCTGGGATCTAGGGAGATCACCAACTGAGTGTCTTCAGCGTAAGATATCATGGAGACATCAAACTCTTGCTCTATCCGTGCTAGTGGTCCCATGTAGACATTAAACAGTGAGGGACTCAGCGCGGAGCCCTGAGGCACCCCGCAAGTCAGAGGCATCGTCCTAGAGAGGAGGTTGGTTTCCATAACTTGGAAAGTTCTACCTTCCAAAAAGGATGCCAGCCACTATAGGGTTTTATCTTGGACGCCAAGGTCCAGCAGTCTATTTCGCAAAGTGTGGTGGTCCACCGTGTCGAATGCTGCGCTGTCAAGAAGTAGTATAGTGGCTGAGCTTCCCTGAATCAGTGTCATTTTAAGTTCCTCTACCACTGCTAGGAGTGCTGATTCTGTGCTGTGCTGAATGCGAAATCCCATCTGTGTGGGATGGAGGCATTGGTTTGTTTCCAGAAACTCTGTCAGCACTCCATTTACATGTTTTTCTAACAGTTTTCCAACAAATGGCAGCAGTGAAATGGGGCGATAATTCCCTAGTTTGGTTGGGTCTAGATTCGTTTTTTTTAGCAGAGGTCTAATTATTGCATGTTTCCATGCACTTGGTACTTCGCCCGACTCAAGTGAGAGGTTCGTAATTTTAACGAGTGTTGGGAGCAAGATCTTTGTGACTTTAAGAATATACGGTGGAGCAGGGTCTAATGGCGAGCCTGATTTCACCTTATCCATCAATAATATCACATCCTCTGTGTGGACTGGGGGAAAGCTAGTGAGAGTGGGCGTAGAGGCGATCTGCCCCCGATCTCTTTCCCGCCTTATAAATGACTCTCTCCCGGTCATAAATGAGCTATAGATGTCCGTTACTTTTTTGAGGAAGTAGGTAGCTAGATCATTACATCTTTCCTCCGTGGCATCAGCCGTATGAGTGTCGTGTGCTAGGGAGGTTAAGGCCTTGACAACTGCGAAAAGTCCCTATGAGGAGTTCTGGGCCTGGCTAATCTTTAGCTCGAAGAATTTTGCCTGTGCCTCTTTAATGCTGTTGTGGTATAGTTTGATAGCCGCCTTATACTTGGCTTTGAATTGTAGATCATAGGTTTTCCTCCAATCCCTTTCAATTTTTTTGCAGTTTTTCTTTAAGGATAAAGTTGAGCGTTAAACCATAGTGCCATTTTGGGCCTGGATTTTGGTTTAAATTATGTTTTAGGGGCTGTTTTATCCAGTGATTGTGTGATCCAATTTTCCCAGCTCGAGCAAGCTTCTTCATTAACTATTGAGGAACCATAAATGCAATCCACAAGGACAAGGTTATCCTAAGGACCAACCCTCAATTCATATTAAGGTAGTAAGCAAATTCCTCATGAATCAAAGCATTCAGCTAGCAGTGTTGATCTGATGGAGACATCTAGCTGCAGATTCCTTAACCTCGAATATCCCCCAGGCGCCAGTCTGGATCCGGAGATTCTTCAGCAGTACCTCTGCGCGCCGGGGTACGGCGTCGCATGGCTCCGCGGATATGACGTCAGTGGAGCCATATAAGTCCCTCCCAGCACGCTGACATCAGTTTTCTTCTTTTCCACGCCTACGACGCGGATCCAGGAGAAGCGGTTCCTCTGGGCTGTTTAGTTTTAGGCCTTACTGACGCCTTTTCGCGTCTGGGAACAGTGTGCCGATGCCTTCAGGCTTCAAATCGTGTGAGACCTGTACGCGGCAGATGTCGGCGACGGATCCATACGTGATTCTGTATGTGGTGCTTGGGTGCGCACCACAACTCCGTGGAGTGCGACACCTGTCAGAAGCTGAAGCCAAAGTCCCTGCAGGAACGTCAGATGAAATTGTTGTCCATCCGGATGTCCTGTTTGAAGTCCGAGCGTCGCCGGTCTCTGTCTCGAGCTGGGGATCCGGGCCGGGGCAAGTCTCGGAGTCGTTCCCGAGGACTTCGCTCGCCTTCCTCAGGTAAGCATTCATGACGGCCGTCGGCCTCACGTGGTCATGACGGCGGTGCCCGCCACTCCCGGTCTTTACTGGACATGGGCCCGCAGAAGTCTACCACCCATTTCCGGGTGTTGGGGTGACTAGGACCCAGATGGAAGCCTATTTCCAGGCTTTCCAGGCCATCTTTGGGTCGACCCTTCTCCCTGGCGTGCCTCAGGGCCCCACAGAGGTGGTAGGGACTCAGATTGGGAGCTCGCCTGCGGGTTCGCCCTCAGCGCCAATCGAGTACCCTGATTCCCGTTCTGGAGTCGCTGCGATGTCGGGAGTCGGCCTGGTGGGGCATCCAATTCAAACGTCGGGCCGCAGTCCACCTACGGCGTCAGGGCACAGTCCTGTGGGGCTCCCTACGATGGCGTGTGCTGCGGCTGCAGCAGGGGACTCGTCCTCGAGTCGACGCCGTCCTTCACCACAGTCTCCCATCGCGATGGATGTCGTGTTGACGCCGGTCATCGGAGTCTCCTTCGGCATTCATCGATGTCGATGCTGCGCCGTTTCGACGTCGGAGCTGTTTTTTCCTCCTCCTTTGCTTATGGTGGATGAGGCCCCTAGGGATTCCTCCCCCCACTGTTGCCAACGTTTTCCCTGGAACATGTTGTTGTGGAGCATCTGCAGGCCCTTGGGCATCCTCGGGCTACGGAGCGTTTGGGTCTTGGCAGATGTGTTAGCCTGCAACCGTCCCCAAATTATGATCTGCTGTCGCCACCTAGAATAGCCACTGAGGCTAGTGCAGCGTTTGCACGAGTTGTTCGCAAAGCTGCGGACATTTTACAGTTCCAACCTCCCTCTGCCTTCCGATCCCTTGTTGGATCTGCTCCACCAGGGCAACGCGGATGTTGACGCCTTGCTGCCATTTGGTTGAACGACATTCTTCTGGGGACCTGGGCGAGGCCCTCCTCGGGGGACCCTGTGGACCGTGCTATCTCACATCGTCATCGCCTGGCTCCAGAGGACCCTGTCTGTCTGTCCCTGCACCCTAGAGCTCAAGGGCTGGTTGTCCAGGCAGCCTCAGCTTCGCTGCCGTCGGCCTCTCCTCTACAACTCCCACCCACTAGGGAGTCTCGTTGGTTGGAGACATGTGGTAGACAACTGATTGCGTCCGCGAGCTCAGGCCTTCGGTCCTTGAACACATCCTGCATGTTTGCACGGGCGACTTTCGCCCACTGGGACTCAGTTGAGCGCCTCCTTCCCTCTCTTCCGGAAGGCCCTTGGGCTGACCTGACTCAAGTACTCCAAGATGGTCGTGAGTTGGCCACATTTTCTATTTGTTCAGCCATGGACACCACTGACTCGGTGGGTCGGGCTATGACCAGGTCAGTTGCTCTGCGTCGCCACGCCTGGCTGCGTGATGTCAGTTTTCCTGAAAATGTTCAGGAGCGTCTCAGAGATTTGCCCTTTGATTGGGCCCATCTTTTTGACAGTCATGCTGACTCAGCGGTCCAGCGTCTCATGTCTAGCTTCCCGTGATTGACATTGTTTTAAGAGCATTGTTGCGGTCTTGTTTGCATTGGTTGCAGTAATGTCACTGCTTTTCTCTGGTTTCCGTCTCTGGGTTCACGTTATTTCTCAGACGGACGGTTCAGCAACACAGCTGTCTTCCATTATTTTCGCCTCCTCTGCCGAAGAGCTAGTCTCAAGAGGTGCTCCCTTGCTTTTATAGGGATGTGACTTAACCTATGTGATATATTCGTTCGTTATTGTATAGCCATTCTACCTTACCACGGGAAGTGCTCTTCCTGGGTGGTGTGTGTGTATACTGTTCCAGGAACGGTTCTTCCTGAGGTTCCTGCGAGGTCCTTTTAGGATTGTGTCTTATTTCCTGCTGGGGAAATTTTCCTACTACTTCATGCTGCGCGCGCTCCTTCCTGTTGTGGGTCTTCTCCTCTGGTACGACCCACAGGGGCAACTGCTTCATGCTGTGCGCTCCCCTTCCTGTTGTGGGACTTCTCCTCTGGTACGACTCACACGGGTAACGTAGTCTCTTTGGAGCTACATGGTGGCGTAGCTCTCTTGATGCTTCCATCCTGGTCTGTTATGGTTGGTCCGTAGTTCTGTCCTGCCTCTGAGGATGCGGGCTTCTCCAGAGTATTGCTGGGGTTACTCCACAACAGGCTCGTCCCGGCGTGTTTACCTCTTCATTGTTTGCTTTGGCTGTCTCTCCAGCGTTCACTGTGTTTCCGCCCTCTGTTGCCTATGTTAGCTGTCTCAGCCGTCAGCCAGTAGCTCTTGTGGGCATGTTTTTCTGTTCCACTTCCGGTGCAGTTTCTATCTGCTTTCAGTTCTGGCACGGTATGTGGGTACACACTGGGTACGTTCACAGGCACTGGGTGCCTGCTGGTCCATCTTGCGCCACAGCGTTGGCTGCGTTCTAATCCGTGTGGTTTTGTTTGCTCTTCAATTTCTGCTGTTGGGAAGCCCTTATGTCCTTGGTCTTCCCTCTGCTCTTGCCAGGCACGGGCTCGAGTCCCTCTGCTCCTGGCCTCTGCCGATGTTCTTCTTGGACGTCTCTCTGTTTCGAGATGTTCATGGTGAATTATACAGTGTCTGTATATGTATCTATATACATGTTTCTGAATGTATATGTATGCACTTACTGTGTTTTGCATATGTTGTGTCCTGCTATGGTTCACATCGGTGCCGTAGGTGCCTATTGTGCGGGCTGCTGTGTTTGTCTTGGGCTTGCCCTTCGAGTTTTCCCTTGTTTTAAAAAAACCCACTATAGCCCCTTCTGAGTATGCACGCTCTTGCAAGGATTTCGGAGCAGGGCACTGTTTTGAGGCAGTGAAGAGGAGGGTGAGTGGCAACCCAAGGAAGGAGGAGAACTGAAAATCTTCAGTGCTGTATTAAATCAAGAACTGAGAGCATGTTTGTTTTGCACAACTTGAGCATTTTACAACACTCACCGTGCAGGCTGGGGGTTTCAACGTCTACCAGGACGCCAGCTTGTTGAAAAAGTTAAAACGAGGAGTGCTGTTTTCATTTTTTACAGAAATGAAAGTTTAAATTTGCAATTTTGAATTACTAACAAACGCGTTTCTGACCAGATTGAAAAAGGCTGTAATTGCTGAAACGCGTCTCTGGGGAACAGCAGTCAATAAAGTTATCAGCCCCACCCTCCCTTGAGTGACAGGACTCTTTTTTTTTTTTTTTTTTTTTTTTTTTTTTAATGTTAAAAGGAGGTTTTTTGGATGTTAAGGCGCGTCAGCGGTTGCGTCATCCTGAGCACCACCTGCGTTCCTGGCGCAGAACGGCAGACCGCTGAAAGAGTGATGGCGGAGTAGCAAACCGTTCAGCCCCCGTACCTGACACTGTGGCATGCTTGAAGGAGGAGGTTAGAGGTGCTCGCCACTGCAGCGAGAGGACTACAACTCGCCAGCGTGATGGGCAGGCACCTTGCATTGGAGCCCCTTCTGAGCATGCACGCTCTTGCAAGGATTTCGGAGCAGGGCACTGTTTTGAGGCAGTGAAGAGGAGGGTGAGTGGCAACCCAAGGAAGGAGGAGAACTGAAAATCTTCAGTGCTGTTTTAAATCCAGAACTGAGAGCATGTTTGTTTTGCACAACTTGAGCATTTTACAACACTCACCGTGCAGGCTGGGGGTTTCAACGTCTACCAGGACGCCAGCTTGTTGAAAAAGTTAAAACGAGGAGTGCTGTTTTCATTTTTTACAGAAATGAAAGTTTAAATTTGCAATTTTGAATTTCTAACAAACTTGTTTCTGACCAGATTGAAAAAGGCTGTAATTGTTGAAACGCGTCTCTGGGGAACAGCAGCCAATAAAGTTCTCAGCCCCACCCTCCCTTGAGTGACAGGACTCTTTTTTTATGTTAAAAGGAGGTTTTTTGGATATATATATATATATATTTTAAACAATGTGCCTTGCGCATAGGAGGTCACTCGACATTGCCTTTAGTAAGTGCATCCTGCTTACTCAGTCCATCTTTAAGCAATTCATGCCGACGCGTTTCAGGATACAAAATCCCTTCTTCATGGGCAGCAGGCAAGTAATGAAAAGCGCACCACATTACACTTTGCTTGATTTTATTCACTCATTACTTTCATTACTTGCCTGCTGCCCATGAAGAAGGGATTTGTATCCTGAAACGCGTCGGCATGAATTGCTTAAAGATGGACTGAGTAAGCAGGATGCACTTTACTAAAAGCAATGTCGAGTGACCTCCTATGCGCAAGGCACATTGTTTAAAAGATTTTTTCACGGCAGCCAGCCGTGGGAGGAGCACCATCGCAGGCTGGGGAGACGGTAAACCAGCCTGCGAGACTGCAGTTTGGGATTTCCTAAACTTGAACAGTACAGCGCCAGATGCTAATTGAGCCTGCTGCCTTGGCCTCATTACCTACGAAGGTGAATTATGGTTTTTAATGCAAGCAAGATCTATGACCTTACGAAAGGATTTAATTATAGCACACTACGAGACTCAATGTCCCACAATGCAATTGTACACGCCCACTGGGGGCGTGCATACTAATGAGTGAATAAAATCAAGCAAAGTGTAATGTGGTGCGCTTTTCATTACTTGCCTGCTGCCCATGAAGAAGGGATTTTGTATCCTGAAACGCGTCGGCATGAATTGCTTAAAGATGGACTGAGTAAGCAGGATGCACTTTACTAAAGGCAATGTCGAGTGACCTCCTATGCGCAAGGCACATTGTTTAAAAGATTTTTTCACGGCAGCCAGCCGTGGGGAGGAACACCATCGCAGGCTGGGGAGACGGTAAACCAGCCTGCGAGACTGCAGTTTGGGATTTCCTAAACTTGAACAGTACAGCGCCAGATGCTAATTGAGCCTGCTGCCTTGGCCTCATTACCTACGAAGGTGAATTATGGTTTTTAATGCAAGCAAGATCTATGACCTTACGAAAGGATTTAATTATAGCACACTACGAGACTCAATGTCCCACAATGCAATTGTACACGCCCACTGGGGGCGTGCATACTAATGAGTGAATAAAATCAAGCAAAGTGTAATGTGGTGCGCTTTTCATTACTTGCCTGCTGCCCATGAAGAAGGGATTTTGTATCCTGAAACGCGTCGGCATGAATTGCTTAAAGATGGACTGAGTAAGCAGGATGCACTTTACTAAAGGCAATGTCGAGTGACCTCCAATGCGCAAGGCACATTGTTTAAAAAAAAAATATATATATATATATAGGCATATCTATGCTTGTAGGTATGTATGTTTGTATGTATAGGTATACATATCATATATGTATACTACCTGCGAGAGAGTTCACGTACAGGGTTTTTTCCCTGTTGCAGATTTGTTTTTCTCTCTCCCTCCCTCTCCCTCTTTCTCCCTCTCTCTTCATCCTTCCCTCTCCCTCCCTCTCTTTCTTGAGAGCGAGCCCTCTGTTTGTGTCCAGCTTCTGCCGGTACCCTTTGACCTGTATACCTTTGTGTATGGCTGGTCAGTATGACTACCTGGTGATACGTTCGGTGTCTTTCTGCTGCCGCATGTGTGCTATCGCTACTCCTTTTCATGGGCTTTTGCATGTGTGTGGTGTGGCTCCCACGGTCCACACTGTCTACATATGTGTATTTCTATTGTCCACATCCATGTATTTCCTTGTAGTCATGGTTTTGTATTTCTTTACATGAGTGATATCTGTTTTTACACTTGTCACTCTTGGCATCCACTGTTTTGCGTGCTCATTTTGTACGCTCTTACTCTGTTCTGCTAATTTGTCCTTCCTCTGGGTATTTTACTTTTACTTTTGCAGATCCATGGGATCTTGCGCACAGTTCTGCTTCTAATACTTCTTTCAGAAGCTTATGGCTTTCCTCCACTATGCACTGGCCGTTCTGTTCTCTGTACTTTCCCTTCGTCCCTTCCTGGGTGGTGAAAGTCTTGTGCTGTCCTCTGACGGACTGTGGTGCCATTGCCTTTCCCTGTTCATGCTCCTTTTCCGAGCTTTAGGGGTCTAGTGTCAGCCATGCTTGCACTTGCTGTCTCCACCTGTTTAGTCAATCTTTATTGACGGATTAGTTCCCTTTGGAACTTAGTGAGGTTCAGTCGCAGACCCTCCTCCAATGGGGTATAGCTTTGGTATCTATTCTAAGTTAAGGAATCTGCGGCTAGATGTCTCTATCAGATAAACGAGTTACTTACCTTCGGTAACGATGTATCTGGTACAGACACAGTCTAGCCGCAGATTCCTTAACGCCCACCCATCCTCCCCGCTCTAAAAGGACCTTTTCAGGTTGGGGTATTACCCATTGGTCTTTCTACCAGTGGTTTCTGTCTTCATGTGTGTTCGTCTACTTCACATCCTTTCCAGATCAGGATGTCTTGTTCTGTTTTACCTGTTAATTCTCCACCCATTCTTGCTTTAGGTGGATCGTGGTGGGCTCTTTTATCCATCCACTCTCTTGCCACCTGGTTCTTTCCAGTGTGGAGATTGGTCATGTCCTTCTTCCCTCCCTCCCCCCGGATACTTTTCTCCATTTGTTTGGGGTCTATTTGGCTATGCTACAAGTCAATTGGTCATGTATCTCTATAGTATGTATGGTTGCACATTCTCTGTTGCAGAAATGTTGTCAATTACCATAACAGTCATGTTGTTAAAGTCTTGTTGTCCATTTCCATAACATTCATGTGGTTGCACACTGCTTGTCGTTTACCATAGCATTCATTTCCATTGCTGTTTTGCCTCATGGGAGGGTCTGGGTCTTCGCTTGTGCAAGACTGTTTCTAGGGGCGAGTACTATTCTCTCTTCCCTCAGTCCATTACAGTATGAAGTGTTTTTCTTTGACATGCATTGTTTCTCTTCCCTTTCTTCTTATTGTCATGGTTACTGCAACCATTTTTAATCTTTTTTGGCACACTGTTCCCACACTCTCACAGTTTTAGTAGTGGCTCCGCGTTCTGGTGCGGATACGTTTCACAGTAGAAAACTGACATCAGCGCGCCGGGAGTGACTTATATGGCTCTACTGACGTCATATCCGTGGATGACGTCAGGGCGGAGCCATGCGATGCCGTCCCCCGGCACGCAGAGGTAGTGCTGAAGAATCTCCGGATCCAGACTGGCGCCTGGGGGATTTTCTAAGTTAAGGAATCTGTGGCTAGACTGTGT
This sequence comes from Calotriton arnoldi, assembly GCA_963921515.1. Taxonomy (NCBI): domain Eukaryota; kingdom Metazoa; phylum Chordata; class Amphibia; order Caudata; family Salamandridae; genus Calotriton; species Calotriton arnoldi. Next base: position 1,945,588 of record CAWUFW010001169.1, read on the forward strand.
CTGGGGGATATTCTAAGTTAAGGAATCTGTGGCTAGAATGTGTCTCTACCGTGATACATCGTTACCGAAGGTAAGAAACTCGTTCTTCACAAACCCACAAACACTACTATAAAGAAGACTTCATCCCCTGGATGTAAGAATGGCTTTACTTTACTATCGACAGGAGACAAAATAATTCCGTAATGGAAATCGTCTCTCACTCGAACAAAGGAGCACCTGTGACAATAGTTGCACGTTGGATTGTAGAAGCAATTCAGGTATGCTATTGCTCAGCGGGAAAAACACTAAACTCCTGGCCAAATGCCCATTCAACAAGGAAAGAAAGGGGCAACCCTGGCCTTCATGGCCAATGTGCCAATAGACACTATATGTGCAGCGGCGACATGGGCATCTCCACACACCTTCTCCAAGCATTACTGTGTGGATATACAGATGACGCAGGAAGCTCAGTTGGGACAAAAAGTACTTCAACACCTATTCGCAAGGTCTTCCTCATCTAACCACAACCACCCCAAGGAGGGGAAAACAGCTACATAATCTAATGCACAGCATGTGAATCCAGAAAAGGATTCATGCTGCAAAACAAAATGGTTACTTACCAGTAGGAGTAGTTTTGCAGCTTGAAGAGTTTTCTGGATTCATATGGGACCCACCCACCTCCCCTCAGAGGAGGAATGCAAACAGGTGGGATAAAAGATCACGTAAAAGAAAAACAAAGAACAAAAGACAAGAAAATTAAAGACCTACCCTATTTTACCAAGGAAAGAAAATGGAAAAAAGAATCCGAAGATGGCTACCACGCACAGGATATTACGTTGCGCCGTCTGACGTCACACAAGGAATGGACCTAGCACCAAATAATGGTCGACGATGCCCCATGTGGGAAAAAAAGGAAACCGACAATTTCTGACCCAACCCCTAGATTGTGGAATAATGTACAGCGTGTGAATCCAGAAAACTCTCCAAGCTGCAAAACTACTCCTACTGGTAAGTAACCATTTCGTTTCTATACATCTTTATCCCCCTGTTCCCCCCCCCCCCAAATGCACGCAATAGGTGCAACACCCCAAAATGTTTACAATAAGGTATTTCTTTTTTTTTTTAAATGCAGGAGCCAGCACTTTTACTTACCAGAAATCCTCACCTTATCACTAAGCAGCTTATCAATTTTATATCCCTTCCAGTATCTCCAGTGCCCTCCTGTCCTAATGGAATGTAAATATATATTTTTCTAAATTAAACTCCAATCACCATGTTCTGTGAGATGAACTAAGCAGAGGTCTCATTTGAGTGATTAAACATGGACTTTTTGAAAGCATAGTGTGGAGTTATCTCACTTGGAATGGAATGTTGGGCCTGTTGCCAGGCTGGAACGTTATCCTTTGAAAGGAAAAAGAGTAGTTGAAGCTGAGCTGGAGGTACCTGTGACTTACTCTACAATAAAGATATATATCTCCTCATTTTGCTTGGAAGTGGATCTTTACATTGCCGACAAGTTGAACCTGATCTGCGCAGGGGGCAGACAACCAGTACCTCCACCCATGGATGAATATACTACAAAGAACCTACTACAAAGGAACATACTACAAACGAACATACTACAAACCACATATACCATTGTGAGTACTTTATTTGCGATCTGGCTGCTTGCTAAAATTGCCTGCTGTGTGCTGCGACAGCCAACACCTTGTTCCCTATCGTGAACACTAATTATGGCCTCAACCCTGCTTGTGGATCTGTGCTTGTGAGCCGTTCCTCATCGCGTTTGACTGTGACACATATGCCTAGTTGGAATTGTGATGTGCCTGGTTTTGGCCAATGGTGTTGAGAGGACGCAAGCTCGTTGTCACCGGTGTTTGGCTTTACCGGCTCGCTGTGGAGTTAGCGGCCTGAAACCGCGATTGCAGGTTCTGCAGTTAACAGGCATTGAAACGTCCTGTTTTAAAAATAAGCATTCAATAGAATTGGAACACTTACCGACTCGCGTTGGTGCCACGCACTTGCTTCTCGACCCACTTGGATCAAGTAGTAAGTTCTTGATGGTTCTGGTGGATATCCACTCCAAATGGTTTGTGGTCGAAACCACTGAGTGTATTAATACGCAGAGAGTGATTGCATTTATGGAGAGAGTGTTCTTGAACGAGGGAATTCCTAAAGTTTTGGTATCAGATAATGGTGTTCAACTGGTATCAAGGGAAATGCAAGAATTTCTGTACAAACTTGGGGTCAAGCACGAAAGGGTTGCCATGTTCAAGCCTCAAGCTAATGGCTTGGTAGACGGAATCAACCGGTTAATAATGGAAAACATACAGCTCTCACTTTCTAATGGGCTGTCATGGTATGAAGAACTCAAGAAGCTAGTGTAGTCATACTGAGTGACACCGCACTCAGTGACTGGAGTCTCACCGCCATTTGTTTCTCTTAAGGGGCATGAGCCTGGTGTTAAGTAAGTTCCTGGATGGCTGAAGGATAAAGATTGTGTGTGGGTCGATCGGGCTGCTGTGGAAAATAGTGTGGTCCAGCGACAGTTGGCTGCGATGAGGTATTACGATGCTAGGAATAGTGTAAAGGTTCTTGATATAAAGGAAGGAGACTGGGTGGTTGTAAAGCGAGGTGGAATGGTCACTAAAAGCGACAGCAAATTTTCTAAACCAATGCAAGTGAGAACTGTGAAAAAAAATATTATCATCCTGACCGATGGTTCTGCTTGGAGCACTGGGAATGTCTTAAATGTCGTGCTCCCCATCCAGTTCTTGATAATTGTTTTGTGGATTTCTTTATTGTTAAAGGGGTATCTAAAGGGGGAGATGTGTGGAGTTATCTCACTTGGAATGGAATGTTGGGCCTGTTGGCAGGCTGGAACGTTATCCTTTGAAAGGAAAAAGGGTAGTTGAAGCTGAGCTGGAGGTACCTGTGACTTCCTCTAAAATAAAGTTATATATCTTCTCATTTTGCGTGGAAGTGGATCTTTACACATAGTTTTCCCTAAAGAATGCAACTCTTTTCCTAATTTCAAGACTCTTACCGAGTGCTTTGAAGGCTGAATGTTGTTGCTTATAAGCATTTGTGGAGTACACAATTTGTCCATGGTGCAGCCTTACAGCTTTATTGACAGTTTTGGTAGGTGACTCTCAGTGCTCTTAGAGCCTTTTCTTTCTTTAGACTATTGATAAGATTGATGTGGTTCTCTATTAGAGCCTGTTCATTGGTAGTCAATAAATAGTGACTGCTTTACCAGTGTTTCAGAATCCCAGATCACTTTTACATTAGATTTTATCTTTTTTGTTAAAAAGGTCATTTTGATATTTGATTTATTTTTCATATAAAAAGAAGCCAAATAAACTTTTCAAATAACACTATTGAGGAACTAGGTTGTAAAATACTGATCGCAATTTGCGACCAGTTTGGTATCTTGCAAACCAACCTACATACTAACAGGTTGGTTCACAAAATACATAATCAGTAAGTTTAGGTGCAATGCCCTGGGTACTATTTACTAGGGACTTACAAGAGATCCCAAAGGGTTTAACAATTGTGGAACAATCGTACAGTTTAGGTAAAGAACACTGGTGCTGAAGAACCTGGTTGGCAAGAACACAGCACTCTTTCAGTCAAAATTGCACCTGATACCAGGCAAAAAGGTAGGGGGCCCTGCGACAAAAATCCAGTTTCCTATATCATTAATGTACGTAGTACTTTTAGACACACACATATTCACTGAAAAAAATACCAGTGAAATTCAGCAGTTACCTGAGCTAACTATAACGTAAGCCCCCGCAATGCACTGCTTATGACATCACATATTACATCACTCACGACATGGTCAGTGACATCACTGATGACATCATCCAGTGAGTGTGTTTTCTAAGCGTTTGATTGTTAAACATATACTAACCTACTACAAAAGTAAAATTACTATACTAGGTGCACTACCACTGCTTCAAACATATTTTATGAGAGTGGCTATGTGACTGTATCATTGTGTGTAAGGGTGTGTGAGTAGCTGTGTGGGTGAGTGAGATGCTATGTGAGTGGCTGTATTGGTGATTGAGTGGGTTTGTCGGTGGCTTTATGGCTAAGTGAGTGGCAGTGTGATGCGCTCAATGGGTGGGTAAGTAGGTGTGTAGTGACTATGGGTGAGTGGGTATCTGAATGGCTGTATGAGTGAGTGACTGGGTGTGTAAGTGGCTGTATGGGTGAGTCAGTGGGTGTTTGGTTAAGTGAGTTGGTGTGACTGGCTGTATGGGTGAGTGAAGGGATGTGTGAGTGCTTGTGTGGATGTGTGAATGGGTATGTAATTGTTTGTATGGGTGTGCGAGCAAGTAGTGGCTCTGTAGAGAGGCTGTTTGAGTGAGTGGGTGTGTGATTGACTAGGTAAATAAGTGGAAGTGTGAGTAGATGTATGGGTGAGTGTGGCTATGTGACTGACTGTACAGGTGAGTGACTGGTTGTGTGAGTGGCTGTATGGATGAGTGAATGGGTGCGTGAGTCGCTATACAAGTGAGTGGCTCTATGGAGGAGTGAGTGTGTGAATACTGGTATGGGTCTGAATGGGTATCTGAGTGGTTGTGTGGGTGTGAGAGTGGGCATACAAGAGGTTGTATGGGGAGTGAGTGTTGTGAGTGGTTCTGTTGATGTCATCAGTGATGTCATTTGAGATGTCATCAGTGATGTCACTGTCCATGTCATAAGTGATGTAATATGTGAGGTCATAAGCAGTGCATTGCAGGGGCGTAAGTTATAGTTAGCTCAGGTAACTATAACTGCTGAATTTCACTAGTTTTGTATGAGGAAAATCTGAGCCTAACTATAACGTCCCTGTAACCTTTGGCTTTTTTCAGTGAATTTCTAAGGGTTTTTTAAATTCTATTTCCTAACTATAACGTCCCTGTAACCTTTGTTTTTTTTTAAAGTGAATTTCTATGGTTGTTTAACTGGTAGTTGTGTTTGCAGAGTGTTGGAAAAAGGGGTGTGGCCTCCGACCAACTCTCAGGAATGTTGGCGTAAGGGACTTACTTGATGTAGCAGGAGGGCTTCTTGGCCCCCAAGGTCCCTTAGCATCCAAGAGGACTTTATCTCCCAACCAGGAGGCGTGTTTGCAGAGTGGCGGAGAAAGGTGGTGTGGCCCCCGAAGTCCTCACAGCAATTGCGCTCTGTGGAACTTACTGAAGGTAACAGGAGGGGTAGTTGGCCCCCAAGGACTCTCAGGAGGCAAGGGGGACTTCATCCCCCAACCAGCAGTGCGCCAGGAGGCACGTTTGCAGTGTAGTGTAGAAAGGGGGCGAGGCCTCCGTCGACTTGCCAGTCTATTTTTTATTTATTTTTAGGGGCGGGGCCACGTGGCCCCCCCCCTTTTCCATGGGCCATTTTCAGCCCCGGGGACCCCATCCCCCAGGGCCAGGTGTTTTTTAAATGGGGAAGAGGGGCTGCGCGCCCCCTCCCCCCCCACCCCCTCCCCCTCCCCCCGGGCCGATTTTTGCCCTGGGGATTCCTTCACCCAGGCCCGGCCTTTTTCTTTTTAATTTTTTTAAATAAAGTTAAAGGGGGGGGGGGGGGCGAGCGGCTCCCCTCCCGGGCCGATTTCAGCCCCGGGGACTGGCCTCTAGTGTGTGTTCCCTGGTCCCACCCAGGGCACCCACTTAGCAATGTTGGGGACTGCGGGGGAACCTCAAGGCCCCCACGGACCCTGCCTGCTCCCCATCTCCTGTGGGAGCCAACATTGCTTTGACACAGAGGGAGCTGCTGAACGAGCCGCTCCCTCTCTGTGAAAGCCATTGTGCTCGCTTTCAGCAAGCGTGAGCATTGTTTTTGCTCTCGCTTGCTAAAAGCGAGCACAGTTTGCTATGGCTTGGTGGGAGCGTTAAAGCTCCTGCCAAGTCATAGCAAACAGCTATGTCCTGGGGTTGGGCACCCCGGGACATAGAAGGAGCCGGCCCTGGGGGGTGGCGGTCCCTAGGGCCATCTCTGGCTCTAGGATGGGGGCTGTGCGGCCCCTCTCCAATCTTTATTTTAGCCCTTGGGAGGTGGTGGATCCCTGGGGCCGGAGGTCTGCAACTGACCTCCGGCCCATTATATTATTTGAGCCCCGAGGCTGTGGTGGTCCCCGGGGCTGTGGGGCCAAGCCCCCCCCCCCTGCATTTCAATGTTAATTGCCCCAGGGAAGTGGTGGTCCCCGGGGCTGGGGGGGGGGTCCACGCGGCCCCTCCACTAATTAAAGTTAAAGCCCCGTGGAGGGGGTGGCCCTCGGGACTGCGGGGGGCCGTGTGGCCCACCTCACATTATTCAAATTTAAAGGCCCGGCAGAGGTGACGGCCCCTGGGGCTGCAGGGGTTAGGGGGTTTGCGCGTCCTCCCCACTTTGTTCATACATTAAGCCCCAGGGAGATGGCGGTCCCCGGGACTGTGGGGAGGCCATACGGGTATCCCCCTCACTAATTTAATAAATAACCCCAGGGAGGTTGCGGCCCCTAGGGCTGCGGGGATTTGCATTTCCTCCCCACTTTGTTCATACATTAAGCTCCAGGAGGTGGCGGCCCCAGGGACTGTGAGGAAGGACATACGGGCATCCCCCTCACTAATTTAATAAATAGCCCCGGGGAGGTGGCGGTCCCTGGGGCTGCAGGGTGGGGGCCTGCACCAGTATATTATTGTTTGCCCCGGGGAGGTGGCGGTCCCCTGGGTGCGGGTGTGCCGCATGGGCACCCCTTGCATAATTATAAAACACTGCCCCCGGGGTATGGCCCACCCAGGGGCTTCCTTCGAAGACGTGCTGGAGTTAGCGGGTCTTTTTTTTTCTTCTTTCTTTCAATTTTGCCACGGGCCCACCAGCAAATTTGAGGCAAAATTGAATTAAAAAAAAAAAACTTAATCTCCGGCGGGGTCCCTGTGGGACCTCCCCACCATATCTTGGGGGGTCAGGGTATTATTATCCTGCCCCCTTTTCTTTATTTTTTACATGTTTGGTGGAACTCTGCTTCAAGCTGAGTCCCAAGATGGCTCCTAACACTTTCTGGTTGAAGTGTTGGCAGGCAATCACATTTTAGTAGGATCCTTGAGTCCACTGCAAGGACTTGCGTCCCCAGATATCTATATTTTTCAAACTTAAATATCTTAAACTACTGAACGGATTTACACCAAATCACAAAAAGCACACTTTCTGGACCAACATCTAGTTTTCTGCCAAATTTGGTGTAATTCCGTTCAGCAGTTCGGGCTGGTGTAGTGTTCAAAAAATGAAAAATCCCCATAGACATAACATGTGCAAAACATGTTTTGGGGCCACCCTTTTTTTCTGCCTCTACTTGACGGATCTACCCAAAACTTTGACCACAGCAGCTGAACCAAAAAGGGCAAGTTATTCGAAATATTTGTGAAGATTCGTCAGGCTGTGCCAAAGTTATTGCCAGCACAAAAAAACTGTCCTAACTAGAACTACCTACTGGCTCCCTCCAGTAGGATATATATATATATATATATATATACACACACACAGCCTATATATTGGGCTACAAATGCCAAAATGACATCGTTTTCATTTAAAAACCTCTGACAATTATCAAACATTTCTGTAAAGCGGAAAGGGAGACCATAAAGTGCAAACCCAGCCTTTATTGAATGGAAACAGCAAGGGAATGAGAGGCATTGTTTGCCAATAGGCTGCATTTAAGCATAACAGGTAAAAACTGGCACCATGCCTTTAAGACCTCCCAGGACTTTCTGTATCTCATCATGCCCCACAGGTTACAGGTCAGTTTTTTTTTTTCTAGCTCCTGCTAGGATCATCGAGCACTGAGGTCTCCTATTTTTTGGCGTTTGTCAAAAAATATCTTCAGAAACTCCTGTTTTTGACTTCACTCAACGGTTTTCCGTACATAGTGTACGGAAGACTACCTTTTTGACAAAAAGTTTATTTTATCCTGTCAAACCATGTCTTCACATTTTGTGAAGTGCCCTTGTGGAAAAAAGAAGGTGCAGACTGACCCTCATTCAGTCTGTATCATCTGTCTCCCTGAGACCCATCTTCCTGAAAAGTGTTGTCCTTGCCAGAAGCTGTCCAGAAGAACTCTGAGGAACAGAAAAGATCCGCCTGTAAGGGCTCCAGGAGAGGAAATACAGGGTCTTCAAGAGGCCTTTTAGGGTCCCCATGTACCTCCAAAGAGCCCTCCTGTCACCCATAGACAGCTCCCAGAGGAAGATCTCCAGAGAGGCGGGAAAAACAGTGATTCCAATCAACATTGAGAACGGAGATTCCTACATGTTCGCCGTCGAAAGTGCCTTCTCACCGCCGCCAATCGACATCAAGGCCTTCATCACCGTTAAGACCTCTGTCTGCATTGAAACAACATAATCACCTGACGTAGAGGCACACACAAGGCCTCCTTTGAAGTATAAGCATTGCCCTTCTATGTCGAGACGTACATTGCCGGCGAAGCCTCTGTCGATGTTGAAGCACCGCCACTCGCTGTCTAGGCACTCCTCTGCATCAAGGGCCCTGTCGACGTCTAAGCAGCCTAGCCTCTTGGCGCCGAGGCACACCGCCGGTCCGGCCATCGTCTGCATCAAAACACTGCTCGACGTCAAAGGCACATTTAGCAGGATCACCGCTGAGGCACTTGCTGGTGCGCACTTCTCTGTTGACGCTCAGACGTCAAACTCAGTCAACCTCGAGACCTCAAGCAGACCAGAGGCCCTAATCATCAAAACACCCATGGTCACAGTCACCGATAACAATACCTTCAATGCCAGGAGGATGTTCCATTTCATCCGAGGTTCAGGTCTTGCCGGCTCAACCAGTGAACATCAGGTCTTGTTCAGTCTCTACCTCCTGAGACTCCACTTAACGTCTTCCCATGCTTGCTGGAAAGTCTCCGCAAAAAGCATGCAGAGCATTTTCACGGACATACCCTCCATCTAGTGCTACGCGGCGATCATCATTGCGAAGCCAATCACGCCACCTTATTTCTCTCTTGTCTTCTCCTTCTCCTCCGGGGAGACATGTCCCTGCAGCTAGATCCCCAAGGAGATCCAGAACACCCCTGAGGAATAGATCGAGGTCCAGGACAGCAAGGACCAGATCCACCTCAAGATCCTGGAGGTCTCACTGATCCGGTCAAGGCATTATAGATGTAGGTCTCCCATTTGGTCAACCACCTCTAGGTCTTCAGTGAGGGATTACTTGCCCACACTAACAGACACTCCACTGGTAACAGTATCCCCAATAGATGACTTAACCACATTCAACCACGTGTTGATCAGGGGCGCATCTAAGCTGAACATTGACATCCTAGCGCCCACAACCTCATCGTCCGTCATCTTTGAGACTTTGCACCATAGAGAAGCATCGTGACCACTGCTCCCAGGCCTTCTCGAACCGGCAGTGGACCTTATTCTTACTCCGAGCTCCCTGTGAGCGGCTCCATTGCGGATCCTTAAGTATAAGGGCCCTGACCAGGATCCGTTATTCCTGAGGACTGACCCACCACCAGACTGAGTCATTATAGCCACTGCAAAGAAAACACATTATGTTGCTGCCTCGTCATCGCTGCCCCAGATAAGGACAGCAAGCAGATTGACGCTTTGGGGTAAAAAGATGTGTGGCACATCCACTTCTTTCATGAAGGTGGCTAGCGCATCTGCCTTGCTAAGACTCTCTTTCCCGGTTCACTGAAAGATTACCAACTGAAAACAGGCAGGGCTTGCAAGAGAATCCACATGAAGGGGGCCTGATTTCCAACTAGGGCCTGGCTGCATATGGGTATTCCCACGGAATCTGTGCCAGAAGGTCCTCTTGGCATCACCTCACACGCCTCAAACCAGAGGCACAGCAACGGATTCTCAACTTTCTGTTCACTGGTAACTCACTCTTTGGCTCACATGCAGATGACAAGCTGGCCAAAATGAAAATGTAGCTTGATACGCTCAAAGCTGGAGGTCTAGAAAAGTGGAAAGATTTCCAGCGGAGATACAGGCCCCATGATAGATGACCCTATCAACAGAGGGTTCAAACCCCTCACTGGGTTCCGCAGCAGCACCAACAAGACCGGTCTCATTACCATCGTCGCAGACCAGCTGGTGGAAGAGGAGCTAATTAACAACTAGCATCTTCCTCCAAAACACCAGTACAACAATAAGCCCTCGCTTCCCCCTTCTCTATAACCTGCTCCGGTGGCGGGGGAGAAGTATCATCAAACACCTGGACGAGTGGCTCCATCACAAACGACAACTGGGTCTTGAATATTGTTTAAAATGGTTACTTACTATGATTCAAGTCTCCTCCTCCCGCTCTTCCACCTAAAAAAACTCATGTCTCCAGCGAGTCCTCCTACAAAACGAAGTTACCAGTCTGCTCCGAAAGGAGGCAATAGTGGAGGTCCCTCGCTCCCTAAGGCGACTAGGAATAAATTCTCACTATTTCTTGGTAAGGAATAAAGGTCCGAACAGAGAATTCAGACCCGTTCTGGACTCGCCACTGCTAAACAAATTCATACGCAAAGAAAAATTCAAAATGCTTGCCCTTCATCAGATCTACCCCCAACCATTCCATCGATCTCCAGGATGCCTATTTCCACAAAAACACCGGACGTTTTTGTGCTTCAAAGTGGCATCCAAATACTAGCAGTACAAAGTACTACCGTTCTGCCTAAAATCTAAACCTTGCATATTCTCAAAATGCATGGTTGTATTGGCAGCATCCTTAAGGAGAAAGAATATTCATCTACCCCTACTTAGACAACTGGATCATAAAAAGCCCCTTCCCGTCTCAACCGGAAAGACATTATCAGATATGCATCAAGACCTTGCAGAGTATGGGTCTCCAGATCAATTTCACGAAATCCATACAAACGTCAACCCAAAAACTACCCTACCTGGGTGCAACTCTGGACACAAGGGCTGCAAGAGTGTGTCCTTCAGAGGAGAGACTATCCTCAATCCCTCTGAAGTGTTACAATCTCATATAATCCAAATAGAGTGGACCACCACAATTGTTATGCCAGAGTCTCAGTTTGTTGTCCCGGAAGCCCTCAAACCCTACTTGCCTCCAGCGGCATATATTAACTCCACTGGATCGTTTGTTGTGGGTGGCATCATCATCGAGTACCGCACCTGTGTACTCGCTTCCCCAGGTAAGTGATGGCTCCAACTGGAGGGAGTGTGTCTGGTAAGTAACACTGATAGGATCTGTACATTGAAAATACAATTAAAATTATCTCCTATGCCCAAAGACAATTTTAATATGAAGGGGAGGAAATACGGATAAGGTTAAAAACATTATGCAGCACTGGTAGGAAGAACTGCTTATCCTTGGCGTCAAGCAGGTTGGTCAACCTGTTTCGTCCGGTAAATGCCTCTAAGGGTCAATGGCCCTCGTGAGGACCTCACGAGTCAGATCCCTTTTCTTCTTGGTACTCCAGTGGGTACGTTCATTCGTTTTTTTTAACCAATCGTAACTGTAGGTATATTGCAATTAATGAAGTTTATTGATGAGAAAGAACTCCTTCATGAGACTCGATCAGGTTTTAGGCAGCAGTACAGTATGGAATCCACCCTCTTACTAGCCTCTGTATGTTGGTGGATGGAGGCAAGATGGCTGCTCTAGTCATGCTAGACTTAAGTGTGGCTTTTGACACTGTATCACACTGGCTTCTTCTAGAACGGCTGTGGAATCCGGGTATAGGAAGAAGAGCCTTTGAATGGTTTGCCGACTTTTTACACAGTCGCTCTTTCCAGGTGATTCAGAAGCCACACACCTCTGCAGTCATCCCCTTGCAGCAGGGAGTGCCACAGTGGTTGGCTTTGAGACCAACCCTGTTTAACCTGCATCTCCGTCCCTTGGCAGACATAATCGAACGCCATGGGGTGAGGATCGTGTCCTATGCTGATGATACTCAGCTGATCATTATACTGGCACAAGATGACGGTAGTTCCGCAGCGAATTTCAAGTCCTGTATGGTGGACCTCGTGGTGTGGATGGATTCTAGCAGCCTGAGACTGAATGCAGGCAAGACAGAGGTTCTGGTGATTGGGGAACAGCCCTCGATATGGTCCTCCGCTTGGCGGCCTTGTGAATTGGACCCCACTCTGATCCCTAAACCTAAAGTTAAAAATCTGGGCGTCCCCTTCGATGCATCTGTATCCTTTGATAATCAGATTGCTGCCACCGTTGGTACCTGTTTTGAAGTGCTAAAGATGTTACAAAAGATTCTGGGGCTGCCAGCGGAATCAGCTAAGAAGACGGTAATACAAGCTTCCTCTGGTATCCTGTCTAGATTATTGCAATGTACTTTATTTGGGGGTCTCCAAAGTCAGACTGGGGATGCTTCAAAGGGTACAAAATGCTGCGGCATGGCTGCTACTAAAAATTCCAAAACAGTCCTCCATATCCTGGGACTTGCCAAACTACAGTGCCTCCCCATCAAGCACAGAGTCTCTTTTAAAGCACTCTGTTTTGCGCATAGGACACTTAATCAGAGGGGCCCAAGATATCTGTATCCCCTGATTCAAGCCTATACTCCTACCAGACACCTCAGGGCCTATGGGGCTGCACTGACTGTGGTCCCAGAAGTGAACATAATGCGCTTGGGGGCAGTTCCTTCAGACTCCTTGCGGCTAAACTCTGGAACTCCATGCCATTGGACCTGAGACTGGAGCCACCAGAAGTGAGGTTCTGGAAAAATCTCAAGACCTGGTTATTCAGGTAAAGAACTTAAGACTGTTTTGGCCATTGTAGATGAACCTGACTTCAACAGATTTTAGTGCTGCAATTCCAGCGCGGGGACACTCCTTGAAAGTAACCAAACCTCCTAACATAAAATAACATAACACATATTAGCCTGCAGAGCTTGGAAAAAAGAAAGAACACACGAACCGAGGAGAGCATGAAGTATAGCATATACATATTTTTCCTCATACTTGTGTATTTTATTTGTTCCCCGATAAATGATGATTACTGCATGCATGTATCATCTAGATTTAGATTTAGTTCCTAGTCCTCCACTTACTTAATGTATTGGAATCTCCAATCTCTAGTCGACACGTCCTCCCCGTCCCGAAGGTTAAGGGGAACTAACAGGATGCTGTATTTATACGTCTTTGCTGACCTTAATTGATAGCAATTGAGTAAATAATGGTCAGGTGTGAGCCTTTTTGTGGGTTCCAGGAGACGTGGTGCTAAACACGTCTCCTACGTCTGATCAGGCATACTGCGTTGGTTGTGAAAAACGACCCTAAAAATTGTTACAATTTCCTGCACACTCCACATCCATCTGTCAGACAGGTGGCATCTCTTCTGGGATCGATGGCCTCTTGTATTTTCATCGACCCCCCCCCCCCCACCCCATGCCAGGCTGCATATGAGACCTCTACAGCAAAATCTGGAGGATCAGTGCAGTCAGTTCTCAGACCATTGGGACGACAAGCTGACTCTCTGACAAGATGCAAGGCAATCGTTACCGTGGTGGTCTCAACGTCAAAATCTACTGGTAGGAGTCCCCTTCCACCAGGACCCTGCCACACGCTTATCATGGATGCCTCTCTCCAGGGGTGGGGTGTTCACATGGGTGCTCTGCAACCGCAAGGCCTGTGGTCGGACAAGGAGCAGCAGTATCGCATCAATATGCCAGAGCAGAGGGCAGCCCATATATCCATCCATACAGACCAACTCTGTCCTAGTCCAAACGGACAACACCACCACAATGCACTACTTAAACAAGCAAGGGAGCACTCTTTCTCGTGCCCTGTCTCCGGAAGTGCAGTCTATCTGGACGTAGCTAATAGTCAGGAATTTGCCAATTTCCGCCATTCACCTGTCAGGAGTCCAGAACACTCAGGCGGACTCTGTCGCAATTTCGCCAAAACGCACGACTGGATTCCTCTCAATGACATCATACAAAACATCTTTTGAGAGTGGAGGCATCTGCAAATAGACCTGCTTGGAGACAAAAACAACAAAAATGCCTAGACTTCGTGTCCAGGTTCTCCCGACTAGGACCAAAGGGGAATGCCCTTTTGATAAATTGATCTGGGAAATTTCTTTACGAGTTTCCCCCAATTCTGCTGATTCTGGCAGTGATCCATAAACTGTACAGATCCAGGACCAGAATGATCCTCATGGCACTGGAATGGCCTTACCAGTGGTCGATCCCGGATCTCCTTCACCTATCAAAAAGACCACACATGAGGTTGCCATGCAGACAGGCTCTCCTGTACAAGCTTGAAGGGCAGATTTTCCACCCCAACCTTCCCTCGCTGAGCTTGACAGCATTGCTCCTGAATTCCTCCAGTATGGACATTTAGACCTCTCGCGGGAATGCATGGACATTCTCAGGGAGTCTAAAAGACCTTCAATCAGATGCTCCTATGCGTTCAATTGAAAAAGGTTCTATGTATGGTGTGCTCAAAATGATCTTCATCCAATTCTGGGTCAGGAGGATGTAATCTTACCTTATGTCCTCTATTTTGCAAAATCTGGTCTGTAACTGTCCTCTATTAAGGTAAATCTTGCAACTATGATTACTTACAGAAAGTCCCCCACACAGATTTCATTTTCAGATGCCTGTAGTAAAAGATTTTTTTAGAATGGTTGAAGGTATTTCCACTTGTACATTTTCCTTCTCCCCCATGGCAACTTAATTTAGTCCTCTCAAAACTCATGTGCCCCCCTTTTGAACCTATACAGAAAGCATCTTTGCAACATCTCACCTGGAAATCTGCTTTTCTAGTTGCTATACTTCATCACATAGTCAGTGAGATCCAGTCTCTATGTGCTAGAGAGCCTTACAACAGTGTTTCATGCTAACAGGGTGGTCATGAGGACCCTTCCGAGTTTCTTTCCCAAGGTGATTTCGGATTTTCACCTAACCCTTCCATGCCAGCAGAAAGAGCGTCACACTTGTTAGATCTCAAACGAGTCCTCAAATTTTACTCAGATGAGTCCAAAGATATCAGATCTGAACTTCTATTTGTCACTATGGTCCAATGAGGACAGACACAGCTTCCTCCAATCAGACCATGTCTAGATGTATGGTCTCTTGTATAGTACTTTCCTACCATTTGTCCAACAAACACTTACCTGCCAGTCCTAAAGCCCATTCTACGAGAGATGGGATAGCTATTCTATTCAGTGCTTATGACTATTGATGAGGATCCCCAGGAAGAGAAGGATAAATTGCTTACCTGTAATCCTAGTTCTCTTCCAGGGGAATCCTCATCAAAGTCATAAGCAACCCTCCTGCCTCCCCGAATGAATCTTTCACGCAGCAGCTTATGCATCCTTTGTTCTGTTCTTCATGTCACTGTAAAGAAGACCTGACTTAACTCTCACCTGTGGGGTATGATGGGATACAGGAGGTCCTGGGAGTTCTTGAAGGCACAGTGCCAGTTTTTACCTGTTATGCTTTAAATGCAGCTTATTAACTAACAATGCCTCTCATTCCCTTGCAGTTTCCTTTCAATAAGGGCTGGATTTGCACTTTATGGTCTCTTTCTATTTTGCAGAAATGTTTGATAATTATCGGAGGTTTTTAAATGAAAACTCAATGTAATTTGGCAATTTTTTGCCCCCAATATAGGCTGTATATATATATATATATATATGTGTAGATATATATATATATATGTGTGTGTCTAAAAGTACTACATTTTTATTGCTGTGATGCGCAAATGTTAAATAACATATTCGTATTCCATTTGTGTATTTTTTATTTGATGGTACTCACGTTGTTTTTAACCATTAGTTGTATTCCTTTGATGTTTGACGTATATATATTTTTTCTATGCTTATGATTTTGCACATATATAAGGAGGGTTTTAAATTGGCGCCAAATGTGATTGACAAAGGCTGCTGCGTCAGCCGAAACGCGTCTCTCTTGGTTTCCCAGGCTGAGGAAGGCCAGATGGAATAAAGAAGCTTTATACCTTGCAGCTTTGTGTGCGTGCTCTCTGTCCTTTTGGAGTGGGAGGTGTTCCGTTACATTAATGATGTTATACATGTATATTTACTGAAAAAAACCGAAGGTTACAAGGACGTTATAGTTGGGCTCAGATTTCACTCGTACAAAACCAGCTAGATGCAGCAGTTAAAGTTACCTGAACTAACTAGAACCTATGCTCCCGTAATGCACTGCTTATGACCTCACATATTACATCACTCATGACATGGTCCGTGACATCACTGATGACATCATCCAGTGAGTGTTTTCTAAAGGTTTTTGTGTGTTAAACATAAATACTAAGGTACCACAAAAATGTAATTAGTATACTTTGTGTACTACTAATGAGTGATTCCTTTTTATAACATAGTTTATGTGAGTCGCTGTGTGAGTGGGTGTCTGAGTGATTGTACAGTTGTGTGAGTGGCTGTATGGGTGACTTAGTGGCTGTGTGAGTGGCTGTTTTGGTGAGTGAGTGGGTGTGTCAGTGGCTGTATGGGCGGGTGAGTGGGTGTTTCAGTGACTGGGTGAGTTAGTGGGTGTCTGGCTGTATGAGTGAGTGACTGGGTGTGTAAGTGGCTGTATGGATGAGTGAGTGTTTGGTTAAGTGAGTTGGTGTGTGCGTGGCTGTAATGAGTGAGTTCCTGTGGGATTGACAGAATGGCTGAGTAAGTGGTTGTATGGATGTGTGAATGGGTATGTAAGTAGTTGTGTGGGGTTGTATGAGTGAGTGAGTGGCTCTTTTGAGAGGCTGTATGGGTGAGTGAATGGGTGTGAGTGGTTGTATAGGTTAATGGGTGTGTTAGCAGCTGTATGGGCAAGTGTGGCTGCATGAGTGGCTGTATGGGTGAGTAACTGGTTGTATGATCAGGCTCTGTGAGTTAGTGGGAGTGGCTCTATGGATAGGTGAGTGGTTGTGTAAGGACTTGTATGCTTCTGTGAATTGGTATGTGAGTGGTTGTGTGGGTGTGTGAGTGGGCATATGAAAGGTTGTATGGGAGTGCGAGTGGGTGTGTGAGTGGTTCTGTGGATGATGTCATCAGTGATATCATTTGAGATGTCATCAGTGATGTCATCGGTGATGTCACTGACCATGTCATGAATGATGTAATATGATAGGTCATAAGCAGTGCATTGCGGGGGCGTAAGTTATAGGTAGCTCAGGTAACTAGAACTGCTGAATTTCACTGGTTTTGTATGAGTGAAATCTGAGCCTAACTATATCCCTCTAACCTTTGGTTTTTCAGTGAATTTGTAAGGTTTTAAAAAATATATATTTCCTAACTGTAACCACTAACCTTTGACACTGAGCGTGTGAGTGAGTGCATACGTGTCTGAGTAGGTTTGTAAGTGGGTGTGAGAGAGTATGAGTGGGGCTGTAAGTGGGTATATGAGTGTCTGAGTGGGTATGTGAGTGGGTGTGTGTCTCTGAGATGGTCTGTGAGTCTGGGTAGATCTGTGAGTGGGTGAGAGAGTATGAGTGATTCTGTAAGTATGTGCATGAGTGTCTGACTGGGTCTGTGAGTGGGTGTTTGTGTCTGAATTGGTTTGTGAGTGGGTGCGAGTGAATTGGTCTGTGATTGGCTCTGAGTGTGTATAAGTTACTCTGTGAGTGGGTACATGAGTGCCTGAGTGGGTTCTGCTCGTTTTATGCCTCTTTTCTGCTCACTTCTGACCTTTATTTTTCTTCTTTCTGCTTGTTTCTGACCTATATTTTGCCTCTTTCTACTCATTTTTGACATTTATTTTGCCTCTTTCTGCTCGTTTGACCTTTAGCTTGCCTCTTTCTGCTTGTTTCTGTCCTTTATTTTGCCTCTTTCTGCTCGTTTCTGACTCTATTCTGCCTCTGCGCGTTTCTCACCTTTTTTTGCCTCTTTCTGCTCGTTGCTGACCTTTATTCTGCCTTTCTGCTAATTTCTGCCCTTCATTCTGCTTCTTTCTGCTCGTTTCTCACCTTTATACTGCCTCTTTGTTTGCTTCTGTCTTCTATTCTGCCTCTTTCTGCTCATTTCTGACCTTTATACTGCCTCTTTGTTTGTTTCTGAACTATATTTTGCCTTTTCTGCTCATTTTTGACATTTAGTTTGCCTCTTTCTGCTCGTTTGGCCTTTATCTTGCCTCTTTCTGCTAGTATCTGTCCTTTATTTTGCCTCTTTCTGCTAATTTCTGTCTCTTAGTTTGCCTCTTTCTGCTCGTTTCTCACCTTTATTTTGCCTCTTTCTGCTCATTTCTGACCTTTATTCTGTCTCTTTCTGCTTGTTGCTGACCTTTATTCTGCCTCTTTCTGCTCGTTTCTCACCTTTATTCTGCCTCTTTCTGCTTGTTTCTCACCTTTATTCTGCTTCTTTCTGCTCGTTTCTGACCTTTATTCTGCCTCTTTCCGCTCATTTCTCACCATTATTTTTGCCTCTTTCTCGTGATTCCCCCCTAGACTGCGGGAGCACTCATTGCTCTCACAGATAGAGAGCTGCTAAACATGCAGCTCCCTGTCTGTCAGGGCAGTCCTTTTATCCCTTTCCCCTTGACAGTGGGCAGGGAAACAGACGAAAACTCAGCTCTAAGCAAAAAGGAGCAGATTCACAGCTCTCGCTTGCTATGAGCGGAGTTCGTGTTTGCTCTGACTTGGTGGGAGCTGTCAAAGCTCTTGGCAAGTCAGAGCAAACAGCTATGTTACGGGGGTGGGCACCCTGGGACATAGCAGGAGCCGTCCGTGGGGGGTGGAGGTCCCCAGGGCCATTATTGGCTCCAGGAGGGGGGGGGCTGCACTGCCCCCCTCCTTTGATGTGCACGGGTCGGCCCCGGGGAGGTGGTGGTCCCTGGGAACGTATATCGCCCCGGAGGGGGGCCTCCCATTGTTTTTTTAAAATATTTGGCCCCGGGGAGGTAGTGGTCCGGTGGGGGGGGGGCATTAACTGTAATTTAGCCACGGGGAGGTGGTGGTCCTCTGGGCTCGGGGGGGGGGGAGGGGGGAGTCTGCGCAGCCCCCTCCCCCCCACAATCTTTCTTTTTCATTATCTGACCTTGAAATATAGATAACAAGGTACTTGTCCCAGACTGATGCCGCATTAGGTGTCTTATCAATGTCATTGTCTGGATGATTTGATACTTTGACTGGTTCTTCAGAAGATAAGGGCAGATAGTATCTATGTGAAAGGTAGATATGCCGATGATGAGGCAGAAAATGGAGTCTAGGCCTGCACAAAATAGAGTCTGGCCTTAGGCTCTATATGGCATCCCTGCCTCGTATGTCTTAATATGTCAGAGTTGGGTCAAATGTATACATATATGATTTTATAATTAGGTATCCATTCTTTCGGAAATAAGATATAAACTTCTATATCTAAAAATAAATCTGTAAAATCAGCATAAACATAAAATGCATATACATAAAACATCACAAAAGATATAAAATAGCATAAAATAATGCAGCAAGCTTTGCATGAATACTTTTTTTCTAAGCCTTACATGTTTCAAGCGACAAGAGGAAATATAAAAGATGTTATAAAAGACATTATCATAAAAAGCATATCATATCATGATGTCTGTCAAGAAGAGATGTGTTTTGCCGACTAAACAAGGCCAGGCATGATACTGAATATGCCAAATTGGAAAAATAATTCAGCTTTAAAAAAGAGAATGTTTTTTTTGTTGTTTTTTTTCTTCTTCGTGACACAGACTTTGTAATGGATACAATATCCTGTATATGTTTCTTGTTGAATCATGGGTTATTTTAACTCATCATCTGAGGATATTTTGATGACCTCTGGTTCAGGTGCAGCAGACGTGCAGTCGTGGAGAAAGATGGTTAGGCGCGCATGTTTACGTTGGCTCACAAAATGGATGGATGTTCCAGGAAGTGGTTGTAGTTCTAAAGCACTTGGAGATGGTGAGAGTGCTTTGTTTGGCGGCTTGAATGACAGTGATGCAAGCCAGTATTCAGGAAGCTAATCAAAGAGTGACACTGGTGATATTGATCCATCATAACTAGCATCTTGCAGTAGTGACAAATGCATTGCTCGGCATTGCCTGTGGTTTGAAAGCATTGGTTGCAGGAGCCCTTCCACGTCTAGGAAAGCCACTGAGGACTGCTCCAAATATAGATTCAAAATTATTTAAGGTGGACAGTTCATCCAGTGCATACATTTTCTGAAACGACAAGATCCACTTTCCAGTGAGTTCAGAAAGCCACTCCTGTCCCAAATAGTGCACTAGGGTTTCTCTGCACTTTTGCTCAGCTGGATACGTGTACTCCATGACAATTATTTCCTTGTCTGATCAAGAGAAAGATGACAATACCACAGCCACAGCCGATGAATAGAAGGTTGGTAGGAAATCCTCCAAAAAGACTTTGGAACAAAGAGTGAAAAAATAACGGTATCAGCCAAAACACAGGTTTAAATCTAGCCCCCCTCCCCCCCCAACCAGATTCGATGTGCACATTACCAGTTGTTGATGCGTTGTTGAAAAGCGTATGAATGATGTCAGCAAAGTGAGTTGGGCATTGTGTCTGGAACAACATCTGAATCTCTGAAGCAGTTCTGGCTGTCTGCCAATCATAAGTTTCTGCCGCAGATTTCAAAGGGAGTTGTTTTTTGAGTAACCCTGCAACTAATTTGCTCAGTTAATCAAAACCCATGTCCTTCATATCAATTCTAGTCCAAGGGGCCCCTTTGATTACGTGTTGAGGTGATGGCTACAAGGTTCCTCCACAACACTGTATTGTTTAAGAAACCGTAATCTCATAAGGTTGGGTAGGTTCCAACCCACAGCAACGTATGTTGGTTAACATTAAATAAGAACCATTATTTAATAGCTCATGGTGCGTGGGGATGTATGAGAGTAACAGATAGGACACAATTCACTCCCACTCCAGGCATCAAAGCATTACACATTCCATGCAAGGACATTGAAGTGCACTGTAGTGAATGACCTAGATGGTTCCTGCAGCTGGAAACACTGAGAAACACAAGGTCATCTTCCTTTAAACACATGTAAGGAAAGGGAAATTTCCTCAAATGGAATAGATGTGAATTGTGCATTGTACTAGCCTAGAGATGCCTACTTATGGCAATCATAAAAATGAAAAGTTGTAAGAGGCAGGGAAGTAACTCCTCGTATCAGCCATGTAACATGTGGTCTTTCTTCTATTTGCTCGATACTTAGCGTGCATGTAGGTTCTTTTGCCATTATTTTCTGCGTCGGGATCAAAGTGTAAGGCTCAAAACTAGCTGTTTCAATCAGAAGTTGCCAGGGTACATAACCTGACTGAAGAGTTTGTAAAGCCCAATTTAATTGTATTATAGATCTTAAGTGAACCTGTCCATGTTGTAAAAGAACTAAGTATCCTTTCATAAGAGCTAAAGCTGAAGACATGATGTTACTTAAAGAATACACTCTTTTGGAAAGTGTGTGCATGCCACTGTCAATCATTTTAAAAATTGCTTGCAGGTTCTCTTATCTATCTGTTGAATTCTTTCGGCAGTTTCTCTCTGTGTATTTGTTCCATTCATTTTAGATTGCATATATCCCTGTCACTATAACTCGTTTTATTTCGAGTGGGGCGTGATCCCAGAAGGAAATCAGAAAAATACATGTTTTCTTTAATGAAGGACAAATGCTCCTTCACATCCAGAAGACTGGAATGTGCTAACCAAGTTGGCAGAGCTCGCCCACACTATATGTGGTAATGACTACAGGTATGTGGTTGCTATATTGCTCTAGGACAAGGGGTGTTGGAAAGAAAGCAGCCATGCATATTTTAGAATCATGGGGCTAAACCTGCAGGAGGGAACAGTTAGTAGTTATAGGCTCCATTTCGAATCATATCATTTTCGTCAGAGTCGGAGATGTTCGTTTGTGATTGCCAGGTGGTGAACAGTGTGGAATTAATATTTGGTATAGAGAGTATTTTAAAGCCTCAAACCCCAGACAGGTAGTCTGTTGGATAGTTTCAGTCAGAAAAATAATTTCTTTTGGTATGAGAACATGCTCTAAACAGGGCTTCTTAAACTTGAATTTGCCAATATTTGGTTCACCAAATACTTTTCTCATCAGTATTTTCTCTCCAATATCCATATCCCTGTATGGCCAAATTCTGATTAAATTCCTCTGAATAAATCCATTTATTGGTAGTAATTAAGTTCTTCTAGAGTTGTTGTGGGTGTTGTGAAAAAATAGAAAGCTGAGGGATTTGACCTGTCTTCAATCTGGAAACAGGGACATTTCTTTAAGAAATTTGAACGACTATTGAGGGGCGGCACTTCACAATGTTAACATTGCCTGCAATTGTATATCGCTCTAGGATAACCAGTGTTATGTATGTAATAGTGTGCATAATGATGGAAACAATAACATTTCTTTATAATTCAATGCATTCAAATAAGGATCTTCATTGTTCAAAGTAGTATGTGTCTGTAAATCAGACAAATGTTTTACAGTTTTAATATCTCAGTCATCTGCAACAGAACCAGTAATAATCACTCATGGAAACTTTCTATACATATGGCAACTGCAGTGTCTCAGTCGGTCCCATAATCTGTTAAGGAACCTTTTCCCAAACTATGCTCTTGGGCAAGAGCGTTTGCAACTATAATGATGGCACTATCGGGTTTATGTCGGGAATCCATTGCTCAGTGCAACGCTGGAGAAGCAGTACGCTCAAATATCCCCCAACTGGGTACTCAAGCTCGTGATGTTACTGCTCTCTTCTAGGGGTATTTCATACTCTGATTCCTTCTTGATAACCAGTAGGGTCTGCTGTACAGAATTGGCCACACAGTCCTTCTTGATGTGGTCAATGGACACCTGTTGGTTTTTCACTGCCAGATTGCCATACTGCCGCAGCATCCAGTTCTACGCTGAGAGTGGATACCAAGCCCATTCTGAGAAGGTTCAGGTTCAAAAACAAGTTTATTTAGACCTTTGTCCATAAAACATTCTAAAAAAAGGCTGAGAAGAGCTGAGCCCAGTTGATGTTTGTTTTCCTTTCGAGAGAACACTCTCTCCTGGATACCGATAATGACAGCTTCTTGCTGTAAACAGTTATGCAGTGCACGGAATCCTAAGACACTCTAGATGCAGGTCAAGCTACTCCATTCTCAGTGTAGAGCATAAAAGTAGCCTTCAGGTTGTTAGGTTGCCAAATCACATTTTGACAATGTTAGATATGTTCATATTATTCTTGTTGTTAGCATTAGTGCTGTTTTAATAATATTCTGTGTGGTTATTTTACATGTGCTAAGCAACAGGATTAAACTGTTGAAATAAAACACGTTTAAATAGAAAGTGTCTTTTTCTTAGTAATTGTGCATGAGATTATAAAGCACAAAATTGGGTTTGAATTACCACTGCATCCCTGATCCCTTTTTTAAAGGGACTGTTATTAACTCAGAAAGTTCCACACACAGTAGTAAGGGGAAGGAGGACAGTCCTACTTCAACCTCCTATATCATAGACTTTACACACAGAGAAGTAGGAGCAGTAAAATGTCGCTTTTTAGAAGAGGTTAAGAGATAAGACACACAGGTTAGAAAAACTGCCCTCACCCATAAACATTTGTGGCATGCTTCATCATAGGGCTGCTAAACACACCTCCGCGCAAGCCAACGACAGAGGTGGAGCAATAGGGTGGGGGAGACAATACAAACATAAAGAAAAACGGGATCCAGGAAAAAGTGCAGAAGAACACTGTTAAAACTAACTCAGGGATCTCCAAATGCTCCTTTATTCATGGACTCCCTGGTTAGGGTTAAAAAGGTTTAAATCAACCGGTGGATGGTGGTATGTTGGTCTATTATGGACCCTCTACCCCTCCACTCTGCAAGACTGTCGACATGTTTCAACCGGATGCTGCGTCTTTACCGGCTTTCATCAAGACTAGATAGATCCCTAAATGACTCCCTCTATCTCCTACCTTAAGGAGTAGATCGGAGTCACAGCCTGTGTCAGTACGCAGGTCGTGCAGCTCTTGTAACCACACTACGTGAAATCACGAGTACCACTGGAAATCGTGTTCAACCTGGCGGGGGAGTGAGAACGGCTCCCTGTAGTCACACATTCATCAAGGTGAGTCCGTCTTGGAAACTGTGTCCCTCCCAGTGTTGCGTAGGTACTCAGAAAGCATAGACACCACATCAACAATATAGAGTGGGATCATGTGGGGCTACAACAACCTGTACTTTGACACTCAAGTGTTGGTGCACTGAACTAAGTTCAGGCATCTGTGGGTGGGAAAGTCAAACCTTGTAGAGCTAAGCCAAAGCCTTAGTTTATGCAACATGGTGCCCAACGCCAGCATTTGGATTTTTTTAACCTTTGATTAGTCTTTAAATATGAACACACAAGAAAACCATCATTAAAAATACACGGAGAAGTCTGTAGTAATCATGGTTACCTCCTACAGGGAATAAGGGATAATCAATTGCTGTAGGTTTGTTATGCTTGACTTTTAAAAGGTTATTACCCATCTGTGGAATTCTGTGTCTTTTGAATCCAATGGCTTTTGAATCCGTTTGGTTGAAATGGCGGCTCCTGTTGCAATAGGAGTAAATTACAGAGAGCAGTCACACAACATCTCAAGAAAAGAGGTGTCCCAGGGGCAGGGAGGGAGGGGCAAATACATTTATAATAGCTGTACATGCAGTGTATGCCTTTAAGATATTTTACGCATCGGTGGAGTTCTAGGCTACAGATGCTTCCTCAGGGCAGTTTCAGGCTTACAAACCGGCAACACTGCCTGCACACTATAGGGCATGCCATGATCTGGGAATCCCTTTGATTCACCAAGAGCACCAAAATAGGTTTTTTGGTGGGTTACTCCACACACACAGGAATGTTAGACTGGGTCATAAACAAGGTTCCCCTAATATAACAAAAGATGATGTCTGTCATTTAAGAAACAATTCTAATCATATATAAAGCACAAGAAACCTTTTTTTTTTTATCGTTGGGAAGAAATGACGGAGGTAATCTTAGGTGATCAGAAGTAGTGCTGGAAGATAGTAACTAGCGTGAGTAATGACTTCCTAGGGTCATTACCATGTATGATTGCAAAAGATACACGTTCGACCTATTTCAGTGACATATGGTTCACTGGTTTTACAGACCCTCCTACCAGTTCTTCCAACTCGTGCCATTCAATATGATTGGTTTTCTAAGGAAATGATCCAATCCACAATTGTATCCTTGAAACTGAGCAGAGTTGCAGGTCCAGACAATATTCCTGCTGTTATTATTAAGTCCAACTGTGAATTTTGGGTAGGTATTCTTCTCTTGTTTCAATAGACAGCTAAATTCGGGTTATTCCCTTATACTTGGAAGGTCTCTGTGGTTGAGCCAATATTGAAACAAGCATTGGCATAGCCAATAGGTCTCGCATTTGGGACCTTATAAGTGTTTAGCCATGCAGCACATTATTCTGGGTGTTGTGCCACCAGTGACTAAATAGCTATACAATGCTGTCATGAACCAGTGTGGAATGAAACAAAGCTAGCTTGAGCAACTGGATGACCAGGAATGCCAAATAATGAGCTAACAGTAGCTAGATAGTAATAGAATGCAGGGGAGAAAGAGAGCTACCGCAGGCAGCGAAGGTAGACAGGAGAGGCTGAGACATGGACAATAGATGCTTTTTAGAACTCCGAGAGGGATGGGTCAGAGAGACAAGGTGGAGCTGCAGAGAGGAAAGAGGCAGGGCATGCCTTTGGTGGGGAAGTCTGACTGACTACTTGTATCATTAAAACCTGGTCACAAAGTATGTGACTTAGACTTTGTGTAGAATGCAGGAAAGTAGTGTGAAAGGCTGAATTTGAATGCGTTTCCCACGCTGGCAGCAGCATTAGTGCACCAGGACTTGATCGAGGTGCCTGTATTTGTGCTTGCACTGTTTGTACAGTTGCCAGACAGGTTTGTATTTCGCATTAAGCAGCCACAGCTGCTGGGCCAGTATTGCAGTTGTAAAATACATTACGTTTTTATTTTTTTTAAACTAAGGTATTGCCACCATGGGAAGTAAAACTAGTAGCACATAAGTCTTCTACAACCTCAAGCAGGAAGGCCCAGTGACTGGGTGGGCCAAGATGACGAAATCCTTTCAGGGTGTATCTTTTTGAACCATTCTGTGTGATGAAACGTGTAAACTGGTCTATTGGTGCCATGGGTTACATTTAGATTTATAACACCAACTAAAACAAATGGGAAATGTGAGCTGGAGCTGTAGTAGGCAAATCAACAACCCATGCATGATTTTTTTTCACTGAGTTATTGCGTTTGTAGTTTATTTTTTGCATGAAAAATGCTGGCGTGTAAATCACGGATTTAAAAGGACAACTGTATTGGACACGCTGCTCAAAACCATACGTGCTGATGAACTCTTAATTAACCCATCTCTGCCCATTGCGGATTGCAGTGCAGTGTTGGCATTTATATGGTGCTGCACAAATATGGTTGGGGACTAATATAGCACAGGATATAACAACAGGGCAGACATACTCGCTTGGAGTTGGCAGCAGCAGGCCACGCTGGAGGTGGCGGTCCTCACACAGGCACACACTGTCTGTGTCTCACATGCCTCTTTAATGTTGGCAGATGGAAAAGGGCGCTATCTTCCATTTGGCATCAGAAATGGTGGGTGAGGGGTGCTAGGCTCACTCCCAAAACATGAACAGAAAAAGGGCCGGCTTTTGTAAAAGTGGAGGAACTTCATAATAGTAACAGGGCACTTACCGTCAGGGACGAGAGGGAGAGATGCCGAAACGAGTGGAGATATGGTTGAGAAGCGAACAAGGTCTGTCAGCAACATTGAAAAGGGACAGACCGGCAACTCAGTGTCACGCACGAGGGTGAAGGTGGTCCTTAAGTGTAACGATCATTTTGACTTAAAATGATATAAGCTGTTTGTCTTCAGCTTACGGGGAGAGCTTATTGCTGGTTGAGGGGTCCAGAAAACTGTGAAGGTTATGGACTGGGGGTCTCGTTTACCAAGGGTCAGTTATGCTGGTTAGTGTGTGGCTACCTAGGTACTAAGAACCCTTTTCCCCCTGCTCCCCAACACCAGCCCAGTACCAACTTTACCTTTCCAGAGGTGACGAAGATCCCACAGAAACTGAGCCGGGAGAGCAAGTGAGCTCTGCCAGGAGGTTCACATCGAGAGGCACATGGGGTGGGGCAGCTGCAGTGCACCTCCACTGACTGCGGGAGTTGTCACCAAGAGGCTCGCAGAGAAAAGCGGTGGAAGGCAGGGGCCGAGCTCGCGGGAGGAGGGAGAAACATATGCGTGCTTGAATGACACAAGTAAGCGAGTGAATAGTGATGCGAGGTTATTTTAAATGTTTCAAACTTCACATCTTGACTTAATGTGGTCCCAGATTGCAGTTGGAAGTTAAAACACAGTAATCAGCATAGAGAAAGGAGGTTTTTTTAAGCACTAAGTAAGGAAGACGTGCCGTGCAGCCTTTTTATTCCCTCATTAACGATACATTTCACACATCTCCAGGTACCGCTCACCACTGCCTTTTCGAAAGGGGAAATAAGCCATGGCGCCGTGGTCTCCGAAGCGGCAAGCAGGAGGTGTTGAGGGAAGCACAAGGAAATTAAGGGAACTGGGTCTGGAGGTGCCGTGCACCCACGAGTTGCGAGGTGACAACGGAAAGGAACAAGACATCACAAACAAAACAAGCGCGGCTGCTAAAGTGAAAGCGACCGCGCTGTGTTTAATTAGTAACCTGATCCACGACGAGGGAGGAATGCAGCTGCCAGCCTGCGCGCCGCTGCTCGCTCCCGAGAGCAAAACGCTGTGGGAGTTACCTTAACACAAAGAGGTGGGACATGCACCCGCCTTTGGCCATTTGCGTGCTTTCATTATTGAAAGACACACGCAAAGGCCAATCCAATGTGTGGGAGGAGTCCGACCCACACGGAGAAGTTTGGAGTGCTCACAAGAAGCCTCCCATAGGGCGGCGCATGCGCGCTGCTCTAGGCTCGACCTAAAAAGGGGATGGGAGCTTGTCATCGAATTTTAGATTAATCAGCCTATTAGATGTTTCCAAAAGAGGTTTTTTCCAAAATGTTACTAACTCACCTGGAAGAATGGGTGTCGCCAAATAACCTCCAACCTGGAGTATTCTGGGAGGGCCACTCCACTACCGGCCAGTGTTTTGCCCTTTGGATTATTCTTAAGAAATAAGGTAAAGACATCTTTAGAAGTGTATCAGAGACTATGCTGCTGTTTTGTGGGCTTCTGCGCAGCCTTCGATACAGTAGAAAGAGGGCCATGGACTATTTGAGGACAACAGACTCAGGGGAACCTTGTTTATAATTTTGCTGTATCCTGTACAAATCTGTTTTTAATTTTCTGCAGGAAAGGTCAAACTACGATTGAGCTGGGACCCTTGCTTCACTCTTGATTCTTAAACTGTTATGATTTACATTAATTTGGATACAATCAAGAACATTTCTCATATGAGTCTTATACCAGGCTATTTTATCCTCAAACTAGTCCATTGCCCATTTTAATACCATCTGTGACCTGATAGGCAAGATGTAGGAGGTTGAGGCGTGTAGTGAGCCTTATAAGAAAGCTCATGACAAGAGCAAGGACTTTCTCAAATGCAAATACTTCCATAAATACAAACTTGTTTCAATTGACCTATAATCACTTCCTTTAAATTCAGATACCTTCACATTTAAAAAAAAATCTAATTGCCAAACGAATACATAAATATAATCTGTAGGTCAGCCGTGATGGCCTGATTGGAAAGTTTGTATGGTGGAAATATCCTGGTGAAAGTGGCCATTTAAACAGATAAGACAATTTTTTATGAATCAATTACCCAATTCCTTTGATCCGTGACCCACTGGAAAGTTTGCCACAGGTACACTATACAGTTCCAATAGATCCTGCAGCAAATCATCAGTACCTCTAGGGAACAATTTTGCATTAAAATCACCTGCAATGATCAAAATGGCCTTTGGATATCTGGAAAAGCATCATTAAATACGTGATCAAGGTTGTCCAACCATTTCCTTATACCAAGAAGTTCATCTTTATGGATGTAATGTTTATTAGTACACGCAATTGGTATTCATTATTGTTTACACCAATTCCAAGATTGTAATTTGGACCCCGCTCGTATCCAAAACCGTTTCCTTGAGTAGCCAAATTATTTTTATAGATACTACAGTCAATAAACCTGCTGAGAGGCATCCTCCACCTCGATTAATCCCTGGGCTATTAATGGCAACACAACCATGTATACTGGTGTTCTCTCGTAGCCAAATTTCCTGGAGAAAAACAAGATGTACGCCATTCAGCAATGGATCTAAGTCACCCTCCTTTTTTAATTCTATCGTATCCATGAATGTTCGAAGTAACTATTTTTAGGTTACGAGAGAACACAATATTCTATTGATCACCAATGCAGCCGGCTCACACATCTTCATCCTGATCTTCCATAAGGGGAGAATATCTATTACAATCTTCGTAACTAGAAGTTTGCCTCTTGTCATTTATTTTGTTGGGAATATCAATCCTCAGGTTTTTGTTTCTCATGGGGCTGGTGCAATCCAAGCGTTTAGAGGGGATAGGTTTGTTACCCGAATGAGAAGAGATATATTCTCTCCGTTTTTCATTCAGACCCTCGTGGTAAAGTAAGGTGTGATTTATAGCTTTTCTTTTTCTCTCCACCTTGGGTGGGATTGAGATACTCAGTCATAATGACGAGATTCCCTCTAAGGCACCCAGTACCATATTTGCAACCAAAGGGGAGATAAAGTTTACTTTGGTTAGTTCTCTGCCCTATTCCCCAGTTCGAAAGCTCACATGTCCTAAGCCTCCGATGAGATTTAAGCTAATATGGGAATTTGTGTAAAAAGAGAGAGCAACTTGGATCAGTTTCTTAGCCCCTTTCTAATTATTCCCAACAACACATTTTATCCTTAGGATTTTAAATAGGGAGCACTATTTATGTAGACTGATATTCTCTGATCGCTTAACACACTGAGAATCATACTAATCTGAATAAAGGAAAGCCTATTGGTCACTTCTTTTAATTGTCATTGATTAGTCGGGTATTCCTTGCCCGAGCCTTTCACCACTTTTTTTTAGTTGTTGATTATTAGAGGTTGTCCTTTTTAAGGCTACTTCCCGCCTGGGCTTATTTGGCTGGCTCAGACAGGACCGAACTGAGCTAACGCTGAGAGCGGATTGAGAATTCTTTGTTCAAATTTTATTTGGACTCTTTCACGTACCCTGACTCAGAGGTTGTCCTCCTAAGTGTTCTTAACCTCTTCTTTTTAAATCTGATTTTCCTGTTCATTTGATCAACCAATAAATTATAGTATAAGAAGACAGCTGTAGCTCAGATATCTTAATCAACATCTGCTGTCAGGAGACATACTCTGTGTTAGTTGTATGGATGGGTCGTAATAGGGGGATCTTAGGTCCTTCACTATGCTCCACAGTGTCCTGACTCGAGGACAGACTAACGCAGAATTTTCCTCCGCTGATCTTTTCCATGAGTTGAATTAATAGTTACATTAAAATGCTTGGTAATAAAAGTATGAATGGACTTAATTGGGGGTGGAATTAAAAACTACTTCTTTTCACCCACAATCAATTGCTGATACACAGTGGAGAATTCTATATTTCCCAGTTCTCTCCAACCCCAAACTCTTTTTGGGAATGGAGTTAACTTTGTTAATTTGCTTTGAGTGCAGCTCTGGAGGAGAGTAAGTGAACCGGCTCTCCATTCCAGCTTCCTAAACGAGTTATATGATTTGGACATTTATCCTTGCAAAGAGACCGTGACAAAAACACTGAAATTCACCCCCTTAATCAGTCAGCAAAACCTACTCCTGTGGAGGGTTTGATAGAGAAGGCATCTCCAATCATTCCATATACCTCCTCCCTCTGGGACTGCTGCAGCCACCGCCACCAATTTTTAAGCCATGGCACCTTGGACCTCCACCACCCTTTAAGCCATGGCACCTTGGACCTCCACCACCCTTTAAGCCATGGCACCTCCACCACCCTTTAAGCCATGGCACCTTGGACCTCCACCCCCCTTTAAGCCATGGTACCATGGACCTCCACCCCCTTTAAGCCATGACACCTTGGACCTCCCCCTTTAAGCCATGGCACCATGGGCATCCACCCCCTTTAAGCCATGGAACCTTGGACCTCCACCACCCTCTAAGCCATGGTACCTTGGACCTCCACCACCCTTCAAGCCATGGCACCATGTACCTCCACCACCCTTTAAGCCATGGCACCTTGGACCTCCACCCCCCCCTTTAAGCCATGGCACCTTGGACCTCCACCCCCCTTTAAGCCATGGCACCTTGGACCTCCTCCCTCTATAAGCCATGGCACCATGGACGTCCACCCCCCTTTAAGCCATGACACCTTGGACCTCCACCCCCCTTTAAGCCATGGCACCTTGGACCTCCACCACCCTTTAAGCCATGGCACCTCCACCACCCTTTAAGCCATGGCACCATGGACCTCCACCATCCTCTAAGCCATAGTACCATGGACCTCCACCACCCTTTAAGCCATGGCACCTCCACCACCCTTTAAGCCATGGCACCTTGGACCTCCACCACCCTCTAAGCCATGGTACTTTGGACCTCCACCACCCTTCAAGCCATGGCACCATGGTACCTCCACCACCCTTTAAGCCATGGCACTGTGGACCTCCACCCCCCTTTAAGCCATGGCACCTTGGACCTCCACCCCCCTCTAAGCCATGACACCTTGGACCTCCACCACCCTTCAAGCCATGGCACCATGGACCT
The DNA here is from genome assembly GCA_963921515.1 of Calotriton arnoldi. Taxonomy (NCBI): domain Eukaryota; kingdom Metazoa; phylum Chordata; class Amphibia; order Caudata; family Salamandridae; genus Calotriton; species Calotriton arnoldi. Next base: position 1,977,305 of record CAWUFW010001169.1, read on the forward strand.
CCACCACCCTTTAAGCCATGGCACCTCCACCACCCTTTAAGCCATGGTACCATGGACCTCCACCCCCTTTAAGCCATGGCACCATGGACCTCCACCACCCTTTAAGCCGTGGCACCTTGGACCTCCACCACCCTTTAAGCTGTGGCACCTTGGACCTCCACCACCCTTTAAGCCGTGGCACCTTGGACCTCCACCACCCTATAAGCCATGGCACCATGGACCTCCACCACCATTTAAGCTATGGTACCATGGACCTTCACCACCCTTTAAGCCATGGTACAATGGACCTCCACCACCCTTTAAGCCATGGTACAATGGACCTCCACCACCCTTTAAGCCATGGTACAATGGACCTCCACCCCCCTTTAAGCCATGGCACCTTGGACCTCCACCCCCCTTTAAGCCATGGCACCTTGGACCTCCACCCCCCCTTTAAGCCATGGCACCATGGACCTCCACCACCCTTTACACCATGGCACCATGGACCTCCACCACCCTCTAAGCAATGGTACCATGGACCTCCACCACCTTTTAAGCCATGGCACCATGGACCTCCACCACCCTTTGAGCCATGGCACCTTGGACCTCCACCCCACTTTAGGCCATGGCACCATGGACGTCCACCACCCTTTAAGCCATGGCACCATGAACCTCCACCACCCTTTAAGCCATGGCACCTCCACCACCCTTTAAGCCATGACACCATGGACCTCGTTAAAACCGAGTCAGGTTCCTGTTGAAGTTCAATGCTCCTCACAGCATGAACCACTCAACTTCCGACTGCTAACTGCTAAGCTCTGCACGTCGGCCCTCTTAGCTTCCCAGGGGAGCAGATGCAGTAACGGGGATCTGCGGTTCATGCAGGCAGCCAGCGAAACGTAAACCTGCAAGGAGCACCAGACATTCACGAGAACACATGACGGAGCCACACATCTGAGCTCCACCATGAAGAAAAACTTCAGCAAGATGAGGAGCGGGGGTGGCGTTTCCTCACTGGTGCTCTCTTAGGCTCCGATGGAAGGGGCGGGCACGAGCATGGCTTCCGCAGCAGACTTGAGGTAGCAGCATTGAGAGGAGCAAAATAGGAAATGAAAAGAGTAAAGAGGATGGAGATTCAGCAAGAGGAGCTGGAAAACGTTGCGCAGGTCTAGTTCCTGAAGGACAGGAAGAGCCCAGCATAGAAAAATGGTGCGGTAAGTGAAATAACTACAGTCCAGTCTTGAGGAAATCTGCTGCGGTGCATTTCTGAACCATATCAGTTGGGCCTGGGAAACTGGAATCCATGGTACCGGAGTATCTTGTAGAAACAGAAGGTGTTTTGTGGGCTCTCTAGTTAAGTATCCACTCTCAGCAAAGGTGACTAGTTTTTTTCTTCCAGAAGCTTACAATTTTGGGGACATTTTTAAGTCAGACCAGTAGTTATTGGTCATCTGGACTTTCAAATGGTTAGGGCACTTTGCAGTGTGAGCAGCAGCTGTTTGCCTTTGGCTAGTTTTGCATGGGCTGCTGTGCACTGTGACAGGAGCGAGGTACCCTCCTTCCTGACAGATGTGTAGAACATGAGGAAGTGTTCTCAGCCGTATGTCTGAGGGCAGGAGTGGTTTCTGTCAGGGTCTCTTATATGTATCATCACCCAACAGTCTGCACAAGTGTGAAGTAGCACCTAACATAACTCACAGCATCCGAAGAATTCCTTGCTTGAGATGCCTTCAGTCCCAAAAGAGGAACAAGCATTGGCAAAGCCTGTAGGTCTCACCTATGCAGAGCTATTGTCTTTGTCAATGTGTTTTATCCATGTGGCTGCTGTTCAGCATGGCTAAATGTTAGTAGCGTGGAGTTAAATGTCGTAAAGTTGAGTGACCTGGAGTAGAGTGGCAAGTTATGGAGCGGTGTAGAGAGTCATGGAGTGGTGTGGAATGGTCTAGAGTAGAGATGAGTAGCATGAAGGGGAATGTCGTAGAGTGGCTAAGCGTGTTGTGGAGTGTCATGGAGGGAGTAGAGTGGAAGTCCGTAGAGTGTTGTAGTGTTGAGTGGCATAGAGTAGAGTAGAGTGGAGTGGCATGGAGTGCCGTGGAGTGGTGTAGAGCAGAGTGGAGTAGCGTAGAGGGTGTTGGGTTGGGTAGAGTGGAGTGGAGTTTTATAAAAGGGAGAGGCATAGAGTGTCTTAGAGTTGAGTGTCACGGAGTGTCATAGAGAATCGTAGAGTTGAGTAGTGCTCATAGAATAGATTGGAGTAAAGTGGCATGGAGTGGCGTAGAGGGAGTTCCATAAAGCATCATAAAGTCTAGTAGTGTCATAGTGTGGAGTAAAGTTTAATGGAGTAGAGTGTCCTAGAATGGCCTAGAGGGAAATGGCATAAAGTACAGTGGTGCAGAGTAAATTGGTGTAGAGTGGTTTTCAGTAAAGTGGTGTAGAGTGCATTGGCGTAGAGTGCAGTGATGTTGAATAGAGTAGAGTGGTGCATAGTACTGGATAGTGGAGTGGCATAGCGTAGAGTGCAGTGGTGCAGGGTCGAGTGACGAAGGGTGGAGCAGAGTGGCGAGAGTGCAGTAGCGTAGGGAAAATTGTTTCAGAATACAGTGAAGTGGTCCAGGATAGAGAGCAGAGGTGTAGAGTGGCATGGAGTGCAGTGGTACAGAGAAGATTAGAATCGCATTGAGTGCAGGGGCGTAGAGTGGAGTGATGCATAGTAGAGTGGTGTAGAGTGCATTGGGGTACAGTGCAGTGGTAAAGAAGGCAGAGTAGAGTTCAATGGCGGGGAGTGCAGTCTTGCAGAGTAGGGTGTTGTAGAGTGCAATGGCAGGGTGTATTTGCATATAGAACAGTGGTGTAGAGTGTTGCAGAGTACAGTGCTGTAGAGAGCTGTGGCGTACAGTACAGTGGTGCAGAGTAGAATGGCGTAGAGTGCAGCGTTATAGAGCACAATTGTGTAGAGTAGTGTGCAGTGGCGTAGAGTGTTACAGATTAAAGTGCAATGATGCAGAGTAGCTGGCATAGAGTGCAGTGGCGTAGAGTGCATTGGTTTTGAGTAACGTGGTGTAGAGTACATTAGCGTAGAGTGCAGTGGTTTAGAGTGGCATAGTGTAAATTGGTGCACAATAGAGTGGTGCATCGTGGAATGGCAAAGGTTGCAGTGGCACAGAGTAGATTGTTTCAGAGTAGAATGAAGTGGCGTGGAGTGGTCCAGTGTAGAGTGAAGTGGCATAGAGTAGTGGCGTAGAGTGCAGGGGAGCATAGAGTAGAGTGCATTGGCATAGAGTAGAGACCTGTAGAGTGCAGTGGCACAGAGTTCAGTGGCGAAGAGTGCAGTGTTGCAGAGTAGGGTGTGGTGTAGAGTGCACTGGTGTGGTGTAGAGTATATTGGTGCACAGTAGAATAGAGTGGCACAGAGTTCAGTGACGTAGAGTGCAATGGCATAGAGTAGAGTGTTGCATATTAGAGTATAGTTGCATACAGTGCAGTGGCATAGAGTGTATTTGTTTTGAGTAAAGTGGTGTAGAGTGCAGTGTTGCAGAGTAGACTGTTGTAGAGTGCAGTGGTGTATAGTATAATGCAGTGGTGCAAAGTAGAGTGGCATAGAGTAGAGTGGTGCAGAGTGGGGTAGAGTGCAGTGATGTAGAGTTCAATGGTGTAGAGTGCAGTGGCGTAGACTGTTGTAGAGTATAGTGGTGTAGAGTGGCAGTAGTGTAGTGTAGATTGACATAGAATGCATTGTTTTTGAGTAAAGTGGTGTAGAATCCATTGGCATAGAGTACAGTGGTTGGAGAAAAGTGCAGTTGCGTAGAGTGGGGCAGAGTGGAGTGGTGCAGTGTATATTGCAGTGGCGTAGAGTAGATTGTTTCAGAGTAGAGTGAAGTGGCATGGAGTATAATGGTGCATGGTAGAGCGGAGTGGTGTAGGGTAGAGTGCAGTGACATAGGGTGCAGTGGTGCAGAGTAGATTAGAATGGTGTAGAATGGATTGGCATAGTGCACTGGCTTGGAGTGGTACAGAGTAGAGTGCAGTAGCATAGAGTGCAGTGTTGCAGAGTAGAGTGGCATACAGTGGAGTCGTGCAGAGTAGACTGGAGTGGTGTAGATTGCAGTGGTGCACAGTGGAGTAGAGTGCATTGGCATAGAGTAGAGTGATGAAGAGTAGAAAGGCGCGGAGTGGAGTGGCATACTGTGGAGTGGTGCAGAGTAGACTGCAGTGGTGTGGAGTGGTGCAGAGTGGCATGGGGTAACGTTGAGTATGCATGGTGTGGTAGCACACTACAATTATAGACGACATATCTTCCATTGAAATGACCATTACATTTGTACAGACATATAGTTTTACTGATAAAAGTATACAGCACACAAACGATAATGTGTGAAAATGTTATCACCTAGTGCATTGATTTGTTTTGATCGCATTAAAATGTTTGTTTCCAACACACTTCAGAATTTCCAGAAGTACCGCACTGGTGTTGGAGTCTGCATTTTTTTCTGTCGGGCCTGGGCAGTGCATGCGCTACTCTGCGAGGCATGCTGTATTCAAGTATGGACTTGAAGCTCAGCCTACTCCCCGCCCAATATTTTCAATTGGCTTGGAAGAGTGTTCATGGGCAAAGCTTGGTGGGTGAATGGAGCATGCGTGAACCGTGAAACTATGAGGCACCCGCCTGCAAGGGGATCTCTAATCCCCTTAAAAAAGTGCAGGTAGGTGCCGCCGGCACTGTGAAAACACAGAGCGGCTTCAAAGCGGCCGCTAAGTTTTTTCACATGAATGCGCCGTCCCCCTGGTGATTGCATCTAAGAGCAGATTTGTGTTGTGGATGTAGGGGGTTGCATACAGGTGCCGATTTTTTTTTTTTTGTATGTGTTGAGATTGTATATGATTGTTGTGACTATGTTACCTACACAATTTAGTAACATGATGTGGATGCCAGGGGTCTTTGTGCGTGACTGTTGTTGTGATTACAGGCTTCTGTGTTGGATTTTGGACAAGTGAGTTTTGAGTTTAGATGATGTATAGTTAAACATACACTTTTTGTGTTTGTGCCTTGAATGTGTTGACTTCAGAAAGTTGTGGAAACCCTTTGTGAAAGGAATTTGGTGGGCACATTCCCATCTGTTGCGTGGCTGGGCATCCATAGCTACATGTCCTGCACTTGTAAATGTTGTATAGTATCATTGTGTGTGGAGATGTGATAGCCAGGTCTGGTGGCTTAGTGGACTAATGCGTCCACTGAAGGGCCTGTGTTTGACCTCACCCTGATAAACTCTACAACACCAATGCAGACACACAAAGACAAATAGAAGTCATAATAGCTCTGTGACAGGTCGAGGAAAACCTCGCAGTCTGTCAAGCCATGAGGCTCCACACGCCTCATGTAAAAAAAAGTATATATGTATGTTGTGACTAACAATGTACAACAGTTCAAGATCCGCAAGTCTTGCAACCTTCTCTGACATGAGGCCCTACTAACATTACATAACGTGTATTTGTAAAGTGCCCATTCACCACGAAGGGTATCTTGGCGCTGAATAACAGATGTTTATTGTTACCCAACTCAATTGGACTAATTTTATCGACCTTTAGAAGGATGAAAGTCTGAGTGGACCCGCCGGGATTTTAGCCTGAACCTACACATGTTGGAGACTGAGTGATTGCCAATGAATGTCCCTGCACTGTGTGTTGAGAGTGAATGAGGCAATAGAATGTTGGGAGCTGTGCACATGGAGTGAAAGCTGATGATAGTTATGGTTATATATATATATATATGTCCACAATGTGATCCCTTTGATCAGTGCGCTCGTGCAGCGGGTGCTCAGCGTGGGGGCCGGATCCTGGCCCCAAATTCAATTTTTCACACAAAGGACGCGGCACTCAGGAGTGAAGATAGTTCAAATGAGTTTATTGCACAACTCAACCAACGCGTTTCAGCCCTCTCACGGCTTTGCTCACGCCGTGAGAGGGCTGAAACGCGTTGGTTGAGTTGTGCAATAAACTCATTTGAACTATCTTCACTCCTGAGTGCCGCGTCCTTTGTGTGAAAATATATATATATATATATATATATATATCTCCTGCTCTACCTGACTGGCTCCTCAGCACATAGCCTCGGTATCTAGCTGACAGATGTACTCTTCAACAACCCTCTCATCTTCTCGTAGGGTGACCAACCAGCCGTAATGTTCATGGACTGTTCGTAAATGTGCCCTAAAGTCGTTTTCCATGACTGATGTCTTAATGGATGGCATTTGTCCATAATCATAGCCTCTCCGCTAAAGTACAAAAGTTCATTTCCACAACTGAAGTTCTCCACCTGAAATGCAAGGGAAGGAATCTCCTGTGCTGCATTCCTGAGGGAGGGGCAGACAGCTAAAAAGAAATCTTCTTGTCAGGGTGTCTGCTTCCCTAAAGAAATGTAAATGTGTGCAATTGTTTAATTGGCAAATGTAAAGGCTGCTTGGGAGGCGTTAATTGATGGAATCACTTGAAGCTGCCGGATGACAAGATATTTTCTTTTTGCGAGGTACTTTAAGGGTGTTCCAAGCTGAGCTATGGAGCCCATGCTTTTAATGGGACAGTTATAAAAAGTGTTTGCACTAGGTACAGTCTGCATATAACTATAACCTATGCTTTAGAAGCTCTTTCTATCTTTAACGTAAATTCATATGTGCATTTAGTGGCAGTCTATACTACACTGTATATAATGCATGTTTAAAATAATGACTTAAACATTCATAGTGCTTTCAGGGACCTCGTAGCACTAAAAATACACAAGTCACTTTTGCCTGTTGCACCAAACAAGATTCAATTCTGTGGGTCTCTGGTTGCACACATATACATCTGTAGTGATCGCATTAACCAATCAAGCTTTCAGAACATAAAATAGTGCATTCTCCATTGATTCGTTTTACGTTTATTCATTTTTCAGTACGTCATTTTATATGAAGTCACCTGACAGTGAAAGATCAACAAAATAGTTACAGAATATTTTGCTCTTTTTGGCCACGCCTTTGATTACGCCTCTGTGCTCACTGACTCCGCCCCCATGGCAGTATCCATACTTCAACCGCTGCATTGAATAGCTTCAAGGTGGGGGAGCCAGCAAATTAACAAGGAGTGCAAAGCCAAGGGTCTAGCTCGGATCATAGAGCCTGTACACTAGCTAATCTATGATATGTTTGCTGTGTAAATCATATGACCAACATCATGTAAAATATGATATAATTCAAGAGAAATGTATTTCTTTAACATGTGAAGCCCTGACGTTACTACCTCACATTAAAGTCTATTAAACTAAATACAATAGGTTTTAATACAACTGGCATTCGGAACACACAGATTTGAAAGTGCTTTTATGCGCATTAATGAAGAAAAAGAGTTTTGGTGAAGTAAAACATTTGCCTACGATCACACAACTTAAGCAGGGAATCCGCAATTTATACCGGTTTTCTTGATTAACTTTGTATAAATCTTCCAGGAAATTGGTATTTATCTTTCATGATGTTAAGGGCTTTGTTTCGACTGCTTTGTGCATTTTTCTGAAGTTTTTATATAGCCTGAACTCAACCCAAAGGTATTGGAGCACTTTACATGAGCCCAAGGTCCCATTCATTGTTTATAGGCATGGGGAGATTAAGTGCTTCACTGAGAATCACAGGATGTTGAGCCGCTGCAGAGACTCGAACCTGGTTCCCTAGGTCCAAAGTCAGCAGCCCTGTCCCTAATGCTACATCCTGAGTAGACAGAAGGAGGCAGGCAGAAGCCACATGAAAGCTCGGCTCGTTATGGGATAGAGGTTTTATGTGTTTTTATTTTATGAGTTTTTATTTATTTTATGAGTTTTATATAGCGCTGGCTAGACCCGGAGGTATCAGAGCGCTTTACATAAGGATCAGCGAGTTACAAAGTTAAAAACAGTGTTGCACAATAACATCAGTTACAATAACATAGCAGAAAATATAGACATGTCCAAAGGGGTATGTAAGGTAGGGGGAAAGGAAAAAGGGGAGAAAAGAGGATCGGACCAGGTAGAACCGGCAGGGATGGAGGTGCTCCAAGGGGACCAAAAGACAATAGGAAAAATCGAAAAGGGGGATCAATAGTAATAACGTCAGGAGGCGAGGTGACTGAAAAGGAAAGGAGGGAGACCAAAGGGGGGGGTCAGGACAGGGTAAAGGGATTGTCAGGCGACAAAGGGCGTAGTCCAGCAGCAAGTGAGGCGGACGAATCCTCCAAGATGGATGACCCGGGAAATGGGCACCGTTGGCAAAGTCACAAAATGGCGGGGCAACACAAGAGATCCAATTCGCAAAATAACAAGGGCGCTGGAACTACGGAGCAGAGTAGCAGAGTAGGGGGGGGGCAGTCACAGGAGCAAGGCGGGAAAGGGATTGGGGGATCGCCGAAACACAAACGAGTCATTTAGACGGGCAAACGCTCAGGGTTTCTGGGGCAGCAGAGTCGTTGAGGATGTTGAAACACAGTCTGTCCGAATGCACAGGCTCTGGGCCGCGAGGGCAGCAGTGCCATCGGGCTGCACGCCAAATGTCTGGGGAAGTCCGCCTGAGTGCCAGGGGCAGCGGTTCCAGACCGAGGGAGTCAGAAACGCAGTCCAGGAGGGCGCGCCCCCCAGGCTCGGATAGCAAAGAAAAGCCCAGGGGCGTCACGCCGTAGTGCCGAGATTCTCCCCGCAACTGCACCCCCGTACCTGGCAATAAGACTCGCGAGTCCCGGTCGTCCCTCGGGAGGCGAAGCAGGAGGGCAGGCCGTGGGGGAAGCGGCAGAAGTCGAACCCGGAAGGCATCGGTGGGGAGACCTCATCTCAGTTCTTTAACAGCCAGCCGGAGAAACGCCACCAGGCATCTGCACCGCCGAGATTGGATTCCGTCGATGGCGGGCCATCACCGAAGCGTCGGTAGGCAGGGGGAAGAAAGGCAACAGCAGCGGAGAAAACGCAGAGCAACTATGCCAGATGCCTGGCTGGGTAGGTGACGGCCAGGGCGGTGCGCCGGAGCCAATCTCCCCTATAGCTGTTGATGCAGCTCCACCGGACATCGGCCATGCTACTCAGGCTCCGCCGGTCAGGGAAATGCTTCAGATTTAATCCGAAGAGCTTGAATCCAGAAGAGGAGGTGGGAGAAATGATGACAGCAGTCTGAGCACGACCCTGGTGAATAAAGAGGGTCCAGGGGGTGAAGATTTGGCGATTTAAGCTCAAAAAGGCAATCCCTGACTGGGAGCTCCCGGCCGGAGCTCCTCACCTGTCGGCCATCTTGGGCATCTTCCAGCAGGAGGTTCCAACAGGACCTTGAGCTGACTCACAGCCAATCTTCAGGCTCAAGCCTGGCTCAAGCTTTCAGTGGCTTGCTCACCTCTAGAGTAGTTATATAATGTCTAAAAAGCCAGTGATATTAGCATATGGTGTCTTGCGTTCCCTTACCTTCTTTAGGGACCCTTTTTTTTTTTTTTTTAGATATTGTGTGAGATTAGCCTGTGATCTGTATTAATTTAACACCTTATACTATTCATCTTACAGAGTTGTACAAAAACACTCTCTTCTGGTCCTAAAGGGGAATGAGAAAAATAAATTGATCTAATCAGTGTCTTAAGTGCACTATGTGTGACCAGGAACCCTGGGTTCAAACCCCAGATTTCCATCATGGCTAAATTGTGTGATCTTAGTCAAATCAATTTGCTTCATGTGTCTATTTTATGTGATAGTGATGTTTGAGAGCACTTTCAATAATTCAGTTTAAGATGGACTGTGTACAAAAATTCACTTCTATGTTTTATTAGCCTGGAATGTTCCACCATCCATAACGATAATATTGGACATTATGTAAGGGACACCAGACAATTGGTTCACTTTGTTCATTCCTGGTGTTGTTAAGAGCTAGGTTAATGAATGTTTTAAAGTTCATGTTTAGAAACTTTCACTTCAAATAAATGTCAATGGAATGCTGTGATCTAATGCACTAAACTGAAACACTACCATATGTTTTTTGAAATATTTTATTGTTTCATGTCAAAAGTGGTTACATAACATGATAGTATCCAGGTATGTGGCAATAGATTCCATTGTACAAGTACAGAAGAACAGAGCTGGGCTATTTATGACGAGTTAGCATACATGTGTTACATTTTTCTGTGTAACAATCCGACCCATAATAACTGTCCCTCTCCACTCCCCGCCCAATTGCAGCTGCTTTACCTGTCAGCATAGGGAAGCAGAGCAATGAAGCCTGTGGTGCTTAGAAGAAAGTGTTCTATAGGGGAAATAATTACAGTGTGTCAAAGATAAGCGCCCTTAAACCATTGCCTTCAGTAATTGCCTAGATGTGGCAAGAGCAACTACTATATGAAAACCAAGAGTGCACGTGTTGGGGGGAGGGGGTGGATTAATGGGGAGAGTATCATCCTTGGTTTAGCCTTTAAAGCCCTCCACCAAAATATCCCATGCCTGTGCAATAAAATATTTTATCAGACCGGCTCATTCTTCCCTGTGTGACAGGCGCTCGCAGATCGAAACCAAGAGAGCGAAACCTCGGTCCAACTTACGATAGTCGGAGGATGTGAATCCTTCCAAGGCAGTGTAATATTGGGTTTTGCTAGAGGAAGAGCCAAGTCGAGGAACTTGGTTGAGGGTTTCTCGCACTTAGGGTGGGGAATACGCTCAATAGGACTACTTCTGGGGAATTTGTTAGTACACGGCCCATCGTGGTCGACAACACCTCGAGAACTCTTTGCCGGTATGAAAGGAGCATGGGGCCAGACCAAAGCACATGAAACAGATCGGCATCTGATTGCATACAGCGCAGACATGCAGCTACAGCTCCCTGGTATATTTTGTTAATGTCGGCTGGTGTAAGGTAGGCTCCGTTCAGAATTGTCGTGTCACCAACTCCACGGGATCGGACCGATGCTCAAAAACGGTCCACCTCTCGATAACTTCAAGTCTGAATGCTATTATAGCACAGATCAGTGAAGTGATCAAGCGAGGGAAGGAAAGGGTGGGGACAGCGGGGAAGGAGACCTGAAATGACAGTAAACAATGAGCCTATGAGTAACAGGTTTATATGTTTCCTACTACGCATATAAATGCTATGTAATCAATAAATACCTGTAAAGGAAAAGAAGGTTAATTTTTCAGATGAGCCCATAAGGAAGATCTTGTTCCTATTTACTCAGCATAGGACAATAACCTTGAACCTTCGTATAAGGGCCCACTAGAATGACAATGCAGGGAGACACAATGAACATATCACAACCATTAGGACCATGCAACTCTTCTATTGAGTCAATACGTTAGTCTAAAAAATTAATAGTTTTCGAGAATGATCTGAACCTATCCAGTTATCACAATGCCTTGCATCACAGGGTTATAAGAGATCGGAACAATGGCTCTTCTCCAAATCCCTGTTATTGTGTGTGGCCTGAGCACAGAGAAAAAATACAGAATCGTACATATAATTCACATCAGACTCTGGAGTGAAAATAATTAAACACGATACCTATCTCACTTAACTCTCAGTGAGACCTCCTGTAGGATTTACAAATGTTATATGCCCTCAGCATTAAACTCGTCATGCTGTGTTGATGTACACTTTACAAATCACCACAAGGACAATACGAATTACAAACAAACATAAAACATGGAACTGAGGATAAAGCGCCCTCACAGAAAGCCCTAATAACCCCCCCCTCCCAGTGCTTATACGTTCGTTGGAACAAGAGACAAGATCAAGTTACAAGTGCGCTTGGTAGAGCCTCTCCCTGGCACGGGCACAAGAAAAGACAACGTGTAAAAGCAAGTATAGCACCAAGAAACTCCGGTATCCCTACCACCTGCACGAGACAACAAACGTGTGTCTCACCAACAGGGAGGGACATTGCGGTATGGAAATATTGAGGAAACTGTCTCGTACGAAAGTTCCTCCTGCGGCGTAGATACGTCCACGCTCGACTGACAGACTGAGCCCAAAGTAAGTAATGGTGGTGCCACAACACCCTTACCGGACCCCCACAAAGAACAATCCACAGTGGCATACGAAGCGTCTGACTCCTTCCTGGAACTCCCAGAATAATCGGCAGCGCTGCGGGGAAGCGGATATGCTTATGACCCTTTCCGCTCCCACTGCCGACAGCGTGCCCATTGCAGAGGCTCATGGGACTTGTAGTTCGCCGCGTCTCGACGAACGTAACGTCCCTGAGGAAACGAGGAGGGCGGAGGAAAGGAAAAGCACCCGGCTCGCAGCAAGGTGAGACAGGGTTCATGCCAGCTGGGAGGGGGGAATATGACAAGAATATTAAATTGAATGTACTTGAAAAGGCAGTCGTGGATACTTTGTGGGGATATTTCAATGTTTTAGCCCAGTCCGCATCGTGCAGAGGTTTGGCCATCTTGGTCTCCCAGTTAGTACGGAGAGAAGCTCTGCAGTGGTCCCCATGTTGCAGGAAAGCTCTGTACACCCATCTTATCAGTTTGCCACCAGTCCTAGGTGTAGAGCATCTGGTACACTTCATGTGGGGTTGGTGCTAGGTGGGGGACATGAAATAGGGCATTAAATGATTGTTTAAGGTGTTTGTAAGAAAGGAATTGACCCAGGTGAAGACTCTTGTCTGCCATAAGGGTTTGGAAATCTAGTAGCTCGCCGTCAACAAACAAATACCCCAATTTCGAGAGGCCTTCAATATGGCCCTGATGGACTTGCCCTGAGCAAAACCATCCTGTGCGAATGGGGAGGCCTAGCAAAGGTATTGCTGGAGCGTAGAGTTTCTTTGTGTTAGTGAGTTTACGGGTTCTAGTAGGGTAAGAGAAAGCCAGGTGAAATAACCTTTGGTGGCTTTGGGTAGAAACAATAAGTAGTGCAGTAAGACCTCCTCAAAGCCTTTACAGGTAAACCCTGTCTTATGCAGGGGACAGCCAGAGAAACACCCATTGGAGCAATGCAGCTAGATAATGGCATTCTAAGTCCAGACCGGCTAATCCACCCACTGTAATAGGTGGCTTTAGAGTGAAAAGAGCTATCATGCGGCACCCAGCACCCAAATCAGACATGGGACGTAAAGGTTGGCAAAATAATACATAACTGGGGTAGCACCACCATCTATACTAGTGCTACGTGGCCCATTACTGAAAGTGGAAGAGAAGACCAAAAAGCAAACTAGGCTCGGAGGGACTGTGTCGTTCTGCCCAGATTTCCATCCGGCAAATCAGTGGGGTAGTTGCAGGTATTAATCCCTTATTATCGAAAGGTAACTGATTTCCAGTTCAATCTGGGGTCTAATTGTATTTAAAGAGGAAAACACTTCTTACATTATAAAATCTTCATCATATTCTTACATTTTGCTTGTGTAATTTACATTGTAAAATATTTGAAAGATTTTGTATGTACTTTGGTACTTAGGGATGAGCCAGACCTCTGGTTCGGCCATAATTTAACTGCAGAACCGTTTTCAGACATGGACAAATGTGGGCAATTGCCCAGCACAGCCTTCCAGTGGGCCCCCTGCTTACCAGCAGCCCATTGTATCAGCAGAGTTTTCCAGGGTGGGTGGGTGCTGCTTGTTCACCCACTTGACCTCTGCTTGACCTCAGTGCTTCTTTTTCTCTCTACTCTGCTGAGACAAATTCCCAGGTACACAATACTCTCCGATACTCATGGCGGGCCCCTCTTGTCTGATATTAGGAATTGTCCCAGTTTGTTCTTCTCTTCATTATTTGTTCTGTTCTTAGCAACAAACCTTTGAATCAGTCGCTGTGGATCTCCCATCTGATCGTGATTTCATTCTGCTCTTTAATTCTATTTGTCTGGTATTCTGAGCTCCCAGTTCTAGGACAAATGTAGAGTCCAGGATGCACACTCTACTGCTGTGAGACTGCAGACAAGTTGTGGCTACCTCACATCCTGACATTAGATGCCCACACCATCTCCTCTGCCTCATTAGGTTTTAAAATGTTTAGAAGCATAAACAAAAATTTGCTGTTGCTTTCTCTCCAAGAAAGTTTGGGTAAATCTGGATAGGGGTGATGCCCTTGACACCGTGCTCAAGCGCATTAATTTAAAATTGAACAAGGACATAATGTGCCATCTGAATGTAGCACACCCAGAGGCAATCACATAAAGGCCATAGTGAATGAATAGTGCTATGCAGAAAATAGTAAATAAAGGCACTGAAATGTACAGCCTCTCCTTGGATGTATCTGTAAAATTGACCTTTTGTCCTATGTTTTTGTCCTGAATTATGACCCTTTGTCCTGAAGTTTGACCCTTTGTCCTGATTTTTTTACAGTCCTGTCCAGAATTTGTCTTCATGTCAGGTGGTCACCCCATCTTCTCGGCTCCTCCTCCCTGATGCTAGACGCTATCCCTGTCCCGTAACCAACTCACAGACAACAGGAGGCCGATTCTTCTCGTTTCTGGCTACGACCAACTGGAATAATCTCTCTCTCTCGCTGCGGGTGACCAGCTCTCTCCCTCTCTTCAGGAAAAATCTCAAAACATACCTGTTTCCGTCAGCCGTCTGGTCTCCAGCCTATCTTGCTTTCTCGATTTTGTGCTAGGATACCCTACTGGGTGAGTGTGAGCTCTACAGACCACCCAACATTACATAAGAAACCTTAACAACACACCGTGAAGAAACTGAAGATCCTATTTGGACAAGAACACAAGGCTTGGCTGCTGTAGAGTGGCAAAGACATAGGATGCTCTTTCACAGACATGAGAAAGCAAAAGACACACAAATGATGGACAGAATGCGGAACAAATCAAACATTTGCATTCTAAACTGGGGTGGCATGGTGAGCAAAAGAACGATGAATTGAACCCAGATCTTTTGACTGGGGGTGAAATTTTGATTTGTTCCGCATTCCGTCCATCATCTGTGTGTCTTTTGCTTTCTCACCCTGAGTGCACCGGGTATGCCCAGATGTGGGTCCCGGGCTCACTGTGCCACTGGATTCAAGCTAGCCTGGTTGATGAGGGGTGATACCCCAAAACTGGTCCCAGGATGCTTGTTTCTGGTCCAGGGAGGGCCTCGGTTGGCAGTTTGGGCTGGTCTGTTCCCATGAGGAACAGGGTCAAGACTGATTTGCATATGGCTGGGTCTAAACTGGAGTGTCATGGTGAGCAAAAGAATGATGGATTTAACTCAGATCTTTTGACTGGGGTGAATGCTTGATTTGTTCTGCAATGATGATGAATGATGGGAAATTCATATGAGAATGTTTGGGAAGTTGAAGCAGAATCTTGTGGTCATGGTGTCAAATAAGGTTGACAGGTCTAAGATTATTGCTTCTCCTGAAAACCTGTTGCCCACAAGCATTCATAAGTCATCCATGGCTGCAGTTGTTGCTTGAGTTACAACTTTGGCGTAACTCTACTAGGTGTGCTTTTCTACCCACAGGAGACACAGAAGAACTTGGTTCAATGCACCAGCGATGAATGTGAAAGACAGATTATTGTAGCCTCACAAAACACTATTCAATGTGTCATTGAGATAGAAGTGTTGCTTTTGGGTTACTAACAATCACATAAAGGGTTCAGGCTGTTATGGTAACAGTAACAACCCTTATTTCATAATTCACAGTATCACACACACTGTACTAAGAAGAATGAACACTTTTAAGTTAAAAGTATTTATTACTGCAGGAACAATCTATTTCTCAGTACATCTAAAACAACTACACAGAATATTTTAAAAACAGAAAGAAGGCATGTCATTAATAACAAGAATAAAATTAACATTTCTAGCATGTTTTAAAATGTCATGGTGAAAAGTAGACATCTGACCCAGAGAAATGTCCCATTGATGGTTGTATCGGTATCATCATTTGAATGGCTTTGTAAATATGGATATCGAGGCTTTTATTGACAAAAATGAACTATCGTCCTTATTAATAGAATCACCTGTCCCGAACTCCACATCTACCTCAACACGCAAGTATATAGTCAGGCAGGCCCTGAGACCTAGGCCCGGGAATACTGATGGATGGGTCACAGGCAGTGTTCCCAGGAAGGTGCGCATATGCGCGCGCACACATCTTGTATCCTGAGCGCGCAGTGTCCTGTGTGAAGCGCGCACAGAGCACATACCTCGAGAGCCTTCCCGCTGCTGGGAGTGGCAGGTAAGTTTCCCTTTTACGTGTCTGTGCACGCATTCAGCAGCAAGTGGCTTCTGCACTTGCTGCATTTCATTTCCTCATGGAGCGCTGTTGTGGGATGATTGTGGGCCATTGTGAAAATATTTATGTTAATTGCAGCGCATGACAGTGCTGCGATTAACAGGAATACTTTCACAAAGCCCCACAATCAGCCCCCAGCCGCCCTTTATTAAGAAAAGACACGGAACAAGTCCAAAAGCACGACGTGTAAAACACACATCATGCTTTTGGACTTGATGCATTTCTTTTAGGTCTTGGAAAAGGACAGTAAAGCTTTACGGATTGCAACAAATGTGGGACGAAGTGCTATAAATGGTTACTATGCACAGAATCCCAAGGGTGAGGTGCTAATGATGCTGCAATCAAACTGATCTATATAAATCTTTACTTTTTTCTGTAACCCGATCTAGTATATGTGTCTTAAATAAATAAAAATGATAAGGGCTGAGGCAGGCTGAATGAACTGTGTTAGTGGAAGAAACTGTTGATGGTGAGGAGTTTGAGAGTCTGTGAAATGCTGCAGGTATGTTTACAAATATTACCAGGTACGAATATTACCAGGCTCCTCTCTTTCTCCTCTCTGTAGCAGTGCCATCCTGCGTCAATCATCCATTTTAACCAAGGTTTCATTCTTTTGCTCAACTTTTCGGTTTCCCTTCCTTATGCCTTGCAAGCCTCTCCTTATCGGTACAGCCTCATGGGCTGACGGTTTTCCTTTGTTCCCATAGTATTGTATTGTATTGTATGCAATATTTATAAAGCGCAGCTATCACCCAACGGGTATCTTGGCGCTATAGTACATGACGTCAACACTCACAGATGGTAGAGGGTGTGGTTTGACAGTGAACGTCCTCAGACATTAAGAGAGATCAAGTTCTAGGAAACAGCCATGTTTTGACCTTTTTCCTAAACTGCAAAAGGTCATGGGACTGTCTGATTTCAAGTGGAAGTTTATTCCAAAGCTTTGCGGCGGCTGTGCTGAACGCCCTACCTCCTGATTTAGCTCTTCTAATTCTAGGAACTCTCACCAAGTAGGCAGAGGAAGAGCGAAGACACCTCGTCAGAATATACCAGGCAAATTTCTCCTGTAAAGGTTTGGGTCCAATGTCATGAAGGGCTTTAAACACTATGCAAAGAGATTTAAACTGAGTTCTTTGCAATATTGGGAGCCAATGCAGCTCTGCAAGGGCCAAAGAGCCCGAAGAGCGTCGTGGCTTCATTAAAGCCAGTTTAGCCGCCGAGGTTTGGACTCTTTGAAGACGTTCAATCAGGAGTTTTGGAGACTCCAGTAGTAGGGCATTACAATAATCCAACCTGCTGAGGATGATACTTCCAACTACCAAGGCTCTAGCCGTGTTGGGCAGCAGCGGGAGGATCTTCCTCAGTGCTCTGATAAGGGAGAAACAACTCCCCACCAATTTATTTACTTGTACTTCTAAATTCAGATTGGCATCGAGCATAACTCCCAAATTACGTACTGATTTAGCAGGAACCAGAGTGGAGGTTGTTGAAGAAGGCCAAAAATTGTCAGGAAATGGGGAGGGAACTTTCCCAACAGCACAGTATAAGACTTCTGTCTTATCCGAGTTAAATTGTAGGGAGTTTGCTCTTAACCAAAGAGCAGTATCCTGCATGCAGGCATGGAAAGTCTCTAGAGATATAGACTGACTTCCTCCAAGGAGAAAAAGCTGAGTGTCATCAGCGTAATTCACCAATTTCACACCATGCGCCTTTATGATATCAATAAGTGGTCTCATATAGATGTCAAACAAAATGAGGCTGATTGCAGATCCTTGAGGAACACCATGATGAATGTTGGAAAACTCGGATTGATACGGAGGGAGGGAAACCGCCTGACACCTACCGGATAAGTAGGAACGAAACCAATCTAGAGCCGTGCCCGATACCCCAACCTCTTCAAGTCTGGTCAACAAGATGTCATGGTTGACCGTGTCGAAGGCGGCAGACAGGTCAAGCAAAATGAGAATGCCAGATTGTCCCCTGTCCGCACGCAATCGAAGATCGTCCAACACGGTCACCAGTGCAGTCTCAGTTCCATGTCCAGGGCGAAAGCCAAACTGCACATCATCTAGCCTGGTGTTGGATTCTAGGCACTGGGACATGGTCTTGCTGACCAGTCGCTCAATGATCTTGATCGGATAAGGTAAAAGAGAGATAGGTCTGTAGTTACTAGCGCAGGTAGGATCAAGTGTCACTTTTTTCAGAAGTGGAGTAACCACAGCCTGTTTCCAACAGGCTGGTACTGATCAAGAAATCAAAGAGCTATTGCAAATCTGCCGGAGAGTGGGGAAGAGTTCAGAGCCCAATTCCTTCCAGATTTTATGTGGGAGAGGGTCTAAAGGAGAGCCTGATGACACACCCAAGGCGATTCTGTTAAAATTCTCCTCAGTGGGTGGCTCAAAATGGTTCAGAGAGGTCAAGGTACCAATCTCTGCCCCGTTCTCCTTCCCTATACCTCGTGTCCTATCAATTCTACTAGTAGGACCCTTCTTCCCAGTAAGATTGTCCACCTTCAATCCATCAATGATATTACTTATTTTCTCCATAAAGAAGGTCGCTAACCTGTTACAGAGAGCTTGGGTTGGTAAGATCTTAGTTTGCGCACATTCAGGAGTAGCAATATCATTCACTATTTTAAAAATACTTCTGGTGTTGTTTTTAGAGTTCAAGATAATGTCTGCAAAGTATTCTGATTTTGCTAAACAAATTCCCTTCCTATAATCCACTATTGTAGCCTTCCATGCAGATTTGTCCTCATCAGTATACAGCTTCCTCCATTTCCTCTCTGCCTGCCTACAGTTCAGTTTTAGAGATTTAAGATGTTCATTATACCAGCATGCTGACGGTCTGCCAGTCTTCTTACAGTTTTTCATGGGAGCGACCTGATCAAGCCTAAACTTAATCTGATCACAAAAATCTGCATAATTATCTTCCACTCGCTTCCCATTGTTAAAATCCTCTTCAAAGGAAAAGATCGAAAATGATGCGGTCTTTCCTTTTAGAAGTCCCTTCCAATCTCTACTCCTGAACTTCCTTGTCTCACTAGTGGCCGACAGCACCTTCCTAGGGTTATGTATCTGAAACTTGACCAAGTGATGATCGGACCAGCCGACCGGAGAAATTTCTACTGCTCCCAAGGCCTGTTCCTTGGAGAAAACCAAGTCTAGTATATTCCCCCCATTATGAGTAGCCTCTGTGATCCATTGGCGCAGGTTCAGGCTCTCACAAGAGTGGCGGAGATTATTGTATCCAATGATAGTCAATTCCTTCTTTAGAGAATCTTGAAATGCTTTCATTCTGCGGCTCCCTCGTGCCTTTTTTTATCTTATTTCTATCAGCCTGAATGTGTTTTAAGGGCAGTGAGCATTGTTCTCTTGCGGCAGCTGGGGGGTTCTTGGGACAGTTTTAGATTGCATCGAGTTTTTTTAACAGTCAGACGATCCTCCTACTTTATTTAACTTCACTTTGGCTATTTAAATCACATTTTAAAGACTATGGGGCATATTATCAAGGGCTCTATCGCCGCTTTAGCGGGACTTTCTCCTGCTAAAGCGGCGATAATTCTAACACCCTATTAGCAAGCTGTCGCTAACTGCTGTTAGAGACAGCTTCTAGGCGATAGCGACCGGGTTGGGTGCCGCTTTGCATGCCAGCGATATTTATCGCTAATGGTATGCAAAGTAGGAGTTCCCAACCTAAAAGCGACTGGAAACAGTCGCTAACCTCGCTATCGCCTATTAGCGAGGCAGGGGAGGTGATTAACGAACCAGCGCTAAACACGTTTAGCGCTGGTTTGTTAACGCCTGGTCCAGACCTGACTTAGCCATGTAATCCAATGGGAGGTGGATTACATGGCTAAATCCCCCTCGCCCTATCACCTAGCTAACACTGGTCACTGTGTGAATATCGCTTGTTTTCAAGCGATATTCACACTGTTCTCCAGGGTTTCTATCGCTTAGGAGATAAGCGTTGCTGATAGCACGCTATCTCCGCGATAGAAACCTGCGATAGCCGGCGATAATTATCCAAGCGCTAACTGCGCTTAGCGATAATTATCGCCGGTTATTGCTAATGGGCCCCTATATTTTGCCTACATCATTTTTGCAGTGTCTCCCAGAGTCCTTGAATCTACTTAAAGTGAATTTTATGTATAACTCTTTCTAGCCATTTAGACAAACAAAAGCGCATTATATATTTCCCTGATATCAAAACTAAAGTAATCTGTAAAAAACGCAGTAAGTGCAGGGGTAAAAAGTGTTTCTGTGAACCCGTCGCTGGCACTGCTGCATGCTTGAGTTGCATAATTTACAAGTTCCCTGGTCTTGATTCCACTTCATGCATCTTTCTTCCACCACCCTAAACGTTCTGTCTCTTTTTCTCACTCTTGCGGGTTCTTTATCGTCCCTGGTTTTTGCCTTTGTCACTGTCTTGTCCTTTTTCTCATGCCCCTTCCCACGTTTCTGTCTCTTACTCTGGGTCAAATTCAAATGATGAAAATTAGGTCCTGGGGTCATCAGTGGTGGCTGGTTACGTTTGAAAGTGGTGAGTCGTTAAAGGTCTTTCCAACGTTCATGGCACAAGCAAGGCAGCCACACCGTCCCAAGGTCTGAATTCTGAAATATGGATGTACAGGAAGAAAAATGCGCTATCTAAAACAAAGCAGGTGAAGTGAGGATGCCAATAATTATCCATGGAGAGGCGCTCACCAAGACCAAGACCCCTGGCACCCAGAGCCAAGACCATTGCCACGTAGCACTAGAATGGCTGAAATAGCAGCCACAGGTGGAACAGCTTGAAAGCACATAGGTTTCTGTATCTGATCCAGGCGAGGTGACATCTTATCTGTTATAATGATGCTTGGATTAAGAAAAGATTTATGAAACTGATGTAGCTGGACCACCAAGAAAAGTTAACTCTGTGCTCAAACAATCATAAAGCACACCTTTGTAAAAGGAAAATTCTTTAATGTAAACAGTTTAGCCTGAATTCTTTTTGTAAAACATAGCCCGTTTTTTTTAACTGTTTTTTTTCTAAGCTTTTAGTTTTGCGCAAGTTCTTTCTCGAGTATTCGACCTGACATGGTCTTCAAGTTCTGCAGAAGCACACGCCTGCTGCTGTGCCAGGCTGCTTGACAGGACCCCCTCCAGCTGCCTGCCAAGCAGATGGGAAATGAAGGGAAAGTTCCCAAGGCAATGAAATCTCACACATAAGAGGGCACCTGGCGAGCATGTGCTGCAGAGTCTGCAAGGAGGTCACACCAGTTTAATACAAAGAGCGCTGCCATTAATCTCAGGGGTAGGTGGGTAAGCAGTAATTTTAGAGCGCCTCTGACTGATAACGTGTAGAGATATCACATGCATAGCTGCCAAGTGACCCAATCTAACACCATCATCTATTCCTAGCTTTTGAGCAGCCTGTGCATTGCATTCTGGGACTTTGAGTCCCTTACTGGGAAACGAGAATCGAAATGTCCCAGAATGAAGATTGCTGCTAGATAAGAAGAACACATTTTTTGTCAGGTGGGGGAATCGCTAATAACGATTCCCAAAGGTAGAAGTACAGAAACTCGCACTGCAAACACTGAAGTTCATTAAAAGGAAAACTTAATTATTTGGTAACTGCTGTTCAGTGAGGACGTGCCCCAGGAGCACGTCGACTGCTTAATGCGACAAGACACAGTGATCATGCACCTCGGAGCATTGATATCAACAGCCCCCCAGTGCAACACCCACCTTGATCGGATAAGTTCAAAGCAGAAGAAAAGCAAGCGCACAGCTGTTTCTTTATTAGCGCTTACCTGTCTTGAAGTTCCAGCTTACTCTGGGAGACCGAGGATGCCAACCACACGGAGGCCAGAGTCAGACTGGCAGCATTGTGAGTGCAGCAATTTCCGGCTCCTCAACTGCTCCCAGCCTCGCTCACTGCCCGCAGTCGCCATTTCAGATCCTGACTCCATCCCTTCTTCTCCTCCTCCCCCCAGCTCCCTTGCTCTCCTCGAAGGCCCAGGTGGTGTGTAGTGCACGTGCTCAGGGTAGGAAGGAAACGGAAGGTGGTTCATGTTGACTTCATATCATCGTGAACCTAACCAATCTTGGAGCTGCTCTCATTATGAGAGAAGCCCCAGGATTAGTTTGAGCAGGCTAACCTAGCGCTCCTTTTGAGCCTAGGTCCCTGTGCCTTCAATCCCTGGCAGGTTAACACCAGCTGTGCGTTTTGCAGTGTGAAGTGCACATGTCTAGCTGGCCGTCGCAAGACGGCCAGCCACTCCGACATGCGCACTGGGTAGCCATCTTCAAAAATCACCCGGTCCTGCTGCTGCCATCAGCCCCCTGCCCTGAAACTCGCCGCTAGAACAGCGCTCTCGTGCCTGACTGCCTGTGATAATTATAAAGTAGTAACAATGGTATGGTCTAAAGGGTGGTGGAGAGTCGCAGCAGGCGGGGCGACGCTCCTCCGCTCTTTAAAAGGAACCGCCCCTGGGGGTCATATTAGATACAGTGCCCTGGGGACCCAACTGGCGCATGTGCCCATTTTCTTCACACAGCGCTACATCATTTTAGGCCAAGCGCCTGTTTGTTTTTAGGTCAAGCCTGGGCAGCGCATGCGCTACTCTGCGAGGCATGCTCTATTGAGGTATGGCATAGAAGCTCCGTCCATTTCCTGCCCATCTTTTCAATTTGCTCCTGTTACTGTCCTTTCGAAATCGTTGCTTTTCATTCGTGAATAGGCTTAGTAGTCCCTCCTTGGTACCGCCTTGTCTGCATTTGTAACCTCCCATGAGGACTGGACTTTTTACTTGTGTTGTCAAACAGTCTGCTTTATCTAGTGGGTGAGCACTGTTTTCTTTAATGATCTTCCCTATTCCACCCACGACGTCGCAGAACGCCGCCACCTTTTATATCATGTCATTTACTCATGTATTTTATCATTTCCAGCACGGTCCGCTTTAACTATAGCGTCTGCGCTTATTTATTTATTTAATTCGCAGTGTGACCGCTTTCACTTTAGCAGCCACGCTACAAATCTTTCTTTCTTTATTTATATTTATTACACTTTGTGTAAAAGCACCCCATAGGCACTTTCACTTTAATGTTGGCCGCGCCCCTTTCTTTAGCCGCTTCACCCACACACGCGGTCTGGTTCCTGGCGCACATAGCCTTGGCTGCAGCACACAGAGACCTTACACTGCCGCACACAGAGGGAAAAAATTAGAGGGAACATTGGTCACAGGTGGGAGGGTGAATAGCTTGTAGCCAAACACGTGGGCAGGAAACTCTTGCTCAATCCAACAGATAGGTGCAGCAACATCACAATGGTCAGGGGAGATTGCCCCAATAAAGCACACATGTCCCGAGGGGGTATGCGAGCTTCGAAAAACACCATAAAGTCAGATGGAACGCATAGCCAATCAGGACCTAGGACACAAAGGGATCACGCGCTCCCCATATATGGTACACCGGATACGTTTATGGCTTGATGTAAAATTGATATAAGACTAACGTGAACCCAATGTAAACTGAGACAGTCCTCAGACCTCGTGCCTGTAACTGTTCACCCGGCTGAATTGTTTAATTAAACAAACTGTTCCTGTTTTGCCAAATGCCTCTTGTCTTCTGTTTTTATTAAGGAATTCGAACCTGAGCAACAACTTGACACTCTCATAGTTCTTAGAAAGATAAAATCATCAGGCGACATCTGTGTCTGATGGCAGACACGACAATTATTCTGCAAAAATAGGGAAAGATGGCAGCTCCATTGTCTGGGAGAGGGAAGATGGCGACCTCCATAAGTCAAGATATAGTTGGGGCCTACATAAGATTGAGTCCGACCTTAGGGGTTTTATGTCAGAGTGATGACAGGTTCAGTTCCAAAGCCAGGTCTAAAGCCAGCCTGGGTAGTAGCCAAATTATTGTGTTTTGTTAGATAGGATTGGAGTTGCATAGAAACTATACTCTTTTTAGCAGCTTTGCATTAATGGAAGCAACAAGATGCATGTAACGTTAGTAGTGTCAACTGGATTAAGGTTGGATCTTTTTCGAATTGGTCTTATGACAGCTTTTTTTTAAAGAATTGATTGGATCTTACTATCATGAAGAGAAGCATTTATAATTAGCCGGTCATAGCTGTGACCGAGGCATAAAACTCTTTTAAGATAGGAGGCTGGAAAAATGTCCAGTGGGGAACTGCAGGGCTCGCTGGTTATTATTATTTTAAGACATTCTTCCTCAGAAATAGGTTTGAATTTGGAGAGGACAATCTTTTCTTCTTAAGAACCTGAGTCTGAACAGCCAGGATTCTTGTTGTCCCTTTCAACTCCTTAAACAGAGTTCAAGGGTAAAGCTCTCTTTTCTTTTCCTGATTATCTCATGGACGTAATTGGACAAGGAGTCAAACAGCTCTTGCACCAGCATAAGATCAGTATTGGCGGCTGCTGGGTTATATAAGGACTTCACAATTTTGAATAATTCCGGAGAATGATTGTTTAGTATGCAGGATCTTATGTGAGTAGAAGTTTGTTTTACCTTTCCTTTCAAGATGATTATATTTATGCATCTGTTTAAGATAAACTGATTTATCATGCTGATTTTTTTCACCAATGTCTTTTGTATTTTTAGAGTTTTATTTCCTTTTTTGAGGGTCTCCGTATACTATGGGTTTGTAAGATATTTTGTTTTGATAAGCTTTTTATATGGGCACTATGTGGTCTAGGATCTTGGTCAAGAGTCTTTGAAATTCTTGTAAGACTCCTTTGACATCTTAATCAAGCTTGGTAGCTTCTATAGAATTATTTATTCATGTGTGTATTATTAACGTCTGCGGATTAAATGGTCTTACAATTAACTCATGTGGTGCTGACCTGATGTGGCTTGGCATCTCACTGCTATAGGCTTTGCAAACGAGGTGTAATACAACAACCTAAATCGATGATTGGACTCTTTAAAAGCTTGTTTGTAAGCTTTTGAGATGTGCAAAAAAATTGCATATTTCAGAAGTGAAGCACTTCTGATGGATACCATTTTATTTTTACTTGTATTCACCCAAAGGATGGGTGCAGTGGGGGTAGGTCACTTGCGGAGAACTGGCTACTGAACAGTAGACCACTTAGTCAACTTTTGCTGTGCAGGGCTGCAGTCTGAGCACGTAGGATGTTAGGTGGTCATGGAGGTCTGGGGCCGAGCGTGGCTGCAAGGTAGGCCCTGCAGCAAACTACCAGCTGTACAAGGCCAAGCACAGCCAATGTTGGGCACAGGATCTGGACATAGTTTAAGCACACCACCCAACCCTTATTGTAACTTGGATGCAGGCAGTGGCAGCTGCTCCCGGGCAGCAGTAGTGGGACGGGGAGGGGAGGTAAAAAAAATAATCACTTACCTGCCGGCCGGCCGACGCCTCTCCTCCGTTCTCTTTCTTCTGTGTAAACAGGGAGCAAGAAGCACCCAGGCTCTCCTAAGCTAATTGCAATGCTGCAATGAAGCTTTGTGATTGGTCTGAGCGCCGTGGTTCGGCACTCAGACAGGGACTGGGCATGTTCACCACCCAGGCTGTACAATACAGCCAGTGGAGAACATGCAAAGTGTGCATGACTGTTTGGCTGGCCCAAGACGGCCGGCCAACAGTCATGCGCACTTAAAGAGTGCCACCACTCCTTCCCCTGCTCTGCCCAGCTCAGCCCTGCAAAACTGGCTCAGCACAGAAAAATAAAATGATAAAACATTGCGTTATTATTTTCCTTTTCCTTTTTTGCAGTGCTGAAAAGCAGTGGGGCGACACTCCTCCGCCTTAGCGTAGGAGCCGCCCCTGGATGCAGAGTCTCTCGTGACACCAGCTCTTGCAGACAACCTCCACTGTGTATGTCCAAAGTCTGTGCATATTGCGGGTTGGTGCAGAATCTGGCCACAAGCTAAGCCCGGTGAAAAACTTGTTATGTTATCCTGCGTTATGCTATGCTATGTTATGTCGTATTTATAGAGCGATCTTTCACCCAAAGTTATCATGGTGCTAACAACCCTGAGAAGAAAATACATTTTGATCAGAGAGCCAGCCTTAGAGGTGCAAATCAAATGCTTTCTTGAAAAGTCAGATTTTCAAGTCTTGCCTGAAAGTTTCCAATTTGGTAAGAGAACAAATATGCAATGGAAGGGAGTGCCAAAGAGATGGGGCGAGTACTGAGATGCTGGAGTTGGAAGTACTTGTTTTAGCCTGAATGCCACAATATTTTACTAACATGGATGAGGTATGTATTCGAGAACTCATAGAAAATGTGTCCTTATTTTAATTTTCTAGAACCAATATTTCTGTGACAAAATTAATCCCCTCATTTCCTTCATTTTTAAAGGAAATGCTTTAGGTGTTACAGTTTGGATTCCATCAAGATGGTGTTCAAGTGTTCCAGACTTTTGTCATAAATACAGAATGTTAGCACTCTAGTTGTTCTTTACAACAATGTGGTGAAGCTGCAGTGGAGCACTGGAAAATCAACTGACAGGCTGCTGCAGCTGTAATAAGTACAATGTTTTACTCAGAATATCAGACTTTATTCTCATGTGGCTGAGGAAGGTAGTGTGAACTTATTATGTGCTCTCATTTTTATTCTGGAGCACCTTCCATATCCTCTGAAAGAAAATCATGAGAGAAATCAGTTTTTCCTTAAACGTGGTTCATCAAATCCTAGCAGAGGATCAGCCTTTTCCACAGGGTAAAATTATCTTAGAATACACCACAATTCCTAAAATCAGTATAACACACCAACAAATGAATTATATTGTGGCAACTATGTTATGTTATGTTATGTTAAATCGACTTGATATAGCGCACAACTCACCCTAGGGCATCTCGGCGCTGTTTGCGTGTCAAAGACAGAAATACGCGCGGGTGTTATTAGAATAGATGCGCTTTCAGTTGTTTCCTGAATTTACAGTAACTAGGACAGGAACGTACGTGGAGAGGGAGCTTGTTCCAGTACATGGGGGCGAAATAGGAGAAAGCCTTACCACCACTGCATGTTAAACGGATGCGGGGGTCCACAGCAGGGCTTTCGAGCTGGATCCTAGATTGCGGCAGGGGGCATACGCTTTTATTCTTTTTTGCAGAAAAAGTGGGCCTTTTCCCTTTAAGGCATTATAAGTAAGGCAACAGATTTTGAAATAAGCGCGTTTCCTCACCGGCAGCCAGAAACTAAAATCTGTTACCACCCTTTATATGTGCTCCTTTTTGTGATTCTCAAAACCTGCCATTCACTGCAATGCATTTCAATGAAGACAATGTCCCAGAGTCCTGAAATGACTGCTACAACATGTTGTTCGTGTTGGGGCCCGCTGGACCTCGTTTTTGCTGGTTTAGTGTCTCTGCGCACTTTTTCACTGCTACTCAGTGCTAAAGTGCAAGGGCTCCTACTGTAAATTGTGTTATGATTGGATTTGCATGATTGGGATATTTGATTTACTAGTAATGCCTAGTACAGTGCACTGTGTGTGCCCATGGCCTGTAAATCAAGTGCTACTAGTGGGCCTACAGCACTGGCTGTGCCACCCACACAAGTAGCCTTTAAAAGGTGTCTCAGACCTGCCACTGTAGTCTCTGCATGCAGTTTGTACTGCCATACCGACCTGGCAAGTGCACCCACTTGCCAGGCCCTAACCATCCCTTTTCTTACATGTAAGGAACCCCTCAGGTAGGCCCAAGGTACCACCATGGGCAGGGTGCAGTGGATGTGAAAGGTAGGGCATGCACTGGTGTGTTGTACATATCCTGATAGTGAAATACTGTGTATTTTGTTTTTCACTATTGCAAGGCTGTCTGTCCCATAGGCTATCATGGGAGCTGCACTGTAACATTTTACAAGCATAACTTTCCACTGGAACAAGATAGAGAAATGGAGTTTAGGCTTCCTGAACTCAGAATTTAAAAATACATCTTTTAGTAAAAATGATTTTTATATTGTGTGTTTGAAAATGGCACTTTTAGAAAGTGGGCATTTTTTTACTTAACCATCCTGTGTGCCTCTGCCTGTTTGTGTATTCACCGTCTGGGTTAAGAGGAGCTGGGGATGAGCATTTACACTAGACAGACACAAGGGGGGGGTTGAGGTGTGTCCTGACTTTCCTGGGTGACTCATAGCCAGGCTGAATAGACCTGGCTGCATTTAGAGTAGTGGGAGGAGTTGTCACTTGCACCTGAATTGACTGTGGCTGCCTCTCACAAAGCTGTTGCCCCCTCCTGGAGTGAACCTGGCCTGTGCCAGGTGGAACTGGCTTATGTATGCGAAAGGAACTTTGTTTGTGCCAACTTCAAAGGGAAATGTGGTATAAATATTGGGGCCCTGACCCTAGTACTTTAGAACTCTTTGGGATTAAGGAACCTGCCAAGACGAAGAGCTGGAGAAGCTGTGAGGAGAGACTACCACTTTGCTGTGTTGGCCTGTAGTGGCTGCTTCTGTCTTGGGCAGCGAAAGGAATGGACTGAGCTTTCTACAACTACTTTTTCTGAGTATTTCCAAGGGCTTGATGTAGAGCTTGCCCCCTGTTCATGAAGTCTCAGGAACAGCAAAGACTTCACCTTCCTCTGGGTACCTGCATCTGAAACTGTGTGTTTCAGCTGCCACAGAGGGAAAAAGCAACCCGATGCCATCAACAACGCCGCTGCCAGCTCCGTGATCTGAAGGCACCGCAGAGGGCACTGCCGCACTTCGCAACCGCAACCCAGGTCTCACTGATGATGCCATCCTGCGCCACCACCGAGCCGCTGCTTGCACCGCGACCTATGGGCACCACACTCTGCACCACCTTACTTCACACCACCACCCTGGTCTCACTGCTGACGCTGCGGCAAGCTAACATTGATGCCACTGCCTGCACTGTGGTTTGGGGGCACTGCTCGTAAGTTACATGACGCACCGCCCCGCCCCACATCGCAGTCTTGGCCCATGGACGCCAGCACCATGGACTTCGGATCGGCAACCAACGCAGCTGCTTGCTCCACGACCTGTGGGCCCGGCACACTGCATTGCCCTGCCTCGCACTGCAGCCTTGGGGTCTACCGACGACAGCGCTTCAGCAACAACGCCGCTGCTTGCACTGTGAACTGCCAGTCCTGTGACGAGCAATGCCCCACTTTCCACCACAACCCTGGTCTCACCGGCGCTGCTGGACGACTGTCACGAGCCGCTGCCTGCACCGTGACCTGAGGGCACCACACGCTGCACCGCTCCACTTCACACTGCAGCCTCGATGCCTGCTGACGCCCCTGCTCCTGACTTCAACCGCACGGAGTTCGACCTGCAACGTGTGTGATTTCAAAGGCCCGATGACTCCTGCACCGACTTCTGTAACTGACGCCTGCTGATGCCGGCTCTTCGGAGTTCCTTGCGTGGTCTCGGACGCCCTGCAGGTACAGTTTTGCGGGTCTTCCTGACACGTTGGATTTGTTGGTTCACGATGCTGTGATAGCCCCGGACAGAGCTATCGACAACAAAGAACTGTATTTAAAGTCTATTTTTGCATTATTCGTATCTTAATAACTGTATGTTGGATTTTTATCGTTTTGATCGTGTTTTACACAGATAAATATTGGCTATTTTTCTAAGACTGGTGTGGTGTCCTTTTGTAGTGTTTTTATTGTGTTACTGTGTGTTATGTACAAATGCTTTACACATTGCCTCTGAGATAAGCCTGACTGCTCGTGCCAAGTTACGAAGGGGTTGAGGATGGTTTATTTTAGAACTGTAACTCCCTTATACTGACTAGGAAAAGGGTCCCTACTTGGACAGGGTAACAATCTGCCAACAAGAGACCCCCATTTCTAACAATAGTCTTCTCTGGTGCAGGGAGGGACAACATAGCAGATGTAACCATGATTCGTTGTGAGCTCTCTTGCCTCTGAAGCTGGCCCAGGAAGGATTAAAATCTTTAACTGGCAGAGCTAGCGACCTCATGTAGAAGATCTGTCTGTACGTTTCTGGGTTTATAGCTTCAAGTAGATATGGTTGCGGAGTTCCGGCTAGTTACGAGTCATTTAATGCTTGTACTGCTTCCAAGTTCTTGAGAAGCAGCAGATCTTGGTCCATCGAGGTCTCCTGATACTGATAGCTTGCATTATATAATGTACTGAAAATTTGCAATTTATGGCATCCAAAAAGTTTGGAAATTATGCGAAAATGTCCAAAAGCTTTTTGGAAAATAATTGAAATAATATTTTATTAGACTGTCTCTTCATAATAATTAAATGTAATAAATCATCAAGATACTAGAGTAATGCTGCCAGTATTTTAGCTAGCTATGGCAAAGGTTGGGCCTGACTATTGTAACAGGATACAACCAGGCACATTCAAAATAGCAGCTGGGTGTGCACACATGACACACAACCTAGCTACTGGTTCATAATATTGATGCCTGACTTTCGTAGCGAGCCAAAACCAGGCTCACTCTAAGATGGCCGCCAGTGTGCATTTGTCAGACGCACATTTCCTGAGTAATAAAAAATTTGCTATCATTCGCGCCAAGAATTTTCAATTCTATTAGGGACACGAGGCAAGGATTATGCTTTCTCTTTCTTTAATGAGAATCACAGCCGCACATGAAAAAAGGTTTAACATACAATAACTACATTTCCCACAATGCCATGTAGTAACACCAATAACCATAGAGACTAACCTCTATAAATCGAGTCCCAACATGAGCTCTTCCTCTTTCTTTGCTTTGAACGAGCATTATCCATGTAAATTCGCAACTTGTCCAATGATGGCAGAAACTATGTAGAAAACTGCAAACCATCTTAACATGACCGACTTTACACAAGTCCATATAGATGAAGAATGCGTAGCACGCCTTCCAAGACATCCAAATATGCGACCGCTTATTCACCTTTTTGCTCAGCTCCTGAAACAGAAATATCAAATCGTAATAACTGTGATAACCAATTGTATCCGGGTGGGTAAAAATAACAGTCATAAACATGAATTGAATATTCGGCGGGATATTCCTCGCCTTCATGTCCTTAATAGAATTGAAAATTCTTGGCGCGAATGCTAGCAAATTGTTTATTCTATTACAGGACCGGAGGCTTCGGATTATGCTAGTTTAACACTTTTCCAATACCACAGAAGAAATATTGTCCACAGGTTTATAATAAAACTGTTTAAATGTAGAGTCAGACGACCAATCAGCTACTCTCATTATGTCTTAAAAGACTTCGACCCCATAGCGCCTCTCACTGAATGAGCACCAAACAATTGAGTATCAATGCCAGCCTCAGTCATTACATATCTCGCAATGGTGGCAGAGGTATCTGATTTAAAAGGCTTTTGTAGCACAATTAAAAGTCTTGAACAACCTTCCGGCCTGAGCGGTCGGGTACATTCTTCATAAACTTTAAGGCATTTGACCACACACAATTTATCATTAGCAGGAAATGCATTGTACTTAATAGATCGTGAGAAAGTCTTTGTCCTAGCAGAAATCACGAATGAAACCCCCTCAGGGTCAAAAAAACCCTACCTGTCAAGTCCAAAACTCTGACATCAGAGTCTCGTCGGCAAGCAGATAAACAAAGAAGCATCGCCAATTTAGCAGATAATTGTTTCTAAGATAATTCTGCATTATCTGGCCAACTGTACAATAAACTTAATACTTTAGAAATATCCCATAAAATGGAATACTTAGCCTTAGGGGGGTTCGCCACTCGTATTCCTTTGAGAAGCTTGCGTACCTACCGGTCTACCGTCAATCTGAGAATGTCCAGCCGAGATAGCTGATCGGAAATTGTTAACTGAACTGTAAGATAACCCCTTGGAGAGAAAATGTAACACCTCTGAGAGATCTGCCTCCACGGGATCCACGTGTTTCTCCAAGCAGCAACCCAACCATGCTCGCTATGCTGAGGAATATCGTTTCCTGGAGGAGGGAGCCCAGGCTTGCTGGATGAAACCTGAAGCTTCCTTCGAAATACCTGGCAATGTCCACTGTTGCCTGAAAGCCTCCAGGCCATCAGGGACAACTGCCCCGAGAGGACTAGTGGATGCAGTTACCCCTGAGGGCCCTGGAGCATCGTCTGAGACCATGGTAGGAGAAGAGGGAAGTCGCACGTTAGCTCCAATAGCATTGGAAACCATTGTTGGGCTTTTCATACTGGAGTGACTAAAAGGATCTCTGCCTTCTGGCGAGCTATTTGACTCGCTACCCTGGGAATGAGAACGAAAGGGGGAAACGCATATTTCAATGTCTTCGACCAGTCCTGAGTGAATGCATCCGTGGCTTTCGCTAGAGGATCTGGTCTCCAACTGAAAAAGGACTCTAGATGACGATTGAGCCTGGAGGCAAAGAGATCTATCTTGCAAGGGCCCCATATTGAATGGATCATGTGAAATAGCGAAGGGTGGAGTTGCCAGTCACTGTAATCCTTCAAGTGACGGGAATTCCAGTCCGCTATTGTGTTGTCCTGTCCCGGAAGGTATTCCGCTATCACGGTTAGCTGGTGACACAGGCAATAATGCTAAAAGTCTTTGGCGATCTCTGCCAACATCCGTGACTTCGTCCCGCTTAACTTGTTGATGTATCTCACCGCCGATATGTTGTCCATCCTGTGGAGGATGCAACAAGATACCTTCTTGGGTGAGAATGTTCAAATCGCAAAGGATCCCGCAAGGAGTTCTAAGCAATTGATATGTAACGGCAACTCCTGGAGAGACCATCTGCCTCCTGTGGCTATCTTCCTGCATCAAGCCCCCTAACCCCACCGGCTGGCATCGGATTCTATCACTACTTTGGGGCGAGAGCCGAATATAGCCCGGCCGTTCCAGGCATCCACGTGGGCTAGCCACCACTTGAGTTCTTCCCTGACCTCCTCCGTGAGGGAAACCTGGTCTGAATACGAAAGCCCCTTCTGAAAGTGTTGTATCTTTAGGCGTTGAAGGGCCCGGTAGTGTAAAGAGCCCAGAAAGATTGCTTGTATCGATGACGCTAGAAGCCCTACCAGGCGATCAATAGCTCTCAAAGACATGACCTGCCTGGTCAATGTCGCCCTCTACTCTTTCTTCAGATCTCTCAACTTGGATTTGGGCAATTGAAGCTGGGCTGTCTGAGAATTGATCACAAAACCCAGGAACTCCATCGATTTGAGTCGGACACAGAATTGATTTGGATGTATTGATCACAAAACCTAGACTCTACAAAAGATGTACAGTCATCTGAAGGTGCTGAGATGCTAGGGAGAAGGTCGAGGCCCTTATGAGTATGTCGTCCAGGCAAATTATCAGACAAATACCCTGTTCCCTGAGATGAGGGGCCACTGGCTTCATCAACTTGGTGAAACACCAAGGAGCTGAAGAAAGACCGAAAGGCAGGACCAAATATTCCAGCCATCTGTCCTGCCACCGGAACTGTAAAAAACGCCGGTGAGGAGGAAAGTTGGCACGGTTAAGTAGGCATCTTTGAGGTCCAGGCAGACCACCTGGCATTTTGACTCAAAATGTCTGTTAATAAATGAATACCCTCCATCTTGAAGTGTCTGTATTGGACAAATTGATTGAACCCTTTTAGGTTTAGAACCAGTCTGTGTCCACCACCTCTTTTCTGAACCAGGAAGATATTGCTGCAGAAACCCACAGGGCTGTTGTCGCAGTAAGCCACTGTGTGTTATTCCAGCAGGTATCCTATTTCACACTGTATAAAAACTTTGTCTTGTTGGGAAAAAACCAACTGTGGTGTAATGAATTCTTGCGCTGGGGTCGGGAAAAAATCTATGTGAAATCCCTGAACTGTTTGTAAGACCCATGCATCTCATGTAATCCATGACCAATTGTGTATAAACAATCAAATCCCACCCCCCAGAGGACATGATATTAGTCTTAGCACGCTTACCTGAGGTAATCTGGGGTTGGAAGTTGCCCCGTTGACCTCCTCTATGATATCGGTGACGGGAGAATCTTCTGGTCAGGTAGAAGGTACCACCCTTGGTGGTGTCATTCGAGTCCCCTCTACCGCGACTGTAACTGCCTCTGGGTGGGCCTTGATAATATTGGCGGCCTGGCGAGCGGCCCCTGCCTCGCCCGGCCCGTCCAAAAAGGCCAGCTTGAAAAACACGCTTAATGTTCATTTGGGCTTTGTCCAAAGACGTGAAGGTACCAACGTACCTCGTCACATCTTTTACAAACTGGTCTCCAAACAGAAGACCTTCCGCCAAAGGCCCCGCCTGCTCAGAGGCTAACTCCGTAAGATTGGTGTCCATTCGTAGCAGCAAGGATTTCCGTCGCTCCGTTGAGATGGCGCAATTCGCGTTGCCTAAGAAACAAACGGCCCGCTGGGTCCATCCAGCCAAAATATCTGGGTCCACTGGAGCGCCAGTATCCTTGGCCACCAATGCCATCTCTAAGATCTTGGCCAGGGGACCGGTCACATCCTAGAGCTTGTCCTGGCAGCCCCACCAGGCACGATCTATTCCTTTTTTGGGGTCCTTTGCGAACTTTTTCAAGAACACCAGCATGCTGGGATCAATATCTGGCGTGTCGGCCATGTTATCCGGTATGTCGGGACGAGGACACTCTGATCTTAGCCTGCTACGTACCTCCTTATCAAAATGTTTGCGGAGGTTCTGGTGGATGTACTCAGAGAATTCAGGAGTCGGAGCCCAGTCAGAAGACCTCGGGTGGACAATGTCCTGGGGATTAAAGTTGAAAGGACTCGCAAATTGGAAGGTGGTGGTAGTGGGAGGAGTTACATGCGCTTTCTTGGCCTTCTTCCTAGGTGGAGATTGTGAGAAGAAGAATCCATGTCGGTACCTGCGTCAGTATCCTGGGGCTTACTGGGCGCAGGCGGCGCCGCAGCCGGCACTGAATACTGGTGATCCGCAATGGAGGCCTGGGGTAGGGTAGCTAAGGCCTGCACATGCAGCCATGCGGAGGACTTGACTTTGCTTTTCCCTTCTGATGAGATTGGCGCAGTCCCTGCTTTATGAGGGGCTTGCAACCCATGGCGCTTTGCAAATTTTCAAGTTGGGCAGTGATAGGTTTGAGCGCTGCTGCTAAAGCCTGATTTACCGTCTGAGGCATGGCGGTTTCAATTGCCCTGTTCACTGATTGTTGTACCGATGCATCCAGGGCATCTACCAATCTGTCCTCCAGGAGGGGACCCAGCTGCTTCTCATAATAGTTGTACTCATCTTCCTTGAATGTGGCCCAGTCATCCATAATGGAGCTTTGCAAAGGAGGATTTGCAGCTAGATTGTTCTTGACGCAGTTGTCAGATCACCAATTCCAGAGGAATTTATAAGGGGGAGCCACCCACAGTGCACAGATCTACAAGCTCCTCAGCCCAGCTTACTCTATTATTATTGCAGCCTGGACGGGCGTAAGTGAGAGCCAAAGTTAAAGTAAATAGATAAATTGGCCAGCACCCAGCCTGGGCCCTCCAATTATCACAGCCAAGGAGTGGCGTCAAAGTCCAGACAAAAGGGCACTGCCTGGACGGCTCCGCAATGAGATATATAGCAGAGCTAAGCCGTTATTCCCGCTTTTTCTTTTGGACGTTGCGTAGCCCAAAAACAGCCCAAACGTTGCCCAATTGGGTTCCACGACGTCCGGCTCTCTTGCGTGTGCGAGCCAGATGAGGGGGGAACACTGCTCCATCAGAGGAGGCACTCCTCCATAGGGGGAGAACTACAGGGAGATATTGATTGCGGCGGGCCGGAGAGAGCGAACCGGAGCCGTAACTGCTGCAAGCTAACTCTGAATAATAGGAGCGGAGAATCACCTGCGTATATGCGGGAACGACCGCGGATCTCCTCTGTACGATCAAGCAAGGTAAACAGTAAGCTTATAATCACAATCAAATGACCATATCACAATAAAGCACATAAGTAAATGAGGCAAAAACCAAGGAGCACTTAACTTGGCTGCGAGCAGCAAAGAAAGAGGAAGTGCTCATGTTGGGACTCGATTTATAGAGGGTAGTCTCTATGGTTATTGGTGTTACTCCATGGCATTGTGGGAAATGTAGTTATTGTATGTTAAATGTGATTCTCAGTAAAGAAAGAGAAAGCATAATCCGAAGCCTCCGGTCCTGTAATAGAATAGGAACCGGGCCTTTTGAATGAAAAGCAGAAAAACGAGGCAAAGTTTTCCTGGTGCTGATGGCCAGTTGCCTAAACATTCAAAGTAGGTCACAAAACCAAGATAGTAATCAGGTGGAAATCAAGTGTAGAGCGCTCACCTCCTGAAACTCGAAGGACACAGTGATTAAGTACGCTCGTTGCCAGTGTTACAATGGAGTCAGTGAACAAAAGCAGAGGTTAAACATATATATTTATTCAAGTTCTGTAAAAATTAGACAACCTCCAGGAACAACAACATGGCTGAACAGTCCTCTCCTTGCGTCTTCCGTATTGCCACCTCCTGGAACCCAGAGCCCTTTGAACTCCACATTCTATAACAGAGCACGACATACGAGCATGAGGAGAGATGCAAGACATAACAGTTATGTATTTGTTTCCCATTATGGGATAAAAAGCAAGGAGGAATGCTGGGTTGTTGGAAAGAACAAAATTAGGGGATGCCAGGTGGAGAAAGCAAGAGAAACATTATGTGGTGAATGCAGCAGGAGGCTGGTGTTTTGGCTTGCACAAAAATATTATAGGCGTTGGAAGCAGGGGTGCTGTCGCACCCTCACAGTAATCATGCTGGAGCTCAGAAGGTGAATGACCACCAAAGATGCCTTTACATTTTATTTTTATCTTGTCACATTTGCTATGCGCTCAAAAACAGAGGTCACATTTCAGGCTGTCTACTGACCAACTGCTGCTAATTCTTCGAACTTGGGGATTGGTGTTTACTTTTCTTACTCTGACTGCACAGTTAGAGGATTTTGTAAAGTGAACTATCTGATGATCTTGCTGTGTCACAGGGAGTGTGAAAAGAAAGGCCATAGGATGTCCGTTTTTTTTCTAACACAGAACATTTAAATACACGTAAATGAACTTTACAAATATTCCAAAATACATCATCAGTTATCATAGCTGCCAAGGTTTCAGTTTGCATATGTATGACATTTCCATGTCTGCACTGTGATTATGTGTGACACTTCAGTGCCTTACGGGTGACCCTTTAATTGACACTTGTATTCATGTAAAACTAAGCAATCATGCCATTTAGTTATATGTCAGATATAACTCATTTGTTCATAATGCCTCTGTGCTGCTGGATTTTCTTTTAGCTTCTGAACTGCAGTTATTGTTTCTGCTCCGAAGTTTCGAAATACTATCCTAGTTGTACGTGAAGATGGACAGGAGCGTACACTCTCGTCCACTGAAAGGGAAGCGGAATACATAGTTCCTGGCCGTGTGCAGCTTTGAAGCCTGGAGTCCTTAATTGTGAGAAATGCTCCTAAGGCAGTGCCATCCCGAGGTACAGCACCCTACTGCACCTCCACTGTCTAAGGGAGCTCTTAATATACGAAAGAGCTGTCCTCTTTCTTCTGTGCACATTAGTAATTGGAGAGGGCTTCAACCACTGAACCACACTAAACAGCTTTGCAAATCTGAGTACTGCTGTCTTGTTGCCTCTATGCTCATGCCTGTGCCTGTGCACTGCTTCTGTCGCATTAGGTTAAATTGTGAAGTGTTGAAAGAGGTAACACAGTAGAGCAGTGCACAAAAAGTGGTTGCTTCAAGTGATGTCATTTTCCAGGATGTCACCAGATGAAAATTCATTTGTTAATTTCAGAGTCCCTTTGGAAGAAATTGGCTCCTTTGAATGGAACCTTAAATGCAGTGTTTTTGACTGCATAAAGCCTGTTTCTCTGGAGAGTTAGGAAGCAACCTAAACTCCGAGGCACAACACCATCTAAGAATTGGCCGTACACATCAAAAGTGATCAGAAGGGGTGAGCAAGGCGCTCGCACAATACACCAAATTGCTACATTTCACACTGGAGTCAAACTGTAGTTTGTGATTCTGTGGCAGGACCGGAGGCTCCGATTATGCTTCTCAATCTTTACTACTCATAACCAACAGCAGCCAATCACAAAACAGCAAACATAAAACACACTGCATTTCCCACGAGGCTTTGAACCACGCCTCTATCAGACACACCAATCAACAGTGTCCAGCATATACAAAATAGAGAGGCACTATCTTTCTGCCTCTTTCTTTGCTGCTCCGCAGTCAAGATAAGTGTCTGTCACGACTCGCTCCCTGGGTTCTCATGTCCACCACCAGGGGGCTGAATTGTGGGACTCTCCAGTGTTCTAATAAGCTTCCAGACCCTCCCCTTCATGCATATACTGACTTCCAATCATTTGGATGCTACTTGGAAATTGCCATCCATTCCCAATCCATGCCGGGTTTTGTGGAAGCCATCCTACTCATGTTTGAAGCCAGGATACTCATGTTTGACACTCC
This sequence comes from Calotriton arnoldi, assembly GCA_963921515.1. Classification (NCBI taxonomy): domain Eukaryota; kingdom Metazoa; phylum Chordata; class Amphibia; order Caudata; family Salamandridae; genus Calotriton; species Calotriton arnoldi. The sequence goes on from CAWUFW010001169.1 coordinate 2,015,847, forward strand.
ATTACCTAGAATTCCCTGCTCACTGCTTTGTCTCCAACCCTGCAGGCCAAGGATGTGTGGAGGAATTCAGCTTACCTGTGGCTGGCTGCTGCTAGCCTGCTCACACCTGATGCATGTGATTACTGTGAGCCCTTTTAAGCCCCAGCTCCTTTCAGTCCAGGGTGGGTCATTATAGCTGTGTACCGGTGAGAACGACCCTTGTTTCCTGAACTTTTGTTATCCTTGTTTCCAGAATTCCTGAGCTTCATATAACTTCATATCAACTGTCTGGAACTACTAGCGGGTTCCTTTGCCATCAGGTCAATTTCTCCCATAATGAGCAATTGCTGCTTCCTCCTGCGGATGGACAATGTGTCTGCGGTTCGGTACATCAATCACTTGGGAGGCACGAGATCTCACCTTTTGCCTATCATAGCCTGAGACTTCTGGCACGTTTGCCTCTCCCAGAAGATCACGGTCATGGCGGAATACCTTCCGGGCAAAGACAATCTAGTGGCGGACTGGAACTCCAGATTCCTGAGAGATTACAGCAACTGGAAACTCCATCCCTCCGTCTGTCAGGAGAGGACGTCAACTTGGGGCCATGTCATGTGGATCTGTTTGTCTCCTGGCTAAAATGAACAACTTCCCCAGTTCTACTCTTGGAGGCTGGACCCGATGTCCTTGGGGACGGACGCTTTCCTTCATTTCTGGGGATCCCAGATGAATTATGCCTTCCCTCCATTTTCCATGATCCCGAGGGTGGGGCCCAAGTCCGTCGTCAGTCAGCAACGCTGGTGTTACTTAGTCAATTGTGGAAGACGCAATTGTGGTTGCCGACTCTCTTGGAATTGTTTGTGGCTCTTTCCCTCTGCCTTCTAGTTTTTCCTCAGCTACTCCTGGATCCAGTCGGGTCACCTCATCCTCTTGTTTTTCAAGACCAATTGATGCTCATGGGTTGGAAAATGTCAGGAGACATGAGCAAACTGAAGGAATTTTGGCGGCAGCTGTCGACTTTATACAACAAGCTTGGCTCCTTCCACCCGCAAACGATATTCTTCTGCAGGGAAGCGCGCTTGGTGGGTTGGTGCCTTCAACGGGAGGTAGATCCCGTGGGATCCGAATTGAAAGATGTTCTAAATTTCCTTTCAGAGTGTGCTGAATATGGACTATGTTATAGGCCAGTAAATAACTTTAGGTCAGCATTATCAGCTGGGCACAACCGATAGAGGGCAAACCAGTGGGTGTCCATCCTGTAGTATGTAAACTCTTGAAAGGAATTAGAGTGGCTCGGCCTCCGAGACCTAAATACTCTCACTTATGGGATGTTACGAATGTGCTATCCTTATTGGAGTCTTGGCCTGATAACAAAGATTTAACATTGAAGCAATTTTCAGCTAAATTAGCGATGCTTTTATGCTTGATTTCCTGTCGACGAGTGTCGGATGTACGGGCAATAGACCTTGCAGGAAGGTTGTTTTTTCCGGATGGTGTCTCTTTTATTATATCTAAACGAACAAAGACTATGTCACGCTTCATTGATTATCCTGCTTTTCCACCCAATGTTAAATTATGTGTAGTAAAATGTTTAAAGGTTTACGAGGAACGTACCTTGACACATAGGGCAGACCCCTTGGGCCCCTTACTTCTGGCGATCCAGAAGCCTTTCCACCCAGTGTCAGCCGCTACCTTGGCACATTGGATTCGCTGGGTCATGTCTGAAGCAGGGATTGACATTTCTGTGTATGGGGCTCATTCTGACAGAGGTGCCATGGCTTCCAAAGCCTTTGCGATGGGTTTTAGATTAGAGGATATGCTTCGATTTGCAGATTGGTAATCGGATTCCATGTTTATGATCTTTTATTACAAACCTATTGTGCATGCTTCCTCTATGGTTGTTGGTGAGCTTTGAACCAGCATAGTCAGAGCCTCCGGTCCTGCCATAGAATAGAACATTTTCTAGCATTATGCGACAAGAATTTTAGATTCTATTAAGGACATGGAGGTGAGGATTATCCCACCCGTTGGGACAGGTAAAATTTATATATCTAGACTGTCATTGTTTTATATGGCTCATGTTTTGGCATTGTTGTCCCTCTCTTTTTTGTTCATGATTAAAATATGTTGAGACTCAAACTTTATATATTGATTTTAGGAGCGGATTCGAAACAAATTTAAATCTCATGGCTTGGCTGTGTCTACATTGGATGTTCTTTTAAATTAGATCAGTGGATGTTGCATTCCTCTTGGATTTCCTTTTCCTTGTATGTTGTTCTTGTTTGGACTTGTTTTATAAGACTGCTTATTCGCAAAGAAAGAGGCAGAAAGATGGTGCCTCTCTATTTTGTATATGCTGGACACCGTCAAAGCCTTGTTGGAAATGTACTGTGTTTTATGTTTACTGTTTTTTGATTGGCTGCTGTTGGTTATGAGTAGTAAAGATTGAGAAGCATAATCCTTGCCTCCGTATCCTTAATAGAATCTAAAATTCTTGTTGCAATATGCTAGAAAATTTTCTATCCCTCACATTGTACCTTGGGTGTTCGCGGGTGTGATCACGCGAGTGTTGGTACATGAACATCACACGCGTGATCACGCGTACTGTTTACTTTTGTGTCTTATGGTTTATATTGAGCTCATGGCCGCGTTCCTTCTCCATGGTATCTGCAACCGTGTTTCCACATAACAGTTGGGATTTCATGGAGAGCGGACCTGCAGCCACAAGGCTACTGCTAATTTTGGAATAAAATCTTGACACTTGATTCTACCGTTTCAAGTGTCTCCTCAATTGTTCCTTTCCACTTAACACAAACATATACGGTTTCAATCTAAGGCTGTATACTGTATAATTCTTCTTGCATTTTTTTAAAACTAAAATTAAACGTGTAAATTAGACTTGCCAATATTTCATTTTAATGGAATGATAAAGCGAGCATCATCGGACAGCCACACTTTTAAACGCAATTACTATTCCTGGTAATTATATAAAAGTAAATAAATGCACATCACTCAAAATGCATCACTTTGACAACGTCAGTTGCCTCTTAATACAAAAGCTTAAGCTTTGAAAGAGGAACATTTCGAGACCTCCAGTTAGGCTGTCTCTAGGAGCCCCCATTTCAGAAACGGAAAGACGAGTGAGTGCCCCAGTGGTCAGAGAAGCGACCTCCCTATCACAATGGCTACATAACTGGACAACCATATTAAGGTCAGGCGATAGGAAGCCGTTATTAATAAGCCCACGCGTCTGATCCTGCGTGACCCTTACGTCGCCTAGCGTACGTGCATGGTCCTGCCACAGGTATTCAAAGTAAGTGAAGACAGACCAGCTTCTTTGAGGAGGGCTGCCAAAGGATTTAGTAGCCATCTATGAATAGGGACGTTTTCCTTCGTTTCAGGGGATACAACGTCATACAGGCAGAATATGATGATTGAAATAGCAATACTTGAGATATAGCGATGAAAAATACTTTAACGAAGAAAAGCATGGTAGTTTTATTTAGAATTGATACGTGAACGCATCATACCCATGGCATATTTTGAAACGTAATATAGTCTTTCTATGCTATATGTAACACGTTGCTCCCTATCAGCATGGTTATTTTTGAGTCAATTCCTCGAGCAAAGTCCGAGTTCCCTTGATACACCGTTAAAACACAGTTTTCATTAAAGGACCCCACAACAGCCCTGCCTGCGCCGCCGCTGATAGGTCAAAAGCCGGTCACGTGACCTCCCGTTGGTTTGGCGCGAAATAGGAGCGGCGCGGCGGAGGCGGAAGTGCACTCTGTACTCGGGCGTGCCTGTGTCTCGCAGCTCGTGGCGGCCATGGATGCGCGCTTGGTGACCGTGAAGCCTCTGTGGCGGAGGCCGGACGATGGGGCGGCCTGGGAGGTGCCGCGGGAGGTCTGCGAGGGCCAGCTGCTCTCCGTGGCCGAGGCGCGCACCGCGCTCAAGGCCCACAAGGCCCAGGGTGGGAAGCCGGCCATGCTGCCACGGATGCGGAGCCCGCCTGAGGCCTTGCGGCCGCCGCCGGCCTTGCTGCCCGTCTCCCGCCTGCGGCACTGCACCGAGAACCGCGGGCTCTGGGGCATCCTGGAGGACGGCGGCCTGCGAGGCGGGCAGCGGCGGGTGCTGCTGCGGGGGGAGCCGCGGACCCTGCCCCTGTCCTGCTGGAGCCCGCACCCCGAGGACGTGCGCGGGGCCTCAGAGCCGCTGCTGCAGGGGCTGCGCCAGGGCCTGGCCAAGGCCGGCCTCAGCCCCGAGGCCGTGTCCCAGCTCCCCGAGGACGAGCTCCGGACCATGCTGACCTGCGCGCCCAGCTGCAGCCGTGGATCCCGAGACGGCACCTTCGAGCTGAACCTGAGCCTGCGGGACCTGCTGGCCGCCTACGGGGCGCAGTACTGCGAGGGGCAGGAGCCCGAGATCCGCGTGCTGGGCACCGACCTCTACAAGCTGGAGATCGCCCACTGCCTGCTGGTGCACGCCGCCAAGCACGAGGGGGACTTCGGCCACCTGCCCCGTTTGCCGCGGGAGGGAGGCGAAGCGGCACCGGAGAACCACGCACAGGGGGCAGAGGAGCCCGCTGGGGCCGAGGGGGACCGGGCACCTGTGCCGCTAGAGAACGGGGAGACCCCGGGCTCCCCGCAGCCGGAGGTGGCGGAGGAGGAGGAGGGCAGCGGGGAGGCCGGCGATGCCCCTCGGGCAGAGAGCCCGCCCGCGCCGAAGCAGGACGGGGTCGGAGAGGGCGCCCAGGAGCCGCCGGCCGACCCCCTCGGGCCTGTGTATTGGTCCAGCGGCGGGGAACTCTGCTGGCGCCCCGAGTCCCTGTGCGACGAGCTGAGCTGGCGGCTGAGCGAGGACAAGCAGCTGGAGAGGGACCCGCGGCTCTCCCGCACCGTCTGGAACAGCCTGGTGATCGCCTTCCACATGCCCGGCAAGAGCGAGGTGCTGAGGATCGAGCGGGACCGGCTGCGGACCGGGCTGGAGACCTGCCCGCCGCTGCACCCCTACCGGCAGCGGGTGTGCAGCGCCCGGGAGCCCGCCAGGGACAAGACGCCTCCGAAGCCGGCCAAGGCGGGTGAGTAGAAGTGATCGTCTGCCGTACTGTGTAACTGGTACCCGTCTGCGCCGATGGTTGGTTTATATTCTGTGGTGCCAGGTGCCACTGGCATTAGCAAGCATCGTGTGGAGGGTTGGTGTGCAAAGCAGTAAAAGATCAATTGAAGGGTCAAAGGGGTATTGGACGGTGAGGGGGTGGTTGCTACAAATCTTGGAAGGGGCACGATGTGCAGATAGCCTGGCGCCTGGCCATGAGCGATCTGGACGAGACGGAAAGGACATGCAACCGAGTATGTTTGAGTACAGACACACTACGATCAGTATCCCCAACTGTGGGACAGGCCTGGTGGAGGGTAACGGACAACAGTACAAGCAGACGAGTTGCCATGTGGCGTTTACTCTCCGGAGTATTTAAGTTGTCCTTCGCCTTGCAGAGAGTGCCACAAAAAGCAGCTCATTAAGCAATGTAGGCAATACAGTTCGCACAAAGTGTTAATTATGTATAATTTGGCTTGAGGTTGCTGCAAATTTAAGGGCCAGCCTAGAGTGTAGGAAGCTCTACCCTGGGTAGAATTTCTGTAGATTTCCGACCCACAGACTGGTGGTGGTATGAACCCGACAGTATGGCATCAGTGTACATTCAGGTGCAGTGCTGCGTGAATCCTTGGCTTTGTGGAGTAACTGCTAGAACCGTGTGTAGTTCTAGGCTGCAACATCCGGTGATTAAGCTCATTCGGTAGATTGCATTGTGGCCTCATCATGTCTCGGGCTTAATTCCTGCTGTGGCCTGTTATGCTTAATTCTGAATCAGTCACATTAATCTGAGTAGTGGACTTGGTATTTTGTGGAACTGTCGTTACAACCGTTGTATGAAAACGCTATAAATGAGTCCATTTAGTAAATGTGAAGGTATAGAAACGTTTGGGAGCCCCTGACATAAGTACATATTCATTAGTCTCATCTGCAATCTTTAGACCAATAAACAACGTATATTTCTCCTCTTTCCCTCCTGAATGACACCTCCTTCTCAGCCAGTGACTTTGCTCCTTACTGCTTGAAAGTCACCACCATAAGAAGCACCCTGAACTCATTTCTCACTGCTCCAGCTCCAGTGTTAGAAGTATACCACCTCTGTCGCCCCCGTTCTTTCCCATGCCCCTCTAGTTCTTCACTGATATGGCGCACCCTGAGCTCTAAGTCTACAGTGCTGATCCTCCACCCCCTACAAAGTATTGACCGGATCCCAGTTGCCCTTGTTTGCAAGGTATTGGAATGTTTGGTCTTGAGTTAACTCACACGAGAATTCTTCTAATGTGTTTTGTTTTAAAAAAACCCTGTTTTTTATTATGTTACAAGCTGAAGTTAAGGAGAACTTGCAACCAAGTCCCACGAAGCACAGTGCAACATTGAAAGAGATTAAAGGGAACTTGGTCCGTGAACACAACCATTTTTCCCCCTTTACGACTGATCTCTCTAAGATGGATTGAGGGACGGGTAAGAGGATAAAAATCAAATTATAGCAAGTGTTGGAACTGTGAGGAGGTGAGAGGCAAACGAAATAACAGATTTGTGATAAATTTCGACAAGAAAAGAAGCAACATCCTTTTAAAGTAAATTCAAGCAGTGATTTTTTTAAACAAAGAGCAGAACTAGAAAATCTTTCAACTTCCTATCACTACAAGTTATCTATACCACATTTTGGGTTAAGAAAACTGTAGAATGTTAGTAATAGCCACAAGATAACGCCAAATGGTGGCACTCGTCCATGCTCCAGGATCCTGCTTGGCAAAGGGTGGACATCCATAGTACACTGCTCCTGGTCTTCAGTCACGTTTTTCCTCCCCCCCCCCTTTTTTTCAATTTTTATTAACTCCATTGCGTCAGAACTTAGTTCACTGGTCGCTTTTCGCCATATTTCTTTGTAAACTCTTCAGCGTTCTTACAGAATTTTTTAGGGTCTTTTGAGTATTCTTCAGCTAGGTCAGCCCGCAGGGTGCTCGGGTTGGGGGTGTCATTTACCAGCGCTATAAGTGACTGGATAACTTGATCGGTTTTGGTAGCTGGCTTCCAGTTTTCTGCACTAATTACTGGTAGGCAAACCTGGCCTTTTTCATCGATATTTGGGTGGTAGATTTTTGTCTTAAAATTAATCTTAGGTGGTTTGAATGGGTACTCTGCTGGAAAGTTGATTTCAATCCTGAAGGCTCCTTTGTCATATGGAGGGTTGTCAGGAAGAATGAGTCCTTGCCAAGTCAACAAATTTGCTTCATCAACCTGGATGTTACCGAAGTTTTTCATTCCAGATTTGCGGATTTCTTCGAGCTCCTTCATCTGCCTCCTGTTGGCCGCCATCTTGGATTCTGCTGGATTTTCCCCCTTCTAATGGTTTTAACCCCATACGACAGTGATCTTCAATCTTTTTAATGCCCCCATTTAAAGAAAAAACGATTGGACCGTAGTGACTGACCCCTTTTTCACACTTCTATAAAATTGGAAGCTCCAGTTAACAATCATTGTGTATACACTTGCTGATCCGTTTTAATAATGCAATTAAATCCCCTATTTCCAACCTGCCCCTCCCCGACACTCACATTCAAGGCATGACCACATAAATTACTAATCGTCCATTAGAGATGCTCGCTGACATTCGGTTTCATTCGCCCCGCCTAGTTTGAAGACCTCTTCTGTACAGTCAGGTGTACATAATCCACGTTCACAGGCCTTTATCACCGCTTTCCTCCATTGGTCACCCAGTGTCCTCTTGGCTCCCTGGCTGCACTGCGCTGGCGCACACACCTCTCATTGTTGGACAGTGACAGGAAGAACTAGCAGTTGAGCACCAGGGCTCTGTTTCTACCCCCACCCCCCGAACACATACAAGTATATTTCTTAGTGATCTTATTTCATTTCTCCTAATTTTATGTCCACGATACCGAGGCCATTTTTAGGTCTTGCCTACCAGACAGAACAGGGTGTCTGGTTGCAAAAGAATGATCATGTACTTGCAGTAGGCTACAGCCTGCCTATTGCTTCCCATTGGTTGGTTCGTCACGGCCATTTTCTTGATTCTTATTCAGTGGCTTGCTGCCATCGCCTTGTTTGTCCCTCATTTGGAGCACAGCATCTTTACGATCATTTTATTGGCCGACTTGTACCTTTCCACTGCTCGCATTAAGGGAGCTACTTTTTAGGTCTCGCCTGAGTCAGCGCTTAGCGCTGCTCTGGCCGAGACATTTAGTAAGTGGGTTTTTGAAGTGCTACCAGAGAGGCTTTTGCTGGCCTCCAGCTTGCGTTCACGATGGCGTGCACGCGCGCAGCTGCCATCTGGGTGTTCTCTAATGGCTCCTCTGCGCACACTACCCCCTCCCTTCTCAGAGGCGCCATCTGGCTTTCCTCCGTCTGGCCGTCATTGCTCATAAATAGGGCTCCCTGTGTTCCGTTTTTTACTGATTTTTACAGATAAATACAGACCGAAATCATTTATTTTCTGGTCTGTATTTATTTTTAAATGTGGATAAAAACGGAAAATATGTTGCTTTTTCAGTAATTCTAAATACTGTCTGCCAGGCCAATAGCTGTATGGATTGATAGGTAAGAGGGTTAAAAAAGAAAGGAATTTTGATAATGAGGCTTTACCAGCAGGAGATATGCACAAGGTTGATACTGAACTTTGCATATTTTCATATAAGGGCATTGATTTATCTTCTGTGGGTGTTCACAGCACTGAAACCTGGCAGGCATTCATGCACGAGTGCATATTTATCCATTAAATAAATGTGGAAATATACTCATTTCCGCTTCATTTTTCCACGAAACCAAAATAAATATGGATAAATACAGATAAAATTAGTAAAAAATAAATATGGATAAATACAGACGGAAATGTCAAAAAAATAAATACCATAAAACCGGGAGCCCTATTCTTAAAGGACAGCGCTCTCCCAAGCGCCTCGCTCTGCCCCTCCCCCACCACAGAGCGCGTCCCTGCGATCACTTCCCGCTCACTTTTGGCCTTGCATGCTTTCTACCTGCATATATACGCTGCACTGCACATGCTCCGCAACATAAATTAAAAATCACGCAAACCATACACTCCATTTGCTGGACCCTTATGCCCCGTCGTGCTCTCACTTCTTTTATCGCCTAAATTTGGGATACGATTCTCTGTGCACCCCTATACTGTTTGGTTGCTGTTACATATGTATCACTTCCTTCACGTCTCAAGGTACACTTAATCTTTATGCTTTCTATACCTTCCTCGCCATCTCTAAGGGCTCGGTGCTTCCTTCTGTTCGGCCCCCACACTCTACCCAGCCTGTTACTATTTATATTTATCCCCTTCACCCTCAGCTCCTTCTGTGCTCCCACCGTGCGTATACACGCCCTGTGTACTTCCCACTGCGCCTATCCAATTCAAAGCTAGGCCCCGGCGTGTGTTCTCTTCCTCTTGCGCCTAGATGTGGGATACAAATCTCTAGTGCTCCAAAGCGGGTCTTCAGCAATTTTGCTCATTTCCGTTTCACCACCTTCACATGTCTACTGCTTCAAATGGAATATATAAGGAGTCCCCGTTACGTTGCAGCGGTTTCTGTGTGTCTGCCCACAGATTCTAACAGTCTGCACCACGGCATTCAGGGCAAGGTGACAACATAAAGGCTTTACATTAAGGCCTTGCATGCTTTCTACCTGCATGTATGCGCTGCACCGCGCATGGTCCGCACGTAGATACTTTGCATATAATAGCCACATGCCTCCCAAAACTTGCTTCCTGTCCTTTTGAGTCTTACAAGGTCGTCTGTCACCAGGTTTGATAGGGGAGACATTAGCATCCTAAAGCAAAGTGTTCTCTTCTTTACACCACTTGCAGTCGCTTTTAAGACCGCCTTATCACACCAGAAATGTCTTTTTATCAACGGCGCCATCTATTTCACACTCACTTTACCATACAGTTTTAAACACAAGTTAAACATGCCCTCTAACCATTCATTTCGCTCACTCTCACACATCCCTTTGATCCTCACAGCAGAACGTTCGCACCTACTTCACATACATACAACTAAGCATCAACACACCATCTCTAGCTCACACACGTATTTTACAAAAGTCACATGCTATACTTTTCTTCAAATTAAGGTCCCTTTTTTTATTACCTATTCGTGTACTTAAATGGGACAGAACACGTTTTTGCATTGGCATATCCAATAGGTCTCGCTTTTGGGACCTTATAAGTGAATAGCCATGCAACAGTTGATGTTGCACCAAGGATATTGTGCTGCATAACTAAATACTTATAAGGTCCCAAAAGCGAGACCTATTGGCTATGCCAATGCTTGTTTTCTTAGCTGAGTGAATACATTGATCTTGGCGAGCGTTTCCCTTTACATTCTGACGCTTTATTCTGCTCAGGGTTTCCCGAGTGAAAAGTATCTAAAATATTTCGTGTCATTTATTGAAAATATTGAAGTCCATATACGGTATGCATGAAATGGAGATTTAAAAAAAAAAAACTTTTTATTTATGACTTGGCATATTATTCCACCGTGATTGTTACATAATTTTTCCATGTTTAAACTACTCGTGTATGTTGGGTTCTTGGCAATGGGGTCGTACAGATCTATAGATGTTTTTTGATAAATGCATAATAGTCATGTAGAAGGCTAGCCGCCTGCTGCCTTACATGGTCTAGAACATAAACACACAATATTACTTTTGACATTAACTGATATTCTTGCCTTTCAGAAGATGTGAATAAGCCTGCTCCTGCTGATACCACAGCCACCAATGCGAAGGGGAGCGAGGTGATTGAAAAGGGAGTCACTGGCACTGTCAAGTGGTTCAACGTACAGGATGGCTACGGGTTCATCAAGCGGAGTGACACTGGTAAAGATGTGTTTGTGCACCACACTGCAGTGGAGAAGAATAACCCCAGAAAGGCCTTTCGCAGTTTAGGTGCTGGCGAGACTGTAGTGTTTGACTTGGTGCAAGGAAAGAAGGGCCCGCAAGCGTCCCGAGTCACGGGCCCTGGTGGGGTTGCAGTGCAAGGTAGCAAATATGCACCTGACCGCAAACGTTACAGGTACCCAGCCAACAGACCTGCAAACTTCCGCAACACCTACCAGAACAGTTCACATGTGGCCTTCGTGGAGTATTCTGGAAATCGAGAAGGAGCGAGGAGAGGCCGACCCTATGGACAAAACCGTTATCGTCGGGGTTATTGGAATTAGTTCCAGTTCACCCCAGGATGTCCACTTTGGGAGGAGGAATGGCCACAGCATGGGGGCGGGGGATGGAAAACATTGTGGACCACCGGACCAATCTGACAGCTGCAGTACCCCGTAATAAACATGGATCACAGATGATGCTCACAAAGAGTGCGTTTGCCAAAGGCTGATGAGCTGCTTCAGCCATAGTTTGTCATTTCACATTTCAATTTGTGGATCAAAGGGAAACAGAACCACACAAAGAAAGCTAAGATCTGCGGTTCTGTAATATTGGCACACAAAATGGATGACTGTTCTGGCTTTTTTTCTTTTTTGTACGTATTTTCTATGTTAACCTAAAGCCTGCTCACCCCACAACTTTTGTACACGCTGGGCAGCATGAGATCTTGATGACCCAAGAAAAACCGAAATAGTGCCTTGTGTATTTGTGACGTACAGAGATGTAACATCTGATATGACATGTAGAGTGATTCTAAAAAGCCACTCTGGAGATGTGTATCCAATTCAGGGAACCATTTGTGTGAACTTTTGCTCTTAAGATTAGGCCCGACTTTATATTGCTTTTGGGTGTCCGTGGCATGTAACCCATTGTAAGACCCTAAAGCCCACCGTCTGTCAGTTCTTCATGCCCATTGTGACATGCTGTCTATTCACAACTCTCAGTACTGTTGGCAAAATTATAGTAATGCTTGTGCAGCAATTTTTTTAATTCTTGCTCGTACTGCAGCAAATTTGGGTTTACTGATTAGCAGAGGCGGACCAATATCTGAACAGCTGACGAAGGTGCACAGTTAAGATTGCTGCAGTGCAGCTTTCTCAGTTTGTATGTGCCGTGTCACACAGTGAGAGAACTATCGATATACTAATCTGAAACTACACCTTTGAGAAGCTCTTCTGGTTCTTAGTGGACTCTGGCTAGAATCCTACTTGACTTGTTTTTGATTGGAGCTTTTTTAAATTCATATGATAACACAAGCCTCCAGACACCCGAGTTGTGATTAGAAGTCAACCCACGTAATATTTACAATTCTAACTTGGAAGTTATTCTTTTGGTTGCTCTGCATATTACATACCAATCAATATAAATCGTAACATTATCACTCTTGTAATGACTTGTTATATTTTTGATTGTGCCATTTTTTTAAAATTCATCCTGTTCTAAATTTCAGGATCGCAATAAAATTTGTAATGCTGCCTTTTAAAACAACTCCTCGTATTACAGGAAGGAGGATTAAAGTCCTCTGTATTCAGAGTGGATCCTCTTTAGTTCGCCATTTCATATGCCATTAGTATGAGGCTTCTCTGTTTCACAATAATTCGTATGGTAATTGGTTCTTAAATACCTGAAGGCGAATTTGCATCTCATGTCCTTTGTTGTCCAGGTCCCCTGTTTTTGGACATTTAAGCTGGGCTTGGTATCTGTAATGCACAATCCCTTGGTTTAGGTTTTGATCTTTTTGGTAGCTGCTAAAAACTATCACGGTGTGGACAAGGCAAATGTGCATTCTGCAAGAGTCTGTCAAACACTGCAGATGCAACTGTTTGACTTAAATAGTACTGTGGGTGGTCGTCTACAGCCCCAATTGGGTGTTAATTGTTTTAGTATGTGCCCACAGATTACATCAGATCTAGGAAAACTGGCTCATCCTTGGCTCCACCCCCTCCGCCTGGGACGACTCCTGGTGGCCGGCCTCGCTGGGAACTGCGCCGACCACGTACGCAACCTGGGGTTCATCCTGGACTCCTCTCTGTCAATGACCCAACAAGTCAACGCCGTCTCCTCCAATGCTTGAACACCCTCCGTATGCTTTGAAAGATCTACAGATGGATCCCCACCGGAACCAGAAGAACAGTCACCCAGGCCCTCGTCACCAGTAGGCTGGACTACGGCAACGCCCTCTACGCGGGAACCACGGCCAAACTCCAGAAGAGACTCCAACGCATACAGAACGCCTCCGCACGCCTCATCCTCGACATCCACAGCCACATCACCGCCCACCTGAGGGACCTGCACTGGCTCCCCGTCAACAAGAGGACCACCTTCAAGCTCCTCACCCACGCTCACAAAGCACTCCACGATGCCGGACCAGCATACCTCAACAAGCGACTCACCTTCTACGCCGCCAACTCCGCTCCCCTCCGTCCCGCGCATCCACCGAACAACCACTGGCGGCAGATCCTTCTCCCACCTTGCCGCCAAGACATGGAACACCCTCCCCATCCACCTACGACAGACCCAGGACCTGCTGACCTTCAGGAGACTTCTCAAGACCTGGCTGTTCGATCAGTAGCTGCCCCTCCCCCGCGCCTTGAGACCCTCACGGGTGAGTAGTGCGCTTTACAAATGCTTGATTGATTCACAGCTTTTTGTAAGTTTTTCCAAAGTGGCAAGTTTGATCAGATTTCTGATCGTTGCTTGACCGAGTAATCTGAAGGCCAACAGAGCGAGGGGCATTCAGCAGGTCTCGTGTTCAGCTGCAGGCCATGCCAAGTATTCTGTTTCCTGCCAGTCTGTTACACAGCCTGCTAAAAACTCCCACGGTTTCACGAAACCCAGTAGTCCATGTGGGTTATGGACTTTGATCACAGTACTCTTATTGAACGTCTAAAGCACATTTGGGTAGTCTGGAGCAGAGGCTTGGTAGGCTGTTAAGGGGACAGGCTGTTTTTTTAGTCCATTTGATCATAACCAATATGTTGTGTAGAGACTCAGGATTCATGCGTCTCTTCAGCTGCAACTCCCTTTCTGCGTTCACTCTTCTGTTGTCCCTCTGTCCTAAGTTCCTGCTAAGGCCCGATTCCCGTTAGTACCAGTTTCAACTAATCATTTATTGTCTGCAACTTGCATGTAAAGTTAACGTACTTTTCCAACTTTTTCGATTTTCATCATTGCAGAATCTCCAATGCATCACTTTCAACTCCAGTGGTGCAGGCTAAAAATTCTCGTTCTTACTAAGGTCGGACCTAAAAAATGACAGTTTATACCTATCCTCAACTGAATCATTTGTGACAAGAAGGGAGTGTCTTGGGTCCATCAGAATCTGCCATGTCAAAACCCTGCCCCAAGCAGACTGTCGCTCTGCGCCAGAATCGATCCTATGCGGGACAGCTCCATACTGTATGAATAAACGTGCTTTCCCCAGTACCACATCAAAGACAAGGCGGTGAGATGATCACCCCCATCCGCCAAATCCTTTGGTGCGTAAAGTAGACTGAAGGTATTTGAGCGGAGTCAACCGGAGTCTGGCTGCAGTGGCAGCCATGCGAGGTGTCCCCATGTATTCCGTCCAATCCCCATTCTCTAGCGTCCTGACGGCTACCTCCCATGCCGCCCAGAGGGCACCAGATGCGTCTGGCTGGTTGGAGTTAAGCGTCTGAGATTTTCGCACCTTTGTGGCCACCCATGTTAATTTCCATTCTTTGTATTCATTTCTTTCCAATAAACCTGTGCTTTCTTTGAGTTCGGGCTGCATAGAGAAGTGAGGTATCTTCAACTGCAGTTCTTCTGCTCGTGGAGCAATGATTTTGGAATGTTTTTAACAAAATCTGTGGGGAGCGTTATTGGTCCCTCATCTCATGGCCTCAAATCTATAATAACATTTTCCCCTCACTAGTGGGAGCTGTAGGCACTATTTTATACCCATAATCCTCAGTAGTCCGCCATTCACAAGGGTGGTTCTTTACACTGAGCGGGTGGGGTGGTTCTCTGTTGGGGGTGGGGTGTCTGCTGGGCAGAGGCACCCTCTTGGGGCCTTCTAGCATGTCACCCCACAACTCTAGATCTCATTCGGCATTCTCATCCCTACGCACTGCTCTCAACCGTTTTTCCTTTGTCACTCCCCATCGGTAGGCTGGGCTCTGGCCAGTGGATAGCTATGCTTCTCTTAGCCAGTACTAGCCCCAGTAGTGCAAAACAGTCTCATCTTCACTTCCTAATTTGGGTGCGGGAGTACCCCCAATAAACAGTGCAACAATGGAGGCATCCACCTGAGAGCTCCATTCAGTGCCTCCAGGACTACCTCCTAGTAATCCTGTAGTTTGCAACATTTCCAAGTCATATGGGTGAACGTCGCTGGATCTGTCTCGCATCTGGCCCAGGCGGCTGAATATGTTGTCTCAATGATATTTAGCCTTTGAGGTGTCAGATCAGTGCAAGCAGTAGAACTGAGGCCCCCTTCCGAGATTGGCTCTGGCAAGTCATCCCCATCTGTCATGCACTCTAGTCGTGTCACCCTCCCCCTTGAGTGCTTTGTATATCTGGGAGATCCACACCCTAGTGGAGCCTGGGTCCAGCAGGAGCTGCCGTGTGTGGGACTCTGCAGGCTCTGCTGGTAAAAACCTGTTTTTACCTTGACTTATTTAGGAGGGTAATTCTGAAGATAATATGGTAGAGTGGCTGGCTGTGTCGAGGTAGTTAGTAAAAGTGTTTGCAACATCAAAGACGTTATAACTGTTAAGTACACTGGTATGTCGGGAATCTTTAAGAACCTTTAGCCCCAGAATTGTAGAAAGATTAAAATACAAACCCGTACAGCAGATAACTTCGGGTTGACTCAACAAAGCAAGTAATCCAAAAACTAAGTACAAATCATGAATATGTGCTTAGTCTACCAAATGATAGACCAGGTATGGCAAGCCTCGGGTTTGCAATATTCAGGTAGTCGGATAAATCTTGAATATTGCAAATTATTGCCACCTACAGCTTCTATTTTGCAATACTTGCAAGACATTAATTCCACATCCATGCGCAGTCTATTGACCGTCCTGAATTGTGAACTCGTTACCCTTGATGTGATCTGCCATGAGCACTTCAGAACTGCAATGTACCACTTTCCTTACCTCGAACGTCCAATCGGAATCCAGATTGCATTCCCATGTAGCCCCATTATGTTCTGAGCATGTTGTGTACTTCCAAGTCTGTGTTTTAGTTCCACACAACCCTTTATCTCAATAGCTGGATCTGTGCAGGAAGCAGCGGTCTGGCATTTTTGTCTGAATATAACAATTCACTTCTGATGTTCCGATGAACATTATTGTAGGAAAACTAAGTGGAGGAAGCACAGACAACTTGTGAATTGCATTGAAACAAAGACCAGAAAAAAAGCTATAGGTTAAGCAAAAAGAAATGTTGATAGGCACACCCCTTTAAATGTATCAAAATCTGCAATCTTATCCTTTCACGGTTACCTGGAGTTGCAGGTTCCACTGAGCTCTGAGGCAATCTCTGATATGCAGGTGAGTGATAAACCGCCCACCCTTCAAGCAGTGGTTGCTCTCTTTTTGCTCACGAATTTGTTTCTTCACCCTGTACCATAGCAATAGAAGTTCTGTGGGCACCTAAACTTGAGGACTGTGTTCCTGAATTTTGCCCTGCGCATCATTATTTAGTGCAGTTCCTTCCAGTAGATCTTTGTTCGCCCCACTCTTAAATGTGGTATGATTTCCTTGTTTGTATTGAAAACTAACCTGCACGTTGTATGTTAACTTTAGGCCTATCACCATCCTGTCTATCTTGGCAAAGATTATAGAGCAGTTAGTCTTACAATTTCAGCTGCTTTTCATTCTTACAGTGAGGCTGCAGGCCCTGTCATGGCAAGAAAAACTGCCCTACTGGGTTTCTAGTATGGCATCCGAGGTGGGCTGAAGAGAGGGTATGCTGGATCGGTCATCAGCCTTTGACACAGTCAACCACTAAATATTGCTTCAGGCTATCTAAATTGGCCCATTATGGGCCCTCTGCAATTAGCTGGTTGAAGATTTTTATTTTATTTTACACCCTCCCAGAACCAATCTGCCTCAGTCTAGCAGCATTCCTAATAGCAGTAACATCAGTATGCAGAGACAACTAACTGCAAGCGCTGATGGCAGGAACCTTACTTGCAAATCCACAAAGACAGTGGTCATGCTTACAAACCAGCATTTCCTGCCCATGGTCATAACCCAATTCCATGTGAACCAAACCATGCAGCTGCTGGGGTACTATTAGCAGTCAGACGCACCGTAAGAGCCCTCCATATGCTATACATTCTTAGGGCAGTCATGTACTAGCAGGGTAAGACTAAACACACCAGGAAAAGAACACAGTTCGTTATTTCCTTTGCACCGGCAATGAGTGGCTCGCCAGAGACCAAAGGAGCCCTCCCGCAATGGAGAGTACAAATAATCCAAACATGTTACAGAAGAGCAGAAATATGAGTGTTAGACAAACCTCGAGCCCAGTCCACAAGGAAAAGGAGGGCAACCCATGTCTATTTTGCGGTTGTTATTGTAAAATTGGGTTATTAGTTGAGGGGTTAGGTACCACCTCAAGTAGTAATCACAATCCATGTCAGGATGAACCACAGAAGTCATTAAACTTGACTCGACCCCCTGGTAGCTGTGGCAGAGCGCATATAGGCGTAACTTGGAGGCACTGTGTAAAGTATTTATGTAGTACTAAAACAGCAGCAAAGTTGAAATGCAAAACAATAACAATCCCAAAAGGAATTGGAAAACTAGAGCAACGTTTAATTAACAGATTGACACCAATATGACAAAACTCCAACAATGAGATCTGGAGATAGTGAATTTTTAACGTTTTAAATAGAAATAGCTCCAAGAAGCACAACCTGCAAACAATAGTGGGTGCGGTTGAACTGTGGTGGTGAGAAGGGTGCAGTAGATGGTGCAGGCCTGTTACATCTGCTTGTGACAGGGTAGGTCTTTTTGAAGTTAATCATATCATTGATCCCAGCCCACAGGCCATCCTTCAAAGCTCAACACCACCTCCCCGCACCCAATGGTGTATGTGTCCAGGGAGCAAGATCACACCTCATTCCCGTCCATTGCCATGCTAATTACTGACTGGCAGACGGGAGAGCTCCAAATGCAAATTTAGCTTCCAGGGATTAAAGGGCAGGGCAAAGGTGACTTTTTAAAAGTCCTCTTTCTAAAATGTTTATTATAAATCTGAATTCACCAGTGAATTGGGTTTGTAATAAACATTTAAAAAAGGCCAAAATTACATTTGTAGCAGTTTCCTAGGCACAGATAACATTTATTAAACATATTTTACCCCAGTGCTTTCCTATCAAACAGCTAACTGTTATAGTGAAAATGGCTTTTAGAGCCTTTTCAATGTATAGATATGGTTAGCATAAAAATGTACATGCCCTACTGTTAAATACCATGCATCCTTTCTTGGTGGGCAGTAAGGTTTACTTATTGGCAACTTTTCAAAAGGAGAATGTTGTGCATCTCAAGGGTTTATTTTGACAGGTACGTTTTGCAGCTAAAACCTGCAGAGTCGGGCTACTGGTGGCGGTCTGCAGTCAGTTCAGTTCAATAAACTTTATTCGGTTTTTGTTTAAAAAACCATAAAAGTTACATAGATACAGTACATATGAACAACAAATTAAAACATATCAAACTCCGCTACCACACAAAAAATCATCTAAAAGCATGTCTGGATTAATAGACTCTACGTGTCCATAAAATGCCTGGAATTCATAGATGCCTTTAAAAACCCTGCATA
Organism: Calotriton arnoldi; assembly: GCA_963921515.1. NCBI lineage: Eukaryota > Metazoa > Chordata > Amphibia > Caudata > Salamandridae > Calotriton > Calotriton arnoldi. The sequence goes on from CAWUFW010001169.1 coordinate 2,034,618, forward strand.
AAAATAATACATTCATCCTTCAATAATTGTAAATACATTAGTGCTGGTCTAACCTGATTAAAATTCAATTTCTTTAAAATAGGGACTAAAAAAATGCCTCCTGGGGACTTCATATAGTTTACAAAAACATAAAGTGCAGCAGGTCCGGAGGAGACTTTCCGTCGCAGCCACAGGGAGCTAGCACTTGACCTCTGGAAGCCCCCTTGGGTCTTGCTAACAGGAGATGGAAAAGATTCATCCGGAACCTAGTTAAAAGAAATTTTTCATGTGTCGTCAGGGACCCCATGAGGTATGGTTCAGTCAATGGTGTCGATTTAAGTAATAAATATGCCCGAACACTAGGTTTCCGAGCCTCTTCTGCTTCCCGATCAGCTTGCCTTCTGCTCAAAAAAGCTGCCTTAGTTATTTCCACGTCCTTTCTAACAATAACGTCTGGTTTAAAGAATAAAACTCCCCGCCCAATCCTCTTTTAATATAATTAAGCCAGGGGATACGAGCCACATTCTCTAGGGACAGGCATTCTCTTAAGATCAAGTGAGTGAGGGTTAAATCTTCATTTAACCAACACGTTAGCCAAAAAATCAAAGGACGCAAGGCAATGGTGTCACTTAGGTAGGAGACCCCCAATTTCTCATGTACCACCAAGTTCGAGGTTCCTTGCGGGACACATAATAACCTTTTTAGAAACCCATTTTCCACGACCTGGAGGGGTTCCACTACCGTGTATCCCCAGATCTCACTGCCATAAGTTGCTATAGCTAAGCTTTTTGCTTGGTACACTTGAAGCATAGCTCCTGTCGGTTTCTTTCCCACTTTAGAGGCAAAGTTAAAAATTGCAGCATTGACCCGCGCCAGTTCCCCTTTTTTCTTTTAATTAAGGGGTCCCACCTGAGTTGATCATCAAATAAGACCCCTAAATAAGAGAAAACATTCGTGCGTGGGATCTTGTCGTTACCAGTTCTAAACAAAAAGTTCCTCTTCATATTTTTCCCTACCTTCATTACGTAGGACTTTGAATTATTAATGGTCAGGTCCCGGTCTGTCATGAATTTAGAGAATGCAGTTAAAAGGGATTGTAGGCCCAATTCAGTTCTGGATATTAGGACGGCGTCATCCGCGTAGAGCAAAACGGGAATGCCCTGCCATCCTACATAAGGAAAATCTGCTCCAGTTGCCCTCAGCTCGCTCTCTAATTCATTAATATAAAAGTTAAATAAAAAAGGCGCCAAGATACAACCCTGCCGGACCCCCTTCCTGATCTCAAAGTCCCTGGATACCTGCAAGTTTTGTGCGAACCTGACGTTAGCTTTAGTTGATAGATGCAGGTCCTCAAGAAAATTAACAATACTACTTTCTACCCCCCATTGCCCTCGTGGACTGCCATAGTTTGGCTCGATTTACACAGTCAAAAGCGGATGACAAGTCCATGAAGGCAAGGTGGATAGTTCCGGGGTGCGCAACAGTGTATTTATTCAATATCATGAATAAATTAAGACACTGTGCAACTGTAGAACGCCCTGCCCGAAAACCATACTGGACTTCCGACAGAATCCCATTCTCATCTGCCCAGGTTGTTAATCTCTGTAAAATGACACGACCCACCACTTTGACCACTGAGTCAATAAGCGAAATTGGTCTGTAGCAGTGAGTACTATTTCTGTCACCCTTTTTAAAAACTGGGACTATAGTTGAGGGAAGCCCAAGACTGAGGGCACCCCTTCTTAGCTGCCGCATTAAATAGTGACTCTAAAATCGGGGCCCAAAACAAGGGGTCTGACTTAAATAAATCCGGGGGGATCCCATCTGGACCTGGGGCTTTGTTGATAGTTAACCCTCGGATTCCTTCCAAAATCTCACTCCTATTGAAGCATATTGGAGCATCCAACCTGTTCTGGAGTACACTACGAGTAGGCTCGGACGGACAATCAAACATGGTTTTAAAGTGAAGTACCCATTCTTCCTCTAAGATATGAGCCTCGAGACCCTCCCCCCCCATCTTTAACAAACAGGGGCCCATTCACGACACTCCAAAACCTCGAGCTGTTCCTCAAAATACGAGTCAATCAGCTCCTTCCAGGCGTCTTCCTTCAGTGCTCCCTTACGAGTGGCCAGGGCTAACTTATATTCCCTGCGACAAGCGCAAACCTCAGTTTTAATTCTTGGTTTGGCTGCCAGAGCCGCCCTCAGTTGCTTGGCTGATTTAGAGCAATCCGAGTCAAACCATCTGGGGCCAGAGAAGACAGTGCCTCTGGCCGGAGCACTTAACAGTTCACCAACTGTTTGCGCTATTGTCTCATAGGCACAAAGGATCTCTTCGGGAGAGGACCTCTCAGAAGTACATAATGATAACTCATTGGCACAGGATGTTTTCACCTTATTATAAAAACTAACAGGAGACACCTGAGACCATGTTAATCTTCGCTTTCCATCCGTTGGTTTCAGAATGCCCCCGTTCGAAGCCTCCCCAGTTTTTATCAATAACGGGCCCGACAATTGAACAATTAAAGGATTATGGTCACTAAATGCAATATTAAAACCATTAAAAACAGATAACAGCGATGAAGAGATTAAAATAAAGTCAATAAATGATCCTCTTCCCCCTCCTTTAAACGTTGGTACAGGGAACTTGGTATAAGGGTCAGTTAAAGACATCGTGACCACCAGATCTAATTCGTTTAACATATTGTTCAACAATTCTCCTTGGAGATTGTGCTCAAAATGAAAGCCCCTCATAAGGGGGCACCCAAGCTCCGAAATACAGGATGTTGAAGGGTTACCACAAGGGTGTATATTAAAATCACCAGACACCAAAAGATTATAACATCCACGACCCATAAGTTGTTTTATGAGGGCTCCCAAACTAGTGATGTTACACACCTCGTTTGAGCAAGCCACCGAGTTGTAAAAGTTAAGAATTCCCCATCTAATGTCCCCCCTAGTTACTGACTGCCAGAATTCCCGGGTGTGTGGTTGGGATCACCTGTAACTTGCAGTCAACGGCTACAGAAATGTAAGTGACTAGACCACCCCTTGGTCTTCCACTCACCGAAGGAATGGCCGGGACAAAAAATGCCTTATAACCTTCTAGAAAAAGATCGCAATCCACCGACCATGTTTCCTGGAGACTAATTACAGTGTAATTCTTCATGAAACCTACCCACCGGGGGTCTAGAAACTCCAGGATAAAAAGTTGTTACACCTCACAACTGTGTCTCGCAGCTACCTCCCCTGAGGACTGGGAAAATGCAACCGACTGAGTTCCAGGAAAAACAGGGGCCCTCAGTCAATCGCAGTTATCCAATCCAGAAAGAGCTGCGAATCTGTTATCTAATGCCAATGCATGAGTGTTACTGGACTGCCCATCCAACTCAGAGGTCAAGTGTGCAAGGGCGGGAGGTTGTTGCCTGAAAACAGGTTTATTTAACCATCCTCTTCGTTGTAAAGCCCTATAACCATTTTTAGGCAGTTCCCTATTAAGGGCTGGCTTGTAAAAATAACCCAGGGGTAAAACCTTAACAACCGAACCAATTAGCGGGGTAAGGCTGATTTCCCTGGATAAGATACGCCCAGCAGTAAAGGGGTTGTCAAAGTTTATAATGACACAGTCTCCAGTATCCGATTTCCGGGAACTCCCTATCCAGTTGACCCTACGTGCCATAAGGATATTTTTGGATACTCGGTGGCCCCAGGTGGTAGTGTGATTTAATTTATTTTTCAACTGCACAAAATTTTCCTCGACCCCATTGGGGAGAGGAGATACATTCCCCAGCACCACTACATAAGGGGTAGATTCTGGTGGAAGATCTATAGTCGGGAGACTCAAGGACAGAAGGTCCCGCCCTCTAACCCCCTTTCCAAACATAATTCTCCTCTGCTAGGGTGCTGGCACGTGGTAACCGGGGTGTCTAGGCTGCTGGGCTTACTCCCAATAAGTCTATTTCTGTCATGTGCCTCTCCATTCACAACAATCCTTGCAGTAGACCCACCCCCTGCACCTTCCCCCACAATATTTATACCCCTCGCGGCTGTATCAACTATGTTTGTGGATGAGCTAGCTAACAACCCGGCTGGGGGGTTACAGCCAATAGGCCCCTCTAATTTGGCCAGCCTAGCTTCTATCGCACTTATTTTTTGGAACATCGGATCTAATAAGGTAGATAACATAGTTTCTAACCTGCTCCAAAAATTCCCCTCCCCAGTGCTATCAAATGATTGTCCTGGCACAATCTGAATCATAGGGGTAGAATTACTCACGTTAGCACCACTTGGGGGTGGGACAACTAATACCGGCCCTTCTAAAATTTCCTGTGCATTATTTTTTTTGGTGCGCCCTTGGACCTTTCTTTTCGTAGGGTGAGATTCATTATTACAATCTAATTTAAGCTTTGCTTTTTGCCCTCTAGTAGTCGCCTTGGGTTGCACAGGGATAGGTTCATTCTCCTTAGAGGAGCAGGGATCCGGGTTTATCAATATGACTGGGGCTACAGATGATGGCAGACTCAATCTAACTGGGGGGGCGTCATGATTCAAGGCCGTCAAAGGATCAGGGAGTGTAGGGGTTAGGGAGAATCTCCCTAACGGGGAATGTGGGTCAAGGGATAACCTACGTTCTGTCAGTTGTATTTCGTGGATGAGGGCAGATTCAGCTCTCAGAATGAAGGCATCTAAAGTGCCGACCACATTTCTTCCCGTACTTGCTTTATGCTTACTCATTTTCCAACGGCCTAAAAACACACTTTTTTTTAAAAGATACACCAGCCCAGATAAAATACAATCTAAAAATAATTAACCAAACACTTACAACAGTGTGCAAAATACAATGTGTAAGCCACAACTCGGGGACTCCTCGGAGCCTTGATTAAGGTCCTCAGAAAGGTGCCATTTGCAGTATAAACTAATTGACAAAATCATTAAAACCAATCCAACAATAAAATAGAACAAAGTGCAAGTGCAGTGCAAAATCCAGACAAATAGGACAGAGTCATAAGTCCAATAACTCTCACATGGGCACGTTAACACATTATCCATCAGGCGCCTTTACTGCCAGCCAGGTAATGTTTGGAAACACAGATAAGGGACAACGATACCTGTATCAGGGTCCTTGATCGTAATTAAAAGAAAGGTGGTCCAGCCCTGCCTCTGCCTGGCGATGACGGGCAAGGACGAGCCCGCCCTTGGCCCGGGCGAGCCCGCGCGCGTCCCGCGCCGTGGAGGTGACTCGCGCTTTTTAGTGCGTTTTCGGCGGCGATACTCCTCCCCTCCAGGGAAGGATCCTGGGACAGGTAGTCCCCAACAGCAGCGATGGAACCAACAGGATTCACTGGCGTCCCGCGCCGCGGAGGTGACTCGCGCTTTTAGCACGTCTGGGCGGCGATACTCCTCCCTCCAGGGAAGGATCCTGGGACAGGTAGTCCCCAACAGCAGCGATGGAACCAACAGGATTCACTGGCGTCCCGCGCCGCGGAGGTGACTCGCGCTTTTAGCGCGTGCTCGGCGGCGATACTCCTTCCCTCCAGGGAAGGATCCTGGGACAGGTAGTCCCCAACAGCAGCGATGGAACCAACAGGATTCACTGGCGTCGGGCTACTGGTGGCGGGTCTGCAGTCATATTTGCATTGTTACTGTTGTGGGTGGCTCAATGAGTGCTGCAGCCCACTAGTGACCTTTAGCTTACCGGCCCTGGATACACTTTGGTTACTAATAGGGCCACTGGTTAGGGTTGGGCCAAAATATGCAGCATGGTTGAGTAAATTAGGTGGCAAGAAACGGAAAATTATGCAGCGCAATGCAGTACTTTTTGTGATGGTATCACTTCATTATTTTATCATTTTCTACACTTGTTAACACTGTCTGGGAATTGGTTGCACCTCCGTGCCGTTTTAACACCCAAATATAGCAATAGAAATATTGTGAACCTTACCAGGGGACCTTCCACTGTGCAGCAACACCCATCACTGCCTTTTTAGTAACTTTTGAACACAATGTTTTTGTTAAAATCTGCAGATTATGCAGTAGATGATGAATTATGTGTCAAATCTATAAATTATGCAAACAAATGCTGCTGTGCAATTCCAGTGGCCCTAGGTACCATATACTGGGAGCTAGATAAGTTAAATGTTCCCATTAGAGTACACCAATTTGATCATGGTGAAAGCAAGGAGCACAAGCACTTTACTACTGGTTAGCGGGGGTGACATGCACAAAGTTGTATATCCAGCACAAACAGGGTTGGGCAAAAAAAAAAATCCGTGGTGACTGCAAAAAGAGCACATTTCCAACTGCCCCTGCCACACCCACAAGCTAGGAAGGGCTGATACCATGATGGGCTACCCTGCTCATGCAATAGAACATAGACAATTTGCCACTTGTGTAGTGGGACTTGTCTGTTCAATGCAGCTCCCAACCTGTCGCCATCCTGCTGTGCCACTGGACTGGCCCCTGGGAAACCTTTCTCATATGCCAAGTTGGAGCTTCTGTGAACTGAATGGAAATGGAGAAACTCCTACACTCTTGAATTGAGAATTATTTAAAAAAAAAACAATTTACAGGCAAAGGCAACTTTTTTCTAATAAAATTGTGTACTCTGAAAATAAAACCAGGGTAATATTTGAGACCGTCAAGAAACTATCGAATCCAGACAGAGTAACCACATCTGTGATCCCTTCTCAACAGCTATGCAATACCTTGAACTCTGTCTTAGTGGGTAAAATAAAGATGATAAAAGATAGTATCCACCCGAGCTGTCCGAATTTGGTAACTTCACCTGAAGCTAGTTACTCGGGTTCGCTCGGCCTTCCCAGATATCAGCAGAGATGGCTTCTATGAACTGTTGGTCAAGGTCAAATCTGGCTCGCTTAATTGCATCTGTCCTCCCAAGATTCCATAGGCTATATATTTACAATTGATATTGTTTTATACTTAGTTGGTTTCCCGCAGCAAGGCGCGGCCGACTGCTTTCCCTGGGGTGTTTCTTTATCTCTACTGTAGGGTGAGTGTTTACCCTTACTTTACCTTTATGCTTCCCTGTTTTATAAACATGCCACTATACAGAGCGTCCTCACTAATTGCAGTGCTGGCATGCTCACTGCATATTACTGCGTACTGTATGGTTTTAGCCACTGTTTTCACATCTGTCGTATTATAAATGTGTGTCTTATATGGATAGGTGTGTTAAAACTTGAAACGACTACACACTGATAAAGAGCCACTCTAAGCACGCGCTGCACCTATGGGCAAAATAGTGCTTATGCATTGTTTTTCGGAATCTGCCACGCTTAGCATAAGTTATGGCCTTTTACCATCTTCCTCATCACAGGTTGGATCCTCCTTGCACTGCAGCAGGTTCAGGTGAATTAATTTGAATTGGTTACCTGCAGGTATACCTTGATCCCAAGCCGTGGTAGGGTAGGTCCTGAAGAAATGCCATTGTCCCTCCTGGCATCGAGGCATGATGCATGTAGACCTTTTGAGCTATCTCAGTATATTACTTACATATAGCCCCACTCTTTTTTACTGCATCAAGGGAACCATTAGATTGAAGCCTTCTTGGTTCTACGGTCGTTTCAGCTTGTTCTATGTGCAGGGCAGCCCCTCTTATAAAACAAGTTATACTGAAAATAGAAAAAAGTTCAATCATCAAAAAATGTTGCTTGGCTAGCAGCAGTAAGTGAAACAAGCATTGGCATAGCCAAAAGGTCTCGCCCTTGGGACCTTAAAAGTGTTTTGCCATGCAGCACATTGTGCTGTGCCACCAGGAATTGAAGAGCTGTACAGTAGTTGCACACTGTGTAGCCTTTATAAGTAGTAGCTATGTGGAAATGGTCTGATTTACTTAGGACATTATTTGAATGTGGAGTTGTACACTGTGTGAGTGCCGACTTTAGAGATAATGCGACCAGCGCAGGTACACCTGGCACTGATCTCTGTTAAGAAAAAAAACCGGTTTAAAAAGCACATGCTTGCAGAGTTCCTTGTGTTCAGCAGTTTGCAGGCAGCAATAAAAATATCAAGATAAGTGCTGCTGCTGGGGAGAGATCAGAGTTTATTGGCAGTTCCACTCATGACAAAGTAGCGCACAGAGTTAATGTCTGCTGCAAAGAACGTGTACCGTGAAAATTACCGAACTGTAGTATATGTGAATTGCTCAGAAGGTTACTGTTTTTGTAACAGGTCCTTTTGTTACTTTCAGTTGATAAGTTACAACGTGAATACAGCACAGTAAGCTATGAACTGTTATCAAAGAGCCTATATCCTTCACAAATTTGGTTGTAGTGGCCCCACCAAATTATTTTAGCCCAGTCCTAAAAAAGAAAAACACTGACAGCCTTTGTCTAAATCCCAAGTGTTGTTATGTATAGGAGCACCTGTATAACTGGTAGTGGGTCTGTTGTTTTCCGTAAGTGTGCTGGCCTGTGTGTTTATACATATGTTCAGGTGTTGCTCTGTCAATGTTTGCATGTCTTTGTGCTTCTATGTGTGTGTATTATACACAACTCAAGCCTTTTAACTTTGCCGCTGCTTTGTTCTACTTACAACGCAAACTGAGGCCAGAGCAGTAGAGGATATTCGTCTGGTGCATGGGACAGTGTGAGAAACATGGTATAGTCAGTATTATACATAAAAATAACGAATATGCCTTTCTCCTGCCGTGCTGTAGGAATGGAGCAGGGAGAAGCAGCTGACCCTAGGAACCTGGAGACCTGAATCCTAATTGATTATTTCGCACTTGGACCAAAAAATGTGTGATCCTGAGCATATTACTCATTTGATCTCTCCCTGGGTTGTTTTATTAAAATTAGGACATTTAAACTTGTGCTGAACATCTGCATTGCATATTATTTAGAAACTAGCATGTGGGGGTTTAGTTCCAGCTACTTTGCACGGAAATACACAATGCTTCCAACTTTGGCCTGTTAACTGGTTTAGGATTAATCAGTAAATTTTAAACGCATCCCTGAAGACTGAATCATGCACAGGTATGCGAACTACAATACACAGTGCGAGGCTGTCAGTGTACACGGTAACGGGTGTCATGTCACCCACTTTAGTCACGTTGCCGCTATAGAGCCACATTTGATCGCATGTCCTATGAAAGTGTATCAAGTAAACAATACCTTTCACAGCCTAAAGGAATATGCGGGGCACATTGTGAATTATGAAACATAACGCACAATGCTTGTGCAACCCTTGGCCCTGCACCCGCAGGCAACCTTAGACCAGCCAGTTCTGGAAAACAACCTCTAAGTATAACGAGTAAGTCCAGGGTGCTGCAATGCAAATCCCACAGTATAAACACTATGGCTCGACAATTATTAAACGACCCACTAGCCAATTGGGTTGTCCTGCATAAAAGTTGAAAACAACAGCTTTGCTGCGATTAAATCGTGGTCTTGCAGTTCGTGGGGGTCTGTCGCCTCGTTTTCAGTATCTTAGCGGGGATGGGAGGGGGGGTGCCTGCATGCCGTAATGCTCAAGCTGTACCACAGCACGAGCAGACGGGGTTTCGAGTGAAAATGTTCACGAGTGCCAGGAGAGCAGCAGTAGGACGGAGCAGAGCCGGCCGCCAGCCTCCCCCACAAACAATGCGAGGAGCCCGAGAGTGGCCTGGCGCTGCAAATAGAGGCAGAGCAGCAGCGAGAGGGTGGAAGGGCGAGGGTCTGCACTGATGCACGAGGTCCGCCGAGCCTTACCTCCAGCTGCGGTCAGCGCCATCCCGTCCTCCCATGGGCTCCTCTGCCTATAGCACAGAGCGGAGGAGGCTGCGCATGGCCCCGTGCCGCTACAGCTGCTCCGTGTCCTGTTGCTTCTTCACGCAACTCTATTCTATGAACGTGAAATGTTAAATTACCACAACACTGGAGCCCATGACACTGAGGAAACAGGACAGGAAGGAATTTTTCATAACTGAAAATGTATGCAGTTAAATTAAGAGAAAGGAGAGGGGGGGGAGGAGTAATTACGAAACTGAAAGGCAGAGGGAGGAAGTATTAAACATGCCAGAAAGAACGACCGGCCTGTGCAGCGAGTGAAGGAAAGCCGAGTGAGCCTGCTCGAGGAAATAAGGCTGAGCAGCGTGGTGAGAGAAGAAGCGCGAGAGACCTCCCGCAGCTGCTGTCCTCACACCGCTGGCATGGCGTGCTGAACGTAAGTAAAGCACGTCGTGCCTGCAGCAAGAGAAACTCAAAGAAAATAGTGCTTACACACTTAAGAACACGTACCATGTAACAACCAAAGTAAAAGGGCCAGTCGCCATGGTTGTTTACAAATGGAGACAAGGCGGTACTAAGGAGGGACTAACAAGCCTGTTGAGGAATCAGACGCCAGCATTCAGGAAGGACACTAGCCAATGACAAACATGGGCGGAGAGTAGGCCGGGCTTCTCTTCCATACTCTTCTACAGTAGTCCCGCTGAGCAACGCATGCGCGCTGACTCAGGCTCGACCTAAAAACGGAGCTTGAGCAGTTTTATTTCTCTGCTGCGGTTTACAGATTGCCAGTGGAAGGTCTGCGGGCAGACCTTACCTTGCGCTCGCAGGCTGTACATTGAGTACCAGGTCCGAAGTAGGTATGTGCTTCCATAGGCTAGCCCGTCCAGTTCTCCTCTGGGACTCTGAATACACCAGGACACACATCGCAGGCATCAAACCACTTTCCTGTCGTCCCTCACAGCATAGGCACCCGTTCTTTAGGGGATGTGGACCCTTACCTTTTCTGGAACATTTAACAGTTGCTCCTGTCACCTTCACTGGACTCAGAAGCCCTTGTCTCTCAGGACCAGTTCTCTCTGGCCCCTCTCATGACCCACCAGGGCTGTCTCCTCCAGGCTAAGTTCAATATTTTCTCCTCCAGTGCCAGCTTTGCCTTTTTCTCCTCTGTTACCATGGCAGCTTTCTGTAGTCCGTCATTTTGTCGAGGGCAAAGGTTGCCAGTTTTATCTTCAGAACTATGTTTTTCTGTCCTCTCTCTGCCAGGGTGTGGCTGTAAGAAGAAACACTGCTACCTGCTCTGCATAGGGAAGGGGATTCGACAACTTTAGGTTCATCCTCTCCTGGTAGAGGGGCATCCCCCTCTTGCTCTATCTCTTCCTGCTCTTCTTCCTCATCATCCTCTTGTGTGGTGGACTTTAGCAGGTGGACATCCTCCAAGAGCTATCTAGTACTTCAACTTCTTAAACTCCTTTGTCAGTTTCAGCCCTCTTTCCTTACACTTCTTCCCCAGATATGCTGTGTTGAGGCTCTCAATGCTGCTTAAATCCATGTCCATCCTTATAAAAATCACAAGTGCAAAATAGGGCAGGAATGAAGCTGAAGAAAAAAAATAACTGAATTAAAAAAATCGATAATCCATTTTGATGGAGTAAAAAGGGATTTTTACACAAATCACTGAGTGGTACTGCAAAACACAAGTCCTGGATCCCGCTGCTGAATACCAGTGGGAAAAAATGGGGGTATTGGTTAAGGGGGAATTAATATTTAAAAGTAGGGTTTAGGCATGTCAAAAGTGGTTATTTTAACTGGTTGAATTTGCAGTTCAATCCCGCACAGCGAGGCTACTGGTAGCATCCATGTAGTTATGTTTGCATCGTCACTGCTGTGGGTGGCACAGCGAGGGCTGCATCCCACTGGTGACATATAACAGTGTCTGGGTACACTTGGGGAACCATGTGCTAGGGACCTCTAGGTAAGTTAAATATGCCAATGTTTATCATAGTGAAAGGAGGAGCACACACAAGTACTTTATCCCCCCCGCTAACCAGTGGTAAAGTGCACAGAGGTCTATAGGGAGCAAAAATACAGTTCAGCTAAAGGCAAAGCAACTCCGGGGGTGACCTTGCAGGAAGTAAACATTTCCTTTTTCGTTTTGTAATTTTTTATTAGCATTTTTGTAAAAATTAATCACAGGAACAATAATGATAATAGCATTCAACATGTAACAATTCATAGTAGAGAAATGAATACATTTTAAGCAGAAATATATATAGGTGATAAGTACTATTTGTTAAAAAATAGAATATATATATGTGAATAAATACGTAAATGAATTGAATAAATATAAGAATAAGAAGAAAAAAAGGTGTTTTTTATAATAGATAATGTGGACAGGTATAGGAAAGAAGTTAGATATCAAATAGTATAATATGACGTGAGATAAGGGAAGATAAGATAGGATAGGATAACCAGGGGTGGGAAAGAGTAAAAAGGGGAAGAACATAATTGGACTATGGTGGAGAAATAGTAGCATTGGGGGTATTAACATCAATATCAATACCACCATTCATATTCAAGAAAGGTGACCAAACCTGAAGGAATATGTCAGTTTGATTCTGGAGGTTGTAAATCACTTTATCGTGTGATGCTGTGTATCATAGTTGTCAGCCATTCTTCTTGTGAAGGAGGTGTGGATTTCCAATGACCTAAGATGCAAATTTTTGCGGTGGCCAATGCTGTATGAAAAAGACGACGTTGGGGTTTGGAGAGTTTTGGGGAGAGACGGAGATCATGAAGAAGTATATTAGCAGACGTAAGCGGAAGAGATAAAGGCATTGTAGATCGTAAGATTCTACCTACATAAGTCCAGTACGGTTGTATCATTGGGCAGTCACATATAATGTGTGTGGAGTCACAATTGGTATTAGGGCACCTCCAGCAGTTAGCATGTGAGAGTAAACCAGCCTTTTGTAGTTTTGCAGGAGACCAATGCCACTCATGAAGGATTTTGAAAAGGCAGAATTTTAGTCTAGCTTCACGGGTGCCTTTGTCTAAATTTTCCAGTATTTCCTCCCATTCCTCATCAGTGTAAGATACTGAAAGCCGATTCTGCCATTTGAGTTGTAGCGTCTGTGCCAGGGGTTGAGAGTGAAGGTGCATTGTAAAAATTTTGTGGCGGCCAGATATTACTCCTTTATGTTTACTCCAAATGTTTAAATATGTGACTATGTGTGAAGTTTGAAGCATGGAAGAAGATAGAGGGAGGTGCTTTTTCAAACATTGTTGAAGTTGAGTATATTTTGGAGATTGATGTAGTGGAAGACCAAATTCTGTTCCAAGTTGTGTGAAGGATTTAAAATCACCATTGTGGAAAAGCTGATCTAGTGTTTGAATACCTGCTAAATGCCATAATGGCCATGATAGCACTTTCCGATTTATACGAATACTGGTATTGTTCCAAATAGGTGCTTTTTCATGACTGTTTGGATTAAGATCTAATAATCGGTGTGCTCTTTGCCAGGACTTGAGCATTGCTGATAAAATTGGATTTTTAGATTGCTGCCGAGTGATTTTAATACCATATAATGCAGAAATGCCTGGATCAGTAACTAAGAGATGCCGTTCTATATGAACCCATTGAGGAACGTCAGAAATTCCCGTTAGCATATATGATAGTTGCGAAATTCGTAATGCCAGATTATAATGTTCAATTGAAGGGAGACTCATTCCTCCATAAGTGTGGTGTGCTTTTAATTTAGTTATAGCTAAACGAGGTTTTGTGGTACCCCATATAAAAGATTTTATTTTAGAATCTATAAGTTTCAGCGTAGATAAGGGAATGTGGAGAGGAAGCATGCCTAAAGTATATAAAAAAACGTGGTAAAGTAACCATTTTAACAGCTTGCACTCTTCCCCACATGGAAAGATTCAGAATTTTCCATTTATCAAAATCACGTTGCATTTGAGTAATCAATGGATTAAGATTGTCTGAAACCATACATTCCATACCTTTATTTACTAATATGCCTAAATACTTAAGGTGTGAGGATTGCCAATGGAAAGGGAAACCATGATTAGCCGCTTTTGCGGTACCATCAGAAATTGGTAAAGCTTCGCTTTTGTCCCAATTTATTTTATAACCTGAGAAGGATGAAAAGTTGTCTATGATTTGGAGTAAAGATGGCAGGGAGCGAGAAAGATCTGTGCGAGTGAGTAAGATGTCATCTGCATATAAATAGATTTTGGATTTACCTATGGGGAGATTTATGCCCATAACTTCCTCTGATTGACGAATAGCGGCTGCCAAGGGTTCTAATGCCAAAAGAAAAAGGAGCGGTGATAAAGGACAACCCTGACGAGTTCCTCTTAAGATTGGAAATGGGTCTGACTAAAAACCCCCACAATTTACTTGTGCAGAAGGATTATCATATAAGAGATGTATTTTTTGGATAAACTGATTCCCTAAACCGTCCAGCACTTTAAAAAGATATTCCAACTCTATGCGGTCAAAGGCCTTTTCGGCATCTAGTGATAAAGCTAATGCATCTTGTGGGAGGTTCTTGGCACACCATAATGTATGTGTCAATGTACGTATGTGATTCCTAGAGGAACGCGCTGGAACAAATCCCACTTGGGTTGGGTGAATTAATGAAGGCAATACCTTGAGGCGAGAATACTGGCAAGAATTTTTATATGTTATGTTAGTGAAGCTTATAGAGCGCAACTGTTGCCCGAAGGCGTCCTGGCGCTAAGCGCTACCTAGTGGGTGTCCTGAGAGAAAGATTATTCAGAGAAGAGCCAGGTTTTCAACCCCTTCCTAAACGAAAGGAGATCCGTGGCCTTTTTCAGATGCACAGGAAGATCATTCCAGGCCTTGGCGGCACAAAAGTGAAATAGGGCGATAGCTGGCACAAAGTAGAGGGTCCTTTCCAGGTTTAGGGAGTACTGCAATTATTGCTTTGTTAGAGATGGGACCCAAGGAATGATCTCGTTCAGCCTCCTGGAACGCAGCATGTAATGAATCGACCACATTATACCCAGACCAGCATAGAATTCAGCTGGAAATCCATCCTCTCCAGGAGCTTTATGATATGATAAATTGGATATGGTTTTCGCAATCTCCTACTTGCTAATCTCTCCCTCAAGAAGGGACCTACCCTCATCAGAAAGACAGGGAAGATCTACCTTTGAAAGAAAGTTAGTCAATCCTTCCGTGTCTATTTGCTTCTCAGGTGTGTAGAGAGATTTATAAAAAGAAGCGAATTCATTTACTATATCTTGTGGCCTAGTAAGAATGCTACCCTGGGATGATTTGATAGCTGAGATGGTCATGGCTGCCTCTCTGTCTTAATTGTGCCGAGGAAGTAAACATTTCCAACAGTTTCCTTTAACGACATATGCACAGCAGCAACTTGGTCCTTCATACACACTATTGTGTGGACATTCAAGTCTGCAGAGATGCACAAATGGGACAAAATGTATTAAAGCACCTGTTTGCGCGCATGAACTAATTTCAACCCTACGTCTAAAAATTGGATACTGCTACAAAATGAATGCACAGCATTTAAGTCCACGAAAGGTTCACACTGCTAAACGAAATGGTTACTTAGATTTTCACCGTTTTTATTAACAGATCACAAGTGCATTTCCATAATAAATCAGTCATGCTTGTCCTGTACAATGTATACAGTTAGACAATGGTGTAGGGCCGTGGTTCCCAAACTGTGCGCCGCGGCACCCCGGTGCGCCGTTATGAGTAGCCAGGGGCGCCGCGACCACGATGTGGAAAAGGGAAGCTTCTTGCAGCCGCAGCGCAAAATACGTTCCACCTGCAAAAACCGGGGACATGGTTTGTCCCAAGAGCGCACTGCCGCCATACGTGCGTACGTATAAGCGTCGTACTTGCGTTCACAGGAGTAGGTAGTCTCCATTACTGGCATACGCATGCCATACGCAGCTCTGGCCGTTTGAGGGGAGGTACTGCCGCCCGCCGTGTTCTGCCATAGGACCCTCTTCCCAAGTAAGGTAAGTAAGTTAGAAGGGCCGTTGGTGTTGGGACTGGCATGGGAGGGATTCCTGTGTGGTCCGTTCAGTGAGTCTGTTGCACGGCAGCCAAGAAGCCAGAGAGAAGGCCTTGGCTTGGCTTATATTTTATGTCTAATTTCTGACGTGCTCCGTTTTACAGTAAAAATAATGCTAGTGATATGGGTGTAAACGGAGGTTGGGCAGAAGATCGGCATGGCATTTGATTAATAATTAATAAAATGCCATGCCGATCTTCTGCCCAACCTCCGTTTACACCCGTATCACCAGCATTATTTTTACTGTAAAAACGGAGCCCGTTAGAAATCAGACATAAAATATAAGCCAAGCCAAGGCCTTCTCTCTGGCTTCTTAGCTGCCGTGCAACAGACTCACTGAACGGACCACAGGAATCCCGCAGCCAGTATGAATAATAATGCTGGTGATACAGGTGTAAAACGGAGGTTGGGCAGAAGATCGGCATGGCATTTTATTAATTATTAATCAAATGCCCAACCTCCGTTTTACACCTGTATCACCAGCATTATTTTTACTGTAAAGGCGTAGCTCCACGGAGCCCGTTAAAGAAATCAAGGTCCTAGGACAGGTAGGATTCTTGTCTGCAACTTTATCAATACAATGTCCATAGTTATGACTTGTAAAAAAATAAAAGGCTATTTCAGGGTTTAGTGAGGCACTGAGAATTACAAGTACAGGGGAACAAACTGTACCACGCTGTGCGGTACGCTTGCCCATATTCATCATGAACTGTTGGAAGCTTTGATTTGATTCGGATTCGGTAATGCACGTCCATGGTCACCATGAGGATGGATACTCATTGTTACAAGGAAATATAGCTCTAATGGTATACTTAAGGCAGGGCGACGTGAAAGCAATACAAATGATAGTAGAAACATTTTGCACATTAGATGTTATACTCTTAGCAACCTTTGATGCCTGAAGCACTGTTTATTAATTATTAATCAAATGCCAATCCTACAATACTAGCCACTCAGTCATACTGTGGTTGTGATCAGGATTTCAAAGCCTGTTAGATATTAGGTGCCCTTTGTGGGATAGAGCTGCACTGTGGACTGCTCCCTCGCCATCTGCTCACCTGACGTGCTTCTAGCACTGCAGCTTTGATGAGTTTCTGACCGGGCGTAACCCAAGAAATATGCAGGAACATTTTCTCCTGACCCACGATGTGTGGAAATGTATGCAAATTTATGTGGATCCTCATTCATCCCATGTGTTCTTGTTTGCTTTCCCATTGATGCATGCAAAAGTACAGCATTTTATTTAGTTTCGGCCAGATGTGTTTTAAATCCTTTATGTTCAAGGTCCTGGGACAGGTCTTCCAGCTGTCCAACGTTCGCTTCTTGCCCATTGTCCTGCATTATGGTTGTCGTACTCCGGATTCTTTTGCGTTCCGTGTTGGTTTTTGTCATGATGCACTACATCAGGTGTTGGTACTTAAGTGCTGGCATAGTCCTTTCTGCACTGTTGAGTTCACGTGAGTTGGAGGGGTGATAAGGAAGTGGCTTCTGTCTTGGAAAGTAAGTCATCGGTGGTAAAGGTCAGCTGTAAAAAGGCGGGCTCCACGGAGCTCGTTAAAGAAATCATAAAAGCGCCTTATCACGATTTCATTGGTCACTTTGAACTTGGCTGGAGTTAAAAACTCAATGAGCAACTCAACGTTATTGGGGGCTTTGACGTTTGTTTATTCCTGGAGATTCGAGCAACAGAATTGGTTTTTATTAATGGATTTTAATGCAAGAGCTCTCAGTACCAAAAAGCTACTGAAAACAGCAGCTGGCATACCTTCATTGCATCCCAATTAATTTAAGGAAGACAACAGGAAGTACTCCCGAGGTCGGGCTTACATCCCGCCCACCGGTAAAAAAATGGTGGGGAGCCACGGCCAACTGCCAATTAGGTCAAGGGAGCCACAGGTCAAAAAAGTTTGGGAACCACTGGTGTAGGGTAATAAGACCGTGATCTATCATGTTTTCTGGTCCACCTATAGAGGCTACATCTGTGAAAGTACATACGCATTTTAGAACAGGAATAAAAGTACTTGACAATAACAGCGTGAACCTCGAAAATGACACTATTGGATGAGGCTTGTTTGGATACAGTCAAATGTGGCAATATGAAAACCAACAAAGCATGCACATTAGCAGTTTGCACAACAGTATGAACAAATTAGCAACAAGCAGAGGAGAGCATAGCATACAAGATAATTACAATAATTCAATATATCAACGAGCTCCGGAACAGGAGGATGAATCATCACCGCTATCGACAGCCCGGGTCATCCCTCCAGCCCCATTAATATCTAGCATGTCTGTTATGATTCTACCCCATGCTTGGGCAGCTTTAAGGTTGCTGAATACCTCTCCTGACCCCTTTTAAGCACTGTCTCCTCACACTGCTTGACATCATGGTACATTTTCAAATAACTGGGGCCAGCTATTTTTTTTCCAACTCTGAGGTCTGTTTCCTTGTGGTGAATTTGTTAGACTTGGTCATTAAGAACAACCCTAATATCCGTGTGGCTGAGGTGTTTGGAATGTTTCTAGCTGTAGCTTTCTGAACTGAATGACACTTGCCCAGTCTGCGGTCAATTCTTGGCAGTGGCAGAAGCCCGCCCCAAAAGCACAGTATCTAGGGCAGCTTGCATTTGCCCCCGGAAGCATAGAGTATATCCCCTTTGCAGTAATATACACCCTTCGCAAATAATAATATTGTATTAATTTGAACCGGGCTGTTCTGGGATATTTTGGGAGTATATTGCAAGATACTAGTCCAATCACCATTTCTCACTTTGGCTACTATATTCCCCCCTTTGATGTATAGTGATGACAGATGAGCATTAGCCCGTGAGAGTATACATAAGAGTGATCTCCTTAGGCCCACCATCTGGGGTTTATGGACAGGCAGGAGTGAGCTATGGGCTCCAGTGTACGTGTTTTCTTTTGCAAACAAATGCAGCTGCAGACCCATATTTTAAAAAATGCCCATCTGGGATCCCATTTTCTTCTGTAAGCTTGGAACCCAGCAAAGTTGCCCCCTATGTACAAATGTCTCATTGAGGTAAGACCACTTTCCTCCCAATTCCTCAACCCAGACCAGTTTCCCCTATAGGGAGCACTTGCGATGCTTTGATAGGGATTCTTTCGTGCGTAAGGAGGCTTTGGGCATGTTTGTGAGTTGTTTTACCTCGTCAAGAATTTTCGGGATTTACATGCGACCTACCCATCTGAGGTGCCTTAAAAACAAACTACTGAAGGGTGTAAAAACAAACTACTGAAGGGTAGTTTGCACTGAGATGATAAAACGATCGAGGCCAAACCGGAGGTGGTAACGCATAACTACTGGCTGGACTGCCGAACTGATTTGAGGCAAGGGGATGTGCTGATGGGGCTGGCTTTTAACTAATTTTCGGTGAGTTTTTACATCCGCAATACACTGGGATGTTGTTGCTAATTCACCGTGATTTTATATTGTATATGCATTTTTAGTTTTCTTTCATTTCTTACGTTGTACTTCTGCTGCATTGTGACTTCACATGATTTATGACTTATCACGAGTGCGGTACCTTGTGCGCACAAAGGTTAAACTGATGCCCTATACTAGATGGGACGCTTTTATCATTTAGCGATGACGATACGAGTATGTGCCTACAGCATGCTACTAAATGGCTTTGGTGGAATCGACATGTTGTAAACAGATGGTTTGTTTTCATTTATCCCATCTTTTAGACTGGCTACAGCACCCATGAACACTGCACGTCACCGATGTGACAAGACTGGTAATATCTAGGTTAAACATACCCCATTACCAATGGTTTAGTGTAGATTTCAACCCAGATTTAGGTCCTGATGAATTGCCGCTTGATCCATTAGGGACTACTAGGGCAAGAAACATGTTGACCGTATGATTTAAAGTGCAACTGCCTTTTACATCACTTTAGACAGTTGCCACATTTCTAGTTTTAATCAGGTGGGGAGTCAGGAATATTAAATTAGTTGCCCTGGTTTCTCCCAGACCTGTTTTAATCCACTTTGTCTCCATTGAGCACTATACACTTCACTGCACTTCTACACTATAGGGCCCCTCACACGCACCTCACCAAACGGCAGGAATAAAAGATCTCCGCCAAAGAGCCCCCACTGAGGGTGCCCGTCGGGTATTGCAGCGCCGACCCGACGAGCATGCCCAATGATGAAGCATGACACCCAGCGGGCTGGGTGTGTGAGGGCACTATTTCCGAAAGGAAGGATTCCCCATCCTTCCTTTTGTTAGCCAGTTATTGATACTTCCATCGCTATTTTCCCGCCTTTCACTTCAGGAACTGCATACCCTCTTTATTGCTATTGATGCTAGGGCCCGTATGCTGGACCTTTATCACCCTTTTGGTCTCTCTTTGTTGTTGACACAAGGGGATGTGCTTCCCTTAATGGCTGTATGTATGAACCCATCACCAACTTGTTAGATGTTGCTGTCAGGCAAGGTTATCCTTTCATGGGCAAATGAGGCTCTTGACCGTGTGGTTCTTCCCCTCAATTTAGTTGTAAAATGTTCTTTGTAGGGGCGACAGATGCTTCGAGGGTAGAAGTATGGGGAGGGCGGTTTTGGAGAGGATATGTTTCATATAGAAACATTATTTTGAATTTGTTTTCCTTTCAGGTATTCACCACACAAGCTCTCCACTGCACTAGTTTTTACCTCTGGGCAGTCTTGAAACATTGTTCACCGTCCCAGCCCCGCTCTTGGGGATCCTGGACTTGCTCTGTCACTTCCTAGCTCGTCTCACAAATGGTTAGAGTTGTCTCCTGAATGTGAATGGTCTCTTGGGCCACATTAAGAGATCAGCGGTTCTGTAATACGTTAGGAGATATAGGCCGGATGTGGTCTTGCTTCAGGAGACGAGACACACCTCCTGGGAGCTCAATGTTCTTTTTTGGGCCGATTTGGGTGTGACTGTGTTTACCACGCGGGTTACTCTAGAGGCCTTGCGATTCTCTTAAATAAAACCTTTCCACTGGAGGTGGCTGCTATCCATGAGGATCCTCCGGGGCGGTATGTGAGATTAAGGGACGCCTGGAGGCTAACCAACTTAACTTCCTGTTATGTTCCCCCGCAACTCTTGCAATCCAACGGGCATTCCAATCCTTGATAGCAGCCCTCCCTCCAGGGACAACTATGATCGGAAGAGACTTAAACATGATCCCAGACCCTGTG
Organism: Calotriton arnoldi; assembly: GCA_963921515.1. NCBI lineage: Eukaryota > Metazoa > Chordata > Amphibia > Caudata > Salamandridae > Calotriton > Calotriton arnoldi. The sequence continues at coordinate 2,055,596 of CAWUFW010001169.1, forward strand.
TGACACACTTCGAATGCCCCACGCCCTGGCAGGCTGGCGTTTTTTGCTTGCCTCACTTCCTGGGCAAACTGCATGGGTCTCTTTGGTGCCTGGTGTTCCTGGAACTATGTACAGCAGTCTTACAGCTATCCGCAGCCGATAAAAACAAATCCAGAATTGACCTTCTCTGGCTGCCTGCATGTGCATAGGCACATCGGATCACGCTCCTTTTCTTGAATGGGGTATCTTAGCCGGCTCCCTTTGTCCCATGTAGCAATTCAATGCGTGGCACCTGACTGACCAGGACTGTGCAGATTTTGTGGAGGAGGAGATACACACCTTCTTTCAGAACAATCGGGGCTATGTGCCTTCCACAGGGACATTATGAGCTGCGAGCATGCCCACCATGCAGGTTTGTCTCAAGGGATATGTGCGACGTAGAGAGCAGCAACGGCAGGCACTGGTGGTGGAATTGGAGGCCCAGATCCTCACTTTAGAGCGGCGAGGGGGTGACTTTGGGTCGGAAGCTGTCCATCATCCGTTGGAGATGGTTAGGTCCAAACTGCGTCAGGTCTCTAGAGGAGGTACGGCCATGCAGGAGGGCATCTATCCAGATAGTATACGCCTCAGGAGACAAATCTGGCAAGCTGCTATATTGGATAGCGACTCAGGAGATCTCCAACAGGGTGGTCCTGTCTTTAGAGACTCCTCTGGCGTCCTTTGTGAGAAACTGCCTGCAAACGCTCAAACGTCCGCGACCTTTTACCAGGTACTGTACGCGGCACGCACGACTCCACCAGGTGAACTTGAGTGCTCCCTTCTTAGAGATGCGCCCCTGCCATCTATCCCTCCCTCCTTGGCCCGAGAACTGGACCTGCCACTATCGGTGGAGGAAGTTGGACAGGCAATATCTGATCTCCAGGCCGGTAAGACCCCTGGTCCCGATGGGTTCCCCATCTAATTTTTTTTAATGCTACCGTGATCTCTTGACTCCGCATTTACTGGCCCTCTATACAGAGGGATACAAAAGGGGATGATGGACGGAACGTTTGAGCCAATCAAACACTCACCCTCAGTCAACTGATCTGGGTTTAATCCATCATCATTCTTTAGCTCACTCCACCACCCCAGTTCAGACATGGCCATATGCAAATCAGTCTGACCCTGTGCCTCATGGGAACAGTCCAGCCGACCTGCCAAGCCATGTCTTCCCTGGACCGGAAACAGCATCCTAGGACCGGTTTCTGGCATTCTGCCGTCATCAGCCAGGCTTGCTTGAATCCAGTGGCAAGTGAGCAAGGGACCCACGTCTGAGCATACCCCCACTAACTTAGGGCGAACAAGCGATACAAAGGGATGATGGACGGAACGCTTGACCAATCAAACACTCACCCCAGTCAACTGATCTGGTTTAATCCATCATCATTCTTTAGCTCACTCCACCACCCCAGTTCAGACATGGCCATATGCAAATCAGTCTGACCCTGTGCCTCATGGGAACAGTCCAGCCCGAACTGCCAAGCCATGTCTTCCTGGACCGGAAACAAGCATCCTAGGACCGGTTTCTGGCATTCCGCCGTCATCAGCCAGGCTTGCTTGAATCCAGTGGCAAAGTGAGCAAGGGACCCACGTCTGGGCATACCCCCACCACTTAGGCTTGAACAAAGCGATACAAAGGGGATGATGGACGGAACGCTTGAGCCAATCAAACACTCACCCCCAGTCAACTGATCTGGGTTTAATCCATCATCATTCTTTAGCTCACTCCACCACCCCAGTTCAGACATGGCCATATGCAAATCAGTCTGACCCTGTGCCTCATGGGAACAGTCCAGTTCGAACTGCCGCCATGTCTTCCTGGACCGGAACAGCATCCTAGGACCGGTTTCTGGCATTCCAGCCGCCATCAGCCAGGCTTGCTTGATCCAGTGGCAAAGTGAGCAGGGACCACGTCTGGGCATACCTCACCAACTTAGGCGAACAAGCGTTACAAAGGGGATGATGGACGGAACGCTTGAGCCAATCAAACACTCACCCCAGTCAACTGATCTGGGTTTAATCCATCATCATTCTTAGCTCACTCCACCACCCCAGTCTCAGACATGGCCATATGCAAATCAGTCTGACTCTGTGCCTCATGGGAACAGTCCAGCCCGAACTGCCAAGCCATGTCTTCCCTGGACCGGAAGCAAGCATCCTAGGACCGGTTTCTGGCATTCCAGCCGTCATCAGCCAGGCTTGCTTGAATCCAGTGGCAAAGTGAGCAAGGGACCCACGTCTGGGCATACCCCCACCAACTTTGTTCGCCCTAAGTTGGCGGGGGTATGCCCAGACGTGGGTCCCTTGCTCACTTTGCCACTGGATTCAAGCAAGCCTGGCTGATGACGGCTGGAATGCCAGAAACCGGTCCTAGGATGCTTGTTTCCGGTCCAGGGAAGACATGGCTTGGCAGTTCCGGCTGGACTGTTCCCATGAGGCACAGGGTCAGACTGATTTGCATATGGCCATGTCTGAACTGGGGTGGTGGAGTGAGCTAAAGAATGATGATGGATTAAACCCAGATCAGTTGACTGGGGTGAGTGTTTGATTGGCTCAAACGTTCCGTCCATCATCCCTTTGTATCGCTTTGTTCGCCCTAAGTTGGCGGGGGTATGCCCAGACGTGGGTCCCTTGCTCACTTTGCCACTGGATTCAAGCAAGCCTGGCTGATGACGGCTGGAATGCCAGAAACCGGTCCTAGGATGCTTGTTTCCGGTCCAGGGAAGACATGGCTTGGCAGTTCCGGCTGGACTGTTCCCATGAGGCACAGGGTCAGACTGATTTGCATATGGCCATGTCTGAACTGGGGTGGTGGAGTGAGCTAAAGAATGATGATGGATTAAACCCAGATCAGTTGACTGGGGGTGAGTGTTTGATTGGCTCAAACGTTCCGTCCATCATCCCCTTTTGTATCGCTTTGTTCGCCCTAAGTTGGCGGGGGTATGCCCAGACGTGGGTCCCTTGCTCACTTTGCCACTGGATTCAAGCAAGCCTGGCTGATGACGGCTGGAATGCCAGAAACCGGTCCTAGGATGCTTGTTTCCGGTCCAGGGAAGACATGGCTTGGCAGTTCCGGCTGGACTGTTCCCATGAGGCACAGGGTCAGACTGATTTGCATATGGCCATGTCTGAACTGGGGTGGTGGAGTGAGCTAAAGAATGATGATGGATTAAACCCAGATCAGTTGACTGGGGTGAGTGTTTGATTGGCTCAAACGTTCCGTCCATCATCCCCTTTTGTATCGCTTTGTTCGCCCTAAGTTGGCGGGGTATGCCCAGACGTGGGTCCCTTGCTCACTTTGCCACTGGATTCAAGCAAGCCTGGCTGATGACGGCTGGAATGCCAGAAACCGGTCCTAGGATGCTTGTTTCCGGTCCAGGGAAGACATGGCTTGGCAGTTCCGGCTGGACTGTTCCCATGAGGCACAGGGTCAGACTGATTTGCATATGGCCATGTCTGAACTGGGGTGGTGGAGTGAGCTAAAGAATGATGATGGATTAAACCCAGATCAGTTGACTGGGGGTGAGTGTTTGATTGGCTCAAACGTTCCGTCCATCATCCCCTTTGTATCGCTTTGTTCGCCCTAAGTTGGCGGGGGTATGCCCAGACGTGGGTCCCTTGCTCACTTTGCCACTGGATTCAAGCAAGCCTGGCTGATGACGGCTGGAATGCCAGAAACCGGTCCTAGGATGCTTGTTTCCGGTCCAGGGAAGACATGGCTTGGCAGTTCCGGCTGGACTGTTCCCATGAGGCACAGGGTCAGACTGATTTGCATATGGCCATGTCTGAACTGGGGTGGTGGAGTGAGCTAAAGAATGATGATGGATTAAACCCAGATCAGTTGACTGGGGGTGAGTGTTTGATTGGCTCAAACGTTCCGTCCATCATCCCCTTTTGTATCGCTTTGTTCGCCCTAAGTTGGCGGGGGTATGCCCAGACGTGGGTCCCTTGCTCACTTTGCCACTGGATTCAAGCAAGCCTGGCTGATGACGGCTGGAATGCCAGAAACCGGTCCTAGGATGCTTGTTTCCGGTCCAGGGAAGACATGGCTTGGCAGTTCCGGCTGGACTGTTCCCATGAGGCACAGGGTCAGACTGATTTGCATATGGCCATGTCTGAACTGGGGTGGTGGAGTGAGCTAAAGAATGATGATGGATTAAACCCAGATCAGTTGACTGGGGGTGAGTGTTTGATTGGCTCAAACGTTCCGTCCATCATCCCCTTTTGTATCGCTTTGTTCGCCCTAAGTTGGCGGGGGTATGCCCAGACGTGGGTCCCTTGCTCACTTTGCCACTGGATTCAAGCAAGCCTGGCTGATGACGGCTGGAATGCCAGAAACCGGTCCTAGGATGCTTGTTTCCGGTCCAGGGAAGACATGGCTTGGCAGTTCCGGCTGGACTGTTCCCATGAGGCACAGGGTCAGACTGATTTGCATATGGCCATGTCTGAACTGGGGTGGTGGAGTGAGCTAAAGAATGATGATGGATTAAACCCAGATCAGTTGACTGGGGGTGAGTGTTTGATTGGCTCAAACGTTCCGTCCATCATCCCCTTTGTATCGCTTTGTTCGCCCTAAGTTGGCGGGGGTATGCCCAGACGTGGGTCCCTTGCTCACTTTGCCACTGGATTCAAGCAAGCCTGGCTGATGACGGCTGGAATGCCAGAAACCGGTCCTAGGATGCTTGTTTCCGGTCCAGGGAAGACATGGCTTGGCAGTTCCGGCTGGACTGTTCCCATGAGGCACAGGGTCAGACTGATTTGCATATGGCCATGTCTGAACTGGGGTGGTGGAGTGAGCTAAAGAATGATGATGGATTAAACCCAGATCAGTTGACTGGGGGTGAGTGTTTGATTGGCTCAAACGTTCCGTCCATCATCCCCTTTTGTATCGCTTTGTTCGCCCTAAGTTGGCGGGGGTATGCCCAGACGTGGGTCCCTTGCTCACTTTGCCACTGGATTCAAGCAAGCCTGGCTGATGACGGCTGGAATGCCAGAAACCGGTCCTAGGATGCTTGTTTCCGGTCCAGGGAAGACATGGCTTGGCAGTTCCGGCTGGACTGTTCCCATGAGGCACAGGGTCAGACTGATTTGCATATGGCCATGTCTGAACTGGGGTGGTGGAGTGAGCTAAAGAATGATGATGGATTAAACCCAGATCAGTTGACTGGGGGTGAGTGTTTGATTGGCTCAAACGTTCCGTCCATCATCCCCTTTTGTATCGCTCTATACAGAGGAGCTGAAGCTCCCCCCTGGACCTCGATATTGCCATACTTGTAGTCATACCTAAGGCGGAACAACCTGTAGACTGTTACTCCACATGCCACCAGATTTCCCTTATCACCATAGACATCAAGATCTTGCTGACCAGGCTGAGTTGCACTCTCACCTACCTCAAACACCCAGACCAATGCGGTTTCATGCCGGGTAGGAACACCCGCACTGTATTCGGAGGATGCAGCAGGCCCTCTCTCAGGCATACCAACTGGAGGATGATCTGGCCTTTCTTCTTGTGGATTTTCAAAAGGCATTTGACACTGTCTCCTGGCCGTTCCTTGAGGCCATGCTCCAAAGGGTGGGCTTTGGACCCACCTTTCGCAGATTGGTGGAGCTGATATACAGTACCCCCCGCTCAGGTTCAGGAAAACAGGTTTCTCTTCGCACCTTTCCTGATCCGCAGAGGAACGTGTCATGGCTGCCCCCTATCCCCGCTGCTCTTTGACCTCCACATAGAACAGTTGGCGTGCATTATGAGATGTGACACGCGGATTTGGGGCTGGCAATGGGGGGGGGGGGGTGGCAAGAAGACCAAATTGACGTGTACAATGTCCTGCTTTTCCTTAGTGAGCCACAGACGTTGGGTCCTAGATGCCTTGAGATCCTCCGACTCTACGCAGAGACATCCCGTCTGTGCATTTATGCCAGCAAGTCTGCTCTAGTGACGGTAGCTGGTGATTCTGCGGGATGATATTGGTGCCCGATATTCCAACCAAAAGGAACTCCTTTATGTACTTGGGGATCCACATCTTCTGCCTTCCAGACCTGGCCTGGTCCCTCAACTTCCGCCCTCTCGCATTGGCGCTAGACCGCGACTTGTGCAAATGGAGTCGCTTGTCATTTAACCCGATGGGGCGCATTGCAGTGTTTCAAATGATGTGTCTTCCCCTATATCTATATGTGTTGACGAATTACCCTCATCAATTCCCTTGACGTAGTTTCACTCCTTAACTTTGAGATTAACATACTTTGTCTGGGCAGGTGGGCGGCATCATGTGGCTTTTGCTTCAGCTCGCAAGTCACCATTTGATGGAGGCCTTGGCATTCCAAATCTCTATGGCTATTATCTTGCAGCACACCTGGTCCCTGTGAATGAATGGTTTACCGGGGGCTGGGATGATCCCGCACATCAACTCGGATTACTCCTTATAGGTCTTGATGAGCTACTTGACCTGCTTTAGGGTAGTCCCCTATTCTCCACGACACACTCCTATACTCGAGTGACGCTGCTCTGTTGGAGAGTGGCCGTGCGCCCCACTCAATGGACTTGCTGCGTTATGGTCATGACAAAGCTGTGGCGCAGTACCTGGCTGGGTCAGGTGGCGGGCCTTGCGGGCTTCTCCCATTGGGATCGCATAGGTATTACTTACCTGGGTGACATTCGCCAGCGGGAGTCCCTGATGTCCTTTCAGGAACTGCGGGCCAATATGGCCTATCTCACATACAATTCTTTTATTATCTCCAGCTGCGCCATGCTCTGCTGGCTCACCTCCCGGTAGGCGCGCAGATCCAAAATATTGCCCCTGTGAGTTGAAAATCATGATGGGACGTTTGGACAAGGGTGCAATCTTGGTGCTCTATCGCTCTCTAATGATCAACGATCCAGATCTTTTCTTGCCCCTCAGTCATAGGCGGGAAGGCTGGGTGTGTGAGCTAGATGATTAGGACTGACAGAAGGCATGCCTCGCCCAGAGGGAACTGGCGATTTCTTCGCGCCTGCCGATGGTCCAGATTAATGATATCCATACGACATACTTGTCCTCTCAGTGACTGCAGCGGATGGGCCGTGCAGGCCAGGCCGTATGATCACTCTGCTGCGCCCCTTCTGCTGACTTCTATCATGTGGCCTGGTCGTGCCCGGCCTTCACACCTTTCTGCAGTGGGGTGGGCCTTGAGATTTCAGAGGTCCTGGGCCACCATGTTGATCTGGGCCCTAGGGAGGCGCTCCTGTTTCTCTTGGAGGGAGTTGGCGTTTCTCGCTTGGAGAGGATTTTCATAGGGGTGTCATCCTTGGTAGCTAAGCAGGATATTGCTCACTACTGGAAACGTCCTGAACCCCTACTGGTATTATGGCGGAGGACTAGTGTGCACACCAGGAACAACCAATTTACAAAGCTCGGGGATGTCCCCGGAAACATGAGAAAATATGCGGTGGATGGTGTACTTATGGACTGCCAATGTAAACTAGGAGACTATATGCTAGGAGACTACCAATGTTCAATGATCATGTCCAGAAGTATTATGTCACTTACATGAAAGTCTCAGTGGATGGTGCTTTGTACTGTTATACACAAAAAATGTGATTATTAAAAAAAATATATAGGTTCAGTAGAGCCTTTTTGCAAACGGGCCCAGTCCTATGAAATTATCTGCCAGTACAACACTAAATTCCAAAGTAAGAACATCACCAAGAAACCTAATTGCTAGGTAAAATGCTTCTAACAAGTGTTATCTTTCATTAATCTTAAGTGGGATCTGACTGAGCTCCAGCCAACCATGAATCGCTGCTCTAGTCTATTTACCATATAGCCCCAGAGAGCCAGAAATAACTAATCAACTACCAGCTGACAATTTGTCCACCAGCTCCTAGGATTTCCTACAGCCCATCTTATGCTGCACCAGACTTTTTTCTGACATATACCTAAAGAGTATTTAGCATCCTGAATGCCTATTTGCTATACTTCCTAATAAAACTTTGGGCTGCCTATCATCAAAAAAGCCAATTCGCTCTCATGAGCCCATCATGAAAGCTAAAAAGTGTACACCAATAACCATGTTTACCCCCCGACTCAAATATCACAATAAAAATCCAAAGACTTCGATCTGTGTTAGAGAAAAAAACCATTGTACCAGCAATCAAGTCCCATTCTCTCACACCCAACCTTTCCTATCACTCCCAAAGCAGCCTAATGGACTGTCCTTACCCTCTACCTTTCTCCTGTCACCTCTCCTGTCTCTTATCCTCTTATATTGATACTAATTAACCTCTCAAAACTTACTATCCACTCTTAGCTCTCACACATTCTCATTTCTCTAATATTTCCCTCAAAACCCTGCCACATCTTTTCTCTCCCAGCTATCCCAACTCCTGTTCTTCCACCCTTCACCTCTATACGAGAATGTATATCCACGTTTTCTAACTCATAATGCTTGCCACTCTCATAGGCCTACTCCAGTGAACCAAACATCACATGAGTCCTCCTGCTTTCCAGTTATCTCCCTACTTTCTCTATATCCTCTTCTTCGCCCTGTTTCTCTCTGAAGTTCCCCTAATTTCACCTCTATTATATCCCTATTTCTTCTCTATCTGATACCCCTTCCCAATCCTGTAAAATCACTTCCAACCATGTTTATATCTGATTTGAACTTCTTACCGCTGACTGACTTTTCACACCTGCCTTGAAACCATCTATGCACACTCAATTTTCAGAATCTTCTCATGTCCTCTCCACCAAATTTCAGAATGGTAGATCTATGAATAAAAATGATCTGCGCATCTAGGATAGATCTATGAATAAAAATTCTGAACATCCAGGATTTTGTGCTGAAATCCAGTCTTAACTTTCTATGAGTTACTAAAACATGGTTAATTGGTGCCCTGTCGCCCATCTTGCATGAAACCATTTCCACTGGCCGTAAGACTTTAAAAGAACAGCCTGACTAAAATGTTTGGAGGAAGAATAGCCAATGTCCACAAGGAATCCCTTTAGACCACTCAAATGGAAGAAATTTAAGCCCATTATTGTGAACAATTACGCTATGCTTTACCAATTTTCACTGAATCCTTCTATGGCTTCATTGCTAAAGTTGCCTAATATTACCCAAACCTCTACATACTTAGAGATTTCAACACATAGTTAAACCCTACTCATATCAAGCTAAACGTTGACTCCAACCCTGAACCAATGGATCGCCTGCTACTAGTTCATGGGCAAACTCACAGTACAGGACATACACTGAACATCATATGAGCCTCCCCAACTAGATTCAAGTAACTATAATTTGGATTGATCATCACCTAACTTGACATCTCATAACACAGCTCCACTGTACCTAACCCCCTATAGGAAGCATTTACCACGCAGTCTTTACCACGCATTACGACACAGGTCTTTACCATGCATATGCCTTTATTACGAAAATGTAAGTAAATATCAGGTAGGCAAAACCCCTTTTATGGTTTAGGAGTGGGTAAGGGTATTGGGTGGTAAAGGTGTTTTAGGGTTTAGGGGTGGGTAGATGTATAGGGTGCTAAGGGTATTTTTAGGGTTTAGGGGTGGGTAATTGTATTGGGTGGTAAGGGTATTTTTAGGGTTTAGGATGGGTAGGAGAATTGGGTGGTAAATGTGTCTTTAGGGTTTAGGGGTGGGTAAGGGTATTGGGTGGTAAGTATTTTTTAGGGTGGGTAGGGGTTTTGGGTGGTAAGGGTGTTTTTAGAGATTGGGGTGGGGAGGGGTATTGGGTGGTAAGGCTGTTTTTAGGGGTTAGGGGTGGGTAGGAGAATATGGTAGTAAGGTATTTTTAGGGTTTAGGGGTGGGTAAGGTTATTGGGTCGTATGGGCATTTTTAGGGTTTAGGATGCGTACGGGTGTTGGGTGGTAAATGTGTTTCAGGATTTAGGGGTGGGGAGGAGTATAGGGTAGTAAGGGTATTTTTAGGGTTATGGGGTGTGTAATTGTATTGGACGGTAAGGGTATTTTTAGGGTTTAGGATGGGTAGGAGAATTGGGTGGGAAAGGCGTTTTTAGGTGTGGGTAAGGGTATTGGTTGGGAAGTGTATTTTTAGGGTTTAGGGTCGGTAGGGATATTGGGTGGTAAGGGTGTTTTTAGAGTTTGCAGTGTGTAAGGGTATTGGGTGGTAAGGTTATTTTTAGGGTTTCGCAGTAGTAGTATAGGGTAGTAAGGTATTTTTAGGGTTTAGCGGTGGGTAAGAGTATTGGGTGGTAAGGGCATATTTAGGGTTTAGGGTGGGTAGGGGTGTTGGGTGTTTTTAGGGTTTAGGGGGTAAGGGCATTGGATGGTAAAAGTATATTTAGGGTTTAGAAGTGGTTGAGTTTAGGGGTCGATAAGTTAATATATGTATATGGATACACACACATATATACATATTTTTTATGTATGTGTGTGTATATATGCATATGTGTGTGTATATATGTATACATATATCTGAAAGAGACACGTTAGTGACAGATTCCTTACCTTAGAATATCCCCAGGCGTCAGGCTGGATCCGGAAAGTTTTTGCGTAGCAGTACCCTTGCGCGTCGGTAGGCGGCGTCGTGCGGCTCCGCGTCCGTCGTCGGCGTCGTGATCGCCGGGATGACGTCGCGGGCAGTACTTAGACGCCGCCCCTGCGCGCTGACGTCAGTTCTTCTTTTTCCGCGCCAGCAAGCGCAGATCCGGGAAGAGCAGTGCCCTAGTCATTTTTTGACTAACTTTTTGGGTGAATTTTTTCACTGTTTTTTCCAATCGACTTCAAGGTGTCGTAGGGATGCCCGGGTTTAAACGTTGCGGTGACTGTGCTCGGATGATGTCCATCACAGACCCGCATCGGGAGTGTCTCTTCTGCCTCGGCCGAGGCCACGACACGGAGTCTTGTTCCGACTGCCGGGCCCTCAATCCGAAAGCTTTGCGAGAGCGGCCTCGAAAGCTCCTCGAGGCCCGGCATTCGGCTCCGCGCAAGCCCCGGTCGCGTGAGAGGTCCAGGGGTCGATCGCGGAGCCCACACCGGTCGTCGGCATCGAAGTCTTCTTCGTCCGGTAAGTCCAAACACAAAAAGTCCAAAAAGCATCGTCGCTCTAGGACTTCGCCTCGCCGGTCTCGCGACTCGGCTGAGGCCCCTCCCGGCACCGTCCCCGCGGCCCCGGACATGCCTGAGGAGCCGCACCCGCAATACCCGTCCTTCCCGGGTTCGGGTGCGGATCCGGCCCAAGCACAGGACTTCCTGTCGGCCATGGCCCGCCTCTTCGGGCCTCAAGGTCCCTCCGGTGCGCCTTCGGGCCCCGCGGGCCTCTGATGGGGTTGCTCGCGGCGCGCCGACGGCTCCGGCGTCGCCCGTGCCTCCTGCCTCGATCCCGGCTCCACAACCCCCATCGACGCCGGTCGACCTAACGACACCTCCGCCGGCGCCGATGTCTCCGGTGCCGTTCTCGACGCCGCCTGGGGCTCCGGACGGCGTCGTCCCCAGTTCCTTCCGGCTCCGGACATGGACCCGGAACGACGCCGCTCGACGCCGGTTCCGGCGCCCGATGGGGCCTTGGGTCCCCAAACGTCCCCTCCTCCTCCTTATTTTGAACCAGAGGAGGACTGGGAGGGGTCTGATGACCCTCTGACCCAACAGTGTCAGTACGATGAGGACTGGACAGAGGGTCTAGGGGATGCCAGTGGTCTAGATACTTCCCCTGACACTGGCATGCTGTCTCCCTCCCGTGGCTATGGAGGAGGGAGCCAATTTTGCAACGGTGTTGCGTAGGGCGGCTGGGGCCTTACGTCTCCAACTCCCTACTGTGGCGGTCAAGACTAATATCTTGACAGAGGTGCTTCAGCCGACAGCCTCCTCTACGGAGACTGTGCTGCCGTTTAACGACGCCCTCACTGACGTTCTTTTGGGCGCCTGGTCCAAGCCCAACACAAGGGCTCCTGTGGATAGGAACGTGTCCCGACGCCATCGCCCAGCTCCGGGCGACCCCCTGTTTCTCTCTGTCCACCCCACTCCTGAGAGCTTGGTTGTCCAAGCCTCCGCTTCCCAAACCGCCTTCCCTACCGCCGCACCGGATAGGGAATCCAAACGCCTGGATCAATTTGGGAAGAAGGGTTTTTCTTCCTCCAGTGCTGGCTTGCGGTCCATCAACACCGCTTGTCTTTTGGGCCGATATACCCACTCCTTGTGGGATTCGGTGGCGACTGTCTTGCCTCAGTGTTCTGAGGAGGTCCAGACACTGCTTTCCCGCGCCATTGCGGAAGGAAGGGATGCGGCCAAATACACCATACGATGTGGCCTTGATACCGCCGACTCGCTGGGCAGGTCTATTGCAACGACGGTGGCGCTCCGACGCCACGCCTGGCTGAGAACCACTGGTTTTTCAGGGGATGTCCAGAATACTCTCATGGACATGCCCTTTGATGGAGTCGGTCTTTTTGGGGCCAAAGCAGACCATGCGTTGGAGCGCTTTAAGGACTCACGGGCTACTGCCAAGTCCCTGGGCCTTTCTGCTACACGCCCTCCGCTGACTTCTGCTTTTCGCCCCTATCGTGGCCACGGTAGGGGCGCCCGTCACGTCAGCAGCCCAGCCACCGGCCCGCGCAGCAGGCGTCTTCGCGTGGCCGAGGACGTGGATTCCGCCATGGCGGATCGGGCAACCAGCGTGCGGGTCAGGCCACCACCTCCAACCCGTCCGCGGCCTCCAAGCCCTCCTAGTCCCTCCTTTCAGGTGCACAGCACGCCAGTAGGGGGCCGGGTCCGCCATCACCTTCCCCACTGGCGTACCATCACCTCGGACAGGTGGGTCTTGGACATTGTCCGAAGGGGCTACTCCCTCCCCTTCGAGACCACCCCCCAGCCATGCCACCTCAATTCCACCGCATGTCAGGGGATCACTTGGTACTTCTGCAGAAGGAAGTCACGGCCCTCTTGGCCAAGAGGGCCATCGAGCATGTTCCGACCCCAGAAGTAGGGCGTGGTTGCTACTCCCACTACTTCCTGGTGCCCAAAAAGGACAAGGAGGACATGCGTCCTATCTTGGACCTCCGGAACGTCAATCGCTTCCTCCGGAAGGGGAAGTTCAAGATGCTCACCCTAGCTCAGGTCTTGACTGCCCTCGACCCTGGAGACTGGTTGGTAGCGTTGGACTTGCAGGACGCATATTTCCACATCCCCGTCCTGCCGGCCCACCGGCGTTACCTCCGGTTCACGGTAGGCCCCGAGCATTTTCAGTTCACCGTGCTCCCCTTTGGCCTTACCAGTGCCCCTCGGGTGTTCACGAAAGTGTTGGCGGTGGTCGCAGCTCATCTGCGCCGGGCAGGGGTTTCAGTCTTCCCCTACCTCGACGACTGGCTGCTGAAGGCGGGCTCGTCCCAGGCAGTCGTCTCCCACCTCCAGACTACGGCCGAACTCCTGCACTCGCTGGGGTTCTCCATCAATGTGCCGAAGTCGCATCTGATTCCTTCTCCACAGCTCCTTCTAATCGGAGCAGTTCTGGACACGACGCAGTTTCGGGCCTATCCTCCCGAACGGCGAGTCCGGGATATTCAGGCTATGATTCCGATCTTTCAGCCTTTATCCTGGGTTTCGGTACGGATGACCCTGAGGCTGCTGGGCCTCATGGCCTCCTGCATCCTGCTGGTCAATCATGCCAGATGGCATATGCGGGCTCTGCAGTGGGACCTGAAGTTCCAGTGGGCGCAGCACCAGGGCAACCTGTCCGATCACGTCCAGATCTCGGAGGGGACTGCAAAACAGTTGCAGTGGTGGCTCTCGAACCGGCAATGGGTCATGGGCAGATCCCTCTCCCTTCCCCAGCCAGAGCACACAGTTGTGACGGACGCGTCCCTTCTGGGATGGGGCGGTCACATGGGAGAGGCGGAGATCAGAGGCCTCTGGTCTCCGGGCGGAGTCCCGGCTCCATATCAACATTCTGGAGCTCCGGGCGATCCGACTTGCACTCAAGGCATTCCTTCCCTCTGTCAAAGGGAAGGTAGTGCAGGTGTTCACCGACAACACCACCGCCATGTGGTACTGCAACAAACAGGGCGGGGTGGGGTCGTGGACCCTTTGTCAGGAGGCTCTGCGCCTCTGGACATGGCTGGAACATCAGGGCATGTTCCTGATGGTTCAACACCTGGCAGGTTCCCTGAACACCAGGGCGGACGAACTCAGCCGCAGGTGCATGATGGTTCACGAATGGCGTCTTCACTCGGAAGTGGCGCAAGGACTCTTTCTACAGTGGGGAGAGCCTTGGTTAGATCTATTCGCCACCGAAGAGAACGCGCAATGTCATCAGTTCTGCGCGTTGGAATTTCCAATGCGGCACTCGCTCGGCGACGCTTTTTGTCACGAGTGGAGTTGCGGTCTATTGTATGCCTTTCCGCCTATACCACTTCTACCCAGAGTGTTGAAGAAGATTCGGCACGACCGGGCCCAAGTCATTCTTGTGGCTCCGGACTGGGCTCGAAGAGTTTGGTATCCCGAGCTACTCAGTATGAGCGTAGATCCCCCGATCCGTCTGCCTCTTCGGGAGGATCTTCTGTCGCAGCAGCAGGGGACGGTCCTCCACCCGAACCTGTCCAGTCTACACCTGCTTGCGTGGAGATTGAGCGGCGGCAGTTGATTCCTTTCGACTTGCCTCCCGAAGTTTGTGATGTGATTCTGGCAGCCAGGCGTCCCTCCACTAAGGTGGTATACGCCTGCAGGTGGAACAAATTTGTGGCATGGTGCACAGCAAAGGCTGTGAATCCCCTTTCTGCCCCTCTTTCTGAGGTCCTTCTGTTCCTTCTTTCTCTGGCCCAACAGGGTTCTGCCCTGGGTACCATCAAGGGTTATCTCTGTGCTATCTCGGCCATCCTCAGGCTCCCTGATCAGCCCTCCCTTTTCAAGTCCCCTGTTGTTAACAGGTTCTTAAAAGGCATTACACACCTCTTCCCTCCTGTTCCGTTTGTGATGCCTCAGTGGGACTTGAACTTGGTTCTTACCTTTTTAATGTGCGCTCCCTTTGAGCCTCTACATAACTGTCCTCTTCGACTTCTGACTCTAAAGACAGCCTTTCTGGTAGCCATCACCTCCGCTCGGCGGGTGAGTGAGCTCCAGGCTCTATCTTGCAAACCTCCCTTTCTGTCTGTTCATCCAGACAAGGTTGTTCTTCGGACGCGTCCGTCCTTCTTGCCAAAGGTGGTTACTGCCTTCCACATTGGGCAGACCATCACTTTGCCTACCTTCTTTCCGCCTCCGCATCCTTCCAGAGAGGAAGAGAGGCTCCACCGTCTGGACCCAAAACGTGCGCTCTCCTTCTATATCGACCGCACCAAACACTTCCGGGTGGATGACCAGCTCTTTGTTGGCTACGTGGGCGCCAAAAGGTCGGGCGGTGCACAAACGAACCATCTCCCGCTGGGTTACCTTGTGCATCCAGACCTGCTATTCTTTGGCTAAGAAGGAGCCTCCTGTTGGGCTGCTTGCCCATTCCACCAGGGCAACAGCTGCTACCACGGCCTTAGGCCGCGGTGTTCCGCTGCCGGTTATCTGTCAAGCAGCTACGTGGGCCTCGCTGCACACGTTTACAAAGCATTACTGCCTTGACAGTCAGGTCCGGAGGGACGGCTTCTTTGGCCGTTCTGTCCTCCAGGACTTCCTTGTCTGATCTTTGTTCGCAGACCCACCACCGGGGTTGGTATTGCTGGGGTATCTATTCTAAGGTAAGGAATCTGTCACTAACGTGTCTCTTTCAGATGCACAAGTTACTAACTTGTGTAACGATATATCTGTAAGAGACAGTAGTTAGTGACAGATTCCTTACCGCCCCACCCATCCTCCCCGTTCTGCGAACTGATTTCTAGGGTTAAGGACATCCCTTTCAGGGCCCTAGTATTTTTCAGACACCTATGTCAGCTTCTTGCATGGCTCTGCGTTCCTGGCGCGGAAAGTCGTGTACAGAACTGACGTCAGCGCGCAGGGGCGGCGCCTAAGTACTGCCCGCGACGTCATCCCGGCGATCACGACGCCGACGACGGACGCGGAGCCGCACGACGCCGCCTACCGACGCGCAAGGGTACTGCTACGCAAAAACTTTCCGGATCCAGCCTGACGCCTGGGGATATTCTAAGGTAAGGAATCTGTCACTAACTACTGTCTCTTACAGATATATCGTTACACAAGTTAGTAACTTGTGCATATATGTAAAGGGTTTTCACTTACCTGATATATATTTATATTTTCGTTGTAAAGGCTTACATGGTAAAGACTCGCTTGATAAAGGCAATGCGTGTAAAGGCATTGCGTGGTAAAGGCTGCGTGGTAATGGCATGAGTGGTTCCGTCATGCATCCACCCCTTGTTAACCTCCAACATGGGTTTAACAGTTTGAGAGTTCTATGATGGTCTACCCATTTTCTTCCATAAACCTATACCTTCCAAGTCTGTCTCAACAAGTAATTCCCCTAGAAGGCCTTGCTGACAGAGACTGGAAATAAAATCACTAAAACAGAAAGATCCTCAGAAGACTATGGAAACAATCCTTCTGCAATAAAAACAAAACTGCTCTCCATCTATAGGTCCACTGTAAAGAAAGCAAAAAGAAAACACTACTCGCAGCAAGTATCAACAGCAGCCTGGCTCTTATAGACCAATTTCACTTTTGAATCTAGATGTGAAAATCCTGAGCGGGATATTGGCTGCCCGGCTTTTCCCGCATATGTCCCACCTGATACACACTGATCAGGCCGGGTTCATCCCGAGGCGTAACACCACTCATATTTTGCAACTCCTGGAGCTTATCTGGCATGCTCCTTGTCTTATGGAGGATGATTATGCCCTGGCACTGCTCGATATACAGCAGGCTTTGATTCTGTGCAATGGTCATATGTTTGGTTGGTCCTACGGCAGCTCGGAGTGGGCCCGGTTTTCCTCAAATGTGTCCAATTGCTTTATATGGCCCCTATCACCCGAATACGGGCTAGGTGTCTGGTGTCGAAATCGTTTGCACTAGACAGAGGCACCCATCAAGGTTGCCCTTTATCGCCGCTCATTTTTGCGGCAGCTATGGAGCCACTGGCAGCTGCCTTGAGGAGACAGATGGATACCTGGGAGATATCTATTGGGGACACTAAACACGTGGTCTCCCTATACGCCAATGATACCCTGGTATACATTCGCCAGCCGGCACAGTCGGTGCCCGTCCTCCTCAACATGTTGAAGAGGTTTGGAGAGGTTGATTCCGCTGGGGATGTTAGCGGTGGGGCCGAGGGAGCAATGCATATATTGGGGCTCCCCTGGGTGACCGAAGGGACTAAATACCTGGGGATCCTACTGGCACCTACAGCTCCCTCTTATCTAGAACTCAAAGTGGGGAGAGGAGTGGAGGGTATACGTGGCTCTAGAACTCAAAATGGGGAGAGGAATGGAGAGTATACGTGGCTCGATTATGGGTCGAATAGCAATTGCAAAAATTATTATCCTGCCTCTGTCTACGCACTACAACACTCACTGTACAGAATCCCCGGACACTATTTACAAACACTGGATGGGCTGCTGGTGGATCTCCTGTGGGGCTCCAAGTGCAAACACGTACACTTAACGTTACTGGGAACATGGGGAGGTGGAGGGCTTGAGCACCTGGAGCTCTACTACATGGCCTTAGCTCCAGCACGTGGTCCATTGGCCGGATGAGCACGACAATTGGGAAAAGAGCCTCGTGTCGGGCACGCATGGTGACCGTTCCCTACCAAAACTCCTGATGCTTGGCGCTGGAGTCTCCACTTTCTTCCCCTACATTATACAGCATGTGGCCGCTGTTTGAGAGGCTGTGGTATGGAGGGTGGTGCTACGAGCACCCTACACCCCGGACATGCCACTTTGGGTGGTGAAGCCCTTCCAGCATACAGCAGACTCAATGTGAGTGCGGAGATGGAGGGAGGGCGGGTGCCAAATGATGGGAGACCTATACGGCAATGGGCGATTTATAACGCAGGGATATGGCCCAGGGAAGGCGCTTAGTATTTCACATATACCGGGCGCTCCAAGGTGATATTCCGGGTGGGACTCCTCCGGTACAGGTGAGGTGGGATGACGCGGCTGGGTAACCTCTAAGGGCGCGAGAGTGGACAAGAGTTCATGAGGGTGTCCGGGTGTAAGTTCCAATGCACGATTTAAACTCGTTCAATATCATTTTGTACATCAGACATACCTCACCCCATAAATGCTGAGCAGAATCTATCTGGACCGTTCAAGTGCATGCCCCCTGTGCAGTGAGGCAGAGGCTGCATTTCTGCATATGGTCTGGACCTCTCCTGATTCCATATTGGGAGACTATACTTGCACGTCTGAAAGCTGCAACAGGTTGGAAAGTGCATAGAGAGGTTCGAACAGTGTTGCTGGGGCTGCTACCTGCCTTAAACACAAGAAGCTGAGCAGACGATTTGCCCTCTTGGGGCTGGTGGTAGCGAAGACGTATTGCGATAACATGGTTGCACAGCGCGCCCCTACTGGCTGAGACATGGTTGAGGGGACATGTGTGACTGGGCGACCGTGGAAGCAGCCCGCATGAAGCATGACTGAAAAGACAAAAAAATTAAAAACAATCTCAGGACATGGGCATCTATGCTGACGGATCTACGGGACACATGGGGCCCAGGGGTGCCGGAGGTTCTGACTGCATAGGTAGCGAGAACACCCCCTATGTACTGACCGATGGATGGTTGCTGACAGAGACACCCTGGAATACCTAGAATACAGATACATGATACATTTGACATAGACACAAGAGATCTTGACACGAAGCAGAGTGGGGGGGAGGGGAGTTAATAGGTTCTAAATTGGCGTGGGAATCTGTGGACAGAGCTTTGGGAAAGGAACCCCTACAAAATGTATAATGTGACTACAATGGATCGTCACTGGCACCTTCCTGCTTTCAAAACTGTCTGTCAATGATTCATAAAAGCCAATAAAGTTGTATTTAAAAAAAAGTATCAACAGCAGCATGCTCAACAACAGACCTTTATGCAATAATGAATTCCAGAACCCAGAGTACTGTTACTTGAGTTTGAAATCCTTTAAAAAAACGAAGACAAGAGGTGTTTGGCAAAGCAGGAACCGTTTGTTTAATTAAACATTGTGGCCGAGAGAACAGTTACTGGCACGAGGTCTGAGGACTGTCTCAATTTACAATCGGTATATGTCCTTCTTTTATACAACCAGTACACAAAAGAGGAAAAGCCTCACAACTGATGAACTCCTAACATTTTAAGAGGTCAAATTAACTGGTCTCCTATATCAAAGTGGAAAGTGAATCAGTGTGATCTTTGCATCACTTGGATATATTAGTAGGATCCTCACCCACTAGTACCCCAAGTGGCATGCTTCATCATCGGATCCTCACCCACTGCACCTATTGTGAGTGGGTGGTCTCAACGCAGTTTGTAAGTGGAGCTCTTACTAAAACCTGAGTGCAAGTTAAAAAAGCCTTCAGGATCCTAATTCTTGTTTACTAATAAGGTGCTTTAGCTAGGATAAAAACAGTGTGATGTTCTATGAGTGCAATGGCCCCTAACATCTATAGCTCAGTATGGTCGACATGTTTCAGCCTGTTACAAGTGGCTTTCTTCAGGACCGACTAAATCCATAGATTTTTTTTACAGATTGTGTTACATATCAACTCCTAATGTTGGTTTACACAGTAAGCTAAACATGAAACATGCAGTCATACAGACCATATAGGACGTTTTCCCTCTAATGGTCTCTGAAATAGAAATCACAAAAGCATTTTTATTCAGGGGTGAATCACACCTCTGATCCTGTAGTTGTCTCATGCTTATTCACACTTAGATTATCGTGTGCCAAACGGGGCATGCAGACACATGAGTTTGCTCCCAGACGACAGACAAGACATATATATACACATATATATACACACACATATATACACACACATATATACACACACATATACACACACACACACAAATAGCGAGTAGTGATAAGCATGCACACACCAGTGTATTTCAAATTTTTTTTGTCATGTCTATGACACCTATATGAATCCTAAAAATTCAAGCTCCGTGAGGTAGTGGGGATGGGCCGATCCCTGCTATCACACTCGAAGAGAATAGAAAACACAGGGGCATATTTACAAGTAAGTGGAGGAGCACGGGTTTGCTTCAAAATTGCTAACGCCGCGTCTGTCACTTTAGAAATGCAGGGATACTCCGTGTTTACAATAATACAACCATAGTGCAAAGGTGCCTGCATTGAGGGAATGGTTGTTTATGTGCAGGAAGGTGTCCCTCCCTACAGATAAACAATCCAGAATGGCAATTTGCAACTCCTATGTGTGCTGCATTGTGCAGCACACATAGAAGTTGCAAATCATCATTTTTTTAATGATCGTTTATGTGCAGGAAGGGACACCTTCCTGCACATAAACAATCATTCATGGCAATTTGCTGTTTCTATGTGTGCTGAACAATGCAGCACACATAGAAACAGCAAAAACAAGGAGAAATAAAGCATTTCTCCTTGTTTTGCCATGTTAAGACCAGACTTTCCTTGGTCTTAAATTTGGTGCTGCTTCCTATTTACGCCACCCTTGTAAATAGGGGGCAGAGTCAAAATCAATGGGTGTTGCGGCGGAACGCTCACCACAACACCCATTGCCCATCCCTTTCATGCTAAGTCTAGTGTGAAAGTGGGCCTTATTTACAAGGCAGCCTTTTAAAGGCGAGAAGGGCGTGTCGAGTTATGTGCATGTATCGAAGGTAATAACAACAGAATAATCAGTGATGTTTTTAAGGATAGGGTTTTATAACAACAAAGCATTATGGATAATGTGGTCCTTTTAAATGATGAACTATGAACGGTGAAAACAAATATAGATGCAAAAAGACCAAACTTAAATTGATTTTACAGTGCATCAAGCTGTTTAAGTATTCACTGTTTTCATGTTAAAAGTTGAAATAGGAGTTGGAAGACAATTTCTATCACAAGTCCTTCCTAAATGTTTGAGGTATGTCACTATACCAGTTGTCCTTTCTCACTGTTGGTGTATGAATATTTAAATACCAAACAAGTGACCACTCATGTATCAGCATATGATTAAGACTTGTGTGGTGTTGAAACACGTTATGCTGTCTGCAGTGCCATCCTTTAAGAACTGTTACCAATGGATTGGTTGGTGGGCCTGTTTACACGTTTTTGGAAGATGATGGATGTGTTTTCTTTTGGAATATATATATATATTTTTTTTTTCACTGAAAAAACCAAAGGTTACAGGGACGTTAAAGTTAGGAAATGGAATAAAAAAAACCTTCACTGAAAAAACCAAAGGTTACAGAGACGTTATAGTTAGGCTCAGGTTTTACTCGTACAAAACCAGTGAAATTTAGCAGTTATAGTTAGCTGAGCTAACTATAACTCACGCCCCCACAATGCACTGCTTATGACCTAACTTATATCATCACTCATGACATGGTCAGTGATCTCACTGATGACATCTCAAATGACATCATCCAATGACAGAGTGTTTTTAAAATGTTTATGAGTGTTCAATATATATTCCAAGGTATAATGGTGAATCAGTGGGTGTATGAGTGCCTGTATGGATGATTCCGTTGGTGTATGACTGACTGTATAAGTGAGTTATTGGGTGCCTCAGTGAATGTATGGGTGGGTGACTAGGTTCTGTGAATGTATTAGTCTGTCATTTGGTGTCTAAGAGGCTGTATGGGTTGGTGAATGGGTACGTGAGTGGCTGTATGGGTGATTGATTGGTTGTCTGAGTACCTGTAAGGGTGTATGAGTGTCTGTGTGGGTGGGTGAGGGGGTGTGTGACTGCCTGAATGAGTAAGTCAGTGCCTGTATGGGCTAGTGAGCACGTCTGTGAGAGGCTGTATGGGTGACTGAGTGTATGGCTGTGTTGGTGAATGAATAGATGTGTCAGTGATATATGGGTGAGTAACTGCATATGTGAAAGGCTGTATAGGTGAATGTTGGGGTATATGAGTGACTTTGTGTGAGTGATTGTGAAAGTGGCTGTATGGGTGAGTGTGTGCTTGTGTCAGTGACTGTACAGGTGAGTGAGTATGCATTAGTATCTGTATGAATAAGTGAGTGGGTGTGTGAATAACTGTACAGGTGAGTAAGTGGCTGTGTGATGGACTTTGTGTGTGAGTGAGTAGGTGTGTGAGTAGCTCTATGGGCAATTGACAGTGTGTGAGTGGCTATATGGGTGTATGAGTAGATATATCAGTGGCTGTATTAGTGAGTGAGTGGCTGTATGTTCGACTGATTGAATGTGTGTGTAGACCTATGAATCAGCGAGTGGGTGTGTAAGTACTGGTATGGGTGTGTCAATGGTTTTGAGAATGGTAGTGTGGAAGTTGGAGTGGGTGTATGAAAGGTTATATTGGGGTATGAGTGGGTGCGTCAGATTCTGCGGATGATGTCATGAGTGATGTCATTTGAGATGTCATGAGTGATGTCACTGATCATGTCATGAGTGATGTAATATGTGAGGTCATAAGCAGTGCATTGCGGGGGTGCAAGTTATAGTTAGCTCAGCTAACTATAACTGCTTAACTTCACTGGTTTTGTATAAATGAAATCTGAGCCTAACCATAACGTCTCTGTAACCTTTGGTTTTTTTCAGTGAATTTCTAATGTTTTTCAAATTCTATTCCCTTGCTATAACATCCCTGTAACCTTTGTTTTTTTCAGTGAATTTCTAAGGTTTTTTAAATGCTAATTTCTAACTATAACGTCCATTTAACCATTGGTTTTTTCAGTGAATTTCTATGTTTTTGAAAATTCTATTTCCTAACTATAAAGTCCCTGTAACCTTTGTTTTTTTTCCAGTGAATTTCTAAGGTTTTTCAAATTCTATTTCCTAACTATAACGTCAATGAAATCTATGATTTTTTTATTGAATTTTAAGGTTTCTAAATTGTATTTTCTATCTATAATGGCTCTATAAAGGTGTATTTTTATACCCATGTATTTTCTTCAGTGGATTAATAAGCGTAGTTCTTGTCATGTAGTCCGTTGGCCGACGCGGCCCCGCCCACTCCGCTAAACGGCCGCACCGCCGCGGAATTGTCGCCGTGGTTAAGCGGTTAACATTACAAATGCACCCTTATTTCGCGCCCCTATTTTTCGGTCCCCACTGCACGGATCACCCCCAAACTTTCCATGACACACACAACCTATTTTGACACTCTTTTTTGGAAAAGTTCATGCAGGTTGGTCAAACAATGCCAAAGTAATAAGCAAGACAAAAAATGCTTTTCCTATGGAAACTAGGTCCTATCTATAACTACCTACTGGTTATTTATATCTATCTATCTATATCCATCTATATCTATATATATATATATATATATATATATTCCAAAACGAAGTGAAGAAACAGCACTTCACGAGCCCACTGGTCAGGTATCATCAATTGTTTATTGTTGCATGACAAGAAGACGCGTTTCGACCACGTCCGTGGTCTTGGTCATCTGACCCCAACCTGGGTCTGACCCCATTAAATAATAACATGGTGATTTGCTACATCACGTGACAAGTGATGGACATAGAAGAAATATTTACAAGTTAAAAAACAAAATATATAGACATCATGTTGAGTCATTGTTTTGTGTTTAAGGTGAAATGTGAAAGTACAAAAGAAGTGATTTTGGTGTTAACTACTGGTGAATAAATGTTGGGACATCGCTATTGGAGAATGGTGTGTTCTCGAATCATAACCATGGTTGTCTTAGCCCTGACAATTGTTATAGTTAGTGCTGTGAATGGTGTCATGGTGCTTGCTTAAATATGTTGGTTCATCAGAAATAAGCTGGGAGTATCAACATATGGACAGTGGTCCAGTGGGTTTGGGGAGGGGAAACCCTGCGCTGTGGCATCATGTAGCCCATGTCTGGTTATATATCAAAACCACCACCGGGTCCTCTGAAGAAACCGGACACCGACACTGCTGGTTCAGGTTAATTCAAGTTTATTTTCTTCAAATACTGTGCTGTTGTAATGCGTTTCGACAGGGTCCCCTGCCTTGCTCACACAAAGAGCTCAAACTTTCTCCTTTCATAGGGAGTGCTGGGTCACATGGTGTCATAGACAGAAACAGCATACTAAAAAGTCGTAAAATGTATCACTGCATAAGTTCAACCGTTCAATAGCATTACTTATTTCTTTTTCAAGCCTCTTAAAAGGTAATTTTTTTATATGTTTTCATGTGTTTTTACATTTTTTATTTCTTATTTAAATATTATGTTCTTACTATCGGTTGCTCATGTCGCCACTAAACAATCCAATTGCACTGCATCAGCACAGCAAGTCCATAATTAACTCTATTGCACATCAAAGCTTGAAAGTTAATTGTCACAAAACAATCTAGCAAATGCTTTTAACAATTATTGTGTCTTCAATTATTTTTCACAAGTGTGTAAATTCCAGAGTCTTGGATCTACCAACTAGCATGTGGACCAAAAAAATAAATATCAAAGGTGGAAAGAGTTGTTTCACTCTATCCACGTGAAAACATAGGCATTCGGAATAAATTCCTTAATCGCCCCACAGTATCAATTGTGCCTCACAAAATAAAGTGCAAGTGCATATCAATCCAAACGGGTTATCCTTTTAGAGCCTACAATTAGTGATAAAAACTGATGACGCAAAGTGCCAACGCTAAGACAGATTCCTTGAGGGTTATTGATTTAACCACTGATGTCATGGCCAAAAGTGCTAGAGCCTAGGTATATCTAAAGTGCCACGTTTATACTTCTAGCTTAAAATCAACTTTGTATGATCTTTAGATCAAAATGGTCCTCATTCACTAACTATACATGATATCATGTGCAAAATACAGAACCATGGACAGAATTAAAGTGCTGGTGCTTAGTGCAAAGATTGTGGATACCCATCAATCCAAAAAGAGTTCAAACTATGCTGTAAACTAATACACTATAAACTTTTTGCCTCTTGCCCACTCAATGTTATAACTATTATTTTAAAATTGTATCAAATTATCTAAATTTCAAAGACATTAATAAAGTGCAAGTGTAACACTCTAAAAATTTGTTTCATAATAGCAGCAAGGGCTCAAGTAATACATTATATCCACTAATTCTACACTCTGTTTAAAAATGTCTCACCAAATTCATTGCACTAAATTCAGGATATCACTTGTTTCTTTAATCATTTTCTTTCTTATAAGCATGAGCAACTGATAAAGGACTTTTTCTAACATCTAATAAACAACGTAACTGCAGGACAGCGGGGAAGTGCTCTTTCTGTCACACCTCCTACAGATGAACATGTAAATCTTCATCCGAATTGAGGCCGTGGGGGATCTTGGTGTCAAGTGTCAATATATATCTTGACTCCAGCTGCCTCAGTTTTTTCTCCCTGTTGCCTCCTCGTCTATTTTTCGGGACTGAGTCAATCACGAAGTAGCCAAGTTCTTTAGGATCTCCTCCATGGACTTCATTAATGTGCCTAGCTACAGGGTAGGTCTTATCTTTGGTTTTTTTGGCCCTGAGGTGCTGAAGAATTCTGACATGGACCATGTGGATTGTGCTACCCACATGTAATTTGGGGGCAAGAATACTGAAGAACATAAACCACATGGTCACTCATACAATTAAAAAAGCGAGGTATTTTCCATGTTTTTTTTTTTTAAATGGTGAATTGATCTCTTTCATATTTAAACCATGTTGGCAAGCCTTACATTTCAGGCATTTGTTAAAACCTGGACTCGCCTTCAGCCATCCTTCACTTTCAGTCACCTCTGGGCTATTGACCACCAACTGCTGTCTCATGTTCTTGGCTCTTCGAAATGTTACAAGCGGTCTATGGGAGACGGAGTCCCCTATCAGGGGATCATTCCTCACTAGGTGCCAATGCCTATTCAGGCAATCTCTCACCTTGTCATGATAGGCATTGTACCCTGTGATCATCCTGATTGCGTCTTTCTTTTTACTTTTAGATTTCTGCTTGGTTTCATCATTTGGAAATAGGAGTGAGTCTCTGGAGATCCCATCTACTTTGTTAAGGGCCTGTGTTAACACTTGCTGACTATAGCCTCTTTCTCTAAACCTTTGTGACAGCTTTTCTTGTGCTTCTCGGAGGGCAGAAGGTTTGCTGCAGTTTCTTTTCATGCGAAAAAACTCTGCATACGGTATACTGAATTTAAGCTTAGGTGGATGGAAACTGTCTGAGTGCAGCAACGAGTTTCCAGATGTTGGCTACTTATATGTGCGTGTGTGTACTCTATTGTTCTTTATGAATACTTCCAGATCCAGGAAACATACCACAGTTCACTGATTGTATTAGTGAAGCGTAGGTTCAAGGAATTTGAATTCAAAGCAGAAATAAAGCCAATGGCCTTATCTCGTGAGCCTCTCCACAGTATAAATAAATCATCAATATACCGGGACCAGATTAAAATATTTTCTTGAAATTCAGTCGCAAACTCTACCCTAAGCACCTGTTCCTCCCACCAGCCCATGTGAAGATTCGCATAGCTGGGGGCGAAGCAGGTGCCCATGGCCGTGCCCCTTACCTCCCTGTAAGTGTCCTTACAGAAGAAGAAAAAATTGTTCTCTAGGCATAGTCTGGCCATAGTAAGTAGCATTTCAGAATGCTGGTACTGTTCAATGGGTCTTGTGTTGAGGAAGTGTCTAAGGGCTCTAAGGCCATCCTCATGAGCAATGCTCGTGTATAAAGATGCTACGTCAAGTGTAATCAACAAGCATGAGTCATCCCAGATAGTATCATTGACTCTCCTCAAAAAATCTCTGGTGTCCTGTATATAGGACGGGAGTGACTGGACAATGTCTTGTAAAAAATAATCTATATACCTAGAAGTTGCCTCGAAGAGGCTCCCAATTGCCGATATTATCGGCCTTCCAGGGGGATCATGCATATCTTTGTGGATCTTAGGGATTAAATAAAGGATGGGTGTTACAGGATCCTCAACCTTCAAATAGCCATACTCTCCCTCACTGATTAGGCCCATACCTCTCCACCTTGATAGTTCTTTATGGTATTTGTTTTTGACTTCTAGTAGATTACTTTGTGGTACTCTTAAATAGCACTTAGTATATTTCAATTGACTTCTAGCTTCGTTATTGTATTTCTGGATAGGCCATAGAACGATGCTCCTACCTTTGTCCGACTGTCGGACCACGTAGTCCTTCCTTGCAGATATCTTTTCCATTACTTGTGAATATAGTTTGTCCCTCTGTTTTATACCATTACAAAACTTTTCACTAGACAGTAATGCAATCGATTTCAGATCTTTTATTACCCTATCTGCAAATGCATCAATAGAGTCCTTTGGGAGGTTGGGGACAAAGGTGGATTTCTTTCTAAAATGGGTCCCTACATTCCCATAAATGCATAAATGTGAATGCCAAGTAGATCTGCTGTCTCCTTAAGTGTTGCAGATGCTTCGTTGTCATACGATCCTCTTTCAAGTTGTTCAAGATCTTGTAATAGGACTAAATCTCCTACTACCAGGTTGGAAGTTGAGGTTTCCATATTAGGTGTTCTGAGATCCCTGGTACTTGTTTGATTGATGAAAAGTTTCTTCAATTTTAACTTTCTCAAAAATTTGTAGAAGTCAATTCTTATTTGACCATAATTCAAGTTGGTCCTTACACAAAAAGACAGTCCCAGTGATAATATTTCGATTTCCTCATCGGACAGGACAAGATCAGAGAGGCTTATGACTGTTATGGCTGGGTTGCTCATTTGCTGTACTGACTGGTCTTGGTCTTGACTCCAGACCTTAGCTCCATGCCTCCTCTGTCTTCTTTTGCGCTTCCTTGGAAGCCTCTTCCTCTTCGCTGTGGTCTCTGCCTGGCGTTGATGGTCCTGTCCATACCTAAAAAACGCATTTCTTCGACCACTGTGGAGGGCTTGTCATCGCCTCCCTTATTTGTTTGAGCTCTTGATCCCTCTTCCTGGTCAGTGTCTAGCTCAGAGCTCCATTCTGAGCTAGTTTCCATAACTTGTCTCCTCTCTTTACTCTTACCGCCCAGAGTTGCACTATCTGATAATCTTTGGCGCCTCAGACTATCAAAACGTCCGGCAAAAGTACAAATTTGGCCCCTCTGGTAGTCTATTCTGTCTCTTGTGAATTAATTGGCTTTTCTCGCTTTAATCGTTTTTTCATGCTTAATAAGTTTTGCTTCCAGGTCTTTTTCAAATTAATCTACTACATCCGATTTTCCTATTTCCTGTATTGTTTGTTGCAAAATTTGTATCTCCTCTAAGATTTTATCACGATCTTTTTTGGCAAACTTTACCAGGATTTTCATCATATTTATAGATGAATCTGCACTATTGTTTGCCCACTCCTGAAGCACATCAGGATCCAGATTTTCAAATGTAGGAGCAATTAAAATCCTTAAACCTCGAGGGACTCTTCCCACTTCGAGGTATTTTTCTAATGATTTAATCTCCCACCAATTGGAGACCTCTGTACGTCTCAGTTTCTCTAGCCTCCGCATTTTTTCTTGAATATTGACTCCAGACGGGGTCTCACCCGTCGCCACTGATTGATTGTCACCACTTGTACTGGCAACGTTTTCATCGACGACTGCTCCTGCCGCCTCCTCTCTTTGCCCGACCCAGGCAATATATATAGTCTTGTCTGTCATCTGGGAGCAAACTCACGTGTCTGCATGCCCCATTTGGCACATGATAATCTAAGTGTGCATAAGCATGAAACAATTAAATGATCAAGGGTGTGATTCACCCCTTAACAAAAATGCTGTTGTGGTTTCTATTATTTCAGAGACCATTAGATGGAAAAAGTCCTTTAAGGTCTGTATGACTGCATGTTTAGCGTACTGTGTAAACCAGCATTATGAGTTGGTATTTAACACAATCTGTAGAAAATCTATGGATTTAGTCGGTCCTGAAGAAAGCCTGCTGACCCTGAGTGCTGAGTGGCACTTGTAACACGCTGAAACATCCCAACCTTACTGAGCTATAGATGTTAGGAGTCATTGCACTCATAGAACATCACACTGTTTTTATCCTAGCTAAAGCACCTTATTAGTAAATAAGAATTAGGATCCTGAAGGCTTTTTTTAACTTGCACTTAGGTTTTAGTAAGAGCTCTGCTTACAAACTGAGTTGAGCCCACCCACTCACACCAGGCTCAGTGGGCGAGGATCCGATGATGAAGATGAAGCATGCCACTGGGGGTACTAGTGGGTGAGGATCCTACTAATATATCCATGTGATGCAAGGGTCGCACGGATTCACCTGGTACCTAATCCATTTCCACTTTGAAAAAAAAAGAAAATGCTGTGGGGTACATGCTCACTAGAGCATGTGCCACGCTCAAAAGTGCCTGGCGGCCTCACTTTCGTCACAGCAAGGACGAGAGGTATCCCGGAACTGAGGGCAGCACCTGGCATATAATTAAAGTCCTTATTTAATTAAAAACAACTTATGTGGATGATAATAGCTCTTGGCAATTACCATCCACATGACTTGTAAATAGTGGTGGGTGGTGCCGTGGCGCTGTCTACTGCCAGGCACTTCTGGACTTAATATTGATATACTATTAGTGCACTCCCGCTGGCTATAAATTCAAGCATGATTTCGTGTTGGTATCGCAGAATTTATTTGATGTGTTCCAGAAATTTTTTCAATACGAGCACCTTTATAAATGCCGAACTGTCAATAACACATAGGACTTGAAGAGAAAATAAGTGAAAAAAGAATAAATGAACATATAACATTGTATAATAACAAATCACTAATAACCCTGAATAAAATGTCCTAAACCTTATTGTCATCCACAATTAATTCTCCATAGATCATAGAAACTATAGTTCATGTAGCCCCTTGTGTGGACAAATGTCCTTTGTTTGAAAACCTGTGGCTTCCACAGTTCACTATAAGTTTAAAGAGTTCTTTCAATGTATTCACGCTCCTCATAAATTCTAACGTGTCTAGGCATGTCGACCATGGGTATCGGGGACAATATTCAAGTGAGGTCTTTTTCAGAACAATTCCAATTTGTTTTTCAGGACAATATGTGTGAAAACATATTACTAATATATCTTCTGTTGTTATTACGTGATTTGTGAGAATAATAAAAAAAAATCATGCGAAGTTCATCCTTTACACAGGGAACAATGTGGAGGAAAAAATGAGAAATTGTACCTAAAATAATACCCTAATGAATGAAGTGTT
The DNA here is from genome assembly GCA_963921515.1 of Calotriton arnoldi. NCBI lineage: Eukaryota > Metazoa > Chordata > Amphibia > Caudata > Salamandridae > Calotriton > Calotriton arnoldi. The sequence goes on from CAWUFW010001169.1 coordinate 2,085,801, forward strand.
GGACCCACCACCGTGCACAACACGAGTGCCCTTGGTGGTCTCATCTGTATGTACAACTGTATCAATCATTCATAGCTGAAAGAAAACATAATATACAGATTGCTGATAGTCATATACTTTACTCAGTACTCACTCCCTAGTGCTATCAAACTTCTGGGCGGTTTGTAAACTGATTTCAGATTTAAAATAATCCTTGTACATTCCAATGGAGGTGGAAGCACACAAACACACAGCTAATAGAAAAACACTGAACTGATCCAAGATGTGATTGACAATATCTCAAGCCAATGGCTGAATTTTCTGAAACAAAAGAAGCCAATGACTGAAGAAGGCTAAGCCACGCCCTTTAGACTAGAATACAATATGTTTACAATGAATGTCTCATGTGCTGTGCAGGTCAAGCCTAATGAGAGCATGTGTCCATTGGTGGTGGCCTTATGGGTAGAAAAAATGCCAGTCCAGGACTCTGAGTGAAATAAGCTAATGCCAAAATCATGATGGCTAGATATGATATCCAGTTATATCCATACTGATTTAAACAAGAGGCTACAGAGCAAAATCCTCTGATTCTGAGAGTCTTCATTGGCAGTGTTGTCGGGAACATGAACATCATTCTTTCTGTGTTGTGGATGGTGTGGCCTCAAGTCTTTGATCTTTAAACAGGAGGCCTCTGATAAGCAATTTGTTTGCGATTCAGCAGGAAGAAGCTGATGTATTACTTAATGGATAACGTAATACAGTGATCCAAGATGTGCGTGGTCAGGGCCAATGTACTGAGTTACATTCTGATGGTAAAAGCTAGACCACAAACTTCCTTCTGGTCTTTCAAGGCCAGGGTATGGGGTTGTCTCCAGCCAGCACCAGCGCTTCCTCAGTATCTGTCCAAGAGGATGTGCTAAGTGGAAAACTGAAGTCCACACCTCTTGTACACTGGCGGACATTGTCATGACAGGGTTGAGCAGAAGAATGAAGATGGTGGTGGGGAGCTACCTCCTGTTCAACTAGTTTTGGTTTTGCTTGTTTTATGTTATGACTTTTCCTTATCTTAGCATGGTGTACACTTTGCACCCACGGCACAGACTCCTTGATGGCTTCAATTTCTCCTTTTATTTTGTGATTTGCCATTGTAGGGCAGCCCATGCTTCTGAATGGGTGACAGCTCTCTGCTTCCTGACATACACCAGAAGCTGAAGAGCCACTCTCTTGGGCAGACCCTTCCCTGAGCAATGTCTAGGACAACTTCCATCCGATTCTGCCTCTAGGGCAAGGTTTCAAGGAGCTGGACACTTCTGCTTTGTGTCGTTGCCCACTGGGACCAGTATCCGAGCGGAGACAGTTCACAAGCCATGCCGCGGGGAATGGGGTTGACAACTGATTATAGTTTATAGGTTCAGGTCCTTTGTCCTGAACTCTGCTTGAGAAAAGACCTGAAGGCTGTGCCTGGTAAAACCGTGTTGTGTGTTGTGATTGGATCTCCTCATTGATTTTATGCAGTGTGTATGAATTTGCTTGTTTACATAAGCGGAGGGGAACCTTTGACTTGTGGTTCGCAGGGATATGTGTCAGCTATAAGGTTATAGCTGATGTTGGCCCCTCTTCTCCCTGCGTGTTCCAGATCTGCTCTTCTGACTCTGCAGAGTTCCTATAGAATTTATTGTGAAGCCAAGTACATGTCTGGTACACATCAAGTGAATGAAATAGGAATTATCTTTTGTTGCTCTCTGGGTTGGGAGCAAACCAGTTCCATGGGGTGACACCTGCACAATGGAGTGGCCAAAGCCATGGCCAGGTCGACCATTTTGTACAAAGTAGATGGGCCACCTACTCAACCCCCCCAGCCGAGTAACTGTTTTTTTTACATACATACACACCCTACACAATACATGCATGTCTTATCTTCATGTTGTCCTGTCTTCCCATTTTACTAAGCGAGATCCACAAACTAAATAACTGCATGGATAAGTGTTCTGCTAACTTTTGGAAGATCGTATGACCAACTAAACATGAATATTTACCGTAGCATGGAACAGCCAAATTGATCAGATTAAAAAGGAATGTTATGTTCCTATAATTTAAAGGCATTCCCTCAGCTAATTGTGTCAATATTGTTTAAAAGTGGCATGTGAACTAGAGTCAAAACAGTTGTCTCTATACGTTTTGATTTATATCTCATGCATCGGACCAAGTCCTGAAGACCAATGCATAGAAAGATGCTTCAATTACCCAAACTGGCCTAAGAGCACAACTTTTGAAAGGTAGACCTGGCTACAGGAAAGGCATGGGGAGAAAACAAATGACGGATTTAGGCCCACATCTCTGTACTGGGGTGAATGTTTGAGATTGTGCAGCATTCGGTCCATCAATTGTTCTTTTTGCATTTGTCACTCCGTGTGGGATGGGTATGCCCAGACGTGGGTCCCTTGCTCTCCATGCCACTGGAGTCAAGCTAGCCTTAGCTGATGAGGGGTAGTACCCCAAAACCGGTCCAAGGAGGTTTGTTTCCAGTCCAGGGAGGACCCGGCCTGGCAGTTTGGGCTGGATTGTTCCCATTAGAGCAGGGCCAAGACTGATTTGCATAGGGCTGGGTTTAAACTAGAATGGCATGGGGAGCAAAATATGATGGATTTTGGCTCAGATCTCTTTACTGGGGTGAATGTTTGACATTGTTCAACATTCTGTCCATAAATTGTTCTTCTTGCATTTTTCACCCTAGTGGGACGGGTATGCCCAGACGTCGGTCCCGTGCTCTCTATGCCACTGGAGTCAAGCTAGCCTGACTGATGAGGGGTGAAACCCCGAAACCGGTCCTAGGATGCTTCTTTCCAGTCCAGGGAGGACCTGGCCTGGCAGTTCAGGCTGGACGGTTCCCATTGGGAGCAGGGTCAAGGCTGATTTGCATATGGCTAGGTTTAAACTGAAATGGCATGGAGAGCAAAAAATGATGGATTTAGGCCCAGATATCAGTACTGGGGTGAATGTTTATCATTGTTCAACATTCTGTCCATGAATTGTTCTTTCTACAGTACTGCAAACAGCAGAACTGTCTCATGCTGCAGAACTTGTTTGTTCTGGATCCCTTTCAAGTGCTCTTCTGAGGCAGCTTCTCAGACACAGCCTTTGTGTAAAGTGATGCTTCTTACAGCAGGCAGCACAGGGGCTGGCTCCAAGCAGGAGTATCAACAACATTAGCACAACGAAGTGTGAGATTCCTGCACTTGGCAGTCGTCAACCATCCGGAAGCACAAATCGGGAACAAATCAAAGGGCCGACCTGACCTAGGAACTTCCTTGCCTTTAACAACAAAAACTACAGTCCTATTCCCACAAAATGCCAGTGCTCAGGAAGAACTAATCAGTGGCCACCTGCTAACAAGTCTTCATGGTATTTCTCTGTGTCTCTGTCTCCATCTTCCTCATGTCATTTTCTGGGCTCCAACCTCCAGCCACAGGAATGCAGGCAATGCACTCCCACTGTCTGGGGTGGCTGCCCTCACACCCATCTTCCATCTTGTCCCCTGCTACACCAGGAGCATCCAAATGGATCCCACTTTTCTGTTGTAATTAATACTGTGAGCCCAATTTTAAGGGTGAACATCAGAAGACATCTGCTCTAGAATTTACAGAAACTCCTTTTCAATGTTTGCATTATTTACCACCATATATTCTCTCTCTCGTTGCTATAATCATGAGGGTACTGCTTCTTTCGTGTGAAGCCAAAGCTCTCCGTGTTTCCCTATGTGTGCGCCCAGCCATTACTTTAGATTGCCAACCCCATAGTTGATCAGCTGTCCTTGCTTGATGCAGTGACCTAGCCTAGCAGCGGAAAGACTATTGACCTGATTCTAGTGCTTCAAAAGTACCCATCAGAGCACTATCTCTCATGCAAATTATGTTGTTTCTTTCTGCAGTTTTGCATCCTCAGATGGCATGCTATCTCAGAAAGGCTCAATATGTTCCTAAAACTCTGCATGAAAGACAAACCTTGTCTTAAAACTTAAGATTCTCATCTTTTAGGACGATATATGAGCATGGCTACGTAATGTCAGTCTTCTCGAATCACCTGTAGTGGAGTGAATCTCTATAGAAAAGCCTATAGACCCGAATGCAATGTTGCCAGTACCAGGGGTCCTCAGTTTCAGTGATAGAGGGGTGCCTTTGCCTGGGGCTCTTAGTTCCAGTGATAGAGGGGTGCCTCTGCCTGGGGCCCTTAGTTTCACTGATTGAGGGGTGCCTCTGCCTGGGGCCCTTAGTTTCACTGATCGAGGGGTGTCTATGCCTGGGGCTCTTAGTTTCACTGATCGAGGGGTGCCTCTGCCTGGGGCTCTTAGTTTCACTGATCGAGGGGTGCCTCTGCCTGTGGCTCTTAGTTTCACTGATCGAGGGGTGACTCTGCCTGGAGCTCTTAGTTTCACTGATCGAGGCGTGCCTCTGCCTGGGGCCCTTAGTTTCACTGATCGAGGGGTGTCTCTGCCTGGGGCCCTTAGTTTCACTGATAGAGGGGTGCCTCTGCCTGGGGCTCTTAGTTTCACTGATTGATGGGTGCCTCTGCCTGGGGTTCTTAGTTTCAATGATGGAGGGGTGCCCCTGCCTGGGGCCCTTAGTTTCACTGATCGAGGGGTGCCTCTGCCTGTGTCTATTAGTTTCATTGATCGAGGGGTGACTCTGCTGGGGCTCTTAGTTTCACTGATAGAGGGGTGCCTCTGTCTGGGGCTCTTAGTTTCACTGATTGAGGGGTGCCTCTGCCTGGGGCCCTTAGTTTCACTGATCGAGGGGTGGCTCTGCCTGGGGCCCTTAGTTTCACTGATCGAGGGGTGCCTCTGCCTGGGGCTCTTAGTTTCACTGATCGAGGGGTGCCCCTGCTTGGGGCTCTTAGTTTCACTGATCGAGAGGTGTCTTTGCTTGGGGCTCTTAGTTTCAATGATAGAGGGGTGTCTCTGCTTGGGGCTCTTAGTTTCAATGATAGAGGGGTGCCTCTGCTTGGGACTCTTAGTTTCACTGATCGAGGGGTGCCTCTGCCTGGGGCTCTTAGTTTCAATGATGGAGGGGTGCCTCTGCCTGGGGTTCTTAGTTTCAATGATGGAGGGGTGTCTCTGCCTGGGGCTCTTAGTTTCACTGATCGAGGGGTGCCCCTGCCTGGGGCCCTTAGTTTCACTGATCGAGGGGTGTCTCTGCTTGGGGCTCTTAGTTTCAATGATGGAGGGATGCCTCTGCCTGGGGCCCTTAGTTTCACTGATCGAGGGGTGCCTCTGCCTGGGGCTCTTAGTTTCACTGATCGAGGGGTGCCCCTGCCCGGGGCCCTTAGTTTCACTGATCGAGGGGTGTCTCTGCCTAGGGCTCTTAGTTTCAATGATGGAGGTGTTCTGGCAAGATGCCACTATCTGGGACCCACAGTTTTAATGATAACGAGGTTCTGGCATGTTATCAGTGTCAGGGGTCCTCAGTTTTAATGATAGAGGGGTTCTGGCATGTTATCAGTGTCAGGGGACCTCAGTTTTAATGATAGCGGGGTTCTGGCATGTTATCAGTGTCAGGGGACCTCAGTTTTAATGATAGAGGGGTTCTGGCATGTTATCAGTGTCAGGGGTCCTCAGTTTTAATGATAGAGAGGTTCCGGCATGCTGGTGCTACCTGGGACCCTCAGTTATAATAAAATATGGGTTTTGGTAAGGTGAGGCTAACTGTGGTCCTGAGTTGGAATGCCCATTTGGTTGAGGAGCTGCACGAGGAAGAGGCGGGGTGAAGTACTGAAGCAGGTGTATAGTGGAAAGGGACCCTTGTCACATTTTTTGGTCCGGCCACACACAGAAACCTGTAGCAGACCTAGTGGAAACCATTTGTTTTTTGATTCAGACCTTTCTATTGATATACGACAAAGCACACCATTGCTTGTGTCAACATCTTCCTGTAAGTGAGACCAGTTGATCATTGGTCGTTGGTAAGGACAAGAGTTGGGTGACATTATATGATAAACAGCAATGGGTAACAGGAAAGTAATGACCCTTGTATCAAATATCTGTGTTGGGGCTGTCTTCCCATCTAATGGCCAATATTATTTGTTTGGGTGTTATTTGTGTTTCTCTGTCCATTACTTCTGCTATTTCTCTTTTAACCTTTTTCCCATAACTATGGATCATTCCGCACTCTTAAAACTGGTGCATCATAGCACCTTCTTATCTTTTACATTTAAGGCAATTACTAGAAGGGGTTGTGCCCATTGTGGAGTTGACGTCTGTTGTAATATTCACTATGGATGATTGTAAGCTGGACTAATCTATAGGTAGATCTAATTTCTATCTCTATGGGGGAGTTCTCCTAATACCCTTCTCTCTAGAAGGACCTCTCACTCCATTCCCAGACTTCCTCTAATGTTTCTAAGACTTCTTTAAGTTGAATAGATTTGTAATGTTGAGAGGATTGTAGGTTCTATTCTTCTTGGAGTTGCACAAAATCTTTTCATACGTCCATATTAATAATGTCTCCCTGTGCTGATATGCCTATAATCTCCCAATGGAAGAAGCCTCTTAGGAGGTCTACATCTCCCATCATCTCTCCAATCCATGATGGCTTTTTTGGGTCCTAGTCTTGTGCCACACCAGAGCAGTTGTTGCGAACTTCTAGACTTTAAGCATTGCCTTAGTTGGCGTGGCAGATGCTCAATCGCTTTCCAGTTCTGTTAATAGTGTAGCTATGTTTTGTTCCTCATTTACTACCTCTCCATTTTGATTGCTGGGTCTGAGTGATCTCTAAAAGCCCAGTCATTAATCATTCCTATCTACGAGGCCTCATGATAATATCTGATATTGGGGACTGTTGTGTCCTCCATGAAGACTGTCTTGCATTGGGTTGTTGATGCCATTCTAGGATTCCCACTATCCCATCGCAGTTGTTTCAACTCCCCTTCAAGCTCTTTTAAGAGGTCAACTGGTAGTTAATATGGACAATTCTACAATTTGTAATAGAAAAATGGCAGGGATATCCTTTAAAAGAGCGCCGCACTTCCCATTAATGAGAGGGGCGGCGTCCTCCACTGTCTTGGCTCCTATCTGAATTTATTCAGAGTTGGTCTACGACTTCTCCTTAGTAATGACTCTTTATCCCTTGGAATCTCTAGTACCAAATATATAAAGCTGACCTCTCTAGCTCTTAGGTGGATTGTTATCGTCCCTTCATTTTCCCACTCTCGGTTTGCAACAACAAAGACTTTTTCACCGCATTATTATATACCATGATTATTCCCAGAATTTCTCAAAGGCTTCCAATAGGGTTGGTGTTGTCCTATGCCACTGTGTCATATACAGAAGGATTTCTGCATATAAAGATATCTTGTCCTCCTATCCTATTTGTCATCTGAAACCCTTTATCTCTGGGTTCTATGAGATCCAGCAGAGTAGATATTCTACTGTTAGGGAAAATAGAAAGGGCGACAAGGGGCATCTATGCCTGGTCCCCTCTGTAGATGAAAAGTGTGTGATATTACTCCGTTTATCCTAACCCTCGTAATCTGGACAGTGTACAGTAGTTTGACCCACACCTGAAGTGTCGGGCTTCTGACAACTTTCTCTAGTACTCTAAATAAATATTGACATCTGATAGAATGAAACACCTTCGGTATTTAGACAAAATATCGGAAACCCAAATATCGTGGGACAGAGTATCGTGTCAAAAATATCGAGGACAAGAATATCGCGTGGGTCATTTTCTATACAACTCCACACATATGTACCTCGATGATATATATATCTTCAAGGTACATAGATCTGGAGTTAAGAATAGTAAATTTATACTTACCGATTTGCACTTACCTTCTCAATATTAGTTCCCTCGATATTTTTGACCCGATATTCTGTCTACACAATATTTGTGTTTCCGATATTCTGTCACTGATCCATGCCTTCCCAGCGACAAGGGACAAAATCACCCCTTCTTTTCCATTCTTTTCCCATCTTTATGTCCAATTTTGCACTCTTCTCAGATTTAGTCTGATAGATTAAAAAATTAATCCTGTTGGTCTGGTCATTCTGTTTACCATGATTAGCTTGTTCACCAAGATTCTAGCTAGCTTTATGACCTCTAAGTTTAGTAAAAAAGATCGGTCAGCAGGAGACGCACCTGGCTCTCAACCTGCCCTTTAAATGTATTACAACTATTATGGTTCTTCAGAGTGTGTCTAAGAAGTTTTCATTTTTCCCTAACATCTTTAAACATATTTAATCAATGAATCCCAAATAATGGGGTTAGTTTTTAAAATACATTTCCTGGTGGCCAATAGGACCCAGAGACGTTCCCGTTTTCAGTTTTTTGATGGACTTCTCAACTTCTTTCAGAGTTATTGAAGGGTCTTGTTGTTCCGTCTTCTCCTCTCCCAGTCTGGGGATTCAAATTTGTCAAGAGAAATTCAGATTTGGAGCACCAGCTTCACCTCCCTCATCTTATAAAGGTTTTTATAATATTTGGCAGATGTCTGGGCTGTTGTTCTATCATCTTTTTTCTTGACCCCCTCTTCATCTCTCACAGACTCCACCCATTGTAATCCCTCCTCTTTTTTTCTTAGCCATGATGGTAGTTTACTTGCTTTGTTTCCAGTCTCTTACAATTTCCTCTGGGTAGCCAGGTATTGGTTCTGAGTCTGATTATGAACCAAGTCTCTGTAATTTGTCCTTGTGGCTTCTACCTGTCGTTGACTCTGCTGATCTCCATGGGACCCGCACTATCACTTATCCACTTACCACTGCCTCATATGCCTCCCATAACGTCTCTTATTTTTCCACAGTGTCTTTATTTTCCTCAAAATAGAGGGCTGGGGCCTCCTTGAGTGCCTCCATCACCTTCTTATCCTGGAGGTACCAGGAATTAAGCTTTCATATCCTTCCCTCCCTTTGTTTGGTGTACTTCAAGGCTGAGAGATCCTAGGTTCCCCATGCCCTGAATTCTGCTTTCAGGACCCTTGTTAAATCCACGCCTGGGCTAAATATGCACTCTCGCTTGGAGTAGATGTGGTGTGCCCCCAATAAGTAAGACTGTTACGCCTCTCTTGGGTGTACTCAATAAAGCGGGCTGCTCCCGAACGACGAGAAGCACTAATGCACTCCTCCTCGTCCCCCTGCTGCTAAAAAAGAAAACCACCCAATCTCGCTCCTTCTCCGGGAACGCACTGAACATCTGGAATGCTCTCCCTAGGGACCTGCGCTGTAACTCCTCCTACCTCAGCTTTAAAAAAGACCTGAAACATCACCTTCTCAACAAATACTGGGGTCCCAAACCCCCCATCTTACCTTACATTCTGCTTCCCCTGCTTTGGTTTTCCTTTACTTACTTCCTGGCTCTTACCTCTACCCCCCCCTTTTTTTCTACATATCACCGTGTTTACTCTTACCTTACCCCCACTTTTTTCCCCACCACCCGTCTCATACCCTTACCCCCAGCTCTTTCTATAATCTTTCTCCGTCGACACTCTCTTCACTGCCCTAATTTGTTCGCACCCACTTATTTTAACTAATTGTGCTTTACCCGCTAATCCGTCCTGAATTCTTTGTTCCCCCCACATTACTTAATTTGTGAGCTGTGCCTGCGTTTTTGTTTACCGTGTAAAATCGCTCTTCTAGATAGCCTTTACTCATGTATAGTGTTTTTCTTTTCTCTGCCCCTTTTTAACTTAATTATGTATTATTTTTGCCTGTTTGAGTTTATTCGATGAACAACTACTGTACCTGTACTGCTTCTGATCATGTAAAGCGCTCTGATACCCCCGGGTCTAGCCAGTGCTATATAAAACCTTTCAAATAAATAAATACAAAATAAATACTCTTCTCCATACACAGTGCTTAGTTTGTAAGAGAATGAGTGTTGATGCCCAAGCTCTGCTCAGAAGCCTGTGGCCGGTGGAATTAAAAATCGTCACACCGAATACCCAGTCTGCTAGTGCTGAATCCACCTCAGGCCTCTTTAATCGACTGACAGACACTGCCTGCCCTTTTATATCACTCTTGCATATTCCTGCTTTTTCCCCTTTGGGCTCATTTTCCCATCCTTCTCTTCCTCTTTCGTTCCACTTTGTGTGTTTTTCTCTCTCTTGCCAGCGGTCAACCACCAGCTCAAATTAAGCACTGTCCATACATCTATTAAATATGAGCCCCTATAGAGGTACTTGCTTTCCCCTCATTTTATGACACTTCCATTATATTTGCCCCCACTATGTGCATGAATTGAACGTTTTGAGTGGCTAGGATTTCTGCAGTCAATTTGACCATCACAACAATACTCTCTGTATGCATGCTGTCCATGTCTTCATCTGTCCGTGTACCATTACAGTCTATAGTTGCTGGATTGCAATGCACACTAGAGGTGGAACAAGTACATCTTTAAGGCATGTATTACCTAAAATAGGGTTGCTCCGATGTCCTGTTTTATGTCTTCTCATATTTTCCTGTTTGGGTTAATGTACCTAAGGAACTTTAAGTTACTTTGCTCACATGATGAAAGCCACGAGACCCGGCTGGGCCAGACTGGCTGAAACATGTAGGGGCATATTTACAAGCCCCTATCGCCACAGGAACATCACTTTTAAAGACGCTCCTGTGGCGATAGGGGTTTTTCCTTATTTACAAGGTGGTGTTAAGCCACTTAACATTGCTTAACGCCGCCTTGTAAATAAGACACCCTTTCACACTATACTTCGCATGAAAGGGGTGGGCAATGGGTGTTGTGGCTCTGCAACACCCATTGATTTTGACGCTGCCCCATATTTACAAGGGTGAAGTAAATATGAGAAAGCGCCAAAATTAAGACCAGGGAAAACCTGGTCTTAATATGGTGAAACGAGGAGACATGTTTAATTTCTCCTCGTTTTTGCTGTTTCTAAGTGTGCTGCATTCTGCAGCACACATAGAAACAGCAAAACACCATGCATGATTGTTTGTGCAGGAAGGTGTCCCTTCCTGCACATAAACAATCATTTAAAAAATGACGATTTGCAACTTCTATGTGTGCTGCACAATGCAGCATACATAGGAGTTTCAAATCACCATTCTTGAATGTTTATGTTCAGGAAGGGACACCTTCCTGCACATAAACAAACATTCCCTTAACGCAGGCACCCTTGCACTATGATGCAAGGGTGCCTGCATTGCGCTAGGCAGCTGAATTTAGCACCAACGCAGGGATAAACGTGGGGGTGCACTGTATTATTGTAAATACAGTGCATCCCTGCGTTTCTAAAGTGACGGAGTGCGGCGTTAGCTATTTTGGAGCTAACCCGCGATCCAACACTTTTGTTGTAAATATGCCCCATAGACCGTGATTGATTATAGATGTAAGGGATCATTGACATATCCCCAATTTACATCCTCCTTTATTTATTTATGGATTTATTTATAGGTCTTATATAGCGCTCGCTAGACCCAAAGGTATCAGAGCGCTTTACATTTAAAAAAAATGAAATGAGCTTTACATGTACTGCGAGACCCTTAGATTCAAGTACATGCTTATATAGAGACAAAAAGAATTGTTAGGCAGTTAGGGTGGTTACAGTATGCGGACAAATAGAACAGCATGAGTAAAAGGAGTAAATTACATCTGAAACAATCAATCAACCGACTGTCGCAAAGGGAACCCAGTTCAGTTAACGTGCGTGTTATAGTATTTGTTGAGGAGGAGGAGTTTCAGGTCCCTTTTGAAGCAGAAGGAGGGGTTGCATCGGAGACCTCTAGGGAGTGAGTTCCATATCCTAGGTGCATTTCCAGAGAAAGAGCGAGTCTGGTCGGATTTCCTTTTCAGTTTGGGAGGTATGAGAAGTAGTGAGTTGGAGCTTCTAAGAGTTCTGGTTCTTCCTGCTTCACAAAGTTTGTTGTCTAGATAGCTGGGAGTATGTGTGTGAAGGGCTTTGTGGGTGATGCAAGCAGTCTTGTAAATATATCTTCCTTTGATGAGAAGCCAGTTGAGGATCTTGAGGGCCGGTGTAATGTGTTTAAACCGTTTAAAACCTGTTAGGAGCCGGGCAGCCATCTTGAGAACTGTTCTTAGGGGCGCGAGGTGAGTTTCAGCATCCCTGTGAAGATGGCATTCCCATAGTCCAGTTTAGAGAGAACTAGACAGTGTACTACTGTCTTAAAATCATCTGGGGGAATGAATGTTTGATTTTCTTGAGGAGTGTTAGTGTGTAAAGCGCTCCTTTGGCTGAGTTTTTGGTGTGGTCCTTCATTGACATGTTCAGAGAGCAATTTAGGGCATCCAGGTTCTTTGGCCGGTCTTGGATTGGTACAGGGTTATTTTTAGGAGAGATCAGTAATAGTTCAGTTTTGTTGGGGTTCAACTTTAAGTGGTTGGATTAAGCCAAGATTGTATCTTGATTAGTGGGCGCTGAGATATAGGATGTCACTGGGTGATTTGATTTTGTAGTAGAGTCGAGTGTCATCAGCATATAGGTGATATTTGATCCCTGCCTGCTTCAAGATGACCATCAGGGGTTCCATGAAGAGATTGAAAAGGGAAGGGGAGAGAATTGTGCTTTGGGGTACACCAACAGTAACTAGTGTGGGTTTGGAGAGACAGGTGTTGATTTTAATTTGTTGCGAGCGGTTTTGCATGTAAGATGTGAACCATCTTAGGACTGTGCCATTGACACCAGAGCGTATCTTGAGTGTCTCAAGTAATGCTGGGTGATTTACGGTATCAAAAGCCGCTGATAAGTCAAGTAGGCATACGTCACCTTCGTCTAAGGATCTGTGGATGTAATCTGAGATATTGAGCATGGCAGTTTCTGTGCTACAGCCTTGCCTGAATCCTGATTGGAAGGTCTCATGGAGGTTGAATTCATGTATATGTTGGTTACGTTGTTGTAGGACGCACTTCTCCATTATTTTGGCTAGGAACTGGAGGTTGGAGATAGGTCTGAGGTTGTTGAGATCATTGGGATCTGCCCCCGTTTTTTGAGTTTGGGTGTGATATGCCCTAGTTGGAGGGAGTCAGATATACCGCCTGAGGCGAGAGATGTATTGATGATTTTTGTCCAGAATGGGGCAATGATGTGGTTGAGATTTTGTACTATTGTGGATGGGAGGGGAACCTTACCCTGATTCCCAAGAAAGGAAATAAAGTCAACAAGGAATTTGAGGTGATTTTAATTACATCTTTTTCAGATCCCACTAAGCCTCACACTTAGAACTGCTCCCTCCCCTTGTAGGTAGAGCCTACAGTGACACACTAGGTGTCTCAAGTGCCGACCCGATGCTGAAGCATGCCACTAGTTGATTCTAGTGGGTGATGGTCTCTTAAAAAACTCTCTGAGACTCCTGTCTTACATAGGCATTTCTGGGACTCCACAATTTTTTGATTGTTGACCATACATCGATTAACCCAAACTCATTTATAAATTCAGCCAGTTTCATGTTAACCCCATTTTTCCCTTTATTTCCCTCAGCTCTGTTACTTCTGGTGTCCATAAAATTATTGAAGTCACCTACGAGAATGTTTGATGAGTCTGGGGTGTCCAGCAACATTTGTCCTACTTCTACCACCACCTTGTAGTTGTCCTTCCCACTTTCCTATCACTCCTATATATCAACTGTTGGGCTCTTGGAAGCTACCAACTCAAGTTCCTTTTTTAACAGTTTTGCAACCCACCAGGCCTCTTGCGAATCCTGCCACTACTACCAATGTGTATTTCCCGTTGCCGAGGGCTTTGCATCCTGTGCCCATAATATGTGTTTCCTGTAGTAGTACTACGTCTGCTAGATGCCTCCTTAGCTCCTGCTACGCTATCACTCTTTTCATTTTGTTTCCCACCCTGTTTACATTTGGTTTTGGATCTTTTAAAGACTACTTTTTGTTCAACGGCTAATTAAATTCTTTGATTACCTCCATATGGGAATCCTGTCTCGTTCTGATCTGACCCCTTCTTCAGGGGCGTCTCCTCCGCAATGGCGGAGGAGCGTCACCCCACTGGCTCAGAGCCGGCAGCTGAAAAATAAAACAATATTTTAAAATCATTTCATTTTTCAGCTGCTGCCTGAGCCAGCGCTGTAGGGAGGGGTGGGTTTAGGGCAATGGGAGGAGAAGGAGGACTGGTTGTGCACTTATAAGTGGGCATGGGTATTTGGCCGGCCGTCTCAGGCTGGCCAAACACACATGCACACTTAGGTTTCTCCATCCCAGCTGTATTGCACAGCCGGGCTGCTGAAACAGCACAGACTCCCTGTCCTGAGCGGAGCGTCAAAGCAGCCCGCTCATAGCATGAGAGCAGCGTGGGGATTGCACAGGTAGTCTGATGCTGCCCCAGTGCCTGCTGGGACAAGGAAGACAAAGGCACGACGCGGGAGGCGGCTGGCAGCTCCGGGTAAGTCTCCTTTTATTTTTTTAAAATTATTATTATTAAACCTACCCCCCTCCACCACAGGCTCCCCCTCCCGCGATCCCGCCAGGCACCCCCTTGACCCGCTCCACCACTGTTTGTTATTGGCGGCTGCCACTGCCCATCTTAGCCTGTAATGTCAACTCTGCATTTCTAACAAAACTTCCTCAACAAACTCTCCCTACCTTTTGTGTTGGCGGATTTGGAACTATTCCTCCCTAGTCCCTGGGTACACTTACTACCTCTCCCTCTACATAGACAACACTGCAGATGAAGTAGAAGAAATAGGGTCTAACTCTATGTACCACTGTCAGTTTTGCTGGGAAGAGGAGCATGTAATGTAGTTGCACGGCTTTTAATTTCTTTTTAACTTAATCCAAGGTCTTCCACTGCCTCAAGGTTCTCAATGGGAACATTATGTGAGCTGCCTCGTATGTCTCTTTGGATTGTTTTCTGGCCACTTACAGGACTGAGCCTTGTTTTCTGTAGCTAAGCAGGCTTGCAATCATGGGCCTTGGAGGGGCCACCAGCGGTGTTAGCGGAATTAGGGCTAGTGGGGCTCGCTTGAGTACGAAACACTGCGGCTTGTCTTCTTCTGCTATTGTTTGCGTTAGCCAGCCTTCCAGGAACAGTTCTCAGCTCTTCCCCTCCACCACCTCTGGAAGGCCCATTACCCTCAGGTTACTCCTTAGGACCATTCCTTCTGCATTTGCGGTCCTGTCTTTGAGATCTTTAGTGGTGAAAAGTAGGCCAGGGTGAAGTGTTTGTTACACTGGCGTAATCCAGCATAATTTGGAGCATTTCGAGTTACGCTTGTTAGGAATAATTCCTGAAATTCCACCACATCACATTACATAACTACTTCACTGTACCGTTAAAAATCCTGTAGCGGGAGAATGCGGACAATATGAACGGCCAGAACATGTTGTTTGCTGCACTTGTGATTTTTGTGCCCATTTCTTTTTTTGCCAAATGCATCTTTGCATCAAAAGAAGACACAAGTACACATTTCACACTAAAACAGAGCATTAAATGACATATTTGTATTTTGAGTCATTTTGGTTAAATTTGCGCAGAAATTTCATGGAATAACCCACAAAGCAAATTGTGTGACTTTTTCACACCCTAGTCTATAAGAAAATGGGTCACTTTTGCCTTTGAGCCACATATCTTCGAGATTGGACTCTCTTTCTTCCACTGAGGTGACCCTTTCCATCACATTTTGTAAGTCTTTACAGACCAGTCCCACATCTGGGCCAACTTCTTCAAAGTTCTCTTCTAGAGCCTGTCTGGCCTCCTGTATCGCCTGCAGTATTGCGTCCGTAGCCATGGGAACGGTTGGTCAGGCCTCTTGTTATCTCTCGCCTGTTGTGTATTTGTACATGTGTACAGATCTTCACTGGAATTACTTTGAAATAATAATATTCGGGTCCTGGAGCTGTCTCCATTGTGTTTTACCAGGTTGTCTCCTTTCATTTTTGTTCCCCCTTTAATCCAGGTCTGATCGTGCCTATGAAGGGGCCCAACCTTTGTATCGCCTGTTTCTTTTTATCTGGGCCCTGTCATATTTGAGTTAGGCGTCTCTCTATACCCGGCTCTGCTTTTATTATCCCCTTTCTTCCTTTCCTCGACTCAGGGGTCCCTTCTCTGACACCTGCGTCCTTGCTCATGCGGTCGTGGAGCCGGTGGCTCTGCCTCTGTTCCTCCTCTCTGGCCCGCTTGCTACTGCCTCTCCGTCCGTTTCACCTATTTTTCCACAGCCAGCTCCCCTGCTGCAGTCTTCTTAAGTATGTATGTGGGGGAGGGGGCGATCTGGCTGGGCGGAGGACACAGGCGCCCCAGTTTGCTGGTAGTCCCTGTCTCTCCAGTGCGCCTCCTGCTGCCTTGCCCCCTGGCCTCCAACAAGCTCCTACCCAAGTTCTCCACCTTGCTCTGTTGCTCTTCGGCCCAGCATCCACCTCTCCCTACCGCCTCCCTCCATTAGGACGAGCCTGTCCTCAGTCTATTGTGGTCTTCTAGCTCGCAGGGTTCTGGTGTCTCGCTCTGACCACTAGACGGTAGATCTTCCTCTTAGCATCCTTCACCATGTTTCTGGACACCATCTGCCTGCCTCTTCTTGAGCTGGGGTCTAGTTGCAACGTTTTCTCTCCAGTCTGGATTTTGAACAGGTTTAATGGGGCTATTTGGAGCTCTACAGAGTTGCGCCTTCCATCTTCACCGGCTCACTCCACCCCTCAACCTTTGTTATATACATTTAAACATTGCCCCCCCCCTCCCCCTCATTTTTGGATTGTTTAAGTTCTTCATTGAAATTGTAGCTCTTTTGGTGGCCAAATACATTTTGAAATGATGGTGTTTAATTGTTTGAAGAAAAAATTGACATCCTCATTTGGATCATTTGCAACAGGAAGTTGAATATTTGTGTCAACATCATTTTGCCAGAATCAAGTCTCCCCACCAAGTTATCTATTCTAGTGACTATTTTTCTGTCTTCTTCTACGGTAGTACTCTTTGTCATAATTCTCCCTTGTCTCCTATATAGAAAATGCAGTTTGTAATTTTAAGTATTTAGTAGCCCTATTTTGGTATTTTAGTCTAAGATTTTGGATCATGTCAGGAGTGCAAATTGGATTTAAAAAGCAAGACTTCAGTCTTGGACATCTTCAGCGTAGAATCGGAGACCTTGAAGTATTTGGCAATCATCTCCATGACCACCATCAGTGATGATGTAGCATTCGAAATGAAGACCAGAGCACCGCTCACAGCAGCAGCGACCGCCATGAATTATTTCTTGCCAATTCTTATTTGTGAAGCAGGTCCTTCTTAAAAGAACTGAAGGGTTTTCCCAGAACTAGGACAAAAAGTGAAGGGGAAAGACGTCATCCTTGTCTAGTGCTTAGATGAACTGAAATCGAAAGTTAGCTTGAAGAAGCTCACCTGTTGTCTTGATGCCAGCCCTTCTCCAGTTGAGCGGATTCAGGGAAAAGGTTGTCTCATTCAGGTCGAGGAAGTGCTGTAATGGCAATCCAGGTGCATATGCAACTTTTATGGCCATCCGTCTTAAACACCTGTCCCAATGGTGTTTTATTACTTTCAGCAGCCTGGACAAATCCCCTTTGTATCCTTCAGTCTTAAGTGTGATCTGTGTTCCAGACCTAGCTGAAGTGCTTGAGACCCTGTGGACATAAGCAGTGCTTAATTTGTAAAAAAAAAAAAGTGTCAGGGCAATCATCAGGAGGCCACTGCAGCCTGCACCACCCATTGCCCCTGTCAGCACCGCCACTGACAGCACCAACATGACTACTAGCCATCACACTCCTACAAGTGTGAAAATTCAGACTATTCCAGGCCTCTAAAGTTATCAGAATGGCTTGGGCGAAAGGGATTAGTCATTTTAAATGTATAATGAATTCATAAACAACAGGGGCCGTATTACAGTAAAGGCGCTTTTTCATTGTTTGCGCAGGGCGCACCTTTTAAACAATAAAAATGCACTCTATTACCATGAATGCGCTGCCCCCAGGGCAGCCGTGAACTCACACTGCCCTGGGGGTACAGCGCATTTAGGTGAAAAATGGAGCGGCTGCCTTAAAGCCGCTGCGTGTTTTCACACTGCAGTCAGCATCCTGCCTGCACTTTGAAGGGGGATTAGAGATCCCCTTGCAGGCGGGTGCAGTCAGTGACTGCACCCGTCTGCAAGGGGATGTCTGAAGGGTCCATGGGATCCCCTTTACCCCTTGCAGAGGGCTGTTCTCAGGGGGCGCACTGATAGTGCGCCACCTTTTAGGTGGTGCACTGTCAGTGCGCCTCTTGACAGCTTCTTTGCCTCTGCGCCCGCGTCTGTAATACGGCGCAGAGGCAAAGGGATTCCCTCATTTGCATGGAGCATACCCCCATGCAATTTAGGGAATGCCTCCTGCGGATAGCGCTGGCGCTTTATGTGCGCCAGCGCTATGGGTATACAGAGGGGCCGAACAAGCGCCTGCGGCCCCTTCTGTAATACCAAAGTGCCCCGGGGGCACGCAAAGCAAGCGCAAACGCCTGTTGCGCCACAGAGGCACTCTTTGTAATACGGCCCCAGATGTTGTGCTCATCTCTAAATTTGACAAACAGCGTCACCATGTGACAGACTGTCATAAGTGCCAGTGTTGACAATTAAGTGCCAGTGCTGAGCACTGAAAACAACCGGCTCAAATTAAGCACTGGACATAAGCCTTAAAAGCCATTTGGTGACCCATTAGAGCTAAGCTACCAAACAATTAGGATCATAGTCTGGAGCACCCCGAAGCTCCTCAACAGTCGAAGCTTATCCATTGCCACTCTACGTATGTCTATCTGGACTCTGTGTACGTTTGAACAGTATTGAGTCTGGTTCCAGGTTCCTTAAATAAACTAAGCAGCAATGTCACCAGGAGCGTAAAAACGAAGGGTCATATTTATGACACGGTTTGTGTCCCTCTTGCACCACGCAATGTGGTGCAAGAGCGACTCAAACCTTAAGTCATATTTTTGAAGCCGTGTAAAGCAACTTTGTGTGGCTTTGTGCGGCTCCAAAAATATGGAGTAAAGCAACGCTGCGCAAATTGCTGCACTGCATTACTCTGCCCTGGGTAGGCGTTCCATGGGCGTTGCGTGGGTGTTCCCACACAGCTCCCATGGTATTTTGACGCATTCTCAGATTTACAAGACCTTGTAAACCTGAGAATGCGCAAAAAGATATACCTCCCCAGGTGAGGCGTAACGAGGAGAAATATATTTATTTCTCCTCAGTTTTTCCTCCTTCTGTGTGTGCTGCATTCTGCAGCACACATAGAAAGAGGAAAAAGCCTGTCAGGATTGTTTTTGTGCAGGAAGGTGCCCCATCCTGCACAAAAACAATCCTGATTAAAACACAGGCACCCTTGCACCATGGTGCAAAGGTGCCTGAGTTGGCTCTAGGCTGCCCAAACGGCGCCAACGCAAGGGAAATGGACAGGAATGCACCATAGTCGATAAATATGGCACATTCCTGCCCTTTCCCTGTGATGCAGGGCAGCGCAGCAAGGTGACTACATGCCTGCAATTTGCAGGTGGATACGTAACATTTATAACATTTTTGAACTGTATCTATCTATATCAAAAAGTACACCAAGGGATATTATATTGCATCACACAAGTTATGCACTGTCACGGGGAGTGGCACACACAAAAGGGGAGTCACTGGGCACATGCTGCATGAGGGATTCCTGATCCAGAGAGAGAAGTGCAGGAGAGTTGCACTTTGATATCTATTAATAGATGTTGAACTACGGCGAGCCCCAAAAAACACGGGGCTTGGGGCATTATATCCACTCTGGCCACCCCTTGTGATGACCCTTTTACTAAAAGTAAGTAAAATGAAATTAGAAAACATGCAAACCAATCAAATAATACAATAGGCACTGCAAGGGCCTTTCTTCTCGTTGAACTCACTACCACACGCGGTACTATTGTGTTTTGTAGGTAGAAAAACTAACATTTGCACTTCAAGTCAGTGATCAGATTACAAAACCTGAGTCAACAGCACTCGTTTCCTGCTGGTACTTTTAGATAGAACTTTTCTTGTAGTCATTCCAAAAGTGGTCCCGCCATGGAAGGAAAGAAAACAGAATGAACAAGGTCCGCTGAATGAGCATTAGACCTTCCCCATGTGTGCATAGCTCCACCATGACCGGTAAGTTGCATTGTGGGACTTGTAGTCCCGCTGTTCAAATGGGATAAAAAGAGTGCCATGTAGAAACCTGGTCTAGATGAACCACTATTTCATGGATCTAGGAAACTTGAGCGCTACCTGAGCATCATAGTGAACGAGGATTACATATTAGGTAGGCACAAAGACACAGACGCGAGTCCGATAAAAGATGAGCTAGCCGACGAGGGTTTAATAAAAAGGGTGCACATATGCTTACCAGGCCATGCTAGCAGGTGCACCTACATTAAAGAGGGTACGACAAAAGCCGAGGGTACTGGTACGAAAGCTCACTGAGTGGTCCATGAAGCGCAGCGCCTCGACTCACTTGCCGGCATGCCTTTATGCTTCCCACGCCTTTGTTAAAATGTGCACAATTGAAATGAAGCAGAGCACATCTTTTAAAACAATTTTGCCCACAGCTGCAAATGTTGCCAAAACTCTTTAAAAAAAACCACTATAAAACAAAACTGTGACAACGCATGGAGGTTGCGCAGACTTTAAGCAGATAAAGAAAGCTTGCGAGGAATTTAAGACTCGCCAAGTGAGGCTTGAGAAGCGCTGCTCCGCCAGGCCTTTGCGGCTCACCTCCCTTTGCATTCTGGTACTTGAGGTTCCATTCCAAATCCCTCCACCCGGACTGCCAATGCTAGTCTACGCATGGATGGCTGCAGCAGTGATTACTGTATGGACATCTTACACCAGATGTCTGACTAGTGAGATCCCTACAACTGCAAGGACCATTATGACAATCATTGCATGCAAGATAACCAGGCTAAGGCGTTCCTTACAGACATCTGCAGGTCACCTGTAAAACAATAGCCCAAAATACTATTAATGCAGTTCAGTGGGTACATGCTCCGGGTGCAGAGATGTGTTATGGAAGTGCAATCAAAATGTTAGCGGCTACAGCGAAGTTTTGCTAGTCTTGGGCAAGCGGAGGATGCTCTGTAAGCCAGCACCACTGAGCTGCTGGATACTAATAAATACTTATCACGCAACCGAATGGGGTTCTTCTGTTCAATATAACTAGGTTCATCTTCACGGTTATTATTATGCGTCATGTTATTGGTGTTATAGATATTATTATAAGTATTAATATAAGTATTATTATTACTACTATAAGAGCCAGGCATCCTTCGGTGCAGAAGTTTCAGTGATTTTGGCGCCGGCGCGTGCTGCTCCGGACGGCGGTGTCGGACGAACCTGCAGCGAAGGAGAGGCTCGCCTCGGCCGGTTGCTGGTCCTCCGGGTGGAGGTGCAGTGCCTTCTGCTCGCAATCTGGGACAGGGACCAATCATCGCTCTATGCTTCACCTGGGGCCCTTCTCAGAGCTGCCCATCTCACCTCTACCACCGACCCCATCTACAATTTTAAACGGCTCCTAAAGCTTACAACCTAAACTGCACCTCCCTGAACGAAGCATGCTGTAACCCAATCTATTTGAATTAAAGCCCAGACTTTCTCCTGTGTTCTACTATTCTCTTTCCGCGTTTGCTCTGGGCTCCGGTGACAGTGGCAATATTTCACCATGTTCCTTTAGTGTTCTGCCCTCCGGTGGTGAGCTATACTGGATCTTACTGTAATAACAGCTGCCTCCTCCAGTGTGTTCCTAGCATGGAGCCTCCAGTTACCTGTGTGATAGGAGCAGAGGCTCAGCTGTCTGCGGTATAAACAGGGCAGTGACGCAGGTAACGGGGCTGCATCACCGGCAGGCACCTGAGGCGCGATGTGCTCCAGCAATTAGGAAACATGGAGAAGCAGCCTCTGGTTACCTGTTTTACTTAGCAGGCGGCTGTAGCGAGCAGTGACTGGAGAAGTAAAACAAGCAGAGACAGGAAGGGGTGGAGTGGGGAGGGCAGCGTGAGACATGAACTGATCTGCAGCGACGGTCAGAAAGCAACTTTTAAAAAAAGAGTTTCTTCTAAAAGCACAGATAAAAAATGAAACGGTATGGAGACTGTAATTGGCCGGTGCTCCTCTGCCTTGAACGGAAGTGAGCTATCGGCTACCACATCGAATCAAGATGCAGCAGTTAAGACGGGCACTGGAGCCAACCTATTGCAAGCAGCAGGCGGGATTAACATCGTTTTAAGTGTTTACAAAAGGTCTTGCAGCAGCGCATGCGCGCTGTAGGCTCGACCTAAAAAACCATGGGTGGTACATCTTTCTCCGTTCAAGCAGCCACACATGGAATTCATTACCTCCAAACATAAGATCCACGGATAACCATCTTGTCTTCAGAAGATTACTTGAGAGTTGGCTCTTTCCTACATATCCACCATCCTCAACCACAAATGTACAGCATATGCCTGTAAATGTAAACATTTATAATTTGTGTGTATTTAGATATGTGCATGTCTTTGTACAAATATATATTCTAGTTCTGGTGTAAAAAGATATAGATATTCTTGTAGGTCTGCTTAACAAATCTATATATTACTTATGGTAAAAAAAATAAAAAAATATATATATTATTTATACTTAACATGTAGGTAGGTCACTGCATAGTTTACATAAAAGTTATTTGATTATGTGCTTATGGGTCTCTGCTTTATTTATTTTATCTATCACAATGTGGGATAAGTTATATAAGTTATTTGATTAGATGCTCATGAGTCTGTTTTATTTTATATTATCTATCACAATGTGTAACTATAATCATAACAATTGTATCTATAAGTGCTTCACTATTGAAATTTTGGGGAAATCTAAAATTAAATAAAAAAATATATAAATACATAAAAAATGCAGAAAATGTCCCCAAAAAAATGAATACAAATACACAAATAAATTAACTTTATGTACAGCAACACTTTATATAATACAACTTTATACATTTTTATTATTTTCCATATACATGTACACCTTTCTATGCAGTTATGTATCTATATATTTATTTATTACTTCACTCCTACTATAGAAATTTAAAAAACAAAAAAAAGGCCTTCGACTCTCTCAAATTCACTACTCTTTATCTCTCCTATATCTCTCTCAATATCTCAATTTATCCTCTACTGCCACTCTAACTCATCCTAAACATCATTGTGCTACTGTGATCGCCCTAATAACCATTTCTAGACTCTTCCCTTCTCTAGCCCTCCATTGACTCATCCCAAACCTCATTTTGTTGCTATGATCTCCCAAATAATACTTTCTAGACTCTTCCCTCCTCTATCCCTCCTATACCCTATTAAATCCAGCTAACATACTCACATGTCCACCACTCGAATTAACAACTTATATTTCTGTATACTAATTCACCACTAATCCATTTTAGGTTCTAGAGTAGCCTGCTACTCAAAAAAAGTGCATTAAAGCCTCATCAGGAGTAGTAAGTGCTATATAATACAATTACAATTTTGAGTCATCTAATTCATCAACTAGGTTTATGTCCTCCCAGACTGTGACAAAAGTCAAGCTGATCTTCCTCATGGAGTGCCTGTATAGCTGTGTAACTTGTCTCCTACATTCACCCAGTGTGAACAGTTGGTGGAGCAGGTCATGACTCTGGAGTTATGTCTCACCTGTGCTCCATTTTAGATGCAACGCATTGGCTTGGGTGCCATATGTTAGAGTTTGTCCAATGGGAAGACCGTCTTCTTCCACCAATTATTCTAATGATTCCAATGCTCCTAAAATGCACCAGTCACCCACTGTCTCTGTCCAAGGCTCTAATTAACAGTTGTGAAATATCCAAGGGGTTTTGGTAATCTCACCAGTGGTAAGAATGGGGCATACTCTAGGGTCCTGTTAATTTAACAACAGGCTTCTCCTCTAGCACCTCAACGCTGTCCAGAGTAGTGTCGGTCTATTTCCAGGCATTATCACGTGCCCTAAATGGGATCACTTTAATTTCCCTCCAGCTATCGAATCTCTGAACATACCAGTGTCATGTTGATGGACGCCTCCTATCCACAGCGACACCCCTTGTGGTTGCGCCACTAGATAGCAATGCTTCAAAGCTGGTGCACTTAATCTTCCTTCCACTAGATGTAATTTCTGTTTTGATAGTGCAACTCATTGTCGGCTGGATCCCCAGATCTGGGAGTTCCAGAGGGCATCAAGTAGAACGCTCAGGTAACCCATATGCGAAGAATAGCAAAGACATACCTTTGGTGGGGAGCATCACCCTGTGGGCCTGTGCTATCTTGCACATTACTGACATGGGCAGTATGGTATGCATCCCTTAAGGACTGGAGAGTCCTTCTCATATTCCCAGCCAATAAATCATCAACAATGTATTTAGAGTGCATTTCCCAGACCTGGCAAGCCAGGAGATCTATCTGCTATTAGTGTTTGAAGTGGGAAGGCACATGTCTTTCACCAGAAGTCCACTACGGCAACCAAAGTGCAGAGGTATTATATTCTTGGTCTTAGATCACTATGCCGATCCTTCACAATTAGCAATATTTTACCTGCATAGAAAGGAATGACGTTTGGCCCATCTGCCAAGCATATCCCTATCTCTTAACATTCTTTGCTCATTATGCTGCCAAAGGGCTCCATTGGGAGGGCAAATAACATGGGGGACAGCGGACACCACTGTTTCGTACCCAGAAGTAAAGCCAAGGGTGATGGTATGATTTTGCCTGTTTTCACTCAAGCTGTAAGTTTAGTGAATAACAAGGAGATCCACTGAATCCTCTCCCTTCCAAACATCATGCAGTGGTGTGCCACAAGTAAATATTTCTAACTGAGCATGTGGAAAGCCTTCTCTAGGTCTATCAACACGACTATCATAAGATGCCCCCTCTTTAGGGCCTTGGTGGGGTTTAAACATGAAGACTATGAGCGCCTATCTTGTGGACCCTGGGAAGTAGCCCAAATCCAGATTCTATATCACCCACTCATATAGGTTCCACTAGTAGTCTAGAAAGGCATTATGGGTGTAAAGTTGTGTGTATAGTACGGTCCCTCAGTTGTCTCTCATCAAAGTCAGTGGAGCACCACTCAGCTCATGTTTAATGAACCAAACAAATATTCACGAATATATGTCTTTACATCGAATGCGCTACAATGCATTCCATTACAACGCTGGTCAGTTACAACGACCGCATTGTTATAACGTGAACCATTACATCGCAAGTCGTTACAACGACTTGCTGTAGGAGCACTCTGGACTTAGGAATAGTATAATTCACTATTCCTACTCCAGTTTGTGCAACAGCAGGGAAGGTGTTAGATTATAAATCCAACACCTTCTGCCTCCTACAGCAAGTCGTTGTAACGACTTGCGATGTAATGGTTTATGCTATAACAACGTCGGTCGTTATAACGACTGCGTTGTAATGGAATGCGTTGTAGAGCATTCGTTGTAAGCGATGTCTCCCAATATTCACCTGTCTTGTCCCTCTCTTTGTGGATACGTATGATCTATTATGAGTGGTGAAGGCGACACAATATAAAAGTGTGACATATTCCTCACTGGCAGTCAGCAGTCTCCCCCGACAATCAGTATCCTGTACTACCTCTTGTTCTAAGTCATGTAAAATCCTATTTAGTTTGATTAATTCCTGATTGATGCATTTTCCTAGCACCTGGTATTGCCCTATTGCAATTTCCTCTAACCATGACCGTAAAGGCCTCCAACTCCAATAGTGTGTTGGAGGCGGTGCCCTCATGTTCTCTCAAGTATAATTAAATGCTGTTTCTTAAATCTGGGCACACCCTATCCAGAAGCGTGACATTCTAAAGATGCCAGGTTGGTATGAGGGTCATTTGTCTCCATCATGCCAGCGGCATTAACAAAGGGCTAAAACCCGTATGGTTCCACACAGATATTCCTTGTGACTACAAAGAATTGTATGAGGGAAGATCACATCCATCTGCCAAGAGAGACACAAAGATTATGAAACAATATGAATACTCTTTCATGTCTCCAAGCATCTGTCAATTCCTTTGCCATGTTCGCATGGGCTGTTCTCTCCACTGATGTCCCAGATCTTGGGAGACAAAACAAGAGGCTGCATCTGTCCTATTTCAACGCAAGGAACCACTGCTGAGGTGGGGGCGTTGGAGGGTCAGTTGCACGAGGATGACATTGCCCAACAGAAGGGGGAGTGCAAAGGATCTGAGGTGGTAAGACCTGAAGCTGTTCGTTGCAACACCAGGAAGGACCTGCATTGCTTTGCCACCGGGTGTCGCATGGAGGCAAGGAAGTAATCCCTTCAGCGTGACTGAGGTCCATGTGCCCATTTTCCTGGGGTGCCGTGGAACCCAACTTTGTGAGAGTTTCGCTCCAAGTGACCAAGCGTCTAGAAGTCTGAGGGCACTCAAGAAACCTGACTGATATCCCGAGGCATATATGGGAAAAACAAAGTATCGAAAGAGGTCCTAAGCTTAGGAGGAAAGTGTACACCATTGTCTGAGTAGGCTTTACCTGACTGCTTCTCCGGCGCAATGTTGCGTGGGCTCCTAGCTCTTTGCATGGTGGGTTTAAGATTGCACCTGAAGAAGTTCTCCAGGAACAAGACCACCTGGACCATGAGCAGCACAGCTTCGGTGCAGCCTCCTTTCATCTGGTATTGTTGCTGGCAGCACTTACCAGACTAGGTGTTCACAAGGGCACTTGTTGCAGATTGTGACCAAGTCAGCAGGGCTGGCGCAGAGACACTGCAATGTCCGCTTTGTGGACCATGCTGAGAGCACTCCTATCTGGAGTGGTGCCGCTGCCCTGTCAACCATTGAACAATGCCGGATTGTCAACCAATGAACAATGCTACCAGCATGTCAACCATTGAACAACTCCAGCATTTCAACCATTGAACAACGCCAGCATGTCAACCATTGAACAACGCCAGCATTTCAACTATTGAACAATGCTAACAGCTTGTCAACCATTGAACAACACCAGCATGTCAACCATTGAACAACTGACTAAGAGTTCGTGGGTAGACCGTGCACTCCTATTTAAGAAAACGTACTCTGTTTTCAACCTAGGTTTTTCGATCCGTGTGCTACACCTTTACTTGTGTTTACCTTACACAGTGCAACTTGTAGATGGGGCCAGAAGCCAACTGGCTTCTTGGACAAAGATGTGCACAACTTAAGCTTGATATACAAACATTTCAAAACATGTCAACAGTGATTCTTCTTTGCTCTCATTATTTTAATGCATTCTTTCAAAATCATAAATGACAATTCTTCTCAGTGATTGTCAAATTGTACACTTAAACAATACATAATCAGAACAACATAATTATTAAGGCCACTCAATTATTCGTGCCGTTCAATGTGATCAACATAGGCCCAATGCATTTCGGGACCCGCATCCCTTCGTCAGGGGCGCATCTGCTAAAAATACAAAGACCGTTTTTCATGTACTTTCGTGGATCGACATTCATAATAATACATACTTCGTCATCAACCCAAGCTTTTTGTCAAAATAATAAAGTTATATGATAATCTCCCCTGTGGTGTCAATTGTCTTTTACAGTCTCCTCCTCCACACCAGTGGCATGCAAATAGTGAAGCAGTTCAAAACGTCCCATTCGCTTAAACAATGTTGACGATATCCTACAACAGAAATCTCGTCATAACTACTCACTCTTAGCATAGAAATTGCAAAATATTGAATTCTCTTATGCCATGGCGGTCACAATGTGACTAAAACTGTGGATAAAGAAACAACAATTAGCATCTGTGGATAGACTGCACAGTCAACATAGGTCTGCACAGCTGCAGAAAGGTGTTAATTACGTACCTGTAGACAGCTAAACAACCATATACCTTCCCTGTAAACACATTAAAAACCAAGAGCAGCACATTACAAAGATACCGAGGAACAAAATTTGTTTGTCACACAAACTGTGACGAAAAAGACCGTGAATGCTTACCAGAACGAACCGCCAGAAATCAATATGCCCTCCCTGAAAAACATCGTATACCAAGGACACTTTATTGCCTTGATGTCAAATAATGTTAAAACGCAGAATAACGGTTGCTGAATCATGAAACCAGAAATTCTTACCGGTACGTGCCAAGCGAGGTTCCCCCGGCAAAGACTCTTTCCGTAAACGCCCGAAGCAGCCATATTTTAAGCCTCGTCCCCGTTGCCCATGTCAGGTGATGTATCACATGATCATGGTGGAAAGATCTCTCACTCGGAGATATACAGTCGCCATCTTGTAGCAGACCTCGAAAACTGCGATGTTGTGCACCGATCTCAAAATGCTAAGTAAACCTGCATACCCAAATATCAAATCATCAAAAATATTGACGAAACAATGACAACAAAACAATTTTTGAATGAACCCACTCTTGATTGCTGCAGCAATCAAATCTAAACGACGTGTTCCCATAGCAACCTAAACCTGTCAGCGCCATCTTGTACTATCTGTATTATACCAAATCCACCTGATGTACCCCTTTTAGTAGACAGTGAACACATATGTTCCCCATGCGGCAATAGATTCCTTGATGCGATTACCTCACCAATCACCGTAGCAGGTCATTCAGCTCTACAGTATAGATCGTCCGTCCATCATATAGTGGCCCAAGTCGTCAGACTTGTCAGATCTCATACATCAGTTCCGTCTGGTGTGGAAATAGTCCGTCTGATAGTGCTCTTACATTGAAAAATATTTTTTGGTCTCCTTCTGAGAGATCACTTCCAATTTCTGTAAAAAGTCTGTAGTGTCTTTAATGTAAGTTTGCCAAATTATTAAATTAGTGCAAAACATCCCAGGGTTTGACAACTGCAAATGACTGCTTCAACGTGAAACATTCTGGATTAAAAGACTTGACACCTTGAAGCCAAAAGGGCTCAATGACAAAGAGGAGATGAGCTGTTTCTTATGATCCATCACAGAGTAGGGACAGTTTGGCATCACCTTCCACTAGTGGTTAACCAGAGTACATACACCATACCAATGGTTCACATTACACAAACAGATATAAGATGTATCTTGAGGATGACCAGATGAATTTCTATTAGTCTGTATTTATCTGTATCAACTTGTCGTGTAGGCTATGTGCCAGCTAAAAAATATTTTTCAATGTAAGAGCACTATCAGACGGACTATTTCCACACCAGACAGGACTGATGTTAGAGATCTGACAAGTCTGACGACTTGGGCCACTATATGATGGACGGACGATCTATACTGTAGAGCTGAATGACCTGTTACGGTGATTGGTGAGGTAATCGCATCAAGGAATCCATTGCCGCATGGGGAACATGTGTTCACTGTCTACTAAAAGGTTTACATCAGATGGATTTGGTATAATACAGCTCGTCCAAGATGGCGCTGACAGGTTTAGGTTGCTATGGGAACACGTGGTTTAGATTTGATTACTGCAGCAATCAATGGTGGGTTCATTCAAAAATTGTTTTGTTGTAATTGTTTCGTCAATATTTTTGATGATTTGATATTTGGGTATGCAGGTTTACTTAGCATTTTGAGATCGACGCACAACATTGCAGTTTTCGAGGTCTGCTACAAGATGGCGACCGTATATCTCTGAGTGAGAGTTCTTTCCACCATGGTCAATTGATACATCACCTGACATGGGCAAGGGGGACGAGGCTTAAAACATGGCTGCTTCGGGCGTTTACAGAAAGAGTCTTTGCTGGGGGAACCTCGCTTGGCGCATACCGGTAAGAATTTCTGGTTTCATGATTCGGCAACCGTTATGCTGCGTTTTGACATTATTTGACATCAAGGCAATAACCTGTCCTTGGTATATGATGTTTTTCAGGGAAGGCATATTAATTTCTGGCGGTTCGTTCTGGTAAGCAATCACGATCTTTTTCGTCACAGTTTGTGTGACAAATAAATTTTGTTCCTGGGTATCTTTGTAATGTGCTGCTCTTGGTTTTGAATGTGTTTACAGGGAAGGTATATGGTTGTTTAGCTGTCTACAGGTACGTAATTAACACCTTTCTGCAGCTGTGCAGACATATGTTGACGGTGCAGTCTATCCACAGATGCCAATCGTTGTTTCTTTATCCACAGTTTTAGTCACATTGTGACCGCCATGGCATAAGAGAATTCAATATTTTGCGATTTCTATGCTAAGAGTGAGTAGTCATGACGAGATTTCTGTAGTAGGATATCGTCAACATTGTTTAAGTTAAGCGAATGGGACGTTTTGGACTGCTTCACTATTTGCATGCCACTGGTGTGGAGGAGGAGACTGTAAAAGATAATTGACACCACAGGGGAGATTATCATATAACTTTATTATTTTGACAAAAAGCTTGGGTTGATGAAGAAGTATGTATTATTATGAATGTCAATCCACGAAAGTACATGAAAAATGGTCTTTGTATTTTTTGCAGATGTGCCCCTGACGAAGGGACGCAGGTCCCGAAATGCATTGGGCCTATGTTGATCACATTGAACGGCACGGATAATTGAGTGGCCTTAATAATTATGTTGTTCTGATTATGTATTGTTCAAGTGTACAATTTTACAATCACTGAGAAGAATTGTCATTTATGATTTTAAAAGAATGCATTAAAATAACGAGAATCAAGGAGAATCACTGTTGACATGTTTTGAAATGTTTGTATATCAAGCTTAAGTTGTGCACATCTTTGTCCAAGAAGCCAGTTGGCTTCTGGCCCCATCTACAACCATTGAACAATGCCAGCATGTCAACCATTGAACAACACCAGTGTGTCAACCATTGAACAACACCAGTGTGTCAACCATTGAACAACGCCAGCATGTCAACCATTAAACAACGCCGGCATGTCAACCATTGAACAACGCCAGCATGTCAACCAATGAACAACGCTACCAGAATGCCAACAATTGAACATCGCCAGCATGTCAACAATTGAACAACGCCAGCATGTCAACCATTGAACAACGCCAGCATGTCAACCATTGAACAACGCTACCAGAATGCCAACAATTGAACATCGCCAGCATGTCAACCATTGAACAACGCCAGCATGTCAACCATTGAACAATGCCAGCATGTCAACCATTGAACAACGCCAGCATCACAGGACAACTAGTAGACACAAGCAGACCAAAGGCAGTGTACAAAGGGGGGAAACACTGCACAACGGGGCACTTACTGGTTGAGAGGAGATGAATGCGTGCAATCACCAGAAAAGGTTGATTCGCCTTCTCCATTAACCTTACTCACCCACATCCCCAGGCTGGCCAAATCACTTGCACTAAACTAAAACTATTATTTATTCCCTGTGAACAGTCTAGGCTTCCTCCCTGAATTCACAGAAAGAATTACCTGTACAGTGTAGTAACTGAACTGCCTTCTGTTATCTATATATAGTATTACGTTGCATGTGAATAATAAAGTACTTTCTCTTTATTAAGACAAATTACTGGCTGGACATTGATTTATTTATTTCTGTTGGATGATTTGTTGAATTCTAAGTCTACCTCACACATGCATGCCAGCCCTCCCAATTCAGGCCGGAGACTACCGATTTCAAGGCTAGTCTCCCTCCTCCCGATTCCTACATGCAAAAACTCGATTCAGAGTTTTGTAAAACTGCCAAAAATAAAATGTCGATACCTGTGTCGCATCGATCCCATCTCCCCTCCAAGAATTACCTCCGACATCAAGGGTTAACGCTTTGTGCATAACTCTTGGAGCGGGAGATTAGAGCATGTGACAGGCTTCAACATTTTATTTTTGGCAGGTTTACACAGCGCAAACAAAAACAGAGTTTAGAACTTTGTTTTTGTTTGCGCTATGTTTGCCAAAAATGAAATGCTGATCTTCTGTCACCATGCATACCAATAAACCCGATTTCAGGCAGATTTCCTCTACTTCAATATAAGTCAGTGGGGAAAATATTTTTTAAACCTCCCAATTGCCTGCTTTGAAATGTTGGCATGAATGCCCAAACCCAGAGCCGGCCTTTGTTAATACAGCGCCCTGGGTGAGAGAAATTTGGCGCCCTCGCTGATGCTAGCAGATTAAATGAGGCCGCAAGGGGACCCTTTCGAGTTCACTGGTCAGAACTTGGCTGAGCAGGGACTGGCCCCTGAACACAAACGTCTCCGCCCCCCCAGCTCACCTAAATCACCGATAGCTTAGCTGCCTCACGCTGATGATGGTTTTATTGGTGTGTCTCAGCAGGGGTGAGACGGTGAAAGGATGGCAAGGAAGTGTCAGGACTCTATCAGCCTTACCTTCTGCCTGTAGAGTAGTCTCGCGGGGATGACATGGACAACCTCCACCGTCTCCCACCTGTTTCCCTGTCCTACCTTGAATTGGTACCAGACCGGGGATTGGTGAAGACTGGGGGAAGGAATCCTCAAAGGGTGGTGTACCGTGTGGAGTGCTGAGGTGAAGAGTGACACCCGATGGGACTGTTGTCTTTCTGGACCGTCAGCCTGGAATGACAACCAACAAACAATCACTACCCCGTCAACTAGTCATGTATACACCCACACACTAGACAGGGGAATGTTTAGGGAGAGTTGCAATGATCACCTGAATGTAAGCGTTTGAAGATATGAATCTCCGGTAGGTGCGTCCGTAACCCAGTTTCTTGAACTAGACAGCAGGCGTACCCTCACGGGGCACCAGGGGAACTGGGGAGTAGAGGATTCCAGGGAACAATAGTTTGCTGTAGGAACACTTCAGTGCCGTTGCGGTCTGGTAATAGCGGCACGGTGCTCCTGCGTCGTATGAAGGAAGAAAGGAAGGGGGTGGTGACGCGCTCCTGCGCTCACCGGGATAATGACAAAGGAAAGGGGCAAAGGTGGTGACGCGCTCCTGCGCTCACCGGGATGTTGGTAAGTGTGTGACGTGCTCCAGCACTCACCGGGGTGTTGGCAAGGGCAAAGGCGGTGACGCGCTCCTGCGCTCACCCAGATGATGACAAAGGAAAGGGGCAAGGTGGTGACGCGCTCCTGCGCTCACCGGGAATAATGACAAAGGAAAGGGGCAAAGGTGGTGACGCGCTCCTGCGCTCACCGGGATGTTGGTACATGTGTGACGTGCTCCTGCACTCACCGGGGTGTTGGCAAGGGCAATGGCGGTGACGCGCTCCTGCGCTCACCCAGATGATGACAAAGGAAAGGGGCAAAGGTGGTGACGCGCTCCTGCGCTCACCGGGAATAATGACAAAGGAAAGGGGCAAAGGTGGTGACGCGCTCCTGCGCTTACCGGGATGATGGCAAGAAAAGGGCAAAGGCGGTGACGCGCTCCTGCGCTCACCGGGATGATGGCAAGAAAAGGGCAAAGGCGGTGACGCGCTCCTGCGCTCACCGAGATGCTGGCAATGCAAGGGAGAAAGCTTTGTCCTTCTCTTAGGAGGAGCAGCGCATCTGCGCTAACAGGCTCCTGGGGCTGCGTGAGGCTCTGTGATGCGGTGGTGAGCATACAGGATACCAGCAGGGAAGAAGTCTCCGTTGAGAGTGAGACAAGGAAAGGTTCTTACCAGAGGTCCGGCGGAGATACGGAGTCCGACTTCCAACACGCTGCAACTTAATCAGAAGCACCAGGTGCCGTACACAAAGGAGTTTTATGTGGTGTCACCCGGATGTGATCGTGTGGTGACCCGCGGTACTGCACGCATGGGGGAGAGCACAATAAACTAGACAGGCAACCGTAGTACGCTCTCCCCGGTACGTACGAACATGACAGCAAGGTGGCAATGGGGTGTTCAAAACACTGCCCATGGTATGATAATGAAGGATTAATACCACTTACTGAAATGAAATGAAATGAACGCATTTGATATAGTGCACAGCTACTCAAACTAGAGTGTCCTGGCGCAAGGCAGCGGAAAGAGTGGCGGAGTGCTGAGGGGGGCTAGTTTTTAAAAAGCCAGGTTTTAAGACTCTTTCTGAAAGTTAACAGGTCTGTAGTTAATCTCAGAGGTTCTGGAAGACTATTCCACATCTGTGCACCAAGGAAACGATCTTCCCCCCATACGCGCACGGCATATTGTGGGAATGAGGGCAAGGTTAGCATTTGAATATCTTAGGGATCTAGTAGGGATATAGCGGTTCATGCGATTATTAAGGTTACAGGCTCCTAAGCCGTAGAAAGCTTTAAAAAAGATCACCATAGCTTTGAAGTTGATCCTTTCCTTCATGCGCAGCCAGTGCAAGGACCTTAGAATGGGGGTCACACTAGATCTGGGTTTAGGCCTCACAATAGCTCTGGCCGCTGTGTTTTGCACCACTTGCAGGCGCTGAATAAGACATTTGGGCAATCCGAGGTACAAACTGTTGACATAGTCTAGTTTAGATGTCACCAAGGCTTGCACCACAATCTTTCTGCTGTCTAGTGATAGCAGTGGCAGGAATTTTTTTAACATAAGGAGTGTACCAAAGCATGCGCCTGTTGGAGTTTGGATCTGTGAACGCATGGAGAGAGTGTTGTCAATGACAATACCTAAGTTCTTGGCTTTCTCCTTAGCTGAAGGCGGGGGTGACAGTTCTTTTGGCCACCAGGTGCTCCAGTTATACATTTCAGGTTGTCCAAAGAAAACAACTTCTGTTTTATCCGGGTTACACTTCAGCTGATTTATCTTAAGCCAATTGAATACCCTTGTGAGGCCGGACCAAATATTTGCACATTCAAAGTCAGTTCCTTGTCACAGGTAAAAATCAGCTGTGTGTCATCCGCGTATGAAACAATTCTAGCGCCTCCTTCTTCTACCAAAGTGCAAGGGATAATAGATATATATTGAATAGGGTGGGACTGAGGATAGAGCCCTGGGGAACACCCACATTCATAGCAGATATGGCAGATGAAAAAGGGGGTAGCCAGATGTCCTGTGATCTGTTTTCCAGGAAGGAGGACAACCAGGTTAGGGCGGCCCCGCCCAATCCAATGTTCGATAATCTACTGAGAAGCCTCTCGCGTGGGACCGTGTCAAAGGCCGCCGACAAATCGAGTAGGATCAGACCTGCTTTTCCTCCTTGGTCTAGCTTACCCTTGATAAATTCTGTCACCTCCAACAATAATTGGACCTAAAGCCTGATTGTGTATCATGAAGTAGCTTCCGGTCTTCAATATGCTTTATGAGAGCCCTGTTTACATGTTTCTCGAGTACTTTAGAGAGGGCGGGAAGTAGGCTGATTGGCCTGTAATTGGCGGGATCATTATGATCGGCATTAGGTTTTTTTAAGAGGGGTAGGATCTTTGCCTGCTTCCATATGTGCGGCATATTGCCAGAAGAAAGGGATAAGTTAAATAGCTTATTAGCTGTAGGATTGATGATAGGTGCTAGTAGGTTAAGTATATTCGCCAGGCAAGGGTCAGTTGGAGAACCTGACTTTATGCTTTGGAGAAGAGCAGGTGACTGCTCTAATTGTATCTCGGGAAATATAGTAGAGTAGGGAGCTCCTGCGAGACAAACTTTCCATTTACTGAGTGATAGAAGGTCAGCTCTTCCTCAGAGATGTTATCAAAGGCTTGTTGGATTAAGGTGATCTTGTTGTGGAAAAATTGCGCTATCTGCCTAGACCATTCCGCCGTGAGTGGTCCTTCCTTCTTGCCGGCTTTAGGGGAAGTGAATGATTTCACTATGCTGAAAATTTCTTTACTCTTATTTTGGGCTGATTCGATCTTGGTCTGGAAGAGGTTTTTCTTAGCCACCCTCACTAGTGTATAGTGAGCTTTTAAGGTGTCTTTATAGGTTTTTCTATCTTCTACAGTTCTTTTTGCTAATTTTAAGGGATTCATTAAACCACGGCAATGGGGGGGCCGACCTCTTGGAGGAGCGGGTGGCCGCGGGTGCGACAGCATCAATGTTTGCTCGGAGCCACGACTCTAATAGGAGGGCATCCCTATTGGGGTTGCCGGTCAGCCCCAGGGAAGACCGGTCGAGGGCATCTACTAAAGCCAGAATAGATATTTTGTGAAAAGCCCTGTAGTTGAAGTCCCTCTTAATTGCATTTGGTAAGGAATCTGTATCTAAATTGGGAATTTTAAAATTGAGAAGGAGGTGGTCTGACCAGGTAATAGGTAATGGTGGACTTGCCAATAGGTCAAAGTTGTGAAAAATGTGGTCGAGGGTATGGCCTTTATCGTGGGTGGCAGCAGAAATCGATGGGATAAGATTGCAGGCCAGCATCGCCTCCAACAAGGAAGTTGCTATGGGGTCATGTTCTTTATCCATGTGTATATTGAAATCTCCCAAAATGAGGCAGTTGTTATATTTTAGGGCCAATGAGGTGGTGGCTATGTTAAGTGTGGTAATAAAATTACAGAGTGCGCCTGGAGGTCTATATAACAGAATTCCCACTATACTTAGATGGGGAGATAAGATGCAATGGAAGCCTAAATACTCTGCCCCCTCGATGTTATCTATCATGATGGGAGAACAGTCCAGCTTTTGTTTAAATATAATGGTGACACCACCACCTTTCCCACAAGGCTGGTCCTTTGTAAGAATTTTGTTGCCCATGGGGATGGCCGAGGAAATGGTGGGGTTGGAGGCCTCGGACAGCCAGGTCTCAGTGAGGAATAGAAGATCTGGCTGTTCATCTAGCAGTAAGTTGTGAATGTGTAACTCGTGTTTTTGATTAGAGCGACAATTCAGTAATGTGGCCTTAAAATTCTCAGTTTTATTCATGTCCTTCAGCTTATTGCTAAGAAGTGGGACCTTAGGGGAAATCTCTATAGGCTGAGAAGGGGTCCAGTTGCAGCCTTGGCAATGGAAGCTGTTATCGGTATTAGGGTCTACAGGTCCACATTGGCAGGATACTGGAGGCTTTAGACTGAGCAGTTTTTTGCGCTTATAATGTAGCGGTATAGTCCTACCTGTGGGAGTCTGGGCAGCGTGGCCGGCGCCGGTTGCCTCCGGGACGCTGGCGAGCGCACACGAGCTTGCCTTAGGCACGCCAGCGGCGCACCCACTGCGCGCGTCCGCTGCGCGTCTGCGTTTGCATCGATTTAAATAGGCGAGAGCCTTCGATGCAACTAGACCGCTAACCCGGCTGAAGTGAGCGGAAGTGGGAAAGTGGAAGTGGCAAATAAGACAGAAATGAGCATGCAAGGACACTGAAAAGGATGGAACAAGATGACAGGGGTGCCGCTGTTGGCATTACCTTAATGTATACAGCTCCGTGCGCCCCTCAAAATCTTGGCGCCCTGGGCCCAGTTTGCCCATGCTTAAGGCCAGCCCTGCCCACCCCACCTTCCAGAACTAAGACTTGCCATCTGTGGGATCTCCTATCTGTGTTTTAAGCATTGATTTCTATTCTGTCACGCTATCGTTTTTATACATTTAATCAGGGGCAGCTCCTCCATTTGAGCAGAGGAGCGTCGCCCCACAAGCCCGGGAGATGAAAAATAAAATGGTAATAAAATGTATTTATTACCAGTATATTTTTCAGTAGCCCGTCCCGAACTAAGTGTCAGAATGGGGCGGGCCATTGCTGCCAAGTGGGAGCAGCAGGGAGCTGCGCGCTGAAGTTTAAAATGTGCATGTCTCTTTGGCCGGTGTTCTTGCGAAGGGCAGCCAGACATGTGCATTTTGAAATATGGGTTAGCATACTAGACAATGAACTCATGTGCAGGCCAGTGGCAGTCTATTTAGACTTCCCGCCTGCGCATTTGCAGGCCTTGTCAGACGTTTTAACCGAGGACCATAATTTGGACCTCTGTTTTTTCACTGAGGTTTTGAGTAAGGATACTTTAGTTTCAGATATTTATCTAGCAGCCCCCCTTGCAAATTTATACATATTGTTGGGGTGGGAAACTTAGATGGACAGGTTGCAATTATTTTCAGAGAACAGTGTTTCACCCTGTATAACACCCACACTAACACCCATCCATCACAGGCGTCACCAGTCAGGTGACCCTGCTAATAAAAGGGGCCGGGCGCACGTGCCCTGGGCCAGTTCCTGTACCTGAATACTTTGTGTACGTGTCCATCATTAGTATCATGTGGGCCCAAGGCCCACAACACCACACTAGTGTTTTATTTTCAGACAGCACAGAGACAGAAAGAGGCTAACTTTAGTTACTGTTTCCGAGCTCTGCTATCTGAAACAAAAGCACTAATTGGAAGTTCCAATAGCACTTACCGCAGCTCTTGGAGATGTTTTTCCCAGGCGGGGTGGCCCGGTCAGCCCTTCCTATATTCTGGTTTTAGAAAATGCACCACTTTCCTGCACTCGAGCCTGCTGTGCTAAACAGGGGTACTTCATGGCGGAAGGGTACAAAGCCCACACTCGCCCATTTAAGCTACCGTAGACCATTTGCCTCGAGTAGGAAAACCATGGCCGGAATTTGCACTAGGCAAGATAAGGCTGCTGCCTTGGGGCGCCCTTAGAAAGCCCATTCCTGAGTAAGGCTGACAGGGTGTAATCGTCTCCTTTAGTCAACCACGTGGAACAGAAGTGACGTGACGTGATTGCCTCCTTAGTTTGATTCTCGGGGGCTTATTTACAAGCCTCTTGCGCCACTTTTGCGTCATTTTTAACATGGGAAAAGTGACGTACGGGTGGCGCAAGGGGCTTGTAAATAAGCCCCTCGGAGTGCAATTAAAGTACATTAGGGCAGATTTACAAGGCCCTTGTGCCACTTTTGCGTAATTTTTCCCATGTTAAAAATGACGCAAAAGTGGCGCAAGGGCCTTGTAAATAAGCCCCTTTATCTGCTCAGATGTTTTATGTCAAAGAATAGGTGGCATGGTTCGTGTTTTGCGTAAAATTAACACACAAGCATCACCCAGTGCCCAAATGCAAAATAACAGGCATGACGTGTCGCAATTACATAAACACTGGCAAAGGCAATAAATGGATTGGGTGTGGGCACACGTGATTTTTTAAATGCAATGCAAACTTGCAATGTGGAGAAATAGCAACAAAATATATGGAATAAAGTAACCCATGCAGTAATAATAAGGATATTATTGCAAGTCAGAAAACAGATCCATCCCCTTCACCATATAAAGGAAGGACGCCGACAATCATGGAGCTTGTTCACCTCCTTGGTGGCTTGCATTTGCGTGTTCATTGCAGACAGGAAGAACACAAGCAGATTCTGTCCTGTGAAACTAAACACACCAAAAAAGTTTCTTATTTTTGCAAGGATATTGGAATCAGTTTAATGTAAGTCAAGTTAAAAATGCTGTTGCTCAGATTGTCTAGAAGCAGGAAGAGTTTCTGTCTTTCCTGCAATGACCTCCAGCATGGGAAAAAAAGCATTCTGCCCTGAATATCTCCAATCTGCTCATCACTTTTTTCCTTTTAGAAAAAGATATCTGAAGAAGGAAAAGCCAGCTCCAGTGTCCCTTTGTTTGAACTAGGGCTGTAGCCGTGCTCCGAGACCTGCCTGTGGCCCTTCCTGCTGACTCTGGCAGCACGCATTGTGATGTCAAAACTTAACTGTAATAACTTATTACAGCAGAGCAACTATGTCATTTCTTTATAACAATTGATTAGAGATCTCACAAGTTGCCTGTAATAAGGAAATTAGAGTCAGACGGTTGTAACAATATTGCAGGTTCCCCAGTGGCGTAGCTAGGGGGGGGCGATGGGGGCGGACCGCCCCAGGCGGCACGAGTTTTCGGGCGGCAGCCGGCCCCCCTTCCTCCCGCTCTTACCTGCGGCCGTTGCGGCCGCAAAAATCGGCCGCGGCCGCTACCACCCCTCCCTCACCCCCCCGCTCTACTATGATTTTGACGAGGGCGGCAAACGCAGGGGCCGCCACGGGCAGCCTAAGGCCTAGCTACGCCCCTGAGGTTCCCATGTACAATTAAAAACAAAGAAAGGAGCACTCCAACAGCCCAGGCCCCCCAGCCCTGGCACTACAGCGCACTCATTTTCAAGCAGCTGTGCACATGTTATAAGGTAAAATACTGTCACTCACAGTGCAAGACAGCCAATGGATGAAGTGGGCTGGCCCATTCCCCCACAATGCATGCCGTGGTGGACGGAAGCGAAATGTGAATCACTCTAGAACAGACGAATGGATGGAGAGGGCTGACCAAGAGCTCTTGTGGGCATACATGTACTTTTATTATAGTTTTTGGGAATCACGAGGCTGGCAAAACAGCTACAAAAAGGCACATTGCCTCAGACATCTGCAAGCGAAATAGCATTGTAGCCGGCATTTACGCTGCTCTTCATACCGTGGAAGAGGAGGCCGTAAAGTGCTTTAGCGGTGCTCTGGTAACTTGGAAGCCCTTTCTGATAAACAGGTAAACCAGATTATGACAACAATTAAACCATGAAACAGTGAAGTGTTGTTGGTAGAATCAAAACTGTGTAGGTTTGATTGTAATTTGCAATATAGTTACTTGACATCATAAACACAGTACTTTTCAGTCCATTGCCAAAGTACCTGATAAGCCCATCATTCTTCCTTCACCAACACCTGACACCTATTTATGAAAACCACATATCAACTGCGCATTAACGTAAACCTTAGAACACCTGCCTAAAGCCATCGTAGTTTGGTACCCTCCCCTTGTCTGCTCCGCGACCACATCTTCAAAGAACCACATTAGGCACACTTTTAAAAAGTCTTTTGCTCGGAGCATTGATTGTTATGGCACTTTGGAAGTCCAAATTATTTTTGTTCTTTTTTTATGTTTTCTAATATGTTTTTCCTGTTATATGTGTCTGACTGTAGTAGTCTGTAGTGCAGCTTCCCATAGGGGTTCCATCATGGGCCCTGTAGGGACACCAGCTATTTAATAATTCATTTAATTGATTTTTGTATGCCTCCTCCTGAGGGACCCAAAATATTTTTTTACAAATGTATTCCGTTTGTGCCTGTTCGCCTGACTCCCATAGGGGCACCAGGGGCCCTGAAGGAACAACATTTAAGCTTTTCCTGCATTTAAGTAGTGGACTCTCTAACAAGTTA
This sequence comes from Calotriton arnoldi, assembly GCA_963921515.1. Classification (NCBI taxonomy): domain Eukaryota; kingdom Metazoa; phylum Chordata; class Amphibia; order Caudata; family Salamandridae; genus Calotriton; species Calotriton arnoldi. The sequence continues at coordinate 2,126,626 of CAWUFW010001169.1, forward strand.
GTTTAAATGTGGGGACATTAATGTTATGATGTTGGCGATGATTTCTTTCACATTCACTAGAGCAACCAAGGCTCACTGTTTCCCTGCTTATTTTTTAATGTGATTGCCGGCAGGTGAATGGTACCATACTGAGATGGTGAGAGGTCTGTGATTCAGCTGGCACAAGGGCTCATAGACCTCTCTGCTAAGTGCTTCCGCTGCTGACCAACTATACAAAAAGTAAAGAAGATGGCCTCAAGGAATAAGGTTCCTGCCAAGAAAGTGGCTATTAAAGGTGAAGACACGTTGCCACCACGGGCATCAAGCCCTCATCATGTTCCCTAGAGCCAATCGTTGAAAGTGGTTAGTATAACCAACATGTTTCTTGATGTTTTGTATCACAAAAAGATGCTCCAACAAAAACGATGCAATGAGAGTGAGTGAGTCCTTTAGTATATTCGTCAATGTTTTGACCCAATTACACTTATTTTGTAAGGGCCTTCATCAGGACCAGAAATTAAGGTAGCACCGATATGAAGCGGTAAATCATGATGCGTGCCTTTTTCACCCTTTTAAAGTTTTTACACGGATGCTTCTATATTTCAATAGAAAGTAAAATTACTCATCTATTCCAACCCAAAACCAAACGAAAGTGTTTGTTAGCACAGTTAAAAGATCAGCAATAGGGTGCTCATAATGATCAATAAAGAATGTACTTTGCACCGTCGCGAGATCGGTGTTGTGAAGCTCGCATGGTATGTGGAGCTTCAATTCAGACGCCGTCTGTTCCAAAGGCTGTCCATATACTCGAGGACTGATTTTAATTATGATGTGGTACACCATTCACGGCTCAGAGTGGTGTAATGAAATTGACATCCATATCAGCCACTAGTTCTGTATAAATGCTTTGGGGCAGATTTACAAGCCCCTTGCGCCGCCGGTGCATCACGTTGCGTGACGCACCGGTGGCGCAGCCTGCTAAGTGATATTTACAAGAACAGGTAAAGTCACCCTGCGTGACTTAACCTGTGCTTGTAAATATCGCCCCTGTTCACGCAACACTTTGCGTGTTAGGGGCGTAACATGGGTGTTGCTGTGGGAATTCCCATGCAACACCCATGTCCACTGATACATTTCCAGATTTACGAGAAATCGTTAAACTGGAAATGCGTCAGAATGCTACGAGGAGAAATGTTTTCATTTCTCCTCGTTTTTTTCCTCTTTCAATGCGTGCTGCATTCTACAGCACACATTGACAGAGGAAATCACCTCAATTGATTGTTTTTGTGCAGGAAGGTGCCCCTTCTGCCCCTCTGTATATAGCACTTGTACACTTTACTTCACTAACTCACTTTCACTGCACAATTTTTATTGGAGCACCTTTTTGTGATGGAATGTATTCATATATATTCTTTTGAGATGTTTTTAAATAGATACAAGTAAATTTGATTTGACTCCTGATTAAACCAATTCAGTGATGGTTTTCTAGATTTGCCAAGGAAGTTGAGGCTTACACTTCCCCCGAGGGGACCAGTGTTTCACTTAATTACTTTTAGAAAGGTGCCTTCTGCTAGTGCCCTGGGTCACATGACTGTGAATGGCCCTGCTTTTGGGCTCTGTGTATTTCCTCCAGAGAGTGCGATAAAAGGGATGAGGTGTTGGCAGGATGGGCGTTCCTGGCAGGATGGCTGGGGGCGAAGCTGTTCCCTACCCCACATAGACTTCAATGGGCTTGCCTCCAGCACATAGAAAGGAACCGGACACTAGTCGTATGTCACCCAAACTTCTTGGAGCCTGGGCAGGGGAAGGAAAGAATTTTCCAGAACCAGATGTATGGGTAGTATAGGGAGTCCCCTCACTTCAAAGGCTGGCACCAGGTATAAATATTGGACTCTCAGAACACCTCTTCAATAATCTCCAGGACCTATGGAAGACTTCAGAAGGCATGCTTGAACTTCCAGAGGACTGCCCTGCTGCCTCCCGAGGACTGCTCTGATGCTTAAAGGCCTGCCTTGCTATGTGAAGAACTGGATCATCTCCTTAAACCCAGGACCACCAGAAGTGACTCCAAGGGCTAGTTCACTGAACACCTGTGTGAGCTACAGCGATATAACAAGCTCCAGAGACCTTGAACCCTGCATCTGCCCTCTGCTGGAGTGAGTCCTAACTCCCCATGTAGAATCTCCCAGGTCCTGGACCCTTGGTAGGTGTTTGAGGTGCTGGCCCTGTCTAACCATAAAATTTGGGGGGGCGGACCTTCCCCGGCTGGAAAATGGCCGCTCTGATTTAGAGCTCTGCCACACACCGCAGTAATCCGGCAGCCATCTGTTTACTCCTCACCTCTATTTGTTGCAGCTGCGACTGCTTTGCCCTCCTGTGCCCTCGATCCATCCGGGGCTGTGCTTGCGTGCCCGAAATCCCTGCTAGGAGCCACTGAACTGCGGCTTCGCGGGCGCGGCGCGGTGCGGCCTACTGCCCGCGCGCTCGCAGGAGGAGCCGGCGGGGTTTCCTGCTTCCCGGGCCGATTCTGCGGCGTCGGAGCCGGCGGCTGCTTGGGCCTGGCCCGGGACCGCTGGTGACTCCCTCTGACCCGCTGCCGCTCCGTGCTGAGCCCCCCGGAGGTGTGAGGACCGCGGCGCTCCTGCTTTCTGGAGGTGGTCTGAGCGGCCTGGGTGCCGGCCGTGGCGGAGCCTGGGGAGCGACGCGGCCGCTCCTGGTCGGTTGAGACTTGGGGAGTGACGGATCTTGGCCGCGCTCCTCTGCGGCTGCTGCGCCTGAGACCACCGGTGGCGGAGGCTCCTGGGAAGGTGAGGCATCCTCGCGCTGAGCTGCAGGGGGCCGACTGGGTGCCTGCTCCCCTGGACGCCGAGTGTCCCCTCCGGCGGCTTGTCTTCGCTCCTGCACCTCGTTCTGAGCCTGGCGCGGAGGTCTGCCTGAGGTGCTGGCTATTTCAACTGTGAGTACAGCCCTGCCCTGCATCTGAAACTCCCTTGTGCCTGTGGCATACGCTATTCTCCTCCATTGGCGCTTTCCTGCTTGGCACTGAGACTGGTGGAGAGTGCTGCATCTTCTGGTTTCGCGTTTGCTGCTCTGTGGTGCTGCCGCCCATATAACAATACCTACCTCTACCCTTTCTCGGACGCACGCTTTGCACTGCCTTCTCATCCTGGCTGAACTCTTGGATAGTTGGTTGCTGGCTGTCATCTCCTAATTGCGGTGTCCGCATTGCCCCTACTGGCCTGGCTCTGCAGACTCGGTCTTCATCCGCTCCTGGTCTCCGCTTCGCTGCTGCATCCGGGGTGTGTTCTTCTGGGTTGCCCATTGTGTGCTGATCTGGCGATGGGGAAGCCTGACAAGTCCCAACCCAAGCTCAATTTTGAGCATCGCAAGTCCCGACGCTGCGAGGAGGCGGCAGACAATGCGCTTTCCGAGTCGGAGGCCCCTGCGGAAGACCCAGTTGGTGACATCAAGCAGATCATTGCGGCTATGCAGCAGGGGCTCACTGCCATTGACTCCAAGATAGATACGTTGGCCTACAGGATGGACAGGATGTCCGAGAGGGTCGATAAACATTCAGAGCGCATAGACATGGCAGAGCGCCGCATAACTGAACTTGAAGAGGCACAAACCGACGCTGGTAGCACACAGAAGCGGGTCGAGCGTACATTGTCTGCACTGCAGGATCGGGCTGAGGACCTGGAGGCCCGGTCGCGCCGCAGCAACCTCCGCATTACGGGCCTGGCGAAATCTACTGCGACCGGAAATATGGAGACATTCGTAGAAAAGCTTTTGACCTCTCTTCTAGGTGCGGATACTTTTTCCCAATTATTTGTTGTTGAGAGAGCACATCGCTCGCTTGGACCTCGCCCCCAGCCTGGTGCCCCGCCTCGGCCTATAATAGCGAAACTCCTTAACTACCGGGACAGAGATGCTGCGCTGCGCAAGGCACGGGAACTGGGAACTTTACAATATGAAGGCTCTTCCATCTCTCTGTTCCCGGATTTCACTCTCAAGGTACAGGAGGCCAGGCGACAATTTATTCCCTTGAAACGGAAACTGCGTGACCAACATATCGAGTACGCTATGTTATATCCAGCGCGTCTGAAAGTTCTCTTTGATGGTAAACCCAGGATATATTCAGACACGCAGTCCCTGCCGAAAGCATTTCGTGAATGGGAGAAAGTTGGCAGATGTGCGAAGGATCAGAACGACGCTCCTGTACCGACTGTTGCACCCGGCAGTCTAGACGACAATGACTGAGATAATGGTGACATTCCATAAATGCAATGATGCTTTGCTTGTATTTTTTGAAGTAGCTTTGCACGGTCATAGCGTTATATATGCATCGCCGACCTGTCTTGTGGGTGGGCCAATATGTTTAGTTAGCTACGATGTTGTGGGCTTGCCCTGGGTCAGTTTTCTTCCTCACAATATCATCTCCCGCCTCTGGTCCGGTCCCTGGATAGGGAGGTCAGGGCATTATATTAACTCTCAAGGAGGTGTATATTTAGTACGCTAATGGTACCAACATGGCACATCTTCATTTTCTATTTGTTATTGGTCTCTTGCTCTGTGTCATGCAATTTTGGAGTTTTTGGTATTTTGCATGCGGTGTTGTGGCGGTGGGTTGGTTCAGTTTGTGTTGCTGGGTAACATCTGCCCCACTGCGTTAACCGCTGTATCACTTCTTGTTTTTGGTTATTTTTATGTTATTTTGGGTGTGACTGTATCATGGTTGCCTTTTTTTGGGGTATATGGGTGTGTGTATGCTCGCCTCTGCAAAGTTGGGGAGTGCAAGGCGTGGGTGGGGGGAGGTATGTTTAGTCGGATTGTTCCCTTTTTTCCATTTTTCTTTTATGGATCACATGCTCAATTTCTGTATGCATGGTGGGGCTGCGGGTGGAGATCACACTTTGTGCAATTGTTGTTGCTATGACTGAACCTCAGGCTAGGGCCAGTTTGCCCAAACGAATGACCTTTATGACATGGAACGTCCGTGGTTTAAATGACCATCGCAAGGTGCGGAAAATTATTGCATATCTGAAACGTAAAGAGATTGACGTGGCGGTGCTTCAGGAGACTCATCTGCCTCCGGGATCTGCGCTCCTCACTGGAAGCAGATTGGCAGGGATTTCACATGCGGCTTGTTTCACTTCCCATTCTAGGGGGGTATTGACATGGCTTAACCCTAAGGCAGGTTTCAAGTTAGAACCATTACTGACAGACTCGGCAGGCAGATATGAAATGTCCCGATGCTATAGCCCAGAGTGGGACTTCCTGGTTGTCAACTCATATGGTCCAAACTATGACGATCCGGGGTTTTATTGCTCACTGCTTGCCTTACTCCAAGATCGCTGTTCCATTCCGATATTCTGGGGGGGAGATTTTAATTGTATAATGGACACGAATCTTGATCGCTCTAAGGGCCCTTCTCGTCCTCTTTCTGCCTCGGCGAAGGCAGTGGAGGACATTGCTTTACAACTTCAGCTGGCGGATGTCTGGGGGTCTCGTTCGGGAGCCCGTGGGGGGGTACACACATTACTCTGCGCAATATGACATTCACACGCGCATTGACTATTGGTTTATTTCACAATCCCTGTTGCCCAGGGTGCTGGATTGCTCTGTCCTGGCACGTTCTTTTTCAGATCACTCTCCGGTCACGGTCACTGTGGCGGTGCCCCCTCGTTCCCCTCCTCCATTTTTGTGGCGCTTTCCACCATATTCGCTGTTAGATTCTGTTTTCCACTCAGAGCTGAGTGGTGCGATCTCGGAATACTTCGAGATCAATGTGGGATCGGTCGACTCCTTTACCACAGTGTGGGAGGCGTTTAAGGTCTTCATCAGAGGCGTAGCCATTAGTAAACACGTAGGTGTTCTTCGTGCTATTCGCGGTTGCCTTGCTTTGCTGGAGACCCGATTATCGAACCTAGAAGCACGCCTATTACTCACTAACGACCCTGAGTTGCGTGAACAACTTAAGGCCACACTGGCTGAATTCCATGAGGAGGCTGACAGTGAGGTCAAGCATATGGGCAAGTATGCTTCCGCTAGAGCTTACGGAGACTCTGATCGGCCTGGCTCAGTGCTGGTGGCAATGGCCCGCCGCCGACTTGATGCTGGAGGTATCGTCGAATTGGAGGGGGTTGATGGGTCGCTCCTGACGCAACGCACTGATATTAATGCGCAGTTCCGCTCTTACTATCAGGAGTTGTATAGCTCTAAACTCGCCCCCAGTGATGATGATATCTCTAACTACCTAGAATACATACAGCTTCCCTGGTTACAAAATTGGCAGCGAGAGTTTTTGATGCGCCCTGTTGAGGCTGCGGAGGTTCGCCTCGCTTTGGGTTCGATGCGTGAGGGAGGCGCCCCAGGGCTTGATGGCCTTACGGTCACATTCTATAAGGGCTTTAGTGAGCTTCTAATTCCACATCTAATATCTCTATTTTATGAGATGGCTGCAGATGGTATAATGCCCCCATCCATGCGAGAGGCGTTGATTATTACTCTGTTAAAGCCCAATAAAGACCCCCGTAAATGCCCCTCTTATCGTCCGCTCTCCTTAATTAACGTGGACACTAAGTTGTTCGCGAAAATCTTGGCGAATCGTTTATTGCCGCTTCTCCCTCAGCTTATAGGTCCTGAACAAGCTGGGTTCATCCCGGGTCGCACGCTCTCACATAACCTCCGCACGGTTTTTGGGGCTCTGCAGCATGTCCGCCCGGAGGTTAAGGCCGCCGCGGTTTTTTTAGATGCCGAGAAGGCTTTTGATTCAATCGAATGGAAATTCATGTATGCTGTGTTGCGTCGAATGGGGGTCGGTGAGGTGTATCTGCAACTGGTTTCGCTATTATACAATTCTCCAGTGGCTCGGGTGCGCACGAGGGATGTGGTCTCTGTCCCGTTTCCAATCATGCGGGGCACCAGGCAGGGGTGCCCGCTGTCCCCGTTGTTGTATGCTGTAGCTGCTGAGCCTCTGCTGCGGGCATTGCGTGAATATCACGGGCATAGAGGACTACGTTTTCCTCATTACAATCTCATTACCTCTGCTTACGCGGATGATACCCTTTTATATATTAGAGATCCCGAGCTCCATCTATCACCAGTGATACGCGAGGTGCTGCGCTTTGGTGGTCTTTCAGGCCTAAGGATAAATTGGGATAAATCCCTATTGTTTCCGCTGACACCTGCTACAGAGCAGTTTCCGCTTGATTTCCCACTACAATGGACCACTGAACTGGTGCGTTATCTGGGCATTCAGGTCCACTCCGCCGCTGACGAGGTAATTAAAGCTAATTATGGTAAAGTGATCGATAAGCTTGGGGACGATATAGATAGATGGATACGACTCCCATTGTCCTTGGCCGGTAGAGTCTCTTTGATGAAAATGGTTGTACTCCCTCGCCTGCTCTTTCTCTTTACTAATATTCCCATAGTGGTACCTGAACGTCTGTTTCGTGAACTCCGATCCCTGATGATCAAATTAGCATGGGCTGGTAGGTCCCCTAGAGTCGCCTTGGACACCCTCATGCTTCCGTACACTGCCGGCGGACTGAATGCCCCGAATTTTGAACTATATTACAGGGCTGCACAGGCCTCTCATGCATACAGCTGGGTGCATGGGCCCCATGATTTGCCCCATCTTCATATCGAGAGAGTTGCTGCTGCCCCGCACTCCCTGCCTCGCTTTTTAACGCAGACCCCAACGAGGCGCTGCAGCATACTGGACTCGATCAACTCCGTTGTTCACGCGTGGAATGCGTTGCTCAGAATGTACGATGGGGCGCAATTATACTCACCCCGAATGCATGTTGAATGGTGCCAATGGTTCGCCCTTAGTTCGGAGAAAGGGACTCTGGATTCCCTCAAAAAATTACGCATACAGAATATGAGTGACCTCTTCAGACCTGGGCGGGTGGGCACATGGGAGGAGGTGGCGGGTGCAGACAGTGCGCATTCGGCTCTGACTGGAATCCACTTCTTCAGAACCCGGCATGCTCTGCGGGCGATACTGGGGTAAGACTTACAGGAGCCCTTGATCATTCCTCCTGTGACGGTTCTGTTGAGTGCTCAGTCCCCGTGTAAGCTCATTTCCAAGTTATACGTCTCAGCTCTGGACACGAAGACTTCCTCCCTTAGCAAGGTTAGGCAAGCCTGGCAATTAGATATAGGCGTTCCCATTACAGATGACATATGGCTCTACTGCTGCGAGGTTACCCGTAAGATTTCTATTAATGGCCGTCATCGTCTCGCCCATTTTAAATTTTTAAATAGAGTTTATTATTCCCCTTTACGTCTATTTGGGTATGGATTGAGGTACACTGATAATTGTGAGCGGTGTTATGCGCCGCAGGCTGGCATTTTTCATCAGGCATGGCAGTGCCCACAGGTACAACATTATTGGGGATCAATATTTCAGAAGCTGAATGACATACTTGAGCTATCCCTTGCTCCAGATCCCCTACTGGCGCTTCTGGGTTATACTAAACCCCTTAAGAAAAATGTACGTAAACTGGTTGCAATCGGCCTTCTCCTCGCCAAGCGTCGGCTGGCGATGCGTTGGATGAGAGGCCCTGTCCCCACGGTGGCAGAGTGGGAACACGATATGGTCTACTGCAATACCCAGTCCGATGTTTATAACGAAATGCTCCCTCCTTGTAACCGCCCGAAGAGTTTCTGGGGTATGTTTGCTCAATATCAAGTTGCACAACAAGCTGCGGTAGACACTCCTGAAGATTAGGAAATAACTGTTTGCAATTTTTTTTTCTTGTACAATCAATGTCTTAGAATATTTCTGCAGATTAATTGTATTACCCTGTAATGTTCTTCTGCCCATCAGCAATCTTTATAACAGAATTGTCCCCGCCTGAGTATCTCACTGCTGGTTTATTATTTCTTCACTCGTCATGTCACCTGTTCCTCGCCTGCCCTCCCTCTAATTGTTGCCATGCTCTGTTTCGATACTGTTATGTACACAATTGCTTTTGACTTCAGTGATCCATATTGGTGTTATTTTGTTTTTCTTTTTTGCTTATTGTATGTATGTTGAGTTTCACTGTTTTTCCAAAAAGCAATAAAATACAATAATAAAAAAAAAAAAAAAAAAAAAACATAAAATTTGTGACTTAGTAAAATTTTCACCAAAAAGCACATGGAGAACCAACAGAAGAACGGGACCTACCTGCCAGCCGTTCTGCCCAATGTACATCACTGGCTGGTCTGACATCGTGGTAACTCCCACTATGTTCTTCTCCACAGCAGCAAATCCTGTTCTGTGGGACCTCTCAGCGACGGTATCTGGCCTCGTGGAGCCCTCTTCGGCTATAGCTACTGGAAGTTTTCGAATTTCAACACTGTGTCTAAATCCGAATGTAAAAATCTTCACCATGCTCAACGGTGACCAGTTTCCTACTGACGACAATGACCTCCTTGTCCTGGAAATCTAGCCTTTCCCGCTCTGAGTTTTTTCCTGCCATTGTCGATGGCTTCACCAAGACGTTGTCCAGCAGCTCCCCAGTGATGATGAGTCTTCCTCGGACATAGCTTGCTGCCTTTCCTACTGAACTCAATCTTCTCCTAGACGTTTCTTCAAAATTTCTTTTAGGTCCGAAGGTAAGTTGAGACGGGCCGAATCCACCCCTTGTATCCGACCTGTGCTACATCGTGGTCAGCCTTAACTTTTTGCTTTTTCCCCAGTCTCTTGTGACCAGTTATCCACAGTTGGCGCTTTGATCTTTTTGAAGCTAGATTTCACTAAAAACTTCTGCAGTTCTACTGATTGGATTTAATTTGTTTTGGGGTGATTTTATTTATTATCATTTTTCTCAATTTTTGGGATTTTTCTTGTGTTGTGTTTTTACTTTACTACTCTTTGTGTGCTGCATAAATACTTTACACTTTATCTCTAAGTTAAGCCTGACAGCTTTTGTGTAAAAGCTACCATAGGTTAAGCACAGGTTAATTTAGTGACTTTTTTCTTACAGCTTAATCCATGTCATATCTCACAGCCAAAGCCCATCACCTCAAAAACTGAGAACAAATAATTCAGGGGGACAAATCCTTTCTTCATGTGGATCAGAGTCACCGCTACTTAGTGGTTTTCTCACAGACATGGACAAGTCTCCTCACCTTGGCTACTGTTTTTCTTTGAGGAATGAAGCTGTTCTGGCTTGGGTGAACCATTTTGGGCAGCAGCGGTGAGAGCCTGGTCACTTTGCAATCCAGGTTCAGCATTGACAACAGGCGGCACGAGGACACCTCTAATGGCTCTCGACCAGGTTTGGTTAAAGTAACTATTATTGACTCCCTACTAACAAGTTCTTTGTTGCCTTGTTTTATTGTCAGCAGCCCAGCCTGAGCCGATTTGGTTGTATGCCTCTTAAGAAAGACGGCCTTAATCTGTCAAAGAAATTGATTTCAACTTGTTAGCCAACGACTTTGCTTCAAAATCAGAGGTGTAGCCCAGGTAAGGGAGTCTTTGGTTAAATATGAAATTTGGAAGTATTGTCTGTAAAATGTTGCGGCCAGTTAAAAATACAGATGAAATAATGTAAAAAAAAATCTGCAACTGGTAAGGTTCTCCTCTGAATTTCTCAGGAGGCGCCAAAACTAAGTTGTTAAGTAGTAACATATTTCTTTTTTTCCCCTGTTTCAGTGGCATTACTATTAAATGTGGAGATGTTGTCCAAAGTGCGGGAGGAAGTAGCAGTGGTAGTGGGAATGGGTGTCACCTGATTAACTTGGTTTAGCTAAAATTCCCTTCCCTAATGGGTGGTATCTAATTCTTCATGCATCTTGGAGATGGCTCCAACCATCGATTCAGTGGGGTTTTCAGTCGAGTCCACTGTAGGCCTGGAGAACTCTCAATCTCCTGATGGGTAGACCCGCTGAAGCCCCGGTCATTCCTGAGAATCTACACGGATGTGAAGAACGGTTTACACACCTGCAGAGGAAAACAGGGAAGGGAAGTGAGAGGGACTCACTGGACTGGATCTTACTCATGATGGATTCATCACACGTGAGGGACGGCATGGACCAACTTTAGTGCGCAAGCAATAGGTAATTGAACCAGCTATAGGGGAAACAGAGGACAACAGGTATGAGGGCAGAGGCAGAGTGAACTCATAAGATATAGAAGTGATCAGGGTTAGTGGTTGTGGCAGAGAATGTTGTTGTGAACAGCCCTAGAGCAGACCAGGGTACCAAATGAGGACCCCAGCACACCAACAAAAACCAAGCTGGCCAGGAGCTGAGGAGGTAAGCAGAGCTAGATACCTGAAGGTATCAGGCACAGCAAGGCACAATATAGGGAAAGGAGGCCTAGAGGAATCTAACGAGAGGGACCCAAGAAGGAAGCAACAATAAACCTAAGGGATGAATAATGGGTGCAAACTGGTATAGGGCAAAGGCTCCATGTCAAAAAAGGTCTTAAATACGGTCTCTACCCATGACACTCTGGCAATGTACCAATAACCAGGAAGAGAGTGTTCACCCATGAGTAGAGACAGCACAGTCCATCAATGTGGGTGACTTTAAGGAACCAAGAGAGGTTGTAAATTTGTGATTCTGTGAAAGGAATACATTTTGGTTACAGAACAAGAAAGGGAGAGGCAGGGGCCTGGTTCAAGGAAAGGTGAAGGAGGGGCGAATAGGTCAGGCCTCAACCCATAATTAGCCCTTACAGGTGCAAACAGGGAAGATGTCTTTAACCTCTCCTGCGTTTACCTAGATGCCTAAGCAATGCACCCTGGCAGTAGATGCTAACTAGACATGGTAGATATATGACATCAGAAGTCTGGTCCACTAGGGAAGTGGAAGAGGGCAACAAATGTCCTCAGGTCACGACCACCTGGACCCACTAAATAACAAGGTTAACATGACAAAATGCACATAATAACAAGGCAAATGCAACACAACTATATGTCTTAAATAGACGAAATGCAGACAGGCCTGCAGAATTTGAATCAGTTACACAAGAGAGAAGCAAGTGTTCCCTAAACCAGACCTGCATTTCTTCAACATTTAAACTGCAACATGGGGGGGCGTGGCCAAGATCATGGACGGCTGAGGTGCGTTTCTTTGTCTCTACCCTTGCGCCCGGGCCCGCCAGCGCTGAAGCCCTTCTGGACGCGGAAAGGGGGTCTCAACCGAGCGGCGACGATGACCTTAACACTCCGCGCGACACAGAACTTCCTAAATTGAAGATCCTGCGGCCCGGAGCGAACGACCACTGGACCTGCAGCAGGCCCTGGGCCCACAGTGACGAGAAGTGGCGAGACTGAGGATCCAGCTTCCCGACCTGGACTAACGGGGTCAGGCAATGCACTGGACCGTCGCCAAGGTCGGGGGGAGAGGACTGGCTGGAGGAGCTACCTGCCCGGCTCTCTTGGCTTGGCAGCCTACAAGCGATGAAAGGATGAAGAGCGTACCCACCCAGGAGAGTGAGGTGACCCAGCGGAGAGTTGCAGCTGGAGCCAGGGCCCGTTTGACCTCACATGGGATCTGGAGGTGAGCCGGCGAGATCGGCGCTGTGAGCGGCGCTCCTGGAGGTGCTGCCGCGCCCGGGCTGCTCCTCTACGTTCTCGGGGTGAAAGGCACAGCCTCTGAAGACGAGCTGGGCCATGCTGGTCTGTGGTGGGGCCCACAGCGGTGACTTAGCCGGAAAGGGGGCCCTCCCTGTGAAGCAAAAAGGCTCTACTGAATGAAGTCGGCCTTAGTGAGCCAGAGGGCTGGGCCAACGGCTAACCTGCACCTCCCGGGGTCACGTGGACCAAGCCAAGCACCCTGTTTCAGTGCCGGCCCCAGGCGCAATTGCCTTGACCGGGCTGAGGCATATAACGCAAGCACGGGCTCGCCCTCCTGGAAGCACCAGGGATTTGGGGAAACATTACTACTCAATGTCACCAGTGGACCCACCTTCACAGACTGCACAGGCAACAGAGCAAGGATGGGGGGAACTGATTGGCCTGGTCCTGCTGTGCAACCCGCGCTGGGTCTGTGTATATGTGGCTGGAGTTTGCCTCTCTGCTCCTGGCACGACCCTTAAGAGATACCACTGGAGGCCCTTGACAATCCACTCCCGGAGGCACAGCCTTGATTCCTGGACAGCAGCCCTCTTTGGAGCCACGTCCTCTGACTACACACAGGTGCGCGACGCTCCCCAGGCCTAACTTCGAACTTTTTATTACTGATATCAAACTGCTGCTGGGGTCCGGGGCATCATGGCTACTGGGAGGGGAAAGAAAGACAGATTCAGTGAAGCACTTGCTGCTCAAAACCCCAGGCTCCCACCCCGAGGGCCCAGCACCAGACCAGAGCACGGCCGAACCCGTGGACCCTGATGGACTGGAGGCCCCGATTAACTGCACTTTCAGTGAGGCCCTGTTCACATCTCTATGAGAAGATCTCCAGTCCATGAAGAGAGAACTCTCGAACTACTTGAGGGAGGTCTGCCGCAACCTGGATGCCCTGGGAGACAGGGTGTCTACCATAGAAGACCACGAGATGAGCAGGGAGGAAGAGATCGAACATCTTCAACATGAAGTCCTCTGACTCCACGACCAAAATTTGGACCTTCAGGCCCACACAGAGGACTCGGAGAATTGATCACGCCGCAATAACATTCGTATCAGGGGTATTGCATCTGGGGTGGAGGGCACTGATATTGCAGCTTTTGTATCTGATCTCTTCCGTGCAATTCTAGAGGAGCCTCCAGAATTTGAAATTAAGTTGGATCGCACCCACCGGGTGGGCCCCAGGAGGTTGGCTCCAGCCCCACCTGCCAATATATTCATATGCGTCCACGATTTCCCACTAAAGGAGCATATCCTCTGACTGTCCAGGGACAAACACTCGCCACACACCCACCCTATACCAGGATTTAGTGGCGTCCACTCTCCAAAAGCGCAAGGCCTTTCGTCGGGTCACCTCTCACCTCAGGTCCTCCGGCATAGTCTACTCCTGGTGACATTCGCTTAAACAGATCTTCCAGTTGCAAGGGCAGCTTCATCAAATCAGATCTGTGGAGGAAGTGCGTAAGCTCCTGGGGATCAAAGCTACTTCCCCGGATCGGACGCAACTAAGCCAGACCGGGGACACAGGGGTGGCTGCGGCTGCAAGACTGTCACGCACTCACATCCGGGGCTCCGCCCAGACCCTGATACTATGGCTAAGAAATGGCAGGCAGTTTTGGCATCGCTCACAGAACTCCCTGGCGCATCGCCGCCATGAACTGGTCAAGAACATATATCCTGTCCACTTTTGCCTCTTCTTTGCTCCTCTTTTGCTGATGGGTTGGGGGGTGGGCCCGGGTGGAGGTGGGGGGGGGATGCTGACCACTACTGCCTTTCTCCTTATCCTCTTCTTGGAGCACGGTGATTTAATCATTACAACATCCATGATGTCTGTTCACCTGTTTGTTAGTATTTTTGGGGATAGTTTGTTCGCTCTCCGGGACCCCCACACGCTGGATCTCCTCCATATTCAGATTGAAGCAGATGTCATCCCATACTTAGTACCACTAACAGGAAAGCCACCTGTGACACCAAGTTGCAGATAAGGGCCTACAGGCAGCCCTGTAGTTTTCCTGCCCACCTGACGGTAGACCTTAAGATCCTCACCCTGAATGTAAAGGGATTGAACAACCCGATTAAGAGAAGAGTCATCCTCTCCTACCTAGAACACTGTGGGGCCCACATCTGCCTAATGCAGGAGACTCACCTTCTGGCAGGGGATGCCCAAAGGCTTCGCTCGAGGGCCTTCCCCCAACAGTTTTTCTCATCCCATTCGTCCAAAACTGCCGGAATGGCTTTACTCATCTCTAACACCTTCAAGGGAAAGATTGGACCTAAACAGGCCAAAATTCGGGGGAGGTTGCTGGCTTATTCGGTCACGATGTGCTTCCAAACCCTGACCCTCAGCTCAGTTTAGGCCCCCAACGAAGGGCAGGAGGTCTTCCTTCGTCAGGCAGTGATGGAACTGGCCGGATCCCCTGACCACTGCATGTTGATCGGGGGACCTTAATTTAGTTTTCGACAATCAGTTGGATCACTCAGCTCAACGCCACGGTGTAGGAAAGTGCCCCTTTTTGCATGGTTACCCCCCACTTTTTGCCTGACATGTGATGCAACTTGAATTGATGTGCCTTGGGTCCCTGCCAATCAGGTACCCAGGGCCTGTGTTATTTCCCAAAACTGTACCTTTGTACCCACAATTGGCACATCTCTGGCCACAGATAAGCCCCTTGTAAAAGGTACCATGGGTACCAAAAACACTGTGACCACCTCTAAGGGCGGCAGGCAGCACCTATTGTGCCTCCCTTAGAGACCCTATACCTTAACACTCACACACTGCCATTGCAGGCTGCATGTTTTGATGCAGAGAAAAGTAAAGAGTCGACATGGCACACATCCCTGTGTGCCATGCCTGCAACCCACTGCCTGGGGCCTAGGTAATTCACCCCTCTAGTAGGGTGCACTAGCACTCAGGTGAGGGTACAGAGGCATGAGCCCTGTACTCCTACAGTGTCTAAGTCCATTCTTACACATTGTAAGTGTAGTAAAGCCATAAAGAGTATATGATCTGGTAGTTGGTCATTACGGACTCCAAAGCTCCATAATGGCTTTACTAAAACCTGGAAAGTTTGGTAGCAAACTTTCAGCACATTAAACCCACACTCATGCCAGTGTGGGATTTAATGTAAAATGAGATGCCCCCTGAAAAACGACCAGCCCTCATGTGGTTCCTGAATGGCTGCCCTCTATTTGCCACCACCAGACAGGTTTCTGGACCCCTGGGTAGGAAGCCTCCACCGTCTGGGTCTAGAAACAAAGCCCATCCTGGGCAGAGGTGTCATGCCTCCTCCCCCAGGATGGGCTGGGTCCACAAAGGTGAAGCTACAAAGGCCTGCTGCCTTTGTAAGCTGTCCCTGCCTTTAGCTGTCCCCAGCAACTGGCTCCCACTGGTTCTGCCCCCCACTTTGGGCAGGATAATCGGCAGGAAAACCAAGCAATGAGGAGAGGTGTGCCCACCTTTGCCAACCCCACGCTCAGGTGGGGGAGGTGAGGTGAAGCACAAATCTCAGTCCCCTCCATCTTGAAGATGAAGGGACCCAGAAAATTAGGAAGAGGCTCATGCCTCCCTCCCACTGGAGGGTGGCATAATAGGGGGTGTACCCACCCCAAGGAAGGGACACATTGGTTCTAACCTGTACACCCCTTTAACCGCCCCTAAATTTAGTATTTAGGGCGACCCTGAACCTTGCCTCCTCAGATTCGAGGACGATAGAAGAAGAACCGAAGAGCCACACTGACCCAGGAAGAAGAGGACACCAACTGCTTTGGCCCCAGCCCTACCGGCCTGTCCCGACTCCTACCTGACTACAGCGAAACCCTGGCGTGTCCAGCAGCCCCCCCAGAGCCCAGAGGACCTGCCATGTAACCATCTTTAAGACTCTATCTCCAGTGAGCACCGGATTCGCTCAACAAAGTTTCATCCACAGAATCCGCATCCAGGCGGCCCCGCAATTTTGCACCACTCTGCACTCGACGCCCACGGCCCGAGTTCAAGTTCAAGTTGCCCAACACCCTGAGGAGGTCTCCCCAGCGATCCTGATCTGGAATCGGGTGATCTCCGACCTCCCTCAAGCTTCAAGCCGACGCCTGCAGCCTCAAACTGAAGGGTCCCCCCAACCACGACCAGAGCTGGTAAGAAAAACCCGATGTCAAAAGACACCCCTGCACCCGCCGCCCCACTGCCCTGGGTGGCCCAACCGACAGTGTCCAGGCATCCCCCAAGATCCCAACTTACTGGTGATGGCCTTCAAGAAGCCTCCCTGCCTGAGCCTGCAGCATCTTTACCGAACCAGAGATCTCCATTGAAATCCACAGGGCCCCTGACGTCGCCTTGGCACACTGCACCCAGCTGCCCCACTGCCTTGGGTGGCCCAACCGACAGTGTCCAGGCATCCCCCAAGATCCCAACTTACTGGTGATCGCCTTCAAGAAGCCTCCCTGCCTGAGCCTGCAGCATCTTTACCGAACCAGAGATCTCCATTGAAATCCACAGGGCCCCTGACGTCGCCTTGGCACACTGCACCCAGCTGCCCCTGTGCCGCAGGTGTTGCAGCTCCTGTGCTGATTGTTGGCCCTTGCAGTGCTGATCTCTACCCCAGGAGCTTTGCTCCCACAGTCAAGTGGCCTGCTCGCAAGCAGTCCCTGACCGAAGGCCCCCTTCGCCCCATTGCCTAACATTGGGCCCCTGCACTCTGCACCCGGCCGCCCTAGTGCCTCTGGTGGTGCAACTTGAGAGCCTACCTAGACCTTGGGGAACATTGGTCCTAACCCCCAAAACTCCCACTCGTTAGTCGTTTACTTACCTGAGAACCGTGAATCTTTTTTCTCCCATAGGAACCAATGTTACGAGTTTTGTTCCTAAAAATGTCCTGATGAGTTGAACTTTGTATGAAAGCAAAAGTAACTAAACTGCAAACCTTAACAAGTCTTACTTACCTTGTATTGTGAGATCCCCAGTGGGGTATCTAGGCATACCACCTCGAGTAGTAGATGTAATCCAAAAGTAATCTCAAAGTATTCCAAAGTAATTACTGTGTAATTTAGCCTGTTTTGAAACCCAATACAAACCTGAAATGATTGCAATTTCATCCACAACTGTATTTCCTTATAAAATCTTGCATTTGAGAGTATATGTCACTTACCTGTGCCGAGTCCTGCTTGGTTCTAGAAATAAAACTTAAGTATACCTTTTTTATACTTACCTAATTGGTCTGGATTCAGTCTCTAAGTGTGGGCCATCAGCCTTGAGTGAGTAAATACAATAAATGCTTAACACACCCTCTGGATAAGCCTAACAGCTCGCCCACACGACAACAAAGAAAGCTGTTAGTACTT
This sequence comes from Calotriton arnoldi, assembly GCA_963921515.1. Lineage (NCBI taxonomy): Eukaryota > Metazoa > Chordata > Amphibia > Caudata > Salamandridae > Calotriton > Calotriton arnoldi. The sequence continues at coordinate 2,144,511 of CAWUFW010001169.1, forward strand.
GTCTAATTTAGCCTTTGCTATACCTTTGGGGACTCCATGTACTCTGTGCACACTATACCTTACTCTGGTACAGTATATACAGAGCCAGCTTTCTACACACAGGCAATCAGGGTCCTATCCCCAGAATGGGTAAAGTGACTACAGGACATGGGGCTGGCGTATCTCTGGTGGACACTCCACCCCCACACTGTGGACTATACATTCTATTCTCATGCACACAAAACATATCCCGAACTTGACTATTTTATGGGTTCGTGGGGACTCGTACCTCTTGCTACAGCTTCAGAGATTGAGCCTCGCTCGCTCTATGACCATGCTGCGGTGATTCTCACACTAGCTATCCCTCCAACCAGTAGGCCCCCAAACACATGGAGATTGCGCGATATTCTGCTACATCGCCCTGACGTGGTAAAGCAAATCACTAAGACACTTGCAGATTTTCTGGCCTTCAATGACACCCCTGACACCTCTATACTCACTCTTTGGGAGAAGCTAAAGGCAGTGATTCAAAGGGCATTCATAGTGATCTCCTCTGCAGACAACAAGATAAGCAGGAACAAGAGGGATAACCTCTCCTAACATGTTCTTGAATTGGAGCGCATACACAAGAGAACCGGGGTGCCAAGGGTCTGGCGTCAACTTGAAACCGCACACTCACAACTCGCAGTCATAGACATGGATAGGGCAGAATATGCTGCTCTGCAAATGCGGCATTCATTTTATGTGGGGTGGGACAGATGCGGACGTCTTCTGGCTAATAGACTGCGAGTACAGCGCCAGGCGGCAAGTGTCGGTGTTAGACGCAGCCGGATCAGAATGCAGAGATGATCCGCAAATAGTAGAAGCATTTTGCAATTTCTATACTGACCTCTACACAGCCCAACAGCTTCCTCTGGAGGCATCGACACAATATCTCCAAGATGCAACCCACCCTAAATTAACACCAGATCAGGCAGCTAACTTAGACCGCCCCATACGCTTTGAGGAAGTGATATCCGCCATTGCCCTTCTAAAACATCTCAAATCTCCATGCCCTGATGGGTTTTCAGCCATTTTTTAAATAAAACATTCTGCCCAACCATAGCGCCTATTCTCACCAAGCTGTTCTGTGGAAATCTGAAATAATCTCCGTTAGCATAAGCTGAAGCCATCTTGGTTGTGGCATCCATTTTGTTAGCTTTGTAATTCTCCCGTCCTCTGCAGCTCGTCTTTTTCTGCCTGTGCTATCTATTTTAGTTGACTTCCTGACTCAGCTGGTACGTGCTGAGAGTTTGTAGCTGCCAGTACACCTGTTAACTGTCAATCATTTCTGCTGCCATAAGCACTCCTGCTCCCCCTCCCACTTTGCTGACCATGTGGTTTTTCATCTGTCCTTGTTTGCTGAAAACTATTTGTGAAACTTGTCCTTCCTATTTCTGTTCACATGCTTACAAGTGCAGAAAAAGTTTTATATAAGGCCTGTGTTCTGTGACTTCAATGTACTACCTCAGGCAGCACTTGAGAGTGCTGTGTGGATGTAGTCCCACTCATGAGTGATTAATAAACTTGTTATTTTGAATTCCAGCTTCAGTGTTGATCTCTATTTTGTTGGTCTATGGACCTGTGGACAGAGAAGGGTGACCCCTGCACCGGTGTGCTCATTAAAAGGCACATTTCCACAGTTCAACGCAATAGGCGACTCCTCTGCCATTCCTCCCTTGATGCTCCTGGCCTCTATTGTGGTCCTTCCGAAACCAGGTAAGGACAAACAACATTGCGCGTCTTATCGACCAATATCTCTTTTGAATGTGGACCTAAAACTCTTCACGGGGATACTGGTGGCCAGGCTGGGGCCCATGTTACCTGGGCTTGTGGACCAAGACCAAGCAGGCTTCATCGCGACCCAACAGTGCAGTGATAATACTAAGAGGCTACTCCACCTCATTGACAAAGCCCAACGCTTTGACACGGAACACATGTTGCTATCGGTCAACGCTGAAAAAGCGTTCAATAGAGTACACTGGCCGTATCTAGCAGCTACTCTCAAACATTTTGGAATTGGAGACTGCATTTGCAAATTGATTTTTAGTAGCTACACACCACCAACAGCAGTGGTCCGAGTGAACGGGCACTCCTCCGCTCCATTCCCGATCCGCCGGGGCACAAGACAAGGGTGCCCACTCTCTCCCCTACAGTTCGTTCTATACATGGAGCCCATGGATCAGAGAGTTCGAGATAATCCCCTAATTACAGGCATACAATTTGAGGGGGAACGACATACTATCAGTTTATATGCAGATGATGTTATAACTACCTGGAGGACCCCTTGACCTCACTGCCAGCCTTTCTCACTGGGCTAGAGACGTTCGCCCAGGCAGGGGGCTTTAAGGTTAATATACATAAATCACAGGCCCTTAGCATATCCCTTCGGGCCCCCACCCAGGATGCCCTACGGTGCTCCTGCCCGGTCCCCTATCTAGGGCTCCAACTCACAGCCACGACCCAGGCCACGATCTCCCTTAATTACAAGATTATACTTCATCAGGTCTGTCAGGACCTACATCGCTGGAAGCCCTATAGCCTTTCCTGGCTGGGCCGTATTGCAGCTGTGAAAATGAATACACTGCCAAAGATGTTATACCTATTTCAGACGCTTCCAGTGGAGCCCCCATCTGGGGTTATCCTCACTCTACAACACAAACTTAACTCCTTTGTCTGGGCAGCCAAGCAACTTTGAACCCTATTGGAGTCGTCGCGCAACGAATAAGAAAAGCATTGACTTTTTATGGATCGGGCAGTGGCTGGACAATCTCCCCAAAAGCCTGTGTCTATCCAATATTACAAAACCTATCTTAAAGGCCTGGGATTCGACACTGGAGAAGTACGGACTTACTTCCTGCCCATCGCCCCTGACACCTTTAGTGAACAATCCTGACTTCACCTCAGGTCTTGACACCAGGGCCTTCCACCTCTGGAACCAGGAAGGATGCAGATCAATAGGCCACCTCTTCGATGGGGAGGGAACTCTACTGTATGAGAGCCTTGGTTCAGACCGTGCCCTGCCAGAATCCAAATGCTTCTACTATAACAAAGCGCGACACTGGGTGATGCACCCCTCGATTCGCCCCAATGCACAATGGCACCTCACCCCCTATGAAAAGTGGCTGCTTTCTAAAGCCTCGAATGCTCACCACAGAGCTCTACGGCTTCCTGTGCCCCCCCCCCCGGCACCAGCACTCAAATCCCCTGGTCAGAGGCGCTGGGAATTAGAGCTGGGCCGTACGTTAACACAGCGGGAATGGGGCGACATCTATCATTGCACAAGACATACAGCTTGCAATGTTTCTAGCATTGAAACAGCAACCAAAATAGCCACTTACTGGTATCTCACAGCTCCCCAGACTACACAAAGGAAACCTAGCCCGCAAGCCTGACTGCTGGCGCAACTGTGGCTCTCTAGGCACATTAACTAATTTGCTGTGTGACAGTCCCAAACTCACATCCTACTGGGCACAGGTCCTTGACGATATAGACACCCATTTCGATACACAACTACCTCGCTTCCCAACCTATGTCATTCTTGGCTTACCTAACGCACTCACATTCCCACTTAAGCCACGCAGAGGCAGACAGATTGGCCTCGTTATGGGCGTGGCATTGCACAACATACTGCCTCTCTGGGGTTCGGAACAGGGTCCCACTTATCAGGAATGGCTGCATAGACTATGGTATGTGCTTGGCATGGAGCGTACCTCCGTCTCTTTACTAAATCAAGGGTCATCTTTGCCAGACCTGTGGCGCCCATTTCTCTCCCTTCTGAGTTGGAGTACCGTGAGCTTACTTGCCCTAAATACCTAGGCCTTCTGTGCCTTACGGAGGCCTCTACCAGCTCTACGTAAGGACACACACATTCCCATATTCCTATAGAAGATTGGCAATACCTTTATCCAACATGGGTCCCCGAGGGGAAGGAGGCGGGGGCGAAGGGAGAGAGGGGGGTGGGTTGGGGTGTTAGGATTGTTGAATAATAATGACAAAGCACCTGCTGACTTGCTTCTGACTATAGCTAGCTCTGTTTTATATAACCAATAAAAAGATTTAAACCTAAACTGCACCGTGGGGCTCTCCAGAATGAGTACCCTCCACTCACTGGAGACTATGAGAATAAAGGGGTGTCAGAATTAGGGATGGGGAAGACATCAACCACTTGCTGAGGGGTCATTCCGAATAACTGAATTGTAACAGTGGGTGCGACAGCAACATAAGGTATGCAGAGGAATTAGAATAGCGTGGCATAATAGAGCTCAGTTAGACAACACGGCCAAGAAACTATGGCTGCAGCACATGAGCAGTTTAGGTGAAGTTTAGAATAATAGAGTTGGGATGTGTGATAAAAAAAGCTCGGGCATTTGTAGTGTTTACACTGATTTTTGTGATGATTGCTGAGATTACTATAACAGTTATAATAATTCTAATAAACACGATTTTCAGATGTATAAAGGATAATAAATAACAATATGTTGTAAAATACCACTCATTGTGTGTGTCACTGTTTCCGGGAACCAGGGTGGGCTCCATATTTATATGACCCCTTACAGATGAGACATCCTCTGGCAGTGTTGCCTGACTCCAACACTCCCTGCTTACATGAGCACAGCTCCTTAGAGAGAGGAGCTGGAGACACCTGCCAGTTCTCCTTTTCTCTGAAGAGTGTATGATAGATATACTACCCCTTGAGAGTTAGAGCATCTACTAGGAGTGCCCCCCATGGTGTGCGGTAGGGGAACATGAGAGAACCCATCCATTGGTTGGTTGGAACATGTCACCAGCACCCTCTTCTGTGGTGTAGCTTCTCGTAGAATGTCGGTTCTCACTTGCTCAGGCTCTCTTGGTTTTGTGCCTGCATGTCAGGCAGCTGTGCCCCCATTTTTGCGCACTCTACATTTGGACTGTGTGGAAGTGAGGGGTCAGTGTGTATTCATTCACTGAGTAACCCTTTAGGGAGCTCGCACCAGTCACAGCAGCTATATCTTCCAAAGAATGGCCAGCTCTGTGCAAAAAAAAGACTACAATACAGAGGGGTCGATTCCGATTCGGGCCGGAAATTTCTCCGACCGAGCCGGACCCGGAGAGATTTCCGACCGAATCGGACCCGTGCAGTCCGACCGAACGAGTCCGATGCGTCCGTATGTTATCGGACACGAGTCGGTCGGACTCCCATTGAACTCAATGGGAGCCGGTCGTACAACGCGTACGCGGGCTCCCATTGCCTCAATGGGTGCGAGGCGGACAAGGGCGCCCCTACAGCGAGTACGCCGCGAGCGCTCGCGGCGTACACGCACAGGTAGGGGGACCCATGGGTCCCCCTGTGTGCGCCTCGCACGGGTACGCGTACAGGGGGTCCGACACGGACCCCAAAGTACGGCTCCGACAGCGAGTTCGAGTCGGATGGCGCGAGTCGGTCGGAGCGGTCGAGGTGCGCATCGTACTTACCCGGCCGGAAAACGTCTCCATTGCGCGGTGCGAATCGGGTCCGAGCGAGTCGGTCGGAGCGGTACGATCCGGGTACGAGTCGGTCGGAGCGGTCGGGTCGCCCGGACGAGTCGGTCGGCGACTTCGCATCGTACTCGCTCGGCCGGACCCGCGTACGGTTCGGTCGGGAAACAGGCTTTCGCATGGCTTTTTTCCCGACCGAATGGTATTGGGTGCGCCTCCGACCGAGATCGGAATCGGCCCCAGAGTGTCTGTGATGGGCGGCCTCACTTCAGTGCCAAGTGGACTAGGTGATCACCTAGAGTGGTAAGATGAGTGAGGTGCTCAGTTGCAAGAAAAATTTCAAATTAAGAATATTAAAATGAAAAAAAATTCTGGGCACCGGACTGCCTGAGTTGCCTACAGCACTGGTCGGTGGTAGGTAGTCTATGGCCAGACCTGCTCCACTGTGGTGCTCACCCACAATTAGACATGAATGGATGCTCTGCAATATCACACACGAATAATGACATCAAAATGGAGACTATTTGGTAACTACAATCTTGAATATCTCATGAATCATCACAAAATATTGAACATCTCTGAACTTAGAGCACAAGTGACAGCACTACAGTTCCGAGCAAGCATGCAGGCAAATAAAAGGGGGTGAAGGGCGAGAGAAGACAATGGGGCACGATCTCGCTCCAAGAATAAGTGCAGACGATGAGCCTCTTCACTCAGGGACATTGCTCTATCATGCGTTTGCACTGCTCAGTCATCATAGTGCAGCCCCCATCCTAATTCTGTGGACCATCATGAACAGATTCAAAACCAGGGCCCACTAGGCCATCCCATTAGAGAACCCCCAAGGTGGTCCACAGAATCTACAATCAGGCCCTAAGGTGAAGCCCGTCGCCCTTTTTTGAACTCCGAGGCTACTTTGGGGTTCATGAAAAGTTGAACCCTCTCCTCATTGGGTATTTACAGCTTTGAAGGGAACCAAAGGGATTCCGTCACACTGTGGGCCAGAAGCTTTTTAACAGCCTGTAGGTCTTGCCTGAGTCTCTGCATTGCCAGACTCACATCAAGAATAACATGCACCCTGGAACCCCTCACCATCAGATTAGACATCATGGCTGATGCCTTTATAGTGTGCTGATGATGATGCGATCCCTCAGCTCAACCTTCTCAGCGCCCATAGGTGCCTTCACATCTGTGGGAACCACCATCTGCGCCAACACTGGGCATCCCGGGTCCTCCTCCACCTTACTAAGGATGCACTGCACATCCACTCTCAGGTCCCCGGAGTCTACTGGGTCACGAAACCTGAGATACAGATTTGGTGGCACTACCCTCATTTTACAGATACTCTGCTTTGTCTTCTAAGTTTGAGACGGAGACATTTCTCGAACAGCTGGTATCGCTGGGTCACAACATTGCGGGCCTGAAATAATGTTTCAACCAATGTCATACGCTCCTTTAGAAAACCCACATTATGTTCTATAGACATAATGACGCCTTTGATTTCCTTCTTTGTCTCTTCTAGTAACATGCTGGCCTTTCAGCATAGTCATCATCATGGCCTCTCCTTGAGAGAGACCGGATCAAGACCCAGGAGAGGAAGAGCTTTCAAGGTTTACATCGGGGCTCAGAGATGCGCATGTTCCAATTTTCTAACATTGAAATGCGTATATTCGGGAACAATTTCATAGAAACAAATGGGTGAAGCCTGAGCTGAGAAAGGTGCTTTAGACTCCTCCGTATTACGTTGAGTCATTGTTGGGGCGGAAATGCATGGATGTGTACCCCTGCCATGAGCGCCCAGCTGCATGTGAAACTGGTACCTGACTTTTTATTTTTGTCCTGGCATCACACTAATCTGTGAGTGCAGGGAGACCTAGTAATTTCCCTCCAGTACAAGGTCAAGAACCTGGTCAGTGACCTGGTGTACTTCACAAAGTGAGCGGGCCCTTTTAATGGGTGCAGGGCCTGTCCTTTTGTCTCCTCCGTTTAATGTTTGAGAAAAGCTTATAACTGCCAGGTGCAAAGATTCCACACTTATTGAACCCTTGTTTTGGATACTTTTTTTGAAGCCAGGTCCGTTGCTGTTTCCTGTGAGAGTTATCAACTTTAACCAAGGCTGCGTCTGAGGAATAGCCTAAAAATGACATTTGTAGTAGAAATTGTTGGACTTTGAGGGGGTAGATGTGCTATTCCCACTCAAATCTAAGTCACAGTGAGGAAAGCGTTGGACTTTGAGGGGACAGATTTACTATTCCCATTCCAATCCAAGCCAAATTGGGGAAAGCATTGAACTTTGAGCAGGGTACGTCTACTATTCCCAGTCCAATCCAAGCCAAATTGGGGAAAGCATTGAACTTTGAGCAGGGTACATTTACTATCCCCACTCCAATCCAAGCCACAGTGGGGAAAAGATTGGACTACAGGGACAGGAGTTAGGTTGAGAAAGCATTGGACATTGGGTATTCAGACAGAATATCGAGTTGGAAATGTCGACTTACACAAATATCAAGTTGGAAATATCGTGACACCGAAATATCGACAGCAAGAATATCGTGGTTAAGAATATCGAATTTAAGGTAAGAAATATTGTTTTCAAAAATATAGAAGTCATTAATATCGTTTGCAAGAATATAGTTGTTTAAAATAACGATTTTGTAATTAGTGTTATGTGTTTTAGTTTATATTCTAAATGTATGTGATTTATTTTTTTTGTAAAGTGTTGTTTATGTTTTTAATATATGTGTTAAATTTTTTGTAGTTATCAATTTTATTTTAATTAAACTTTGCGTTTTTAAATTTTGTAGCGGGTTGTGGGTTTATAAGGAAATAGAGTGGGAAGTGATTTAATTATAATAAATTAATGATTCTTTTTATTTATTAATATTTATTTAATTGAGATTTTATAGTGTTAATTGTGGGAAGTAATTTATTTGTAATTAATTATTAATTGGTTGTTAATTAATATTAATTAATTGATAATTAATTATGGGAATTGTGTAATTTTCTTTTAGTTGTGGGGTTTATAGGGGTAAAGGGTGGGAAGTCATTTATGTTTAATTAATTAATAATTAGTTGTTAATTTATATTAATTAATTGATTGTAAATTAATTATGTAAATTATCTAATTAATTTTAGGTGCGGGGTTTATAGGGGTAAAGCGTGGGAAGTAATTTATGTTTAATTAATTAAAAATTAGTTCTTAATTAATATTGATTAATTAATTGGAAATTAAATATGGAAATTGTGTTATTAATTTTAGGTGTGGGTTGTGGGGTGTATAGGGGTAAGGGGTGGGAAGTAATTTATGTTGAATTCATTAACAATTAGTTGATCATTATATTAATTAATTAATTAATTAATATGTAATTAGGCTAATGGTTTATATTTTTTGTGTGGGGGTTTTACTTTTATAGGGGTAAAGGTTGGGGAGTAAATTAATTTTACTTACTTTATAATTAGTTGTTAAATACTATTAGTTTTTTAATTGAAAATAAGTTTTAATTGTGTAATTAATTTGTTTACAGTTGTATTTTAGCTGTGGTTTGTGGGGATTACAGGGGTAAAGTGTGGGAAGTTTATTAATTTTTATGATTTTAATTAGTTTTTTTAATTAATAATATTTATTTAATTGGTAATTATTTATGTTAATTATGTAAGTACATTTGAAAAAAATTGATGTGTGTTGTGAATTGTGTGGTGTTATAGGGAAGGAAATAAAAAAAGTAAATTTATGTAATAATTAATGTTTTTGTTTCCAAATAATTTCTAATTAAAAATATTTATTTGTTTGAACATTATTTTTTATTTTATTTAATATAATATTTGTAGGTATTTGTTATGTGCATTTAACATTATAATATGTTTTTTTTTAATTTGTAACATTAAATATATTTGTATTTTAAGTTTTAACATATTTATATATTTTTTATTTATTTTGTTTTTTAAATATTGTTGTTGTTAATATTTTGTTTGTTTTTAATTTTGAACTTACTGGAGTGAGAATATTAATTGTTACCCCTCCGCAATTCAACACTTTCCCTACTGTTGCACCGATTGGAGTGGTAATAGTAAATTTTATCCCGCCACTATCCAACACTTTCCCTACTGTTGCACTCACTAGAGTGGGAATAGTAATTTTTACCCCTCCGCTGTCCAACACTTTACCTACTGTTACAAATATTGGAGTGGGAATAGTAAATGTTATCCCTCCGCAATCCAATAATTTCCCTACTGTTTCACTCATTGGAGTGGGAATAGTAATTTTTACCCCTCCACTATAAAACACTTTCCCTACTGTTACACTTATTGTAGTGGGAATAGTAGTTTTTACCCCTCTGCTATCCAACACTATTTCTATTGTTGCACTTGGGAACAATAATTTTTACCCCTCCGCTGTCTAACACTTTCCCTACTGTTGCACTGACTGGATTGGGAGTAGTACATTATACCCCTCCACTATCCAACACTTTCCCTACTGTTGCACTAACTGGAGTGGGAATAGTACATTTTATCCCTCTGCTATCAAACACTATCCCTATTGTTGCACTCACTGGAGTGGGAATAGTAAGTTTTACCCCTCTGCTATCCAACACTTTCCCTACTGTTGCACTCATTGGAGTGGGAATAGTAATTTTTACCCCTCGGCTATCCAGCACTTTCTCTATTGTTGCAGTCACTAGAGTGGGATTAGTAATTTTTACCCCTCCGCTATCCAACACTTTCCCTACTGTTGCACTGACTGGAGTGGTAAATATAAGTTTAAAGATTTTTAAATAGTTTAATGTTTTATATATATATATATATATATTTGTAAATTGTTATATCATTTTAAAATTATAAAATAAATTAAAATTAATAGTTTATTAATTGCTTCAAAGTAAATATATATATATATTAATTATTATGTACGTGTGTTTAACTTTCTTTTAATTAAGTTTATTTGTTATATGTGTTAAAATGTATATTAAATCTACTTTATTTTTTAAAATTAATTTTATTATTTAATATGTATTATTTAATTTTATATATATTTAAAAATCGATATTTTGTACAACTATATTTTTAACATCGATAATTTTTTTTTCTCAATATTTTTGTACTTACCTGTTTAAGTATAGAGAGTCAATATTTTTGCATCCTATATTTTTTCATCTATATTTTTTACATCGATATTCTGTCAGTGAACCGGACATTGAGGCTGTAGATTTACCATTCCCACGACAATCTAAGCCACAATGGGGAGAGGGGTAGACTTTGAAGGGGATACATTAACTACTCCCTCTCCAATCTAAACAATGAATGTAAAATACCTAAACTTTATAAAATCTAAAAGACTTAGGGGCCGATTCCGATTCGGGTCGGAAAACTCTCTGACCGAGCCGGACCCGGAGAGATGTCCGACCGAATCGGACCCTAGCAGCCCGACCGAATGAGTACGATGCGCACGTATGCCATTGGACTCGAGTCGGTCGGACTCCCATTGAAGTCAATGGGAGCCGGTCGTACAACGCGTACGCGTGCTCCCATTGACTCAATGGGTGTGAGGCGGACAAGGGGGCCCCCTACAGCGTGTACGTGGCGAAGCGACTCGCGCCATACACGCACAGGTAGGGTCCCCCCTGTGTGCGACTCGCACGGACCCCCAAAGTACGGCTCCGACTGCTTCTTGGAGCCGGACGGCGCGAGTCGGTCGGACTGCTCGCGGCGCGCATCGTACTTGCCCGGCCGGGGAACGTCTCCATTGCGAGGTGCGCAGCGCATCCGTGCGAGTCGGTCGGTGCGGTTGGGACGGGCGTACGAGTCGGTCGGCGAATTTGCACGCGCTCGCATCATACTCGTTCGCCCGGACGCACGTACGAATCGGTCGGGAAAAAGGGCTCCGAATCGGATCCGGTTCAGCCGAATCCGATTCGGTGCCCTACCGGCCGAGATCGGAATTGGCCCCAATATTTCCTATCCAACACAAAACAAAACATATTAATAACAATAATATAGTGTCAAACAAAAAAGCAAAACAATTTAAACAACAATTATAATATTGAAAAAAAACATTTAATAGATAGGCATTTATAAATACAATTTATTTATATTAAATAAAATATTTACACACTAATTTAATTATTAAAAAACCTAAGTAACTAAATAAACTTAAATTAAAATATTCCTACCTTACAAAACCCAATAAAATACAAATCAATTAAATAAAACATACAGCGCCACTGCCAGGAACCCTGGTTCTTCCACCCCGCGCAGCTACACTACCTCAGACCTCCTAGCCCTGGACCCCGGGAACACTGACATCAACTGCTACCGCACTTCAGGGCCGGACTGGGAACCCATAGCAGCCCTGGCAAATGTTGTCAGACCAGCCCCCATAAGGTGCATAGCGAGTGAACATGACCATTACAAAGGGGGGATTTTGGGAGTCCCCCCCCACTCAAGAACATTTGGGGAAATGCCGCATTTGTTATTATATATTCCATTGCATTAGCTTTTAAAGCATAGTAAATGCTGAACGTACTGTGCACCAGGATATGTGGGCTCTTCAATGATTCCCTCACTATCGCCCTCCAACAGTGCCTCTCATCTCTTCATAGCCCCTCTCTCACATGTATTTCATTTGTTTTATAGCACCCTCACACCTGTGTAGGGTGTCGGAGCACTTTACATCCCACACACACACAAGGACAATGAATCATACATGTGTAAATCAGTGTATAGAAAGTGTTACATAAGACAAAGGGGACTACAAGGTGTAGGATTCACAGGTCATCCATAGTGTAGGCTTGTTTTTAAGAGTGTTTGGTCTGGAGATACACAAACTCAGGCTTCGGAACAGAATACAGGGGTTAGAGATTTAGCAACATCAACATAATGAAAGACTGTGATAAAAACATAACTTTCTAACCTGTACCATCAGTTTGCATGCAGCTCTTTGATAGCAGTTCATAGCTCACTGAGCTACATTACGATTGTAACTTATGACCTGCACAGTAACAAAAGAATCTGTGACAAAAGCAGTAACCCACTGAGCTGTGCACATAAAATACTGCTCTTTGATATGCATGGTACACATTCTTTGCAGCAGGCAATTTAACCCTCTGTGCTACCTTAGATGAGTCAAACCAGCCACTAGACAAAACTCCCATCTCTCTCCAGAAGGTACATTAATCTTCAATGACAGTTTTATTGCTGTCCGAAAACTGCTGGATATACAAGGACTTTGCAGTGCTTTTAAAGCTGCTACACTGCTACAAAACCAGCCCCACTTACAAAACCGGCAATGCACCTTTCCAGCCTCCTGGGGAAACGCCAGATGCCTGGTATGGCCAGTCCGGCCTTACTGCACATCGCCACTCACCATCAGAGGACCATTCTCCTGCCAGCACTGCTGCTTCACCTGCAACACTGAAGCAACCACCAACACTGGAAACATCGCAAATGCGACTGCGCCCACCATGATGACCAAGACGCCACAGCACAACTCCAGTGCATTCTACTCAATGCACACCACGGAGATCTGGGACATGATCTCATCCCTCACCCCAGATGTAATCTTCCTCATAGAGACCTGGCTGAACCCAGAGCCAGACATCGCTATCGCCACACCCGAAGGCTACAAGATAACATACCGGGATAGAATCAACAAACACAGAGGTGGAATTGATATCATCTACAAGGACACCATCTGCTGAACAACCTCTTCCGACGCCTCAACCCCGATAATGGAGCATCTCAATTTCCAACTTCACAGACGGAAAAAGCACCAGCAAAGGCACCCTCGCATACAGACCATTGGGACTATGCCCCATCTTCTGCAACGCCATCCCTGACCTTATTGCCCCGATCGCCATCAACTCCGAGCACTACATCTTCCTAGGAGATCTTAACTTCCACCTCGACGACCCCAATGACACCAACACAACCGACCTACAGGAAAGCATGAGCAACATTGGCCTCCAACAACTTGTCACGGACCCCACCCACATCACAGGACATACGCTCAACTCCATTTTTACACCCAGGAACAGAGTTAAGTACAACCACGTCTCACAACTTACCTGGGCCGACCACTACAGTGTCCACTTCACCATCTCAGGATCTACCAATACTGGTACCACGCCCCCCAGCTCCAACCACAGAAACTGGAAAAAGATATCAGAAGACCAGTGGAACAACGCTGTCAACTCCCACCCCCCAGACACATCATCCGACCAAGAATAGGCTGTGAAGAACTTCTCCCAGTGGATCACGGAATGCGCAGCCACAGTCGCCCCTGCCAAGGCAGCCAAACCCAAAGTACCAGCCAAAAAGCTAGCTGGATCACCGCAGAGCTGAAATCCTCCAAATGTAACTGCTGGTAACTAGAAAGGAAGTGGACAGGAAAATGACAGGCGACCATACCACCTTCAAAACAGCACTCAACCAGTACCACCGCCTCCTGAGAGAAGCCAGCATAAACAACAGCAAGGAGCTCTTTGTCATCGTGAAGGAGTTCTCCAACCCCACAGGCACCGGGAATGACATCACTCTCTCCCAAGAACTGTGTGACACCCTGGCGGACTTCTTCCATGATAAGATCTCAGCCACTTGTGAGAACTTCAAACCCTAACCCCCCCAATGCCGACAGCATCACCCTACTCACACTCATGAACACAAACCCTGAACACCTGTTCACCCAATGGGACCCCCTCACAACTCAAGCCACAATGTCCATAATGAACTCCGTACACTCAGGAGCACCAGAACCATGTCCCCATCACATCCTCACCCTCGGGAGCAAGACGATTGGTGACGAGCTCAAGAAAGAGTTGAACGTCTCCATCATCACTGCCTCCTTCCCTGAGGACTGTAAACACGCTGAAGTGAGGGCTCTCCTGAAGAAATCATCCACTGACCCAGCAGATCCGAAGAACCACCGGCCCCTCTCCCTGCTCCCCTTTCTGGCCAAGGTTCTCGAAAAGGCAATTAACCATCAACTTACCAAACACCTGGAGCACTACAACCTCCTGGACCCCTCTCAATCCAGATTCCGAGCCAACCACAGCACCGAGATAGCCCAGATCGCAGCCACCGATGACCTCGGGACTCTCCTAGACCACGGTGAAACAGCAGCCCTCATCCATCTGGACCTGTCAGCTGCCTTCAATACAATCTCCCACCACATTTTGATTAACAGACTCCACTAATTTGGAATCCAGGGAGACGCCCTCAAATGGATTGCCTCATACCTCACCGGAAGAACCCAGAGAATCTGTCTCCCACCATTCACCTTGGAACCCAAGGAGATCACCTGCGGCATCCCACAATGATCGTCCCTCAGGCCCACCCTCTTAAGCACGTACATGACCCCCCTGGCCAATACCGTCAGATTGCACTGACTCAACATAATCTCCTTTGCCGATGACACCCAGCTCATCCTCTCACTGTCAGCAGACCCCTCCACCACCAGAGCCAACTTCCACAGATGTATGATGAATGTTGTCGACTGGATTAAGGACAACTGTCTCACGCTCAACACGGACAAGACGGAAGTCCTCATCTTTGGGAACAACACCTCACCATGGAACTACACTTGGTGGCCTGCTGAACTCGGCCCTTCCCCTGCCCAGATAGACCATGCCCGCAACCTCAGCATCATCTTGGACAGCAAGTTATCTATGCAAAAACCGGTAAACGCAGTCTCATCTGCCTGCTTCCACCCTACACATGGTTCGTAAGATTTTCAGGTGGCTCCTAATCAACTCCAGAAGGACTGTCACTCAGGCCCTCATCACCAGCAGGCTGGACTACGGTAACACTCTCTACGTAGGGATCACTGCATGTCTCCTGAAGAGACTACAGACAATACAAAACTCAGCAGTAAAACTCATCCTCGACCTACCCCCCACATCAAGAAGTTACACTGGCTCCCGATCCAGAAGAGATGCCAGTTCAAGATGCTGACCCACCCGCACAAAGCTCTGCACAATGAAGGACCAGCATATAATAACAAATGAATGACTTTCCACCAACCGACCAGACACATGCAATCCCCCCCCCCTCTTCCTCGCAGACACCCCTGGGAACCGCTGAGTCAACAGCGGAGGACGCTCCTTCTCTCAGCTGGCGGCCAAAGCCTGGAATGATCTTCCCCTACACTTTAGGAATGCCTCATTGCTCTGAGAATCCAGGAAAGGACTCAAGACCTGGCTGCTTGAATGAACACAGCACCGTAAAGCAGCTAGCAACTCCACTGTCTTGAGACCCGCCACGGGTGATTTGCTGCACTTTATAAATCCTGACTGATTTATTGCCTGATTGATACACTTAACAACATTTTCTTTTTAGAAAATAATTGAAAAAAGTTTAATGAAAATACTAAAACATTTAATTTTACTTGTAAATAACAATAAATAATAATAAATTAAATATTAATTTCAATAAATTTGAAATAATCTGCCAAGAATTTTATGAAAACAACAATGAATACCTACGAAAACAAATATATAATGTACCAATTAAACCCTTTACCGAACTGTTAACAGAAATATCATTAAAAAAACTAAAAAATATAAATAATTCACCAATTAAATATATATTTAAGCATTTGAAACATAAATTAAAAAATAATTAAATCAAATACTTCAGAAATATGTAAAAAAAATGCAATTTAAAATCATATAAAAATATGTAATTAAAATTATTTTCTAACTCCCTACCAAGTTCCCCAATAAACCATGCATCTCACTCCTAAAATATTTCTAATATATAAAACAAAATACCAAAAATATAAAAATACATACAAATTTTAATATTACAATAATAAAAAATGTATGTAAAATTAAAACCACAGTACAAACTGCATACATTTTTTAAAAATATTCTAAACAAAAAATTAATTACCATCCCATTCTCCTATAAGCTACACATCCTGCTCCTAAAATTTTGAACGTTTAAAAAAACAACAACATTTAATACGATATGTAAAAAGTGACATTATTAATAAAGATATCAAAAAGGTATTTATAAAATGCTGTTCTTACCTCTGACATTAAATTCTACAATATTCTTGACATCATGACATTACTGGCACTTTATTCTTGATCCACAATATTTTTTATTTGATATTTTGGTAGAATACTGCTGCAGCTGGCTGGCTCAAATCAAATCCAGTGGAGAAGAGGCTATCGCTGCCGAAGTAGAAAAATGCTAGACGAGCACCCCCATGTGATCCCGGCCCATATGCTGCATGTGCCAGGAAGGGCTTCCTCTGAGCAGACCTGCCGTGGTGCTCATCTGTAGCGGGATAAACCGCGAGTAAAGCTGTCACTGTAGTCTTAAATCAGCAGAGTCGCCGCTTTGAGCTATGTACATCAGAATACCATCCAGTGCCTCATGAGTGCATCAACATGAGTGGATAACGGGGTTTCACATGTGACAGAATGAGTGACAGTTACTTATGCAATAATAGTTTGGGTAGGAACTGTGGAACTGATCTCTGAAATACTTCACATGAGTAAAGACCTAACAAATGGCACATGTATCTATCTAATCCATGCCTATGCTTATGTAGAGGTCCCACAAAATCTCCTACAATGTGGAGAGGGTGCCATAGAAGGTGTAAATGCTCATTAAGGAATCATAATTGGTATCAATAGCCAATAGCAGCGCCCCATTGAATTGTGTAGTATTACATTTTGCTGTGTTATTGAAGTACTTTCTTTTTACTAAGATAAGCACTGGGCTGGACAGTGAATTTTTGGTTCTGTTGATTGACTGTTGAGTTCTGAGCTCACACACTACCTCCCTTGGTAGCCTTTGGCCGCTTGCACTTGCTACCCTTAGAGTCTAGTGCTGAAATGGTGTACTTGGACCAGTTTGCAGAGCCATAGAAGGACAGACCACCGGACACCAGTTGCAAACAACCTGAGCTGTTGAATCCCATTAGTCCCTGTAAGCACTGTGGCACCTGTGATTCTAGGCAAGTTGTCTAAGGAGAATATAATAGCATTCCTGCACTTGAACAGGACTCCAGAGTTAATAAGCAGAGTGTGAGTGTTTCTGTGCCAGAGCAACCCAGTAAGACGTTATTTCATGTCTTCAGGGACACCATTTTCCAGTTCTTTGCTTTCCTTTAACATAGTGTTTTCTGGGAGCTGTAGTCTTGGTTCATTTCAAAAGAACCATCTGAAAATGATAATTTGTAAAAGGGCCACTGCAGAGAGGATTAAGAAGATGAAATGAGCTGCTCACAGATTCAAGTATTAAGCGTATTCACAAAGGAGTCCACAACGAGAAAACAGGAACACAAGCTTCCCGTGATGATCAAATGCCCCTCGAAAAGAATCAATACGTTGATAATAAAAGTAGATTCATAACTTTGTTCTACACACAATCAACCAGCCAAAGGCGCTTTATGCATGGTACACATTGGGAATGTGTTGGTACATGTGCTGGCTGATTCAGGTTCAACCATCTCAATTTTGTCTGGTTTCACTTTCATGGACAAGTTGGGCAGTGGCATGCAATTATCAGGCTGATATTAATGCCAAGGCATTTGGAGAACACAACATCAATATCATGGGGTACTTTGTGAGCACATTAAAATTAATTGGCATGGAAATCAATACCAAGATTTATGTGGCCATCAAAGGAAGAAATATAATTGGGCTACCAAGGTCTGGCAAAGCTCGGCATATTACTGAAACTGGTTTCTGACGACCCTGTTATATTGGGATACTTGCCTCTATTAAAAGTTGATTGTGATAACAGTCATGTTGAGGAGATCCTTCAATCCTTTATTCAAGTGTTTGCTAACAGAGGAGGTTTTGTAAAAGGTTTCAATGATTACATCATGCTTAAGGCTCGAGCAAAACCTGTCGGTCACAAGGTACATGCTGTTCTGTTAGTGTAAGGGGTGAACTTAAGAGTCTATTGGATAGTTTGTGAGCTGATGGCATGGTTCAGCCTCTTGACTCCTCCGAGTGGATGTCAGTGATAGTGATAATGCGTAAACATTTAGCGACATACGATTGAGTGCTGACCTTTGCACTCTAACAAGAATATCCTGGTGGATAGCTACACATTACCTAGAAAACATATGTTAGCTAATTTAGGAAAGACATGTTTTTTTTTTAATCTATTATTCATTTACGCTCAGTCAACCACCAAATACCACTTGCGGAGGATTCACAGGATTTGACTACATTTGTGTCTCCATTTGATATGTTCAAATATTTATGATTAGCATTTAGTCTTGGATCTGCAACGAGTCTTTCAGGGGATGATGAATGCTTTGACTGGAAAAACCCTGATTTGTCAAGCATTTCAGGATGATATCCTGATTTGTGCAAATTCCTCAACATCATAAGTTCACACTCAAACAAGTTTTGACCATAGTAAGAGGTAAAGGAATGACTGTTAGTCACGACAAAAGCACATTTCTCACTTGAAGTGTTGATTATTTGGGATATGCCATCATTGATTCTGTCATAAAACCAAAATGAACTTGGCATAGGCTGTTAAAGAAGCTTCACAACCTGCTGACAAAGAGTATTTGCGCTCCTTCTTAGATTTAGGTGAGTACTTAATTCCTGGGAATGTCATGGTTGTCCAACCTATTGATAAAGGTGTTAAGTTTGAATGGTCCAATTTTACTAATGACGCTTTTGAGAAAGTGAAAGGTTTTCATAAGCAAGCCCTCTGCTCTTAAGCTGTTGATGTCTGGTGAGAAGAGTATCATCTTTGTTGATGCAGTCTGAGAGGTCTGGTACTGTTTTGGTTCAGTGGGTGCATGTCAAGGAGCAGATTCACATTTGCTTTCAGAGAATTGAGAGAGGCTGAACTCCATTACAGCACTATTGGAAGGGAGACGGTTGCCTGTACCTGGGCTGTAGAAAAGTTTAAAACTTACATCACAGGTTCTTAATGCGCCCTAGCAGTAAAGGGATTCAAGAGCACTTGAACTGCTAGGAGGGCTTGAAAAATCTGAGTGTTTCTTTTTGGAGATAAGAGAAAATAGCAGTTCCCAGATCACTTTGGTTAGTAAGAAACCTAATGTCAAAAAGGTTAAGAAAAGCCATGGGAATAGAGAGAACCAAGGCACAGACAAGAGGCTGTCATCATGTTTTGTGTGAAGTGCAGGAAAAAGACATTTCGGAAGAGTGTGTAAGAGTTCAAAGAAAATTAATTTGGTGACCGATTAAGGAGAATCTGCGGGGGAGGGGCAGGTATTTAATATTAACATGGTATGTACTGTATCTGACTGTGAATGTAATAGAAATGGGTTCCCTAGAAGTGTAGGCAACATTAATGGTAAGGAAGTACTGCCCATGTTCAAAATTATGGGTGGAACGTGCCTGGTGACGCCAGATGTGTGTTCTCAACAATATTTGGGCATAGGTTTGTTTTAGTGTATTACTTAAGGGGTGAATTGGACTTTCATGGTAGGTGAACTAAGGGTGAGATTTATGTGGGGGAAAAGGTGAGGCAATCCTGTGGTGGCCATACCAGGAGGCTGTGGGGATAAAACTGGACACTAGATCTGAGCCTCTCTCATATGTGATTATGTCCAATGATTGTGCCAATCTCTTTGAGACAGAGTGTTAGGAGAGATTTAGGGAACCCCAGAATGAGTGCAATATGGTTTTGGTTATGAAAGTTCCCAGGGTGTTTAATAACAGCTTGGGTTTCAAGCACTGGATCATACTAACGAGGAACGCTATCCAAGTCAAACACAGTGAAAGAAATGTGCCCTTGAATTACAGAGATAAACCTAATTAAATTGTAAAGGACCTATGCCATAAGGGAATCACAGACCCTGTTGAATCCTCTGAATGTGCTTCCCCTCTGATGATCTCCCTCAAAAGTTCTGGAGAGTTCACAGGAGTTTAAAAGACTCACTTTGGGTAGACTCTCATCCTCTTCCGAACTAGCACAAGATGGTTTCAACTTTCAGTGTAGCAAGAATATTCTCGATGCTTGACTTAGCTAGTAACTATCACCAGGTAGTACTAGGAGAAGACAGTAAACACTTAATATCTGACCATCAGATTGATCAAACTGGCTTCCAAGCTGCAGGCTTTCCGAAACAAAATCGAGTACATGCCTAGAAGAGACAATGTCCATGTGGATAGCTTATCAAGATTGCCTTTGACTGAGTGTAGTGTGAAAGTTGATGATTTTGTGCAGTGT
Organism: Calotriton arnoldi; assembly: GCA_963921515.1. Lineage (NCBI taxonomy): Eukaryota > Metazoa > Chordata > Amphibia > Caudata > Salamandridae > Calotriton > Calotriton arnoldi. The sequence continues at coordinate 2,165,160 of CAWUFW010001169.1, forward strand.
GAAGTGGCTTATACTATAAAGGAGGTAGGCAATGTGGGTAGTAAGGCTGCCTTCAGCCAAGAAGTGTGGGACAAAAGTATGAGATTGAATTCTGTTTTGATGGCATCCATTGATCATATGCTCCAGGGATGGCTTGATGAATGACAATTGTGGTGAACTGGCCACATTTTGGAAGGTTCATGGTGAATTTACTTTTAAGAATAATATATTGGTAAGAGGGAGCAAGAATGTTACACCTGCAGGCTCAAGCAGAGCTTCATGGCATAGTTCTCATGATTATTTTTCCAACTCGCTGAAGGTAAGGATGGTGAGAATGGTCACTTCAGACAAGGGGCCTCAATTTAATGGTGGCGCTATGGACTTTTTTTTATCCAAGTGTGGTGTTCAGCACAGGAAGACTGCTATCAGTATAAGGCCAATGGCCAGGTAGAGAGATTTAACAGAATGGTCACAGAATCTATTCACCTGGCTGTTAAGGGAGACATTGAAGGGAGAAAAGTGCTTCAGTCAATGTTACTCGCATACAGGACTACGAAAAGTGTCCCAAGTGTGACTCCTTTTGAGTTCTTGCGAGGCTGAAGCCTGGGATTTGTCTTGTTCCTAGCTGAATAAGCAAAAAACTAGACAAATTCTTCGACTGATTTCAAGGAAGCCACTGAAGTGGTGGATGCATACAAAAAAAGGGCTGGATAAATGGATAGAAGAAAGGGCCAGGGTTCACACATGAATGTTCAGGCAGGAGATTTGGTCAGAATTAAGTTGCCCATAATGATGCAAAAGTGGTCTTGTTAAGCAGGTGGGACATAAATGTACACTGCCGGAATTTTTATGTGCTTTCACTCTTGCTGACACCCACTTGGTAGAGTCTATAGACTTAATGGTGCTATCAGCACACAAACTCTCCAAAAGGCTCTTAAGTTCATCATGTACACTTAATAGTTTAGGGCCTCCCAAGTGAGCAACAGGGTTCACTTGAGCCTTAAGCTTGATGTAATGCTCGAAACCTTTCACATTACCTACTCTGTTTGTAAACATCTCAGGAAAGGATTGAAGAATGTCTTGGACACCACTGTTATCACAATCAACTTTTAACACAGGCAAATCTCCAAATATATGTTGCAACTAAGTTGGTAGTAATGGTTCCCAATAAATGAGAAAGAACCGCACAATCAAGAAATAGAACAAAAGTATCAACTTGTACTGTAATAAAGTGCGAATTAATTCTTGTTTAACGTAATGGTTGTTTTTGGGGTGCTAGCTTGACCCAATTGCACCTACTACCAAAAGATGCTAGTCACACAAGAGAAAAAACTAATGTGTATGCAAACCTAAAACCATAGAGCATTAATGAGCACACCTTTTGGTATTAACGATCCACTAGGGTACTGGATAAGTAAACAGATTCCCTATGTCCAATGTCACATATACAATTCTTCAGCAAGTAATGTCAGTCGAAGCGATCAAACAGCATACAGAGTCCACAAAAGTCAAAGTTTCTTCAATTTGGCGATTTTATTCTTGTACTTCATACATCCAGCATGTAATCTGCCAATGTGCCAACACGTGTTTCGTCTACCCGTAGACTTTTTCAAGGCTGGAACAATAAATATTTAAGACATCGTTTTTTTTTGTTTTTTTATACAAAGCAATTGTCTTAATATGTCATAACAGCTTAAAATCAAGATAAAGCACAGTGGTTACAAAGATTATATACACTTTTATCATTTGGGTATAGTCAGAACCGTGGAAAAGATCCGTCACCAAAAAATCACCAACTGTGGATCTAAAAAAAATGTAAGTAAAAAAGGGTGTGTCATAAGACTAAGACATGTGTCTACAAAGAAGAAGAAAAAGAAGAAGAGACAAAAATGAATAAGAAACAACATAATCACAATCATCATCGGAGATGGCCACCCAGTGTGCCAGAAGCCGAAAAAGAGAGATCTGTGTTGAAAAGGACCCTGAGGCAAAAAAGAGAGATCATGCCTAATAAATTAACGGCATATCAACCCACCAGTAGGCGCGAAACTGTTGTTGTGCGAGTTCTAATTCCGGTCACAGTTGACTCCTATTGGTATATACACATACATCCACAAACTGTGTGGAAAAAGAAACAATAGTTTGATGGAAGCTCCGACCTTTGTCTAAGGTAAATATTTAATATAGAAACATCTACCCTTCACATTCCTATCTGATAAGAATTACGGGTGCAATTATCTTTCATGGACATGAATGCGAATTAGTTATTACAGAGAAATGGGGGCATATACATGTGGTACAATTTCTAGAACCCATTAGTTAACGGTTTTTCTAAATGACAACCGAACTAGCATATTAAAAGGGCACAGTTACTAAACTAGTCACTGTAACTATAGAAAACACCTCCATCCAGGCGGTTACGTTTTTTCTTCAAAATGACGTTCTCCACCGAAACAGAACAACCCATTTGATAACCCAATTAACACACCCCAGCGATCTCAGTGTTTGAACGCAACGTGGTTAAAAAGAGCAATAAGCAAGACAGGTTGGTTTCATGTAGGACACCCAGAAAATTGAGAATTTGTTAGAGTATGGTTACCTATTAATAGCGGGTGTTTCCACATGATAGAAAAGCTGATTAACGGCTGATTGTATTCACATCTCAAGATCCGTCTTATGATCGTTATCGGTGTGAGCAACCTATAATGTATAGAGGAACTCACATAAAAAGAGTGTACTTGTTGGATGGCACCAAAATGCCTCCAAAGCCAGTAATTACAATCAACATTCTACCGTATACAGAACGGTAGAGGACATCGCTCAAATGTGTCTTACCCAAGATTAGGATGATCCAAAGGAAACTCCCTATGTATGGAGTCAGTGCTGGTTAAAATACGAGTGGTAACCCTGATAAGTTCCACTATCTGCGAGAGAAGAAAAATGTTGCTTTGCATTTTGGTGCCATCCAACAAGTACACTCTTTTTATGTGAGTTCCTCTATACATTATAGGTTGCTCACACCGATAACGATCATAAGACGGATCGTGAGATGTGAATACAATCAGCCGTTAATCAGCTTTTCTATCATGTGGAAACACCCGCTATTAATAGGTAACCATGCTCTAACAAATTCTCAGTTTTCTGGGTGTCCTACATGAAACCAACCTGTCTTGCTTATTGCTCTTTTTAACCACGTTGCGTTCAAACACTGAGATCGCTGGGGTGTGTTAATTGGGTTATCAAATGGGTTGTTCTGTTTCGGTGGAGAACGTAATTTTGAAGAAAAACCTAACCGCCTGGATGGAGGTGTTTTCTATAGTTACAGTGACTAGTTTAGTGACTGTGCCCTTTTAATATGCTAGTTCGGTTGTCATTTAGAAAAACCGTTAACTAATGGGTTCTAGAAATTGTACCACATGTATATGCCCCCATTTCTCTGTAATAACTAATTTGCATTCATGTCCATGAAAGATAATTGCACCCGTAATTCTTATCAGATAGGAATGTGAAGGGTAGATGTTTCTATATTAAATATTTACCTTAGACAAAGGTCGGAGCTTCCATCAAACTATTGTTTCTTTTTCCACACAGTTTGTGGATGTATGTGTATATACCAATAGGAGTCAACTGTGACCGAATTAGAACTCGCACAACAACAGTTTCGCGCCTACTGGTGGGTTGATATGCCGTTAATTTATTAGGCATGATCTCTCTTTTTGCCTCAGGGAACTTTTCAACACAGATCTCTCTTTTCGGCATCTGGCACACTGGGTGGCCATCTCCGATGATGATTGTGATTATGTTGTTTCTTATTCATTTTTGTCTCTTCTTCTTTTCTTCTTCTTTGTAGACACATGTCTTAGTCTTATGACACACCCTTTTACTTAAATTTTTTTAGATCCACAGTTGGTGATTTTTTGGTGACGGATCTTTTCCACGATTCTGACTATACCCAAATGATAAAAGTGTATATAATCTTTGTAACCACTGTGCTTTATCTTGATTTTAAGCTGTTATGACATATTAAGACAATTGCTTTGTATAAAAAAAAAAATTTAAAAACGATGTCTTAAATATTTATTGTTCCAGCCTTGAAAAAGTCTACGGGTAGACGAAACACGTGTTGGCACATTGGCAGATTTCATGCTGGATGTATAAAGTACAAGAATAAAATTGCCAAATTGAAGAAACCTTGACTTTTGTGGACTCTGTATGCTGTTTGATCGCTTCGACTGACATTACTTGCTGAAGAATTGAATATGTGACATTGGACATAGGGAATCTGTTTACTTATCCAGTACCCTAGTGGATCGTTAATATCAAAGGGTGTGCTCATTAATGCTCTATGGTTTTAAATCTCCAAATATAAAAAGGTTTCAATAATACGCCAAGCCTCCCCAGATCTTGCCAACTAATGATATATCTTCTTTTGAGGGCCACATAAATCTTGGTATTGATTTCCATGCTCATGAATTCTAATGTGCTCACCAAGTACCCCACAATATAGATGTTGTGTTCCTTAAATGCGTTTGGATTAATATCAGAACTAGATAATTGCACATCACAGTTCCACTTGTCCTTGAAAGTGATATTAGACAACATTTTGATGCCAGAACCTGAATCAGCCATAACATGCCAACGCATTCCCAATGCACACTGCACATAATGGTCCTTTGGCTGGCTGTTTGCGTGTAGAACTAATTTGTGAATCTACTGGTAGTACCAATGTACTAATTAATTCCAAGCAGGCCTGCTCTTCCATATATATATTGCTAACTATGGTAGTGTTACCTACACGTTTACAAACTGCTTGAAAATATCTAGGTTTACTACATAGTTTGCCTATGGGCAGGGTAAACTAACACTGTTACCTAACTGTGTTCTAGTAACACACCTGTAACAATTTTCAATCTGTTTCTCAATATAGTTTCTAGTTTGCTTTAGATACCACTGCTCTCAAAGGGATGGACTCCTGGAAGGCTAACAGGTGACATGCCTTCCTCAGCAGCATCCACTCTTAAAGACAACACAGAACGCTCTATTCCTTTAACGATGTCCAAAACCTCAAATAGTGTGGGATTCCTGCAATTTAATAACCTTCCTTGGACCTTTTTTGAAAACAATTAAAAGACAAATTGGTCGCTGGTGTGAATATCCACATTAGACTCAAATTTACATTGGGCTGCAAAATATGCAGGGAAGCTATATACGCTTTCACACTTTCTTAACAATATTGTTTTCTTTTAAAGAAATTATGGTGATTAAGGATGATATTGGGTTTATTTGAATATTGTTTCCTATGTATTCAATAGCTTCACAATATCTGTCCCAAATTCCAAACTCAATAGCTTCACAATACCTGTCACAAATTCCTCTGAAAGATTATCCTATACATGTTGCACTGCATGCTCTAATAGACTGAATAAAAGAGTGGCTCTTCTCACTGCATCATATTTGTTAACATCTATAGATACTAAAGAATTTTTAAATCTTGTTCACCAAAAGTTCCAGTTTATGGGTGATTTTTCATAACTGGTACTAAAAGGAGGTGGTTTCATAACTTGCTGCGAATAATCCATGTTCGAACAAAGTGACAATTTAGCAGGTGAAGATATATGCGTATATGCTCAAAAAATATATAAAAACAAATAGAGTTGATAATTTGAAGTGAAGTAGGGAAATGAAACCTTCGTCTTACATATATATATTTAAAACAACTACATGTGCCCATGTTGTGATTACTGTTAATAGGGCATGAAAATACAGTACTTGATAAGTTACCACAACTCCTGAGTCACTAACCTCCTGGAAGCAGAGTGCAGGCTACTAGCAGGGAGCATGTTGTTCCCGGAAAGTTGCTTTCAAGTGCACCATAGTTGTTACTGATGACTTAAAATGGCTGCCGACACACTGTGGTCACATGTTACAGTGCTGTCCTGAAGAGAATCCTGTGAAAAGCTGTCGCTGGCCGCGAAACAGGAGAAGCGTGTGAGGATTGACAGTGTCAGTTGAGCACATGCATTGCTTCAGAGTGCATACCGTACTTCTGATTTTAGTCAAGATGAAACTGGTCAAAAGGTTCACCAATCAAAGTAGACAATAATGGCAGTGGTATTCTTAAAGTTAAATCTGCACAAAGCTTTCAACGTGAACATTTCTGCTAAATCTCCTATGCCTTTTATACCGTCAATGGACTCTGCTCCATCATAACTGCCCTTGTTGATGCAAATACGCCTGTCGCCAACATGTAGAGAAGGGTAAGTAGATGTGATGAGCCGCTCTGAGATCCAAGGAGCAAGTTTATTCAGAAAGGAATAAAGTAAAATTCACAAAGGAGCCCACAGCAAGGAAGCAGGACTGCAAGCCTCCAGCGGCTATCAACAACAGCCACAAGTGGAATGCTGTTGAAAAGCTCTGTATCCAAGGTGATCCTGTGTTAGGACCCTGAGAACAACGATTCCAATAAGGTAGGTAAACATAAAAAACTTACACAACAAAACAGCAATGAAGCATAGACAGCCATCTCCAGTATGTCATATGCGGATGACGTTGTTTTAGCAAGCCACACTCAAGTTGGACTGCAACGGCTACTTAACGCATTGCTTGAATACGCAGCTGCAGATTGTCTGGAAGTCAACATCAATAAAACTAACACCCTGACAATCAATGGGAAAAAACGGTCTCATGCCTGGTCCTTGGGCGAAACTCAGATTGTGAATACCACCGAGTATAAATATTTAGGTGTTAAAATTGACAAGGGTGGCCAATTTGTGAAACAGCTTGAAGCCATCAAAATAAAGGGATGATGATCGCTATAACGCTAAGATAACTTAAAACAAAATTGACTGGACCAACTTTTTCACCACTGCTTTGTGTTGTGCAAGCAAAAATTCCACCGTCAATCACCTATGGCAGCGAAGTGCTGAGAGGCCGGGACGCCCTACTGCTGGATACCACCTTGGCAAAGGCATACAGAGCTATGCTGAACCTCCCGTCATATACCTCCCCTGCACAGATCCGACTTGAGTTTGGACTAACGAAGCAACTCCTCGGAAGGCGAGGCTCGTACATTAAGTGCTGGCATAAAATCAAGAATTCGCCCAGGAACACACTGAACCATCGGCTCTGGCAAGAACTGTGTAATACATCCATCTCCCCGGCCAAAGCCTATTTGGAGGAATCATTGGCCATTACAGGTTTAGCCGACTTATGGGAAGTTCCAACAACGCACTCGCACTTTAAGGTTATTGTAAATAAGGTTATCAAGAGACTTTCCTTCATAGAAGATAAGGCTACCTTATCACATAGGAGCCATGCATGGATGACTTTGAGCAGTTACAAACTATTTGGGCCACAGGCATACTTCGATCTGGGGTATTCCAGGAAGTCAAAAGAATCCTTTTTAAAATACAGGTTAGGAATCCTTCCAGCTATTCCACATCTTCCACCGTGGCTGAGAGAGAATTGCGGGAAATTATGCAGGCTATGCGGAGCTGGAAATTAAGATATCGAACATTTAATATGCTCCTCCATTAATCTTAAAGAGGAAAGGGCAGACCTCCTAAAAAGCCACTTTAATGAACGAGGCATAAGGACCCGGAGACAAGCAGTACTTGCCTGCTTTAACCCAAGTGACCCGCAGCTAAATGGGAAGTTAGTCAAGTTCTTGAAACTAGTGGCATCCAAGCAAGGCCCGGTGCAATCCTGTGCGAGATCAAAAACAACAAAAATGTAAACTTTTTCGAACTGTAATCTTTGCACAGACTCCGGAGGTTTAAAGAAAAATTGCCACACTGGGAACTCTGCCCTACTCGAACATTCCTGCATTTTTATAATACATAAGAATTTTATAAGAGCAATGACTGAAAAGGGTAACTAACCAAAAATGTTTTATCAGACTGTATTTTTGTAATGGCTTTAATTAATCATAAACAATAAATTATTACTTACTGTAGACGCATGGGTGATCTTGAGACATAAATGCCAACATTTTAGAACAGGAGGAAAGTGGGAGATTTGGGAAAAAATCAGGGGAATGTATTTTCTCTACTGACTCTATTGAAGCAGAGGCAAATTCAGGCAGGAGACAGTTAAAATAAAGTCACTTTTGGCTTCAAAAATTGGGAGACTCCCGCCAGAATCGAGTCTATTTGCATGTATGTCGAAAGCAACTGCTTTTTCCAAGGTGCCGGGAATATCCCTGAGACCCAGAGTCAAACCCTGAGGCATGAACATATCCAGTCTGGTTTTTTTCTTTGCATTCGGGAACTCTATATTTGATAAAAACATGCGACAACAATTTTAAAAAACGTACTGCTAAACAAGCTAAAGGGACAAGACATGCCTCAGCATCAGTACAGTGTATGAAGCAACAAAACGGTATTTCTTAATGATAAACTTGCTCATGGCCTGCAGGTTTACCAGCTCCATGCGTGAAAAGTACGGCCAGTCCTGTTTATTAATTAACAATTCTACAACTTGTAGTCTTAGTTAGCCAAGTATAAAACCGGGACTACAAGTCCCAGAATTCTAAGAAAAGGAACAGGACCTTGTCTCGCCAGTCACGCATGAACAGGACCGGAGATACTTTTGCTCGCTATCAAGGAGGATCCGCCCTTACTTTGCTGTAGGCGCCATAATAACAGGAAAAAAAACCTTCTCAGCCAGTCTTAGGCCTTGTATTAGTTATAGAACGCGCGTGCGTAGTGCACTCACAAGTCGTCCACTACTTTCCTCGTCTGCTCGTTTCCTTTCGCTCCCTATTGGCTCATCCGCGGCCTCGCGTAGTAGTCCCGCCCTGGAGCAGGCACGCACGTTACGCGCACCTCCTCCCTGGCCAAATTTGCAGCCTTTCGCTTCCTGGCTGTGCGGGCGAGACATTGCGCAGTCCCGCCCCTGCGGCCGCCAAACGTCACTCTTCGGCTCGTGGAGGCGCGAGAGCGGATGTAGCGGAAGTCGGCGCGGGAAAGGCCGGGGGTGGAGAGACCGAGAGCGGCTGGAGTGAGAAGGGGCGCGGAGGAGAGGGACGAAGAGGAGGAGAGGGCAGACGAAGAGGAGAGGGAAGAAGAGCAGGAGAGGAAACAGAAGACAAGGAGGAGAGGGAAGAAGGCGAGGAGGAGAGGGAAGAAGAGAAGACGAAGAGGAGGAGAGGGCAGACGAGGAGGAGAGGCGGAGGAGACGAAAGAAGAGTAGGAGAGGAAAGAGAAGAGAAGACAAGGAGGAGGAGAGGGCAGACAAAGACGAGGAGGAGACGGAAGAAGAGTAGGAGAGGAAAAAGAAGACAAGGAGAGGAAAGAAGAGAAGACGAAGAGGAGGAGAGGGCAGACGAGGAGGAGAGGCAGACGAGGAGGAGAGGAAAGAAGAGTAGGAGAGAGAAGAGAAGACGAGGAGGAGAGGTCAGACAAAGACGAGGAGGAGACGGAAGAAGAGTAGGAGAGGAAAAAGAAGACAAGGAGGAGAGGAAAGAAGAGAAGAGGAGGAGAGGGCAGACGAGGAGGAGAGGCAGACGAGGAGGAGAGGAAAGAAGAGTAGGAGAGAGAAGAGAAGACGAGGAGGAGAGGTCAGACAAAGACGAGGAGGAGACGGAAGAAGAGTAGGAGAGGAAAAAGAAGACCAGGAGGAGAGGAAAGACGAAGAGGAGGAGAGGGCAGACGAGGAGGAGAGGGCAGACGAGGAGGAGAGGGCAGACGAGGAGGAGAGGAAAGAAGAGTAGGAGAGAGAAGAGAAGACGAGGAGGAGAGGTCAGACAAAGACGAGGAGGAGACGGAAGAAGAGTAGGAGAGGAAAAAGAAGACCAGGAGGAGAGGAAAGACGAAGAGGAGGAGAGGGCAGACGAGGAGGAGAGGCAGACGAGGAGGAGAGGAAAGAAGAGTAGGAGAGAGAAGAGAAGACGAGGAGGAGAGGTCAGACAAAGACGAGGAGGAGACGGAAGAAGAGTAGGAGAGGAAAAAGAAGACAAGGAGGAGAGGAAAGACGAAGAGGAGGAGAGGAAAGACGAAGAGGAGGAGAGGGCAGACGAGGAGGAGAGGGCAGACGAGGAGGAGAGGAAAGAAGAGTAGGAGAGGAAAGAGAAGACAAGGAGGAGAGGAAAGAAGAGGGGAGAAGACGACGAGGAGGGGAGGAAAGAATAGAAAAGAGCAGACGAGGAGTGGAAACACAGAGAGAGAGAGAGAGTGTGACAGCCAGGCAGAGAGATAAAGGGAAGCAGAGAGGCAAAGCAGCCTGGGCCAGGCCCGCTGAAGCCGGTTCCAGCAGAGGGAAGAGAGGGCAGGCGACCACCACAATGATTCGCATCGAGCAGATAGATGCTCTCTACCCTCAGTGGCTCAGTGAATCTTTTTTCTATGAAGGGAAATGCCTACGAATTGATGAAGTAAAAGAAGCTTTGGAAAAATATTCGGCCAGAGAGGGGAAGACCCCGGCAATGCTCCACACCATGCACAATGCGAGGTCGCGCTATCCGGATATGCTGGACGTCTACGAGAGCCTGGAGCCCAAGCGCTTCCCGGTGACCCACCTGCGGCATGTCACCGTGTGCGACGGCTTCATGAGCATCCTGGCCGAGGAGAGCATCCGGGGCTGCCAGCGGGTGTTCCTGCTTCGGAGCGCAGGAGCCTGCGCGTCTCCTGCTGGGGGGTGCACGTCGCGCAAGAGGACGTCGAGTGCCAAGAAGAAACGCGCGTGGGATTTCGCAGGTATTGCCACAGAATGGTTTGATCTAACGTGGGAGCATCTCTGTCAAGAGGAAGTGAAGGATATGTTGGCCAACTCCCCGGCGATGAGGGAGGACTTCCAGTTCTCCTTCCGAATAAAGATGCTACTGGAAATGTACAGGGAGCAGCACTGTGAGGGCGAGAAGCCGGTGCTGAGGGTGCTGGGCACCGAGGCCTACGCCCTTGAGATCGTGCACTGGATCCTCATCCACAGCCCAGAATGCAAGGACTTCGACCACCTGCCCACAGTGGACCCGGAGGGGCCTTTCTCTCGGGATGGCAACCTCATGTGGGCGCCAGAGTCTATGACTGATCACTTCACCTGGCAGATTTCCCGTTCCAACTGTGTCCTGGAAAAGAAACCCTTCCCTCAAACCCACGACCCTTGGGTGTGGAACAACCCTGTTTTTGCATTTCACCTTCCAGGTACCTCAGCATTATGGATGGGTCGAGACTGTCTCCTGCATCATGTTGAAGCTTGTGAAAACACAGAATGCTTTTGCAGTGCCAGTTCTCACAGCTTAAGGCACCCAAAGGACACATATATGTGCTGGGAGGAGGCAGAAGCAATTATCCAGAATGAAAAATGGTACTAAAGAAGCCTTCCTCTTGGATGGGGGTTGCTTTCCAATCTCATCCTGGGTTTTACACTGTTTTCCTTCAGTGCACAGCAGAAGACCACCTCCATGGATATGTTAAATGCCAGCAGCATTTCCCAGATTATGTTTTACACCTTTCAAGGCTATTATAACGTGCCTGGATTGTGTTTTAAGTAAATTTAAATGTCGTTTTCATCATAGTTTAAAGATTGATTTTATTTGGATCTGTTGTCCTTTATAGGGATATGTTTAGCAGACCTACATGTATATGGCAAAAATCAGGAACAGATACCTTTCTGCCAACAAAAGGCTCAAGAGTTGCTGAAAAAAATATAAAAAAATGTCCAGTGGTATGTTCTTTATAGCTTTACTTTCTAACAGACTTAGAAGAAAGGCTTTGGTTCTGGTTCTTTACCCTAAAACACGAAAAGGTTGGATACTGGCCCTTCCGTTATTTGAGTGTTTTCTACATTTGTGCTGTAGTTTGCTTATGCCTGTGATGGCAGTTATCTGGGACGTTGTACATGATTATAGCAAGAAATATAAAATACGTTGTATAGAGGGATTCCTAGTGTTTCCTCTATTTTGACCGTGTTTTTAGCTAAGGACCGGTCGAGCTAAAATGTTCCAATTAAGAAAGATCTTTTTCTATATTCTTTATGCCCATTTTTAAATGTGTCTTCTATTTCATATCCTGTAGCGCATTGACTTTTGTTACTTCAAACTGTTACATTCCTTTTAGAGTACATCTAGAAGAGTGCAGATTGCCGCTGATAGTTTTCTTTCACTCTGGACTCTGGCTGCAGATGATAAACAGAAGGGTTCCTGTTAAAACAAATTACAGTGACTGAAAACGTATCTAGTGAAAGGCTACATGGGGCCTAGAAGTAAGCCTGGCACAGTCCTTGAGATAATCTATGCTTATTGAAGATACAGATTTTCAAGGATGCTTCAGCCAATCAATATACAAATAATGTGGCCTCATAACAACGTCATAGAAGCCACTTTCTGTCTACGCTGAATAAAAATAATCTTTTGATAACGTGCACACAGTTGTTGGCATGATGCACTGCTCTCCCACTGTGTTCTGCGCACAGTTTCTCTGGCACTGGGCGAGTATGATGCAGTAGGTTAAGTTGCAAGGTTTTGCTTCTACCTGCTTTGGCATGGAATTCATTTTGGTGTGAGATTGAAAGCACTTAGGTTGGCAACTGCGTTGTGTTGCCGTGTCAAATGATCATTATGTAATGTTGGAACAGTTGGTCCTTACACTGGAGTCTGTTTTCAGTTGTAAAATGTTTCAGAATAACTGTTCAGCCTATAACGGTGACAGCTTATCATTGTTTTGTTTTCAGCAGTTGTAGTATTGATCTTTTGTATGAAATTGTGGTCTTAAGAAAATGTTACATCAAATATCTCTCAAATCTAAAAATTGGACGCCGTATTAAGCAGTTGCGAAGTACCTTGTAGGTAGCATTTGTTTTATTTGATAGTGATCTTTACACATCCAAATTTCGGTTTCAGCATACAAAAAATTAAATTAGATCGCAGTGATGTCTCCTTGTACCTTACAGCCCAGGAGGGGAGGCCTTCTGATTATCTTTAACTCTTATCTGAGCACAGGACAAATGGAATCTCGTACCTAAATAATGTGTGCTCATTTAAAAGATCACCTACACTGTACTGCATCAGATTGCGCTGCTTAGCTTCCCTAATGTACAGCCTGGCTGTTGGTAGCTGTGTTCACTTAAATCTCTTTGCTTAAACGGGATCTTATAGATTTGGTGGAGATCCTGTGGGTACTATTGTATAGTCATTTCTATGCCCAGTTTTAATATTAAATGTTGGGAAGGAGTCTGTTCCACACCACAAGTGCCATAGAGGTCACCTTTAAGTGAGGTGACCCGTGCAGTTTTGTAGTAATTAAGTACGCACCCCGTACCTGCACAAAGTTCTTCTGAGCTATTATGGAGGTTAAAGTAGTAATCTACATTAGTCACGAAAACCTTGCTTGGCAAACACTGGATCGATTCAAGAAATTAGTAGCATGAGGACAGGTATATCTAAGAACTTCCTGGTACTGTATATGGCCTTTGAATCTAAAAGTTCACAAACCTGACCCACCAGTTGCCTTACGCTGACAAGGTACTGAAGTGCAGAGTATGTTACCTACAGCAGGGCTCATGGGAGCCTGAGTTCAGTGCTTTATTTTTTGTAAATCAAAATTTGTTATTGATTGTTTTAATAAAATGTTTTGATATTGCCATGTTGGTCTGCTACATGTGCATACATCTGTTTATTTCTTATCCTATCATGTTAACTGTTGACTCAATAAACAGCAAAGCCTGTCATGGATCTATGTGTGAGAGGAGAATAGGTAAAAAAACAAAACGAAAATCAATGTTGTTGATGTGTTTAGCATACCATGGCCATCTATTCCAACCTGCTACTAACAGCAGTGCCACTGGCATCCTGTTATTATTAGTGTACTGTCAGCAACACAAGGGTGCTGACGGGATTATTGGGGTTACTTGGGTTCCCTTGTTTAGGGTACGTAGCGTAGCCGTTCAGGATGGACTGTACTCATAGGAACCTTAGCAAGACTGATTTGTATATTGCTCATCTATGTCTGGAATGGTCTAACGGCCAAAGCATAATGGGATTGAATGCGGCCTCAGTAACTACCAGCGTCTGAAATTAAATCAAGATCAGTCATTGCAATTTTGGTTTTCCTTGTTCGGCCATTAATATCAGTACTGCTTAATTTGGTTTTTTGCTATGTCGTGAGGGTGCTGGACAACATGTTATGGTGCAACTCAGAGGACTACGGTTCTGCACATAATTTCAAGTTACTCATGTGGTACTTGGTTGCTTAATTTGATAGTTGACTGTTTAACGTGTTGGTGGACTGCTCAATGTATTGAGGGCTGTCTAACGACATGTTATTGGGCTGCTCAACATGTCAGCGGGCTGCTCTATGTGTTAGCAGATGCTCACTGTATTAGTTGGTTGCTCAACATCTTGAACTGCTCACCATGTTAAAGGCTGTTTAATGTGTAAGTGCGCCACTCGATATTTTGTTAAGCTGCTCAGTGTTAGTGGGCTGCCAGATATATCATGGCGTTGCCTAATGTCCGTCTCCTGGCCAGACAGAGAGTACTTTTTCTTCTCCTATATGTTCCACCTACCCCATGTGATGGGGCGATGCTGCTGTGCTTTTGTGGATGCAGACCGTGATTGGCATTGGAGACATCATTTGGCTGCAGGCTGGTGGGAGCGGGGATTGGCTGTTAAGGGGAAGAGGGAAAGCAGACAAAGGCAGAGTACAGAGAGATGGTCCATGACCGAAATGGAGGCCAAGTGTGGCATCACTGCCCACCAACAAGCATTCTCAAAGCCAATAGGTCTAACTTTGGCATGTTGATGTGATGGTTACAGTTTTTAAAATGTTTTATTGCAAGCATATTCCACAAAAATAAGTAGAAAAAATATGCAGCAACCTAAATGTGGCTGCATTAGGGTTGCATTAAATTTTTTTAAATGAAAAAACATTCACTAATGTGACCATGTTACTAGTGACTTTAAAAAAAAATGAAAAGCCTTTTAGTTTTGTCATGCATTTAATTATTTGTGAAGGAGACAAGAATATATCATCACCTAACTAAGCGCTCACATTGCACACAACTACAGTGTTACTTAAACTCTTTATACCAGCAGCTTTAATAGAAAATAAACCACTATCTAACTGGGTACCCAAAGTGTTGACTAAAGGAATGGCTGGTAATTTAATATACATAAAATAAAACACACTTTGAAGCAGGTTTGTCATTGAAGAGAAAGGAACTGCTTTTATGTGTATTAGCAGATAGGCTACTAGTGATCTTGCCCCAGTGATCTTGTATTTATGGACAGCCCCACACTATGTGCTTAAAGCCAATAGTGGTGGCATGGCCTCTGGGTCATTCTGGGTTGGTGCCAGTGTGTATGACTCTTTCCAGAGTAAGGTAAGCCCTATGTAGTGTATATTGAATTGGATGCATTTGAACCTTGTGTTAGATACCTTGTGAGGGTAAGCCAAACATCTCTTGCATTCTTTGTCATTAACAGCTCTAACCATATCAGCTTCTCAGTGTTCTCTCAAGTTGATCAGCAGGGTGCTAGATTTGCATTGGTGTGCTTTTCTAATCTACAAAATACTCTTTTTGCCCTTGCCCATAGTGTGTTACGTTTGTATTATGGTATGTGGTTGGGGTTCCATGTCAACTATGTTTC
The DNA here is from genome assembly GCA_963921515.1 of Calotriton arnoldi. Classification (NCBI taxonomy): domain Eukaryota; kingdom Metazoa; phylum Chordata; class Amphibia; order Caudata; family Salamandridae; genus Calotriton; species Calotriton arnoldi. The sequence goes on from CAWUFW010001169.1 coordinate 2,180,722, forward strand.
AGTACTGTGTATTGCTGTGACGAACCTCCAGTAGTCAAAACATTGACCTTTATGAATCTAGTTTTATTCTTTTAGGATGGTAAGTAGGATCAAGGAGCTATCCTGAAGCAAATCTCGTAGTGTCAAATTGGCTGAATCTTCCCAGTTTTTAAGGGCGATTTTGGAGTGTGCCCGTCTAACGTTGGGGATAATATGGAGTGGTATTGCCATGGCATAGAAAATATGACTGGCCCCTTCTATAGCTGCTCTAAGCAACACAAAGCAGTAAGGGAGCACCCATACTCGTGAAAGCGGCACACTGGTGTGCCAGGTGTGAGTGAGAGAGTGGTGCCAGGGTGGCTCTGCCAGCACCCTATGGGAGGGGGTATGCAATGTAAATCTGTTCTTCCGTTTACCTGCACCCCAAAATTATATGTATATAGTTAAAATGATGTAGAAGGACAGTTCTTCCTATTCACAGTCCTTGAAAACTGCCATCTGGCAGAGTACCATTGCAGATTGTTTACACAGGTGGCTGTCAGTCTGCATCTTCAAACACCGACCACTCGACCACATGATTTATCTTCATGAAGTGCTTCCTTTGTAGTTAGTCTTGGCAAGAGTTGGCTGTGGAGGTCAAGACATCCTTTATTATGTTTGTGCAATAGCTCCCAATGCGATAGTTTAGGGTAGCTGCTTTTTATTTCATTCTACTTTCAATGCTTGAAGCGAGGCATGGGAAGTACCATAGCACCACAGTGGATGCTGTGCTTCTACCAGGTCCTGGTTGATTGCCGCCAGCCCTCCACAAGCTGCAGTTATTGGCGAGTCAATAGGAGGAGAGATTGCTTTTCAGAGCAGCAGAGCTCAATTTCACAGCATTTACTCGCACAAAAAAAGCTGCATGCCAAGCAAGGACAGTCACAGAAACACCAGAAAGTGCGCCTACCCGCAGCGCACGCAGTGGGCCCTGTAAGAGGGCGGCCCCCTTAGTGCCGCATTAGGCACATCCCTGCACATCAGTCGCTGGGACCCCTTCCCATGGGAGTCCCTTCTATGTCCGGCGTCATTTCCGGTGCGCAGTGGGCTGGGGACAAGTATTTATACCTCCCGCTGGACACGCTGTCTAGGTTCCAGCATGAGAGGAACTTTGAGGCCACAGCAGGACGAGCAGAGGAGCGTCTGGGTCCATCCTTGGTTAGGTGAGCTAGCCCAAGTTCTGTTCTCGGTGTCCCCATCTTTTTAGGTAATTAATTTGGACCCCGCATGGTGGAGCGTCGCTTAATTCTACACATACGCTCAACCATATTCGTGTTGATTCCCACACCTCCTCCTCTCCTGCTGTGCGGCGGGCTTACCTCTCTGGTCCAGCCAGTTGTGGTTGTAGTTGGGGCAGCTGTTCGCTGGACATGCTGGGGCGTACTCACCCCGTCGACCCAGTTTGAGCGGGCCGTAGCAGAGCCCTTGCCCCCGGCCCGGTCTGCCTATTTGTTCTAGTGGTCAGTGGCGAGAGTTCTTGGCACACCCAGGACCAGCACAATCTGCCCGCGTCTGTGGAAGGCCTGGGGCCCGAGCACACCGTGTTCTTTGAGCTACCGTTGCGCTTCTGGGGACAGTGCCAATGTCTGCGTACCGCTTCCCGACCCACACGCTTGCTTCTTGAAAATCCTTTGGCACGCTGCCTGCCCCTACCGCCAGCTGCAGAGGCTGTATTTATAGCAATGCAGCCCCTCAGAGCAGCTGAAGGGCAGAGGGAGCCTTGCCAGCTGGTCCTGCTGCGGAAGACCTTCTTTTGAAGCTGCACTATCACCTCCACAAGCAACTCAACTTCAGGATTCTTCCCGACCTGTACTCCGACCTCTGATCTGAGTGGAAACAGCTAGCCTTTTTTTGCAGCTCGGTATGAAATGCGCCCTCGTGTGGCTTTTTGAAAGGCTGTTTGGGCTGGGGCAGTCTTTGCCTAGCACTGCTCGAGATGCAGCACACGCCTTTTAGAGACACTAGTCTGTTGGGAAAACTATAGATTTCATGTCGGGCCAGTCTCTTTATGCAGTTCTAATAGCTTCTCCGTGCTAGAATGCTCTTTATGGAGTGGCTGCCACACGTCCCCGCCCTCGTTCTCAGCTGGGAGCAGTGTGGCCAGTGTGCTCCTGATGTGTATTGGCCTGCATGACATGACCAGATCTTTTAACACTAGCAGCGATGTAGCAAGGCTGCCATTAAAATGGGACGATAGCTTGCACGTATGACGTGTTGTGGCACCATCTCTGGTGCCGGGACTCCATCCATCATGAGCCATCTTTAAAGTGATGGAATGCTGCTTCCACCAGTCAGTCTGCCAACCGATTGCGTATTTGCGAAATACATTCAGTGGGATCCTTTCGGGACTTTAATGTAAACTACTTGGCAGCTCTACTACACTCTGGTAAATTCCGACGACCAGGGTAATTCTGGCATTGCACGGATGTCGGTGTCTCGGTGGGCACCTGTACTCGATTGGGGGTCATGCCGCTCACTTATGTTTTTCCCCGTGCCAGCAGTGTGCGAGATCCTGCAGCCGGGTTGACTGCATAATAGCCCGCATCTGAATCAGTTTGGATGTAAAGGTGGGCCTCGTTTGTTCCCGGGCCATTAGGCAGGGCCTAAGGGGAGCACATAGAGCACAATGTGGTGATGAACATGGGCGTCGCATCAAGGGCGTCGCATGCACGAGTCTACCATGTTGGTGGACCGGATGGCCGATGTAGGTGCCATCGTGAATGTTGTAATTTATGTTGCGCGATCGTAAGCACATTATATCACAGTGGAACAATTATACATAAAGTAATTGAGCCGCCTGTCCATTGCCCAGGAGCCTAGCGAATGCTGCTGAGGGCGAGATTTTGACTCTCGCACGAGCCAAGTGTTGTGTTTGGCTGGTGGTTCATCGTGGTGGGTGCTTGTGCTGGACGGAAGAATACAAGGGTACTCGTTAGAGGCCTGTTTTACTGTGATAATGTATGTTTCAGGCCCTTAATTGAAACTAAATAATTCCGGTACTACGTGGCAGAGTCCAGAAATAGCTCGGCGGTTGTACCACGTGATCAGTACATGGGTGATGGCCTGGAGAGCATCCATGCAAGTGGTTCCCCTGCAGTAGTGTTGTCTGTTGTTGCTGCTCTGTTGGTTTTGTCATGGTGAGGCGGGCCCTTAGGGGCCCTCCCGTGTTGTGGGGAGACTCTACTAACCGGGTTGTGCCTTGATGATAGGACTACACCTACTGGGTAGTTTTGGTTTGAAAGTGTACAGTGTGTGGCATACAATTTGCTATCTCATCAGAATACTGGCTGATGTGTAAGTAAATGCTTAGAATAGCCTACAACAGGGCACCGTCCGGTGGGGGAGGGAGGGACCAGTGTGCGCATGGTCCCGAATGCGGGTGTGTACCTTTGTTTCGACCGGTGCGCGGTTCCGGACACGTCCCTCCCCCACCCCCTCGGAAGGTTCCAAAGGGTGCCCAGACCCAGGTAGGTCACCACACTCTGAACAGCGTTCACGGCCGGGAGGTAGGCGCGTGGAGCGGCGCCTCTGACCGGGCCCAAGAGTCCATTTGGGCCTACTGGTCCTGCCCTGGGTTTGTTGTATGCCATAGACCATGGCTGTTACCCCTGGCTCACAGGGGGTGCAGACTCCAGTCCGGCGGTGCGATAGATGATAGAGTGGTCTTTGGCAGGGGGTGAACAGTTGAGAATGTGGAGGGGGGCCTGCAGCCCTGTCGGTGCACGGGACCCACTTGGGTTTTTAGGTCGAGACTCAATGCCAGCTCCTGTGATCATGGGCAGATCACTTGGTCTGTTGCTGGCAAGGAGCCTTTGTTCTGGCAGTCGCGGATGGGTGTAGGTATATGCTCCAGTGTGATTGGATTGCACGTTGTCCAGTTTTGTTCAGAGTGTGGACCAAGCGAGCGGTGGCTGGAGGGTTGTGCTGGTACACAAGTCACAGCTGCTAGAGTGCTTGGAACTCCAGTGTCAGGAGGTGCTTTTCATATGTGACAGCGTGGAAAAGCATCATCATCTGCATAACAAAGAGATATAGACTCAAGAGCGCGAGAGCACACACAGAAGTCTTCATAACCTGTATCTCAAGATAGAACGTCTGCAACACACAGCTGCTTGTTAAACAAGGGGAATGAAAGACAAACTGGGAGCTGGGAAGGGCAGTAGAGCGGCAGACGTGGGGGCGAGTAGTTGGAGTTTTGCAGCATGCTGGGTGAATGGAGCCGGTTTTCCAGTTGCTAGCTAGATCGCAAGCGCATATAATGTGAATAGGTCATTGGGTTACTCCGCTGGTCTGAGAGGTCCTTTTGTAATGCAGCATATAAATTAAAATCTATGGGCCTGATTCACAAAAGTAATCTGAGACAAAATCCTAACTTTATGACTTTCGGTATTCACAAAGGGCATTTAGGAGTAGTAAAGTTAGGAATCCTAACTTTACTACTCCTAAATGCCCTTTGTGAATACAGAAAGTCGTAAAGTTAGGATTTTGTCTCAGATTACTTTTGTGAATCGGGCCCTTAATCCTAACATAGAACATCGAGCTATTGTTTGTCATCAGGAGCTACATGCAAACAAACTACAATTTATAGATTAGAGTGTGATTACATTTTCCCCAGTCTTTCAAAGGGCACTTCAATAGGGTAGGATGACCCAGCGGCAAGGGGGAGCGCTGTGCAGCAGGTATGTTGACCATTGGTGCCATCGGGAGAATTCGAGCTTGAACCTGCAGATTGCAACACAAGTCCCCCCTGCATTAGAGCCCAGCTCAACAGCATTGTGCAGGCAATAGCCTCTTCCTTTTCAACTTGCCAGTGCAGATTATTATTCGGTAGGATGGAGCTCTGCATGCATGGCCATTCCTTGCTTTAGAAATACAAAAGCATTAGTTCCCTGTATAGAATGCAGAGACAGTTGTAGTTGCTAGCGGACTAGGGCACCTACTGTAGGGGTCTGTGTTCTACCTGATGGTCACTGGTTCAAATCCCAGCAGGCCCACTCAGCCTTTCATCCTTATGAGGTCGATAAAATGAGTACCATTAAGTTGGGTATCAATAAACACCCAGCACCAGGATATCTCTCGGGGGGGGGGGTGGGTGAAGGTGCGCACAAATACACATGTGGCATAGTCTGTCAATCACTATTGGCCACCTTTCCTCCTCCTGCGGTAAGGACAGGAAACCCACACAGGTTCGCATCTGCCAGACACGTGGCTGAGATAGCAAAGTACGGTGTGGCGCGCTAGGTTAAACACATTAATTTTGTAATTTTCTATAGATTTTAAATTTAAACGGATCCCCTCCCTTTCCTTTATGAATTACGGGGACAGCTTTTCAAGAAGGATTTAAGATGCAGCAGTTTAAACAGCATCAGCAGCGAACAAACACTTCCTCACCACACACACAGAAGTACATTCTCTGGAATGGCATTACTGGCCTCTCTCACTGATTTACCAAGCAAGTTAAAAATAAATAGTAACAAAACAAGCCATGCTCTCAAAGGTAAAGCATACACAAGTAGCACACAGCCCCAAATGGCAGTAGGTCACGGTATACCGACGGCCAGTCTTTTTGCAATCGTGGGACTTGTAGCTACACTTATCAGGGTACGTATGGCCTCTAAATCCAGGCATGCAAAGCATGCCCCCTGGGGCACTGATCTCAAATGACTGTCTTCACAATAGGAACAATGACGGGCAAAGCCAATAGGTTTGGTATTTCACATAGCTTCATGACCTCAAGTGATTATTTTTAGATGTCCCTCTCGAGTCAGAAGCAGCTGCAGAAAACCTATATCAAGGCTTCAGGCCATCCAAATGTTATTAGAGGTGTCTCTAGAGCAAGGTGCAACGGACTGGAATCTTCACCTAGCTGCAGGGCGTCAAGTGTTGCTAGGTGTCTTTCTTGAGTGACATACATGTGTGTCAAGTGAGCTGTATCAGGTATCTAGGTTACTTGCAGTGAGGCAGAGAGGTCTCAGTGGGACCCTCAAAAAGGTGGGCTGCGTTAAAACATATACGGGGAATCTTAGATTCTGACATTGTCATTGGACCACTCACATTTTAACAGCATGGGAAGATTGTGAGGAGATCCGTTTAGTATTTACTGCACGTGGGGAAATTCCTTGATGGAATAAGGGTCGTATTGCTATTGAACATAGACTTCCATTGCGTAAGGCCCCATGTTTCTAACCTCAGTGGAGCTTCTATAGTGTAAAATGCTGAGAACCAGACTTTTGCTCTGAGCTGTTAACCAACACAGGTTCAAAGCAAACACAAGGAGATGATGGACGGAAGGCTAAAACTTTTCAGACACCCACCCCCTAGTCACAGATCTGGGTTGAATCCATCATCGTTCTTTAGCTCACTTTGCCACCCCAGTTCAGACCCAGCTTTACCTGCAGTTGATCAGGACCCATTTATATGCTGGGTCTGGCGGCTTAGTGGAATAAAGCATCCACTGAGGGGGCCTGGGTTCGACCTCACGGTCATAGGATCAAACCTCGCTGGATTCACCCAGCTTTCCATCCTTCTGAGGTCATTTAAATGAGTATCATTGAGTGGGGTATCAATAAACACCTGTTATTCAGGGCTATCACGCCTACGGGTGTACCCACTAGGCTTTAGCGAAATGACTACTTGCGCAAGAAGGATAAATGGTGATGTCAAAGGGCATAGGACGGGTGATGGCAACGCAAGACTGTCAGTCAATGCTGAGTAAAAAAGTTTTTGTATCATTAATTACAAAGTTACTAGAAGGTAAGCAGAAACACGGCAGTTCTTTGATTCTGGTTGAGGGCAACCTATTCCGGGGATAAACCAAGTGAACTAGGTCTAATTGCTGGATTAAGCAACAAGGGTCACAGCTGGTTAGCATCTAGTGTGGGGACCCCTGCCCCATGTGGGGTCAAAGTCATGCATGTGAATATTCTTACACTGTCCAGCAAAGACCCTGCTGTTGACAACATTGATTGATGATAAAGTACCATGGATAGGGAGCATAGTAGTTATCGCAGATAGTGGAGGTGTATCACATGACGGAACAGGGTACACATGATTTGCCGAGGCCTTCTTTGACGAATAGTCATTGCAGTTCATATCACACCACAGAGGGCAAAGATGAGGCCATGCCCCACGACAGAATATGCTGACATTTTATTTATTTGCACTGGGATCAGTGCTTGCAATCTCCTTCCGTTTTACAGTCAGAAACGGAAAATGTAATGAAATATCTGTGAATGGACTGGGCACACGCAGGAGTTTAGAAAGCAAAAATTAAGCACTTTTCATGTAATCCTGAAGTGTAAAGGAAGCAACAATTTAAACACAGCCAAACAAATCAAGGTACTTACCGGCAGATGCACAAAAGACAAACCGCCACTGAAACCGGATTTTACACATTATTATCTTGTTTGCATTGTTTTATCAATAAAACGGCCTGTGCAAATGTAATTTTCATTTCAACAGGAAATGTGCTAAACTAATGTGTGTTACAGGTTGTTTCCTTAAGGGGACCTCAGGAAGGACTCACCCCCTATGGTTAGATTCAGCTTTGTCTTGGTTTAGTTTTGGAGGCCCACCTAGCGTCCTCGACACAGCTTAAATTTGATACATGCCATATGATTCTGATGGAGCAGGGTAAATGAAATTTTTTTAACCTTCTAATATTTTCGTAAAATAATTAATAAACATGTTCGTTCAAGTAAATAACCAACAATGTATGTTACATGTTAAGGGTTAAAGGTAACACGCTATTCTGTGTGCAAATTAATTGACTTATAATTGTTTACGTGTCTAACATAATATTTGCGTACTAATTAAATAATAAACGCATGATCTGTGCTTTTAAATAAAACGTGTGGTTGCAAAACAAAGCGATGGTAAGTAAGGGACAGCTTTATATGTTGCTTTTGCTAGGTAATACCCAATTGGGGTACGTAGAAAGACGGGAGGGAAACGAAAGGGTTTATATTTCCTTGTTTTAACAATATTTTGTTTATCTTTGAAAATAGTGCGCTTAGGCCTGTTGAGCAGCAATATAAAATGGCCGCAAGTTGCTAGAGTACGCATGAGAGGAGACCATGTGATAGAGGAGAGAGGCTGTGGAAAAGGAATGATCACGTGCTGATACTGAGAGGCTAAGATGGAAGTATGGTCAAGGCTGTTGTGACCTTTCTGAGCAGATGTGTGCCAAGATGATCAGCAAGAAGCGTGAGAAGTCCGACTGAATCAATAGACGGAACTGTTTTAAACAAAATGTAACAGAAAAAGATACAATTTGGACTGATCGAAACGGATGAGCAATTGCATGAACTGTGGGAAACTATGCTTGCATGGACATTCCACACGGAACTGGTTAAGACCAGGAAGTTTGATTAAAATGTATATGGGCCTGAGTTTTGACCAATGAGAATGAATCACGCCATGAAGAAGAAACATTTTATGCTGTAAGCTAGAATTAGGGTATAAGAAGACCTACTCTTGGTGGGAGGGGTTAGAATGCTGCGGGGATGCTGCGGGAATGCTGGAGAAGTTAGATGCTGTAGATGAGTGAAGTTGCGGTTGCTGATGAGCTGCTGCTGCTGTTATTGCCCTTTTCCAGTTGAGTATAAAGATGCTGCTTTAGGAGAGCTTTTCCTGATAGATTTTATTTTAGAACTATTAGATTTTCCCCAGATAGATAGATAGGTTGATCTTTAGAGTTCGTATCATGGTAACCCTATTTTTCCGTCTAATAAATATGCAATGCAATTTCCAATTATTCTTATATTGATGATAAATGTAATGATCTGAATAATAAGCTTAATCTCATTTCCTGCATTCAAAACTTTATATAAACTTTATTATTCTTTAAACAAATGTCTCAGTGATTTCTTTAGCTCAATGATTAATAATGAAATGATAAAGGAGTTTATTGTGATTGAGCTGGTCTTAATCACCATCAACTGATTCCTACTAGTTGGTCCATCGACCAATGAGCGGAATACCTTAAAGCAAATGAGAAATATTACGTCATGATAAAAGAGGTATCCCGTCTCCTTCCAGCGATCGTTTTTCTCCTAGGTTATTGACGGAGGAAATCCAGGGAACAAATGAGTAAGTGAATGTATATGCGGTGTTATGGGCCCCACCGTCATATGGATATAGTGTGTGTGTTAGAGAAATAGTTGCACCTGGATGACCAAAGCCAAATAGGAGAATTATTTTTATTGTTAGCGCTGGATCAGATTTCTTGGTAGCCGAGTTATGGTTACTATAGATTAGTTTGGTGATTATTGATAAGTTCATGTCTAACACTTTTTGTTGAGTCGCGTTATGTTATATGTAAGTTTTCACGCTTCCGGGAAGTAGGAAGTGGAACACTTGTGGCAAGAGAAGTCACATGGAATTGTACACTGAGTTCATTTTTGGAAATAACACAGGTTGTGTTATAATAGGGACATTTTGCGTGTAAAAGGTGTGTAAGTGAAATAGTGATCGGTTTTCTTGTGAAACTCTGGCCTTAATTCTCAGGAGCAGTATAGTCTCCACATGTGTTTTATCCCCAGAGAAACAGGTTTACTGATTGCTTGAAAGAAGGGTAAGGTAGAGGGAAGTGCTACTTTATCGGCGAAACTGAAAATTCTGTGGTAGGGTAGAGGTAAGCGCTGCCTACTGGAAAATACAGAATTCTTGTGTAAATGGTCAAAGCTATCGTTTCGGTTTAGCGAATCAGACAATGGAAATGTGGTTAAAATGTTGTAACTAACAAAAATTGTTGAAAAAGAAATTGCCGATAAATTTTGTAAAGGAGGGGTCAAGAGCAGAAGTGACGTAGACAAGAGTCGCGCTGGGATTGGACAATGCGATAGTCACATGAGAACAGGAGCAGGACTGACGTAGACAAAAGCCGCGCTGGGATTGGACAGTGCGCCGTGGACAGAAATCGCTCTGATTTGGAGCTTTGGTGTGAGTCGCACAAGGATTGGTTGAATAGCCTAGTGACGTGTAAGTTTGTGATTGGAGTGTTGGTGTGAGTCGCGCTAGTATTGGTTGAAATAACGCATAGGGAACAGTGTTGAATTGCGGATCGTTTAAGGAGAAAAAGGTTGTGAATCATGTCGTACTATGAGTATGGAAAAGAGAAAACGTCATGGATGTCGAAAGTTAAGAACTTCTTTAAGAAAGACAAAAAGGTAGTGACTAGAGAGGGACAAATAATTCCTCCGCCGAAATCACCAGCTTCACATATGATGCTGAAATATGGATATCATACATGCATATGGTTAGAAAATTGGACAAAATACACCAAGAATGATGGAGCATTGGCTTTCCCTGAGAATGGTTCATTTAATGTAGCCGTACTATGGAACTTGAGAGAAAAGATGGTAATGTTAGAACCTAGACCGACACAGTTTGAAGCTTTAACGGAATGGGAAGATGAGATGTATGAGCGAGAGAGATTCAGAGGATTAAAGAATCATGAGTTTTTGCCTGGAAGGTTGTGGGGAGTAAATCATGAGGACAGAGTAAAGCGTTGGAGATATGCTAACATGACAGGAGGTTTGTTTCCAGCTTTTACAGTTGAGGAAGAAGCAAAGAGAAAGTGTACAGAGAAAAAGAAACATGTAGTGGTAGAAAAGTATGTGTATGGTGGTAGTGAAACAGATGACGAATTGCTGGAAGATATTTTAAACAGAAACCCACCTCCATACCAACAGACTTCTGCAGTGGTGACACCTAATGCACCGCCAATGGAAACTGGGAGGAATAAAAAACCCGAACGAAGAAATGAAACAAATAGGTCACAAGAAACCTTTAAAACTTCACAAAATGAAGAGATAGAAAGTGATAATGCAACTGAATTAGCAAAAACGACAAAAGAATTGACTGAGAAAATAAGAGAATTGACAAAGAATATGGAAGCTGTAACTGTACCAGTAACGATAGGTCCAGTAATGCCAATTTTTGAGAATCAGAAAATTAATGAACATTCCTTAGTGATTCCCATGAATTCACATTTGCAAAGGAGAAGGGATGGAACTGAATAATGAAGGTGCACACAATTTGGCTAGTACCTATAGACCAAGCCCACCTACAAATTTGACGATAAATGAAAATGAGATTAGGAGAATGCCTATGGTGACAGAGTCCGCATCAGGAACACCAGAAAGAAGCAGCAATTGGATAGAATTAAATAGTACGCCTGTAGGTCCGACTCCAGATGAGTTAAACGAATGGATGAAAGCGCTAAAAGCAAAAGAACCGGAAGAAAAACCATTAGATGTAATTAGGTTGAAAATAGACATGGAAGAATTGATTTTGGGAACAATTGGAACAGAAAAACTAAAAAATTATCAGGATGATGAGATTATGTTTTTGTGCAAGAGTCTTACTTGGAGAGCTAGAAATTTACATGACAAATTGGAAGAGACAGCAAATGAACAAGGAGTGGAATTTGGGAAAGTGAGAACGTTGCAGAAACCATACAGAGTAGATTTTTGTGAGAAAGACAGAGAATTTGAACACATCAGGAAGACTGATCCAAATAAAAGAGCTGATTGTTTTATTGAGAAAATGGGGTGATGTGGATAGATGGAGAAATAGATGGTCAAAGAGAAATGAGAAAACAACAGATAAAGCATCTTTGGCTTTTGCAGTGACAGATAGGGAACCAGTTGTTCGGGAGTACCCGATGAGAGAAACTCCAGGAGGTAGTTATGTGCATGTTCCATGGACCAGACAGGATATACTGTCATTTACAAATGACTTCCCAAAATTGAGAGAGAAACCAGTAGAATGGTACAGACAAGTGGAAAGATTTGTTAAGGTGTCAAAAGTGCTGTGGATAGATCTGGATGAATTGTTTGATATAGTAGTGCCAGCTGATTTGTGGACAGAATGTAAGATTACTATTGATTGGCCAACTGTAGAATATCCAAGGGATGCTAAAACAGGAGCGCCAGGTCCAGAAGTGATGAGGAAGTACGACCAAGTAGTTACCTTTTTGAAGAATAAAATTCCACCAAAAGAAACAGATTGGGTAAAAATAGACAGAACAACGCAGGAAAGCAAAGAGTCAGTGCACGCCTACTATGAGAGATTGTTGTTGGTCTTCAAACAGTATAGTGGTTATGAGACACTGAATGAGAAGGATATGAGTCATTTTGTATATAGGTTTGTGTATGGATTAAAACCAGAGATAAGTGAAATGATTAAGCAGCACTTGATTGGTTGGCAGAATAGCACAGTGGATGAGGTTTTGAGATATGCTAAGTATTGCAGTGATGAAATTGAGAGTAGACTGCGTAAATTGAAAGAAAAGGCCATGTGGGCACAGGTAAAAGTTGCAGAGAAGCAGGAAGCTCAATTGAGTAATACTGGTAATGAAACAGGACAGGTTAAATCCCGTCCTAATATAGGTAAAGGAAAAGGACAAATGAGCATAGATGAGGCAAAGAAAAAGTGGCCATGCCACAACTGCGGAAAGCTAGGACATTGGAGAAACGAGTGTAAATTTCCTCCAAAACCTAATGTGGAAAATCAATCATTAAATTCACAGGTGCAGAGTGAGGTAGTTACTCAACAAGGTCAGGTGCCACAACCACCACTTCCCAAGAGTGTTAACCAACAGAAATACAGTGCAGAAACAGGATTCTACGGAGGAGAACAGGTAACACAGTTGCCGCGTGCAGCTGCAATTTCTCAATATTGGTTACGACCGGATGAGGATGACACGGATGAAAGTTCCTGACTGTGCCTAGGAGAGGGGGAAGAGTGCGTGCTTGGCGCAACTCTAGAGGTAGATCAGTCTGGTCCATTTGTGGATGGAGCAGTGAATGGTGCAAATGTAACATTCCTTGTTGACACTGGAGCTACCTGTTCTACTGTTAGGTCAGTGGAAATTCCAAACCTTCCTCTCTCAGGTGAACATATCCAAGTAGTTGGAGTTTCCAATCAGCAAATTAAAACGCCTCTTACTAAATTAGTAAAGGTAAGAATTGGTCCATTTAGCGAAATGCACCGATTTGTGGTATGTGATTGTAGTCCCGTGAACCTTTTAGGACGCGATTTATTGTGCAAGATGAACTGCACTATTTATTGTACCCCAGACGGAATTGCATTTCAGACTCCAGATGAGGATGTGCTGTATAAAATGACAATGGTGAATTTAGAACCAGAAGTAAATGGTTTGTTACCTGTATTTGATGCAGAGAAAATCCCAATTGAATTGAAAAGGACAGTGAAAGAAGATGTGGGACTTTACAGGAGAAGATGTAGGATTAATGAAAGGAGTAGATCCCGTTAAAATAACAGTGAAAGAGGGAACGAGTTACCCAAATACGCCCCAGTATAAATTGACTCCAGAAATAATTGAAGGAATAACGCCAGTAATAAATAAAATGATTGAACAAGGGATTCTAAAAGAAATCATGAGCAGTCCATGTAATTCGCCAATAATGGGACTGAAAAAGCCAAACGGAACATATAGAATTGTACAGGATTTGAGGAAGGTAAATAAAATTGTTGTGCCTTGTTGCCCAATAGTACCGAACCCTGCTGTGATTCTATACCAGATTCCACATGAAGCAGAATGGTACACAGTAATTGATTTATGTCATGCATTTTTCTCTATTCCATTGCATCCAGATAGCCAGCCATTATTTGCGTTTAGGTTTGGAGAGCGTATTTTAGCATGGTGCCGAATTCCTCAAGGGTACACAGAAAGTCCCTCAATCTTTAATCAGATCCTAAAGAAATCATTGGAAGATCTAAGAATGCCAGAAAAGTCAGTAATGGTTCAGTATATTGATGACCTACTGGTGGCATCAAAAACGAAAGAAGCATGTGTCAATGATACAATTGCTTTGCTGAATCATTTAGCAAAAGAGGACATAAAGTGTCCCCTTCAAAATTGCAGTTTTGTCAACAAGAAGTCCAGTATTTAGGGCATAAAATTGAGAAAGGAGTGCGAAAGGTAACGACTGAAAGAATAAAAATGATTCAAGGAATGAGAGCTCCAATGACACAAAGAGAGGTAAGAATGTTTTTGGGAATGGTTGGATATTGTCGACAATGGATAAGCGGTTTTTCACTGATTGCTAAACCATTGCAGAAACTGACAAAGAAGGATGTTAAAGATCCTTTTGAAATGAATGATGAAGAAATGAAAGCATTCAGAGAGCTGAAAAAGAAATTATGTGAGGCTCCAGCATTGGGAATGCCTGACTATGAGAAAGATTTTGAGCTGTATTGCAGTGAAAGAGATGGATGTGCATTTTCAGTTTTGGTACAGAGACATGGAACTATGAAAAGACCAATTGCATATTTTTTGGCTGTTTTAGACCCTGTAGCGAAAGCATTGCCTGGATGTTTGAAAGCAGTTGCTGCTACTTGTGCGAGTCTGGAACAGAGTGAAGGCATAGTGATGGGGTATCCATTGAGAGTGTATGTTCCCCATTCTGTGGAAATTCTTTTGACAAGAACGAAAACCCAATACATGACACATAGTCGGCTGACTAGGTATGAAAAGGTAATTTTGAGTGCAGATAATGTGACCATTGACAGATGTATGAATGTGAATCCTTCAACATCATTGCCAGATGAAGAGAGTGTGATTGAAATGGATGAAGTAGATCACGATTGTCTGAATGTGCTCGAATACTGTACAAAACCAAGATCTGACATACGAGATGAGCCTTTGAAAGAATCAGATTATATTCTGTTTGTGGATGGCTCATGTTTGAGAACGAGTGATGGAGTTCTAAGTGCAGCATATGCAGTTTGCACAGTAGCAACTGTAATGGAAGCATCTTGTCTGAAAGGTGTACGGTCTGCCCAAGTCGCAGAATTAGTAGCTCTGATTCAAGCATGTAAGTTGGGAAGAAATGTACGGGTTACGATTGTGACAGATAGCCAGTACGGCTTTGGGGTTGTGCATGATTTTGGTCAGATTTGGTCACAAAGGGGTTTCTTGACGTCTGCAGGAACGCCCATTAGAAATGGAGATTTTGTGAAAAAGCTGCTTGAGGCGATACAGCTGCCTAAACAGATCGCTGTAGTGAAGTGCAATGCACACAAAAATGGGGAAGACTACATAACTGTTGGTAATAAATATGCTGACGAAATGGCACAGTACTGTGCAAAGAATGTGGTTTCTTTGAACAAATGTCGGGAAAGAGAGCATATTTCTTGTCCTTTGCTTTTTACTAACTCTATTGAAACATGGGATGAGGTGAGACAGTTACAAGAAGCTGCAGAGGATGAGGAAAAAGATACCTGGATAAAAGCAGGATGTAGAAAACATGAAGAGACTGATGTTTGGGTTTACAGGGATGAGAGACCAGTTATGCCTGATAGCATGATTTCTGACATGGCATGGATGTACCATGGACAAGCCCATATTGGGAGAGATTCAATGATCAGACTTTTTAGACAAACATGGTATAATCCAAAATTCAGAGCCGTAGCTGAGAGTCTTTGTCAGAGATGTCTTATTTGTCAACAGTTAAATCCAGGAAGGAAGACAGTAGTGAGTCTAGGAACAATAGGACGAGAAGGGGTCCTTTCACTAGAATGCAAATGGATTTTATTGAAATGCCACCTTGCAACAGACTAAGGTATGTCCTAGTGGTCGTCTGTTTGTTTTCCCGTTGGGTGGAGGCATACCCAACAAGAAGGAATGATAGTATTACGGTAGCAAAACTTATGCTGCGAGAATTCATTCCGAGGTATGGTTTTCCAGTCACGATTGAAACAGATAGAGGAACACACTTCCAAAATGAATTAGTTAAACTGATTTGTGAAGCACTTAGTATTAAACAGAAACTGCATTGTGCATACAGACCAGAGGCTTCTGGAATAGTAGAGCAAGTGAATGGAACAATCAAGAACAGGTTAGGAAAAATGTGTCAAGCTACAGGACTCAAATGGCCAGATGCTTTGCCATTAGTTCTGATGACAATCAGAAGTATTCCAGAAAGGAAAACTGGACTCAGTCCCCATGAAATAATTATGGGACGAGCCATGAGACAAGCACAAGTACCTGTCAACAAACTACCGACTATAACTGATGATCTAGTGCTGGATTATTGCAAAGGATTGGCTGATGTGGTGCGTTCTGTGTTTCATCAGGTTGGACCGGATGCGACCACTCTTGAAAGAAAACCAGCTCACGACTTGAATCCAGGAGATTGGGTTCGCATAAAAGTCCACCGGAGAAGAAACTGTTTGGTTCCTCGCTGGGACGAACCACGACAAGTGATCCTGGTGACGACCACTGCAGTCAAGTGTGCAGGAGTGAAACACTGGGTACATGCCAGTCACACCATCAGAGTTCCAGAACCTAAAGATCGACATGTGAGTCGACATCTGGAAGTATTGGATAACAGTTCAGCATCAGAAAGAGAAGAAGAAACAAACAGGGTGCCAGAACCTGAAGCTCAACCTGTAAGTCGACATCTGGAAGACCCAACTACAAGTGAAACGATAGAAGAAGAAGAGGAAATAGAAGAAATAGCTGAAGTTCCAGAATTTGAAGATCGACCTGTAAGTCGACATCTGGAAATATCAGACACCAGTTCAGAATCTGATACAGAGCATTCGGATTGTGAAGAAATTCTAAAAAGAAATTGGAATTTTGAAAGCATAAGAGAAGAAACTGAGCCAGAAGATAGTGACAGTGAGCAACCAAGTACAAGTTGTGGTAAAATTCCTTCGGAGATAATATTAATAGATGAAGAAGGGAGAGTTTCAAACAAAAAGCTAGAAAAATCGGAAAATCCCAGAGGAGCAGTAGGGACAGATAGTCAAACACAAGAACAAGGAAATTTAGAAGCAGATAGAGAGACTGACACAAATTCGGAAGAACCTCGAGGAGGGACAGAAATAGGTGAACGAAGGAAGATAAGAAAAGAACCACAAGTAGAAGAAAAGGAAATTATAAGTTTCAAAATAAGAGGAAATAACGAAAGAATTGAAACAGAGTCTGAAGAAAGTGGAGAAGAAAGAAATCAAAAACTAGAGACAAGAAAAAGAAATTGGAAAACAGAAAGAGAGGAAAAAGGGAGTGAAGCAAAAGGCCAAGAAAAGGAGACAATTGCCCCAACGAAGTAAGAAAATTAAGATACAGAATCATAAGGTTGGATGGGAAAAGTGCTGAACAAGTGAATGAAATAACAAGTCAAAGAGAGCAAGAAAAACAAGGTGGAAAACACTTGCAGAAAACGAAAAGAATAAAGAAGGTAAATCAGAAGTATAGATCGCCTGAATGGTTGTATCGTGCTTTGACTAGTCACAAAGAGGAAAAGAACACTCACGAAAACCCAGAACAAAGAAACCTGATGGGAGAAAGTGAAGTGCAACAAACCTGAAGAAGTTTAGATAGTTTCTACCGGATTTGACAAAACACTGATCTGACGAATTTACCGGATGTGACAAAGAAAGAATTCTGAGAAAGAATTAAAAGAAAGTACCAAGCAAAGACAAAACATTGGAAGTACAGAGTGGCAAACAAGTCATTTCTGAGGTGTAGTGACACAATTTTCTGGAAAACAAATAAATAAGGTTATAAAACAAAATGGAGAATACTAGAGATAGAAAATGTAAATGTGAGTTTTTAAGTAGATGGTGCAAGATGTGCTGTTTTTGTACAGGATTATTAATAACAGTATGGGTGGTTTTAGCAATCACTATTCCAATTAGTTTAGCTGTAGTAGAAATGTCTAATAACACTGAGAAAGAAAAAAGAGCTAACACTCGAGCCAGTTATTTTAAAGAGTAGTGCAGAATTACACAAGGACAAATCAATAACAGATTTTTCAAAAAATGTTTTTACTAAATTATTATGAGTATGTAGAAACAATGGATGTAAGAGATTGCTATGTTTGTATGCAGTTGCCTGCATCTGTAGCAGAGGGTGTGACTTATCATCACCTCCCTTTGACATATGGAATAACATGTAGTGTTTTAGCAAGTTTATTTTATAAAACAGGTAGATTAGAATATTATTACACTGACATAAATAAGATTTTTGCGAAAGTTTCTGTAGTTCCCGAGCTAAACAAAATAAAAGAGGGAAAAACGTTTGGTGAATATTTTTTAGAAGATAAGATTTTAACATTAGATAGTATAATTAGATACAACCTTACCTGTGAGTTAAAGAAGGAAGAAAAGGTATTTTTAGAGATGGTTGAAGAGAGAAGAGTGAAATTTCAAAGAAAAGTGATAGAAGAGACAAAAACACCTCTTTGGGCGTTTGAGGAAGACAATCATGACAAGAAAAAGACAAATGCAGCTATGACTCTGGATTGGCCCCAACAGGGAAGGTTGTGCATTAGAAGAAATAAGACAAGATATGACAATTATTTTGTGGGTTCCAGTAATTGCCATGACAATTACCAAATTTTAGGTGGATGGGGATTCAAAGGGGGAAAAGACCCAATATTTCCAGGGATTTATTATGTTTGCGGAAATAGGGCTTATTATAGGTTGCCGGACCATTGGTATGGGTCATGTTACTTAGGCCTGGTCTTTCCAAAGATTTTTCATATGGATAGAAAAGAAAAAGGAACACACAAAATGATAAATACCTTTACACGTAGAAAAAGGGAAAGTTTTTCAGAAATAGTAGGTGACATTTTTGGAGCATTGATACCAGCAGTGGGAGTATCTTTGAATGCATTTAGAATTCGGAAATTATCCACAGTGGTAGATCGTTTATCTACAGATACTGCTGGAGGGTTCTTGATGGTAAATACCGAGATGGTTGCCATGAGAGCTATGGTGATGCAAAATCGACTTGCCCTTGACATTCTTTTGGCAAAAGAGGGCGGAGTCTGTGGAATGCTGAAAGTCCAACATTGTTGCACTTACATTCCAGATAAAAGCGAAAATATACAGACGTATATAACAAATATTACAAATTTGCACAAAGAACTTGTTCCACTGGAGGTTGAAAGTGCTTGGGGAAAACTTGGTAAAGGGTTTTCTTCAGTAATAAATTGGTTAACAAGAATGAGTGGATTAATAATAGGGAAAGTTATAATAATAGCAACCGTGATAATAATAATATTAGTACTGAAGCTTGTAATAACATGTATAAAGAGAAGAAGAAGGCAGAATAAAATAGAAAAAGAAAACAAGATAAACAGGGAAAGAGAGAGAGAAATGGGTGAAATAGAGTTAGAAGAAATAAAAGAGAACATGTACAAGAAAACGAAGAAACAAGTTGAAAGAGATACAGAAGTATAAACTAACAAAAGCAAACGGATAAAAGATATATGCTGTCTGAGAAAATTGTATAACTTGGGTTTTGTGGTGATATTAAAAATCACCAAAGGGGGTAGTTGATGGAGCAGGGTAAATGAAATTTTTTTAACCTAATATTTTCGTAAAATAATTAATAAACATGTTCGTTCAAGTAAATAACCAACAATGTATGTTACATGATAAGGGTTAAAGGTAACACGCTATTCTGTGTGCAAATTAATTGACATAATTGTTTACGTGTCTAACATAATATTTGCGTACTAATTAAATAATAAACGCATGATCTATGCTTTTAAATAAAACGTGTGGTTGCAAAACAAAGCGATGGTAAGTAAGGGACAGCTTTATATGTTGCTTTTGCTAGGTAATACCTAATTGGGGTACGTAGAAAGACGGGAGGGAAACGAAAGGGTTTATATTTCCTTGTTTTAACAATATTTTGTTTATCTTTGAAAATAGTGCGCTTAGGCCTGTTGAGCAGCAATATAAAATGGCCGCAAGTTGCTAGAGTACGCATGAGACCATGTGATAGAGGAGAGAGGCTGTGGAAAAGGAATGATCACGTGCTGATACTGAGAGGCTAAGATGGAAGTATGGTCAGGCTGTTGTGACCTTTCTGAGCAGATGTGTGCCAAGATGATCAGCAAGAAGCGTGAGAAGTCCGACTGAATCAATAGATGGAACTGTTTTAAACAAAATGTAACAGAAAAAGATACAATTTGGACTGATCGAAACGGATGAGCAATTGCATGAACTGTGGGAAACGATGCTTGCATGGACATTCCACACGGAACTGGTTAAGACCAGGAAGTTTGATTAAAATGTATATGGGCCTGAGTTTTGACCAATGAGAATGAATCACGCCATGAAGAAGAAACATTTTATGCTGTAAGCTAGAATTAGGGTATAAGAAGACCTACTCTTGGTGGGAGGGGTTAGAATGCTGCGGGAGATGCTGTAGAAGTTAGATGCTGTAGATGAGTGAAGTTGCGGTTGCTGATGCTGACGAGCTGATGCTGCTGCTGTTATTTCCCTTTTCCAGTTGAGTATAAAGATGCTGCTTTAGGAGAGCTTTTCCTGATAGATTTTATTTTAGAACTATTAGATTTCCCCCAGATAGATAGGTTGATCTTTAGAGTTCGTATCATGGTAACCCTATTTTTCCGTCTAATAAATATGCAATGCAATTTCCAATTATTCTTATATTGATGATAAATGTAATGATCTGAATAATAAGCTTAATCTCATTTCCTGCATTCAAAACTTTATATAAACTTTATTATTCTTTAAACAAATGACTCAGTGATTCTTTAGCTCAATGATTAAAAATGAAATGTTAAAGAGTTTATTGTGATTGAGCTGGTCTTAATCACCATCAACTGATTCCTACTAGTTGGTCCATCGACCAATGAGCGGAATACCTTAAAGCAAATGAGAAATATTACGTCATGATAAAAGAGGTATCCCGTCTCCTTCCAGCGATCGTTTTTCTCCTAGGTTATTGACGGAGGAAATCCAGGGAACAAATGAGTAAGTGAATGTATATGCGGTGTTATGGGCCCCACCGTCATATGGATATAGTGTGTGTGTTAGAGAAATAGTTGCACCTGGATGACCAAAGCCAAATAGGAGAATTATTTTTATTGTTAGCGCTGGATCAATTCCTATGGGTGAGCGGGCCATGAATAAGGTGCTAGTTCAGGCAGGGGGGGGGGGGGGATACCATCGGTCACAAGACTCCCCTGGTCCCTGCCCAATGACCCTCTCCTCGGGGGTCCATATGTCACTTGCTGGTGCAGCACATGGTTATCAGTTTGAACCCTAATTTGGGACTCGACAAGTAAGGGGGGGTAAACAAGGGCTTAGTCAACCCTCAAATGTAAATGCAGAATTTGCACACAGTGCACAATAGGTTATATCACACAGAACTGTGGTTATGAAGAGAGCAGTAGTTTTAAATCCTCAAGCGGTCCTATTTCTTGCTGGCGCTGCACACCCATACAATTGGAGGTCGGCAGGTAGAGATAAGGGTATTGTGTTGGCCCCAAGCAATAAAGTATTAACAAATATACTCTTGGCCTTGGAGGCAAACTCCACAATGCTTACCAGTGAATCCTGAATTCAGGGCCTGGGCGGTAAGGGGTAAATACAGTGCTCAGCCAACCCCTAATCAGAAAACAATTTGGCACAGAGGACACCATAGGGACATCATTCGGAACGGTGGTTAAAAAAGAGAACAGCAGTTCCAACTTCCGGGGAGGCCATCGAACAGTCATACAGAAGGGTAAATAAAGCCATGTACAAGCCCACCAAGCAGGAGGGCTTGGTTCAACTCAAATTCAAAATAAAATAAGAAGGGCTTGGTAAATTAGGCATGGCCTCTTTTGTACAAACAGCACACGGTACCCCAATAGGGACGGGGCACACCTGTCAGAGGTAGTTAGGGAAATGGTCCCGCTAGAAGGACTGGTAACTGCAGGTTGCAGGAGGTCATGGAGCCTGCCATGGTGGGGGCCCCCGGATATGACGGCTGCCACATCCTGGGCGTTGGCGGAGTTACATGGCGATCCAGAGGCTGATTGGTACATAGGGGTACCCTTTCAGGAGCACAATAGGGGTGCCTTATGCCAAACCCCAGGAGTGTTTACGGCAGGACCCTGGATGAAAACGTCGGCGCCCCACTAGTCCTTCGGGCGGTTGTAAGCCTGAACAACCAGGGGCTTGCCATGCAGCGCTCCACCCCTAAAAAGATGTGAGTAAAGTTATGGACTGGTGGTCCATGGTATTTAAGGGGGATAATCCTCACATAAATGGTAGCACCGATTGGGTTGGCCACGGTGCAGTTTGGCTCATCAGGCAGGCAGGGCAGCTTAGGTTAGTCACCTCTGCCTGCCCTTGGATCGCCCATAAGCTAACCCACTACTTTGGCATACTCCTTGTATGAAATAAACCTGCAGCACACTGTTTTCCAACAAAATTTGTGTGGACTTATTATTTTACTGCTAAGCGGGGGTTGACTATATCGGCAGTCTTTTTCCTGTGTGCAGACCTGGTTCGATCACTTGTAATTCTTCTTTATAAAATAATACTATAGTAATGCTTTCATTGAATTTCTGGAAAAAAATTTCATTGAATTTCTGTAGCAGAAATGAAACAAACACCATTGACACAGCTTTAGAGGCTCTTGTCTGCACTGAGAAAGGTCTAATTAGAGGCCATTTTGTAAGAGGAGTTTTCATCAAATCAGCACTGCCCGTGACTGGAGTAGAGCCCAGCACAGCCCCAGTAAAACCTTAATTTATATGCGAAGGAAGAAACATTATTTTAACCATACTTTCAAGTTAAGTGCAAGGTATTAGTGCAATTCTGATAAAAGTACAGTAAAATTGTAAGCCAATACAGATGGCACCTCCATATGTTCTTATTTCCTTAGTCGGCAGCAATCACAATGGAAATCGTGGTGGAAATTTCGCTAGAAAGTGCAGAACAGTCGATTAAACAACACATTTTTCTGTGCCTGCTGCAGTGCGTTCATTATATTTTTCACTTCTAATAACTTCTCTGCTTTTATAATAAATGTTATCACGGCTGCAGTTACTTGAGGAAATTCACCCTTCAAACAGAAAAGTAGTCCAATGATGTCGACATAACCTGATACCATGCTGATTAAAAAATCTCCGCAGCACACTCTTGCGTTCAATGAGCAGTATGCGACAGATAGATAAAATATGCGCCAGGTTTTCTTCATGTAGATGACAAAGCATGCACTTAGAAGTAGAAGGTTTTGGTAGCCATTTGGGAATACAGTCCATTGTTTCACACAGGCCAAAGCGCAGGTGGAGCTGCTTATTTAAAAAAATAAAAAGACCCAAGTAACTTTGTTAGATACAGCTGCAAACGGGGCTGTTTATAAGAGTCAATGATGCCCCCTGCATGTCTTCTTTTATTGAAGGTCTCTTTATCTTTGTTCCATGATAGCCTCTTGATTTGTTTATTTAAAACTACGTACTAATTATTTTACCCCGGGCCCCGCAAAAGCCTGTAATGGCCTTGTAACCACCCCTGTGCGACACAAATCTCCTATACCAGTTAAGTAATCTCGCGAGCTCTAACAGCCAATCACAGCACGTCTTTCAAGCGACTTCAGGGAACAGAGAACAACAAAGATGCCATCTGCTTTGTCTTCCAGCGCAAGCCCAAAATATACCCCGAAACAGACTCCCCCAAAGTTAATCTCTGTCCAAACACATGCAAAATGCCTGTAGTGCAACTTTTACTAGTACCACTGTAGACAAAAGGCTATTGACTCTCGAGTAACACAAGAAAACGGTGCCTAGAAGCCCATACATATTTAGGGTCTGAACTTGGCGTAACCCAGGATGAGTGACAACATTCATCAGATCACGGGGATTAAACAATATAACTATATTTGTGTGCTGAAAAAATTAGGCGATGAGAATGAATAAGAGCTGCACATGGGAAGTTACAGATTTTTCAACAATGAATTTAATGTTTACTTTTTAATGTGAGCAGGTTTTGTCAGGCACTTTATATGGTCTGACACTTTCATGTAATCTGCACCTTCGCTACCAATAGTTGTATATGACAGAACAGGTATCCTACTGCAAGGCGGTCCCTCTTTCACCACCATTGTGTTTAGTTTGAAAGTAAATCAGACAACCTAAATCAGCTATCCTAAGTTTGGCATATTCCGCCTCCAGTTTTTGAAAAGTAAATACAAGCAGGTGTGAAGCAAAAGATGGAAAACTTACCACATTGAATTATTAATTTTACAAAGGCCTCATTTTCTCACAGTGCCTCGGCTGAGTGATGGCATCATGGACAGGTGCACGATTGGTCTCTCTGAACTGGTTATTCCTAAGCATACTGGCAGTGCCTGTGCTTGTATGACAGACCAACAGGGGGCACCAAATGGCCGGTATCTCTACTTGCTTCTCTGCCAGATCCCTTATAAAGATGTTTCCCGTGACTTTAGAATTGAAGCTTGATTTAGAGTTTGGTTGATGGAGTTTATTCTTCCGGGATGGTGAAGGACACTACCCCGACCGGCCACTGCCTGTTAAATTTTGAGAAGTTCACTGGTTCCACAGACATCACTACATAAAAAAATGGAAACATTTCAAAACCCTTCCCTCTCCTATCCCTTTCAATCCAAATAACAGACTAATGTCCACCACTCCAGTTAATTTCATATTCCCCTATACTAATTTCCCCACTAATCCCGTTTGGGTTCTGGAGTAGTGTGCTACCTGCCGAAAAGCGCTTTGACACCTCATCAGGGGTAGCAAGCGCTATATAAAGGCAAACTCTTCTATGCCTCCACTATCCTTTTTCGATCCAAATAACAGACTAACATGTCCACCGCTGAAATTAATTTAATATTTCACTATACTAATTTACCACTAATCCTTTTTGGGTTCCGGAGTAGTGTGCTACTTGCCAAAAAAGCGCTTCGACACCTCATCTGGGGTAGTAAGCACTATATAAATGCAATTACATCGAGAGGAACTGTCGTCATGTTGGTTCCTGTCAATGTAGGAAAAGTTTGACGGGTGCTATTGTCAGCCATGATAGCCAGCCGTCAAACTTTTCAAAAGTTTTTTTGTTTTTCAAAAACAAACTATTAAAATAGGAGTATGTTTTTTAAAAAGAAAAAAATAAATGACCTCCTTACCCTTGTATGAGACACCTGAACAAAGGACTGTTGACAAAGGCACAACCACTGCCAAGAACTTCAGCAAGAGAGATGGGCTGCCAACCCATCCCTCATCCTTTGAACAAACTCCCCTAAAGAGGGATGCGCCCTCCAACACCCACTGACTATTTCTTGCAGTGTCTGCAACAGATGCACACAGTCAGTGGACTTTTTTAGTTGCCTGCCATTGCCATGGAACCAGCGTGACTAAGTACGTTTTGGGACTGAATTGTACTTACATGAAAATTCCCTTGGCATTGATAGGATCGCTCTAAAATTTCAAGCCTGGCAATTAATCTCAGTGGCCAAGTGTCCTGAAACCAAGACTGAAGAAGCTTTTTGGGCCATAGTGTTTTTCTACCACAAGTCTGACCAAGATGCTCTTCATTTCCTGGTCCTGCTTTTCCACTTTTGTGCTTTAGATCTTTGCAGTTCTGTGGGTCTGGCAATGCTTAATTTGTAAAAGAATAAGTGCTGGGGCCCAAAGCCTTGCTCAGAAGAGTGCAGCCGGCACTGTGTGGGTGTGTTGCTTCGTCTTGATTCTACCTCTTGCCTCTTTAATCCACCACTATCAATCGGCAATCAAACAGCATTTGTAAAGTGCAGCACTGTCACACTTAGGGGTATCTGGGCGCTGTGTCTCCATCGAAGAGGCAAGTATTGAGTCTCCTTCTGAAGTCTGCCAGTGAAGGGGCAGTACAGGGCTGGAGGGAAAGGTTGTAACTGCATAATTGGGGACCCCCTCTAGAAAATAATACTTTCAGGCCAGGGAGAAGAGGGGAAAGAAACAACAAGCACTAAGAGCACTCCCTCATGGCCTATCTATTCATTTCACTAAGGACTCAGTCACTACTAGGCTAAAAAATACATTAAATCACATCAGTGACACTTAACAATTGAAATTTAATTTTCATTTCTTTTATTTCATTTCTTTATATACTTTATAAAATTTCATTTCCTTCTTTTTTCAATTTAAAAAAAAAAACTTTTTCTAAAAATTTATATATCACAGAAAACAACATTAATCCTATTATCACATCAGGTATACATAACACATTTTTACATATATGAAATTACTTAACAAAAATAGGACCCTGGAGACGACATATAAATACATCAATTTCACACAATCCATTCAAACTCACACAAACCACATACAAATTGCATCTGAATAAGGGGGAGATTATAGATGAAACGAGGATCTCCACGACCAAATTAGATCTGAACAATGGTCGACGCGCGTTTCGCGGTGTATGAAGAGGAGTCAAACCACCTTCATCGGGACCTATCCAGATACCCACATAACTCTCACAGCACCCAGGGAACCTGAAACGATATTAAAAGTGTCACTGTTATGTGCCCAAAACATGTCTTTTCTATTATTGATTGGACCAAGATATCAAAAAGAAAACCACTTTTTCTCAAGGAACACATTATAGAACTACGCAAACAAAAGGACCCAAACCACCATGTTCTCTCAGACCCAATAATTACCAATGGGGGTGTCGAGATCATAGTTCCCAACAGTAAATAGATAATGTACAAGAGGAGGAAAAAAGGGGAAAAGAGAAAAGATGGGGAAAAAAACACCCACTCTATCCACCAGTGTATGGTCTGATAATATCTTATAGACCCTTCAACATGATGTGATAAATTACTAAAATGCAAAGAAAAATGTAGTAGTCCCTATCCCCTATATTAATCAAGTATAACCTATAAAGTTAATGATTATCTACATATAAATACTTACAAAAAAAGAAAGAAAAATTACAGGGCCAATAGCCATCAGCCAATCGTTGCACCTGGAAATAAGGACACTTGTCTGTATTCTAGATAGACGACATTCAATCTGGGTAAAGAGACAATTTTATACGCATAAGCGCTAAAGTCAAAGGGAACTCCAGATGAATATTAAACAGTTATTGCCAGAGCTGACCTTACCTAATGTGATTATTCTCATACTGCCCAACTTATCATGTATTAATATTTCTTTCCTTTCCTTCCTTCTCACCAAAAAACCATGCCCAACAGGGACAGTATATTCTAGACAGAGAGAGACATTTTTAATAAAATAGGACGAGAGGAATAAATTAAATCATGGTAGTCCAAGGAAGCTGTCCCAAGTTCAGGGTGACCTGGAATGTGCCAGGCAAGAATACAGGGGCAAATTAGATGCAAAATGTAAGGCACAATGGCTTATAAAGAGTATGCAAAATTTTGAATACGGGAGAAGTCTGGTGCCCTTTTGGCTTGGAAAGCAAGAGTGGCCCGCTCAAAAATAATATCAATGAATTAATAATAAACAGTAATGGAGATAAGTCTTGTAATATTGAAGACTTGCAAGTGTGTCTGCTTTCCCTGTTCTCAGACCTTTATAAAGAAGATTTAGTTCCGTCGATAGGCTATATACAATCTTGGCTGAAGAGTAAATCATTAGTAACTCTCACAGTTGAAAGTCGGGACATTTTAGAGGCTTCTATTACGCTCGAAGAGATAAAAGATCAAATAAAAAAATGTAAGAGCAAAAAGGCAGCAGGCACTGATGCACTTCCAAACGAAGTATATAAACTTCTAGTGGAAGAATTGACTCCAGCTTTGGGTGCCACTTTCGCCTCAGTATATTGTCTTTCTGGCAAAGTTCCCAAATCGTGGAAGGAGGCGACTATTGTTTTGATACTAAAACCAGGGAAAGATCCTTTGAAAGCTGATTCCTATCGTCCAATCTCCCTGCTGAATGCCGACTATAAGATCTTTATGGGCATTTTGGCAGGGAGATTGGCTAAAATAGCACCAAATCTGGTTCATGCCGATCAGAAGGGTTTTATAGCGGGGAGGTACATCCAGGAACAGACACAATTGTTAATAGGTAACATCGACCTGGCCATTGGAAGATCTGATCCTCTGGCCATTGTGGCCCTGGACGCGGCCAAGGCTTTCGATAGGGTCTGTTGGGTGTATCTCTGGGAGGTATTAGAAGCAATGGGCTTTGGCCCTATCTTTATTCAAACCTTAAAGAATTGTTATCAAGGGGCCACTGCTAGGATTCTTCTGAACGGCATGTTAACCGCCAGTTTTAATATTCAGAGAGGAACAAGACAGGGCTGTCCCATCTCCCTCTCTTGTTCGACCTCTATATAGAGCCTTTAGCCCAAGCTATCAGATTGGACGATTTAATTTACCCCTTCAAGTCTCAACAGTATAGCTGTAAGTTGGCTTTATATGCTGACGATTTGATTCTATATACTAACAACCCCGAGGCGACTATCCCTCGGGTTGAAGCCCTACTAATGGAGTTCGGTTCTTTCTCTGGTTACCTAGTTAATACCTTAAAGACCGAGGTGATGTGTTGGAACATTGACCAATGGAGGGGTTTAATCAGTAGTGACTTTAGGTATTTAGGTATCCATATTGTCAAAGATTTGGATAAAATCCCCTTGATTAATTTGAATAAAATTACAAAGGAAATAGACCGACTCTTTAGTAGGTGGAGGAACCTTCCTTTGACTATTTACGGGAAGGTAAATTTGGTAAAGATGGTCTTACTCCCTAAATTGACTTACCTGTTTAATGCGATCCCATTGGGGTTTCCAAGTAAGAACTTAAGTAAGGTTCAGAGCAAGATTGGGAGTTTTATATGGGGCGAGAAAGGCGCGAGGCTCTCTTGGAAAAAGCTGAGGCGTAAGCTAATTAAAGGGGGCCTGGCTCTTCCGGATATTAGGTGGTATATGGTTGCGTTCCAATTTAAAGGTACTCGGATGTTGCTCTTAAAACCGGAGGAGTCAGCGTGGGGAAGATTGTTGGGGGAAATGGTTACAATGGAGGGTGGTGGAGGTGGAGAGGGTTTTTGTATAAATTTGGGGCCCCAAAGTACTTTAAGCGAGTACGTCTCAAAGTTCTTAAGGCAGCCTTGGAAACATGGCATAAAGTGAAGTGTAGATGGGGGATTGGATATTATTCAGACTTCGCTCCAATATGGGACTCCCCGGTACCCCCAATGCCTGCGGGATAGTTTGGCAGTACCTATTAAGAGGGCGGGCATTAATACTTGGTCGGAACTGTTAGACACAGAGGGGATCCATCCTGGGAACTGCTCAAGGCCAAGATCGGTATGGGGTTCTCCAGGTTTAAGTATCTACAACTTGTTTCCTGGTTTGAAGCAGAAAAGGAGGAGGTTAGAGGTAACTGGGAAACGGAGTTTTCTCTCCAAACACCGCATCCAATAAAGAAGGAGATCTCTTTGTGGTATAACAAGTTTTTGGATGCGGAAGACCAGGAGATCCCATCACAGTCCTCAGTGTGGAATCACTCTCCTTTTGAATCAATCATCGATGACCTGTATGAGCCCTCCCTGAAAATATTATACAAATTTGTTAAACCAGCATGCCTAAAAAGAATCACTTTTTTGTTATTAATAGGCTTTACTATACGCCAGCCAAAATAGCCAAGTTTGCCCTGAAATCTGTTCCTAAATGCCCCAGATGTATGACTTCCAAAGCTGATGATATCCATTTCTTTTTTGAGTGTCTTGAATTGAGAAAGTTTTGGAAAGAGGTGGGAGACGCTATATGTGGCATTTTTAAAGCGCCTGTTGAAGTCAACCTATCTCTAGTGTTTTTTGGCGACGATGGATCGTTCAGTCTGAATGCATCACAGCTACAGCGTGGACTGTTATTATACTTGATACTTCTCGCCCGGAGAGAGGTTTGTAAGAAATGGAAAGACCCCCTACCCCCGAAGAGTGATGACTGGCTGAAGGCTGCTTTTGCTATGCTGCGCATTGACTTGGTTGGTGCAGGGGAAAGCACGACTAATATCTGGCAGCCGCTTTTGAGTTGGGGTCATAACCTGAGACTAATATAATCAGTCCTATGATTACACCAAGTCCCAACTAAATTTGGGCCGGTCTGGGCGACCTAAGCAAGTGCGGTAAGTCAAAGGGCGTCTAGACAGAAATATTGGCTTTGTAAAGATCCGCAGAAGCTTATTGGTGAGATGAGGACAAAAAATAAATAAATAAATAAAAAAATAAAAAACTCTATTAAGTATCCAAACAGTAAACTAAAAGCCAAAAAATAACCAAAAATTGCAACTACATCATTAAAAAAGTACAAACCGGAGAAAGATGAATCAGTAGGGATCTACTAGGAGACCTTAATTTTTACTCTTCTGCATCGGTCAGGCGTCCAGATTTTGATTCTTCAAAACTTCCGATTACTTCCTTATGCAGGGCACCCTCCTCGCTAAAATAAAGGTGAAAATAATTTCCTAAAGATCTCATAAGGAAACTCACTCCCTGCTCTCTCATAGTCAGTGACTCTGTCACGTCCCATAGGAGGGGCACTGGAGGAACACTGCAGCGATGCGCTAGAGTGCGATATCGGCAGTAGAAAACTACAGCCCCCATGAACCTTTGCGGTTCTGACGTCAATGACGTCAACACGCGCTGAGACAGTTCCTTGAAAAATGCTTCCGGGGCATCAGAGAGGTGCCGATTACTCTTTGCAGGAGCTGCGCCGGTGACGAGAAGAGGCTGGTAAGGGTGCTTCGAGCACCACGCTTCATTTGTTGGTTATCTGGAAGAGGCAGCTCTTTCTTGAGTGGCGAAGGCGTTGTGCTGTATTTCACGTTGCTCCGTTGGTTGAACCAAGTTCATAGGTTCATTGCGGAGCAACTGTCTTGGTTGAGCACAACACCTAGGGAGGAATCACCCCAGCCGTTACTAAGTCTTTTCACCCCTTGATGGTAACCAGAGATAAAAATCTTCGCTGAACCAGTGTTGGGCATAGTGACTACCGGAGCGTTTTCTCTCGTTGGAGAACCGGCAAGCAGCGGTTCATGCGGGGAAAACGCCCACACAAACCAGATACAAACTGTTTAAGACATTGTTGGGTCGAAGGAAGAAACGAGGAGTTTCTTACCGGGAAACCATTCTTTATTCTTTGTCATCTATTTCATTTGGCCATTTGACCAAGAAGCATTGGGGAAATGTGCCGGATATATTTCGTGTCTGCCTGAGAGTATGTGGTGCATTGTGGTCTATGAAGTCATGCCTGTTTCTTTGTGTATTTCTTTAGCAGGAGTGCAGTGAGTGAGCAGGAGGATAGCTCTTCCGCACCCCTGTTTCAGCTTTCGTAAAATACCTAAATGGTAGGTTAGATAGTTATAGCTCCCGTCCCCAGAGACTACTGTGATAGGGGGTGTTACTATACTAGTTGACTATAATGCTTTTCTTTTAGATCTGACTGAGTGCAACCACATACCATATAGGTTAACCGATTTCGAGGAGAAGTTTATTTTCTTTACAGGTACGGTTCCCTAGATAGATTCCATTTGAAGAGGGGTAAGGGTAGGAAATAATTCTACACTGTTGTTTGCTGATCCCTGTGTCCTTATATTACAGGTCTCCCTCCCTGCTGTTCCCTTCCTTCCCTTCCCCCGCTTGATCACTCCATAGTGTCTGTGTATATCTAATCAGACCGTGGGGGTGTCGAGAGGTGGACCATTATTGAGCAACGTACGATCCTGAGGATTCCAGGCCACGACAGAGTAATCGGCCCACGGTTTATAATCCTCCCGGTCATACGTTGAAGTATGGCTACTTTAGAGGACGTGCTTGCTGCGTTACACATAGTACAGACGGAGTTGGCAGCCTCCAGGGTAGAGACAGCCACACTACAAGCCACAGTAGATAGAATGCAGCGAAACCCTTTCAGTGCAGGCATACCATTAGCATCCCACTCAGCTCCTTTGCTGGTAGAGATACCCACTCCTGTCCCCTTGGCCACAACAGAGAGGTTTTTCGGGGAAAGCAGCAAGGTACAGGTCTTCCTCACCCAGGTTCTGCTGCATTTTTCCTGTAAACCTAAGGCGTTCAATACCAACCATGCGAGAGTGGCCTTTCTGATTTCCTATCTGGCAGGGGATGCAGCTCAATGGGCGGTTCCTTTGGTTAAGAGAGACGACCCCCTGCTATACGATTGGGATTCCTTTATTAAGGACTTTGAAAGAACATTCAATCGTCGAACGGCCACTCTTTCAGCCAATAAAGACCTGTTGGAGCTACGACAAGGGAATAGAGACCTTATTGCTTATCTTAATGATTTCCGTCGGCTGGTTACCGAAACCGAATGGCCAGAGGCGAAACAATCTGCCATCTTTCATAGAGGTTTAAGAGAAGATATGAAGGACGTGCTGGCCCAAATCGAGCCCCAGCCCGCAACGTGCGAAGACCTGATTAGTCTAGTCCTCCGGTTAGATCATCGCCTCAGCGAAAGGAGAGGGGAAAACAAACGGAGAGACCGAAGCTTCTGGAGAGCGGATTAACCTCGAAACTCTGAAACCTCAACGGCCGCCAAAGCCGAACCTATGGAGATAGGGGCGGTCCGTTCCACCCTCACCAACGAGGAAAGAGAGTACAGACGAAAGAAAGGGTTATGCATCTATTGCGGGAGGAAAGGCCACTACATTAGGGAATGCACCCTGAGAACCAAGTATCCACGCACGGAACCCCGCAGACAGCAAGCACTTGCATCCGACGGTACGGTGGGAAACGACAGAGCTTGAAGAAAGGAGAAGGGGATTCTTCAAGCCCAACGTATATCCCTTCATTGAGTGGTGACACCCTGTGTGTCAGACAACATTTCTTTGTGGAACTCTCCCTGTTGGTAAAAGGGGAATGGAGTCAAGTAACAGCCATGTTGGACTCCGGGGCCACCGGGTGTTTTATTGATCAGGAAGAAGCATCGCAGTTGGGTTTGGTACTTCGCGAGAAAGAGAAACCGGAAGCGGTGTTCGCAGTGGATGGAAGACGCTTAGTTGCAGGTTCTATCCGTTTTCAAACGGATACCTTGGAAGTACGTCACGGACTCGACCATGTAGAAAAGCTCGCTTTCAGCGTGATTCAATATGGGATAATATTGGGGTTACCCTGATTGAGGCAGCATAACCCCCAGGTGAACTGGGTGGAAAAAACCGTCCGATTTACCTCTGAATATTGTTCTCTACATTGTGTTCCGTCGACACACAGCCCTTCGCAAGCCTTGGCTGTGCTACACCACATCGCCACAGCCGCGGAACATCCGGTTAAGCTGCCCGGAGAATACCAGGATTATGCGGAGGTGTTTAACGATGTCAAGGCCGAAACACTTCCGCCTCATAGGCAATATGACTGCCAGATCGACTTGGTTCCAGGAGCCCTAGTGCCCACCGGAAGGGTATATGCCCTAACAGAACCTGAGAACACACACCTGCGGGCTTACCTGGATAAATATCTGGCGCTGGGGTTTATCCGTAATTCCAAGTCTCCTGCGGCTTCTCCGCTGTTTTTTATCCCTAAAGCTAACGGCGAACTGCGCGCATGCATAGATTTCAGAGCGTTAAACGCCATCACGATCAAGAACCGATATCCCCTGGCATTGATACCGGTATTATTGGAGCAAGTCCAGAAGGCTGTCATATACACACGGTTGGATCTCAAAGGGGCTTATCATTTGGTGCGGATGCGCAAGGGCGACGAGTGGAAAACGGCCTTCAAAACACGCTACGGCCTATACGAATACCTTGTCATGCCCTTTGGGTTATGCAACGCGCCCGCGGCGTTTCAGTTCTTTCTGAACGACGTCTTGCGTGAACATCTGGATCGATTCGTCATTGTATACATTGACGATATTTTGATCTATTCGTCCACTGTCGAGAGCCATGTATCTCATGTGCGTGCCATCCTTCAAACCCTACAAGAACACCACCTCTACTGCAAAATCAGCAAGTGTGAATTCGGAGTCTCCACAGTAGAGTTCTTGGGCGTCATGCTAACCCCTAGGGGACAGGAGATGTCCGAACGGAAGATAGCAGCAGTGAGGGATTGGCCTACCCCAGCGACCGTTAGAGACATTCAATGCTTTCTTGGGTTTGCCAATTTTTACCGACGGTTTATTGGCCGGTTTTCATACCTGGCAGCTCCACTAACCCGCTTGTTACAGAAGAAGGTCCCTTTTCAATGGACCGAAGAGACTCAAAAAGGGTTCGAGGCTTTAAAAGAAGCATTTGTCTCGGTTCCGGTATTGGTGCACGCTGATCCTGAACAGCCGTATATAGTAGAAGCGGATGCCTCCGATCACGCGGTAGGAGCAGTGTTGTCACAACGCCATACCAACACAGGTCAATTACACCCGGTGGCGTTTAGGTCCAGAAAACTTAACCCGGCGGAACGCAACTACACAATTGCGGAGAAGGAGCTGCTCGCTATCAAGGATGCCTTCCAGGAGTGGCGGCATTATCTCATGGGTGCCAAACACATGGTCACAGTATTCACGGATCACCGTAACCTCCAGTTCATGACTGCAGCCAGACACCTCTCCCCCCGACAGCTACGGTGGACTTTGTTTTTTGCTGAGTACAATTTCCTAGTCACATATCGACCAGGAAAGGATAACAAAAAGGCTGATGCCTTAACCCATCAATCCGATACAAAAGGGGATGATGGACGGAACGTTTGAGCCAATCAAACACTCACCCCCAGTCAACTGATCTGGGTTTAATCCATCATCATTCTTTTGCTCACTCCACCACCCCAGTTCAGACATGGCCATATGCAAATCAGTCTGACCCTGTGCCTCATGGGAACAGTCCTTTGTTTTTTGCTGAGTACAATTTCCTAGTCACATATCGACCAGGAAAGGATAACAAAAAGGCTGATGCCTTAACCCGTCAATCCAACACACAACCGGTAGAGGAACCAGAGGAGAAAACCATCATCAATCCGCATAACGTTATATGCACCACAGTGACGGAACCCTTCCTTAGGAGGATTGCGCGGAACATGCTTAACGAGGGATGGAAGGCATGGTTGGGGAGGCATCCAGAGTGGAGGATAAAAGACGGTCTGCCTATTCGAGGGAAACAACTTTTGATCCCGATCCCTTCGCTAAGGAGGCGTGTTTTCACTTGGTGTCACACCCTACCCAGCGCAGGACATAATGGCGTAGAGAAGACCACGGAAAGAGTGTTACGCCAATTCTGGTGGCCCACGGTACTTACAGACATTCGGTTATGGGTCACGGAATGTTTGGTGTGCACTCAAATGAAGGCCTCACACACCAGACAGGCAGGACTTCTGCAACCCTTACCAACCCCTGATCACCCGTGGGAAAATATATCCCTGGATTTTGTCGTAGGCATGCCATCGGCAAGGGGCACACAGTAATCCTGGTAGTGGTGGACTACCTTACCAAAATGGCCCATTTTATTGCCTGCAGGAAAATACCCACATCGGGCCAGCTGGCCTACTTGTTGCTGATACATGTGGTACGGCTACACGGGCTACCTCAGGTGGTGGTTTCAGATCGAGGTTCCCAATTTACAGCTAAGTTCTGGAAGGTGTGGTGTGCTGCCTTAAAAATAACCCCTAACGTGTCCACAAGTTTTCACCCCCAAACAGATGGCCAAACCGAGAGGGTAAACCAGACACTGAAGCAATACCTAAGGTGTTACGCGGATAACACAACGGAAGCCTGGGTTGAGAATCTCTGGTTGGCAGAGATAGCCTATAACAGCGCTACACATAGCTCCACGAAACACTCTCCTTTCTTCTGCAGTTATGGTTATCACCCGAGATTCATTCCATTTGTATATCCAGTTAGAACTGAGAACATACCGGAAGTACAGGATAGGATACTCCATATACAGAAAACATTAATAGAGGCACAGAATAGGCTGAGAGAGGCAAAAGAACGCTACAAGGCCCACGCCGACCTAAAACGGTGTCCAGGACCCAGCTACAAGTTAGGGGACTATGTCTGGCTGTCCACCCGGAACATCAGATTTAAGAGGTATAGCGTTTTTAATCCTAAATACATCGGCCCCTATAAAATAGTGAAACTCATAAACCCCGTAGTGGCTAAGCTGGCCTTACCCTCCTCACTGAGAATCCATCCAGCGTTCCACACTTCCTTGCTCAAACCGTCTCGTTCAGCGATCAAGGGGGGCATACCACCGGTGTTGATAAACGAGGAGACGGAACATGAAGTAAGGGGTATCCTGGATTCCAAGATATACCGTACCAAATTGTGGTATCTAATAGCTTGGAAGGGATACGGAAACGAGGAGAACTCTTGGGAGCCCGCGGAAGAGGTTCACGCGCCTCGTTATGTCAGACTGTTCCACACTCGATTCCCTAGGAAGCCGTGTCCCTGTCAGTGTTCTTCGGGAGGGGGGTGTACTGTCACGTCCCATAGGAGGGGCACTGGAGGAACACTGCAGCGATGCGCTAGAGTGCGATATCGGCAGTAGAAAACTACAGCCCCCATGAACCTTTGCGGTTCTGACGTCAATGACGTCAACACGCGCTGAGACAGTTCCTTGAAAAATGCTTCCGGGGCATCGGAGAGGTGCCGATTACTCTTTGCAGGAGCTGCGCCGGTGACGAGAAGAGGCTGGTAAGGGTGCTTCGAGCACCACGCTTCATTTGTTGGTTATCTGGAAGAGGCAGCTCTTTCTTGAGTGGCGAAGGCGTTGTGCTGTATTTCACGTTGCTCCGTTGGTTGAACCAAGTTCATAGGTTCATTGCGGAGCAACTGTCTTGGTTGAGCACAACCAAGGAATCACCCCAGCCGTTACTAAGTCTTTTCACCCCTTGATGGTAACCAGAGATAAAAATCTTCGCTGAACCAGTGTTGGGCATAGTGACTACCGGAGCGTTTTCTCTCGTTGGAGAACCGGCAAGCAGCGGTTCATGCGGGGAAAACGCCCACACAAACCAGATACAAACTGTTTAAGACATTGTTGGGTCGAAGGAAGAAACGAGGAGTTTCTTACCGGGAAACCATTCTTTATTCTTTGTCATCTATTTCATTTGGCCATTTGACCAAGAAGCATTGGGGAAATGTGCTGGATATATTTCGTGTCTGCCTGAGAGTATGTGGTGCATTGTGGTCTATGAAGTCATGCCTGTTTCTTTGTGTATTTCTTTAGCAGGAGTGCAGTGAGTGAGCAGGAGGATAGCTCTTCCGCACCCCTGTTTCAGCCTTCGTAAAATACCTAAATGGTAGGTTAGATAGTTATAGCTCCCGTCCCCAGAGACTACTGTGATAGGGGTGTTACTATACTAGTTGACTATAATGCTTTTCTTTTAGATCTGACTGAGTGCAACCACATACCATATAGGTTAACCGATTTCGAGGAGAAGTTTATTTTCTTTACAGGTACGGTTCCCTAGATAGATACCATTTGAAGAGGGGTAAGGGTAGGAAATAATTCTACACTGTTGTTTGCTGATCCCTGTGTCCTTATATTACAGGTCTCCCTCACTGCTGTTCCCTTCCTTCCCTTCCCCCGCTTGATCACTCCATAGTGTCTGTGTATATCTAATCAGACCATGGGGGTGTCGAGAGGTGGACCATTATTGAGCAACGTACGATCCTGAGGATTGCAGGCCACGACAGACTCCTAGGCATTGTTAAGATTAACAGTCAAGCGGAATCTTAAACTTATTTCATAGCCGCTGCTGTTCACAAGATACCCGTTCGTTCAGGAGTATATATAGGCTCTTGTCATAGTTGTCCCTACATTAACCAGTCTATCATTAATACGTGTAGGCACACATTCAATGCCTCCCGCAATGATTATATGTATAGACGGGAGCCCAGGTCATGTTCCTCACGTTATTCCCACATCGTGGCTCTAATGGCAATGAACCCGCCACATATTTACAAAAAGGACATGGCATAAAGATATTATCAATACACAAAAGTGGGCTGCCCCTTGAATCAATTCCTATGTTAATCTACAGAGTTGTATAGAGATGCACTACCAGTGGGGGCATCTCATAAAAAGTTACGGACTGGCCTCACACACCGCCCGGTGTCATGCTTCATCATCGGCTGTCCTCGCCCTCTAAAAACTTGGTTTGATAGAGGGCGGGCATACACCTGGAGACAGGGATGCACTTCTAAATCTAAGTGATGGCCGTGGGGAGTGATAAATGATTTAAAAACCATTACATTAGTCCATGTGCTATGCTTTATTCAAATGGTAAATGTATGGTGGTTAAAAACTAAGTGAACGGTGGTATGGGATATTATTCTCCCTTCACCTTATAAAATGCGGTCGACATGTTTCTGCTGAGGTGTCCCCGAAGGGTACGTAGCATTCTTCAGGACCTAAAAAGGGGGGGGGATAAAGATATTATCAACATCCGGTAACTCTCGCAATGTTTGTGTATATAAACGAGAGCCCAGGTCAAGTTCCTCGCATTATTCCCAAATCATGGCTCTGATAGTAATAAACTCGCCACATATTTGCAAAAGGGACACGGCGTAAAGATTTTATCAACATACGGTGGCTGTGAGTACACATGGGACCACACGTATATTACGCTCAATCTAGTTACACTAAACAGGCATATATAACCTCACAAGGGAAACGATATATGGCATAGTTCCTACATCACCGACTTCCAGTATGCTCACCTTTAGCAGGAAGGTAGTTCTACAATCTCAGGACGCCCACATCTCTCTGGCAGTAACGCGATCAGCAAAAAGACTGCAACCTATAAATAGTCCGCCCCCGATTGAAAGAAAACGGCACGAAAGTAGAAACAAAGCGTCGCATTTATCACTATAGAGATAGGACTAATACATGTCTTAGTGAGGAGCGCCATCTTGTAATGTACACAATTATCCCTATGTTTAGTGCCCCATTAAACAAAAAACGGCAATGATGGTCAAAACATCGTAAAACGATGTTAAATTAGAGATTCATGTTTCATTTAGACGGTGGAGCCTATTCGCAAACCCAATAACAATCTGATTTCTTCATAAGTCAGGTATTTAAGATTTCAAGTCAGCCAAGCCATTCAAACACTAGTCTTCTATGTACCTTTCCCTGATATCAACAAAGGGAATAAATTCTTCATTGAAAAAAACAAACAACAAGCCTGCACAGAACAACCTTCATCTATGTACTATCAGGAGCTGTATACATGGCGCTCATGTACGAGTCTATTTAAACTCTCATAATACGCTCCATTATTATACCCATAAGACCATTCAAGACGGTCCTAACAAAGGATCTGAGAAAGGCGCCTGGTAACTGGCATATCAGAAATAACGCTGTCATTTAGATCACCAGAAAGATGGCTTTATTTTCTGTGCTCCTCAGCTTTTACGAAAACAGCTAATTTCAGACACCACAAGAGACTTATTGTGTGGGGCAGATATCAATAAAGGCATAATCAAGACCTAGTAATATGCCAGACTATATCTTCATTTAACCCATCCCTCACACTATTTAAATGAAAAATCCAAAACGTTTCTCGTTTCTTGCGTGTAATTTCTGCTGATTGGCCTGCCTTACTCAGGACTTTTTCTATAATACACCATTTCACGTCTCTCTCTGAATGTTGTTTATCCAAGAAATGCTGTACTAATGGTGCCGTACACTTGCCTGTCCTAATTGCAGATTTATGCTCGCTGAATCACAGGCGGAATTCACGTCCAGTCTCACCAATGTAGGCCAACCCGCATGGGCAGAACAATATATAAATAATATTGCTGCTCCTGCAGTTTGTGAGATGCCTGAGTTTGACATTCCTCTCCTTATAACTAAAGGATTCAGTGACTATTGCTGCATCACAGGCATAGCATGCCCCACATTTATGATTCCCTAAAATCAAAGGTAATCCAGTGATGGTTGTCTGATGCTGAATGTTAGGGGCTTTCTGTCTTGTATGGACTAGGAGGTCTTTTAGATTGCGATTCCTCCTATATGGCACCAATGGCTGCTTAAGTTGGATCCCATTTTCATCTGTGTTCAAAATCCTCCAATTCTTATTAATCACATTCTTTGTTTTATAGTTTAATGAAGAATGGTTGATGACACACATAATCTGATCACGTGGTACACGATTAGTGCCTTGTAAGAGAGCATCACGGTTATAATATTTTGCTCTTTTATAGGCATGTCTTACAAGACGATGCGGATAGCCACGATCTAGTAATCGTTTTTTCAGGGCATCTCCATGTTTATGGAAATCGACCAAGTTCGTACAGTTGCGACGAACACGGAGGTTGTTCCAGGTCTTGGCAGCAATGTAAGAGAAAGAGCGGCTGATGCTGCGATGGATGGAGGGTGTGTGTGAGGGCGAGTGAAGAGTGCAGTTGTCTA
The DNA here is from genome assembly GCA_963921515.1 of Calotriton arnoldi. Classification (NCBI taxonomy): domain Eukaryota; kingdom Metazoa; phylum Chordata; class Amphibia; order Caudata; family Salamandridae; genus Calotriton; species Calotriton arnoldi. The sequence goes on from CAWUFW010001169.1 coordinate 2,220,857, forward strand.
GAGGATTAGTGAATGTTCAGTTGATGGTTGATGTAGGCAGGTACTAGGTCATGGAGGACTTTGTAGCCGTGTGAGGACCTTGAACTGGCATCTCCTGGTTGGGGAGCCATTGGAGATCTCGGTTGGGGGGCAATGTGGGTTCGTTTGGGGAGGTCCAGGATGAGTCTGGCTGCGGCGTTCTGTATGGTCTGGAGTCTTCTGAGGAGCTGGGTTGAGATGCAGGCTTAGAGGGTGTTGCCAGGCTGGTGATGAAGGCCTGAGTGACGGTCTTTCTGTTGTTGGTTGGGATCCAGCTGAAGATTCTGCAGAGCATGCGAAGTGTGTGGTAGCAGGAGGAGTTAACTGCGTTGACTTGTCGTTTCATGGTCAGTTGGCTGACGAGGATGATGCCATGGTTGCATGCATGGTCGGTCGGTGTGGGTATAGATCCGAGTTCTGCAGGCTACAAGCTGTGTCCTATGCGGAGATGTTGTCCCCGAAGATAAGAACTTCCGTTTTTTTTTGGTCCTCATGACACCTCCGATTGGCACCAATCGACTCGCCCTTCGTATGTGCCCGGTATTGGCTCTGAATCAATCAGATATACTGGGTTATATCGAAAATGCATGACCCTCCCAGTTTTGCTGAATTGAGAGGGTGTAATCATTGGACAGAGAAGTCATCAGATCTTTAACAATTCCCAGAACCTTCCCCTACTTCTGTCCAGTCCCTTCCTTAAAAAACACCACAGATCTCTTCCATCCCTGCCACGAAGGGGCCTCTTCCTCAGTCCAGAGTTTACAGATTTCTCTCCTTGCTTGTAGGATTAAATGAAAGATCAGATGGCGTCAGTTTACCTGCAGATCGTGTACATCTTTAACCAGCTGAGATATCCCAAACATAATTAAATCAGTGCTTACTCCCACTGAGTGAGAGATAGTCTTACCTACTGCTGACCAAAATTCTTCTAACTTTGGACAAGTGGCAAACATATGCACATCATCTGCCTCTCTGCTACTGCACCGTTTACACTTTAGGTCGACACTTCCCCTTATCTTTTCCAGCTTTTTAGGGGTCCAGTAAATTCTATGCAAGGTAAAAAAAATGTTTTTTTCTTAATGCAGCAAGTTTAACCACCAAATAAAGTGTAGCACAAGATACTTGCCATAACTCTGCCAGCTCCGCATCCGGCAAGTATCCATCCCATGCGCTGTATGGTGTTTTCATCTCGGCCACCTCAGCTGCCAGTAGGTAGTGATGCCAATGTGCCACTTATCTTTTCCTTGCCACTGTATCCTGAAGATCGAGCTCCATTTGTCCAGAATCTGCTTCCGACCAGTTCTGACCCTTAAGCCACGCATTAACTTGATAGATTTTAAATCTAGAAATAGCCCCATTCGTCTTATTGTTCAAGAAGCTCCATGTTAACTTATGTCCATCGTCCACCAACTGTCCCCACCGAATAACCTCTCCCTGTTTCAAAGGTTTCGCCAAACTATCAGTTAAGCATTCTGGAGTACCTGGAGAGTCCCATATAGGGGACAACCTACTATAGTAAGCTATACCCAGAATTGATCTTATCTTGTACCAAGTTCTTGCCGCTGTCTGCAGGCATTTCAGTCTGACCTTTTTAAAAAAAAATTGGAGCCCCATATTTGTAAGAAAATCCTTCCTCAGGTAGGCCTACCAGCATGGTTTTAAACATGTCTCCTATTAGGGACTCATCTGGATGTTGAAGAAGCATTCTATTGTTTTTAAGTTGGAACGCCCAGCAATAGAGCTGTAAATCTGGGAGACCCAAAACCCCCAGTCCCACTTTCCGTCGCAACTTTTTCCATGACAGACGTATTCCTCTGCTAGCCCAGATAAAAGATGTTATCTTCCCTTGCAGTTTCAGGAGTGTTTTTTTTTTTTTAAGTGTAACGGGATGTTATCAAAGGGAAAGGTATGTTTGGGGAGGATAGACATTTTCACCAGATTAATCCGGTCATAAATCGAAAGTGGGACGTTCTGCCATCTTTTTAATAACCCATCTTTGCCTCTGGATTCAAGATAGCCTGGCTGATGAGGGTTTTGAACCCGAAACCGGTCCCAGGATGCTTGTTTCCGGTCCAGGGAAGACATGGCTTGGCAGTTCGGGCTGGACTGTTCCCATGAGGCACAGGGTCAGACTGATTTGCATATGGCCATGTCTGAACTGGGGTGGTGGAGTGAGCTAAAGAATGATGATGGATTAAACCCAGATCAGTTGTCTGGGGGTGAGTGTTTGATTTGCTCTAGCGCTCCGTCCATCATCCCCTTTGGTATCGCTTTCCTATTAGGGACTCATCTGGATGTTGAAGAAGCATTCTATTGTTTTTAAGTTGGAACGCCCAGCAATAGAGCTGTAAATCTGGGAGACCCAAAACCCCCAGTCCCACTTTCCGTCGCAACTTTTTCCATGACAGACGTATTCCTCTGCTAGCCCAGATAAAAGATGTTATCTTCCCTTGCAGTTTCAGGAGTGTTTTTTTTTTTTAAGTGTAACGGGATGTTATCAAAGGGAAAGGTATGTTTGGGGAGGATAGACATTTTCACCAGATTAATCCGGTCATAAATCGAAAGTGGGACGTTCTGCCATCTTTTTAATAACCCATCTATCTCCTTTCCTGCTCTCGCAAGATTAACAGCTGTGATTTTCTCAAAGTCTTTAGTTATTTTGATCCCCACGTATCTCATTTCCTGAACGCTGTTTATCCCTCCACAATCTTCGTTCCAGATCATTATCTCCGTTTTTTCTTCTTTCGCCGCATATCCTGCCAATGTACCAAATTTCCTCACCTCAGCCATGAGGTGTGGAAAGGCAGATGCTACATCCGATGTGTAGACCATTAAGTCATCTGCATAAAGTGAGATGTTCCTTGTGTATGCGCCAGTTTTGAAAGGTTTAATCCCTTCATTTAATCTTTGAGCAAAAGGCTTTATGTAAAGCTCAAATAGAACGGGGGAGAAAGGACAGCCTTGTCTTGTCCCCCTCTCCATTCTTACTGGAGATGACAAACTATCATTCACCAAGATCCTTGCCGTTTGAGCATTGTAAATTTTAAACACTGTATCTATCACATTTTCAATTAGACCAAAATGATCTAGTGTAGTCCTAAAATACCTCCAATTAACACGGTCGAATGCTTTTGCCGCATCCAACGTGACAATCGCGAGGGGAGCCTCCAGCGTTGTAGCAAGGTCTGTAGAACCTATCAAGGTGTGGTTGAGCTCTCTCATATTCCTCCCTGGTAGAAAACCCTTTTGATCTTGATGTATTAGCTGTCCCACCACCTTATTCAGACGGGCCACAAGGATACTAGTAAAGATCTTATAATCACAATTGAGTAAGAAGATTGGGTGGAATGATTTTCAATATACCGGGTTCTTGCCTGGCTTCAGGATTAGGCAAATTACTGCCTCATTCCATGATGAGGGTATTGACCTTACTCCTATCAATATAGAGTTAAATAACTTAACCCAAATGGGGATGATCTCCTCCCATAACACAGAGTACAACTCACTGGGAATCCCTTTTTTTTGCTTTTTCAGTATGTCCAAAATATCACTGCTGCTGAATTCTTGTCCTAGATATTGCGATTGAATTTCTGTACGCTTGGGGAGCTGTTTTTCTTGGAGCCAATCTTGTATTTCTTCCTCTGTAACCTCTAAATCTTCTGTGTATAGCTCCTGAAAGAAGTTGGTAAATGCAGCTCTAATTTTGTTGCTCTCTTCCACCATCAGCCCTGTCTTCCCATCTATGATCTTCCCTACATAGTTATGGTTTCTTTCTAACCTTGATTTCCAGGCCAAACGTTTCCCACAGCATTCCCTTTGTAAAATGTCTCTAGCTCTACTAACCTCCCATTGCTGAGCCACTTTCTCTTCCATTTTGGCTCTAAACTTCAATTGCATATCTTGTAGCTTATCTCCCCACTCCTTTCTTTCTCCTTCCTGTCCTATACTAGCCTTTAATAAACTCTCCGTTTTAACTATCTCCTCCTCTAGACTAGAAAGGTATTTTTTCTCTTCTCTTGCCCAGTTCACTATCAAGTTTTTAATAATTCTCCTTAACTAGGCCTTGTATGCATCCCATACCGAATGCAGGGGGGTTGACGACACATTACAGGAAAAAAAAATCCTCTGTACTGCAGCGTATCTGTGCCATTATCTCGGTCTGCAACATTATCCTTCTATCAACCGTCCACCTCGCAATACTACAAGTATCCCTCCTCTTGATTTTTAGAAGTAACGCTGCATGATCTGACTGATGTATGGGCAGATGGTCTATCCCCACTACCTTCTTTTTCTTCTTTCCTATCTATGAACAGATAATCTAGTCTTGAAAAGTGCCCATTCTTCTTACTATGGAAGGTATAATCTCTAACGTTCCCCTTCACTATACGAAAAACATCAGACGTTGAATCCACCATATCCAATAGGTATGCCCTCATCTTTAGGGAGGTAATCTTTGAGGATCTGTTGAGGTCATTATCCAATAATACATTAAAATCCCCACCGAAAATAATGGGGGCTTGAAAATCTACCAGGTTAGAGAAGAGCTGGGTCAGAGGGGTTACATCATCTGTGTTTGGGCCATAATAGCTTACTAATGTATATACTGTAGGATACATTTTAATTTCGGCGATTATCCAGCGTCCACCCTCGTCTGCTCTGTACCTAAGTAGCTCTATCCCTGCTTTTGCTTTTAATAGTATAGCTATCCCTTTGGTACAGTGCATTTGATCTGTGGAGACCCAGTTTCCTATCCATCTGTGTTTTGAGAAGAAATCCTTACAGGAGATGCGTCTCCTGGAGCATAATTATTTGGGCATTCTGATTTTTTAAATATTGTGCTATTACTCTGCCATTTTTTTTACCCGTAACCTATTCACATTCCAACATAGAATCGCCAATTCTTTCTTATTCATATTCCTTAATCTTCCTCTTTCCGCACCCCACTGATTTTACCTTCTTAATTGGTGATTTCTGTCTAACTTTCCTTCCTTGACTTGAGGACAAAATATTTTTTTGAGTTTTTTCCACATGATTCCACCACTAGTGCACCCTCCCGTGGAAACCCGCCCTTTTGATTTGTTAGGCATCACTGCTGCCTACTGAGCTCATGTCGAGGAGTGCCTATATTGTCTTCCCTCCTCCATTTGTCAGCTATCTACTACCCAGATTCCCTAAATGTATCCACCTCTTCAGGGTCTGAGAAGTTATGCACCTTGTTCTGTCACATCACCTTTAGAAACGGGGGAATCTCATTTGCACAGATGCTTCCAGTTTTTTCAGCTCATCCATTCTGTTTCCCAGCTCCCATTGTCTATCTGCTGTTTCTTTGGAAATATCCGATCTAATTCTGTAGGTGGCTCCCAACGCTTACAGAGATTTTTCTTTTAGAGCTAACCCAAGAATTTTTCCTTTCACAGAGTACTGATCCATCGGCGTACTAACAACAGATACTCCACTACCATATACTCACCTGTGCCCATACAACTCGCTTCCACTAAACACTAAGTAGACCGCTGGAACTTTTAGTTTTAATGATTTTCATACCCTAAGATCTAGTTATTTCCTCTCCAACTAAACCTTTCACTGATCAAATGGTTCTTTCCTCTGGTCAATGAACCATTAGGTGGAACTAGTTGATGGTGATAATTAACATAACGTATTATACATTTCTCTATCAAAAATGAAATGATCACAGACTCAAAGTCTTAAATTCTTTATCTAAATTAGTTATATGTGAACCATCTCAAAAACGTTTCAGTACAAACACCCTCATTCGCAAGAGTGCCAATTCAATCAAAATTCATTAGATATAATAATAATTCAGATCCACACAACAACTATGCTCAGAAAGAGGAGGATAGAGAGAGAAGAACGTTTATCTAGACGATGAATTTATAATTACCAAGTATGGTGTGAAGACCAACCCCCTGGCCAAAGGGCTGGTAAGGGTCCCCAGGACAGATCAGGAGACAAAGACTTCAGGACAGGAATCAGGACAGGATACTTCACCTCTCTAGATACCGACGACTACGTCGCACCCCTCTCTGACACTCTCTTCCTCCTCGTGGTTCTTCCGCAATCTTCTTTCTAACCCACCCAAATTAAGTAGATGGTTCTGCATTCGATTTCTTCATCAGCATTTCAGAGCATCAGCACCACCGACAGTATCCCAAGCTCTGTATTGTCTCTGCTGCTTCCGCTCCCAACAAGCCTAACTAACTAAACTACCTCAATTATACCTTTCTATTACCATGTACCACCCATTAATGTTTCAATTTTACAAAATACTAACTCTAATTGGACAGGCGAGGGGGGGATGATCATCACACTATGCCTACATTTCACTTATTTCTTTAAACCATTGTTTTAAACTCCTCCCCTCAAACTTTATTCCCCCGCTTCCTTTCCCATACATCTTCAAACTTTATGAATACAAATGTTGCGATCTTTTTGAATAAAGTTCCTTCATATGAACTCTTCACCCTCATGTTCTCAGGGCACATCTTCGCTGGCCTTGGACGCGTGACAAGTCCCTAGTCATCTTTCGTACCTTCTCGCCAGGACGCATGCGTTGCGCAGCGTCAGTCTGCTCGACTCAGACAACTTTGACAAGCCCAAATACGCACTAATAGTAAAGTCAAAAGGAAAAATGTTATTCTCAAAAATAAATGATTTCACTGTATACCACCAACCTCTACTCTAGCCCATACCATTTATTATTTCCCTTTCTGCATTTGCGTTAGTATAAAACTTATTTTCTAATTTCAGCAAGCAGGTGTCATGCATGTGAGTTTTCAAGCGGCCATTTTATGGTTCTTTGCGCAGGCGGCAGAATTTCCCTCCAAGTGTTAGTACGTCATACTACGTAGATGCAGTAGACGCATGTGCAGTAAAGATCCCGTGTTAGAATGCATCTTAGTCCTTCGTTCATGTTATTGCAGTTAGTAAACACGTAGGCAAGCTTCATTTTCTCCCGCGTGTAAAGGAAAAGCGTTTTATTAATCACAAAACACGTTTTTAATAATTCGTTAGTGAGTTAGACGAGAGGATTGCTTCCGAGCAAGTCTCATTTACGAGTCCTTGCTTCATCAATCCCCTCTCTGATGGCATATTAAGCCATCACAAAATTACCCATCCATCCCAGATACCAACTTTAACACTTCTCAGTTTTCTCTATTTCTCCTCTAAAATTTTCATCAATAATTTCGTTTCCGTCTAAATCTCGCATCTTCTTATATAACCTGCCTTTCATTTCTTCCAAATGTATTTCATCATATTTTCTCTTTCGTGTCTGTCCCTTTCCCTTTCTTTCCAAGTGTACCTTTTCTACAACATTTATATGTAATTATTATTAACATCACTATCGTTACTATCATAACTAATGGTATTATTATTTGACCTAGAAAACTTTTCCCAAAATCAACAAACCATTTCCCTATTGATGTTATACCTTTTGTTAGTTTTCCCCACACACTGTCAACCTCCAGTTGGGTCAAATCTTTATGCATTCCCGTAATGTTTTCAATATATCCTTTAATTTCTCTGCTCTTGTCCGGAATATAAGTGCAGCAGTGTTGAACTTTCAACATGCCACAGACTCCACCTTCTTTTGCTAACAATATATCAAGAGCAAGACGGTTCTGTAAAACCATAGATCTAATTGCAACCATTTCTGTGTTAATCATTAGAAATCCTCCTGCAGTGTCTGTAGAAAGACGATCAACTATGGTTGATAACTTACACATTTTCTGTGAATTTAGAATGACTCCAACTGAGGGTATCAGTGCACTAAAGATGTCTCCTGCAATTTCAGAAAAACGAGCTCTTCTTCTACGTGTTAGTCCATTAGAATTTCCATTGGTTCCACTGATTTTATCTACATGATACATTTTTGGAAAAACTATTCCAAAATAACAGCTTCCGTACCATCTTGCAGGTAACCTATAATAGGCATTGCTCCCACAAACATAATATACTCCTGGAAACACAGGATCATTTCCCCCTTTTAGTCCACATCCTCCTAATATTAGGAAGTTATGTTCACATTCACTGGAACCAATGTAATTATTGTTATAATCTGTCTTTAATCTATGGAGGCAGAATTTTCCCCTTTTCACAAAGTCCAGGGACATCGCAGCATGAGCCTTGCCACTTGCATAGATTCCCTCCTTCCCAACCCATGGAGGTACATGGGTTTTGTGTAGTTGCCTTCCTCATTAAATCCTGTCTCCTTTCTTCTACTAAATTCAAAGTCTTTTTCTTCTTTTCTTAATGTACATGTTAGATTATCTTTGTGCGACTGAACTAAATCTATTGAACTCATCGTTATGAAAAATTCACCCATAAACGGTGCATTTTTACTACTAGCTACTGGATTCATATCCTTTCTAATAGGTAATTCAGAAAATACATCTATATCTGAATAAAAATATTGAAGTTTCCCTTCAGCATAGAATAAACTTGACAAAATACTACATGACACACCATAGGTTAAAGGTATATGGTGATAGGTCATTCCTTCTGATACTGATGAGGGTAACTTCATACACACGTAGCAGTTATTAATCTCCATAGTACTAACATATTGAAATAACTTAATAAACACATTAGAGGACGTATTATAGTCTGATTCATTATGATAATTTGCTTCATCTTCTACCCCTATTTCTATTTCAGTTTCTCTTATTCTATCCACCTTAACATTAGTATCCGTGTTATTCTTGTCACTTGTTTTCATTATAAAAGGTACTCCTACTTTTAAGAATAGCCATCCTAATGCTGCTAATAAAATACTACAAAAACAAAATCTAAAACACTTTCCTTTTAGTCCACACTTTGGTTTCCCGGTAACTTCAGTTTCTGCCATTTTATTCCTGAGAAAATCTCTTTTCTCTTGTCTTTTTCAGCCTTAGCCTTCCTTTTTGTTCTTAAGGAGGTTTCAATTTGCTTTCATCAATTTGTGCAATATGGACCTCTTCTGTCTCACCAGACAGATCCAGGGACTCAAATTCCTCGAGTATAACATATGTCCACTCAGGAGCCTTGTATCTCCTCTTTAAATGTCTCAATCTTGGACTTCTTCGAGTTATTTTAGCTAATGTTTGCTTAGGTCTTGTTTGACTTGTGACTTCGTTCACTTGTTCTGGTCTCTTTTCAGATTTTCTCAGATGATATTTTAGTTTCTTTACTCCAGTTGGCCAATTGTCTCCTCTCCTGACTCTTTTGATTTGTACTGCATTTTCACCTTCCTTATCTCTTTGTAAAATTCTTTTTATTTCATTTATTTTAGGCACAACCTGTTCTGTTTCTCTGTTTTCTGTGCTTGTACCTTCTTTTGCTTCCTCCTGCTCAGGTTCTACCGTATTTTGTTCTACTTCTTCCTGAGCTTGTTCTTCTAATTCTATCTGATCCTGTTCAGGTTTTACTTCAAACCTCTCTTCTTCTGCCTGAACTTGTTCTTCTAACTCTATCTGGTCCTGTTCAGGTCTTAATTCAAACTTTTCTTCTTCCGCCTGAACGTGTTCTTCTATTTTCCCTCCTCAGGTTTGTTTGTGTCTCTTTCTATTTTCACCTGAGTGTGTTCTTCTTCCCCTGTCTCTTCCTGACTACTTTCCTGTCTTTTCAGTTCTGTTCTTCTTCTGGTTTCAATAGCATCATCAATTATTTCAATCACTGGGATCCATTCTTCCTGACTTATCTCGGGCTGTTCGTCATATGGTTGTCTTTCAGAATCTATCACTCTAGATTCTTCAATTTCACAGTTTACAACTCCTGACGCTTCAGCCTGCTCAGTCAGTGGTGGCTCTTGTTGATCTGATGGGCTCGGAACTCTTCTGGTATGGCTGGCATGAATCCAATTGGGCAGACCTGCACACTTCACTGCTGTGGTAGTGACTAGTATGACTTGTCGTGGCCCGTCCCACCTTGGTGCTAGACTCTGGCTATCTTTCAACTGCGTCTTCTCCAACCTGGTGAGAGATAGAACGCATCATTTCAGCCAATCCTTTGCAATACTCCAATACCAGATCATCAGTTATACTCATTAGTTTATTTCCAGGAATAAATGCCTGTCTCATGGCTCTTCCCATGAGAACCTCATGTGGACTCACTCCTGTTTTTCTGTTTGGAATGCTTCTGAGACCCATCAATACAAGAGGTAATGCATCTGGCCATTTCAGCTTTGTGGATGCACACACCTTTCCCAATCTTGACTTGATTGTGCCATTCATTTGCTCAACAACTCCAGAAGCCTCTGGACGATAAGCACAGTGCAGTTTTTGTTCAATGTTAAACGCAGCACAGATTAATCGAATTATTTCATTATTAAAATGAGGGCCTCTATCTGATTCCAAAGTGACCGGAAAACCAAATATCGGCACTAACTCCCTCAACAACAATTTTGCAACTGTAAGACTGTAATTTCTTCGAGTTGGATAGGCTTCCACCCATCTTGAGAAAAGGCATACTATGACAAGTACATATTTCAGTCCATTGCATGGGGGTAACTCAATAAAGTCTAACTGTAATCTGGTGAAGGGTCCTTCTGCCTTTCCGATCTTTCCCCAGCTTACCACTGTCTTTCTACCTGGGTTCTGCTGTTGACAGGTTAAGCATCTTTGGCAAAGGCTCTCTGCAACTACCCTGAACTTCGGATTATACCAACTCTGTCTGAATAGTCTGATCATTGAATCTCTCCCTATGTGTGTTGCTCCATGGTACACTCTCACCATTTTTGAAAGCAAACAATCTGGCATGACTGGTCTTCCATCTAAATACACCCATACCTCATCATGTGGTCTCTTTGTACAGGCTGCCTTTATCCAGATTGCTTTTCTTTTTCCTCAACTTCTTCCTGCAATTGTTTAATCTCATCCCATGTTTCTGGTACTGAGAAGTACATAAGTTGGCATCTGGTTTCACCCGTTTCAATTTTTCTGTTTATGGCTACTGCATTTTTAGCACAGTATTTGGCCACTTGGTCAGCATAATTATTGCCAGCAGTCACATAGTCATTTCCTGACTGATGTGCAGCGTATTTTACAACTGCTATCTCTTTTGGCAATTGTAATGCTTCCAACAAATCCTTTACGTTTTTGCTGTTTCTGATAGGAGATCCTGAAGAAGTCAGAAATCCCCTTTGCATCCAAAGCTGGCCAAAGTCATGCACAATCCCGAAACCATATTGGCTATCCGTAAATATGGTTACTCTCCACTTTTCCCCCTTTTTGCATGCCATTGTTAAGGCAACCAATTCAGCTACTTGTGCAGACTTGACCCCAGGTAAACAGGATGCTTCAATTACCCCAGAAATTTTACAAACTGCATATGCAGCACTTAGTCCCCCTTCTTGTGTCCTAAGGCAGGAACCGTCTACAAATAACTCATGGTCCACCTCTTTCAAAGGTGACTCTTTTATGTCCGGGCGGGGCTTCGTGCATAACTCAGTCACGTCCAAGCAATCATGATCACTTTCATCTTTCACTTCCTCATCGCAGGGGTCTGGTAATAGGGTGGCTGGGTTCAGAATCGTACACCTTATCACAGTCACGTTCTCAGCTCCCAAAATCACTCTTTCGTACTTTGTCAAACGACTAGGGGTGAGGTGCTCTGTTCTTGCTAATAGAATCTCAACCGAGTGTGGAACAAAAACTTTTACCGGATGTCCCATCACTATCGATTCACTTTGCTCCAGACTCATACAAGTAGCAGCTACTTCTTTTAAGCAGCCAGGCAATGCTGAAGCCACTGGGTCCAATGTGGCTGAAAAATATGCCACTGGACATCGACTCAATCCATGTCTCTGTGTTAAGACTGAAAGTGCGCAATTTTCTCTTTCACAACAGAACAAAGCAAAATCTTTTGAATAATCAGGCATGCCCAAAGCAGGAGCCTCGCACAAACAATTTCTTAGTCTCACAAATGCCTCTAGGCAGTCATCATTCCAATCAATCGGATCTTTTGCTCGTTTTCGGATCATCTGTATCAATGGTTTCGCTAACATAGAAAACTCATTAATCCATTGCCTACAGTATCCAATCACTCCCAGAAACATTCTCATTTCTCTCTGAGTCTGTGGCAATTGCATTTCTTTGCAATTATTTTTATTCTTTCCGCTGTCACTTTTCTAACTCCTCTTTCTATTTTATGCCCTAAATATCTAACTTCTTGTCGACAGAACTGTAACTTTTCTGGAGACACCTTGTGTCCTCCTTCAGCCAAATGGTTCAGTAATGCAATTGTATCCATGACACAATCTTCTCGTGTTTTTGATGCCACCAATAGGTCATCAATGTACTGAACCAAAACAGAATTTCCAGGCATGATCAATTATTTCAACCACTTTTTCAAAATCTGATTAAAAATTGAAGGACTCTCTGTGTACCCTTGAGGAACACGACAACATGCGTAAATACGATCTTCAAACTTAAACGTAAAAAGATACTGGCTGTCTGGGTGCACAGGAATAAAAAGAACGCTTGGCATAAATCAATTACTGCAAACCATCCTGCATGCCACGGTATCTGATAAAGGATTACTGCTGGATTTGGCACAATTGGACAACAGGGAATTACAATTTTATTTATTTTCCGTAGGTCTTGCACTATTCTGTACTTTCCGCTAGGCTTTTTCAGTCCCATTATTGGCGAATTACAGGTACTACCCATCACTTCTTTTAAAATACCTTGTTTAACTATTCGTTCAATTTCTGGAATAATTCCCGCTTTTACTTCTGGACTCATTTTATACTGTTGGGTATTTGGATACACTGCACCTTCTTTTACTGTCACTTTAACCGGGTCTATATTTGTCATTAGCCCAATGTCTTTTCCTGTAAAATCCCACACTTCTGGATTGACTGTTGTTCTTAACTCTTCTGGCAATTCATTCTCGGTTACTAATGAAAACATTTCATCTACTTCTGTTCCGTTTGGCCAGCATCATCTTATAAACAACGTCCTCATCGGGGGTTTGGAAAGCAACACCATCCGGTGTACAATAGATTGTGCAATTCATCTTGCACAAAAGATCTCTTCCCAACAGATTTACCGGACTGGAATTGCAAACTACAAATCGATGCATTTCTTTGAAGTTCCCAATGTGCACCTCCATTGGTTTTGTGATTGGGGTTCTAATCTGTTGGTTAGATACGCCTACAACTTGGATAGTTTCTCTCGAGAGGGGTAGGTTTGGGATGTCTGCTGTTCTCACAGTAGACCTGGTAGCACCAGTATCCAATAGGAAAGTAATGTCTTTACCTTCTACTCTCCCATCAACAAATGGACCTGACTGATCTACCGGCAAAGATGCGCCAAGCACGCACTCCTCTTCCTCCCCCCTCAGGCACCGTCATTGTGCAGCATCCAAATGTTTTTCATCATTCTGTAAAAAATATTGTGCAATTGTTCTATTATTCTTACCACTTTCTCCTTGAAATCCGGTGTTCGCACTGAAACTTTGATGGTTCACAAAATTTGGCATAGGAGCTGGTGGCACCTGATATTGTGGAGTAACTACCTGTTGCTGCTGATTCATAAGTACTTCATTCTGCATCTGTGGGATTAAATTTTGATTTGGCCCATTATTATTATTCTGAGTACTCTTACACTCGTTCTTCCAATGTCCAAGCTTTCCGCACGCATGACAAGGAAACTTCTTTTTCGCTTCTTCTCTGTCCATTCGCCCCTTAAATTTATTACCATTCGCTCCTTGATTATTCTGACTCTGTTCTTTCACTTGATTATTATTTTGGTCATTTACTTTCTCTTCTTGCTGTTCTGCCAATTTAACTTGTGCCCACATCATTTCTCTTTTAGCTTCCTACGCCTGGCCTCAATGTCATCTCCGCAGTATTTCGCGTACTTTAGAATCTCATCCACTGTCTTGCTTTGCCAACACAACATGTGCTGCTGAATCATCTGACTGATTTCTGGTTTCAGGCCATATACAAACCGATACACAAATTGTCCCATATCTTTGTCACCAATATTCTCAAAACCACTATACTGCTTAAACACCTGCAATAACCGTTCATAGTACGCATGTACAGATTCATTTGGTTCCTGTGTTGTTCTATCTATTTTTACCCAATCTGTTTCTTTAGAAGGGATTTTCCCTTTCAAATACGTAATCACTTGGTGATACTTTTTCATCACCTCCTCCGAAGGTGCTCCTGTTTTTGCATCTCTAGGATACTCCTCATTAGGCCAATCAATTGTGATCTTACATTCTGTCCATAAATCAGCAGGTACCACTATATCAAATAAACCATCCAAGTCTTTCAATAACACCTTTGAAACCTTCACACACCTTTCTACCTGTTTGTACCACTCAACTGGTTTTTCTCTCAGTTTTGGAAAATCATTTGTAAATGATAAAATATCTTGTCTACTCCAAGGGACATGAACATATCCACCTCCAGGAACCTCTCTCATCGGACACAATTTTTCCACTTTTCCTGATTCTCTTACTGGGAATGCAACTGCTGCTTCTCTCGCTTGTACTTCCTCTTTCTTTCTTATCCATCTAATTCTCCATTTATCAATGTCTTCCCATTTTCGCAAAATGTTCATTAATTCCTTTATCTGTAATCTCTTTCCAGAAGCATTTACACTTTCTAAATCTTTATCAGTAAAATCCACTCGATAGGGCTTCTGTGAAACTTTGATTTCCCTATGTCTATTCCAATTTCTGAAGCAACTTCAGTTAGTCTCTCATGAAATACTCTTGCTCTCCTAGTTATACTCTTACATAAAAACAATAATTCCTCATCATTGTAAACGTTTAATCTTTCTGTGCCCACACATCCTGTCATCATCTCTTCCAATTCCACTTTCAATCTGCTGATATATAAAATCTTTGGTGTTGGGTTCTGATTATCTCTTTCCTGAGCCCACCATTCTATTTCTTCAGAGGTGACTACTGTTGCGCCTGCAGTTCCAGCCGAAACCAAAGGTCTTCTTTCTCTCAAATTCATGGGCATAACTCTCTTTGAAGTTTCCGTCAAAGGTTCCACAATAGGGAGATCCATTAATGAAATAACCGACTCACTTTCGCTAACCTGATCATCTGTAATTACTATCTCTTTTCTGGGACTATTTAATGGAACTGTCACAAGTTGTGATTTTTGGCAAATCTTATTATCTCCATACAATGGGATTACCGGACCAATGGTTACTGGTACTGTTAAAGCTTCAGTATTTAAATTCAATTGACTTATCTTTTGAACTAGTTCGTCCCTAGTTTTATTCAAAGCTTCTCTTTCATTATCTTGCAACACTCTGTTATATGACTTTTCATGTAAAAATTGTGGGGTTAATGGCATTCCCATTACTGGTGCACTTGGAGTAACCTTACTAGCTGCTTCTTGATACGGTGGTGGATTTTTTATTAAAATATCTTTTTAACAATTCATCAACTGATTCACCATATCCTGTCGAATTCATGTTTCGTCTTCTCCTTACACTTTCCTCCAGATTGTTCCTCAGCCATCAATACTGTATATAACCCTTCTGATACCATAGCTCTCCTCCACTGTTTCATCTGCCTTTCTCGTGACTCATGCAAATGTCTGGGAAAGAATCCTCTATATCTTCCACCTCTGCATTTCTCTCTTTCATATGACTCAGTCTCCCAAAGCCTCATATTGAGTTGGTCTAGGTTCCAAATCATTCATTTTCAATCGCAAATTCTGAAGAATCCTCCCATTAAACGTACTATCCTTAGGAAACGCTAACACACCACCATCCTTCGTGTATTCTACCCAGTTTCCCAACCACACGCAAGTATGATATCCCCTTTCCATCATCATAAAAGATGCTGGTGTCTTCGGTGGTGGAATAGGAATTCCTTCTCTAGTCAACACAGGCTTATCCTTTACAAAGAAATTCTTTATTTTCTTAAAAATTGACATCTTTCTTTTCTCCCCATACGTTCTTGAAGAACGGTGTAGGAAATTGTATTCCGCAAATCCTTGAAATTTTCTACCTGTACGTCTTGCACTTACAGTCAAATCAAAACCCTGCATACAATCTTCTCTTCACCAATCCTAGCGCGGCTTCTAACTAAGTATCCAATCAAATCAGGCTCACACTCGTACTCTGACCAATGCCAGCGCTGCCTTTTCCTGACGTCAGTTCTGCTCCTTACTACTGACCCCTCCTTTACAAGGCTGCTCCTGTCACACGCCCGCTGTTTCTACCAATCCCAGCACGGCTTTCTGTGACATCAGTCCAACTCCGACGGCTTCTTACCCCTCCTTTACAAAGTTCCTCTTGTCACACGCCCGCTGCTTCTACCAATCCCAGCGCGGCTCTCTGTGACGTCAGCACCACTCCGGCAGCTGAACCTCCTTTTACAAGGTAATACGAAACTTTATTTCTCGAAATTCTCCTTAAAACTTCTTTATTAATAACGACGTAAAAACATTTGCTACTCTGTTCCACTAAATCAAAGGATAGTTTATTTCTTTTCACTGCGAGTAAAACCTTCTGCTTACTCTTCACCTAAGCTCCAGAGAACCTGCTACTCCTCCGGTGTCACCCGTTAGGGAAATTTGAGACCGATGTTTCACCAGTTAACTCCTTTTGCTGTCAATCTAGCTTAGAAGAACCTGCTACTCCTTCAGGGTTATACTAGGTGATATAACGCCTAAAGTTTCACTAGCGAACTCTTTGCTATCAATCACTCTCACTTTTATACAGAAAATAGTCCCTATTTTAACACTGTCAGCCCTACCTAACTTCTCAGTGTTATTCCAACAGACGAGTAACCTCACTGCAGTGTGGTTTCTATCGCCACCCGCCATTCATTTCCCCGGGGATTTTCCAAACGACATAAAACAAGACACTAACTCTTTTTGTTAAACATAAACCAAATAATTAATAATCTATACTTATCACCAAACTAGTCACTAATAACCATAGCTCTGCTACCAGAAAACTGATCAAGCGGCGTACTAACAACAGATACTCCACTACCATATACTCACCTGGGCCCATACAACTCGCTTCCACTAAACACCAAGTAGACCGCTGGAACTTTTAGTTTTAATGATTTTCATACCCTAAGATCTAGTTATTTCCTCTCCAACTAAACCTTTCACTGATCAAATGGTTCTTTCCTCTGGTCAATGGACCATTAGGTGGAACTAGTTGATGGTGATAATTAACATAACTTATTATACATTTCTCTACCAAAAATGAAATAATCAGACTCGAAAAGTCTTAAATTCTTTATCTAAATTAGTTATATGTGAACCATCTCAAAAACGTTTCAGTACAAACACCCTCATTCGCAAGAGTGCCAATTCAATCAAAATTCATTAGATATAATTCAGATCCACACAACAACTATGCTCAGAAAGAAGAGGATAGAGAGAGAAGAACATTTATCAAGACGATGAATTTATAATTACCAAGTATGGTGTGAAGACCAACCCCCTGGCCAAAGGGCTGGTAAGGGTCCCAACAAGCCTAACTAAACTACCTCAATTATACCTTTCTATTACCATGTACCACCCATTAATGTTTCAATTTTACAAAATACTAACTCTGATTGGACAGGCGAGGGGGGGATGATCATCACACCATGCTTACATTTCACTTATTTCTTTAAACCATTGTTTCAAACTCCTCCCCTCAAACTTTATTCCCCCGCTTCCTTTCCCATACATCTTCAAACTTTATTAATACAAATGTTGCGCTTTTTGAATAAAGTTCCTTCATATGAACTCTTCACCCTCATGTTCTCAGGGCACATCTTCGCTGGCCTTGGACGCGTGACAAGTCCTTAGTCATCTTTCGTACCTTCTCGCCAGGACGCATGCGTTGCGCAGCGTCAGTCTGCTCGACTCAGACAACTTTGACAGGCCCAAATACGCACTAATAGTAAAGTCAAAAGGAAAAATGTTATTCTCAAAAATAAATGATTTCACTGTATACCACCAACCTCTACTCTAGCCCATACCATTTATTATTTCCCTTTCTGCATTTGCGTTAGTATAAAACTTATTTTCTAATTTCAGCAAGCAGGTGTCATGCATGTGAGTTTTCAAGCGGCCATTTTATGGTTCTTTGCGCAGGCGCCAGAATTTCCCTCCAAGCGTTAGCACGTCATACTACGTAGATGCAGTAGACGCATGTGCAGTAAAGATCCCGTGTTAGAATGCATCTTAGTCCTTCGTTCATGTTATTGCAGTTAGTAAACACATAGGCAAGCTTCATTTTCTCCCGCGTGTAAAGGAAAAGCGTTTTATTAATCACAAAACACGTTGTTAATAATTAGTTAGTGAGTTAAACGAGAGGATTGCTTCCGAGCAAGTCTCATTTACGAGTCCTTGCTCCATCAGTACGATAAAAAGTTTACCAGGATCTTTCTTGGTTTTTCCGACCAGGATGTAATTTAAAGGGGTCTCTGTGTATTCGTTGGATTTCTGTATCTAGGTTTAACAGTGAAACCTCCTGTGGAAAGGAATTTTTCAGCATACTTATCACAAAAGTTTTGATGTCAGAACCTTCCAACCCCCCAGCCACACCCAGGATTCTAATATTATTCCTGCTGGCATTATTTTCCAGCCTTTCAAGCTTTTCTGTTAGTACTCTTTCTCTCTGCTTCAAACGTACCACCTCTTGAGTATTCGTTTGAACTTTAACCTGTAAATCCTGTACTCCATACCAACTCTTGTGTTCGCAGGGTAAGACCTTCTATTTTCCCTTCCAGGTTAGAGCATGTTTCCTGAATTTCTTTTTGATTTGCCCCAGAGGTGTTAAAGCGTTCTTTGATTTCTTGGGTTAGGCGGCTAAGCATCTCCTGCACCACATCCCTGTTCTTTGAATTGCTGGCGCCCATGTCCACACCCTCAGAATTTGGCGATCCTTTAGCCCCATTATGCTGCTTCCCAGTGGCTCCTCCTCCCACCCCGGGGTTTAGTTCCTCTATATTTAGGGCCAAAAATCAGTTTGTGTCGTAACCGCTGGGTGGACTAGGGAAGTACCAGGGTCTCCTGGATCCACAGTCCTCACTTCGGTCATTACGTTCACTCTGCTCTCTGAACTTCTCTGCTCAGGGTGAGCCTTTTACCTTCCATACTTTCCTCGCCACTTCTTGCGTCAGTCCTGACCTTGAAGTAAGATCTGAATGAAGGGGTAATTTTCTGGGCTTTTAGAACCAAATTGCTTTGTTTCCCCTTAAGCAATATTGAGTTCACCAAATTTGTTCTGGTCTTTTTTTTTAAGGTAGATCTCTAACTACACCAGTGTTTCCTCTAGTTGTTTTCTGTCTAGCCTGCAGTTTCACCGGGGGGGAAATTTTATCCCCAGAACCTCCGCCCTCTTTTAGTACCCAGGGAGAGCAGTTATGGGATCTTAAAGTGTAACGCTTATCGGGTCGAGTCTGTATTCTTCCTATATTTTTAGCTCTAAATTGCTTGCACCCCTCTTGGCTATCCCACTGTGAACCTAACTGCTGGCTGTTTGGTTCCATCTGAGCACAGTAACTACCATCCTCTTCATGGCTCAGCTCCTTAACACCAGCCTGCTGCTCACCTATGGCCGCTATTCCTTGGTCCTCCAGCTCTGCCAGAACCTTCCCTGGAAGCAGGCTACTTGTGCAGACTCTGCCCCTTCCATTCGCGTCCCCACCTCGCAGTGGCAGTGCTCGCTGAGCACTCAGTGCCCCCGCTGCTGCGACCCAGGGTGGTGTTCCTGGCACCACCATTCACCAGGGAAAGACGAGCCCACGACCGCACCAGGCAAAAAACAGCGAAAGGAATGGGAATTGTGATGAGTAGCGGTGAGTATATTCTACGCGTTTTAACGGCACTTCCCTGCTGAGCTCCTGAGTGGCGTCTTCAGCCGGCTGTCATGTTTCCTATCAGATAAGTACTTCAGTTTTGTCAGAGTTGAGTTGCAGGCAGTTCTCTCTCATCCCTTTGGCTACGTTGGATATGGCGTTGCAGAAGTTGGTTTTGGCGCTGGAGCGGTCCTCTGTGAGCCCGAGGATCAGTTGAGTGTCGTGTGCGTAGATTATGTTGAGTCTGTGGGATCTGACGAAGTCTGCGAGGGGGGGCATGCAGATGTTGAACGGAGGGAGGCTGATGGATGATCCTTGTAGTATGACGCATATGATGTCTTGGGGGTGAAGGGAGGCAGTCGGATGCTCTGTGTGCATCCTGTAAGGAAGGAGGCGATCCACTTGAGGGCGTCTTGCTGTATGCCCATGTTGTAGACTTGATTAGGGTGTTGTGGGAGATGGTGTTGAACGCTGCAGAGAGGCAGTGCAGGATCAGGGCCAGTTTCTCTGCGGTCGAGTAGTGTTCTGATGTCGTCCGTGGCGGCAATCAGAGCGGTCTCAGTGCTGTGGTTGGCACAGAATTCTGATTGTGAGGTGTCCAGTAGGTGGCTTTGTTCCAAGAATTCAGTGAGCTGCCGGTTGATGACTTTCTCGAGTACTTTAGCCGGGATGGGGAGCAGGGAGATTTGACGATAATTTTTTAGATCGCTGGGGTCGGTAGAGGCTTTCTTTAGTAGGGGTCTGACATCTGCGTGTTTCTATTTGTCCAGGAAGGGTGCTGTGGAGATGGAGGTGTTGAGGATGCTGGTGAGTTGCGTACTGATTGGGC
The DNA here is from genome assembly GCA_963921515.1 of Calotriton arnoldi. NCBI lineage: Eukaryota > Metazoa > Chordata > Amphibia > Caudata > Salamandridae > Calotriton > Calotriton arnoldi. The sequence goes on from CAWUFW010001169.1 coordinate 2,241,492, forward strand.
TCATTGCGAGGTTGTAGAGGTGGTAGGGGGGAAGGGTCGGTGGGCACCCCGGGAGAATGGAAGACAGAATGGCTGAGGTAGCAAAGGTAGCGAGCGGAGACCAGGTGATAATGTTTTAGCTGATGTTCACTGGTTGTTGGGGTTGAAATTGTTGTAGATGTTGGTGATCTTGCTGTGGAAGTAGTCTGAGAGGGTGTCGCAGAGTTCTTGAGAGGGGTGGATGGTGTTCTCTATGGCTGCTGGGTTGGAGAATTCTTTTGAAAAATTCCTTTGTGTGGTTGGCAGCGGAGTTGATGCAGGGTGATGGCTGCTTTCTTGACTTACTTGATGTGCTGGTGATATTTCATGAGGGTGTGTTGTGAGCTGCTCTGGCGGTGAGGTTCTTAGTGGCGCACGATCGTTTCTCCGGTTAGTGGCAGTTGCGCTTGGTGGTCCTGAGTTCTGGGTTGTACCAGCTGGAATGCTTGGAGGTCTTGTTGGATTTTGTAGGTTTTAGTGGGGCGACTGTGGGTGATCCAGGTGGCGAAGTTCTGGACGGCCTTGTTGAGAAGTGGCGAGTGCCTGTGACCACTGGGTTTCAGTGACCTTGCTCCTGCTGCGGTGGTTGGGGGGCATCTGACACCTGGTGATAGTGTGGTGGGTGAAGGTGAAGTGTACAATGGTGTGGTCAGTCCAAGTAGGACGTAGTGGCGCGAGTCGATTGGTGGGGGGGGTTGGGGATGGCATCGCAGAATGTTGCTCGGGCCCGAGGGTCTGTAGGTCGGGGTGCCACTTATTATGGTCTTCGTGTCGGTTTGTAGAAGGAAGTCACTAAATTAACCTGTGCTTAACCCTTGGTGGCTTGGCACAAAAGCAGTCAGGCTTAGGCTTAACTTAGGGGCAATGTGTAAAGTATTTATGTAGCACATAAATAATGATAAAGTGAAAACACAACACAAGAATTTGGCACACTAATTTAGAAAAATAGAGCAAAATTGAATAAATTATCTGGCACTAAAATGACAAAAATACCAACAGTAGAACCAGAGATATAAATTTTTTGTAGATTTATGGTAAGTATAGCGCCTAAAAGCACAAAGAAAACTCATGGTTATCTGGCCGTGCGAGACCGAGCGAATGTCACTATTTCAGGCAGAACGCAATGAAGTGTGGGCTGGATACAGGGACGTTAGCCCAGCTGAAAAAGTTACATTCTTAAGTCCTGCTCTCAGTGGAGAAGGTTGCGAGGAGCAGGGACAGCGTTGTGGATGGTCATAGCTGTAGCGCGAAGAGTAGGGCGGACATCACAGACTGCCACCGCTGTGGGGTGAAGATCCTGCTGGCCTTCGCGGTAGATCGTTCCAGTCACCGCAGGCTGTCTATGCTGTAGCGCGAAGCACAGATCTCACGTTGCGAGCCATCAGTCGGGTTCACCAGAACTGCGTGCTGGCAGTCAGAGCATGTGCAAAGATATTGGCATGAATAGGCCCGTTCACCGTCGCGAAGAGTCCAAAACTTCAGGATTTTTCCCCCAAGGAGGAACTCTAGCGATGCCACACCAAGGGACCATGACCTGGGAGGCACCTCTTGGGGTGCAGGAACCCACTCCAGCAGAGGCAAGCATTGCTCATGCAGGTCCAGTTGCAGCAGGTCAGCTGGGCAGTTGCTGAGAGGCCTCTGGAGCTTGTTGTGTCTCTGCAGCTCAGAACAGGCCAGGCAGCTGACCCTTGGAGTCACTTCAGCTTGGGATAAAGGGTGTAGGTCGTCTTCCTTCTCAGCAAGCAGGGCAGGCCTCGAACAGCAGAGCATACTTTTGTAGTATCCTCAAGACCAGGAGTGATCCAGAGAGTGGGTCGGAGTGCTGCCTTTTTAGGTCTGCATGAGCTAAAACCTTTATGTATAATATACTTATTTAAAAGGGATTTGTCAGCTGGCTCCCCCTCACTTTTTGCTCCTGTCCACTACAGCAGGGGACTGATAACTTCACTTTGAGGGACTGCATTTCTCTTTCACAAGGTGCACATCCGCAGAGTAGTTCTCTTCAGTGCCAGTGTTTTTGCTTTTACTTTATTGCTCTGGTGTTGCCTTAATATTTAGAGTCCGGCGTGATGGAAAGCATGCTGCTATCAACTTCCATGTGGAGCTATGGGCACATTCAGCTTTATCAGTTCCTACTGCCTGCTGAAGGTGTTGTAAATTCCATTTGTTATACCATGTGTTTTTTTTTTATTTGCGGACTTTCTATCTCTAAGCATACCAAAATCCATTTGAAACTGTTTTCATAAAGTTGTCTTTTTTTTTAGTATGTGCGCAGAAGTGCATTCCTAACTGCACTCCTGTATGTTATTCTGGTATGTACTTTAATTGAGGGCGACAGTTATAGTTGTAAACTAATTTAGTCCAAATGGCTTGTTTATGACTTGCTTGCTTTCGGTGCTCTTGTATATCGTTATATGTGTAAGACAATGTAGTCAGTATATCCTGCTTGTATGGCATTCAAATGTGCTTTCATTGCTCTTGTATGTCCTGCTTCTACAGACATTTAACTCTACCACTTATTCTAGTCTATCTTTGCAACTCTATCCATCTACCTTTCCAACCCTATGTATCGGTCTGTCTGCCTATCTACCTTTGCAACTTGATCTATTTTTGCATTTCTGCCTGTGCAAGCCTCACTCAGCCTGTATGTCTGTGCAAGCCTCTGGTCGGTCTGTCTCTGTACAAGCCTTTCCATCTAAGCCTCTGTCTTTCTGTGCAAGTTTCTCTGTCTGTGCAAACCTGCCTGTCTAAGTCTTTTAGTCTGCCTTTCTAAGCATCTATCTGGGAAAGTCTCTCGGGTTTGTAAGAATGTTTTACAAAAAGGCATTCGCAAAGGCAAGAGGCTGGTAGGCAACAGCAAAACAATTGGCATTTTTAGGTCTGGGGTTAGCAAAGACCTTTTGTTTTTTCTAGTTTTGTACATAATATAGTTAATTATAGGGGTTTTTGTCCAGACTTCAGCCATTAGACTGTCGTGTGTCATTGAAATGTTCTTCCAGCCACTGCATGGGGCAGTGGGTTAGCACTTCAGCCAGTGGCTGATTTCACTCAGTTACAGTATGCTAGTCTTTCACCTCAGTTTGGACCACCCATATGCAAATTAGTCTTGACCGTGCTACAATGGAAGCAGTCCAGCCTGAACTGCCAGGTCAAGGCCTCCCTGAAAGACCAGTTTTTCCAATTTTACTGATCAGGTATAGCTTTCACAAGGAGCACATTTATGCACACAAAATAGTCCTCTTTGGTGTCGGGGACTACTATGATAATGTGTGCTTTTTTTTAAACCAGATATTTTCGGTATTTGCAAATTATTGTTTTTAGTTTGATGGTCAGACTGTTTCTCAACAATAAGGTTTTATAAAAACAATGACAGAACTAAACAAGAATTGCCCAAGCTAAAAGGCTGGCAGCCAATGCCAGACTTGTTGGCTTTGCCAATGCTGGTTATACCTGGTGCTCACTTTTAACTGGGAGAATTTCCTGGCTCCCTGGAGGTACAATAGGCTAATGTGTATTAAAATGAAGGTTTAAGCATAGCAAATGAAGTTGGAAATAGTTTAAAACTGCACACAGGCTGCATTGGCAGGCCTGAGATGCATTTAAAGGGCTACTTAAGTGGTTGGCATAGTAAGTGCTGCAGGCCCACTGGTAGCATTTAATTTACCCACCATGGGAATATGGTATACCATTTTACATGGGACTTGCAAATAAATTAAATATGCCAATTAAATAAGAATTGCAAATACATTAAATGTTAATCAGGTCGAAGCCAATTTAACGATGTTTTAAAGGAGAGAGCACAAGCACGGGTTAAGTGCAGAGTCCTAGGGGTGCAACAAAAACAGGTTCAGAAAACCAGAGGGTTGAAGGCAAAAAGTTTGAGGGTGACCTTGAAGGGAGGGCCAGGCTCAACATTCATTATCCCACATTATATAAGCTTCCCGACTAATGAGTAAGGCTAAATAAATGTTCATATTCTTATGTTTGCCTTGACAGCGCAGCTTTCGGCAAGACCTTTTGTTTCCAATGTTTTAAGATATAGAGTAAGCTTTGGCTCCCCCCAAAGGAGTTTGTCTCGTCGTTATTGGCTATCTGGTGCATCTTTCTGCCTCATTTGGAGCGTTTGCCCTACAATGCAAAAGGGGCTTTAAAATACACTGAATAATCACATTAAAATGTTATACACGCCTTTTTTATTTAAAGAAAGTAATCCTTCATTTTGTTCTTCGCTGTAGCAGGCCTTGCTAGGAAGAGCCACATGTGCTGCCTTTCAAGCATGCCGTATTTATTTTGTGGGCTTGGAGGCCGCCCATTGCTTTTTATTTATTTCAGTTGTTTAAAATGCATTGAAAAGCTACAGAAGCTGCCCTCAACTCACTGTTGCAGAATTTGTCGTTTGAATGCACTAAGGGCTGCAGAACTTTCTCATGTCCACTGAAAGTATGCTGGAGAAATTGGTGGGTAGTCTAGTTTCAGCACTACCCAATGTCGTCACAGAAACAGACGTCATAATCTTATATTCAATCACTTTAATGGCAATGTGCCCATTTTATGGTGGGTCATTACACCTGGGGGTTCATTTAAATGCAGTGATTACTACTCCCCTTGGAGCAGTTTTAACCCCTCCCCTTCGTTAAAGATGCAGTGTCCCATCCTACGGCTGCACCGTTCACCTCTATCCAAGCTGCTGCGCACCAGTATGCAGAGATCCGCTGTGAACGTCCATTTAGTAATTTGAAATCCGAACACAGTGATGCACCAATCTGTTGGTCTGCGGGTTGCACATCTGCTGCAGCAGCCGGCACACAGGATTTGCTGTTGGGGAGCCCACAGGTGCAATGATACACATGAAATTTATGTATACATGGGATCCATATTTGTACTATACACATGCATATTCTGAAATGCTGCAAAGCAATCAAACTAAGTCTATCCAAGAACACTTAGCTTTGTCAGCGTTTTTTTTTTTACCATGTTGTACAGCAGCATGGCTGCAAAAAATAAAATGCTGATGTGGCCAGCGCTGATCGCATCACAGCACCTTTGTTAGTTTCAGCCATGCTGCTGTAAAACAATGCTGAAAACATTGTATTTGCATTTAGATTGCGCTTACTACCGCTTACGACGCATCAAAGTGCTTTACGCCGGGCAGCATGTCACTTCAGAACCCAAGCTTAATTGTTAGTTCAGTGTGTTATTGGTTACTGTTTGTTATTGGGATTACTTGTGTACTCAAGCCATGCAATCATTTCAGTTTTTAAGGTGGTCTAAAGTAATACTGGTTGGTTGCAATAATCAGCGGAGGGATGAGGTAAGCACATGGCTGGTGGGATTAATTCAGGGTTAGAGGACATTAAATATTGTTAGCTTGCATAGGTATGACTTTAAGCACAATGTGGAGATTGTGATCTTGTAAAGGAGTTCTGGAAAATTTGCTAGAATAGTCAAACATGCATGGGTCAGCACAGGTTGCTCTCAGACACTTAAGACAGCATGCAGTTTGAGATGCAAGAATGTAGAAAGATTAAGATTGTGCTACATTGTAAATTTTTAATAGGTACTAGAATCAGGTAAACCATCTTTGTTGCTTCACTACTGCAAGACCACCGATCCGATCCAGCCATGTCAGTTGATCAACTCAAGGATTGAAAGTGAAAAATTACGGCTGGATGCTTGTCAAGAAAATACATGGAAAATAATGTACACATTGACTGATTCTGCTGTTCATCCTCAGAGTATCAATTATGCAACAGAGTGAAATACATTTAAATGCCTCTGCTTTGCATTTGCACCAAGACTGACTGTGCCTTGAGTGCGGCCTGGAAGACATTTGAAATGTTAACATTGAAATGTATCTTTTCTTATCAGGAAACGTAGATGCCACAACACTTGTTTTCATAGTCAGTTTTAAGGCAGGATAACGTACGTTAATTGGCTTATCCAGCACCCTATGTGAAAATACAACTATACTTGTATATCCTCTTGATGGAACCCTTGCAGTGCGTGTCTCAGGAGCCACTGCCAGTTCTATTTGCAGTCACGAGGGCAGCCATCCAGAGTATCATTAGGAGGAGCCTCCTGTCTGGTCCACAGTGGAGTTACAACCGTCCATCTTCCAGAGCCCCACTTTCATCCTGCATCCAAAAACTAAAGCTCTGTGAAAGGAGCAGTGTTGCTGTGCAGGCCAGAGCAACCACACAATGGTGCTCCAAATTTGCAGGCTCTGGCAACCTCCTCTCCATTCAGGACACAGAAATGTGTTTTTTTGGCTTGGTTTCCTATGGGAAGGGGGTGCGAAGCTGTGATTGCTCACCCCTCCCCTATCCAAATTACCTGTAATCGGTTATATCTCCTCAACTGACACCAACTGCCTGTATCATTCTAACCAGCCCTGCAAATATGAATCCAGCACCACTGCATACCCCTTTTTTTTTTTTTATCATCACTGTAGGTTTACAGAAAGCACTAAATACATTTACAATACCAAAATTACATTTAGATATATCATTTTTAAAACACCAAACCAACTGTAATATGAAATTCATCCACTTAGGAACACGAGGGAGCCATTGAACCAAGGAGCCATCCATCCATGCAGCTAATCAGACATTTATCAATGCATCTATCCATCAAAACGATCATCCATACAAAACGACACAACTTCTCCTTAAATGCTCATATTGCCCAGAAGGGAAGAACACAGTATTTTGTGAACATGCAACCTCACTACGGGTAGGGCTGCAGGAATTATGCAATTCTGTGGCCACAACATTTTTTCAATCAATTTGCCACATAATCCACAATCTGCAGATTTTAACATACATTGTTTCCAGCCCCAAAGGATGAAGTAACTAAATGGTGCAACAATTTAATGAGGTTAAACTACCACAAAAACATTAAAGCCAATAGATCAACTGTGGGTGGCAGTGCACAACATCAACCAGCACTAACGAAGCTAATCAGTCCCAAATGCAATACCCATTAGCTTTGCCAATGCTTGTTAGGATTGGAATTATCTGCCATGGAACAGCATTAATACAACGAAATGTTACGTAGATGTTAAAAGGACTACCACAGTGGCAAGCAAGCAGACCTTGAAAAACGTGCAGGTTATACAGGCACCCATTAACCCTCAGCTGGCCATCTCAAGCCCTCAGATCCAGTATCCAGCTCCTCACTTGCTTTGTAAAACAAGCACTCCAGAACACCAACTTGTTCACAAGGCATAGCATAGATTATATCAGGCAAGAGACAAATTAAAAAAATAAAAACACCACACCCAGGTTGTGTGCATTCTATCAGAAATTTACACAAGACCATTCATGGGCAAGAATATCTCCATAACTCCCTCTACCAGCTTTAAGATTGTATAGCAAGGTTGCTAGACCCACACTGTGGATTGCTGATCACATTGTAATCAGTGCGGGTCTAGCAACCTTGCTATACATCTTCCTGCCTGAAATCTGGCCTAGAACTAGATTCAGCATACTAGCAAACATCAACTCAATTTGTTTCCAAGGCAATACCACTAGCTAACAATTAACATACTTCAAAAAGCCATTACGTAGGTTTCCCTTTCTACTCAATAGATTCACACCGCAGAGTAGCTTAACTAGCGATAGCATGCATCCCTTTACTAAAACCTCTAACTGAAACAAACCCTTACTTCAAGCCCCAAGATTAGAATCTGCTAGATAACACTTATGCACACAGTAAACACTACTAACTAGATCTCAAATTCCACTTGTGCTAGGGTCAGCTTTTTTATTAGTCAATTACGGATAATCCATAACAAAGCAGAGCCTGAGAATTAAAGGTGCAGATCTGCCTCTGGTCACTCCATGGTTAAGCCCCTACTGGAAAGAGGTTCGCAATCTAGGAACATTTTAAAGGCTACCACTTTAAAATTTCTACCGTATAAGGAACTAAAGTTGCCCACTTTAGATTGCTTTCTAAATAGCAACATCAATTCACTCCTGCTTAATCTAGGTACATTTAAGCTGAATAAAAGCTGCAACCCAATACCAGTTTAAGTACAGACGACAAATTCAAGTATTTAATTATTCCCTCCGGTCAACCAGTTACCCCAGAACGACAAATCACCCAAAAGCTTTACTGCAACATGTACTGGTTAACAGGCACACTGTATTCTGAAAACATGTTTATTAAATAAGAAAGTTTTAAATACATTACAAATAAAACAAAGCCCATATGCTTTTCGCCATTATTGTACAATTAGCTAGCAGCAATCTCCATTTCTGTAGCAAAATTTTATACCTGGATTAATAGAGCACAAAGTGTCCTTCGGTTTTTGTTCCCTCGTCTCTTAAACCCATCCAACCTTTTATTGACCAGTGAGACTTCTCACCTAGGTATATCAAGTGGGGTAAGCTCTGGTCATGTTAAACCCAAAATGCTACTAATGTCACAAAGACAGGCTTTCGCGTAACTGTCTAGCATTTTCTCTGATCAGTCAGCCTTTCTCTCCATTAATTTCAAAAACTTTGCTAGTATACTTCACATGTGCCATGTGATACTTTGACTTCTGCAATGCTTTATTAGATGGTGATGGAATTCCCCCTACGTTTGGTTTCGGTACCATTTTTGACATGAGGATTACAGTCCTGTCAATTCTAGCCTCCAGCAAAGAGTCTCCCACGACAGATGCTGATGCTGTTTATTACATTAAAGTAGCATGTCCTTAAAATTGTGAAAGGACATTTTCACAGGCTGGTCAGTTTAACTTGTGACGAGGGAAAGACTAGGACTGGCTACTCCTTGCACATGGAATCCTACGAACTGGAGCATTTAGAAGCCATGGACTTTAAGCTGGTCATCCTTTGCCAGTCCCACCTGCAAAAGAGAGATCTCCTTTAATATTTAGCTTTCAATAAAAAAAATCTCTACAAAGTGTGTGTGTGGGGCGCTTACCTCAACGAGGAACTGGCATGCGTTTTTACGCTGGTCACCTTGAAGCTGGATTACCTCTCCGTATTCTGGATGCTCAACCACAGTACCATTGCAAGCAAATTTCTGGAAAGAAAAAGGAGTCATAAAACTAAAATCTGCAAACTCACAATGTTAGATAGAATGCAGTTGTGATAGAGTACAAATGCTTAGATTATAAAAATGAACAACCACAAAAAATATCTCCACTGAGAATCAAGTAGATCAGGATGGCTGATCAATGAACACAAGACAACTGTTCAGATACTAGACTTAGGCCACGATTGCATTCAGCTTGATTGTAAGGAGCAATAACCCTGGTTACTACACGTTACAAATTGTGCCGTAAACTCCCGGCAGGTTCGATTTTGCGGCTGCTGCATATTCAGCTTAAGTCATCTCCTGCATAATCCCCTTATTGTAGCATAAAAAGGTGTTACTATCTCCAAATGGAACACGTTAATAAAAACGCAGAGACGAATTGCTGCTCAGTGGAAGGACCTTAGGAATGACTTGCGCTTAGCATCAAAAGTAACCTCCCAAACGGGTACGAAGGTGAAGCCTATGCCTAGACAGCGTCAAGTGTGACATAAAAACAGCTATACAACCGCAAAATGTGCTACTCAAGTTGAGTTTTCTTGCTGCATAACGTAGTCAAGCCTGATGCACATTTCCAGTGCCCCTGACTACACCCCATTACTAGGGCTGTAAATGCAACTGCCTCCCAGTTATCACCGTTAAATTCCGATCCCACCTGTGACGCAATCTAGTACAATAAATACTGAACAGATTTTCCTGTGTTAAGGAATTTTACCTGTAAGAAATAAGTAATTTAGTCTACGTGCTTCATACATGTGGAACTGTACTCCTAAAAATAGTAGTGGAGATTAAGGGCAACCAATTGATTATCTAAACTAACAAGGTCTTTGGGCATGCCGAATGGTGTCCAACCCACGCCAAGCGAGTCGTTTGTCCGCCTCATTGCACCCAGCCACTTCACACCCGTTAATTAGAAGTTTCCCTCAAATCACTTCACTTTCGAGCCGCATTTACTAAGACATCACTTACCTTTTTAAAGGCCTTCACTAACTTCTTTTTATCGTAATCATCTGCAATCCCTTGTACGGTAGTGAGGGTCTTCCTGCCGTTCCTCTGTTGGATCCTTATATGTATAGAATCCTCTGTCCCTGCTGGGAGCCAATCATCACCCTTGGTTGCATCAGCAAAGGGGTCTGAAAAACAAAACGTTAAATAAACAAGCGTTGCAATACACGTTCTCAAAATGACACGACGCAGCAGAATAAGTCGTCAACAAAACTAAATGGACAGTAAGCCCACTGATCACAGCTGGGCTCGGACAGAGGAATAATGTACATTATATATCAGCGTTTTGACGCCACTACATAGCTAGCGTTAAAGGCTCCGGGCTACGTTGGAGACGAGCAATGCTCGGCAAGTCCAGCGAGGTTCAGTCCTACTTCACTAACCAAAAATGGATACAAGGGGAAAAAAATGTAAACAGAAGCGATCGGCGCAGCGGACGTTCACCAATACTAGTCACACTCCCAATCAGTGTACTAATGGCAAGAATTACATACACTGGGAGGATACTGCTTCCGTCACCCGAGACGGTCAGATTAGGGCAACAACCAATTTAACTAGGCCACTAAAAGTTACGTAAGGCCCCCCACATCGCAGTTTCACATAAAAGGTCGAATTACAGGACAGAATATGCCTAACGGGATCAAATATCTCACAGCCGACAGTCACGAAATGGCGGCTACTGGCGAAACCCCGTTTTAAAATGGCAGCTTCCTACGTGCCAGCGCGCCCCCCACCCTCAGGATGGGAGCCTTGTCTGTCAAGCGACAAGCACCGCCCCTCGCACGCATTGACGCTTCCACTACGGCCGCTCCACCCCCACGATAGAATTGACAGGTAAGTGACAAGCACCGCCCCCTCGCACGCCTTAACGTCACCACTACGGAGGCCTCCTACTCGAGCGTCTCCACCTTCAGGAAAGGCTTGCTGGTTAAATGACAGAGCGCCGCCTCTCGCACGCATTGACGTCACCACTATGGGCGCGCCTCGAAACGAAGTCATTCTACGTCAACACAAAAATACAACACTCCGACGGCCCGTCCGCCATTTTGGAGGCACAACATAGGGCGTACGCCAAACCGAAAACGGGTAGTCCCCCTGAAAATAATACTTTATCGGTAACAGGACACATCGAAATGATTATACACCGAAATAATTCAGAGTCTGACCAAGTGTTCCCAAGCGACCGCGCATTAAACCATGAAGAATGCCGAATACAAACCACTCGATAGAATGGTTTGCCACTGTACCCAATGGATCTATAGGGTAGGTGGTCATTACACGTCTTAATAATTAGACATGCAGCACACTGTCATAACACCCGAACGAACCGAAGAGAAACGCTTATCTGAACCGTAATTACAATTACCAGCAAACTGCCGATCTTTTACACAGCGTCAATCCTCGATAAAACGGAACTACGTCAGAACTCTAAACTCAACAGAAACGTCCAGTATACTCAAAGAGAAATAATCTGACATTACACGAGCGACAGAAACCCTCTCAGAACTATTTCTCACCGAAAGACTGGAGGTTCTGGATAGCGGACATACGATACGCTTCTTTTTCCTCGATGGCAACTGTCAGCTAAGTACTAGCGGGGGGCTGGAGGCGGCGGGGTAGGGTCGTTCCGATGATAATTCAGCTAACACCAGCTCAGTGAAGACAGAAGAAAAGGTGTTCACAAAATGGCCGGAGCGGGCGCATATATACGGCGGCGTGCCTTCGTCAGCACGTCATTGTGATGCGAATGACGAATTGTGTGCGTCAGGCGTGTTAGGGACGGGGCACACTGACACTGTTGCTCATCCGCGGTGCCCCTCGGTTCGGCTCCCGAGTGTGTGACTGAACCGGGGGCCTTAGTGGAGTCCGACCCCGAGAGCAGAAAGCTGGACTGGGCGGGGATAGGGGGAGCGAAGGCAGGGAAGTGACTGGGCCGAGGGTTAGAACACTGACTCAGCCCAGACATAAATGTAAGCATAGGAATGTGGCCGGGGTATTCAAGCACAGGCGCCTGGCACGGGGACCTATTTCTCCTGAGAGCGGTGGGCGGCTGCGTGTGATAAGATGAAGAGGGCTTGGGAAGCGCTGGGGTTTGGAGGTATGAAAAGCTCTGTGAGGTGCGGAGGGCAGGGGGGGGGGGGGAAGGGAGTGAGTATCTGCGAGGTATTGCCATGGGCAGTGATGCTTCAACGCTTTGATTCTGCCAGCAGGGTTTCACCATGGGGCTGACATAACGCTCATTGTAGGGTTTCATCCTGGGGCTGGCATGACGCTTATTGTAGGGTTTCATCCTGGGGCTGGCATGACGCTTATTGTAGGGTTTCATCCTGGGGCTGGCATGACGCTTATTGTAGGGTTTCATCCTGGGGCTCGCATGACGCTCATTGCAGGGTTTCATCCTGGGGCTGGCATGACGCTTATTGTAGGGTTTCATCCTGGAGCTGGCATGACGCTCATTATAGGGTTTCATCCTGGGGCTGGCATGACGCTTATTGTGGGGTTTCATCCTGGGGCTGGCATGACGCTTATTGTGGGGTTTCATCCTGGAGCTGGCATGACGCTCATTGTGGGGTTTCATCCTGGAGCTGGCATGACGCTCATTGTAGGGTTTCATCCTGGTGCTGGCATGACGCTTATTGTAGGGTTTCATCCTGGAGCTGGCATGACGCTTATTGTAGGGTTTCATCCTGGGGCTCGCATGGCGCGCATTATAGGGTTTCATCCTGAGGCTGGCATGACGCTTAGTGTAGGGTCTCATCCTGGGGCTGGAATGACGCTCATTATAGGGTTTCATCCTGGGGCTGGAATGACGCTCATTATAGGGTTTCATCCTGGGGCTGGCATGGCGCTCACTGTAGGGTTTCAACCTGGTGTTGGCTTGACGCTCATTGTGGGGTTTCATTCTGGGGCTGGCATGACGCTTATTGTAGGGTTGCATCCTGGAGCTGGCATGACGCTTATTGTAGGGTTTCATCCTGGGGCTGGCATGACGCTTAGTGTAGGGTTTCATCCTGGGGCTGGATGACGCTCATTATAGGGTTTCATCCTGGGGCGCGCATTATAGGGTTTCATTCTGAGGCTGGCATGACGCTTAGTGTAGGGTTTCATCCTGGGGCTGGAATGACGCTCATTATAGGTTTTCATCCTGGGGCTGGCATGGCGCTCACTGTAGGGTTTCAACCTGGTGTTGGCTTGACGCTCATTGTGGGGTTTCATCCCGGGGCTGATTTGACGCTCATTATAGGGTTTCAGCCTGGGGCTGGCATGGCGATCACTGTGGGGTTTCATCCTGGGGCTGGCATGGCGCTCACTGTAGGATTTCATCCTGGGGCTGGCATGATGCTCATTGTAGGGTTTCATCCTGGGGGCTGGCATGGCGCTCGTAGAGTTTCATCCTGGGGCTGGCATGGCGCGCATTATAGGGTTTCATCCTGGGGCTGGCATGGTGCGCATTATAGGGTTTCATCCTGGGGCTGGCATGGCGTGCATTGTAGGGTTTCATCCTGGGGCTGGCATGACTCTCATTGTAGGGTTTCATCCTGGGGCTGGCATAGTGCGCATTATATGGTTTCATCCTGGGACTGGCATGACGCTCACTGTGGGGTTTTAACCTGGGGCTGGCATGGCGCTCACTGTGAAGTTTCATCCTGGGGATGGCATGATGCTCATTATAGGGTTTCATCCTGGGGCTGGCATGACGCTTACTGTGGGGTTTCATCCTGGAGCTGCCATGATGCTCATTATAGTCTTTCATCCTGGGGCTGGCATGACGCTCGCTGTGGGCTTTCATCCTGGTGCTTGCATGATGCTCATTGTAGGGTTTTATCCTGGGGCTGGCATGCCGCTCATTGTAGGGTTTGCACATTATTAGCCTGCTAGGCATGAGTGCGTGGACTAGTTTTCAGAGGAGGTCTCATGTTGAGAAGAGCGCTTTCTTTATTCGCAAGCTCTAACTACAGCCAGATAAGTGCATGCCTGTTTATTTCTGCGGCAGCCAGGGAAATGTTAGGTGAGGTGAACACAGGGTTTTTTGACAGCTGTGGCTAAGTGAGATGTAAAAGCACGCACAAATGTGATAATGATCCAGCGCGTTACTAGCAACAAGCATTCATACACCGAATACTCACCTGGGTCCATTCAATTCAATGTTTACTTTATTCGATTTGAGACACAAATCATATAAGCATTTACATTAAAATACATCCCGAGATTATCCCACCCCAATATTTCATAATACAAAAAGGAAAGAATTGCTCCTAAACCATCAATTATTTCATATAATATCTAAAAATACTAACAGGTCATTTCTAAATATCATTAGCCACTCTCGTGGATCTTGATTTTAGGGTCATTCTTAAAAAATTTACCACACAAGACAAGGTTAAAACATCAGCGGAAAGTTTTAAAAAGAGCAGTGCCACGCGTGCCTGTCTAATCCCAGTAGTCTGTAATAAAGACTTCAAAAACCTTTTTCTAGGAAGGGCATAAAAAGAACAATTAACAAGCATTGGCATAGCCAATAGGTCTCGCCTTTGGGACCTTATAAGTGTTTAGCTGTGCAACATTTGATGTTGTTGACGAAAGGATATTGTGCTGCAGAAGTAAATACTTATAAGGTCATAAAGGGGAGATATATTGGATATGGTAATGATTGGTTTTTTTTAAGGACAAGAAGTGATTTGAGGCTGCGGCTGCCACTTAGTGTACCGTATTATACGTAGACGTAGCTATATTTGAGAGAGGTAGCGAGAGGTAGAGAGGTGTATAGAGGTAGAGAGAGAGCTAGACAGATGTAGAGATGTATAGAGAGGTGGACAGAGGTAGAGAGAGGTAGAGAGGTGGACAGAGGTAGAGAGGTAGAGAGGTGGACAGAGGTAGAGAGAGGTAGAGAGGTGGACAGAGGTAGAGAGGTGGACAGAGGTAGAGAGGTGGACAGAGGTAGAGAGGTGGACAGAGGTAGAGAGGTAGAGAGGTAGAGAGAGAGAGGTAGAGAGAGGTAGATGTAGAGGTAGAGAGGTAGAGGTAGAGAGTGGTAGAGAGAGAGGTAGAGAGAGGTAGAGAGAGAGAGAGGTAGAGAGAGAGGTAGAGGTAGAGAGGGAGGTAGAGGTAGAGGGAGAGGTAGAGAGAGGTAGAGAGAGAGGTAGAAGGAGATAGTAGAGAGAGAGGTAGAGAGAGAGAGGGAGAGAGAGAGGTAGAGAGAGAGAGAGGGAGAGAGAGAGGTAGAGAGGTAGAGATGGAGAAGAAGAAAGAGAGAGAGAGAGGGGGGGAGAGGTAGAGGGAGAGGTAGAGAGATAGGTAGAGAGAGAGGTAGAGAGAGAGAGGTAGAAGGAGATGGTAGAGTGGTAGTGAGGTAGAGAGAGAGGTAGAGAGAGAGTTAGAGAGGTGGAGAGAGGGAGAGGTAGAGAGAGGTAGAGAGTTAGAGGGGTAGAGGGAGAGGTAGAGTGGCAGTGAGGTAGAGAGAGAGAGGTAGAGAGAGAGGGGTAGAGAGAGAGAGAGAGAGAGAGAGAGAGAGAGGTAGAGAGAGAGAGGTAGAGAGAGGGAGAGGTAGAGAGAGAGGTAGAGAGAGACAGGTAGAGAGTTAGAGAGGTAGAAGGAGATGGTAGAGTGGTAGTGAGGTAGAGAGAGAGGTAGAGAGAGAGTCAGAGAGGTGGAGAGAGGGAGAGGTAGAGAGAGAGGTAGAGAGATAGAGGGGTAGAGAGAGAGGTAGAGAGAGAGGTAGAGAGAGAGAGAGAGGTAGAGAGAGAGGTAGAGAGGTGGAGAGAGGTAGAGGGAGAGAGGTAGAGAGAGAGAGGTAGAGAGAGAGAGAGGTAGAGAGAGATAGAGAGAGGTAGAGATAGAGAGAGGTAGAGAGAGAGAGAGGTAGAGAGAGAGAGAGGTAGAGAGGTAGAGAGAGAGAGGTAGAGAGAGAGAGGTAGAGAGTTAGAGAGGTAGAAGGAGATGGTAGAGTGGTAGTGAGGTAGAGAGAGAGGCAGAGAGGTAGAGAGAGGTAGAGAGAGAGAGGTAGAGAGAGAGGTGGAGAGAGAGAGGTGGAGAGAGAGGTGGAGAGAGAGAGGTGGAGAGAGGGAGAGGTAGAGAGAGAGAGGTAGAGAGAGCGGTGGAGAGAGGGAGAGGTAGAGAGAGGGAGAGGTAGAGAGAGAGAGGTAGAGAGAGAGAGGTGGAGAGAGGTAGAGAGAGAGAGAGGTAGAGAGAGAGAGAGGTAGAGAGATAGAGGGGTAGGGGTAGAGGTAGAGTGGCAGTGAGGTAGAGAGAGAGAGGTAGAGAGAGCGAGGTAGAGAGAGAGGTAGAGAGTTAGAGAGGTAGAAGGAGATGGTAGTGAGGTAGAGAGAGGTAGAGAGAGAGAGGTAGAGAGAGAGAGGTAGAGAGAGGGAGGGAGAGAGGGAGAGAGAGAGAGAGAGGGAGGTAGAGAGAGAGGTAGAGAGGGAGAGAGAGAGGTAGAAGGAGATGGTAGAGTGGTAGTGAGGTAGAGAGAGAGGCAGAGAGGTAGAGGGTGGTGGGCACGGAACTCGTTTTGGGCGACCAGTGCTTGTTTTCCATAATCAGATTTCGACCCATTGCAGGCGAGAGAGAGAGAAAGTTAGACAAGAAGGGCTGAGCGAGAAGGGAGGGGGGAATGCCAGCAGCAGAGGCAGGCGAGAGAGAGAGAAAGTTAGACAAGAAGGGCTGGGCGAGAAGGGAGGGGGGAATGCCAGCAGCAGAGGCGCTTGATCAAAGCTCACGAAAAGGGAGGGGGAGAAGGGAGGAGGGAGTGCGAGCAGCAGCTGTGCACGTGCAAGCAGGCTGGCAAATGGTGTGCGATGTGCGCGCACCATGACGAGAGAGGAAAGCCATATGGCGCCTCTGCTCGTCATTGTGCGCGTACTCGCACGCTCTAGGTCAGCCCAAAAAAAAGTGGTCGCATTTCTAAATGCCCACTTACAAAATGTCTCGCCCAGACCAGCGCAAGCGCTGGCTTCAGGGCGAGACCTAAAAAGGAAGTGGAGGGTATCCTGCGGAGACGCATTGTCGCAGCCGCAGGGCCCTCTTTCTCCTAGCTTTACGCTAAAACCTGCGGGGACCGCCAAAATATGGTGAATAAAATTAAATCTAAAACGTGTAATTAAAAGTCTATCATGGGCACTTGTCATAATGGTTAAATATGGTTCTATCCTCGAGGAGGTTTTAATTAAAACATATTCTCTCACTGTCGGTTTTACCAATTCATTGCCCTCACGTTGTGCCATACTAAACTGAAAAACAACTCTTTAACAGCTGCCTTGTCCCTCTGTCTTATATTATCTGGCTCATCGAACAGTGCCTGCCGTCCCATTTTTTGTAGGCAATCCCGCACATATTTTAACCATGGGATCTTCATTGCGTTGGCCAAAGACAAGCAATCCTGAACAACAAGCCTTGTCAGGCCTATCTCTTCGTTTAACCAGACCTTCAACCAGTGAATTATAGGTCTGACAGCCACTGAGTCTGAAATATAACTAGCTCCCAGTTCTTCATGGGCAATAAATGCCGGGGTGCTGTATGGGACCCTTAACAGACGCCTCATATATTTGTTTTCTTCTGTTTGTAGGTTGTTAGTTTTCACAAAACCCCAGACCTCACTACCATACAGCACCTTGGCACAGCAGATTGAGTTGTACAATTTTAAAATCACATCCGGAGTCCACAACCCAAGTCTGCTTGCAAAATTCGCAATTGAACCTGTGGATCTAATTAAAGACAGAGATTTCTCTTCTAATAAGTGTTTAAAATTAAGCTTCCCATCAAATAATATGCCTAAATAAGCAAAAGCTGGGACTTTACCTAAAACATGCGATCCTATGGTATATTTGTATGATTTAACTGGCGTTTCCCCCAACTCCATTACATATGATTTGGTGAGATTGGGGAACATCTCAAGTTTTTCCATGAACTCTACAAAACCGTTAATTAAAAGTTGTAGGCCATGAGGGGTGCGGGCCAAAAGCACCGCATCATCTGCGTATAATAAAACCGGAACAGTTCTATCCCCTATTCGTGGTAAGTCTGTCCTAATGTCCCGCAGTGCCGCATCCAGGCCATTGATATATAAAGTAAATAAAAAAGGTGCCAGAATGCATCCCTGCCTGACACCGCTTGAACATCTAAAATGATCTGTGACTTTTCCCTCCTGGGTATACCTTACTGCAGCCGTGGTGTAGTTATGCAATGATTGAAGTATGTTTATTAGTTCTGGGTCCACCCCCTGGTTTGCCATTACTAGCCACAGCTTGTTCCGGTTCACACGGTCAAAGGCCGCTGATAGGTCCATAAAAGCCAGATAAAAAGCCCCCCCTTTTACCAGCGTATATTTAGCGGAAATAAGATAGAGATTAAGACACTGGTCCACAGTTGATTTCCCTGGGCGGAATCCGTATTGAACATCAGTAATTATGTTGGCAGACTCGGCCCACTCCATTAGTCTATTCAAAATTACCCGCCCCAGGACCTTGGCTGAAACATCTATCAGAGATATTGGTCGGTAACAGTGCGGGCTATCCCTGTTACTCTTCTTGAAGATCGGTACTATAATTGCTGAGGACCAAGAATAGGCATTGAGACACTTATTGCTGCATTTAGGACCCTTGTTAATAAGGGTGCCCAGACCTGTAGGTTGGATCTAAAGAGGTCGGGCGGGATCCCGTCTGGGCCTGGAGCCTTATTTCTCGTCAACCCTTCAATACCGATAGTATCTTCCTCCAACGAGAAAATAACAGAGGTAGATCTTCTAGATATAGGTAACAACTGCGCATCTGCCTGGCTGGACGAGTGATTATATAGACCCTGAAAGTACTGCTGCCATTGTTCAGGGAGTATATTACCGCTTAGCCCAGGTTTGTTTGGGTCCGAGAAGCAGGGACTATTTATAACCCTCCAAAACCGTTCTGAATCCTTCTGCTCCGCTGCTTCAAGGAGCTCCTCCCAAGCTGTCCGCTGTAGTTGACCTCTACGTTGTTTTAACACTAACTTATAGCTTGCGCGACACGCCACCACCCTCTCTCTATCCCTGGGAGACTGCTTAAGAGCATCCTTCAATTTCCTAAGGGTGAGCGAACATTGGTGATTGAACCATCTTGGGGAATCCCCCTGTGCCCACGTGACTGTGTTTTCAGCAACTTGGTGACAATGGCGGCAATATTTGTAAAAGCCTCAATAAGATCAGCCCCTTCAACCTCTAGATCCAGGCAATTCATAATATCTTTAGCGCCTTTGCCAAATAAAGCCACATTGAACGCTGCTTCATCTATCTGGGCCCATCTTAATCGCCTGCCTTGGTCAACCGTGGATAATAGTTGATCCTCTGTCTGTCTGACCACACCCTGGATGTATACATCAACTACTAGAATTAGCGGGTTGTGGTCACTAAATGCACTGTGTAAAATATAAAATTTGCTGACGGATCTTTTCATTGCCTGTGAAATCAGAATATAATCAATAACTGAATGGCAGCCTCTTCCCTTAAAAGTAGGGGCCAACAGGGAGCCTTCAGTGGTATCAGCCATGTCCAACGTATGTGATAACCCATGTGTGTGTAAGAGACACGTCAACTCCCTTCCCATCCGGGTGTGTTCCATGTGCATACCATCACTTAATGCACAAGAAGACCAATCGCCATAAGCCACCCTTAGGTCCGGACATAGATGACAATTAAAATCGCCTGCTACGATCGTGTGCATTGCACCCTGCCCACTCCTAGTGAGACGATCCAGCCAAGCATCTAATTCATATAAACTATTTGAAC
This sequence comes from Calotriton arnoldi, assembly GCA_963921515.1. Taxonomy (NCBI): domain Eukaryota; kingdom Metazoa; phylum Chordata; class Amphibia; order Caudata; family Salamandridae; genus Calotriton; species Calotriton arnoldi. Next base: position 2,261,311 of record CAWUFW010001169.1, read on the forward strand.
CCTGTGGTGTGCATTGTATGGCGTTATAAAAGTTCAAAATGGTTACCCTGCATCCCTTAGCTATGAGTCTAACCCCTTGTACATTATGTGAGTCACAGGCCAGATCCTTCCACCTTCCCTGGAGTTTCAGATCCACAAGCACGATCAGGCCCCCCTTTGCTCTTCCGGCTCGGAGTTTAATTGCCAGGCAAAAGAAGGTTTTATATCCCTCTATAAAACACGTATCCTCCGTCGCCCAAGTTTCTTGGAGACAGATTATATTATATTGCCTTACCAAGGAGAGCCAATGCGCATCCTCCAGTTTACTTGCTACACCAGCTATATTCCAGGATATAATTTTTAAAGAGCCTTCATTCTTACTCCTATCAGTGTTGGGCACCCCGCTAGTATCCCCGGAGTCAACTAAACTGCCCTCTCTGATCTCCCTTCTCTCCTCACTGATGGTTAATTCCCTACACTCCAATGATGGGACTGTCACCAACCCGCCGGCCTGCACAAGCTTCCTTTTCTGAGCGACCACGGGCTCCAACAAGCTCAAGGTCCCCCGCCCCGATCCTACATTCAGGCAGTCAATCATTTTCGTTCAAATCACCCAGCGGGGCAAAAACATTACTTAGATGAACTGGTCTGCCCCTACCCCCACTGGTGTTATATTGGTCCTGGTTCTCCCCAGCCTGATTAACCATACCTCTTGTCCCTGGTCTATAAAAAAAGCCCAGAGGCAAGGGTTTTATACCAGTCTCCAAATCAAATACATTTTCTGCATGGGAAAGGATTGAGTGTGCCAACCATGGATATCTAAAAGTGACAATCACACAGTCTCCAAAAAAGGATTTACTTGTACTGCCTATCCAGGTCACCCTTCTAGCCATCAAAATATGCCGAAGATCACGAATGTCGAATCTCACAAATTTAGAGAACCAGTGTGCTGCCTTATTAATTAATTGTATAGTGGACTCCTCGTGCGTGATTGTTTGGGCAGGTACACCTACAAGGACAACCGTGTAGGGACAACAGGCTGGAGGAAGATTAATTATTGGCAAATCGTCTCTCTGAGGCAGAGCAACTCTACTCAATGGGTGTTGGCTTGACAGTAATCCTTTGTCACTGATATCCCTCGGGCAGGCTGCTACCCCATCTATACCACCCTCAATTACCCTGCTACCCTTCCCATTCATGTCCCTGCCGCTTCCCTCCCGCGTGTTACGAATTACTGTGTTACCATGACTATTAATTGTCTGACCCCCCCCCGCCTTGAGCATGATGTTCATTTGCAGGCTCTCCTAGGAACGCAACATGTGCCTCTGTCGGCACATTGACCTCTGGTAAAGAATTACCCCCTCCCCCATCTGCCTGCATGCCTCTTAAATGTTCCGCCTGTGCTGGCCGAGATATCTGCATTGGCATCTCTTGACCATGCATGCACCACCCTCTTTCCTGTGGTGGTTTGATATGAATACTACACACTTTCTCCAGCCCTAACAATTTCTCCTCTAAGCTATTTAACTTGCTTAGTATGGGCTCGAGTAGGACAGAGAACAATGTCTCAAATCTTTTCCAGGGATCATTATCGCAATCCTCCATGTTTAATATCAGGCGGCTCTGTTGGGTTGGAGCTACTCCCTGACATGCCAGAGGTCCCTGTAGTGCGTTACTATTATCCTGAGTACTTGACTTAGATTGTAACTTCTTGGACCTGGGCCTGGGCTTCTGTTTCTGTTTTTGTTTTAGCAGTGCTCCACCCCTATGATGTTTCGACGAGGGTTCTATATTAGTTGTTAGCATCTCAGTTAGCCCAGTCCTTTGGCACCCTTTAGATCTAGTAATTCTAGTGCCGACCTCATCATCACTTCCGTCACCTACGCTCTGAACATCAGACACAATCAGCGAAACAGGGACGGGGTCAGAGTCTGGGCGAGAGTGCAAATCCCCACTACCCCTAGTCCCTGGGTCAGGAACTCCTATCCGAGCACCCAGACCATCAAACCCCCTATTTGACGAAATTGTCGGCCTTAACAGGCCCCCATCAACACACAGTAGGCTCCTCTCACCCCCCCCTCCAAAATGTTACCCACATTTACTAGTGATTGCGGGGCGGGTGCCGTGGCTCCTGTAGGCGAGATCGCACCACTAATGCCCCCTAATGAGGATCTTTTACAGGCGGTCATCGAGTCCAAAGAAAGTCTCTTCTCGGTAAGCTGTATTTCGTGAGTCAATAATGATTCCGCCCGTGTTAGAAAGGCGTCCAGAGTCCCCGTTAAATCCCCCCCCCCTTTCTCGGCATTCTCTTCGCCATGCCCCCAAATGACTGTATTCCAAAGGCGTAGTGTTCAGGGGGGTGGCCGAGCCCGGCCTCCTCCGGGCTCTGACGGGCGCGGATGAGCCCGCCCTTGGCCCGGGCTTTGCCCGGGCACAGCCCGGCGCCCCCCCGCGCGCGTCCCGCGCTGCGGGTAGCCGGGCGCCCTTTTACGCGCCTCCTGGCGCCGACAGGGGCGTCCCGCCGCTCGTAGGGCCGCAAAGCTGCTGGGATTTGTAGTCCCACTGACCTAGAAGGTCGCGTTGGCCGTTCCCGTCACAGCAAATATCACTGGAGCAGTTCCCCTCACAGCAAGGGCAGAAACAGGGCAGCAAGTCAACAAAGGGCTGGAAAAGCGTCCCGCGCTGCGGGTAGCCGGGCGCCCTTTTACGCGCCTCCTGGCGCCGACAGGGGCATCCTGCCGCTCGTAGGGCCGCAAAGCTGCTGGGATTTGTAGTCCCACTGACTTAGAAGGTCGCGTTGGCCGTTCCCGTCACGGCAAATATCACTGGAGCAGTTCCCCTTACAGCAAGGGCAGAAACAGGGCAGCAAGTCAACAAAGGGCTGGAAAAGCGTCCATTCATTCATACTACGCTAGCAATTTCCGCTGGTGTGTCAGTTGTACTCTTTATCAATATCCCTGCTACCAATTACTTTTCTGATTGAAGAGTAATGACTTACCAATGGACCCTTTGATAATTGGAAAGTTTAAAATGAGTGACATTCATTACAATTCATAACTCTGAAATAATCACTGAGTCAGGAAGTTTTAAAAATGTTTATCTAAAGATTTAGCAGAGTAAATTACAAAACCACATAATACTTAATCGTATATCAAGGATGAAGTAATACTAAATAATCACTTATTAATCAATGACGGTCCTCAGAGAGAAGAGGATAGAGACAGCAGTACAGCTAAAGATTTTGCTTATAGTTACCTAAGAGTGTGAGAACCAAACCCCTTGGCCAAGGAGTTGGAAAAGGGTCCCAGAAAGGATGAAGATCACGACCTCCGGACCAGGTTCAAACGGGACAGGTGATCTCTCTATCAACGACGCCTGCGTCGTTCCCCTCTCTGTCACTTCGCTCCTCCTCGATATCTTCCGTGTCTTCCTTCTAATGGAATCCGCAGCTTCCACCTCAGGACCTCTCTGGACAGCGATTCAGCCTGCTCGGTTCTGCAATAGCATAGGTTCTCTGCTACCGCATCTGTTCATCTGTTCTCTCAGCTCCTGAGCTTGTGCGTCCTAATGCTAACTAATTAGCTAATTCTATATCTATTATACCCTTCTATACCCAGGACCTCCCATTAATGTTTCAAATTTATGGGCCCACTACTTCTGATTGGACGGGGACAGGGGGTTGATCCTCACACCATGTCAATTTAGTTCAACTTCTTTAAGCCCATTGTTATTAAATACCGCCCCTCACAATTAATACATTTGCTTTATTTCCCACCCGTCTCACGACAAAGTTTGATACACATCATATACAAAATGTTGCATTTTGCAAGAACATCGCGGATGTAGTGGAGTTGGCCACCAGGTCACGGCCTTGGATGACGTCCAAGTTGACTTCATCGCTGTGCCTTGTTTTTCAGGGCGCATGCGTACTTCTTTTTGGCTTCAAGCTGCCCTTCCGTTAACCCAGGCCCCATTTTACGAACTAATAAAAAGTCAAAGAAGAAAACATTAAAATCACAAATAAATGTCTTCACTGTATACCCCCTATTTCTACTCTATTCCCATTTAATTATAAATCTATCCCGCATTAATAGCGTTAAAATACCACAGTGTTAATTGCAGCAAATGCGCAAGCTTTAGCACGTGAGAACATTAAGCAGCCATTTTAACTCACACTGCGCAGAAGCAAAGTTTTCCCTCCAAGCAAAGAAAGACGTCATACCACGTGATATGGTTGACACATGCGCAATGAAATTCCCGCGCTTTAGCAGCTTTAGCAGCCATTTTGGATTAGACAAGCATTACTTATTAGCTAAACACATAGGCAAGCTTCACTTGGATACTATGTTCGTGTATGCATTTATTAGTAAAGACATTACAAAGTTTAATTAATACTGTGAGAGGATTGCTTACGAGCAAGTCTCATTCTGAGTTCTTGCTCCATCAATCCCCTCTCTGATGGCGTTTCTGAGCCATCAAAAAATTACCCACAACCAGATGCCAACTTTTAGCATAAAATTGTCTCAGCTTCACCTTTACACTTTCTATTTTTATCGTCTCCTTTCAGTTTCTTGTATAATTCACTTTTCAGATCTTCTAATTCAATTTCATCAAACTTTCGTTTCTTTCCTTTTCCTGTCACTCTATACGTCTCATTCTTTCTACAACATTTGCACCATATCATTATTGACAATACTATTATTGCTATCCCTACTAAGGGTACTAATATTTGACCTAAAAGTCCTTTTCCTACATTAGCAAACCAGGTACCAATTGACGTAATGCTATTTGTCAATCTTTCCCATACACTATCAACTTCCAGTGGTTTTAATTCGTTCTCAAGTTTCGTTATATTCTTTATATACGTTCCAATTTCTGCACTTTTGTCAGGAATATACGTGCAACAATGTTTAGTTTTCAACAATTTACAGACTCCGCCCTCTTTTGCTAATATTCTATCAAGAGCAAGTCGATTTTGCATAACCATTGATCTAATCGCAACCATCTCCGCATTAATCATTAGAAACCCTCCAGCAGTATCCGTTGATAAACGATCAACCACTGTAGATAATTTACATATTTTCCTTGAGTTCAAAATGATTCCCACTGAAGGTATCAATGCAGCAAATATATCACCTACAATTTCAGAAAAACTAGCTCTTTTACTACGTGTTAATTCACTACTATTTTCATTGCTCCCAGTGTTTCTTTTTACGTGGTATATTTTTGGAAAAACTATTCCAAAATAACAACTTCCATACCACCGTGCAGGAAGCTTAAAGTAAGCCTTATTCCCACACACATAATAAATTCCAGGAAAAACTGAATCTGTTCCTCCTTTTAGTCCCCAACCTCCAAGAATTAAGTAATTATGTTCAGATTCACTGGTACCGATGAAAATATTGTTATAATCAGTCTTTAACCTATGCAGACAAATTTTCCCTGTCTTTACAAAATCCAGAGCCATAGCAGCTTGAGCCTTGTCAGGTGTGTAAATACCCTCTTTCTCAGCCCAAGATGGCAGATGAGCCTTATGATCTGATGCTTTCTTTTGGAAATCTTGTCTTCTATTTTCTACTAAGTTCAAAAATATCTTTTCTTCTTCATGTAACGAAAATGTTAAATTGTGTTATATCCTGACTTCATGGTTATGCATGCCCTGCCGGTAGAATCCTACAGTGATGACATGGTTTGGAATGTTGTCAGTCAAATGAGTCACAGTTGACTGGGCTGAGCTGCCTGCTGGCTGCTCCTGGTGGGGTCTTGTTCTAGTCTTGATCTGGTCTACTTATGGTCTCCCTGTGATCTTGTACCATCTTGTAATAAACCTCTTTGAATCACCTGAACTGAGTGGACTTGATCACTACAGAATTTTGGCGACGATCTTCTAAAGAACCTGCTACTACCACCTCTTCAGGACCTCAAGCAACTTCAAAAACACAGGACCTACTGCAACTCAAGTGAAGCTAGTCAACTGCCATCCTGACCCCACCAGTGACCTCCCATCGGTCGCCCACAGCAGTCTTGCCAGTTGTTCCTGTGAGGGTAAGGCTGCCAATCTCTGCGCCTGCAAACCTCTGCGCCTGCCAACCTCTGCACCTGCCAACCTCTGCGACTGCCAACGCCTGCGTCTTGTGCTGTGCCTTCAGTGAGGGTAAGCCGATTCTATGCTGTCTGGAAGAAGTGTGTTTCTGCCTCAAAGCTACGTAACCTGCCATTTATCATCGTCTGCACGCTGGGGAGGAAGAGTGCTGCTTGCTCACTACTACCCCTGTTTGTGCGATGCTTTGTGCCTGATATACGGTGTTCCTTGTCACTCATTGACATTTTCACTGTCTTGGCAAGAAGTGTGGTATCTACTGGTCTCCTGGAAACCTCTGCCATTTAACTGTCTTCTCAGCTTCAAGTTTTACTCAGCCAGAGAAAGGAGCTTCTGCCAGAACGTCTTTTGTGTATGCTGCGACATCTTTTCTGACCCGGTATGTTTGGTGTATCAGAGACTGTTTTTCCATGTTTACCAGTGTGTGGGGCATTTTATTTCATTGTTTTGGGAGCCGGTAGGTGTTACAGCTGCACCATGGCAGTTGAACTGCTTACATTCAAATCTCTCAAGCCTCTCCACCGCGCGCACACTCAACACGCGCAGCTTCACCTTACTTACCATGCCTCCGTGATGTCTTGGGATGCCTCCGTGGTGTCTTCTGTGACGTCTGCTTTTCCTGGCTGCTCTGGACGTTTTGGTGCATGTTTATGCCTCCAGCCATCCGGCACGACGTCAGTATGCGTGCCGCCATCTTTTGTTTGGAGCTGCACCGTCAGTTCCTTCTATGTGGTTTTCCAACGTTTTCCAACCACGTTTTCAATAAAGTTTTACTGCCATTTAAGGGTGTTGTGAAGGTAGCGGTTGGAAAAAAAAAACGGATGGAGTCTGGAGACATCGCATCGAGGTCAGGGAAGGTAGCGGTAAAAACCTGATGGAGTCTGGAGACATTCCATCGAGGTCAGAGAACACTGAAGTCACATCGCATCAAGGTTGGGGGACACTGGTTAGTTGTCTTTCTACTAGGAGTTCTTCTCTGATCCTCAGTGAAAAGCTAAAGTCTAACGTTGGAAAAGCTTCAAATTTTCAATATACTGTGCTTGTTTCAAGTAGCATTGTGTTTTGCTCTATTGCGGCGTGATAAAGTTTAAAACTGTGAGACTGGTCAGAGCTACACTGCCATCTACTGCCAAGTTGAAATAAGACAAGTTGCTGTTTTCCAAGGAGTCTTTTCCACACCACGTATTTTTCTGCTTCTGTATATGAAGTGTCTATTTTCGTTTCTTGGCTTGTTTGCATTTTGTTCCCTTAGGCAAGGGCATTTGTTTGCTTGGGAAGCTCGGGTGAGTAGTCGCTCACCGGCGTGTGTCACAGGTCTATGTCATTACATTTCTGCTTCTTTTACAAATGTTTTACCATTTGTGTACTGTTATTTTTGCATGCTTCTTGTTTCCCCTACACTGGGATTGCAATGGGTCAGTAGTCCCATTTGCCAGCAGTGGGTTTAAGTCCCATCTGCGCATTGTACATTTGTACACATTTCACATTTGCACTATTCTGTTTCCCTCTCACAGAGGATCCATGCAAAGGTTACAGTCCTATTGCATTAGTGCGGGTTGCTACCCATACGCTTTCAAATGCAACAATGTTTTCGCAGTAGAAACCTGACTTATGCAAGCTAAGTGTCTTTTCAATATGTAACAGTGTCTCTTTATTTCAAATTTTATGCATACTGTAATGTCACTTTGGATGCATTATCTTAGTACCCTTGCCCTTTGTTTTTTTTTTACTGTGTTGTTTCAAGGCAATTATGCATAGGTTCCAGTCCTCTTGCATCTTTTATGCATCTCTTTCTTTAGAGATTTGTCATGGGTCCCTACCCATTGGTTCGGGTTCCTACCCACATTTAAGTCTCGGGTCCCTACCCATGTGTTCGGGTTTCTACCCACATTTTAGTCACGGGTTCCTACCCGAAAAGCTAACATTTATGTTGCTTTAGTGCACAGTGTGGTATATTCACACTATTTGTCCTACATAGGGTGTGCACAACTCTGTTCTACCTCCCTCCTGGGAGCTATGCAAGGGTGTAGCCCCTTTGCATTATGTATATGGGTTCCCACCCATACACAGTTTTTTTTGGGAATTTGTCATGAGTACCTACTCATATGTGCTGTATTAACACAGTTACATTACTACAGTGCACGGTATGGTTTTTCCACACAAATTTGGTCCTTACACTGAGATGTGTATGGGGAGCATTACCAGTTTTGTGCACAACGCATCTCTATCCCAAGAGATTAGTCATGGGTTCTCACCCATGCATTCGAGTTTACATATTTAGCTTACGTTTTTACCCTATTTGAGTGCATTTCATGCTTTTATTGCTAAGTATGTTCCGTTTAAATTGTATTTTTTTTTATTGCTATATTTGCACAGTTATCTTTGCATTACATTTTTGTCATTGTGTAACGATAATGGTGTTTAGATGAAGAATCACCCTTATTTTTCTTCATCTTCCTTGTTTCTTTCTTCTTTTCTGTTTTCCTTCTGAGGTTTTCTTCTTGTGTCTCTTGTGGATTCTGGGCTTTACTCTGCTTTTCTGTCGTGTTTCCTTCCTCTGCGTTCGTCGCAGCCTATAGCCCTGTGTTCTGTTAGTTTTCCTTTTTCAGCCTCCATTCATTCCTGTTCTGGCCAGTGGGTGTGCTTTGGGGCAGTCTTTTGTGCTTTCTTTTATCCTTTCCTCTGACGTTGTTGTTTTTTTTTTCCTTCTTTTCTGTTGTGTAAGAAGGGAGGATGGTTTCTATGTTTGTTTTCCTTTCTTCTCTGTTACTTGATGTTGCTCTTCTTTAGATTGTTTTGCGGTTCTGTTTCCTCTTTGTTTTCTCTTTCTGGTTTCTTCTCTCTTTTTCTCTCATTGTTGTTCTTTTGTTCATTTGGGAGAAAGGGGATATGTTATATCCTGACTTCATGGTTATGCATGCCCTGCCTGTAGAATCCTACAGTGATGACATGGTTTGGAATGTTGTCAGTCAAATGAGTCACAGTTGACTGGGCTGAGCTGCCTGCTGGCTGCTCCTGGAGGGGTCTTGTTCTAGTCTTGATCTGGTCTACTTATGGTCTCCCTGTGATCTTGTACCATCTTGTAATAAACCTCTTTGAATCACCTGAACTGAGTGGACTTGATCACTACAAATTGCTTCTATGTGCATGTGTTATATCTATCGATTTTCATCGTTAGGAAAAATTCTCCCATAAATTGTGCATCTTGACTACTAAGCACTGGGTTCATATTCTTTCGAATCGGAACCTCAGAAAATATCACATCTATATCTGAATAATAATACTGAAGTCTGCCTGTTTTATACAATAAACTAGTTAATACACTACATGATATGCCATACGTTAAAGGCAAATGATGATATGTTAACCATTCTGCTACTGATTCAGGTAACTTCATACAGACATAACAAGCACTAACTTCCATTGTATCTACATACTGAAACAATAATTTAGTGAAAACATTTAAACTAGTATCGTTATCTGTTACCACATGATGAAACTCTGGTTCATCTTCTGCTTCTAATTTTACTCTATCACTTTTCAAGTTATCTATCCTTCCCTTAGTATCATTGTTAATCTTTTTATCCATTATCATAAGGTAAGGAATTGCTACGATCACAACTAACCACACTACAAGCACCACTACCAGACTACATATGCATATAGCACAGCATCTTTTACAACATTTCCGTTTTCGTCTCCCAGAAACTCTGTCGTCAGGCATTTTGACAAAGGAGATTTCTCTTCTTTTCTTTTTCTTTCAAGTCTTTTACGTTATCAAGGTGGCTTTATTTCTTTCTCATAAGTCAGTTCCGCACTTGTTCCTTCGTCGCCACTTTCACTTGACTCTGAACTCTCGTAGTCTTCAAGGATTATATAAGTCCAATCAGGACCTTTAAACTTATTGTTCACAAGTCTCAATCTTTTGCTTTTTCGTTTTTCAGTTCCACTTGTTTGTCCAGTTAGGCTTGTTACTTCATTTACTTGTTCCGGATCTTCACTTCTTGTTTCTATATGGTATTTTACTCTTTTAATGACACTAGGCCAATGATCACCTTTTCTGGCTTTCTTTGTTTGCACTGTCTCTTCACTTCTTATTTCTTCTTCATAAGTTCTCTTATTTTCAGGTTGTGGCACAGTTTGTTTTTCTTCGTTCTCAGTTTCTTCTTCTATTTGTTCTTTTTCAGGTCTTATTGGTTTTTGTTCAGTTGCTCCAATGTGAGTTTCTACTAACTGACCCTGTTCAGGATTTATGTCTTCATGTTTGAGGTTTTCGTGTTTTTCTTCTTCCTGAACGTATTTTTCTAGTTCTAACTGGTTCTGATCAGGGCTTATTGCACTTTGTACTTCTGCAGCCTGACCGCGTTCTTCTAAGCCTGTCTGTCCCTGCTCAAATTCTGTTGTTTCGTTGTTTATTTGAGCCCAATTTCCTCTCCCTATCTGGTCCTGCTCAGGTTCTCTTATCGTTTCATTTTCCTCTTCCTGAGCTGCTTCTTCTTCACCTATCTGGTCCTCCCTAATTTCTTCTAATTTTGATCAGCTTCTTGTTCTGTTGTAAACTTCTGGTATATCAACCACTGGTATCCAGTCCTGACTTCTGCTCAGTTGTTCTTCTTCAGCTTCTCTCGAATCTCTCACCTGGGATTCTTCAGCTGGCCAACCTTCAGCTTCCTCAGTTATTGATGCTGAATGAGGATTTTGTCCTTCAGGATCTGGCACCCTTTTGGTGTGGCTTACATGAATCCAATTAGGCAATCCTGCACATTTCACTGCTGTGTTCGTAACTAGTATAACCTGACAAGGTTCACCCCACCTGGGTGATAAACGTTTCTCTGGTGTGATGCTTCACAACCACCCAGTCTCCAGGGTTCAGATCATGCTCTTGTTCAGGCTGCCTGGAATCTGCGTCTTCTCCAACCTGGTGAGAGACAGAACGCACTAGGTCAGCCAATCCTTTGCAATAATCTAGAACCATATCATCAGTTATGTTCAGCAGTTTATTTGTAGGTACATGTGCTTGTCTCATTGCTCTTCCCATGATTATTTCATGGGGACTCAATCCAGTATTTCTATCAGGAATGCTTCTGAGTCCCATTAAAACAAGAGGCAATGCATCTGGCCAGTCTAGCGATGTTGATGCACACATCTTTGACAGTCTTGATTTTATTGTGCCATTCATTTGTTCAACCACTCCAGAAGCCTCTGGGCGGTACGCACAGTGCAATTTCTGTTCAATTTGGAATGCTTCACAGATTATTCCAATCACATCGTTATTAAAGTGACTTCCTCTATCTGATTCCAAAGTTACTGGGAAACCGAACCTAGGAATGAGTTCTCGTAGCAACAGCTTTGCGACTGTAATACTGTCATTCCTTCTGGTAGGGTAAGCCTCCATCCACCTTGAAAACAGACACACTATGACAAGTACATATTTCAGTCCTTTACATGGTGGTAACTGTATAAAATCTAGCTGCAATCTCACAAAAGGACCTTCAGCTTTTCCAATCTTTCCCAAGCCAATTACTGTTCTCCTTCCCGGATTATTCATTTGGCAAGTCAAACACCTTTGGCAAAGACTCTCTGCTGCAGCCCTAAACTTTGGATTATACCAACTTTGTCTGAAAAGTCTAATCATGGCATCTCTCCCTACATGTGTGTCTCCATGATACATTCTGGCCATTTGTGAAATCAGACAGTCGGGCATGACTGGTCTGCCGTCTGTGTATACCCATACATCATCATCTGTTCTTCGGGTACATCCTATTTTAATCCAAACATCTTTCACTCTCCTCAGCGTCATCTTGCAATCTTTTCACATCATTCCATGTTTCAGGAGGTGCACATAGCATAAGTTGGCAGCTGATTCCCATCCTTTCAACCTTTTTATTTATTTACAACCTGTTTTTGACACAGTGTTGAGCCACCAGATCTGCGTATCTGTTACCGACTACCACCCAGTCATCTCCTGACTGGTGTGCGGCACATTTCACCACTGCCAATTCTTTTGGTGATTGTATTGCTTCCAATAATTCTTTTACAAACTGTCCATTTTTGATTGGGGATCCTGAAGAAGTCATGAAATCCCTCTGCATCCACAGTTGGCCAAAATCATGCACAACCCTGTACCCATATTGACTGTCCGTAAATATGGTTACTCTTAAATTTTTCCCAATTTTGGAAGCTTTGATTAGAGCAATTAATTCAGCTACTTGTGCAGACTTGACTCCTGGTAAATAGGATGCTTCGACTATTCCAGTTAGTTCACACACAGCATAGGCTGCACTCAGTTTACCATCCTCATGCCTTAGGCATGAGCCGTCCACAAACAGCTCCCTATCTGGATCTTTTAGGGGCGTCTCCTGTATGTCAGGTCTCGGTTTTGTACATAATTCTGTGACTTTTAGACAATCATGTTCTGGATCGTCCTTAACTTCTTCAAAAATTGGATCTGGCAATAATGTGGAGGGATTCTCAATAGTGCACCTAACTATGGTCACATTTTCAGCACCAAGAATAATTCATTCATACCTTGTCATCCGACTAGGTGTGAGATGCTGAGTTCGAGTTCTTGTCAACAAGATCACAACTGCATGTGGGACAAATACTGTTACAGGATATCCCATTACTATTGACTCACTTTGTTCAATGCTCATACAGGTAGCAGCAACTGCTTTCAAACAGCCTGGCAATGCTGCCGCCACTGGGTCCAATGTAGCAGAAAAATATGCTATAGGACGCCTGTCTATTCCATGTCTTTGAGTTAATACTGAAAGTGCACAATTTTCTCTTTCATAGCAAAATAGTGCGAATTCTCTTGTATAGTCAGGCATGCCCAAGGCAGGTGCCTCACACAATGCATTTCTTAATTTTACAAATGCACCAGCACTTTCATCATCCCATTCAACTGGATCTTTGGCTTTCTTTTTGGTTAACTGAATTAAAGGCTTTGCTAGTAGTGAAAACCCTATAATCCATTGTCGACAGTATCCTACTATCCCAAGAAACATTCTCACTTCTCTTTGTGTTTCTGGCATTTTCATTTTCTTGATTATTTTTATTCTGTCAGGTTATTCTTCTTGTTCCTTTTTCAATTTGGTGTCCCAAATATTTAACTGCTGTTGTACAAAACTGCAGCTTTTCAGGTGACACTTTGTGTCCTTCCTCAGCCAAATGGTTGAGTAATGCAATTGAATCTTCAACACAATCATCATGAGTGTTGGATGCTACTAGTAAATCATCAATATACTGCACCAGGACTGAACTCCTGGGCAGCACTAATTTCTCCAGACACCTTTTCAGTATTTGATTAAAAATGGAGGGACTTTCTGTGTATCCTTGAGGAACACGATTCCATACGTAGACATGATTTTCAAATTTAAACGAAAAGAGATATTGGCTATCTGGGTGCAATGGTATTGAAAAGAATGCTTGGCATAGATCAATCACAGTAAACCATTCTGCACTCCAGGGTATCTGGTATAGGATTACTGCAGGATTTGGTACTATAGGACAACAAGGTACCACAATTTTATTAATTTTTCGCAAATCCTGGACAATCCTATACTTTCCACTAGGCTTTTTCAAACCCATGATTGGTGAATTACAAGGGCTACTCATAACTTCTTTTAATATGCCTTGTTTTACCATTCTGTTAATTTCCTCAACAACTCCTGCCTTTACTTCTGCACTCATTTTGTACTGTCTAGTATTTGGGAAAATTGCACCTTCCTTTACAGTGATTTTTACTGGGTCTATTTTGACCATAAGTCCTACTTCTTTCCCAGTGAAATCCCATACCTTATTTACTGTAGTTCTTAGTTCTTCTGGTAATTCGTTTTTCGTTATCAAAGAGAACATCTCATCTATTTCTGTACCTTGCTTGGCTATCATGAACTTATAAACATGATCTTCGTCTGGGGTCTGTATTGCAACACCATCCGGTGTGCAGAAAATAGTGCAATTCATTTTGCACAGTAAGTCTCTACCCAATAAGTTTACTGGACTAGAATCACACACTACAAATTGATGCATTTCTCGGAAGTTTCCTATTTTTACTTCCATTGGCTCAGTAAGGGGTGTTCTGATCTTTTGATTAGCTACACCTACAACTTGGATAGCTTCTCCAGAGAGAGGAAGGTCTGGGATGTCTGCTGTTCTCACAGTAGAACGGGTAGCACCAGTGTCCAAAAGGAAAGTGATATCATTACCTCTTACTTTCCCTTCAACATATGGACCTGACTGATCTACCGGCAAGGATGCGCCAAGTACGCACTCCTTCTCCCCCTCTCTTAGGCACCGTCATTGATGATTATATGGCTCAAAGTCATCCTGGATTGTTTTCTGGACCTCTCTGGACAGCGATTCAGCCTGCTCGGTTCTGCAATAGCATAGGTTCTCTGCTACCGCATCTGTTCATCTGTTCTCTCAGCTCCTGAGCTTGTGCGTCCTAATGCTAACTAATTAGCTAATTCTATATCTATTATACCCTTCTATACCCAGGACCTCCCATTAATGTTTCAAATTTATGGGCCCACTACTTCTGATTGGACGGGGACAGGGGTTGATCCTCACACCATGTCAATTTAGTTCAACTTCTTTAAGCCCATTGTTATTAAATACCGCCCTCACAATTAATACATTTGCTTTATTTCCCACCCGTCTCACGACAAAGTTTGATACACATCATATACAAAATGTTGCATTTTGCAAGAACATCGCGGATGTAGTGGAGTTGGCCACCAGGTCACGGCCTTGGATGACGTCCAAGTTGACTTCATCGCTGTGCCTTGTTTTTCAGGGCGCATGCGTACTTCTTTTGGCTTCAAGCTGCCCTTCCGTTAACCCAGGCCCCATTTTACGAACTAATAAAAAGTCAAAGAAGAAAACATTAAAATCACAAATAAATGCCTTCACTGTATACCCCCTATTTCTACTCTATTCCCATTTAATTATAAATCTATCCCGCATTAATAGCGTTAAAATACCACAGTGTTAATTGCAGCAAATGCGCAAGCTTTAGCACATGAGAACATTAAGCAGCCATTTTAACTCACACTGCGCAGAAGCAAAGTTTTCCCTCCAAGCAAAGAAAGACGTCATACCACGTGATATGGTTGACACATGCGCAATGAAATTCCCGCGCTTTAGCGGCCATTTTGGATTAGACAAGCATTACTTATTAGCTAAACACATAGCCAAGCTTCACTTGGATACTATGTTCGTGTATGCATTTATTAGTAAAGATATTACAATGTTTAATTAATTAATACTGTGAGAGGATTGCTTACGAGCAAGTCTCATTCTGAGTTCTTGCTCCATCAATAACACGGGGGTTGAGGTCTCCAGGTTCACATTTCTGCAACCTTGGTCAAAGGACTACCCAGAATCGAATTGCAACTTTAAGGGGGAAGGGGTGCAGCCCTTAAGGCTTTGAGATAAGGAGGACGGGGTGGGGCCACCCACGGATCCCTTGGCATTCCCTCACATCTGGGGATGGGGAGGCTGGGGGTTGCGCTGCCTGGCACTAGTGGGTGTTGCATCCATTGCTGATGGGTTGCGTAAGTTGGGCATGAGGACAGCTGTCGAAGTGGGGGAAAAAAAGTAGGGAACCGCGGAGAACCAGAGGGCAGGAATAACCCTAGTATTGGGTCAGTGGGCGAAGTCAGATGTCTTCAGAGAGAGCAAAGCATCCCAGTTTTTATCATTTGTTTGGCATTTCACTGACCAGTTACAGCTTATTACTTTATTTAGTTCAACCAATGAATACGCATGTTTATCTAAGGTTTAATGAGTTATTGAACCTAGGGCAACTCACATCTGTTAATTTCCAACACGTTATAACTAACACACATATAAAAGGGGCAAACACGCATATGAAACCAAATACCAAAGTTTTTATTCAAATATAAAAATAAAATCCGTACAATGTAAAGAAAGCTACATGTTGAATCACACACATACTTGAATCATATCCACAGGCACACTCGATTCAAACACATGCTAAAAGCAATGCACACACACAAAAACAAAATAGAAACACATTTATCAAAAGAAAACATTAAAATTGCACTTATGTCATATGGTGCGATAATATTATTTAGCTTGACAATTATATTTGATCAAAGGGCAGTTGGTGGCTATACGCTAAACACTATTTTGTCATCTACGCGTGTTTCAGCAATGAAATGCCTTCAGGAAAGCCACTGGAAAACTTGATTGGTACTGATTATGAGACTCCACCAGACTTTGAAGGAGAGTCCTGGCCGTAGCTATATAAAGTTTGTAGTTACCTCTATCTTGTGGGGAACGTGCTCAGGGTGGCTGGATGCGTATGTGTGTCCCGAAGTGAATCAGGAAAAGCATCGATAAATAGACAGGCCGTGAAAGAACAAGTCACAGCAAGTAACCTCTAACAAACGAGGACTAATCGGTCCATGAGCAGGCGATATTATTAGCGTATGGTCTCTAATCGCGGTTTTACCGGATACGTTGCTCGCGGCACCTACCCTTCCTTCTGTCTGCCTGAACAGTAGCTCTGCGTGCCCTTTGGGTTTGTAATAAAAGGGGTGGCGGCTTGCAGGCGTGCTATTTGACTTCCGGGTTGACACCAGAAGGTAATTAACGTGCATGGCTGGCTGCCATCTTGAAACAGTGTTTATGATAGCGATACCCAAATCAATACGCTGAAACATAAATTGGTCTCATGTATATCCAGCAATTTACGTTGTATTAAGATAAAACAAGTTTGACCGGGTGACTATTGCACACATGATATTATTGAGTAATAGATGCAGACAATCAGACGGTGAAGGTACATATGGTGCAGGTGTATTGTCATGTTCATATTGAGAGGAAGAAAAACCCATATATTTACTGTATCCCTCGATGTGGGTGCAGAAAATGGGAATAGTGGGTACACATAAGGGTTGCTATATAGTGTCCAGATCTATGTCCTCTTGGATGGTGCCATCGTGCACGCAACTCCTATGATTACGATCTTGTGGGTGGCTGGCTAGGAGCTAGCTGGTTCGGACCCCAGCACACTGTCATATTTGCCACATAATACATCATCTGCTGCATGATCAAACGATTTTAACTAAAAAATTGTAGCTCAAACGGATCAAAAGTTACAAAAAAATTGACTTTTACTGCTGCAAAGTGGAGTACCCTTTGCAAAGGTTGTCTGGTCACCTTTCTCACTGCTGCATTTGTATGTTTCACTGGTACTAATGAGGCAAAAAAAAATGCAGAGACTGTTGGTATGTGTAAAAATGTCAAAATAATAAAGTATCAGAAAATGTACTGCATTACTCTGCAGCCTTTTCTTTGCTGCATAATTTAGTCAACACTGTAACATCATTTTGTCCTCCATTGCTGCATAATTCCAGTGCCCCCAAAGCAGGCAGCACATGTTAAAAGTGCTTGTGCATGGAGCAGAGAGTCCATGAAGTTTGCGAACTTGGTTTGGTGTGCGTGCAAATCGCGTATTGCCGATCCCTGGTGAGTTGCACTACAGTACCAATGGGTGAGGCGGACTGGCCTCAAGGGTCCTGTGACCTCAGTGATGAAGTCACTGTTGATCTAGGGTTTGCTGCTTCGTAGGCCTGCCTGCAAGACTGGGGTGAACTTCAGTATGGATTGTGGTGGACAGGCCTTCAAGGTTAACCCACACTTGCCAGCGCTAGGGTCCACCTGCTGGTGCTAAGACACCAGGGCTTCTAAGATCTAGAATGGGAATGTGCTCCCTCAGGAGAGTGGACTGGTCATGAAGGCTGAACCTAGTTCCCCAGTTCCAAATTCGGCAGCTCTGCCCATAGTGCCACATCCTCTCCCTCACTGAAGTCCATACTACCCCACTGAGAAACTCACACTGCCTTCAGCTACAACCAAATTGTGCCCCGCTATAAACACCTGGATGCAACTGAATTCAAATTATGCACAAGACAAGAGTAATATGCTGCCTGAAAAAAAAAGTTACAAACTTTTGGGAAAAGCAAACACTCATAAGGAATGCAAGATTCAGTAAAGGTTGTGAAATGTAAGCAGGACCATGTTTACCTTAATACTTTTACACTCATTATTCTGAAATTAATGAGTGTTTTTGTCTGAAAAATGAAGGACATGACTAGAGGGCCCAGAAGGGATCCGTTTCAATGTCCATTTCTTGTATCCTTACAAAATGTAAGCAGTATGGTTTAAAAAGACCACATTTGAAGACAGAAGCAGCAGTACACATTTTATAAACTGAAATAAGGAAAACAGCTGATCAGGATCACATTAAACGTTTTCTACTCCACGCATCAACCAGGTATTGCAGTACCTCCAGGAATGGTGCACTTCCCCAACCGGGGAAAACAAAGCTGTTCAAAGAAAGAGAGAAATTAAAGTAGTGCTTCACTGGCAAACACTTGTCAAGTGTCGCTAATGTGTTTGGGTGTGAATAAAACCAATCTGGTCACTTTGTGATCACTCTGTCTTGCTTTATTTAGTTATTTGTTTATTTTTCGTATTTTGAACCTTTTTTTTTTCTCCTCACTCCGAGACTGCACTTTGGAATAGAAAAATGTAAAGATAAAGACGACATTTCCAGCAAAAGTGTTTCTTTCTTTTTGGATCCATTTCACAGGGGAACGAATGGAGGAAAGAGAGGGTAAGAGCAGTTTCTTTATGTAACGGTTTTCTGCAAGTGAGGAGGAGCAAGACCGAGACAGAAAGAGAGGGAATAAGAGGAAGAGGAAGAAAGAGAGGAGGGAGGCAGCTGCCAGCGGCAGAGCAGGAGAAGACTATCCTTGTCTTCTCAGGGCAAGAAGGAAAAGACAGAGTCTACACAGATGCTTCCAGGCATGGGGGCGTCGGGGCTATATTGGGTACGGCGTGGTGTGCCAGAGCGTGGCCACCTTCTTGGTGCAAGTCTATTCTAACGGAATATCACAGCGCTAAAGCTCTTTCCCATTCTGGTGTCGTTACTTTGGTCACATCTCCTGGCTAACAGGAAATTGGTCATACGGTCAGACAACATGGCAGCAGTCCATGCCATTAATGTACAAGCTTCTTCGTGCCCCATTGTATGGAGCTTGTAAAGGCATCTAGTGCGCACATGTCGTCAGCACAATATCAAGGTAAGGGCAAAACGTGCAATCTGTTCAGAACAAAGCATCTAATGCTCTTTCTCACCTGCAGTGGGAAAGGTTCCGGGCAGAGTGGCCGGATGCAGAAGATGAAATGAAGCCTTTCAAGGAGGAGTTCTGGAAATTAATGCGATAGTACTGCAACTACAGAGCATGGCGGAGAAGGCTCTAGCTGTTGAAACATGGCTGGAGTTTTGATTTCAACAGACAATTTTGAGAAGTAGGTGGTTTCGGGTGAAACAGTTTGTTGTCTGGGACAGGGGTGCAAGTAAATCTAGGTCATGGATCTCCGAGCATCTTGCAGAAATAGCATATAATGCAAAGCTGAGGGGTTTACAGGACCCGACGAAATTATTTGTTCTCATGGAAGCCTTGAAAGGATGGGCCAGATGTGAGAATAAGACACAGGATACCAGGTCACCAATAGATTTTCCAACACTAGAGATACTAATTGAACATCTGCCTTTAGTGTGCCACTCATACTTTGAAACAACACTATTTAGGGCGGCCTTCTCACTTGCCTTTTTTTGGGGCTTTCAGGGTTAGCGAGCTTTTAGCAACAGCCAAGGGGGACAGAAGCAGCGAGGCCCTTTTGGTTAAGGATATCCGCTTGAGCCCGCACAACTTGGCCTTCAAGTCAGGCAGTCTAAGACTAATCAAATGCTCAGGGAACAATGTATCACACTATATAAGATGGAGGGGGACAGCCCATATTGCCTGGTTAGGCTCCGGGCAGGGTACATGAGGGAACAGGCAGGGTTCGCTTGCGCGGCATACCTCCTCACCCACAAAGATGGGATGCTGGTCCCAATATATCAGTTTAAAAGGGTGTTGGAAGCAGTAGTTCAGATAGCAGGGCTCCAAGGGCATCACTTTACCACACATTCTTTTCACATTGGGGCAGCCACAACAGCCTTCCAGGAAAGACTGTCTGCAATGGCAAAAAGAATAGGGAGATGGCGATCGGATAGGTTCCAGGTGTATATACGCCCAAACAAGTGTCAAGGAGGGTGCAACTAGGTGAGAGGTTCGGGAGGGACTTTATGTGGACTTTGGCGCAAGGATGCATGTAAAAATTAGTCCAATAAAGCCATTATTAAGAGTTATTCTTCACTGATTCCGTGTTTTTGTTCTACTTCTCAGAATGCAGAACGGTGTGGGTCATCGGACACTCTAAACATGTCTAGGACGGTGGAGAGAGTTAACAGCAATAGGGGGAATTCCGCATTCCTGTGTCAATGTGCAAGGGTGCACTGGTTTGGAAAGCAGGGGTTACAGTTGAGGGAATTGGAAAGTGTCATTCAAGCGTGCTGCACCCGGTCAAGAAACCTTGACATTTTGATCATCCACTTGGGGGGAAACGACCTTCCAGCTATAGGAAGGGGCAATTTATTGCACATTATGAAGAAAGACCTTACTGACTTCGCCAGGACCCTGGATGCCACAGAAGTGGTATGGTCAGAAATCATTCCCAGGAGGTCCTGGGCAGGGGCTCGATCCCGAGTGGTTATAGAGTTCTCAAGAAGGAGAATAAACAACTCATTTCCAAATTCCTTTTGGGGGCATGCTTAAGTGGGATTAAGCATATCTTAAGCAACTTGCGACAACCACAATATTACAGTCAGGATAGGGTGCACCAGTCGGACATTGGGACGGATGTACTTCTACAGAATAAATGTGTGACATTGAATGCAAGAGGTTGTTGGTAGAATGGAAGAATTGAGGCACACTATGGCAAGGAGGGGGCCCTGCTGGCAGCAGAAGTTCCCAGCAAGGCTTGGCGGTACTTACAAAGCGATCCTACATAAAAATAGCATTTGCCAAAGGGGAACAGGTCACAAACTGGTGACAGTCAGGACCCTGGTGTTACTGGCAGACTACCGCACTGGCCTTGTGGGTGAACCGGAAGGAAACAGTCAAGGGCAGACCCTGTGACCCGGAAGAAGTTGGGATGTGTGATGGCACCAGAAGTGAACGGTCACCCGGTCGGGTTGGAAACAGATGCTTACCTGGAATGAAAGGGGTGGTTGCACCGAAGTGAAGCCTGATCCTTGTGCCCTGAGCCCTGAGCCTGAACCCTTGCACCAGCACTTTACCCACAGCCCCTGGAGGGGCTGCAACGCGCTAAAAGGACGCTCGCGGTTCCCGCGGGCGGGAAGCCTGATCCTTGTGCCCTGAGCCCTGAGCCTGAACCCTTGCACCAGCACTTTACCCACAGCCCCTGGAGGGGCTGCAACGCGCTAAAAGGACGCTCGCGGTTCCCGCGGGCGGGAAGCCTGATCCTTGTGCCCTGAGCCCTGAGCCTGAACCCTTGCACCAGCACTTTACCCACAGCCCCTGGAGGGGCTGCAACGCGCTAAAAGGACGCTCGCGGTTCCCGCGGGCGGGAAGCCTGATCCTTGTGCCCTGAGCCCTGAGCCTGAACCCTTGCACCAGCACTTTACCCACAGCCCCTGGAGGGGCTGCAACGCGCTAAAGGACGCTCGCGGTTCCCGCGGGCGGGAAGCCTGATCCGTCATAGGCCGATAGAGGCTGGGCTGGGCCACGACTCTTTCATTTTTTCCATTTCATTCTCCATTTGTGAGCCCGAACAAGGTATTGTGCTTCTACGCCCTCGCAACCTCCCCTATAAGTGATCTGATAACGGGGGTTACTGTAAGAGACTGATTAAGACTTGTGTGGAACTTTGTGGAATCATATAATTATATTATTGTGTGCTGATTTATATGTGGTAATATCTATTTTATATTTTTATTCGCATATTTTGGATATTGTTTTTTGTACTATACTTTTTATCCCGATATGGGGAAGAGGAAAATGCAGAGTATTCAGAGTATTCAGACTAAAAAACACAGAAATCGGGGAGCATCCCCGCCAATCTTTATTAAATTATCTAACAGGTGCTGTGGGCGCTATTGAACGTCAGATAATTACAGTCGAAGAAGCTTTGAAGCCGGGTTCTGAGATTGCAGAAATAGAGGTTGGAAAATGCAGTGATCTAGAGCTATTAGGCAGGGGGACTGCAGATGCTGATGCTAATGGCTGTGCGGTAAACATATCCGATCATATATCGTGTAGTGAAATTGAAATAGAATCAGATATTCAGCCACCGACTAAGCGCGCCAGAAATCCTGAGGGCTTATCAGTCTTGGAGCCTTTGAGCCCAAGCCTGTGCTCTAAATCAAGCACGAACCCACCCAAAACGCGCAAAAAATTAATAAAAAGAATAACCCATCTTCAACGTGTAAGTCAGAGAACTGGGAGAAATCGTTAGTTAGTAGTAATATGCGTACACAAAATGAGGTGGGAAAACTAAAAGGTAAAATGGACGCAATGGACAAATTTGTAAGAGATACATTAAATAGTTTAACAGCTAAAATAAGTGTAATGGAGGGAATTTTAGTTAAATGTTTGGATAAATTGGATAAATTGGAGCTTAGGCAGAAAGAAGAGTTCAATCAAGTGCCCAAACAGGTTTGTAATACTGATGTTATAAAGCCAGTTAATGACTATGGATATGGGCCTGTAGACTTAGCCCCACAGATCCAAATGGCTAAGGCGGGGCCATCACGTCCTACTATATTACCCAATACCCTACATAAGTGTCCCCCTTTATATCCTCCAGCAGCTACTGGCAGTAGCTGTGATATGATATCATCAATGAATAGGAAGGGAACACAGCACTTTTATTTAGATCTCCCACCCGAGACTACTCCGTACATAGTGGTCCTGGCAAATGTCCCAAAATTAGAAATAGGGACACAAGAAACATGCGAGACTTTAAGGAATAAATCTCTACATTGGCTTGGTATGAGGTCGGGTCTAACAAGGGAGCTCTTTGATGAGTTTAAGATGGCAAGGAGAGTGCCATGGGTGGGAAGAGGACAGAAGACCCTTGTAGGGGACTGTGTAGTTTTAACTCTTAAATCCCCTGAACTAGTTAATTTGATCTTGAGTAGAGCAGAGTCCCACACTGTGATAGGACAGGGTGTTATTGTGGTTCCCTTGGGGTTTTTCTACCAACCAATTCACGGTAATAATATCAGGGTGAATTGGAATACAAACAACTTAATTGAACCAAGGTCATTTAATATCAGAACACATAATCGATTTGAGACCTTTAACGACCTTGAAGGAGTCGATTGACTGGGTTCTGTTGTATTACCCCGAGCTATAACCAGTGGATGTTTGTTTAACCCATTGGATGTAGGCTTAACGTCGCCAAGCTCATTTAATGACATACCGAATATCCATGGTGTTGTATCTGAGAATCAACTTAGGATTGTTAGTAATTCAAACTTAAATACATACGATGCTGCTTTACAAATCCCTACATCCCAACTAATAGTGGTACCATCTGAAGTTGTAGAGGGTGATGTAATAATTAATAAGAAAGTTAACTGTAAGTTTATGTTCTGGAATGTGGCGGGACTAAAATCAAAAGTGATCAATAATGAGTGGGCTGTTTTTATAAATAATTTTGAGATCATTAGCCTACAAGAAACTTGGGCAGAGGAACCAATTCATCTTAACGGTTTTAGAACATTCCATACACCGGCAATAAGATCGCCCAATGGCAGAGCTAAGGGGGTCTCTGTACTTATGTGTCTAATTGTTTGAAATTGAAGAAGGTAGAATTAATGGTTGATAATCCATACTATCAAATGTTAAGTTTACAAGTTAAACAGGGGCTGTGCGTGATTTTATTAAATTTTTATAATAATATCCTTCCGGCGATATTAGAGCAGACATTAAGGAATATCTCTAATGACTTAAATGATCTACAACAGCATTCAACCAAAGAATCTATCATCCTATGGGGAGGTGATTTTAACACTCCTATATGTCGTATGGCTGAAACAGGGATTTGTGGATTAACATATGCAAAAGATTTTGGTTTCCAACATTTCCCACACACAACATATGGTGATTGTTTGAATGATATTATGTTCTCCTTGGATTTGGGGTTTGTCAATTGTCTTTGTACGCCTATGGTACCTTTCTGCCCGACGTTTAATGGACGTGGTGCTTCTACTATTATTGATTTTATTATGATTACAACGCGACATTCTTCACGTGCAAAAGATTTTATTACTCATGACATTGCCCTAAGTGATCATTACCCTCTTAGTATTGTCGTAGAGATTTTTAAATCAGATTTCATTATGAGAAGCTGCCCTGTAACGCTTCTGCAAAATATATCATTATGCAGACAAAATGGTTATGCATTAAGGTGGGAAAAATTGGATCCGATAGATTTTGTAAAACAATTGGTGTCGCAGAAGAAGGAGATGTTCTTCTCATGTTTAGATCCGCTGACTCCACATTGTAAAATAATAGAGAATTTTTCAATAATCTCTACTCATATTAAAGAACTTTTGTGGGTAAAAACAAAGAAGCGCAAGCCCATTAGTGAAGGGTGGTTTGATTCACAGTGCACGAAGGCTCACTCTAATCTGAAACGCGCTCTTAATGCTAGAGTAAAAGATCAAGTTCACATCAGGATAGCCAGAAGGAACTATCAAAGAGCACTAAAAGAGAGGAAGCTAGCATTAAAAAGGAAGCATGGGATGCCCTACATGAAGCCTCTATTAATCGTGACCCCACAGCTTTCTGGAGAGCGGTAAATGCCCCATTCATGGCTGGGAATGAAAAAGCAACCATTGAAATAGCTATTCCTGAGATGGACTGGATAACACACTACTCAAGATTGTATAGGAATACTGAGTGGGAAGAGACGGGATTAATGCTTAATGTTGAGCAGGAATCGCCACCTACTTTCCGGAACTTAGCCTTGGACTTCACCTTAAGTGAGGTTAATGCTGCTATTAAGGCAAGTTCTGGAGGTAAGGCCCCGGGCCCAGATTGTGTACCTATTGATTTATTTAAATCTAATTTGGAATTGTGGGGTCCACTTTTAACTCAGGTTTTTAATGCCTGCTGCTCTATGGGATTTTTAAGGACATGGTACGAATCTATAATCGTGCCAATTTTTAAAAAAGGAGATAGGGCTGATCCTGTGTGTTATCGCCCTATCTCCTTGTTGGACTCCACAGTTAAGGTTGCAGGGAGAGTGATTTTGGAAAGGTTACAGGCATGGGCGGATGAAAAGGCAGTTATAAGCGATTTGCAATATGGCTTCCGCAAAGGACTGGGCACTATTGAACAAGGATTAAATTTGCACATTTTAGTAGATAAATATATAAAATCTAAAAGAGAAAGGCTGTTTTTAACATTTGTCGACTTGATCTGCGGCATTTGATTGCGTCGTCCATAATGAACTTTGGGCAATTTTAGAGAGGCTGGGGGTAGATGTTTTATTAATTTTGTTTTTAAGACAGCTCTATTCTGAGGCAAGGGCTAGTGTGCGCTATGGCTTGGGGGGGAATGTACTAAGAGTTTTAGAGTAGGTAGAGGTGTCAGACAAGGCTGTGTTTTAGCTCCGTTTTTATTTACTTTATATATTAATGAGTTAGAAGATATACTTGTTAAGGAGTGTAGGGATACTCCAACAGCCTTAACACGCCCAATTCCCGCGCTCCTATATGCGGATGATGCGGTCCTTATGGCCCGCACTCCGCTGGGCCTTCGAAGAGTTGTTGATTCCTTCTCAAAATTTATGATTAACTTGGGCCTTAGAATAAATTGTTCGAAAACTTTTGTAATGAATTGTGGGAGCGAGGCTAAGAAAAAGGCTATCCCTATCTTTATTGATTCAAAGATAATTGAGAGTACTAAAACCTTTTCTTACTTAGGAATTTTATTTAGTAATTGTGGATCTTGGACTCGAGCAGTAATGGCCAGAAAGCTCTTGTTCAACAAATCATTGATGGCACTATTAAATTTTAGTAGAAAGTTGGGAAAACGTTCACCGGATGATTTGATAAAAATTTATAAAGCAAAATGTGTGGCGGTTGCCACCTACGGTGCCGGCATCTGGGGTATTGCTAATGTTAATTCGCTCCAGTTGGTCGAAAATTTGTTTTTTAGGTTTCTTTTAGCTGTACCAGGTAGTACGTCAAGTTTTATTTGTCATAGTGAACTAGGTATGCCATTCCTGGAAGACTTGATCAAGATACAGCCTGTTCTTTTATGGCACAGGGTTTGGACTACTGATGAGGCCTCCTTCAATAGACAAATTTTGAAGGATGCAATGGGTCTTGACGGGGCCAGACACATAAGATGGTTGGATTATGTCAAAAATTTGTAATTCGAATAGGCCATCAAGAATATTATACTGACCCTCTCACTTTGCGTAACGTGACGAGAAAAGAATTAAAGAGTGTATGCATGCAGTGTTTAAACGAAATGAGAATTAAGGTTGAAAGTGGAAAAATAACGGTTCAAACACATACTCAAACTTTGGCTACTTTAACTATACAACCGTATATTATATTTGTAACTAGAGATTATGATAGATTTTTGCTGACAAGATTTAGATTAAACACTTTGCATAGGTCCCTGAGTTTCCCGAGCAAAATGATTGGTCACGATCCTTGTGTAAATGTCCTTGTGATGATATTTCTGAACAATCAACGATGCATATTTTGTTATTTTGTAGTTTTTACTCAACATCCAGGAATAAGTGGATTAGACCGGTCATAAAGAGATTCGGATTGAGACAGTGTCGCCCTGCATACCTCGCTTTACAATTTTTAGATAATGAATTTATTATTATCTCTGTTATTGCCTTTTTAAAAACAGTTTTTAAATTACGTAAAACAATTGCGATTTGACTTCTTATTAAGGATGTATATATATAATGTTTTTTATCTCTGTTTGTAAATGAAATAATATGTGCTTTTATGGTTTACATGTAATGTAACCGAATAAAGTTCTTTTGAATTGAATTGAAAGGCCACCAGGTCCGTTTGGAAGCAGACGCTTATCCAAAATGAAATGTGTGGTTGCTCCGGAAGTGAAAGGTCACCCGGTTGGGTTGGAAGCAGATGCTTATCCGGAATGAAAGTCATTGTTGCACCGAAAGTGAAAGGTCACCTGGTTGGGGCTGGAAGTAGATGCTTGCCCAGAGTGGAAGGAATGATTGAATCCCAAGGGGGATAGGTAATTTGAGCAGACCACTGAATGTAGGACATAGTGCTTATGGCTATGTTAAGGAGGACACAGGCTCCCCAAAGAAAGTAATGGGGGCTGAAGGATTGCTTTTAAGTTGGAAAACTGCCTAATAAACTGCAGGCTAAATTCTGCCATAATCGTGAAATTGGTGTGGTCTGAGTTTGTGGGATCCAGGTGGGGGGTGCCTCTGCTATGCCCCTTGGTTCGCCCCCCCCTGCCCGAAGGTAGGACTGGGCGGGGGTAAGGAGTGCAAAGCCAGGGAAGTTACTCGACAGAGGATTATGACACTCGGTCAGCCCAGTCATAAATTTAAGCATAGGAATTTGGCCTGGGGTGGGGGATATTTAACCACAGGTGCCTGGCACGGGACCCTCTTTCTCCCATACCAACCAAAGAAAAACGTTTTCTAAGGCGTATTTACAACTACTAGCCAACCGCTGGTCTTTTATGCGCCACGAAGCAGCACCATTACTCGATAAAACGGGACTACGTCAGAACTCTAAACTCAACAGAAACGTACAGTATACTCAAAGAAAAATAATCTGACATATATACAAGCACACACAAACCCTCCTCTCATGAGAACTATTTCTCGCCGAATGACTGGATGTTCTGGATAGTGAACATACGATACACTTCTTTTTCCTTGATGGCAACTGTCGTCTGAGTACTAGCGGGTGGTTGTAGTCGGCGGCGGGGTGGTGTTGTTTAGATGATAGTTCAGCTGACACTAACACCAGCTCAATAAGGACAGAAGAAAGGGTGAGTTCACAAAATGGCCAGAGCTGGTGCATATGTACCGTGGCGTGGCTTCGTCCGCACGTAATTGTGATGCGATTGACAAAATTTGTGCGTCAGGGCGGTGGCCGTGTTAGGGCCGAGCCAAACTTTTGATCATCCGTAAAGAACATTGAGGCAGAAGAAGAGAGTGTAGGGCCCAGGAGCTTTCGCCTGATCCTAGGATGGTCTCTGCGTAGGACACAAATCTGTGAAATACTCGCGTACCTGTAGACACATAATTAAACCTCGCCTACAGGAAGTTTACATGGTGACTGATATTGACGTCATTAAAAATTGTTTGCCAAATATTTTGTCTTCTGTTAGTTGCAACACGAAAGAAATACTCAAAGGCCCAGACCGTGACACAGATTAGGTTGTATTCAAAGGGGCGTCGACGCGTTTCGATGGCTAGTGTATGATACCATCTTTATCAAGACAGTTATCCTTGGTACTTATTTTCGTATTTTCCTTTCTCCTGCCATCATACAACACCAGGAAGACGCTTCTATGACCGGACAATATTGCCACAAACCCTAATTATAAAAGGGCACGTGGAAGCCAGAGAAAGGAAAATACGAAAATAAGTACCAAGGACATAAAACTAAAATCCGTGAATCCCGTCATCCTTTGATCAGTGACTAAGGAACTGACGAGAGATATAGTTTATCCTCGAACTATCACTTCCTGGTGACATGAAAAATGAGGCGGTCAATCCATACCAATAATCAAGATATATATATATATATCTTCATTTGGACGACGGAAGGATTCATCTTATTCTCCCATGACCATACCAGTTTCTGGAAGTCGCAGTGGCCCACCCCATTGAAAATAGGTGTTTTTTGACTGCAGCATTGTTGCTTTTTAATTTCCTGAGAGTCGGAATCTGTTTGTCTTGATAAAGATGGTATCATACACTAGCCATCGAAACGCGTCGACGCCCCTTTGAATACAACCTAATCTGTGTCACGGTCTGGGCCTTTGAGTATTCGGCGAAGTGAGACATACCGGGCTCCAGCCCTAGAATTTGTGTAATCACGGATGGTTGATTTTCAATGACACATTATTTCTGTCCATTTTGATGTACTCTCATATGTTTCTTTTAAATTGTTTTCTGATATATATATGTGCATGAATTACACTTAGGAGTTTGTTCAAGCTCATTTAGATATTTTGTGCATTGCAATTTTATGATTTATGTCGTTGTGGTTTTGTATGCTCTATGAGACTTTTTAATAAAAGATTTTGATACTTTTCAAAAAATATGGTACATTGTTTAGATTGTCTTTCAGATGTATGAGCAGTCTTCCCAAAGATATACTTGAAGTGATAGTATTCGAGTGTGTGTTGCATGACATTGTTAGGGTCAAAACTCCCAGTTCCACTGTTACCAGCAATCTAGTCCAAAGGATTCTCTTTCCTATACTATTGTATACAACCCTATTCCTTTGGCATTAAGGGGTTCCTCTTATTTACTTTTAAACACTGAGAAAGACCAGGAGCCATACATGAGCTATCCCACGTCGGAAGTCGAGAACCAGGTGGGTCGGTGTGTGGCGGGAGCATCAACAAGCCTTGGCAGCTGCAACAGGCGTGGAAAGCGAAGAAGGAGCAATGTTGGGACCAGCAAGGTTCAAGGGACTCACCAACAGCAAGAGAGTCAGAGCCGGCCCGAGCAAGCAGGGGAGCCCACTGGAGCAGAAGAAGACCCTCCAGAGGACCACAAGCCCAAGGCACAGGAGTCGCAAGACGACCTCGAGCAGCTCACCAAGAAGGAAGGCCCACAGTGCAAAGGATGTGGTGAGGACACTGTACTTGGCAGGAAGAGATGCTGGAGCTTTTTGTAGCCTGAAGATCTCTGGAGTGCAGAGCCAACAAGCCTTGGCAACAGCAAGTCAACGTGGTGCACAGGGGTTTGGTCCCAGCTTTCCGACCAGGGATACTGGCCTCAGAGTTGCAGAGAGGACAGGTCAGGCCTCGAGGAAGTTGCAGAACCACCACCTGTGTTGTTGAGCCTTTCGAAGTCCATGGGACTTCAGGAGCAGCAGACCAGTCAGCTTTGTTGCTGTGCCTGCAGATGCAGGGGAGTGACTCCTTCACTCCAAGGGAGATTACTTCGGGTGTCCTTGATGTCCACAGGTCTAGTGAAGATCCTGGAAGGAGCCCAGATGACCAAGAAAACTTGCAGAACAGCGAGACCAGGAGCAGCAGGAGTCTTCCTTGATGCAGTCTTGGTTCCAGTCGAAGTCCAAGTGTCCAGACGGTCGAAGAGTGATGTGGTTTCAGGCTTGAGTCTTGTACCAAGACGAATCCTAAGAGCTACCCACAGGTAAGACCTTGAGTACCCTACAGAAAAAGTTGGAACAACTCAGGGGTCCCTCCGAAGGAGGGGCTGGACACAGGAGAGGATACTCCCATGTCCTTTGTCCAGTTTTGCGCCAGAACAGGAGCCAAGGGCTTCCAGAACTGGTTCTAACTGGAGTATGCAAGGATGGCACCAAATATGCCCTTCAAAGCAGTCTGGTGACACTTGCAAGTGCCCCCACCCCAGCCCAATACACTAAGTCCTGTCTGGGAGGTGGTCACACCTCCCTGTGACAGGAAACCTAATGTTCTACCTTCCCCTGCTCGAGCGCAGCTCAGCAGCAGGAGGGCTGAATGAAGTCTGGGGTCAGCAGCAGCACTAGCTTGCTGGCAGACCCTGGAAGACTGTTACTGGGAGTACTGGGGGCTTCCTGGAGGTGCCCCCCAGTGCATGTAATTATACCTTCAACAACGGTAATTGTGTTGGGATATGATTCTAACATGTTTGGTACCAAACATATCCAGGTTTGGCACAGCCACTATATAGTTAGCCATTGCGTAATGACGGATGGCCAATATATGTATCAAAATGGCTGACCGCACTTACAAAGCCTAGAGAATTGACTCCGGGGTTTGTAGGGGTGTCCTACTCAGGCAGGGGCACCCTCACATTTATAACCCAGCACCCTGCCTTCAGGATTGAAAGGCCTGCCTTAGGGGTGACTTATAGGTTTTAAGTGTAGTGACCTCAGATATAAGGAAACTTATATCTGTCGTAAGTGGTGCTAGCACCAGCGTAAATAGGCTGCAATGGCAGGCCTGTAGTCACAGTTTGAGTGGTCTCTCATGGGTGGCATAATACACGTTGCAGCTCATGGGAGACCCCTGGTGTACCTATGCCCTGGGTACCTTAGTACCATATACTAGGGACTTATAGGGGTACACCACTAGCCAATTGTGGAGGTACAAAAAGTACTTACCATGTCAAATTTAGGGAGGAAGCACAGGGACTGGAGTCCTGATTAGCAGAATCCCAGTCAGACTAGTCAAAGAACATACTGGGGGTAACCATGAACGCAGATCCTACTTTCCTACAGGTATTTTTACCCAATCGTTTTAGTTTGAGATCAGAGGTGTCCACCTCTGCAAATTCTATTTTAGCCAGGGCAACACCCAGCTTACCCACAGAGGTTATACACAGCTTGAATAACCCACCATGACCAACAGGGTCAGGGGGCCTGTAGGAGGCTGGCTTAGTATATGGTGCACACTTATTTAAGTGATGCACTTTGCACTAATCCAGGCAACCCTTATGGTGATTTTAGTGGTCTTTGATAACCATAGAAAGCTCTCAAAGTGGTAGCTGTGGAGAGCAGGCTTCAGGCTTATCTTGAAGGAGTATTAAGCAGCTTGTTTTGCCAGTTTAATCATGTAGTGTAGGTTAAACGAAAAAGAACCACACAGTGTTTAGATAAAAATACTTCTATTTATTACACAACACTCACTAACACATTCGTATATCTCTTACCTGGAATATCAGCACAAATACACAACAATACTTCAATTGCAATAAGGTAAGTAGCACAAAATATTGTGGTCTCCAGGGGGAGACCAAACCATATATTAAGAACGTGGAATGCAAACTGCCAATGAGAAAGGGACTTGGACCAGAAGACCCAGAGGAGCCGGGACACAAGGAACCATGCAAGGTAAGTACTCGGGAACCCCAGGGAGGCTGTCTGCAGAGTGGAAACACAGCCTCGTGCCCAATGGGAGTCAATGGAGAAGTCGCGATTGCAGAATAATGACCTCTCCCAGAAGCCCCTGAAGAATTTCCTTGGAGCACGTAAGGTTGTAGTGCCACGCCACCCAGTGGATGCCCCAGAGACCAGGTTACCTACACCAGGGAAGCCAGGTGCATAGGGGTGAAGAGACTTCAGAAACCTCCGTAGACGACAGTGGAAGACTTACCTATGCCACAGGCAGTGGTTGGTGGGCATGGCACACAGGGATGTGTGCCATGTCGACCCCTAAGTTTTGTCTGCACCAAAACACACAGTCTGCAATGGCAATGTGTATGTGTTTGGTGAGGGGGTCTCTGAGGGTGGCACAATACATGCTGCAGCCCTTAAAGATGCTCTCTGGTCACAAGGCCCTGGGTACCACGGGTACCTTTTACAAGGGACTTACATCCGAGCCAGAGGTGTGCCAGTTGTGGAAACAATTTTACAGTTTTGGAAAAGAACACAGGCACTGGGAACCTGATTGTCAGGGACCCAGTGCACACTCAGTCAAAGTGCATCAGAAATCCGGCAAAAGTGGTGGGGGGGTTACTGCAACAGAAACCCACTTTCCTACACCCGGGCTCTATGGTGACTCTAGCTAACCTCGGGCCGATTGCACGTCTTGTGATGGTGGCGATACATTCGGATATCTGCCCTATCAACTTTCAATATACTTTCTGTACCTTCCATGGTGACCATGGGTAATGGGGAATCAGGATAGGATTCCGGAGAGGGAGCCTGGGAAATGGCTACCACATCCAAGGAAGGCAGCAGGTGTGAAAATTACCCACTCTCGACTTGGGGAGGTAGTGATGAGAAATAACAATGCAGGACTCTTTCGAAGCCCTGTAATTGGAATGATTACACTTTAAATCCTTTAACAAAGTTTCATTGGAGGGCAAGTCTGGTGCCAGTAGCCACTGCAATTCCAACTCCAATAGCATATATTAAAGTTTCTGCAGTTAAAAATCTCGTAGTTGGATCTTGGGATCGAGCTGGCGGTCCGCTGTTAGGTGAGCTACCACCTGTCCTAGCCTCTGCCTCTCGTTGCCCCCTTGATGCTCTTGAACAAGTGTCCGTGGGGTCCGAAGCATTTACTTTGAAAAAATTAGAGTGTTCAAAGCAGGCCGGTCGCCTGAATAATTCAGCCAGGAATAATGGAATAGGGCTCTGGTTCTGTTTTATTGGTATTTGGAACTGGGGCCATGATTAAGAGGGACGGTCGGGGTCATTCGTATTGTGCTGCTATATGTGACATTCTTGGACCGGCGCAAGACGAACCAAAGCAACAGCATTTGCCAAGAATGTTTTCATTAATCAAGAACAAAAGTCTGAGGTTCGAAGACGATCAGATACCGTTGTAGTTCCGATCATAAATGATGCAAACTAGCGATCCGGTGGGTTTAATTCCTGTTAGATTTGGGGGTCTCTAGTTGGCAGAGGTAGGTACCTTTGACCAAATAGGGACCCTTGCGTCTAGTCAGGGTAAGGGGGTACACTCCTAAAATAACCCCTGCTCACCCCCTTGGTAGCTTGGCACGAGCAGACAGGCTTATCTCAGAGGCAGTGTGTAAAGCATTTGTGAACACATACAGTAACCCAGTGACAACACTACAGATGGACACCACACCAGTTGTATATTAAAAATAAGTATTCTTTATCTAGATTTAACACAAGACCACAAACGACAAAAATCCACAATACTGTACTTAAAAATGGTAGAATTAGCTTAGTTCTCTTAAGATGGTAAATGCGACACTTTGAGTTCAATGTACCTTTGGATGCGTAACGCTATACAACGAAAGTGTTGCAGGGAAGGTGATGCGTCGGTTCCTTACACGCAAGAACGGTGATGCGTCGGGTCCCTACTGCTGCGTAGGGGATGCGTCGGTTCTTCTCCGCGTGGGGAGGTGATGCGTCAGTTTCTTACTGCGCTTCCGTGGCGATGCGACCAGCAGCACCGTGATGCGATGAAGATCCGGTGCAATGAAACAAAGATGGCGTCTTCTTCTTGTTGCGACACGATGCGTGCACGCCCGACGGCCGTGCGGCGACTCAACGATTCTTCTTGAGCCGCGACAGGCCCTGCGACATCGCTTCTCTGGTGATGCGACGGCGTCTGCTGCGATGGCGACACTCTTCTCCAGTGATGCGGGGCGCCTCGGTGATGCGATGCGACAGCGCCGGCACGCTTCCTCAGCGATGCGACGACAGCGGCTGCGGCAGCGACACGCTTCTCCGGTGATGCAACGGTGTCTGCTGCGACAGCGACACTCTTCTCCGGTGATGCGAGGCGCTTCGGGTGATGCGACAGCGGCAGCACGCTTCTCCGGTGATGCGACAGCGTCTGCTGCGACGGCGACTCTCTTCTCCGGTGATGCGACGGCACCGGCGGCGACGCGCTTCTTCTTCGTGAGTCGCGCTTCCAGCTCCTTGCGACACGCAGTCCCTCAGAAGGCCCAACACAACAGCAGGCACTTCAAAAGAACTCTTGGGGAGCTGGTGGGTGAAGTCTGTTGTCCCTGAGACTTCAGCAGGAGACAAGCTCTATCTCAAACCCTTGGAGATCCTTCACAAGTTGAATTGAAAGTAGCACAAAAGTCCTTTCTCCTTTCTTTGGCAGTCAGGCAACCACTGCAGGCCAATCCCCCAAACAGCACTCAGCTTAGGGATAGTCTCCTCCTCAGTCTCTCTGGTTCCTCTCCTCAGCAAAGATTCTTCTTGTTTCCCAAAGTGATCTAAAGTTCTGAGGTCTGGGTCCCCTCTTTTATACTCATTTTCCCTTTGTTCTCTGAAGGCAGAGAGGCCCTTGCCTAGTCCAAACCAGTTCTGGTCAGTCCTGGAGCACTTTGTTTACAGGACTCCTTCTTTCCTTTCACAGTGTAGGCCAGGGACATCAGACGCACCACAGGAGGTGGAGCCAGCATTGTGGAGGGAAGGCACAGCCCTTTTCAGGTCCCAGGTGCAACTCCTCCCACCCATCTACATGCAGATCTCTCTATTCAGCCCTGTGCTGACCCACCCTGTCTCCTGGAATCCCCCAGGCCCTGTCACTCACAAACCAGACATGGAATACACAACCTAGCAGAGGCAGGCTTGGATAGTTAGGCAAGAAAATACCTACTTTCTAAAAGTGGTATTTTCAAACACAGAATGTTAAAATCAACTTCACTAAAAGATGTATTTTATCATTCTGAGTTAAGGCATACTAAATTCGTTTTTCTACCATGTTCCCTGGGTCAGTTAGGATTATAAGATGTAATAATCAAACTGCCCATTCTGGCCTATGGGGAACAGGTAGCCTTGCAATTGTGAAAAACGAAAATGGCTGTAATTCACTATTAGGACATGCCACACACACCAGGGCATGTCCTACCTTATACTTACAATGCACCCTGCCCTTGGGCCTACCATAGGGGTGTCTGATATGAAGAAAAGGGAAGGTTTAGGGACTGGCAAGTGGCTGCACTTGCCCAGTCAACATGGCAGTACCAGACTGCCCACAGGCTCTGCAATGGCAGACCTGAGACACACTTTTACAGGCTGCTTCTGTGGGTGGCACAACCAGTGCTGCAAGCCCACCAGCAGCATTGGATTTACAAGCCCTGGGCACACTCCGTGCACTGTACTAGGGTCTGACAAGTAAACCAATCCAGCCAATCATGGAATCGCTAATCCATACATCAATTTTACCATAGGGAGCACTTGCACTGTGGCACTGAATAGCAGTGGCACAGTGCCCAAAGCATCTATAACCAGCAAAAAAACATGAGGCAACAGCAAAAAATGCAAGGGAGACCCACGCCAACAGTGCCAGGTCTAACTCGTGTCCCCTCCAGCTGAAATGTGGGGAGAACTACCCTACCTCCTGGGAGTTCTCTTCACTAAGGCGGAAAAATCTGGACAGACCATCAGCATTGGTGTGTTCTGTACCAGGGCGGTGTTCCACCGTGAAGTCCATCCCCTGTAGGGAAATGGACCACCTCAACAGCTTTGGATTCTCACCCCTCATCTGCATCAACCATCTGAGGGGACTGTGGTCTGTCTGAACCCGGAAGTGAGTCCCAAACAGGTATTGTCTCAGCTTCTTCAGTGCCCAGACCACAGCAAATGCCTCACGCTCAATCGCACTCCACCTCTGTTCCCGTGGAAGTAACCTCCTACTGATGAAGGCTACGGGTTGATCTAGGCCCTCCTCATTTAGCTGTGACAAAACAGCCCCCACACCATGCTCTGAAGCGTCTGTTTGAACGACAAACTCTTTTGAGAAGTTGGGTGCCAGGAGCACGGGCGCCGTGCACATGGCAGTTTTCAGGGCCTCAAAAGCTTTCTGACAGGTGTCAGTCCAAATCACTTTCTTGGGCTGCTTCCTGGAAGTCAGCTCTGTCAAGGGTGCAACGATGCTGCCATACCCCTTGACAAACCTCCTGTAATACCCAGTGAGTCCTAAAAAGGCTCTCACCTCTGTCTGGGTCTTGGGGGCTCCCAAGCCAGGATGGTCTCAATCTTGGGCTGTAGGGGCGCCACCTGGCCGCTCCCAACCTGGTGTCCCAAGTACACCACGGAACCCTGCCCGATCTGGCACTTACTCGCCTTAATCGTGAGGCCTGCCCTCCGCAGCGCCATCAACACTTCCCAGAGGTGGCGCAGATGTTCTTCCCAACTGGCGCTGAACACTGAAATGTCATCCAGGTAGGCGGCACTGAACTCTTCCAGTCCAGCCAACACCTGGTTGACCAACCTCTGAAAGGTGGCAGGGGCATTCTTCATCCCAAAGGGCATAACCCGGAACTGGTAGTGCCCATCTGGTATGGAGAAGGCTGACCTCTCTCTTGCCCCATCAGTCAAGGCGATCTGTCAGTACCCAGACGTTAGATCAAACGTGCTGAGGTACCGGACAGCCCCTAACCGATCGATGAGCTCATCAGCTCTGGGTATGGGGTGCACGTCAGTCCTCGTGACTGAATTGAGCCCTCGGTAGTCCACACAGAACCGGAGTTCTGGCGTGGCACCGGGTGCGGCAGCCTTTGGGACCAAGACCACTGGGCTGGCCCAAGGGCTGTTAGAGGACTCAATCACCCCTAACGCAAGCATCTTGGAGACCTCCTCCTTGATGCAAGCTCTCACCCTGTCAGTTACCCTGTAAGTTTTGTGCTTAACAGGAGGACTGTCTCCAGTGTTCACATCATGGACGCACCAATCAGTGACACTGGGAATCAGGGAGAACAGATCAGAAAACTGTCCCAGCAACTGGTGACAGTCATTCTGTTGCTCAGGGGTCAGGGTGGAAGAGAGGTTCACACCATCCACTGACCCATCTCGCTCTGTCGCCGACAGGAGGTCAGGAAGAGGCTCAGTCTCCTCCTCCATTCCAGCATCTGTCGCTAGGAGCATGCCCACTTTGGACCTCTCCAAGTGGGGCTTCAGGCAGTTGACATGCAGGACCCGCAAGGGGTTCCTGGGAGACCGCAAATCCACCAAGTAGGTAACAGGACTCTTGCGCTCCACCACCTCAAATGGTCCGGTCCACTTATCCTGGAGCGCACAAGGCTCCACTGGGGCCATGACCCACACTTTCTGACCAGGCTGAAGCTCTACCAGAGTGGCATTCTGGTCGTACCACCGCTTCATCTCCTCCTGGCTGGCTTCCAGATTCACCTCAGCGAGTTGCCTGAAACGCCTAGTCTGGTTCCTGAAGGCCAGCATGTAGCTATATACATCCTGGGGAGGTTTCCTGGGAGATTGCTCCCAGCCTTCCTTGACCAGACTCAGAGGTCCTCTCACTGGGTGACCATAGAGAAGCTCAAAGGGCTGAACCCTAGAGATTTCTGTGGCACCTCACGGTATGCAGAGCAGGCATGGTAAGAGGACGTCCCCCTTACGCCTCATAGGTTCCTCAAGACCCATAATCATGCCTTTTAGGGCCCGGTTGAATCTCTCAACCAACCCATTTCCTTGGGGGTGGTAAGGAGTGGTGAACTTATAAGTTACCCCACACTCCTGCCACAGGGACTTCATATATGCAATTGCAGTGCGGGAGTTCCTTGCAGCGAGGTGCATCCCAGACCAACGAGAAGTGATAAAGACCACGAATACGCCTGGAAGTGCGGAGGGACCCGACCGCTACGGGCTGAGTCGCCTAAAATATACAGAATGTTAACTCAATCCTGAGCGCATGTTCCGTGTGCACAGTCGGGAGATCTATGAACTCTTCGTCGGTGGAGCAGATTTGAGACCTGCAATAAAGACCTAGAGAGCCGGTCCCAGACAGGCAGCAGGGTCATAAGTTAACCAAGCTTTCTCTAGCATTGCATACAGCCAGCTCCACTTCATTGCCAGAGCCTCCATCTTACGTGCACATCTCAGCAGTGAATCGACAGACACACGCATATTTAAAACCTCTGCTGAGCTATCCTGGAGAAGGTGCAAAAGATTGACGCAAGCCAGTAGTGGCACATTCGTGGCTTGCCTGGGGGCGACATCCAAGATGGCCACGGGGAAGGAGCTCTAGGATTGAGCTCCCGGGCTTTGGGATCACTTTGGGATCACTTTCGGTGTAAATCCCTGCTGCCCTACCCCACAGCCCCCGGGACTTGCCGTGTTCACAACGCCTAAGGGGTGAGCCGGAATCACGCTTGTGTGAGATGCCGAGAGCATCGAGCCACGCCCGCTGTCTCCGGGGCCGGACCCGATGCCTCGGAGGTGAGCGGAAGAGGACTGAGGCATCGCCGCACCTCCATGCCAGCTGAGCCTGCTTGAGAGGCTGAGCGGCGCTGTGCTGACCCCCGGATGGATCCGATGCCTCGCGGAGGAACGGAAGAGGACCGAGGCATCGTGGCACCCCTCCCTCCCCTCAGGTGAGCGTGCGGGTGGCAGAGAGCGGCTGCTGGCTTCGCGAGGGGACTTGCTCCCTGCTGTGCCGACACTCTGTGCTAGGTGTCGGGTGCGGAGCCACTCGTGGGCGCCCGAGCGGGTCGCGACCTACGCTGGCTTGGGGAAACGGAGCACTCGGCCGAGGTTGGGGGTGCTGTCCCTCTGCACTGGATCGGACTGGTTATGCCACAGGACCAGGTGCATATTAATACTAATGATCTCAAAAGAAACCAAGGATGCAAGATGGCCGCTGTGTTGGAGCTCTCCAAGGAAGCTCCTGGGCTTGGGATCACTATTTTGTAAATATCCCTGGTTATGCCCTCCATCCATCGGGCTGCATGACATCAGCTTTCTGAGCAACCTTCCTGGAAAGTAAGGATATGCAGGAAAGCCCTGTAGCTAAGAAAATATCCTACCTGAAGGGCGGTCCGCCGCGACAATGACGCTGCTTGAGAGTGCCCGGACCGGTGTGAGGAGCGGAACCTCCTGAGTCTTGTTGGAAGTTAATGTCCTCTTTCCTGCTCAAGTCGCTCTCCTGCTGGAGTCTCATTCCTGCTTCGCACTGAATCTGGATTTCATATTGTTGTGGTGAGGATCCTTTTGACTATGCAAGGAGCTCAAACCCCCCCCCCCCCCATCCCGGCGGTCGCGATCCTGGAGGTGCCGTTGCTCCGATCCCGCTTCGTCCCATAGCTCTGCTTGAACTAAGCCCCGTGCCCGGTGTGAAGTCGCCAAGAGCAGCTGAGCTCCAAGGGCTGAGGGGTTCCATCAGGGCGAAGTAAGGAGCCCATCACACTCTTCGATCCTCTAGGTGACTACCATTTCCATGCTGGTTTCCATACTTGGAGGTCCTAATCCCTGGTGGTAGGGTCTGCCCCGTTATGATCCCACACCCTCACCGCCACTGGAGGCAAGCCAGCCTTCTATCCCACTGGTATGATGTTTTATTAGGGAGTTAGACCAGAGTCCCTGGCCCTGCATTTCTAGTCGCCCCCTGGCCTCAATCTTATTGTATTATCCTCACTCGTCTTCCGGATTATGTGCCCTCCTCTTCTTATTATTCTTCTTTGCTCTATCGCTACCCTAGTGGCCCCTCTTCTCCCTATCATGGCTTCCACTCGAATAAAGTCTGGAGTTAACTGCTTCAAAGTCATCTATCCCCCTAATCTGTCCAAAGCAGCAGCAAAACGGTTCAAGCACAACACCATTGAACAATTCCCTGATTCCCTCTTTGTCGATCAATTCCATAATGGGCACCTAGGGAAGCTCAAAAATGACTTAATTTTTTCACTCACAACATCCCTTCCTGGTCCACCAGCTTCTTCAATTTCTTCAACGTCTCCTCCTCCTCATCTATCCCGCATGGACAGCGGCTAAAATTTCCCCTCCACTAGCTTTAATGGCTCTCTCACCATTACACTCTACAATAATGGGACTGTCATGATTCAAGCTACAGACTCCTGTCTCTCTCTCTTTGACCATCTCTTCCACTCCCTTCTCCCAACCCATACAACTATGATCTCCTCGACTCTTCTTTGAGCTCCTCTCCTTTCTCCCTTTCTCCCCCTGACCCCCCAATACTCCAGCAGGCCGCTCTCCCGGGAGACACAGGCCTACCCTTTGTTCCCCCTGCCTTTGCTCCCTCCTCTCCCTCTCTTCCCCCTTCCCAAAATGTTCCTCCCCCTATCTTGTCTGCCTGGCCTCCGGCCTCCACCCCCCTCCCCACCCTGCATCTGCCCGATTCTCCAACGTTTTCGCCTCCCCTAATCCCCCTAATCCAACCCATCTCCCCTCTTATTCCACCTTGCTTACAACCTGGTCTACCGATCAACTTTCCTTACCTCCCCCTTCCCTCCCCCTTTCACCTCATCCCTTTCCGCTCTTCCCCATCCCCCATCCCCTAAATTCTTCTCTCCCACCTCCCATCTATCTTCAACCCCACCTTCCTCATCCCTTGCCTCCCAACCTTGTCTCCCTCCCTGACAACTCCTTCCTCGTCTCTCCCTCTGACCTTGCAGTCCCTTACTCCTCCCTCAGTTTCCATCTAGCCCAATCCCCCCCACTCCACCTGTTACCGGTCCCCCTACATTCACCTTTCATAGCCTACAGTACCTGTCCAGCACCATCCTCTCTTTTCTCCCCATACCTCTGGCCTTCCTTGGACCCCCCGCCCTCACCCCCTGTACAGCCCCCTCTCCTCTCTTCTCCATGTACCCTTGGCCTTCATCTGACCCCCCGCCCTCCCCTCCCTGTTCAGCCTCTTCTCCCCTTACCTCCGGCCTTCATTTGTCCCCCCTCCTACTCCTCAACTTTCTCCTCATACTTATGATCTCTTCTCTTCCCCTCTGTTCAACACCAGTAAAAATATTTCTCTTCCCACCACTGTTTCACCATCCACTCCTATCGCCCACCATCTGTCCTCACCTTCTACCCTTGCTCCCCAACTCCCCACCTATTCCCCCACCCCTCCCTCCCTCACCCTCTGCACTCCCTCCCTCATCCCGTTCCCCCATCCCGCCCCGTCCTCCCTCACTCTCTGCACTCCCTCCCGTATCCCGCTCTTCCATCCCGCCCCGTCCTCCCTCACCCTCTGCACCGCCTCCCTTAACCCGTTCCCCCACCCCGCCCTGTCCTCCCTCACCCTCTGCACTCCCTCCCTTATCCATCGAGCCACCCAACACTACATGCTCAGCTCTCCTCTCCCTGGAAAATAAACTTGATTCTCTCATCTATTCCATTTCCCAGCTTGTAGCGTCCATCTCACTTTTAAGCGCCAAATTGTCCCCCTTCCCTAACAACCTCCCGAGGAGTTCCTTGCTCCCGCGCCCCAATAAAGCCAGCCACAGTCTGTCCTCTGCAGACATCACCAACTTACTGGCCAGCTACGTGACCACCAACGCCACTCCCCTCCACCTTCCTCTTCTAATAATCCTACGCAGTTCCCTATTCAGACCATCTCTTCTGTCAGACCTTACCAGCCTCCCTCTTACCGGGCACCCTCATTCAAGAATCTTATCCCTATCTCCCTTAACAACCCCAACACTCCCATCACCAAATCATCTGCGTCAGAGCTGCACTGCTTGCTCCACAACTGCAGATCTGCAATCAAACACAAATTGGAAATCTCTGATACTATCACCCACCAGAATCTTGACATGTTCTTCCTCACTGAGACCTGGTTTAATGACTCCTCTCATACTTTGTTTGATCTTCTGGTACCCACTGACTACTCTATCCTCCGAAATGACAGGGCAGACAAAATTGGGGGCAGTGTCGCTATCATCGTCAGGAACTCCCTTCAAATGAAAGCCTTCCCTACCACCCTTTTCCGTACATTCGAATGCCTATCCCTAGAACTTCAAATACATCACGGCTCACCCTTTAGATTCCATGCCATCTACCACCCGCCCGGTAACTGCTGTTCCTTTGTGGAGGAACTGACTGACTTCATCAGTGACCAATTTTCTCAAAGTGACAGACAGATCTTCCTGGGTGACTTTAATCTCCACTGGGGCTCTCTGGAAGACTCGGCTGCCAACAAGCTTGCCACCTTTCTCTCAGCCAATGATCTCTTCCAACATTGCTCGGAAACCACACATTCCAAGGGCTCAATTCTGGACCTTGTCATATTCAAAGCAGACCTGCTGACTACTGCTCCCCCCATCCATGTAGACCACTTCCTCATTCCCTTCCGTTTTCACCTATCGCACGTTATAACTCACGGCCAACCTAAAAGAGCTACTACCTGGTTCCGCAACACTAAGAACATTGATCTTGACACTTTTTGTGATTCTGCTATGCGGGCACTTCCTAGACTAGACCCTAACGTGGATGTCAACGTTCTCACTTCTCAGTGCCTCTCAGTACTAGCAGTCGAAATCGACAATGTTGCTCCACTCCAAAGCAAAAGGAAAAGACCCACCCCCTCAGCACCGTGGTTCAATAAAGCTCTCTACAATGAAAGGAAAAACCTTAGAATCCTGGAGAAACATTGGAGAAAATCTCCTTCCACCTCCAATCTCTCTCTTTTACGTTCAGCAAGATCCAAATACCACAACCACATCTTCCTTGAAAAAGCATCAAATTTCAGATCCCTCCTTGACTCAGCCAAAAACAGACCCAAAAACTTTTTGACCTCATCAAAAACCCAAACTGTTCTCCCCTAACCATTAAGCCTGAGGATTCCACAAAGAAAGCGGCAGATTTCGCTATATTCTTTGATGAAAAGGTCAAAGCACTGGTGGATCAGGTCGCCCACCCCACCCCCATTGAGGAGCGGAAATCCTTAGTTACCTGGCAGCACTTTGACGTCATCTCGGAAGATGACCTCCTCAAATGCATCCTCGAAACTAAACCCTCCAACCATTTCTGACCCCATCCCTAGCGACATCGCCATTGATTTCTACACCTATACTCTCTCTTACTGGACCAGGCTAGTCAATCTCTTCCTCAGTCAAGGCTCCCTCCCGGTTGCCCTCAAATCAGGACAGGTCACCCTCTTCTAAAAACCCTCCGCTGATGCGAACGACCTCAACAACTTCCGCCCTATCACCAACCTCCCTTTTCTTTCGAAAATCACAGAAAAATGTGTTGCGAAACAACTTTCCTTACATATTATGGACAATAACCTCCTCGACGTCTTCCAGTCTGGCTTCATCCAAAATTGCAGCACTGAAACAGCCCTGCTGCAAGTGATTGATGATGCGCTGCATATACTCGACTCTGGGGAATCGTGTCTTCTGATTCTTCTAGACCTCTCTGCAGCCTTTGACACTGTTAATCATAGCACCCTCCTCAACACTCTTCATCAGAGAATGGGATTGGATGGCAAAGTGCTCAAATGGTTTGCCTCTTTCCTCTCGGACCGATCCCAAATGATCAAGATAGCGAACAGTCTTTCATCTCCATTGGCTGTAGGTCAAGGCGTCCCTCAAGGTTCTATCCTGGCACCCACTTTGTTTAATCTCTACCTGGAACCATTAGGGAACCTTCTAAGCAAATCTGGGATCCATTACCATCTATATGCGGACGACACTCAAATCTACCTTAAGGTGTCTTCCGCACACGATCTCTCACTACTCAACTCTACTCTCAACTCTATTCACAACTGGATGTTAGCTCACCAACTCATTCTTAATCCTGCCAAAACTGAATTCCTCCTCCTCTCTACCTCTCTCTCACCTCCTCCTGTTCAATCTTGGATGGATCAGCTGAACCTACTCAACAGCAAACCCATCATTGTCGACAGCGCTAAATCCCTAGGTGTCATTCTTGACAAAAGACTCAACCTAATCTCCCACATCAACTCTATTGCTAAGAACGCACGTTACCAGTTGCGCCTTCTATGGGGGATCCGTCGGTTCTTCCCGGAGAAAGACTTAAAACCTTGGTACAATCTCTGGTTCTCTCAAGACTGGATTATTGCAATTCTCTTCTGACGGGCCTACCCAAATCCCACCTCTCCCTCTCAAATCCATCCTCCATTCAGCAGCCCGCTTCATTTCAGGGCCTAAACGAAGCGACCACGTCACTCCTATCCTGTCCTCTCTTCGATGGCTTCCGATCGAGGCAAGATCTATTTACAAAACTGCCTGCATCACACACAAAGCCTTACACACGTCCTCCCCTCGTTACCTGGCGAATAAATTGAAACTGTCCGGTGGCTCTCGCCCTTCTCGCAATGCGGAAAAGCTTCTGC
Organism: Calotriton arnoldi; assembly: GCA_963921515.1. Taxonomy (NCBI): domain Eukaryota; kingdom Metazoa; phylum Chordata; class Amphibia; order Caudata; family Salamandridae; genus Calotriton; species Calotriton arnoldi. Next base: position 2,306,032 of record CAWUFW010001169.1, read on the forward strand.
TTGAGCCCCCCGTCTTCAAAAGGGAAAGATCGATGGCGCAATCCTTCTCAGGCAATGCAGTGAGAATCTGGAACTCGCTTCCCCCATTGCTCCGTGCCACCTCCTCTATCCGGATCTTCAAAGCTGACCTCAAATCTCTTCTCTTCCAAAGACACTTTCAGAACTAATACTTTCATTCTCAGGCCCGTCTAGGAAGTTCGCTCTTCATTGTAAATTTGCACTTTTTCCTGTACATTCCTCACCCTTGCGTGCTGTGTTGGATTTTATGTTTGTGTACCCTTCATTTTAAGTCTCCTGTTTAATTCACGCCCTCTCTACTCCCTCAAGGAAGTTCTTCCACTTTAGGAAATTCTGGACTCCATGCTTATAGAAGTGCCTTCCCAGTGTGTTCTGAGTGACTGCCACTTATTGCAGTATTATACCTCTATTTGTATTTTGTATCTTATGTATCATGCACACCTGTCACCTTTTCCTCTTGTAACGTATACCTCTTTTTGTATTTTTTTTTGTTTTTGTTATTTGCACAATTGTCACTTTTTCCTCATGTAATGTAACGCTTGCTTTTGTATTATGCTCACTTGTAACCTTCTCCTCATGTTACTGTTCCTATTGTGAAGCGCTCTGACACCTTCGGGTAAAGTCCGCGCTATATAAAAACGCATAAATAAATAAATAAATATACTTGGAAATGAAGTTTGTACCTCGGTCAGACACCACCTCTCTAGGGAACCCCACACGGGAGAAAATTCCCATCAGTGCCCGTCCCACCACGGGGCCGTCACTGTCCTGAGAGGGATGGCTTCCGGGTACCGGGTGGCATGGTCCACCAAGACCAGGATGAACCTGTTGCCCATGGCTGTCTTGGGGTCCAGTGGCCCCACAATGTCAATACCAGCCCATTCAAAGGGGGTGCTGACCACAGGGAATGGCTGGAGAGGAGCCTTTTGCTTCCTCCCACTCTTTCCACTTGCCTGGCAAGTCTGACAGGTCCTGCAGTGATATCTGAACTCCTGCACCTTTGGGGCCAATAAAAGTGGGTGACAAGCCTCTTAAAGGTCTTGTCCTGCCCCAAATGTCCTGCTAACGGCACATCATTAGCCAGCCCCAGTAGGAAGGCTCTGAAGCGCTGGGGTACCGCCAGCACACGGGCTGACCCAGGCAAGCAACCTTAGGCTCAGTATACAGGAGATCATTCTCCCAGTAGATCCAATGTGATCCAGACTGACCACCTGCTGCCTGGTCTGCAGCCTGCTGCCGCAAACCCACAAGAGAAGGGCATTCCTTCTGTTCCGCGCAGAACTCTTCCCTGGAGGGTCCTCCTTCCTGCTGCCAATGGGTCAGCTCAGGCAGGTCCCCCAGTTCAGCTACTTGTTCCCCTGTAGGCTCCAGGGCATCCCCCTCAGAGTCTACCTCCTCCTGGACCGTGGGAACTTCGGGGGCCGGCTTCCCACGCCCCTGCCTCTTCTCTTTAAGGCAGGCGCCTGGGCCCCCTCTCAGGCTCCAGGTCCTCTTGAACACCCTTACTGGCTGCCATGGACCGTGTGGTCACACACGCCCAGTCAGGCAGACCCAACATCTCCAAATGAGCACTTCGCTCCACCTTAGCCCAAGGTGAGCTCTCCAAATCGTTCCCCAACAAACAGTCAACAGGCATGGCTGGCCTCACAGCTACTTGAAGAGTACCAGAGACCCCCCCACTCAAAGGGAACCTGAGCCACCTTGCAGTGGCTCTCTGTGTTGTCAGCAGCAACAACTGGGTAAAATGCATTGGGGACAACCTGCTCTTCAGACACCAGGTGACACTTGACAGCTGTCACACTGGCTCCTGTGTCTCGAAGAGCCTCCACTCTATGGCCATTGATGGTCACCCACTGCCTGTACTTTTTAGTGTTATCAGGCAGTTGGGTCCTGGGGACCACCTCACAGTCTCCTAAAGAGACAAGGGACATCTCTGCGGGACCCCACCCACCTTCGGCACCCATCTCCTCCCACAGGGCTACACTCACCATCTGCCGGGGTGGAGCACCAGTGGGTGCTGTCTTTCCAAACCGTGGGCACCGGGGATCAACAGACTTATGGCCCACTTCACCACACGTGAAGCACCTCAGGGGTCCCCTGTGAACAGGCCTACCTGTCGGGGCCCCGGGCTTCTTTTCAGGGGGAGGCTGGGAACCCTTCCTTTGGTTCCCTTGGGGTTTACTTTGGGGCCCTTTCTGGAACTCCCTCTGTTTACCCTTGTCCCCCCCACTCTTCTGCTGGGGACCCTGCCCACTCTTGGCAGAGTCTCCCACGTGACCCTTGTGAACCCGGGTACTCACCCAACGGTCCGCCTCCTCAGCAAGCTTCCTAGGGTTAGTCAGCCTGCTATCAATAAGGTGCTGGCGTAGCTCTGGAAAACAATTACTTGACAAGTGCTCCCATGCAATTAAATCAAAGAGCCCCTCAAAATCATTTACTTTGCTACCCTTCACCCAACCATCCAGTGCTCTGCAAAAGAAAGTTACATATTCTACCCATGTGCTTGACTCCATCTTCTTGCAATTTCTAAACCTCTGTCTATACAATTCAGGAGTCAACCCATACCTGGACATCAATGCATCTTTCATGTGGCTGTAAGAATTATGGACTTCAGAGGGCAAGTCTAACAATGTATTCCGCCCCTCACTAAGGAACCGTCCCCACAACCCCGCTCCCCAATCCTTCTCAGGGACCCGGTGGGAGGACATGGCTACCTCATAGGCCTTGAACCACTGCCCAATGTCATCATTCTTGTAAAACTCTCTAACCACATCCTTAGGTATGTACACCCTTGCTTCAACAGGCATTGACGGTGTGCTGCCACCAGAGGGAGTAATCTCTAAGCCCCTAGCTTTCAACTCCAACTCCCTCAAATTCCTCTCATGATCCAACTGCATCCTTTTTTCCTCCAGGGCTAATTTCCTATTCTCCAACTCCAATTACCCACCCAATTTGAGCTTGGCCAGCTCCAATTCGTGCATCCTGCTTTTCTCTCTGTCCTCTAACTCCTCTGGGGACAGACCTTTGGCACAAACACTGCTACCTACTGGGGAAATTGCTCTCCTCCCCTCTGGACCCAATGGCCCCTCCAGCTGCTCATCTGTATTCTCAGCCCCTTCCTCATTCTCAGGGGTATTCCGTGCTTCGACCCAGGCCCTCAGCGCCTTTTGGAACTCCTCCTTCTTGGAGAGACCGGTCATAGCAATTTTAAATCTCCTGCAGAAGTGCTTCAGCTGTTTCACATTGTAGCATTCTAGTTTCTCCTCCTCCCAATCAAAATCAACAGATGCTATGGATGCTGCTTTATCCATGGTGGTTAAACTTGGCAGTTCTTGGCAAAAATAGAAAATTCCAGGAAAAACAATCTACCAAAAGTATGTGGTCGCGTTTGGTCTGCAGACTCACTAGTAGTGTTCACCAATCACTGTATATGAGTCACAAATGCAAGTCCAGAATCCTCACCGCTGACCACCAATGTTAGATTTGGGGGTCTCTAGTTGGCAGAGGTAGGTACCTTTGACCAAATAGGGACCCTTGCGTCTAGTCAGGGTAAGGGGGTACACTCTAAAATAACCCCTGCTCACCCCCTTGGTAGCTTGGCATGAGCAGACAGGCTTATCTCAGAGGCAGTGTGTAAAGCATTTGTGAACACATACAGTAACCCAGTGACAACACTACAGATGGACACCACACCAGTTGTATATTAAAAATAAGTATTCTTTATCTAGATTTAACACAAGACCACAAACGACAAAAATCCACAATACTGTACTTAAAAATGGTAGAGTTAGCTTAGTTCTCTTAAGATGGTAAATGCGACACTTTGAGTTCAATGTACCTTTGGATGCGTAACGCTATACAACGAAAGTGTTGCAGGGAAGGTGATGCGTCGGTTCCTTACATGCAAGAACGGTGATGCGTCGGGTCCCTACTGCTGCGTAGGGGATGCATCGGTTCTTCTCCGCATCGGGAGGTGAGGCGTCGGTTTCTTACTGCGCTTCCGTGGCGATGCGACCAGCAGCGCCGTGATGCGATGAAGATCCGGTGCAATGAAACAAAGATGGCATCTTCTTCTTGTTGCGACACGATGCGTGCACGCCCGACGGCCGTGCGGTGACTCAATGATTCTTCTTGAGCCGCGACAGGCCCTGCGACACGCTTCTCTGGTGATGCGACGGCGTCTGCTGCGACGGCGACACTCTTCTCCCGTGATGCGGGGCGCCTCGGTGAGGCGATGCGACAGCGGCAGCGGGGGCACGCTTCCTCAGCGATGCGACGACAGCGGCTGCGGCAGCGACACGCTTCTCCGGAGATGCGATGGTGACACTCTTCTCCGGAGATGCGATGGCGACACTCTTCTCCGGTGATGCGAGGCGCTTTGGGTGATGCGAGAGCGGCAGCGGCGGCACGCTTTTCCGGTGATGCGACGGCGTCTGCTGCGATGGCGACTCTCTTCTCCGGTGATGCGACGGCAACTGCGGCGGCGGCGACACGCTTCTTCTTCGTGAGTCGCGCTTCCAGCTTCTTGCGACACGCAGTCCCTCAGAAGGCCCAACACAACAGCAGGCACTTCAAAAGAACTCTTGGGGAGCTGGTGGGTGAAGTCTGTTGTCCCTGAGACTTCAGCAGGAGGCAAGCTCTATCTCAAGCCCTTGGAGATCCTTCACAAGTTGAATTGAAAGTAGCACAAAAGTCCTTTCTCCTTTCTTTGGCAGTCAGGCAACCACTGCAGGCCAATCCCCCAAACAGCACTCAGCTTAGGGATAGTCTCCTCCTCAGTCTCTCTGGTTCCTCTCCTCAGCAAAGGTTCTTCTTGTTTCCTAAAGTGATCTAAAGTTCTGGGGTCTGGGTCCCCTCTTTTATACTCATTTTCCCTTTGTTCTCTGAAGGCAGTGAGGCCTTTGCCTAGTCCAAACCAGTTCTGGTCAGTCCTGGAGCACTTTGTTTACAGGACTCCTTCTTTCCTTTCACAGTGTAGGCCAGGGACATCAGACGCACCACATGAGGTGGAGCCAGCATTGTGGAGGGAAGGCACAGCCCTATTCAGGTCCCAGGTGCAACTCCTCCCACCCATCTACATGCAGATCTCTCTATTCAGCCCTGTGCTGACTCACCCTGTCTCCTGGAATCCCCCAGCCCCTGTCACTCACAAACCAGACATGGAATACACAACCTAGCAGAGGCAGGCTTGGATAGTTAGGCAAGAAAATACCTACTTTCTAAAAGTGGTATTTTTCAAACACAGAATGTTAAAACCAACTTCACTAAAAGATGTATTTTATCATTCTGAGTTCAGGCATACTAAATTCGTTTTTCTACCATGTTCCCTGGGTCAGTTAGGATTATAAGATGTAATAATCAAACTGCCCATTCTGGCCTATGGGGAACAGGTAGCCTTGCAATAGTGAAAACGAAAATGGCTGTAATTCACGATTAGGACATGCCACACACACCAGGGCATGTCCTACCTTATACTTACAATGCACCCTGCCCTTGGGACTACCATAGGGGTGTCTGATATGAAGAAAAGTGAAGGTTTAGGGACTGGCAAGTGGGTGCACTTGCCCAGTCAACATGGCAGTACCAGACTGCCCACAGGCTCTGCAATGGCAGACCTGAGACACACTTTTACAGGCTGCTTCTGTGGGTGGCACAACCAGTGCTGCAAGCCCACCAGCAGCATTGGATTTACAAGCCCTGGGCACACTCAGTGCACTGTACTAGGGTCTGACAAGTAAACCAATCCAGCCAATCATGGAATCACTAATCCATACATCAATTTTACCATAGGGAGCACTTGCACTGTGGCACTGAATAGCAGTGGCACAGTGCCCAAAGCATCCATAACCAGCAAAAACACATGAGGCAACAGCAAAAAATGGAAGGGAGACCCACGCCAACAGTGCCAGGTCTAACAATTCCCATGACTCGCCAAGCAGCTTCCTGGAAACCAAAGTCTTTGGGTCCTGGGGGGAATATGGTTGCAAAGATTAAACTTAAAGGAATTGACGGAAGGGCACCACCAGGAGTCGAGCATGCAGCTTAATTTGATTCAACATGGGAAACCTCACCCGGCCCAGACACTGAAAGGATTGACAGATTGATAGCTCTTTCTCGATTCTGTGGGTGGTGGTGCATTGCCATTCTTAGTTGGTGGAGCAATTTGTCTGGTCAATTCCGATAACAAACGAGACCGCTCCATGCTAACTAGTTGCGCGACCCCCAGCAGTCAGCGTCCAACTTCTTAGAGGCACAAGTGGCATTCAGCCACCGAGATTGAGCAATAGCAGGTCTGTGATACCCTTAGATGTCCGGGGCTGCACATGCGCTACACTGAATGGATCAGCGCGACAGGTGTGGGTAACCTGCTGAACCCCATTCGTGATAGGGATTGGGGATTGCAATTATTTCCATGAACAAGGAATCCCAAGTAAGTGTGGGTCATAAGATAGTGTTGATAAGTCCCTACACTTTGTACACACCGCATGTCGCTACTACCGATTTGATGGTTTAGAGAGGAACTTTGGATAGGCCCTGCCGGGGTCGGCAACGGCCCTGGTGGAGTACCAAGAAGATGATCAAACTTGACTATCTAGAGGAAGTAAAAGTCGTAACAAGGTTTCTGTAGGTGAACCTGTGGAAGGATCATTAACGGCGGAGCGGCCCGAGCGACTGACGGCGCCAGCCTGAAACCCTCGGCTGCCTCCCAGATGGAACACACACTGTAGGCACAGGGGCCCGGCCCAGCCCTCAAGTGCCCTAGCCAGAAGAGCGGTTTGCAGTCACTTGGGTGAGGACTGGGCATGGGGCAGGCTCCTCCACCTGGGAAGACCCGACCGGCATACGCAGGAGGGACCAGTGACAGGGGTTGACCCTGGCACATCTGGGTGGGGCACAATGTTATGCCCTCCCGAGATAGAACCCACGCTCACCCAGCACGACCCTGCGGGGGAAACCAATTGACAGTGTCACGCCGGGCTGGGAGCAACCCCGTAAGGCCCTGCTTCCCCATGCCCTCCTGCTTCTGTTCCTGGCCCGACTGGGCTGAGGACGAATAAGGAGCAGCACTTCTCGGATGGCACGGTAGCCTGGAAGAGGCAGAGCCAAGGCCTTGAGGGGACCCCTGCTCCTCTTGGTGGTTGGTGTGCGAGATGGGGAGCCACCCGTCTCTTCCCTTCTGACATCTCCGACCAGGGCAGGGGTGGGCTACTCACCAACCTGCCGACATGGCTCGTGACCACCACCCAAGCTGGGGCTCTCTCAACGCCACATGGGTCGAGCCCGGTGGTGGACGGCTGACGTGCAGGTCGGGTGACTCACCCTCGTTGCCAGGTAACTGGTTTGCATTGGTCCCATGCCTCTGGACTGAGGGTTTGAAGATTCGTGTGATCCCTCCCTGGCCTCCGGGAGGGACCGGCGGCGATGGAGCTTCCTGCTTCCATCACTCTGGGAGCCCCCCTCACCGATGGGGGGACGGGAGGCTCCCGGGCCAGGCACCTGGTAACGCTCTTTAAATTGTGGAGGCCGACTCCCAGTGGGGAAGCCGGATTGGACCGTCTTGCCGTGCGGGCAGCACATGGAAGGACATCATCTCCTTCCTCCTCCCTCTCCTGCGCCCACATGTGGGTGAACTTTTTGAAAAGTTGCCTGTGACTCTTGGCAGTGGATCACTCTGCTTGCGTGTCGATGAAGAATGCAGCTAGCTGTGAGAATTAGTGTAAATTGCAGGACACATTGATCATCAACACTTCGAACGCACCTTGTGGGCCCAGGTTCCTCCCGGGGCTACACCTCTCTGAGGGTCGCTCGTTTGTCAATCGCCCCAGAGCATCCCCGGGTGCGGTTGGGGCCATTGCAGGGTAGCTCTGCTCCCTTTGTCCCCCCACAAGGTCAGACCCCGATCGCCCATCGCAAGATCCCTCCCCCACCCTGGTCCTGTAGTAGAGGTATGCTGCTGGAGCACCTCGCCTTCTCTCCCACCTCCGCAGGGTGCAGGCTGGCGATCGTTCTACCCTGGGCCTGTCCCAGGGCGCCTGGCCACATGGCTATCTGTGGTGTCCCACAGCTGCCCGTGCGCAATGCCTCGGGTGCCCACCTTTGCGTCTGGGTCCTGGGGAGGGAACCCGCCTGCCAGCTTGCGGGGGCTTACCTGCCCCGCAGGCCTTGGTCTTTGATCTGGAAAAATGGGTGCACTGCTGCGAGCTCAGCCCCTGCAGCCCAGGGGCCGGCGTTCCCTGGCTCCCCCACACTTCAGCATCCAACTACGACATTAGATCAGACGGGCGCTCAGCTGAATTTAAGCATATTACTAAGCGGAGGAAAACAAATTAGCCAGGGTTCCCTCAGTAACGATGAATAAAGAGGGAAGAGCTCAGCGCCAAATCCCAATCCGGCGGTGGGCGTGGGAAATGTGGCATACAGAAGAACAACCCCTCCGCTTCGCTCAGGGGGCCCAAGTCCTCCTGATCGAGGCTCACCCTGCAGACGGTGTTAGGCCGGTAGCAGCCCCTGGCGTGCTGGGATCAAGCCTTCTTGGAGTAGAGTTGCTTGGGAATGCAGTCCAAAGCAGGTAGTAAACTCCATCTAAGGCTAAATACGTGTGTGAGACCGATAGCCAACAAGTACCGTAAGGGAATGTTGAAAAGAACTTTGAAGAGAAAGTTCAAGAGGGCGTGAAATCGTTGAGAGGTAAATGGGTGGGGTCCATGCAGACCGCCCGAAGGATTCAACATGATGGGAAGGTTGGTCACCTGGGAGGGCAGATCCCCTCTGCGGGACCTCTACCTGGGTGCACCCAGCCCCCGCAGGGCGCATTTCCTCTGTGGCAGTGCGCCACGACTGGCTCCAAGTTGGCTGGGAAGGCTTCGGGGTGGCAGGTGGATCTTTGCTGCAGCGGAGAGTGTTACAGCCAGCCCCTGGCAGCAGCTTCACCGTGTTCTCATGGCCGAGGGAGATTTGACCGCCTCCGTGCCCTCCCCCGGCAACCACTCGCGGCCACTTCTCGGGGTGTGTCGGGCAGGGAAGGGAGACAGGGTCCCCTGTTCCTGGCACGACTGTCGACTGGAGCAAACTGTGCTCAGTGCGCCCCAACCGCGCCGACGGGCGGGAGGCCCATGCCGGGTGCCAGGGATATGTGCCAATGTCGGTTACCTACCTGACCCGTCTTGAAACACGGACCAAGAAGTCTAACACGTGCGCAAGTCAGAGGGCGAGCGAAACCCTGCAGCGCAATGAAGGTGAGGGCCAGTGTGCGCTGGCCGAGGTGGTTCCGTCCTCTAGTTTACCACGTCTCAAAGGGCATGGGACAGGGGTCCTACAGGCCCAGAGAGGCTTCCCCTGCTTGGCTGGGCTCAGAAGCACAGAATGGGGCCAGGGCTCCGGAGGGTCCTGGGATTAAAGCTCCCATCCTGCGGCCCGTCACGTGTCCAAGTGACCGGGATGGGGTCCTGAGGGCCCTGGTAGGCCTCCCCTGCATGGCCGAGTTCAGAAGCTCTGGCAGGGCCCTTGGGTGGGTGCTCCCTCCCTGGGCTTCGTCCTCCACAGGCCTCGAAAAAATCATAAAATTTTTAATAGACCTGCAGGTGGAGTAACTTGATTAAACTCGATATCTTGTGCCCATTTCGGAAATACTTAGGTTTCCTTGATACCTATTTTTCACTTTTTATATTTTATCAAATGAATTGAGGTGGGAGACCTCGTGTAACCTGACCTCCTTTTACGTTGTTGTGCTTTCTTTTAAAAACTGACGAATTTTACTTTTATCTGTGCCTTTACTTTGCTGTTTATTTTAACTGGATTAGACCTACTGCAGGGTGCTTTTAACTTCTTTTACTTACTTGGACGTGACACTCTAACTCACGGTCCTTTCGGTGCTGCTATTCTTTGCCCCCAGTCCGCCACGGCATTGCCGATTGTTGCGGAGGGGTTCAGTTCCTCCCCCTTCCATTTCACTTTCGCTTCAGGCCAGCAATAAATTCATATGCTGAGCCGGACGCGCAGCGAATGAGTGCTGGTGAGTGCGAGGTGGGAGACCTCGTGTAACCCGACCTCCTTTTACGTTGTTGTGCTTTCTTTTAAAAACTAACAAATTTTACTTTTATCTCTGCCTTTACTTTGCTGTTTATTTTAACTGGATTAGACCTGCTGCAGGGTGCTTTTAACTTCTTTTACTTACTTGGACGTGACACTCTAACTCACGGTTATTGCGGTGCTGCTCTTCTTTGTTCCCGGTCCGCAACGGCATTGCCGATTGTTGCGGAGGGGTTCAGTTCCTCCCCCTTCCATTTCACTTCCGCTTCCGGCCAGCAATAAATTCAGATGCTGAGCCGGACGAGCAGCGGGCGCGCCTAAGGCAAGCCCGTCAGCGCCGGTCCGTGCCTGGACCGGGCCTAGTGCCATGACCCCTGGTTCCTTGGATTTAGGACTCCTACAAAAGTTAACCTACTCTGCGAAAGAGCTTTGGGACCTCCGACCAGCTTTATTTAATAACTGCTCGCGTTTGGATCTTAGGTTGTTCTCACGGCATTCGCCGCATACCTGTCCAGCATGCGACCGTCAATACATATATCCAACCATGCGAACAAGAGAGGACCCTTGTCTGTCCATAAATCCCTCAAAAAAAGCTCCCACCATGCACAAAATCATAAGTTTTAATTGGGCCTTAGTCAACGCCCGATCGCTGCCTAAACATACAGTAGAGATCGCAGAACTGATTGATTCTGCAGGGCTGGACTGTCTATTTATCACTGAGACTTGGGGCGATTTTGCCTGCAGCCCGGACTTTGTGAGTGCCGTTCCTAATCAGGCAAGATAGACAGGCTAAAAGGGGCGGCGGGCTGGCTCTTATCTATCGCAATGTCCTCTCGGCGATCTGCACTGATGTGACTATTGAAGCCCTCGAGGCAGTCCAGTTTAAAATTGTTAGGGACGGTCAACTCCTTTTTTCTGGAATCCTTCTCTATAGACCCCGAGGAGGCAATAAAAATACTTTTTGCCATACTTTCCATGTCTTAGCTGAGAGCAGTCTTCTTTAACTTCTACCTGGAGGCCCCAGATGATAAATATACAGCCAATCTCCTTGATATTGGCGATTCTTTAGGACTGGAACAGTTAGTTAAGGAGCCTACTCACCTAGCTGGTCATACACTGGACGGCCTCTTCTTTAACGATCCTTCTTTAAAAATCATAAGAATCCTTCCAGTGATCTGGTCTGATCACTCGTCATCAGGTTTTCCACTGACTGCCTTAGTGCTCAGCCACCTAGGCAGACCATACCAGTGTCCATCAGCTATAAAGACTGGAGCAAAATAAACTCTGCCACTTTGGAACAGTCTTTAGCTAAGCACTAGCCTCCCCTACCTGTAGAGGCTGAGTCAGCAGCTACATCCTATACAAATTGGTTATCTGACACCTTCAATGAGTTAGTGCCCACCAAAATCCAGCGCTCCTTTAGGAAGGAACCTACGGCCCCCTGGTTTTCAGAAGCCTTGAGGCTTGAGAAACAAGCCTGCAGAAGGCAAGAAAGGATCTGCAGAAAAAATTACAATAGTCATACGAGATTGTTATACCAGAAGGCCTTAACATCATACAAGGATCTTATAAAAAAGGAGAAGAGTGCCTATTTTGCCCAGGCAATAGACCCGGCCTCTACCTCATCGAAAGAGCTTTTCCAAGTTGTTCATAGACTTACGACTAACTCAAACAAAACCAATCCCGCTGATAGCCAATCCTTTTGTGATGCACTTCAAAGAGAAAGTAGAAGTTATCTTCCAGGACTACGACAAGGGGGACCCGCATCCTCCTGGAGTCCCTACTTTGAATACATTAGTCGACTGTTTTCTCACACACTTTTCTGCCACCTCCCCATATCAAGTAAGCTCCTTACTTCTACAATCCAAATCAGGCTCCCCTTATGATCCCTGCCCAGTTAAAATCCTGAAGCTAGTCCCTGAAATTATCGCTAGGAACCTAGCTCAGTGCTTTAATATCATGTTTGCCACAGGGACTTTTCCCTCGGCCTGCAAACAGGCCTCTATCCTTCCTCTCCTAAAAAAGCCCAATCTAAAGGTTAACAATACTGCCAACTATCGCCCTATTGCTCGACTACCCCTGCCTGCTAAAATCAGTGAGAAGATTATGAACCTGGAATTGTCCAAATACATTCTCGACAACCAGCTCCTAGACTCCTCCCAGTATGGTTTTTGACCAGGGCACAGCACTGAGACTGCCCTGGTCAAGGCAACGGAGGAAGTGAGGAAGGCAGTCGATGATGGAGGCTCAGCAGTTATGATCTTACTGGACTTATCTGCTGCCTTCGATACTGTTGATCATTTTTTTTTGCAAATTTGTTTTTATTGTTTTAATCACAAATAACAAAAACAATCGCGTGCATCACAATTTAGTCCGTTCTGCCATCAATCTGCACAAATGGCTCACATATATACGATGTCATGCAGTGCAACAACTGTGTCTCGCTGAGACGAATGCTCATCATAGGAACTTATAATGCCTGAGGGCATTAACACGGTAGTAGTCATCTGGTGGTACAGGTGTTCTTCTGCCTATCATGACAAAACATCATTTCGAACCTCGTAGACACCCAACAATCGGTGCACGCACTAAATCCCCCTCTTATCCCACCCCCTCCCCCTTTGGCACAACCTCTATGCACAAGCAATAGTGGCAACAAGACACAACTGCATGAAGGATGAAAGATCAACATACAGGGCAGCAAACAGGGCGACGGCTTCTCAGCGCTAAGGGCAGGGCACATATAATAAAAGGACCCAATGCAGCGAAGCCCCAAACCGGACCATCCCCTTCCTCCAGGCCTTGCTAGGCTGCGCCTCTATTTCATCGTCAGTCTCATTTATCGGGGCCCTCAAAAGTTGCACCAATGCTTCCCAAGCCCTCGCCGACTCTAGTGCCTTCTCATTCTTCGCGCGGCTCGCCGCTTGCAATCGGGTAACCCCTCGCAGTCCGCCCATTTAACGAATTCTGCACGCCATCTCCCATAACAGGGGCCCCTTTCTGCTTTCCAGTGAAGTGTAATCTCCTCTTTGCTAACAAAAGCCCCAGGTCTATAAATTTACTCGTTATTTTATTCCTGGCGGTGTGGGGAAACCAATGTAGCAAACATAAGCCCATTGTGGGTACCATGTCCCTGTCCGTGACATCCTGCAATAGTTCAACTACCTCTTCCCAATATGACCCTAGCTGTGGACATGCCCACATCATATGACCAAAATCCGCCCCCACCGTACGACAACGTGGGCAGGCCGCCGAGTCCGTATGAAAATATTGATTGAGTTTAGCCGGAGTTAGATAGGCTCTGTGAAGAATGTAGAAATGAACCAACTGGAAGCGAGCATTCCTTGTACTCTTCCACGCTCGTTCGACAAGTTCAGCCCACGCTTTCTCAGGGATCTCATCTCCCAAGTCCTCCTCCCATCGCAGCCGGAGGGTCGCTAAAGGGGTCAATCTCTCGTTTGTCATTCTACGGTAGAGACACGTTACCGCCTTAACGGTACCAGCCGCTAGGACCACATACTGACACGTCAACGAGGTCGCTGGTTCACTAAGCCCCATTTTCCAATGCGCCTGGATGGCTGCGATAAGCGCCATGTGGAGTAAGTAATCACCACGGGGTAAGTCATATCTATCCCGCAGCGCCGCGTAGGGGAGCACTGCCCCATCCTCATAGAGATCTCCCACAGTGGTCAACCCATTCTCTTCCCAGCCCTGTAAGGCCATCCAATTACCGCCATGTGGCAGCGCCGTGCACACCGCCAGAGGAATTTCCGGAGCATAAGGCCGTACAACCTGCGCACGTTTGAGCGCCCTATTCCAGCAAAGTTTAAACGTCCCCATCTCACTGGTTAGAGAGGAGGCCGGCAACGGCAACTGCAACAGCAGCCTGGAGAGTAGGTGTCTCTCCGTACTAATCCCCGTCTCATCATCCGTGCTCCTGATCTCTCGTACCACTGCTTGAGTGAGCCCCTGTAACTGTGCCGCTAGGTAGTATGTTTCAAAGTCTGGGACCGCCAGACCGCCCTCCGAGCGTGGCCGCATCAGCGTATTAATAGCCACTCGCCGCCGCCCCGCAGCCCAAAGAAACCCAATCACCATTGACCGCAACTGTCGGAAAATCGAGGCCGGTATCCACAAGGGCAACGTTCTAAAATAATATAGGAGTCTCGGGAGCGCTACCATTTTAAGGAGGGCCGCTCGTCCCGCCAATGACAATGGAAGTGTACTCCAAAATGCCATGCAACCCCTGAGTGCTCTCATAGCCCTGCCCACATTACCCTCCAATAAATCTGCATGGGTGTGGTATATACGAGTACCAAGATACGTCATACATCGACGTTCCCAGCGTACTCCTTGCGTAGTCTCAGGTCCATCAGTCTGTGGCGCTATGGGGAACAGACACGACTTCCCCCAATTAACCTTAAGCCCGGCAATGTTGCCTAGCTCTGCCAATAACGCCTTCGCACCCCCAAGGGCACCCTCGGTATCCGTCAGGAACAAGAGGAGATCATCAGCATATAAAGCTATATGGTGATCCTGCGTAGTGCCACGCAGCCCAGGGAAATGCCGGCCCGTGCGAGCCCGTGCCGCCAGCGGCTCCATGGCCAGGGCAAACAATAATGGGGAGAGGGGACACCCCTGTCTCGCTCTCCCGCCCCACGGTGCAGATATCCGATATCACCTTCCCCGTTTGCACACGGACCGTAGTTTGACAATACAAAAGAGATGTCCAGTCAATAAAGCCCTCCCCCAGACCAAAGCAGTGCATGACTTGAAACAAATAAGGCCACTCAATACTGTCAAAGGCCTTCTCAATATCTATGGCCAATACAGTAGCAGTGGCCCTCTCATACGTGTCTGCATCCAGAATCCGAAATAGGCGTCGAATATTCTGAGCGGTGTTTCGGGTCGGTATAAAACCGGCCTGGTCTGCATGTATTAGGTGGGTCATATAGGGGAGCAGGCGAGACGCCAAAATCCGGCTTAGAATTTTATAGTCCGTGGACAACATGGATAATGGTCGATAGGCTGTTACGTCATGAGGCGGCTTCCCTGGTTTCAGCAAGGGGATAATGAGCGCTTCACGAATCGTGGAGGGCAGTAACCTATCCTTCCGCGCTGCGTTATACAGCAGCACCAATCTGGGGGCCAAGAGATCAACATACTCACTATAAAATTCCACCGGGAGTCCATCCACTCCCGGGGTCTTTTTCCTGGCCATGTGCTTAATTGCGCTACGGACTTCACTTAAAGTGATGTCCTCACCCAGCAGCTTTACTCGCTCCTTATCTAACATTGGGAGGGTCACCCCGTCAAGAAGCTCCGTACCGCCTCTCTATCAGGGAGCACTTGACTCCGATATAAGTCCGCATAGTAAGCACGGAACTGATCATTTATCCCCTTTGTGTGTAACAGGCCTCCCCATCTGGTGTGCGCAGCTCAAGTATACTCGTCCCTCTCCTACTTGGATTGGCCAGCCATGCCAATAGCGCCCCTGATTTATCGCGCTCCGTATGCGCACGCGTGATATATTGCTTATAATCATAGCAACGCAGGCGCTCCATCTGAACTGCGACCTCTTCCCTTGCGGCCAAGAGGTCCCGCTGGCAGTCCGGCTGCTCAGGTCTCCTCTTTCTATGTCTCGTAACCGTCTGCTCCGTGCTCTCCAGGTCCTGCAGCAACACCCTGCGCACTCCTACTTTCTGCGCCATACAATGCCCCCGTATCACACCCTTAAAAGCGTCCCATTCCACCATCAGCGATGAAGCAGTGCCAGTGTTGTCTCGGAAGTAGTCAGTGATACCAGCCCCCACCGCTTCTCTAAACACCTGATCCTCTAACAATATGGGGTTCAACCGCCAAGTCGGGATTACAGGACGATCAGGGATCAAGCTCAAACGCAACAATAAGGGATTATGATCCGATATCGTTCTGGCAAGATATTCACTGTGTTGCATCATTGCGTGGAGATCTGGAGTGCTCAGCATCGCATCCAGCCGCACATGGAGGTCATGTACAGTAGAAAAATATGAATAATCTCGATCAGTTGGGTGGTGCGCCCTCCAAGTATCTATTAAGTCCCACCGTTGCTGCCAGTCCCGCCTATCCCTGGAGAGCCTATGAATGGGCGCCTCTGGGAGTGGAGGATGGGATCTATCCAGCAGGACGTCCGTGATCGAATTAAAATCCCCACCCAATAGTACAGAACCAGTGAAAAAGGGAGCTACCTTCCCAGACAACTGCCGTAGGAAGGCCGACTGTTCCGTATTGGGGGCATATACGCTAGCCAAGACCACATCTCTACCATTCAGTCTACCTGCAACCAAAACATATCGGCCCTCCGGGTCTTTCAATTGCCGAGTAGGCTGAAACGGAACCCCGGCTCGGACCCACACCAAAACACCCCGAGCAAAGGCAGAATATGTGGTGCTAAAAACCTGTCCTCTCCATCTACGCTGCAGTGCCATATCCTCTTTTGGGGCAATATGAGTTTCCTGCAAGAACGCCAGCTGAATCCCCCTACGAACCAGGTATGTGTGAATCTTATGCCTACGCTGCATTGAGTGCATGCCCCTAACGTTCCAAGTTATACATTTCAACTCCGACATAGCCATCGAGCCCATATCACCGCCAGACCCCAATCATCCTGCTCTAGTACCAGCCCATTGTGCCCCGCGCCATGTATCAGACCCTTATAAGTAGGGTTGCGCCAGCCCCCAGAGAACATTCCCCTAGTAACAAACAAACAGTCCCAACAACCCCCCCAGGACAGGTACTAAAAACAAGCCCCCATCCAAACTACATCAAACTAGGTTCCCTCTAGTGGCTACTGAGGGGTTACAGTGGGGAAAGTGGCCGTCAGCAAACAAACCGACCACACCAAGGCCCCGCGGTGTTACTATACTATCCGCTCCCACCCCCAGGAGGCATCGGGACGGGAGCCCCTACTCTTGTCCCCTCATCTATCCACCACATCCGGCGGTCAATACACCATTCAAGCACGTGATGCCAAGTGGGTCTCGATAGTACCGCCGGCATCTAACAGGCATACAAGCCCTTCAAGCATCAAAACACACAACAAAGATATCACATAAGCTCATCAGCCGTGCCAGGTGTAACATGGGGCATTTTTGCATCACTGTTCTGGGAATCGGCCGTATCTGTGTCTGTTCCCAATCGCAACTTATCCGATTCCTGCCCTGTATCCGACTGTTGGTCCGGAGTTCCCAAAAGCTGTGACACCGCCCGCAGTGCCGCCTGTCTGCCCTTTTCCGTTTGGGACGGGCCAGGCGCCCTCACTGCAGTCGGGCGTCGTCTCGACCTGCGCCGGCGCCGCGGCAGCTGCCTTGAAAATTCACCAGTTCCAGCATCCCCGGCCGGGGTCTTGCCTGTTCTATACATTTCCAGCCAGTCCCAGGCCTCCGATGGGCCCTCACAAAAGTGCGTAGCATCGTTCAAGACTATTCTCAGGCGAGCGGGAAACATTAGTGAGTACTGGAGGCCCTCTTCACGCAGAGCCCGCTTGACTGCCAGGAAAGACGCGCGACGGCGCTGAACCTCCTGCGTGTAGTCAGGAAAGAGGGAGACCTTACTGTTGCCCACTGAATACGGTCCTGTTGAGCGTGCCATCCTCAGTAGATGATCCCTGTCCTTGTAATGAAGGAGCCTCGCCACCACCGGCCGCGGCGGTCGTCCCGATGCTAATGGTCGTGCCGGTATTCGGTGCGCCCTTTCCAGCGTGTAAAACTGCGTCAGTCCCGTCGGTGCCACTGTGGTACGGAGCCAGTCCTCCAAGTACTGGACCATATTAGTTCCCTCAATTTCCTCCGGCAGGCCCAGAACACGAATGTTATTTCTGCGATTCCTCCCTTCTACGTCTTCTGCCCGTTTTTCCAGCGCCGCCACTCTACGGGTGACCTCCCCCATCTGGACAGTAAGGACTTTCTGTGCTGGCTCTATAGTTGCCAG
Source organism: Calotriton arnoldi (assembly GCA_963921515.1). Lineage (NCBI taxonomy): Eukaryota > Metazoa > Chordata > Amphibia > Caudata > Salamandridae > Calotriton > Calotriton arnoldi. The sequence goes on from CAWUFW010001169.1 coordinate 2,324,047, forward strand.
GGAAGTTTCGGCTTGCTTCATTCTACCCGACAGTTTATCGTGGTCGGCGCGCAGCAATCCCAGCCCCACGGAAACCGTGGCGATATCGCGCTGCAGGGCCTCTCGCGTATCTGTAATGGCCTGGAGTATGCGAGCTAATTGTAGTTGTACTCCGCTTCATTCGGCGGTTCGGGAGATTCCGGTCGCGTGGAATCATGTCCCCCATCATCTCGGTCCGGCTGAGCCACCTGCTGCTTCCCCTAGGCTTTCCCATCTCGCAGGTATGGCGTAGCTATCCAAGCTCCCCTCACGTGGAGGTCACGATCTCCCCAGTCAGCCGCTGGGGCCCACTCGTAGATGGCGGGGACCAGGGCAACCGCCACCTCGGCAGTCACGTAGGTCTCGAGTGCACAATTAAGGAGCACTCCCTCGTTAGGCGCCACGGATTATAGCCTTGGGCAGATGGCAGCCACGCAGTCAATGAGCTCAGGGTCGTCTCTCCATGCTCAGCGCGCGTCGGTTCCAACGCATCCTCGGCCCACTTGGCTCCAGGCAGTGCCAGCTACTCCCAGCCCTCCGAGCAGCACAGGAATCCTCCGCAGGCCTCAGCATAGGGCACCGCCCAGGGCCCGCCCGGGCCTATTCGCACCCGCAAGCGAGCACGGCGGGTGGCAGCACTCGATTCGAGGGAGTCTCCTCTGCGCGATCCGGGGTCCTCTTGCAGTGCCCCAGCGGCTCTCACCCGCCGCCAGTCCCAGCCATCCGCCCCTCAGCGGGAGACCAGTCACCAAGTCGGGATGTTCTGCAGGCCACTGCACCGCAGCGCCTACCCAGCAATCCACAGCCGTCCGCTCGCCAGTGGTGCGCCGCTGCAACCCCAGGTGTCGCGGTCCTACCCTTCGCTCCGCTCCTCAGGGTAGAGCAGGTGAGCCACCAGGCCCATGCGACGCTGCAGGAGCAGGCCGCTCGTCGCAGTCGTCTCGGTTCCGGTCACAGCCAACCCCATTAGCAAGGCGCTTTCCCTCCGCACCACTCGTCGGCCGCTCTCTCACCACTCTCTGTATCTCCGCTGACCTGCAGTGGAGTGCCGATGCTTGGTAGTCGCTCGGGCAGAAAGTACACTCCGGGCGGACGGGACTCCTCTCTCAGTTCGGCGCCATCTTGTCTCTGGTGCTCGGCCGCCGCGCCGATGCAGCTCGCAGCCCCTCCGCCCCAGATCGGGCAGGAGTATGTCTCAGCCGTCACCCCAAGGTCCCGCGATGTTATGGGACCCCCGTCGCAGCCCCCCAGGGATCGGGCGGCCGTCTATTCAGGATAATTGGCGGGGCCGGTGCGGAGCTCCAAGCTCACGCGTCCGTCTCCATTCGCCGGCAAGCCACGCCCCCTTCGATACTGTTGATCATACCACTCTTATTGGCTGTCTAAAGGAAATAGGAGTTAAGGGGGTCGCACTCGAGCTTCTCTCCTCCTTTCTCAGAGACAGAGATCAAACGGTAATGCTAGGGAAATTCAACACACCACCCTACTCACTGCCATGTGGAGTCCCCCAGGGGTCTTCCCTTAGCCCCACTCTTTTTAATATTTATGTAGCTAAACTCGCCCCACTCATAAGAAGCTTTAATCTGAAGGTAACCTCGTATGCTGATGACACCCAGCTTATAATCACAGCAGCTCATAATGACACATCAGGCCCCCTAAGATGCCGTAACTGCATAATGCCATCAGTGGCTGGATGAATGGGCACAGCCTTAAGCTTAATGCATGAAAGACGGAGATTATGGTGTTTGGCACTGCCTCCCCGGCCTGGCCCACCATCTGGTGGCCTGATTAGTTGCCTCAACCACCTCGCCCAGTCACCAAAGCGAAGAATTTGGGAATCAACATTGATGACAACCTTAATATGAGTGCGCAAATATCATTAGTTACATCCGCAACTTATTATAGCATTAAAATGATAAGAAAAATTCTTCCTTTTATTACAATCAGTCAAAGAAAAACCCTAATAACCCTGCTTGTACTTCCCAGATTGGATTATTGTAACAGTTTCTATCTAACCACTCTTGAAAAATATATGAGGCGACTACAACTAGTCCAAAATGCTGCAGCAAGACTGATTTTTAATTTCCCTAAATTCCATCCCATCAAGCAGGGACTTCGTGGGCTGCACTGGCTTCCCATGCGCAGCCGGGCCAAATTTAAAGTCCTCTGCTTGGCCCACAAAGGATTGCATAACGTAGGCCCAGAATTTTTCAGATCAGCCTTCAAAAGATATAAGCCCAACAGAGAACTCAGATCGGCCAATGCCAACCTTTTAGCTGTTCCGACATTCAATAAGATGCAATGGGGTGGTAGAGGTATAATCCTCAACCCTATCAAACTCTGGAACAGCCTCCCACCCCACCTCAGAGCTATTCCCTCATTAACAACGTTTAGGAAGGAGATAAAAACCTGGCTATTTAACATCTAATGCTTCTACTCACCGGCCTCTTCTGCAGCGCCAAGACACCTTTGGTATTCGCGCGCTTTAAAAATTTCCTAACATAACAATAGCTCTATACCTGCTACACAATGAAAAACCATTGCAAGGTGCAGTTCAGTTATTGGCTCTGGGTTCCTCAGGTTCTTATAGAACCTACAAACCCTATATATCCCTGCAACCAGAAGGGTCCAGCAGACGTAACGGTATATTGCTTAAAAAAATATGCCATAGTTAGAAGAAGTTACAGATGAAAACGTAGACCTAAATGGCTGGTTTCTTTTCAACTCAATTTCAATATTGTTTTATTTCAACTGTTACTTTTTATGGGAAAACCTTGAAGTATCTACACACCTTGCTAAATTCATAATTTTGTCTACTTTTCAGAAATGTATAGCTTTCCGGGATCTACCATGGGTTTCACACCCAGTTCTACCACTAATTGGAAGGAGGTTGAACACACCAAAAAGTAGGAACTATGGGCTATGTCCCAGTAAAATGCCAAAACTGTGTTGAATTTTTTTTTTCTGATTCAAGTCTGCCTGTTCCTGGAAGCTGGGAAGATGGTGATTTTAGCACCGCAAACTCTTTGTTAATGCCATTTGCAGGGAAAAACCGACTCTTTGTTCTGCAGCACTTGTTTCCCCCCAAAAACAAATTTTGCTGTATTTTGGATAATTTCTCGGTCCCCTCCAGGGAAATCCACAAACCCTGGGTACCTTTAGAATCCCCAGGATGTTGTAAAAAAAGGACGCATATTTGGCATGGATACCTTATGTGGACAGAAAGTTATGGGGGCCTAAGCGCGAACTACCCAAAACAGCCAAAAAAAAGGCTTAGCGCAGGGTGGGGAAAAGGTCTGGCAGCGAAGGGGTTAAGGGAGTGTGTGTGAGCTTCGAAAAGCGCTTTTGTTTATTTGTATGAAAGGTAGAAGTGCAATGCATTTTAAGCATGTGTAGCACACGCCTACTTTTTGAGTAAATAAAGAAATACTTTTTAAAGTGTACACATGCTCCCTTCACAATAATTCATAACGCTTGTTTAAATTTTGCCAACAGCCATTCGTCACATTTGCTAAATGTTAGACCTGGCATCTTTTAGTGTGGTTTCCCCTGTCTTTTTACTTCTGGCCTCCTGTTTTTGACTGTGTGCTGAACTTCGTTTTTGCTGGTTTCAGGACTCTGGACACTTTACCACTGCTCACCAGTGCTAAAGTGCATGTGCTTTGTGTCTAAACTGTAATGGCATTTGGTTTCTCCATGGTTGGCATATTTGATTTACTAATAAGTTCCTAGTAGAATGCACTACATGTGCCAAAGGCCTGTAAATCAAATGCTACTAGTGGGCCTGCAGGACTGATTGTGCCACCCACATGAGTAGCCATTCAAACCTGTCTCAGGCCTGCCACTGCAGAGCCTGTGTATGCAGTTTTGAACTGCCATCACGACCTGGCAATTTCAACTACTTGCCAGGCCCAGACCTTCCCTTTTATTACATGTAAGGCATCCCTAAGGTAGGCCCTATGCAGCCCCACGGGCAGGTTGCAGTGTATTTAAAAGGTAGGACATGTACTTTTGAGTTTTACATGTCATGGTAGTAAAAAACGGCTAAATTTGTTTTTTTACTGCAGCAAGGCCTATCTCTTCTATAGGTTAGCATTGGAGCTGCCTTGTAACATCTTACAAGTGTATTTTCCAATTGGGAGCAGATAGAAAATTGGAGTTTGGTGTCTCTAGACTCACAATTTTAAACACACAGTTTTTAGTGAAGTTGGTTTTTAAATTGCAGGTCTGAAAATGCCACTTTTAGAAAGTTAATGTTTTTTTACTTTAACCATTCTGTGCCTCTGCCAGTCCCTAGAATGCATGTCAGGGTGCCACCTGGGTTTTGTGAATTCACTGTAGACAGTCAAACACAAAGGGAGCTGAGGTGTGCCCTGCCTATCCTGATGACCCATCACCAGGCTGATGGGTTATCCTGAGCTAGAGTGGTGGGAGGAGTTGACACTTGCACCTGAATAGGACTGTGCTTGTCCCCTCACAAAGAGCTGCACATCCCCTTGTAGTGTGTCTGGAGCAAGAGCCAAGAAGGCCAGAGTCTGGTACACTACAAAGACCTTTCTTTGAAGTCTCCCTACTTCAAAGGCTACAATGGGTTTAAGTACTGGACCTCTGACTCCATATACTCAGAACACTTCTGAACTTAGGACATTCTGCCAAGAAGAAGAGCTGTTGTGCTGCTAGGAGGGACTGCCACTTTGCTGCTTGCTTTGCTGTGTTGGCCTGCTGCCTCCTGCTTCTTACCTGGGCGTGAGAGGACTGGACTTTACTCTTTGCATCCTGCTTTTAAAAGTTTCCCCACGGGCTCAACTGAGCTTGCCTCCTATTGCTGAAGTCTCAGGGACATCAAAGACCAGTATCGGCCGGCGAGTTGACAGAGTGGCGGGGCGGGGGGAAGGTGGGGAACAGGGATGAGGGCGGGGAGGTGGGGAACGGGGATAGCGGGGAGGCAAATAAAAAAATAAAACACTTGCCTGCTCACTGCATCGTGCTCCTCGCTTCTCTAGGCAAAGGCTCCCAGAGTTCACTGCGGCCAGTCCTGATGCTGCTTTCATGCTGCTGAAAGCAGCATCAGGATTGGCCTGAGAGCTGATGATTCCCGCTCCAGCCTGGCACCACCCTGGCCCCGCCCCCAAGCCTCGGCCCGAGAGAAAAATAAAACAATAATGAACAAGAGTTTATTATCGTTTTATTTTTCATTTTTGCGGCTGCTGGCAGGTGGGGCGACATTCCTCCACCATAGCAGAGGAGCTGCTGCTGTCGAAGACTTCACTTGCATCTTGCTAGCAGCACCTGGGCTCCTCTGCTGCGAGTCCTGACCTGCCACGTGGTGCCAAATCCAGTCCTGGGCCCTTCGAGGTGAATTTGGTGCTGCAACCAAGAAATCGACTCATCGACTCCAAAGTGTCAGTTTGGAACCGGCGCATCCCTGCGAAATCAATACATCGCTGCTGCCTGCACCAAAGCCGTGGACACTACTCGCCGAGTGCGCAACGCAACAAGCTTGACTTTCAACCCAGCCCTGACTATGCCGGTGCAGTGCCTCCGAAGTACCGCCGCAGCTTGAGTCTCGAGCAGTGCCTCACCAAAGTTTTTGACGCACCGCTCCGACTCCAAAGAAGCGGTGCGTCATGCTTTCGACATCGAAGCATCATCAGACGCCGCGTCCCCTTTAGGAACGGAGGCCTTGCACCCGCAACTGATGCATCACCTCATCTGCACAACGTATCGTTCTGGAGTGGCAAAGCCTCAATGATCCTGCACCGCCTTAAGGAACCGACGCATCACCTGCATCTGCGACGCCTCACCTCCTCTGCGCCATGCATCGTCTTTGTTTTCTGAAGCATCCAAGGTACTGTAAGGGGGTCTGCCTGATTCCTGTATCTGGCCCGCGTTCCATCACAGTAGGACTGAACTTATGGATTTGTCCCAGTCAAGCGCGACCAGATAGCCCCAGTTGAAACTATATCCTTCTAAGCACTGCATTTTAATTTAATCTTTAAAAATTAATATCTTGACTTGTGTATGTTGAATTTTTTTGCTTTGGTCTTGCTTTCCTCAGATAAATATTGGATATTTTTCTAAACTTGTGTGGAGTGCTTTTGCAGTGTTTTCACTGTGTTACTGTGTGTGTGTGTGTGTGTGTGTGCACAAATACTTTACACATTGCCTCTTTAGTTTAGCCTGACTGCTCAGTGCCAAGCTACCAGTGGGTGAGCACAGGTAAACTTGTACTACACTTACCCTGACTAGAGTGTGGGTCCCTATTTGGACAGGGTGCACACCTCTGCCAACTAGAGACCACATTTCTAACAATAAGCGGCCTATTACGATCTCGGTCAGAAAGCCTCCGACCTTAGATCTCCGACTGAGATCATTGGTTTCAGTTCTGACCGCCTAATTACAATATAGTTGGTCAGAATTGAAACCAGCCGGTCATTCGGAGCCCGTCAGCCAGTCAGAGACCGGCCGTAATCCCAATGGACAGCGTTTCTGCCGTTGGGATTACGCTGCTCGGTTTCTGACAGGCTTTCTATGCCAGGCTTTCTGACATGGAAAGCAAGTTTGGAGGCCCTTAGCAGGGCCCCCTTTTCTGTGCGGCCTCCGTGAGGTGCCTGCCATGCGGTGTAGGGATGAACACAATCTCCCATTTCTCTAAGGGAGCTTGTGCTACGGCCAGTTTACGGAAATGTGAGTATGCGATTGCCACATGTGCGGTCGCATTGTAATTCTGCAGTCGGGACCGCCGACCAGTCCCGATTCCTGCCTCCAACCGACATCATAATCGGGCCCTAAATATTTGGCATCAGCATGAGCGCTTTTTGAACGGGACGCTATATTAGTGATGTTGTGCCCCAGTTGTTCGGTATACTCTCCGTTAGTGTAGATGCTCTTGGGCCATTACATTTTTAGGTCTCGCCTACGCAGCGCGCAAGCGCTGCTTAGGAGGGGACCTTTAGCAATCGCTCAGGACTTTTGCTTAAACGCGTGCATGTTTTGCATTGGTTTCAATTGCCACTCGTGCACGTTTGGTGTTTCCCTTGTGGGAGCGAGCAGCGGCGCCATCTGTTAGCAATTATCGCGCTCGCTCCCACAAGGTAAACGCTGCGCGTCGCTGCACTCGCCCGCCGCAGTCACGGACACGCCTTCCAGATTGCCAATCTGCCTGCCCCAGTCCCTGCTCTCGGCCGCACTCCCCCCACCCCTCCCACTTGTTTATTTCACGCCGTCACAGACACGCCTTCCACATTGCCAATCTGTAATCCGCCTAGCAACCTCCGCACACTTGGTCTGACGTCACATGGTGTGCCAAGCTTCACAAGCTCGATCAGCATCCAGCTGCTCCATTCTGCTCAGGCAAAGATGGAATGCCAACTTCATGTCTTCGGCAACTTTTTTCAGCCTTTCTCATACATTGGCGACGGAGAACTTCAGGTAGATGAGTCCAAGCAGGGAGAATGCTTTTAGCATGATGCCCTCACAGTGACTCAGAAAGAACTGTCTCTTGGCTGGGCTTCCCCTGTAGAAGTCGCTGCTAGTGATGTCACATTATTATGGGCAGTATCAGAGCACAGTTTCCATCACAGTGAGCTCTGCTGCACAGCCCCATCTGCACTGTTGCCTCCCACAGCCCCAAGAGATCTCCAGGAGGGATTCCCTGGAGCATGGCATACGTCCACCGGGTGATGCGTCCACTGTCCTTTTAACTGGGCGCTCTGGACTGGTGTCCTCGGGTGTCACCACCGTGTCGTTAGTAACTCGAAGAAGCGAACCGTCCGCATCGCTGTGGAAGAACTTCCTCCTCAAACATCCAGATGGCGATCTTCTCATGAGGCGGTATGCAATGCTTTTGGGAGGTTTCCTCCATTGCCTTAAGAACTTGTCCTGATGCGTGCAGTGAAAGCTCAGCACGGATGGGACACGAGCTGTCCAAATGTGACGTCCTGCCATGTGGTTAGCTGAGGCTCTTCATAGCACGAGTTTTCCTTGATGTTGGTAACGACCCCTCCCGCCCATCACCTCACTGCAAACAGCCATGTGAGTTTTGTTTGCGAGTCCACCCTTCTCTCTAGTATCAGGTTCAGGTGACTATTTCTGCGTTTTTCAGTGGCTCTAGGCCGTCGATAGCCTCATTCAAGACTGGGGAACGTGCCATCTACACCAGGACGAGGCAGTAGGTGTGTCAGCCGCACACCCACAGGACACCCACAGGCTGGGACGCGGCGCCATGAAAGGGACGTGAGGTAGAGCAGAGTGAAGAGGAAGCTGCAGAGGACCCCTACACCTGTTATTAGTCACAGTTCTTTTGCTTGTGTTTATGTTTTCTGGAGATGATATGGAGTAACAGCCAGAGCTGCCCACTTTGGAGCTTGGGGAACCAGGTTCGAGTCTCGGCGTCGGCTCAATATCCTGTGATTCTGGGAAAATCACTTAATCTCCCCATGCCTACCAAAAATGAATGTGTCCTTGTGTAACGTAACTGGTGCTCACGTAAAGCGCTCCAATACCTTCGAGTCAAGTTGGCGCTATATAAAACTGCAAAAAAAAAAAATGAAAAATCACCGAGCACCATGTCTACCACGATCCACCACTGTTATGTGTTACACAGGGCTGAGAGGAGGGCCACAGTTCGTATATATTCAGCAGAGCCCCTAGCTTCCCACCTCAGACAAAGAGCAGTCATCAAGGCCTACTTTGGTAAGGTGCCTTGGAAAGAGGTGCGTTCATTCCAGCAGAGCGCCCTACCATATAAAACAAGCATTGGCATAGCCAAGAGGTCTCGCCTTTGGGGCCTTATAAGTGTTTAGCCATGTAACAGTTAATGTTGTTGCACCAAGGATATTGTGCTGGATAACTAAACACTTATAAGGTCCCAAAGGCGAGACCTATTGGCTATGCCAATGCTTGTTTATTTTGTTTTTGGCAACTAGCAGAACAGCACTTAGCGCTGCTTTGAATTTAGCTGTTACTGCAGCACTGCTTTCCTCTTTATGATACAATGTAAAGCACCTCCCTTGTTGTCAACAGCAAAATGATCATGTTGCTCGGTCTTAAATTTGTGAGTGTAAGTCAGTGAAAGGGGCAAGGCTGGCTTTGTGAGATGCATAACAGATTATTTCTCAATGGTACAGTAATGTTTGATAACTATTCATTGCCTTACTCCCAAAAACCTTTGGACATTGAAGGAATCTTATTTACAATAATGTCTTTTGCAATTACATTTTCTTTAGGATTGGTCTGTTCATGGCACGCTTTAACTTGCCACTGAGGATTTACGGCTGGGCAATGGACAGACCGATCCTCAGTATGGGGTTAGGGGCTGGAATGTCCAATATATATATATCTTTTTTTTTCTTATTTTCTTGAGGTACCATTTGGAAATTCACAGCCATTGAGATAGCACATTTTTAGAAATAAATTACAACATTTGAGCAAACAGACAACCACTTTCTGTGATTAGAGGAATTCAAACCGGACTCCTGTCTGCGTTCAGGGCCTCCACACCATGTGCAGCCTGCCATAAAACTGAAGCCAGCCTTCATCCCTGGCGAGGGGGCTGAAGGGAGTGTGAAGCTACCAGCTGACCCATCTGACTGTAACTAGAAACAAGGGCTGAAGTCAACACTTTCATTTATAGCCGTGGCACAGCCTGCCCCCAAACAAAAACAAACCGCAGAAATATTCCAAGCACTTGAGCAGCATTCCCATGCAACAACCTCACGTCGCGCAAAACCAAAACACGCCTGGGGTTAGTGCCACAAAAATGAGAAAAACATCATCATCTCATATTCGGGGACTAGTTATATTTCTTGGTTTGTTTATTTGGCACTTTATTTTGAAAAAATAAGTAAAGTAGTGATTCAGAGCAAATGCAGTAAAAGCTCAAGTGCTAAGTCAAATTTGCTTGTCTCCCAATTGTTTTTAATGCCTCAAATGCCGGTGTTTAAGCTTCTTCTGTTGAGCGAAGAGAAAATAAAATGTGAATCTGACCCCCAGCATTGTGAGACTATTTCAGCCATGATGGGCTCCTGCTTCAGGGACCCAGCTGGGAGCAAGAAGCGTTAACACTGCAGGGAGACGGCAATTCACAGATAACACGGGCGGTTTGTTGTTGTTTTTGACCTGCAGTTGTGCCAGGATGCTGTCTACCCGGATTATAGTTCAGCCTTTCAGAGCCACTGGCTGTTTTAGTCATCCACACCAATGCAGTTAAGACACATTGATACCCATTTTTTGGCTGATTTGCACAAAGTGAATGCTACACACAGAGATTTACCAGAAGGGTCCTGAGGAACATTTTAAGACCTGCAAAGGATTACATCCCCAATCATATACAACAAAAAACCAAAATCAAATCCTTGGGTCTATTACAGAAGAAGAAAAAGACACTGACTATATCTCACAGACTTAGCTGTGGGATGATCCCTTTTCAGGACGAAATCCCTCACCCACCAAAGGTGGCATGCTTCATCATTTGGGATTCTCCTCTCAGAGGAAGACCTAGTTCCTCTGAGGGCTACAACCCCTCTCTGAGAGGGAGGAGCACAGGGATGTTTTGATATCTACTCTACATGGATGTTCTAAATCCACCAAATGAGACACACTGGTGTGCGTGAGGGCGCAGCGCAAACAAAAATAGAACGTGAGGGAAGTGGTTATAAAACTAGCTAACAAGGACAAAATCAGTGCTTTATTAGTATGTTCTTGCTGCCAGGATTAAAACTGTGCACCTGCGGTATGAATTTTAAACCGCATGTGTGTGATGGAATATATCGGTCAACATGTTTCAGCCATGAAAGCCTAAAAATTAGGCAAGGCTTTCGTCAGGACCTAAATGATGCTGCTGCTTAAGTGATATGTGAAATAACATAAATTTGAGCTAAAATACGGAACCATTGATGCTGTTGGTTCCTCTTCCTGGAAAGGTGACTGTACCTGATAGGAACAGAACCACAAGTACGTAAGATACAGTCCGTGGTTTGCACCACACGAAATGAACAGAAAACAAAACAAGTAGGATCAACAGTTTCCTCTATTAACGTTAAATGCGTCTTCATACAGTGCAAGAAACAAAGGCAAATTGAATGCATGCTAACCCACAATTGCTGGGTAGATAGCTTCACCTCAACCTGGCAACAGCTCAGGGAAGGGGGCACCGCTCTATGGAAAGGTAATTAGGGGTGCCTGTGTCAGTAACACTGTTTACCACTCATTCAACAAAGGCTTGACCAAGAACATAAAAGAAAGAAAACCTATTCCCAATGAAACCCAAACAGTTTCAAGACTAAAAAGATGGTTCCACAGTAAACTGCACCTGAGAGTGTCAGAGTACACTGCTGGAACTGAACAGTTTTTAAGAAAAACACATAGCGTGTTCAAAAGGAGGAGATAGCGACCAGACCTTGACATATATTGGGAACACTGAAGCGAAAAACACACAGGGTTCTACTTGGTCTGGTGATTATATAATTTCACGCTAAAAGTGCCAGAAAAGGCTGACAAACCGACAAAATAAAGGTGGCTCACCTTCAAAAATGACCAGAAAATGGTATGTGCAACCATGCTGCTTATTGCAACCTACATATATTCACATTAAAGCAAGCCATCACCCTCATGTGTAACTGTTGGTAAAATAAAGGACGTATAGCAGAGATTTAACGCCCATTTTAACAGCTACAAAAATAAAATGGCAAAGGGTATTAAAAGCTCCCAAGACTCTAAAAGAAACAAGCATTGGCATAGCCAATAGGTCTCGCCTTTGGAACCGTATAAGTGTTTAGCCAGAGCTATTGGCTTTGCCAATGTATTTAAGCTGTGCTGTAAAGCAGCATGTGTGTTCGTGTTTTTGTTTAGTCTGTGATACGTGACTGTAAGTGTGTTTGAGGTCTTGTGTTTATCAACCGATCTCCATACCTAGTCTGTTTGAGTTGTGGTGAGTTGATGTAATTTTGCTTTCTCCTGCCACGTAATTTACTTAGCCGTGCCGTATAATTCCAGTGGCCCTGGTCTTAGCCTTTGTACGTTATTGTGTGAATATGGAAGTATACTTCAATGTGTCTATTGTAGTGTCTATCTATCTATTCTGGTGCTCACCTTTGGGTCAGAGTTTGTGCTATATAAAAATGCAAAAAAAGAGAGGCAATTTGCAATTTACTTCCAAGTGAAATGTAACTGGCTCACGTAAAGATTGTTGTGATGGCGCACACGGCGAATGTGGAATGCACCTCGAGACATTTTTCAAATAAAACGATCAGCCTTTAGTGAAACCGTCTGTGCGTGTTTTCTCTGTCCTACTCTACCACGAATAAGTCTGCAGTTAAGCCTGGCTCTTTTGACGAGCTCCTTCCCGCTTATGAATATTCATGCCTCTAATGTAGTGAGTACACTGAGACAGGCCATGATGTTAAAGTAGACCCAACAGCTCCCTGCACCGGGCTGGTTTGAAACATCAGGTAGCAAAAGTATGAAAGCACCATGGCGGCGCAGAGTTCAAAGGTGGGGGAGAGGAGGGCAAGCGAGTAGTTGCAGGCGCGCAACGCCCATAGGGCTCAAAGGGCAGACTTTACAAACCTATTTAAACCAAATCAACCAGAATTCCCCGGACTGACTATGTGGGACGTATACCTCATAGACCATATCCACAAAGCTTATATTACTATTTGGGTTGTGCACTGAATTATGTTTGTATTATTTTCCTATAGTCCCAAATAAGGTGCTTCAAATCGCCACACACAATACTATTGCAAGTTACCGGAGCTTCGGAGTATAGTCTTTCAGATATCGGTCTGGACCATCCTATATACCCTGCTTTTTCATTCTTTCACTCTTCTGTAAATGTTTTCGTTTTAAATGATGTCAAAATTTGGCATGTGCGATCGTCACCTAATGTGGTGCCTTCTTTGTTTTTGAAAATTAGAAAAAAACGTACAAAAAAACAAGCATTGGCATAGCCAACAGGTCACTCTCCACTCGCCCCCCATGGCACCTAGGGGACGAGGCTCCGTTCCTGGGCTGTAGGGAAGCAGCGTGACCGAGGCCGCATTTTCTCTGGGCACCAAATGAGATTTTTTCCCCCCTCTGCCTGCCGTCGGACAAAGCGGGCCTGACGTTTGTAATCATGGCGGGTAGAGGGGGAAGTGGCCGCGCCGCTGCCCGGCAGGGGCAGGAGACAGGGGCCTGCCCTGCATTGATTAGCTCTTAGCTGGGCCTCCTCCGAAGCTTTTAAGGCTGGGGTAATTCCACTCAGAGCTTCCAGGGAGAAGCAGGAAGGAGGGAGCAGGGCAACGAGGCAAGGGGAGAGATGAGAAGGAGCGACAGAGAGGAAAACAAAAGTAAGAGAGTGGGAGCGGGAGGGGAGAGAGAAGGCGAAAGAAAGGTAAGACAAAGGCAGAGGGAGAGAGAGGGGGAATGAAAAGAGAGGGAGAAAATAATAGTGTGAAGAAGCAAGAGAAAGGAGAATAAGAGAAAAACGGACACAGGAAGAGGAGAGAGGTAAGAGCGAGAGAGAGAAGTAAGGAGAGAAAGCGGAGAGAGAGAGAGGTAGATGAGAAGCCGGCATGAGGCAGATGGGGTGTTAGAGAAAATGACAAGAGGAAGATCAAAGGCAAGGGAGAGCGGTGGCTGGTAAAACAAGCGCTGGTCACACGCCGCTCCCGGCACCCCGCGAACGCGCTAATTAACATCTGTTTCGAATTAGAGTGGTGAAAGCGACCACGCTAATTCAAGCTTTTCAAGCACTCGTGCTTGTGCTCCACCTTGCGGTGGAATCCAGAACTCCAAATACCAGAATGCACAGTGAAAACCTGGACTGGATGACCAACTCGCGCATGCATCTGGGAAACAAACGCGAGAGTGCTGCTCAAGGCCTTTGAAGGCGCTATGACTGTTGCTGAAGGGCTATCTGGGGGTGAAAGGACCAGCGGGGGCCTCTGAAGTTCTCCGAAGGCTGGCGGGGGGTGTTTAAAGAGCAGAAGGGGTGCATATAGGCTGGTGGCTGGGTAAAGGCAAGGCACAATCAAAATTACCTATTGTAACCAATGTGATCACACCCAAGTATCCACCAATACAATCCACCAATGTCTGAGGGGTCATGTTTCGGCCAAAGGATGCTTTAATAAAAGAGTTGACCATGCACGTAAAGTTTTTTTTTTTTTTTCCTTTACCACAGTTTGGAAAACAACCATGTCATTTAAAATGTCATCACCTCCAGCCTGCGCGAGATCTGATTGGCCCATTCCCCTCTCGATGTCTGTAATTGTGGCACGGGGGATATCTGATGTAACCTCGTGCATGTAATGAACACCCCAGCGTGCTCCCACGCACCACTAATGTTCAAAATATCGCTCATAATGGCTTCAAATCATCAGGTTTATTACAGCACTAAAGCAAAACTGATATCCCGCAGTATCCCTGGCGCTCATAAGCTTCGCAGCAACTGAAAAGCGTGGAGTAGAGTCACCAAAATTGCGCAACTCTTAACCTCTCTTTCATCTGCAAAAGCCTGACTAGCGCTTAATGAGTCCCAATACGAAGTGGCGCTAACCGGGTGACTTTTGGCTGGAGTTGTAGAACTGTAGAGCGCGGTGGACATTTAAAGTAATGAAAGGCTGGACTTACTCGTTTCTTCCTTACCTTCAGAAAAACCCTTTCAGTCAGAATTTCACTGAAGCGCCGACTGGAGACAAACCTTTCTGCAGAACATTCTTACTGGCGAAGGAACTCTAACTGCTCTGGAATACTCCTTCTAGGCAGCGGGAGGTATCAGGCGGAGAAACACATTGAAACGCTAATCCCCTGATGAGAATTTTTGTCATGGAGAATGCGCAGCACAGGAATGCTGCCTTCTCCTCGGGAACGAAGGTTGAAGTGCGCTGCGCGCGAAAAACCTGAACACTCACTAATTCTTATGGAACACTAGAACCCTGCACTAACAAGCACGGAATCGAAACGGAGGAGCGGGGGCGAGCGAGCGCGGCAGCCTGCAGAGCTGACCAAACGCTCGTGGTCGTGGCTGGCCTTTGATAGGTACGCGCGGCAGACATGTGTTTCCACCATCGCGCCAGCGTCTGGGCACGATAATTGGAAACACATGTTTGCCGCGCGTACCCATCCCAAAAAGGCCAGCCACGACGCACGAGCGTTTTTGGGACTGCTTTTCAAACTCGCTTACTAAAAGTCTTCGCCTCTAAGCAGCGCTTGCGCGCTACTCGAGGCTCGACCTAAAAAGGAGACAAATGGCAAAGGGTATTAAAGGCTATTAAAGGCTCCCAGGGCTCTAAAAGAAAACAGGAGACAAACACATAAGAGAAAACTTAAACGGGACCTCACGCCGCAGCACTCACCTCTCCGTCGATACCACACACCGGAAGAGCCTGTGACCGGAGGTGAGTGTTGCGTGGCTGGATGGCTCTTAAATAAGGATTGATAATTGAAACACCCTAAACCGGTGTGTCAATTACTCATAATCTGGCTTTAGACGCGCCTGCGTCTTGGTTATTTACTAACCCGTCGCGCATGCGTGCAGCTTAAAGAAGCTTGCCGGGAAATGTAGTATGCGGCAAAAGACGTTCTCAAAGGAATACGTCACTTAACACATGTGCTGCGCGGTTATGCCTGGTCTTCAATAAGAGTAATACGGTCTCAAGAGTGGACGTGAAGCCGCTTAGCACAAGTGCAATACGATTATGCAGGGTGTTCAAATTTTTTTTTTATAATCGTATTTGTGCAAACAAACAGAACAACACAGTTGTATAATCAAAAAAAGGGGGGGGGGGATAATAAAATCTGAATCTAAGATTGAGCGCCAAAGGAGGGTGGGTGCATTGTAAATATATTCGGTGATGCCCTACTGGTTGTTTCTAAATATGGGCATGCAGAAACATGCTCGCATGTGCGCGATGTATTCAAAGAAAAGGTAAAGAATGTAAAGAGTGTAAACACTGCGAAGTTCAGTGTGATCTTAATGATACTTATCGTGGGGTAGGAAAAAGGGTTGTTCTAAGTGTTTCCTTTCTCATAGAGAAACCCACGGAATCTCATCATTCAGACCCACGTTATTACTATTGAGTTTATGTACCCATCTTTGTTCACTCTTGAACAAGAAAGTAGAGATGTCTGTAACATGGGCTGGGATATATGGTTTGTCAAGCACCGTCCATTTGAGATCTTCTGGAGAATGATTGACTTCAAGGAAATGATTGGTAAGCTTAGTCACAGCTTTTCTGCACCGGATGGTGCTTTTGTGTTCTAAGATGCGAATCTTAACCTTCCGAGTGGTCATGCCCACATACCGCAAAGTGCAGGGGCAAGTGATCAGATAAATCAACCTTTCACTATTGCAATTTGTGTGTTGTGACAATATCCACGGTCTGGTGGTCCCAATATCTATGGAAGTTGTGTGTTCTGTTTGGGTGCATGCGGCACACATCCCGCATGGAAAATGGCCTTTGACTGTAGGTAAATTCCAGAGAGTGTTTTGGTGCCCTGCCTTAGTACTGCGTGGACGAGTATGCACTAGCTGATCCTTAATATTCGTGCTACGTTTGAAGGCAAACAGTGGTCGCGGTAGAGGAATATCCCCAATATTCAAGATTTTCCAGTTTGACAAAATACTTTTTTTAATTTTGTTTGAAAAACTGCAGAAGGTGTTCACACATGTGAGTCTGGAGCTGGCTTCCTTTGGTACACCGGGCTCAATCAGTGCTTCTCTGTTGTTGTTTGCGACACGTTTCATTGACCTTTTCACCAACTTTCTTGGATAATCCTTAGCATCGAGTTGGAGTGCTAGATTGTGGGCATGTTCTTGGTATTTTAAGGCTGTGGAACAATTCCGCCTGATACGTAAAAATTGCCCGAAAGGCAAATTGTCCCGGAGAGATTTAGGGTGATAACTTCTGAAAGACAGAAGTGAATTCCTGGCCATAGGTTTTCTGTAAAGTTCAGTGCTCAGGCCACATCCTGTAGGAAAAATACGGACGTCCAGAAAAGGTAAACTCACGTTACTATATTCACAAGTAAATTTGAGGAAATCATTCCTACTATTCAACCATGTCTTGAATTCAGTGATGGAAATGGATGTGCCCCTCCAGACGACCAGCACATCGTCGATATAGCGTTTCCATAAAAGTATATGGTCTCGATATGGATTTTCATTGCAAAATATGTGATTTTGTTCGAAACAATGTACATAAAGGTTCGCCAGGCTAGGGGCAAAAACACTCCCCATAGAAGTTCCTGATATTTGCAGGAAAAGCAGATCCTCATACTGAAAGAAATTCTCTTTCATAGCCAGACGAGCACAGCTCATAATGAACTGTACTGGAGTGATGGTATCCAAATCTCTGGTCTCCAAAAGAATCTGTATGGCTGTGAGTGTCTCATCTTGGGGAATACACGTATATAACGACTCAACATCGAAAGATACCAAGTAATCCCTGCTGACATCGAAAGGAATCTCTTCCACCAACCGTAGGATGTCCTTAGTGTCTTTAAGGTACGTCGGCATCTCCATAAAAATGGGCCTCAGGAAGTGGTCTACAAATGTAGAGAGAGGTTCCAAAAGGGAACCCAACCCAGATATGTTGGGACGGCCAGGTGGTGGTCTTTGTTCCTTATGCCCTTTGGGCAGTGCATAAAAGTATGGAATAATTGGATGTGCCTTGACCAAAAACGAGGCTTCCTGTGTAGTTATCCAACCATTAGATCTTGCCTCATCAACCAGTATTTTAATCTCATTCTGTAACCTTCTCGTGGGATCTTCTTTCAGAGGTTTGTAAAAACGGACATTACCAAGCTGTCTCAAACATTCAATACGGTAAGCCGAAGTATCCATTATAACAATGGCGCCACCCTTGTCTGCCGGCTTAATCGTGATGGAAGTATCGCTTGCCAATGTTTTCATTGCCCGTTGTTCCTTCTTCGTGAGGTTCTGATACGGTCTCTCTGAACCCTCGCAAATAGTCGTGACCTGAGACATCACCGCTTTCTCAAAAGTCAGAACTTGCGGGGGAATCTGATGTAGTGGTGGATTAAAGGTAGACTTGTTCTTAAGCCCTGTATTAGTGTGAATCTCCTCAGTAGTTTCTTGTATTCTGTCTCTGAAGAAGAAATTCAAGCGAATTTTGCGAAAAAATTGGGCAAGTTCTTGCTTGATCACAAAGGTATCCCCTCTGTATGAAGGTACAAAACCTAGTCCTTTGTTCAGGAGGGCCAGCTCATCCGTGCTCAATTGTCGATTGCTCAGGTTGATGACTATATCGTCTCGTTGCTGCTCCCCGCTTGGGCTTCCGTCATGCTCCGTGTCGTCCGTGTCGATGGAGATGGGGCCCAATGTACCTGGGCTTGTTGGTTCCACCGTTTCCCTCTGGATCTGCCCCAGCCATTCCCTAAAAAAGGCTGATTGGGAAAAAATTGTGGTTGCGGTTGATAGGGAAACAATTGCCCATGCGGCGGGAGATTGGGATATCCGAACGGTGCCGGTGGCCACCACTGGGGTGGTGGAGGTGGACCCCCTCTGTAGCTCCTCCAGTTGCCCCTGCTTCTCCGATTGGTACCTCGGTCTGGCGGTCCGCCATGATTTGAGGTATCTGAATCACTAGACCAATCTTCACTGCCTGATGTGGAGTAGTTTGAGCCGTATCTCCTGCCCTGACGGTTGAATTGTGCTGGAACAAAATCATCACTGGTGTATGGATACACCTTCTCCATAGAAAATCGTGCAAGATCCTTTTAAATTTGTTAATCTTGGAAACCAGGATCGAGTCTTTGAAATCTTTATTAGTTTTATTAGTTTCCTCATTTTGTTTTTTGAAGAGAGTTGTTGATATCGTCACTTTGATCTGGGATTCTAATGTCTGTATTTCTATTAGAATGGTATCTGCAATCCGTTTGGCCATGTTGATGGTAAGAATCAGCCAATCACGGGTGAAGCGCCACGCCACCAGAGACCAATCCTTAAGGAACACCTTATCCTCCAGAAACAGACGGGGTGCATTGGTGACTATTGATGGAGCAGGGAAAATAAAAAATGTAACCCCTAACAAATTTTATAATTAATTAAATAAAATGTTCGTTTAAATGTATTAATCAACACTGTATGTGTGGGAATGGTAATATGCCAATATATGTGCTAAATAATCTATTAATGGATGTCCGTGTGTCTAATTATAACGTAAAATTAAATGCGTACTAATTAAAATAAATGCATGTTTGTGCTTCATAGAAATAAAACGTGTCGTTGCGAAAACAATAGTGATGGTAAGTAAGGAACAGCTTAAATGTTGCTTTCTGCTAGGTAACAACTAATTGGGGTACGTAGACGACGGGAGGGAAACGAAAGGGATATTTTTCTCTATTTTAATTATGTTTTGTTTGCCTCAAATTAGTGCTTCAAAAGTATAACCGAGTGGCGAGATAAAATGGCCGCCAGTGGGAAGATGTGCGCAGGCGCAAGGGAACACATGACACGGGATGAAATGGGAGAAAGCAACCTCGTGGTATAACAGAGAGGCTAGGATGCAAGAAATGGTCAAGGCTGATGTGACCTAATTGAACTGATAGTGTGCCGTGATGATCAGCAAGAGTCCCGTGGGAAACAAGTTCAAGAGAAAGGACAATGACTGCATGGAGTTCTCGAATGTATCGAAAGAAGCTACAAATGAACTGATCGAAACGGATGAAAATGTTTAAGCGTATGGGAAAGGAAATGATCCAAGGACCCTTGAATCCAAGAGAACTTGATTAAAAGAATGAATAAGCTGACATGCATGGACCAATGAAAGAAAAGCGTGATATTAATGTTGCAACAGTTAGTTAGCAAAGTTAGAATTAGGGTATAATAGGGCCTACTCTTAGTGGGAGGGGTCAATTGATGTCAGTCGCGGTTGCAGTCACAGTCAGGAGAGGAGTTGAAGAATCGTGTTGGTGGTTTCCAGTGCTGGGTGGTCCTGATCGATCCCTTACTGAGCGGGAGATGCTGAAAGACTGTTAGATGAGACGGGTTGCAGGTAGCTGATGCTGACGAGCTGAAGTTGCTGTTTGCTGTCTTAATTTTCCAGTTGAGTATGAGAATCAGGCTATTTCTAATTCCTAACTTAGGTTAGAAATCATTAGGCTAAATTAGGAAGCTAGGCAGGTAATTAGGGTTTTGGCTTCATGACAAAATTTCCTTTCTGCAATAAAATGATTATGTTTAATAAATATTTGAATTTAAGAATGAATAATTGAATAAAGTATTAGATTCTTTTTCATGCTTTTAAAATTATATAAAATTTAAGATTCTTTAAACCCAAAATGACTCAGTGGTTATTTTCCTAAATGATTGTGACATCAGTAATTGGTTATTGTGATTCAGCTGGTCTTAATCACTATAAACTAATTTCTTAAATGAATGATTCATCGACAAAACAATGAGCAGGAATATTTTAAGAAATAACTAAAAGAAAGTGACAAATTAAGGTAATAAGATATCCTGGCTCTTCCAGCGGTACATAAAATGGTGTTCTCCATTTAGTTCTCATGCTTCTCCTAGGAGTACAGAATTTCATAAAGGTGTAAAGGAAATCCAGGAGTGTGTGTGTATGTTAGGCGATGTTTATGGGCCCCATCGTCATGTGGATATGAGAAATATAGGGGCATATTATCAACGGCCAGCGATAATTATCGCTGGCCGTTCACAGCGTGAGAATAGTTATCGCCGGCTACCGCAGATAATTATCGCCATGCTAGCGCTGTATTAACAACGCATAGCGCAATGGCGATAATTATTCCTGCGATAGCTTGTTTTCCATGGAACATCGCTGGTTTTCCAGCGATGTTCCATGGAAAACGGCGATAACCTTGCTGATACGACCCTGTGGTCGTATCAGCAGAATCCATCTCCCATGTAAAGTATGCTTAAGTCAGGAATTTAACAGACGTTAAATTCCTGAGTTAAAGCTGAGGTAGCGCGATTTCTTTTATCGCTGCACCTCCTTGTTAATATCGCGAAGCTGCCTTCGCGATATTAACTTGTGTTGTTTTCACAGCCACGCCTTCTTTGCATCTCATTAGCGATGCAAGGCGAGGCTGTGAAAAACGGGCTCTACATCAAGGAAACACGCGCTAGCGTATCCTTGATGATATTGCGATATAATTATCGCCGCTTTCGCCTCGAAAACGGACGCTAAAGCGGCGATAATTATATCGCCAGCCCTTGATAATATGCCCCATAGTTTGCCCCTGGATGACCTATAAGTAACCTGGGAGGAGAATAGTTTTTATTGTACGCGCTGCATCACTATCAACCCAGTTGGAGCGCAGTTCCCTCTCAAATACTCTGTCATAATAGCCCCGTGTATATAGAAACGGGAATGGGATTTCTTCAGAAGCAAGAGTTTGGACCAGTCATCACCTTGTGTTGAAGGGCCACCCTGAAAGGTGTCTATTATGCTCGGCGTGGTCAAGATGGATTGTGCCACTGTATCATCAAAGGCTAAGCCTTGTCGTTCAGCCATTGTGCATAGAAAAATTGTCAAGAAAGAAAGAAAAAACAAGGGTTTCAACGTGGGAAAAGGCCTCTCTCTAAAACCTTGGCTCAAAAGAAAAATGGTTTGACGGCAAGTATCCACCTATGGACCTTGCTGAAGCCGGACCCGCAGCCGAGGCTGCTCTACAATGCTACACACAGTGATTTACCAGAAGGGTCCTGAGGAACATTTTAAGACCTGCAAAGGATTACATCCCCAATCATATACAACAAAAAAACAAAATCAAATCCTTGGGTCTATTACAGAAGAAGAAAAAGACACTGACTATATCTCACAGACTTAGCTGTGGGATGATCCCTTTTCAGGACGAAATCCGTCACCCACCAAAGGTGGCATGCTTCATCATTTGGGATTCTCCTCTCAGAGGAAAACCTAGTTCCTCTGAGGGCTACAACCCCCTCTCTGAGAGGGAGGAGCACAGGGATGTTTTGATATCTACTCTACATGGATGTTCTAAATCCACCAAATGAGACACACTGGTGTGCGTGAGGGCGCAGCGCAAACAAAAATAGAACGTGAGGGAAGTGGTTATAAAACTAGCTAACAAGGACAAAATCAGTGCTTTATTAGTATGTTCTTGCTGCCAGGATTAAAAACTGTGCACCTGCGGTATGAATTTTAAACCGCATGTGTGTGATGGAATATATTGGTCAACATGTTTCAGCCATGATAGCCTAAAAATTAGGCAAGGCTTTCGTCAGGACCTAAATGATGCTGCAGCTTAAGTGATATGTGAAATAACATAAATTTGAGCTAAAATACGGAACCATTGATGCTGTTGGTTCCTCTTCCTGGAAAGGTGACTGTACCTGATAGGAACAGAACCACAAGTACGTAAGATACAGTCCGTGGTTTGCACCACACGAAATGAACAGAAAACAAAACAAGTAGGATCAACAGTTTCCTCTATTAACGTTAAATGCGTCTTCATACAGTGCAAGAAACAAAGGCAAATTGAATGCATGCTAACCCGCAATTGCTGGGTAGATAGCTTCACCTCAACCTGGCAACAGCTCAGGGAAGGGGGCACCGCTCTATGGAAAGGTAATTAGGGGTGCCTGTGTCAGTAACACTGTTTACCACTCATTCAACAAAGGCTTGACCAAGAACATAAAAGAAAGAAAACCTATTCCCAATGAAACCCAAACAGTTTCAAGACTAAAAAGATGGTTCCACAGTAAACTGCACCTGAGAGTGTCAGAGTACACTGCTGGAACTGAACAGTTTTTAAGAAAAACACATAGCGTGTTCAAAAGGAGGAGATAGCGACCGGACCTTGACATATATTGGGAACACTGAAGCGTAAAACACACAGGGTTCCACTTGGTCTGGTGATTATATAATTTCACGCTAAAAGTGCTAGAAAAGGCTGACAAACCGACAAAATAAAGGTGGCTCACCTTCCTTAAAATGACCAGAAAATGGTATGTGCAACCATGCTGCTTATTGCAACCTACATATATTCACATTAAAGCAAGCCATCACCCTCATGTGTAACTGTTGGTAAAATAAAGGACGTATAGCAGAGATTTAACGACCATTTTAACAGCTACAAAAATCAAAATGGCAAAGGGTATTAAAAGCTCCCAAGACTCTAAAAGAAAAAGGGAGACAAATGGCAAAGGGTATTAAAGGCTGTTAAAGGCTCCCAGGGCTCTAAAAGAAAACAGGAGACAAACACATAAGAGAAAACTTAAACGGGCCCTCACGCCGCAGCACTCACCTCTCCGTCGATACCCCACACCGGAAGAGCCTGTGACCGGAGGTGAGTGTTGCGTGGCTGGTTGGCTCTTAAATAAGGATTGATAATTGAAACACCCTAAACCGGTGTGTCAATTAATCATAATCTGGCTTTAGACGCGCCTGCGTCTTGGTTATTTACTAACCCGTCGCGCATGCGTGCAGCTTAAAGAAGCTTGCCGGGAAATGTAGTATGCTGCGCGGTTATGCCTGGTCTTCAATAAGAGTAATACGGTCTCAAGAGTGGACGTGAAGCCGCTTAGCACAAGTGTAATACGATTATGCAGGGTGTTCAAATTTTTTTTTTATAATCGTATTTGTGCAAACAAACAGAACAACACAGTTGTATAATCAAAAAAGGGGGGAGGGATAATAAAATCTGAATCTAAAATTGAGCGCCAAAGGAGGGTGGGTGCATTGTAAATATATTCGGTGATGCCCTACTGGTTGTTTCTAATATGGGCATGCAGAAACATGCTCGCATGTGCGCGATGTATTCAAAGAAAGGTAAGAATGTAAAGAGTGTAAACACTGCGAAGTTCAGTGTGATCTTAATGATACTTATCGTGGGGTAGGAAAAAGGGTTGTTCTAAGTGTTTCCCTTCTCATAGAAAAACCCACGGAATCTCATCATTCAGACCCACGTTATTACTATTGAGTTTATGTACCCATCTTTGTTCACGCCTGAACAAGAAAGTAGAGATGTCTGTAACATGGGCTGGGATATATGGTTTGTCAGCATCGTCCATTTGAGATCTTCTGGAGAATGATTGACTTCAAGGAAATGAATGGTAAGCTTAGTCGCAGCTTTTCTGCACCGGATGGTGCTTTTGTGTTCTAAGATGCGAATCTTAACCTTCAGTGGTCATGCTCACATACCGCAAAGTGCAGGGGCAAGTGATCAGATAAATCAACCTTTCACTATTGCAATTTGTGTGTTGTGACAATATCCACGGTCTGGTGGTCCCAATATCTATGGAAGTTGTGTGTTCTGTTTGGGAGCATGCGGCACACATCCCGCATGGAAAATGGCCTTTGACTGTAGGTAAATTCCAGAGAGTGTTTTGGTGCCCTGCCTTAGTACTGCGTGGACGAGTATGCACTAGCTGATCCTTAATATTCGTGCTACGTTTGAAGGCAAACAGTGGTCGCGGTAGAGGAATATCCCCAATATTCAAGATTTTCCAGTTTGACAAAATACTTTTTTAATTTTGTTTGAAAAACTGCAGAAGGTGTTCACACATGTGAGTCTGGAGCTGGCTTCCTTGGTACACCGGGCTCAATCAGTGCTTCTCTGTTGTTGTTTGCTGCACGTTTCATTGACCTTTTCACCAACTTTCTTGGATAATCCTTAGCATCGAGTTGGAGTGCTAGATTGTGGGCATGTTCTTGGTATTTTAAGGCTGTGGAACAATTCCGCCTGATACGTAAAATTGCTCGAAAGGCAAATTGACCCGGAGAGATTTAGGGTGATAGCTTCTGAAAGACAGAAGTGAGTTCCTGGCCATAGGTTTTCTGTAAGTTCAGTGCTCAGGCCACATCCTGTAGGAAAATAAGGACGTCCAGAAAAGGTAAACTCACGTTACTATATTCACAAGTAAATTTGAGGAAATCATTCCTACTATTCAACCATGTCTTGAATTCAGTGATGGAAATGGATGTGCCCCTCCAGTCGACCAGCACATCGTCGATATAGCGTTTCCATAAAAGTATATGGTCTCGATATGGATTTTCATTGCAAAATATGTGATTTTGTTCGAAGAATTCTATGAAAGAGAATTTCTTTCAGTATGAGGATCAGCTTTTCCTGCAAATATCAGGAACTTCTATGGGGAGTGTTTTTGCCCCTAACCTGGCAAACCTTTATGTACATTTCTTCGAACAAAATCACATATTTTGCAATGAAAATCCATATCGAGACCATATACTTTTATGGAAACGCTATATCGACGATGTGCTGGTCGACTGGAGGGGCACATCCATTTCCATCACTGAATTCAAGACATGGTTGAATAGTAGGAATGATTTCCTCAAATTTACTTGTGAATATAGTAACGTGAGTTTACCTTTTCTGGACGTCCGTATTTTTCCTACAGGATGTGGCCTGAGCACTGAACTTTACAGAAAACCTATGGCCAGGAACTCACTTCTGTCTTTCAGAAGCTATCACCCTAAATCTCTCCGGGACAATTTGCCTTTCGGGCAATTTTTACGTATCAGGCGGAATTGTTCCACAGCCTTAAAATACCAAGAACATGCCCACAATCTAGCACTCCAACTCGATGCTAAGGATTATCCAAGAAAGTTGGTGAAAAGGTCAATGAAACGTGCAGCAAACAACAACAGAGAAGCACTGATTGAGCCCGGTGTACCAAAGGAAGCCAGCTCCAGACTCACATGTATGAACACCTTCTGCAGTTTTTCAAACAGAATAAAAAAAAGTATTTTGTCAAACTGGAAAATCTTGAATATTGGGGATATTCCTCTACCGCGACCATTGTTTGCCTTCAAACGTAGCACGAATATTAAGGATCAGCTAGTGCATACTCGTCCACGCAGTACTAAGGCAGGGCACCAAAACACTCTCTGGAATTTACCTACAGTCAAAGGCCATTTTCCATGCGGGATGTGTACCGCATGCTCCCAAACAGAACACACAACTTCCATAGATATTGGGACCACCAGACCGTGGATATTGTCACAACACACAAATTGCAATAGTGAAAGGTTGATTTATCTGATCACTTGCCCCTGCACTTTGCGGTATGTGGGCATGACCACTCGGAAGGTTAAGATTCGCATCTTAGAACACAAAAGCACCATCCGGTGCAGAAAAGCTGTGACTAAGCTTACCAATCATTTCCTTGAAGTCAATCATTCTCCAGAAGATCTCAAATGGACGGTGCTTGACAAACCATATATCCCAGCCCATGTTACAGACATCTCTACTTTCTTGTTCAAGAGTGAACAAAGATGGGTACATAAACTCAATAGTAATAACGTGGGTCTGAATGATGAGATTCCGTGGGTTTCTCTATGAGAAAGGGAAACACTTAGAACAACCCCTTTTTTCCTACCCCACGATAAGTATCATTAAGATCACACTGAACTTCGCAGTGTTTACACTCTTTACATTCTTTACCTTTTCTTTGAATACATCGCGCACATGCGAGCATGTTTCTGCATGCCCATATTTAGAAACAACCAGTAGGGCATCACCGAATATATTTACAATGCACCCACCCTCCTTTGGCGCTCAATCTTAGATTTATTTATTTATTTATTCATTTATTTATTTATATAGCGCTACATTCATCCCAACGGGATATCACGGCGCTGAGGAGGCGAAATCTGGTGCTGAAAAGAAGGGCCGGAGGGAGTAAGGAACTGCTTAGACAGGAAATAAGTGTGTTTTTAATTTTTTTCTGAAGGTGTTATAATCATTGATAAGTCGAAGTTCGACTGGCAGCCCATTCCAGTGTAAGGCCGCGAGGTGCGAGAAGGTGCGTCCCCCGGTTTTGGCCTTTTTGATCCTTTTTGATTCTGCAAGCGCAAGATGCTGATTCAGATTTTATTATCCCCCCCCCCTTTTTTGATTATACAACTGTGTTGTTCTGTTTGTTTGCACAAATACGATTATAAAAAAAAATTTGAACACCCTGCATAATTGTATTGCACTTGTGCTAAGCGGCTTCACGTCCACTCTTGAGACCGTATTACTCTTATTGAAGACCAGGCATAACCGCGCAGCACATGTGTTAAGTGACGTATTCCTTTGAGAACGTCTTTTGCCGCATACTACATTTCCCGGCAAGCTTCTTTAAGCTGCACGCATGCGCGACGGGTTAGTAAATAACCAAGATACAGGCGCGTCTAAAGCCAGATTATGAGTAATTGACACACCGGTTTAGGGTGTTTCAATTATCAATCCTTATTTAAGAGCCATCCAGCCACGCAACACTCACCTCCGGTCACAGGCTCTTCCGGTGTGGGGTATCGACGGTGAGGTGAGTGCTGCGGCGTGAGGGCCCGTTTAAGTTTTCTCTTATGTGTTTGTCTCCTGTTTTCTTTTAGAGCCCTGGGAGCCTTTAATAGCCTTTAATACCCTTTGCCATTTGTCTCTCTTTTTCTTTTAGAGTCTTGGGAGCTTTTAATACCCTTTGCCATTTGATTTTTGTAGCTGTTAAAATGGGCGTTAAATCTCTGCTATACGTCCTTTATTTTACCAACAGTTACACATGAGGGTGATGGCTTGCTTTAATGTGAATATATGTAGGTTGCAATAAGCAGCATGGTTGCACATACCATTTTCTGGTCATTTTAAGGAAGGTGAGCCACCTTTATTTTGTCGGTTTGTCAGCCTTTTCTAGCACTTTTAGCGTGAAATTATATAATCACCAGACCAAGTGGAACCCTGTGTGTTTTTCGCTTCAGTGTTCCCAATATATGTCAAGGTCTGGTCGCTATCTCCTCCTTTTGAACACGCTATGTGTTTTTCTTAAAACTGTTCAGTTCCAGCAGTGTACTCTGACACTCTCAGGTGCAGTTTACTGTGGAACCATCTTTTTAGTCTTGAAACTGTTTGGGTTTCATTGGGAATAGGTTTTCTTTCTTTTATGTTCTTGGTCAAGCCTTTGTTGAATGAGTGGTAAACAGTGTTACTGACACAGACACCCCTAATTACCTTTCCATAGAGCGGTGCCCCCTACCCTGAGCTGTTGCCAGGTTGAGGTGAAGCTATCTACCCAGCAATTGCGGGTAAGCATGCATTCAATTTGCCTTTGTTTCTTGCACTCTATGAAGACGCATTTAACGTTAATAGAGGAAACTGTTGATCCTACTTGTTTTGTTTTCTGTTCATTTCGTGTGGTGCAAACCACGGACTGTATCTTACGTACTTGTGGTTCTGTTCCTATCAGGTACAGTCACCTTTCCAGGAAGAGGAACCAACAGCATCAATGGTTCCGTATTTTAGCTCAAATTTATGTTATTTCACATATCACTTAAGCAGCAGCATCATTTAGGTCCTGACGAAAGCCTTGCCTAATTTTTAGGCTATCATGGCTGAAACATGTTGACCGATATATTCCATCACACACATGCGGTTTAAAATTCATACCGCAGGTGCACAGTTTTTAATCCTGGCAGCAAGAACATACTAATAAAGCACTGATTTTGTCCTTGTTAGCTAGTTTTATAACCACTTCCCTCACGTTCTATTTTTGTTTGCGCTGCGCCCTCACGCACACCAGTGTGTCTCATTTGGTGGATTTAGAACATCCATGTAGAGTAGATATCAAACATCCCTGTGCTCCTCCCTCTCAGAGAGGGGGTTGTAGCCCTCAGAGGAACTAGGTTTTCCTCTGAGAGGAGAATCCCAAATGATGAAGCATGCCACCTTTGGTGGGTGAGGGATTTCGTCCTGAAAAGGGATCATCCCACAGCTAAGTCTGTGAGATATAGTCAGTGTCTTTTTCTTCTTCTGTAATAGACCCAAGGATTTGATTTTGTTTTTTTGTTGCACAAAGTGAAACCAGGAAACCTGGTTCCTCACTTAAATTGTGTTATCGAGCAAATTATTTATTTCACTAATACTCTTTTTTTCTTTATTATCGCATAGGAAAGTACTTCCTGATATGTGAGTTCAGACTACAGTTGTACAAAAATAACACTTTAAGTAAGTACTTCTCAACGCAGTGCTATAATGTACCTATTAGTGTCAAAGCTTCCACAGTAAAGAACAGTAGATGTTGTAGCACCCTGGATAATGTGCTGCATGGCTAAATACTTATAAGGTCCTAAAGGTGAGACCTATTGGCTATGCCAATGCTGGTTAATGCTTAATCAGGACTCGTGTGCCTACTTGTCCTGTCTGTCTTCCCTTTTGTTCTCGCCCTCTGTGTCCTTTCTATTGATTCTTCAGTTATGTTTGCTTCCCGTTGTTTATTCCCTAGCTTCCTGGGTGGCTGGGTCACAACTGTGGATCACTGACACAAGGTCCCGTAGGCTCGACCCTGTTTCTGTGGATACATTACTAGACCCAGTGCAGGGCATGAAATGTACTCTCTGAAGATCATTGTTGGTCAAGTCATGTCACCAAGGAAGCATTTCCAGTGTTTGCTCTATTCTTGTTAACCTTGTCAACGTCTCATTAAGAAAAGTTGTGTTCTTCATCTGCTGAAAAAGGCCCCTGATGACTTATTATCAACGCCTGCTCTCCCGGGGGTACGATGAAGCATGCCGCCCTTTGGGTGGTTTTGGGCCTTTTTCATTTTTGTTGACACAACAAGGCAACCATTTTCATACCTGTAGTATCTTTTGTGAAGTTCATAAGTTTGGGAGGATATACTCCTTGGTTTATGTTATCGTATAAAATCACCTATGTATTGTATTATAATGATAAAGTACAGGGAATTGTAAGAGTTGTAGGATCTCTGTACCATTGGAATGTTCCACCTCACCCCTAGTACGGTATAATGGCTCATTCCTAGTGGAGCCTGCTTTAGAATGTTCGTTTCACTCACAGTTGGTTATGGTACTGAGGAGAGTGGATGGCTGAATACAAGAAGCTTCTTCAAATCCTTACCTTGAGTATTGGGAAGTTTATTAATTACAATACTGGCGACGATTTCACTGCCTGGGGGCAGTTTCGGTCATCTCCCCTTAAATTATATCTACATTATTAGAAGGCTCCATTGAGGTACTTCGATTACGCAGCTCCATTGCTTAAACACCCGTAACCCCAGCGTGCGACATGCTGCTTTCCTTGCCAAGCCTCGGTGTTAAGCTGCTGCCTTTTGGAGCCTGAAGCTTTCTGTAAGTCACACTTTCCTGTCGTCGTCCCATCGCATTTCAGGAGGTGGAGCAGAATCAAGAGGAAGGGGTGGCTTCTATCCTGTGTTCCAGCAAAGGTGGAGCCGGTAATTCAGCGATCAAGTGGAAAGGGAGGCGTTTCTACTGTGTACCTGCAACCTCGGAGCTGGTATTTCCCCATAATAGCATCATCTATACTGGCCGTGCTGCCGGAAATATTGTGTTAACACTTGGCGCCACCTAGTGGAAAAAACAAATATGGAGCCATATTGTCTATCTTGGAGCATTCCTGTGAGGAATTTTGGCCCCACGAGGTATTTTGAGAAGGTAAACCTTCTGTCACTTTACCAGCTGTCTTTCCTTGTGACAGTTGATCGCTGTCACGCTTTGGAACTCGGCCTGCACCCGAAGATTCACAGGTCTGCGCCTCAAGAGCTTGACTTACTTGGTACTGTGAGAGGTTTATTGTAAAAATGACTGAATGGAAGCAGCTCATGGTGATACACACTACTCCTCATCCACGCTGTGACTAGTTCTTTTACCTAGGTTGGTGTTATTTTTTTGGGATGATCCACACACAATTTCCAGGGACTCACCTAAAAATGTCATTATAATTCATACATTTCACTGGTTAGGTTTATGCTATAGTACGAGTAGAAGTGTATGTTACCGTGTACAATCAATTTTTATGTGATACCTGTTGTTGTAACTGCAGATTCCTCTTTCATATTCAAATTACTTTACAAATATACTGTTACAGTCTGTAATCTAGTACGATTTTTTATTTTTTTATTTTCGTTTTCCAGTATTTTGTTTAATATGATGGCTGAAGCAAGCATAAATCAACCTCCATCCTTTTTAAATGAAATAGGGGGGCCTGATATTCATGAGAAGGATTGGGTCAGGTTATTTGAATCATATTTGATAGCATTTGGAGGCGAAAGATTCAGTGCTGTACATAAACAGCACATACTATTACACTATATAGGAGTCCTTGGGCGTAAAATATATGATACTTTACCAGAACCAATTGCTGGGGTGGCGGGGGAACAGGAGGAACGTGATGTTGGCTGCAAGGAGGCCGGACTAATTTTAAAAGGTTTTTAAACCACCGGCTGTATAAGTGCCAGAGCAACCACAACAGATCATTCGCCATATATACTGATCAAAATAACGGCGAAGATCTTGTTTCTGGATTCTATATTTCCGATCACGGCGCATCCTTTGATTCTATTGATGTTCCAGTTTATTTTTATTTTTATCACTGAACTCGGGCACAATTAGTGCATAATAATAGAACGGTGGCATCAACGAACACTCCTAAACTTATTAGATTTCTAACTCTAAGGTTTTTGATGAGGTGAACATTTCCAATCCCTCATTCCTACAAATTTGATTCGTCAAAAAGTCTAGTAAAATTGAACTCTAGCAACGTTTTAAAGTGTTTTTAGAAAACTGTCCTGAAGAAGGTGTACATTTGTCTACTCACCGAAACGCAGCGTCAACAACTCTGTTGTCTTGTGATTTTGTATTTTATTATGAAATGTTTTTAATCTTGATTGTGTATATATTTGCAAATAAATATTAAATTTTATATGCCTTATTTTAGTTTGGTTT
Source organism: Calotriton arnoldi (assembly GCA_963921515.1). Classification (NCBI taxonomy): domain Eukaryota; kingdom Metazoa; phylum Chordata; class Amphibia; order Caudata; family Salamandridae; genus Calotriton; species Calotriton arnoldi. The sequence continues at coordinate 2,355,756 of CAWUFW010001169.1, forward strand.
TAATATTCTATGTTGCATTGACCCACTGGTATTGTAGAGTATAAAATTGTATGGATTCCTGTTTTTACTCTGACCACCAGCACTGTGTAGTACCTTAGGGCCATATGTAGGTAATTTCTATTTACCGATTCCTAAATACCGAATTTTACCGATTCGGTATTTAAGAATCGGTAAATAGAATGTAGGTAAACATTCGGTAAATTTTACAGATTCGGTAATATTCGTTATTACCGATTCGGTATTTACCGAATCGGTAATAAGGAATACTTTCCCATTCATTCCTATGGGCCTGGAGGCCCATAGGAATGAATGGGAAGCCATTCACTATTACCGATTCGGTAAATACCGAATCGGTAATAGGGGAGCATATTCAAGGGTGGCAGGGTGTCAAATTGACACCCTGTTGCACCCCTGAATCGTGCATGTGTGCACATGTGGCGCACATACATGCCCTAAGGGCATGTATGTCTGCCACATGGCTCTTTTAAAAAGCACAAAATTGCTTTTTAAAAGGTATTCGGTATTTACCACCAACCTGTAGTTGGTGGTAAATAACAAATCCTTAAACCAAAAATGCACTCACTTGAGTGCTCCCCACATAGGATTTAAGGAATCGGTAATTTACCGATTCCTTAAAATAACGAATCGGTAAATTACCGACTCCTTAAATCCGGCCTCCTACATCGCAAAGGGCTAAATACCGGTCGGTAACGGAAAATTGACCGATTTTCGGCCGTTACCGACCGGTATTAGCCCACCTACATATGGCCCTTAGTTACAAAATTAATTTTTAATAGGGACTTGCTTGTTTTTTTTTAATGTACTTACCCTGTCCCTGACTGGAATTTAAGGGTACCTCCCTTGTTTATTCTTTACTTTGTGTTAGAAAGAAATACATTTTGCAATATAGTGCAAGGGAAGCAGGAAAGTATTACAAATTACATTGCAGCTTTAAGAGGGTTAACGAAGTTGTGCGACTTTGAAAATCTCACAGATTCCTTGGTAAGAGACCAGTTGGTAAGATGTATGAATAATTCCGCATACAAGAAAAGTTACTTGCAAAAAATCCTTCATTAAGAGAATCGATAGATATTGCGCAATCAATAGAAAATACTTCTAATTGTATTAAAGAAATGAAGGTACCCAGTGAATTAGTTGCACAAATTCAGGAAGAGAATCCAGAGGGTGAAGTATATAAAGTTATGAGTAAAGATTTTAACAAAACTAAAGTGTGCAAAGAAGAAAACAGGTTCAAATGTTTTAGATGTGGTAGTACAAACATCTAGCTAACAATGTACATTGTCATGCCAGGAATGTGACTTGCAAAAAATGCAATAGGAGAGGACATTTCGCCAGAGTATGTAGGGATGGTGAAAACATGCATGTGAAGATGGTTAAAAGTACAGGAGCAGAAGAAAAAAAATATGTTTTCCAAGTAAATGACACAAGGGTGGATGCGCAAGTGAACTATCCTAGATGTAAAGTGTTACTTAATGGAAATTCAGTAGATATGTTGCTGATTCATGCTCTCTTTTCACATTATTGAATCAGGAAAAGTTTAGAAAATAGTCAAAGAATAATAGAAAAAGCGGACATATCATCAGAAGGGTACTCTATAGAACCCATACCTTTGGTGGGTATGTTATTATTATTATTATTATTGCAGTTTATAAAGCGCACGGCTACCTCCGACGGAAGTGTCCCGGCGCTAGCGACAGATACATTGCGGGCGTGGGCTTAGGGACTGGACAGTGTTTTAAGTTTGGCTGAAGAGCCAAGTTTTTAAGGCCTTCCTGAACAGGAGTTCTGACTTCGCCTTCCGAAGGTGCTCCGGCATGGAGTTCCACAGGGAGGCGGTTTTCACAGAGAAAGCACGACCCCCAATCCTGGCTTTTTTGAAGCGCGGAATCACCAGTAAGTCCTGGTGATTTGACCTCAGAGATCTAGTCTGGTGATATCTCCGGAGTCTGTGCTTCAAGTATTGGGGACCACAATCTCTGGTCGATCTGAAGGCCAATGTCAATGCCTTAAACTCGATCCGCCTCTTAACCGGCAGCCAGTGAAGGCTCCGCAGGTGGGGAGAGATGTGGTGGCGAAGTGGTACGTTTCTGATCAGCCTAGCTGCCGCGTTTTGTATAATCTGTAGTTTCCTGATCAGATAATCTGGGAGCCCCAAGTAGAGACTGTTCGCGTAGTCAAGCTGGGATGTGACTAAAGCATGGACCACATTTTTTCTGCAGTCCATTGGCAGAAAATGCAGAAATCTCCGCAAGCTTTTCAATTTCCAAAAACAAGCAGAAGAGACTTTACAAATCTGGGCACGACCTGATAGGCTGGAGTCAAACTTGAACCCCAGGTTCCTAGCTGAGCTCACCGGGAGCGGAGGGGGTTGAGCTCAGCTGGCCACCAGAGTTCCGACTGTGGGGGAGAAAGTTGGTTGAAGAACAGGACCTCTGTTTTTTCAGTGTACAACTTCATGCAGCTGTCTGTCATCCAAGATGAAATTATTCGCAGACAGTGCTTGAAGTTCGAGAACGCTGCCTCCGTGTGTTCTTTAAATGAGAACACCAGCTGAGTGTCGTCAGCATACGAGACAACCTTCACACCACAATGTTCAATCAGCGAAGCAAGGGGGGCCAGGTATACATTAAAAAGAGTGGGGCTCAATGCCGAGCCCTGCGGGACTCCACAATCAATGGGTCTAGTGGAGGAGATAAACGGGCGAAGGAACACGTTTTGAGACCGACCCTCAAGAAAGGAGCGGAACCAGTTTAGAATAGTTCCCTTCACACCCAGGAGCTCAAGTCTCTCTAAGAGGATCTGTTGTGACACAGTGTCAAAGGCTGCGGACAAGTCCAACAGCACTAACATTGCGCAGCTACCCTGATCTACCGTTTCCCGTATGGTTTCTGCCACTTCGAGAAGAGCTGTCTCCGTGCTGTATCCTGTCCTAAAGCCCGACTGGGAGTCGTGGAGAAGATGGTTGTTCTCCAAGAACTCTGTGAACTGCTTCTGAACTTCTTTTTCCAGCACTTTGGCCGGTGACGGGAGGAGAGAGATGGGTCTAAAATTCTTTAGATCTGAGGGGTCCGCATCTTCTTTCTTAAGAATTGGCTGGACATACGCCGTTTTCCATGGCGCTGGATAAGTGCCCAAACTCAGGGAAGTGTTCCAGATAGAGTTTAATAGAGGGTTGAGCCAAGGAGCCAACAATTTGAAAAACCTGGCTGGGCAGGGATCGGTCGGAGAGCCCGATTTAATTTTGCTCAGTTCCACCAGAGAGGTCACTGTGCAAAAAGGGCGAAATTCCGACCAGGTGTCAGAGTGGTAGGGATTATGGACTGGTGTAGCTGGCATTGGTAGAGTCCCAGTCAAGGGAAACGAAGAGTAAATCTTCTGAATCTTATCATGGAAGAAACTAGATAATTCTTCACATAAGGGGGCTGAATGCATGTGAGTTTCAAGGGTAGGTGCACCATTGGTAAGATTTATATTGTTGAAAAAAGTTCCAATTTATGAGGGTGGCAAAACCAGAAGGAGCTAGGGATAACTCTTGACTCTAACACTAAAGAGCAAGTGCTCATTGTAGACAGAGCTATATGTAGCATGGATATTTGTGATGAATTTCTTAATTTGTTTTCTGATAAACTGGATCAATTGAAGGATTATCCACACAAAATCAGACTAAAAAAGAAGCTAAACCTGCAGTACATAAATCACGTCCTGTTCCCAACTTGCTGAAAGAACCTTTAGAAAAGGAACGGAATAGATTGTGTGAAATGGGAGTTATCCAACCTCTAGAGTCCTCAGAATGGTTGGCCCCCATAGTTACTGCTTCCAAAGACAGTGGAGATGGTATACGCTTATGTGTGGACTTACGCAGTTTGAATGAAAATATATGGGTCAAAAGACACCCACTTCGCCACGTAAACAAAATGTTAAGCACTATGGTAGAGGCAAAATATTTTTGTGTTATCAGTCTATCGATGGCATACCACCAGGTAGATCCCCACCCAGATTCCAGACCATTAACGGCATTTATAACTCCTATGAGAGCATACATGTTATCAAGGATGCCATTTGGACTTGCCTCAGTGGCTGCCGTTTTCCAAACGATTATGCACCAAATACTGGAAGGTTTAAGTAATACACTATGCTTTCAAGTTGACACAATGGTATATGGCTGATCCATAAGTGAGCACGACAGTATTCTATGTAATGTATTCGCAAGATTGAGGGATGCCGGTGTTACTGTAAAGAAAAGTAAATGCCAGATAAGGATGGGTTTAGTAGACTACTTAGGGCATACCATCTCTAAAGAGGGTTTCAGACCAAACACCAGTCTAATTTAGGCAGTAAAAAAAGCTTCTTACCCCAAAACAAAGGATGAATTAAGATCCTTTATGGGTCTCAATGAATATATGTCAACGTATGTAAAGAATTTCTCTGATAAGTGCAATAATCTGTATGCCCTTCTAAAGAAAAATAATGAATTTGTTTGGGAGGATGAACACAAACAACTGATTGATACACTGAAAAAAAAGATTATCAACTCTCCTGCTTTAGGCACATTTCACCCTTAAAAGAAGACTATTTTAACCACAGATGTCAGTGACAGGGGTTTTGGGGCCACTCTATCCCAGAAAAGGGAAGGGGGAAGAAAATAATTGCTTTTGCCTCCAGATGTGTATTTAAAGCACAATGTAATTATCCTTTGATCGAAAGAGAGACCCTAGCCTGCTATCGGGCGCTAAAACATTTCAAGTTCTATCTGTGGGGTGTTAAGTTCACCATATAAACTGATCACAAGCCACTCACGTACATGTTTTCTATGGAGAGAGCGGAACGTAGCGCACCTCGCATAGCCACATGGATTCTTGGTCCTGAAAACTATTGTTTTAGTGTGGAATATGTGCCAGGATGAGAGAATATGGTGGCCGATTATCTTTCAAGAGCACCTATAGAACAGGAAGTGCATGAAGAGATTTTAGATAGCTCCATTGTTGCTATAGCTATACCTGCATTGTCTGAAACTGAATGGCATAGCTGTATGGAAAAAGACACCAATCTCATAAAATAAAAATAAAATCATCATAGAAGGTTGGCCAACTAAGTGCAGTGAGCTCGAAGAAGAGCTAAGAGACTATTGGGAAGTAAGACATGAGTTGCATATCCAGGAAGGGAAAATATGTAGAAATGGGAAAATCATTCCTCCTGAAAACCTGAAAATAAAGATCATTGACTTAGCCCACTATTGTTGAACGAACAAGTAAAAGATTGTGTGAGTTGTGCACGCAGTGACAAGAGTAAAAACACACGTAGAGCACCGTTGTCTCCAGCAGAAGTACCTCCTACACCCTGGAGTAAGATGGCTATGGATAAAATAGAACCAATGGAAGGTGTAGGAGTTTATAAAAAATGTATGTCAGTATTAATTGACTATACTTCGCACTGGATTTTCACAAAGTTAGTACATCACAGTACCACCTCCATTGTGATAGAATTTTTGAAGGATGCATCCGGTATGGAAGGTATACCTTCTACAATAATTACAGACGATGGTGTCCAGTTTACATATCAAGAAATGAAGGACTTCCTTTTTTTTCTCTAAATATAATCAATCAATCAGGAATTTGTAAAGCGCGCTACTCACCCATGAGGGTCTCAAGGCGCTTGGGGGGGGGTGGGTCGTCGAGCAGCTCCGTCTTACTTGAAGAGCCAGGTCTTGAGGCTCTTCCTGAAGGCTTGTAGGGTGGGTGAGCGTCAGATGCTGATTGGGAGTTTGTTCCAGGTCTTTGCCGCGATGTAGGAGTAGGCTTTTCCACCCGTTCTGGCTCTGCGGATGCGGGGGGTTTCGGCAAGGGTGAGGTCGGCGGAGCGGAGGCTTCTCTTGGGTGCGTGGAAGGAGGCTCTTTCGTTGAGGTATTGGGGTCCGGTGTTGTGTAGGAATTTGTATGCATGAGTGAGTAGCTTGAAGGTCACTCTCTTCTCGACAGGGAAGCCAGTGGAGCTCTCGAAGGTGCTCGGTGATGTGGTGTCATCGCGGGATGCCGAGGACGAGTCTGTCGGCAGCGTTCTGGATGGTCTGGAGTCTTTGGACAGGGACTTGTTGATTCCGGTGTAGAGGGCGTTTCCGTAGTCAAATCTGCTGGTTATGAGTGCGTGGGTTACGGTCTTTCTATATTCGGGGGGGAATCCTTTTGAAGGTCTTGCGGAGGACGCAGAGAGTGTTGAAGCACGCGGAGGAGACAGCGTTGATCTGTTGGGTCATGGTGAGGGAGGAGTCTAGTATGATGCCGAGGTTGCGTGCGTGGTCCGTGGGCGTGGGGAGGTTGCCAAGGGCGGAGGGCCACCAGGTGTTGTCCCATGCGGGGCAGGTGGGTCTGAGGACGAGGACTTCTGTCTTCTCCGAGTTGAGCTTCAGGCAGCTGCTGCTCATCCAGGATGCGACGTCTTTCATTCCTATAAAGCATGAAAGAACAGGCCTGGATTGTCCCAAGGCTAATGGACTTGTGGAGAGAGCTAATCGTATGATAAAAGAGCATATACAATTTGCCATAGCTAATTGTGTGGATGTAGAGAAATCCCTAGGTGATTGCTTGTGGTCATACCATGCCTCACCTAACTTGGTTAAAGGTATTGCTCTTTTTGTAGCGATTAGAGGTAGAGAACCCAGCACCAAAATGATTCCAAATTGGTTGGGAGGAGGAAGAAGTGTGGAAGTGGACTTTGACGTGGCCCAGGAAAATGTACACCTGCACCAAATAAAGTACAAGAAAGGGTATGATGAGAAATATAGTGTAAAAGATCAGAATTGGAAAATCGGTGATTGGGTGCAAGAAAAAAGGAATGCCAAAGATCAACATCACAGCAAATACTATTTTCTTTATCAGATAATAAAAACTTTTCGTAATGTTGTGCAACTGAGCAATGGACAACTTTGGAGTAATGATAAATTAGCCAGACATAGTCCGCATGTAGAATAGTCCTCTTCATATCCTCCCTCCATTGTCTTCCGTGTAAATCACCTGTATTGTTAATGTTTTATGAAGTATTAATTGTCGTTTGGTATAGGAGGGAGATGTGTTATAATATAAAAGCACCTTTGTATTGTATTATAATAATAAAGTACAGGGAATTGTATGAGTTGTAGGATCTCTGTACCATTGGAATGTTCCACCTCACCCCTATGGCGTAATGGCTCATTCCTAGTGGAGCCTGCTTTAGAATGTTCGTTTCACTAACAGTTGGTTATGGTACTGAGGAGAGTGGATGGCTGAATAAAAGAAGCTTCTTTAAATCCTTACCTTGAGTATTGTGAAGTTTATTAATTACGATAGTTTACCTCTCTGTTGCCCCTTGTTTCTAGTGATATGACTATTTCTTCTCCACTTAAAATTCTGGAGAGAGTGGTGGCAGTTCAACTCCAGGACTACCTAGAAACTAAGACTGTCCTGGGTGACTTACAGTCTGGCATTAGGCCTGGAAGGGATAGAAAGCTGCATCTGGTAGATAATCTGTTGGCTGTTCAGGATAGGGGGCAGCTGTTGGCCCCATATCATTGGATTTACCAACAGACTTTGACACCCTTGAACACTTTAGATTTCTTGGAACTGGTGGTGGCAATTGTGGAAAGAGCGTGGTTTGCCTCTTCCTTGGAAGGGAGGAGCATTCGTGTGATCATGGATGGTTTATCTGTGTGATCATGGATGGTTTATCTTTGTGATCATGGATGGTTTATCTGTGTGATCATGGATGGTTTATCCATGTGATCATGTATGGTTTATCCGTGTGATCATGTATGGTTTAGTTGTGTGATCATGGATGGTTTATCTGTGTGATCTGAAGGAAGTGGCCCTTAAGGGCCACTCGGGTTTCTTACAACCACCTGCTATGCCTTCCCAAGAATGAAGAGTCGGTCAGACAGTAGAGAATACAAACATACATTTATTAGCAATACTCTGCAGAGGAGTCCAATCTGACCTGCACCATAAGATGTCTGCCGAGGGACTGACCCCCCAATAGTCTGCAATGAGTAATAATTCTTCCGAAGAAGCCTCCAATCACGCCCACAATGGAAAGTTACCGGTCTGGGCCGAATATGAACAAAGAAGGCACAGGGAGATGCATGTTATCTGTAAATCGAGGCCACCGCGCTGAGTCTCAGCATCTCCTAACGTGGGAGCAGAGCTACACACTCAGATAGGTATGCAAAGGCAGAATGGCCTATTCATTAGTAAGTCAGAAAACAGCCTTGAACAGGAGAGAAAATAATAACGAAATACAGTGTTCTGCTGAGGCAAGCAATACGAATGATGAGGCCTAGTTCAGACACAGCCTAAGCAGCTTAATAGGGATTACGAAATACAAAATGGAGTCACACTTGCTAACTAAAGCTTACACGTTGCAGGGATAACTCAGTGGGTTGCATAACGTGGATACAAATGACATCTATTTAGCCACACACTGCTAACCTAATATAGCATTAAACGAGTGCATTGCGGGAATGGGATTTTCAAACCTAACAGACCCTCCTTTTAGCATGGGTGGCTAAATGCTTAATTGGGCTATCCGGTAGGGTCTTTACAATTCTAAGTGGGGAGAAAGGAATTGCATAATCACTCAAGTTACGAAGGAGAACAAAGCAACACAGGAGCATCAAAATCACTTAATATTCGAAGATGCCCTCATCTATGAGCATGATGTCCTGGATGTCCTGCATCATCATAGTGGAGACCTTGTTATCTCGTCTTGACAATTTAGGGGTAGGGGTGAGTTTACTCACACAATAGGTGCAACAGGCTGGAAGACAGTTAATACATAGGCAACATGTAAAGATGACACCTGCTATTGCTATTAGGACAAGTAATATCTTCCAACCCCATGATGTCAGGAGACCCCAGAACCACCCTGTCAAGGACCATGACCCATTATCTTGGTGAATGTCAGATGCAAGCTTGTGGAGCTTCTGTATAGCAGAATAGACAGTGGGGGCGTGGTCTGGGATGTAGACACAGCAACTGCTACCAATGACGCGACAAGCTCCACCCCTATCTGCGAGAATGATGTCTAAAATCATCCTGTTTTGAAGAGCAACGAGTCTCGTAGCCTGAAGCTCTACCGTAATGTTGGTAAATATTCCTGCCATCATATTGATAACCCCCTCAACCACCCGGGTGAGTCGTCTAATATTGAGGCTATTGGCCATAGGGCCCCAGAAGGGTAGGATGCCTTTCATTGCATCCGTAAACTGTTGCAATGTCGTGTCAGTCTGGTCTATGTCGTCTGTACTAATCATCCTCTTAAACCAGGAGGCTAGGACACCTCTACGCTGTAGGCGATGAGTTTTGTGGTAGTCGGGAGGGGCTATATAAACTGGGGGAAGGAGGTAGGAAAGGTAGCACCGCCCGGACCATCCCTCAGGGAGCCACACATAACCACGAGCACCACAAACAAAATAAACATTAGACGGCGGGATCAAGGGCGGACTTTTGGGCATCCTCAATATAGAAGTGGTGTTGCGTCTACTGTCACCCACCTCTATGTCTCCCGCCCCTTGAACGCAAAAAGGAGCCAGTACATCTACCACTGCCAGGGGTATGGGCTTATCTTTGGTGACATTGTGGGCTTGGAAGGATTGATAATATTCTGATACATTGAACTGCGAGAACCCATTTCTGTCCATCTCTGTTCTGTTTGCCTTTCTACCTCGATCTGCTGCTCTGAGGCAAGAACTCAAGAATACTCGATCAAACCGCCCATTCCCGGGGGAAACACCAGGTGGGGCCCTATGTTGGGAATAGACGTTCATTGTCAAGGAACGGGAACGGGTGTCTCTTTGTTCCAAAGAGTCAACCTGACAGAACGAGCGGATCATGCTAAGTAAGGTAAACCACCCCTCACAACTATTAACATAGGATAAGGGCATAGGCAACAAGTTCTCACTTCGATGTGTAACAGAAGGCAGCAAACCACACACCCAACATTTTGTCGTATTATAGGCAGCATGCGTTTGGTGCAACGTCTGAATAAAGACATTGTCCTTATAGGACTTCCGGTGCTCTGCTTTAAGAGGCGCTAAGGTACCAAAAATATGTTCAGGAGGGGCTGGCGTAGTACTTATCCAAGCATGCACAGGGTATTTCTCTTCTAGAAAGAACAGCACCCCAAATACAACTATCAGGGAAAGCAAAATTATTGCGACAAACACTATTTTACTCTTAGGGAACCAAGAGGACCAAACAGACCCATCTGAAGTGGGACGCGGAGCCGCAAAGGGCTGCTCCTCATTATGGATAGGGCGACCAAAAGGATACATTTTCAAAAACTTCAAAAGCAACTTTTATGTGTCACAGGGAAAAAATTCACAAACTGGAGCCACAAAAATACAACCGACCAGAGGGGTACAATTCACCCAGTGTCCTTCAGAGCCTCACTGGTAGGCTCCTATTGTTCATCAACGACGGTGCTATGAAGCACTCCCACGGGGGAGCTGCGCAATCGCAGCCCTTGCTGAAAAACAAATCCTCTTCTTTCAGGATAGGGCACCCTCCCCCCTGGGCAAATACCCTCAACAATCCTGTCCAGTGTCCAGGGCAGTGCACCAGTGCTGTTCACTCTAATCTAATGCAGGCACCATAGGCATAGCACCTTCGCCCTAAGCTCAAGTCCTTCCCTAACTCTTGGACTGTCCTACTGGCGCACTGTCCTTCCGTCGGGGCCGCAAGTTGTACCTGGCGGCCCCAGGCACTTCTTCATCAACAAAAAGGGGAAGAAATTCAGGCTCAGCAGGGCATCGAGACTCAGGTGTCTGTGCACCAGAAGCGGGAGCATCCGGGGCGACCCTTATCTCCGGGGGGACTGCCTCGAATAGGACCGCATCGCTTTCTTCATCTGTTTGCGCCCACCTCAATCGGGCATCAGAGAAAGGAACAAATCGAGGCACCCGCTCCCCTTCCTGGTCAGCGATGCCTTCGATGACCCAACGGTCATACGGAAGTGGTAGAGGCACCCTCTTCACATGCGATGCATGCACCCAGTTCTTCCGGCCTTCTAGCTTCACGGCGGTGCGGGTAGCAAGCAACACAAGGAGGGGCCCACTCCACCTCAGCTCCAGGCTGCTCTTCCGTTGAAAATTCTTGACCATAACAAAATCTCCGGGTTGTAGCTGATGCCCGGGCCCCTCTGGTACTGGTTGCAGCGTGGCGTGAATCTGTTGGTGGACAGAACGGAGATCTTTAGACAACTCATACAAATAATCTATCAGCAGGGGGTACTCTATCTCGGAGAAGCGCTTGGGTCTTGGGACGCCCCAGACGTTGGCAGGGCGTCCAAAGACCACCTCATACGGGGACAACCCTGTTCTAGAATGCGCTGTCGCTCTTGTAGACAACAAAGCCAAAGGTAATGCATCTAGCCATCGCAATCCTGTGCTTTCTTGGATTTTTGCTAACTTCAGCTTGAGAGTACCATTGTACTTCTCAACCAGGCCTGCTGACTGGGGGTGGTTCGCTGTATGAAACTTCTGCTTAATATGCAAGCCCTTGCACACCAAATCAATGACTTTTGAGTTGAAGTGACTTCCGTTGTCACTCCAGATCACACGTGGCAATCCATAGCGCGGAAAGAACTCTTTTAAAAGTGCCTTCGCCATCGCCATGGCCGTATTCTCCTTAGTGGGGTAAGCCTCAATCCATTTACTGAATGCACATATTTCAAGTTGTTTGCTCGTTCCATTTCGATGAAATCCATCTGGAGAACCTCGAAAGGGAAGGAAGGCAATGGAAAGTTACCTGCAGGTGTAGGGGTGCCCTTCCCAGGGTTATGTTTCAGACAGATAATACAGTGCTTCACTAGGTGTGTGGCTACCTTAGAGATATTATCATTCTGCCATACTGGGTCCAGTAGTTTACATATTCCTTTAGCACTAATGTGTGCTGGGCCGTGGGCCATAGTAACAACAGGGAGAACATAGGCGCTGGGCAACAACCACCTTTGTTTCCCCGACAAGTCAGTCCAACACCCATCCTCGTCCAGACGCCCTGTTCTCTCCTCCCATATTGCCAGTTCATCTACAGTCGCCTCCCTCTGTATTTCCCTGATATTTTCCAATGTGTCCTCGAACATTCCATTGTCTGGAACCCATCTAGCGGGACCTGCCACAAACATCTTGTTCATCTTTGATCTAGCTGTCTCCTTAGCTGTCTGATCCGCAAACACATTGCCCCTCCCCACCTCGCTTGTCCCTGCTTTGTGAGCTCTGCATTTTATGATTGCCAGCTTATTATGAAGTGTCAATGCTGACAACAGTCTAAGTATCAATGGACCATGCTGTATCCTCAGCCCATGCGAAGTCAAAAACCCTCTCTCTGCCCAGAGGCGCCCAAAATTATGGGCCACCCCAAAGGTGTACTGGCTGTCGGTGTAGACATTGACAGTCAGTCCCTCACTCAACTCGCAAGCCCTAAGGAGGGCAACCAGCTCCGCAGCTTGGGCCGATTGGTATGGGATACGGGATGTCTCAACTACAGTGTGTAACGTTGTGATTGCATAAGCTGCAGTGGTAGTGCCATCTGGTAATTTGAAACAGAGCCATCGACATATAGTTCCCCTTGGGGGTCAGATAAGGGAACATCAGTCAGGTCTACCCGTCCTTTCGTTTCTTCCTCAGTCCGAAATAAAAAATCATGGACATCATTGTCCTTTTCTTCCGAAGGGAGGGGTAGTAACGTGGCTGGGTTCAGAGTAGCACATCGTTTGATGGTAATGTGCGGAGCAAACAATGTTAACTCATATCCAGTGAGACGCGCACTAGTAAGGTGCTGCGTCTTTGTCTTGTTCAAAAACGTGTCCACAGCATGGGGTACCATTACTGTGAGATCAGTATCAAGGACGAGCCCTGCCGATTGTCTGATAGAAACTGCCGCCGCCGCGGCAGCTCTCAGGCAGCTCGGGAGAGCTCTGGCGACGTTATCAAGAATAGCAGAGAAATAAGCGCAGGGTCTCTGCTTACCACCAAAACCCTGTGTTAGAACAGAAAGCGCGCAACCGTTCGCCTCATGTACGTAAAGCACAAAAGGCTTCTGGTAATCAGGAGTACCAAGCACAGGAGCAGAGCAAAGCGTAACCTTTAATTGCTCAAAAGCTTGCTGGCATGCAGGTGTCCAAGGCAAGGGTTCAGGCACATCCTTGGTGGTCAGGTAAAGAAGGGGTTTTGTTAGTAAGGAGTAATTAGGGTTCCAGTGCCGACAATACGAAGTTATCCCAATAAACGCTCGTACCTCGCGTTGGGTCTTAGGAACAGGCATATTAGTAATAGCAGCAATGCGCTCGGGTGTTAGTCTGCGACCCTCCTTCGACAGTAGGTGACCTAAATAGGTGACCTCCTGTCGACAATATTGAAATTTTGAAAGTGACACCTTATGTCCATGGTGTGCCAGATGTAACAATAATTTAACTGTGGCCTCTTTGCAGCCATCCTCAGTGTCCAAAGCCACAAGGAGGTCGTCACCGTACTGCAACAGCACATTACCGGGGGGAAGCTCCAAGGAATCCAATTGAGCTTTCAAAGCCTGACTATAGATACTCGGACTTTCTATATAGCCTTGTGGAGCACGGCAGAATCTAAAGCTCCTACCGGCTATTGAGAATCCAAACAGATGTCTACTGTCTGTATGGATCGGGATGCTGAAAAAAGCATTCTTTAAATCGATCACGGAGAATAATTTTGCTGACGAGGGAATCATTGTCAAAATCGTAGTAATATCTGGAACCACAGGGTACTGGGGAACCACTATTTTGTTCACCGCTCTAAGGTCGATTACAAAGGGGTAAACTTCAGGGTGGGCATCAGAAGAATCCAAGGGTGCCTTTTTAAGGATAGGAAGAATAGGGCTATTACACACATTCGCCACTGTCTCCTCAACCACACCAGACTTAATCAGATCCTGTATTATTTGCAATAGGGCCTTTTCTCCTGCTTGGGATATCTTGTACTGGGGAATACGTGGCAATTTAGCATTGTCTTTGATCTGTATAGAGACTGGTGGGATATGGAGTAACCCCACATCCGTGTCTCCTGTAGCCCATAACGGGGGCGGCACATCTCGCAACTCAGCGGGAAGGGGGGCATCCTTTGCGAAGCATTGTTTGGCATGGGCCACTTGCAGTCCAACAGTCATGTAAACACCGTCTGGAGAAAAAAAATTGTCGCATGTAACCTTTTTAACAAATCCAATCCTAACAAATTTCCCCCACAATTTAACGTCAGTAAAAATGGTGAATCAACCATAAAGGGGCCAATAGTCAAAGCAAGAGGCTTGGAAATGGGGCTAACAACCGGCACGCCTGAGATACCCACTGAAACATTGTTTTGGCCAAACAGAGCTGCCCCCGGGACCAGTGAACAAGAAACAGAGCTATTCATAGCCCCTGTATCAACGATTTTTTTTTTTGCTCGTACCCTGTAAATCAGCAGTGACGTAAGTTCCGCGCTGATCTATAGGCACCGGAACTGGTCCCTTGCCCTGTCCCTGGCTGTCCTAGCTGTGAGACAACCCTGTCACTTCGTCCATGTCATAGTCGTCATGATAGTACTGTCTCCCTCGGGGGTCGTCAAAATAGTTCCCGCTCTGCCTATTGTGTGATGTATCCTCTGACTGCGTCCCCCCTCGGACTCCACCTCCTCGTCCGCGTCATCAAAAACCGCGACTTCTCCGGGCCTCACCTTTCTGCAACAACTCCTGACACTCGTTCCGCCAATGTCCCTCCTGCTTACAGTACACACATTGATTGAGCCCAAGGGGCACGCTTGAAGCACCACCCCTGTTAGACCGGGGTAGCCGTGGGCCCGAACCCGACCCTCTTCCACTTCCCCTCGCAACTTGCTGCATCAATACCCTCGTCTTCAAATCCTTTGACTTTTTCTCTACCCTTTCCTTGTCCTCATTCTCTCTATGTTCGTAGTACTGTGCCATACTCAGTATCACTGACGGTGATGAGGTCGTCCAAGTGCTTTCCGAAGCCTGCAATCGCGTTGCAATCTCGGGAAGCAAGTTAGTGACAAATCTGTTGACAAAGAAACGAACACCATCCTCCTGTGACAGGTCCTGACCACTAAAATCTAGAAACACCCCTTCAAATCTGGTAAAGAAATCCGACACACTTTCATCCTTCTTCTGACGACACGCAGTCAACTTATCCCAGTCACTGATCCAGGCCGCAGTTTCGCGCACGCACGCTCGCTGATTGCAGCCTCGAGGTTGCTTGCAGACGGCGAGGGAAGAGGACGACTAATTGACGAACTTTCGCCGGGCTTTTTAAACCGATCCTCGGCCCCTGCTCCAGCCCAGCAACTTGGCTTTGCGCCCCGGCCGACCCCCCTGACAGAAGGGGGATCCCAAACAGCACGGGCAATTGAGCAGCTGAGAGCTGAGAGCGGCTGAGAGTGGCTGAGCGCGGCGAATGAATGAATGAATGAATGAATAAAAGCTTTGTAAAGCGCAAACTTAGCCCAGGGGCGTCAAGGCGCTGCGGAAAGGGATCAGGATACAGAGATGCCCATAATTAAAAGGCTTACAGATTTGAGATGGTAAAGAGCCAGGTCTTCAAGGCCTTACGGAACAGAAAATGACTCTCCAGAGCCGTGATTGAAAGAGGAAGGGAGTTCCAAAGTTTAGCCGCAGCCAGCGAGAAGGCCCTACCCCCCATCTGGCTTTCCTAAACCTGGGGACTATCACCAGGTTCTTGCTGGAAGATCTTAGCTGCTTAGCTGGGACATATCTCCGAAATAGTTTTTTAATGCCTTATGACCCCATATTGTAGAAAGCCCTGTGTACCAGACACAGGGCTTTAAATACAATCCTCCGACCCAGCGGGAGCCAGTGCAACTTGCTGATAGTTGCTGAGACAGAGTGGTATTTGGGAAGGCCCATCACCAGTCTGGCAGCGGCGTTCTGCACTAGTTGAAGTCGATGCACAAGCCCCTTATTTATGCCCACATAAAGAGCGTTACAATAGTCTAATCTACACAACACAAGGGCCACCAGTGCCTGTTTCCGCGAGGGGAAGGAGAGAAATTGTGAGATCTTTTTAAGGGTCCTTATCATCCCAAAACAGGTGGAAACTGTTCTATTTATTTGGGGGCCCAGAGAAAGGGAGGTGTCAACTATGATGCCTAGATTTTTCGCACTAAGGCCAGGGCGGGGACAGGATCCAAGCGTGTCGACGTGGAATCCCCACAGCGGAGCGCTGAAAATCGTGCCGCCCAAAACTCAACTACAACAGCGGGAGTGCTTGAAAAGGTGCTTGGCAAGGTACAGGTGAGCACGGCCGCCATTAGGCCGCGGTGAGTGTGTGCCCCCGGGGGCCTTCACGGAGTCAGGTGCAGCTGCGACTCACCCTGCGAGCCCCGCTTGCCTGGCCTGCCTCCCACCATCAGTTCCACTGCTCCACTGCTTCACCTGCTCCCTGCCTTGCCTTCCCGCCCCCCCGCTTGGGATAGGTCAATGACACACTGGGGGCATTGTGCACTGTGCATAACCACAGCCTCGCCAAGGCAATTTTAAAGACCCCACTCTTGCAACACTCTCGCAATACTCCAGTATCAACGAAAGGAGTATTCGCCCCCTCAGCATTAGCGGCAGCACAGAGTGGTAAGAGCTGTAAGCGAACTACTTGGGGCAATTGGACAACTGGGCAGCAGGAGGAGCACCTTCAGTGTTTCACCTAGCAAATGGGTCCCAAAAGAAACGGCCGAGTGCACACGACCCCGGAGGAAACCCTCAAAAGTCCCTCCTCCAACAAAGGGATCACAAGGATTACAAGGAGCAAATCACTCACAGACAGCCCAAAGGAAACATCGCAAGACGCCGCACAAAGGGGCTCGATTAGACACTTTTTCAGGAAAAATGATACCCCCAACATCGATCATGGGACCACCATGGGGGTACTACTTCATGTCCCGAGCCTGGCTCAAGACAGCAGTCCTAAAGGGCTGGGCAGACTACACCCTGAGCACACCTGTATACGCATGGAGGGCCTACCCCCTTGTGAGGGTTCCAGGAACCAGAAGCAAATGGCGGGTGCAGTCCATGGGCAACCCGATCCAACGCAGCTTAATGGTCTAGCTAAGTGGCAAACCCCTCCTCAAACTTTAGATACAGGGCGAGATGCCACAATCACCAAGACCCACGAAACAGCCTTGACTAAAGATGTTTCTATGGCAGTGACAAAGGCGCAAATTCACCAACTTAAAGCCCACGGCCCAGACATTCGGAGCACTGAGATCGAAGAAAAATCTATGAGCCCGTGGTCCCACTCAGCTACTGAGGGACTAGAGTCCCCAGTGGGAGGGGACCTTACAGCTTCATTCCTCCATAATCTTGGCCAAAAGATTGAAAGAACTTTAGAATTAACCCCAAATCTGTTGCTGCCATCAACTCCCCCATGGGGCACCAATTTAAAGGTAGACCACAAACTCTGCAATGTAGGTGCAGATGCGGATTTGGAGAAAACTCCCCCGACCGAGATAAACTGCATCACTAATAAAGCTCTTTTGTGGCAATCATCTAAAATGGAAGTTCAAATAGACCTCCTACAAGCCATTGCAGCCCGCCTAGTCAACATAAGCTCCAGGGTGAAGGAACTAGACAACAGGTTCTCCCAGTACCTGGTCTCCAACCTTGGGGGCTGCTCTTGTTGCTGCTCAATCCTCATGGAGAAATGCGCCTCTCTCCCCGAGGTCCTAGCGGACATAGTAGAGATAGCCAAAGGACGCAGGGAGGCATTGAGTACAAACAACACAGATGACAGGGCGTTGTTTAACTGTAACCTCCAGGAGGCAAGACAGCCAGTAGTACCTCGACCGGGACTGGAACCGAAGACTCCAGCCGAACAGGGCAAAAGAGCGTCATACACGATTGAGAACTCTGCCAGTAGATCTAAAACAGCTCAAGGCACACCAAGTACAAACCGCGGGAGCAGAGGGGGGAGCGATGCCCCGGCACCAGTCTTGCAGGAACACACCCTCAGCATAACTGCCGCACAAGAACCTATTCTTTCAAGGCGAGCAAAAAAGAAGTTGAAGAAACAACTGAAAAAAACAAAGACAAGAGGGAGACAACTGCAGCTGTCGAAGAGTGACCATCCACCCCTGCAAGGGGACACCAACCCAACTCAGCCCTACCCAATTTTCATTGCTAAAAACTGGGGCAAAAAGGTCTCCCCGGTTGTTCAGCCTCCGGTTGACCAGCAAATACAAACAATATCACCGAGCACCCTAATCGCGAAGGATCAAAAACCATCAGCAAGGCCAGACCAGCCTATAGGCAATGATTCAACAGCCGGAATAAGTTCGGCACCTCTTGAAGCAAGCCCCCAGTTAGCGACGGCTACAATAGCGCAGCCACCGATGAATCTAGCCCCATTTCAGCTAGAACCTGGACAACAGCCTGGTGCTAGGGACACCCAAGGTCATAATAAGCGGTCCCAAGTAGGATATTCTACAACCAAACAAGGAAGCCAAAGCTCAGGTTCAATCTGGGCAGAGCCCGCCCCACGAAGGGGCAACGTGGCCCAAACTCCGGGCTCACCAATAGTGGTCCAAGAGGTAATCCTCACTCTGAGGTACTTTAGTACAGGACAGCACGACATCTTGAACAGGAGTAACATCCTCTGCCTCTTTAAACATCTGGCCACCCTAGAACAGATACAAACGGGTGACTTAGAATGGGTGAAATTCTTGAGTATGAAGGGGGACACACCCGGTGACTCAACAGTGGTGGGCCTGAAGCATATAAAAATACAACAAGCCATTGTGAACAACTCTACACAACTTGCCGAGTGGGACATTGATGTCCAGATGCTGCCGCACCCAAAATACCCACATGTTTTGGTACCGGATAACAGGGGAAAGGCCCCTTGGTCGATCCTGCATGGGACAAACAGTTCGGGTTCCCCGGGCAGAACTTGGATAGGCCCCAGGGACCCAATGGGCATCAGGATCTCATGCCAAAATAACCATCGGGACATTTGTACAGGCCCCTTTGCTTCGGACTTACCCAGAATCTCAAGTGGAGGGCATCAGTATTCCTAACTACGGCGAAACCCAGCCTGGCAGGGGAGCGGCCAGGCGAGGAGCATTCCACAAACAGCAATTAATTTTAATTTCTTGGAATATAGCAGGGATTAGTAAAATCAGTGGAAATGAAAACTTGAAGCAGTTCCTGGAAACTGGCGATATACTTTGTCTCCAAGAGACCTGGGCCTTGTCCAGCACTCTACTGGCAGGGTACTACGAACACTTTATCCCAGCCACAAAAAAGAACCAATTTGGCCGACCGGCCGGCGGTCTATCAGTTTTTATAAAGCACGAAAGTGCCCTCGAAGCTACAGATATCAATTTAAACTCACCCGGATTGCAAGCTCTACACATCAGAGGCCTGAACCTCAACTCACATCCAATGCTCCTTCTAATAATAAACTGTTACATCAATCCGGCACAGATCACCATGAAAGAGCAGTTGGAGGTATTGTCAGGGAAACTAGATGAC
Organism: Calotriton arnoldi; assembly: GCA_963921515.1. Classification (NCBI taxonomy): domain Eukaryota; kingdom Metazoa; phylum Chordata; class Amphibia; order Caudata; family Salamandridae; genus Calotriton; species Calotriton arnoldi. The sequence continues at coordinate 2,375,306 of CAWUFW010001169.1, forward strand.
CTCTTATTCAAATATAAATCACACCAGGTTATCCTAGCTGGGGATTTTAACCTGAAGGATCTTGATATAACCAAACCCCCTCTCCAGGGATCAGGCAGGGCAGCACCCTTTTTCAACTTCCTTAACAATCATAAACTGATCTCAACTCACGCACTGAAAAAAGCCCACTCGAACTCTTGGGATCCTCTCCCTACCTTCAGGGACATCTCAAGAATCGACTGCATCATGGTCAGCGAAGCGTTGGCGGCCAGATTGGAGGACTTTGAAGTCGAAGACAGGACGGAAAGTGATCACAGGCCATTAAGAGTGGTCTTCCAGCTGATAGTTGCGTCAGCCATCTGCCACCAAACCATTGGTGTGTCAAGAGGGGACAAAAAACATAGTGTCCTGAGGAGGATCAAATGGTCAGACAAGATAGGCAACACGCTCCAAACGTGGCTGGATCAGAAACAGGAAGGTAGTCTGTCTTCGTCGCTCTCACCCATAAAGAACTGGGAGAATACTGTGGAGGACCTACAAGCAAAGCTTGGGAATTCCCAGCCACAACCACCCAGGTCCAAAGGGCAACCAAGATGTGGCAGTACAGGGCTAAACAAAGACATACAAGAACATAAACGGCTCCTGCGTAAGGCCCTCGCAAAAAAGAAAAGAGGGGGCGGACCAGCGGAGGGACCGTCGGTTGCCTCGTTGAGGGCAGCCCTAAGGAAGAAACTATGGGAACATAAAAATGCCACCATGGAAAGGGAATGGCTTAAAGTCTTCTCCCTGCTTAAGCAGAAGAACCCAGCGTAACTGTGGAGACATATAAACCAGCTGAGCAGCAGAGGACTCTCAAGAGAAAACGGAGTAGCAGAAAAAGACTGGCTGATCCATGTCAAGCAGCTCTACGCAATTGCCCCCCCATATAAAGACAGCACAGAAGGGGCCAGCTGTGGGGCGGGCCGAGTGTAGCAATTGAGTACAAAGCCAGGAGATACGATCGCTAGCCCAGGTAACCTGCCCACGTGTAACAGAACTCCGGCTGAAGCACACTGTACACCACCAGCCCAGATAAACCCCCAAACGGTCATCAAGACCTTTAAGAACATGAAGAACGATGGGGCCCCCTGGCCCAATGGGATTCCAGCACCGGTCTTCAAAAAGGCCCCCGACTTCTGGGCAGCAATGCTAACTCCACTTTACAACCACACTTTCTTGACAGCCATAACCCCCGATTCTTGGAGGGGCTCCATTTTGGTCCCTATTTTCAAAAAAGGAGACCAGTCAAAGCCATCAAATTATAGGCTCATCGCCCTACTTGACCTCGAAGCGAAGGCTTACGCCCGCCTACTATTGAAGGACTTAGAGATGTGGGTGGAAGAGAACAGTATTATACCTTTCTACCAGACTGGCTTCAGGTCACAGTCATCGACAATGGATAATGTACTGGCGCTAGCGCACTTATCAGCCCAGGCAACCCTGAAGAACCACCCTCCACTTTTCTACTGCTTCGTGGATTATAGCACAGCCTTCGACAAAGTTGTTCGTAAAAGATTATGGTGGAAGCTAGAAAGCTGGGGCATTCCACCAAACCTACTGAAGGCAATCAGATCGCTATATGAAGACACCTGGGTACGGGTTAAAACCAGCGCCCGCACAGTGTCCCCTAAAATAACCACGGAGAACGGGCTGAAGCAAGGATGCGTGTTGGCACCCATCCTTTTTAATCTATACACGGCGGATCTGGGGGATGCCCTAAAAGGAGCCTGTCTAGGAGCACCAAGATTAGGAAGTATGAGGCTGCCGGTGCTACAATACGCCGATGATACAGCCATAATGGACCACACGAAGGTGGGCCTACAAAGAGCCCTAAATGCACTAAATCGCTTCAATAACATCAACAACTTGACAGTAAATCAAGGAAAGACCAAGGTCGTTATCTTTGGGACTTACCATCTGAAAAAGAAAGCCCAATGGCAAATGGGTAATCTGCAAATTAACACGGTGGCTTCATACAATTACCTAGGGGTTTGGCTGACGGAACGGGCTAAGGCGAATGTCCACCTGAAACATCAGAGTACCAAGGCTAACAAGGTCATACACCTACTAAAGCAATTAAGCCACCACCTGATCAGTCCGACTGCCGGCCCAATACTGAAAGTTTTAAAAGCGAAACTTCTACCAGCAATAAGCTATGGTCACCTGGCCTTCCCCTGGTTACTGCACGCCTTCCTCAACTCAGCCCAAGCCAAAGCATACAAAACAGTGCTCCATATTCCGAGGTCAGCAAGGAAAGCAAGGCTAAGGCTGGAACTAGGCGTGGCGAGGCCAGATTTGACGTGCCAGGGGGAGATCATAAAGCTCTATCTAAGGATATTAAGGGCTCCAGCCAACTCACTAAAACACCAACTGAGATCCATTTTTGAAGAGCCATGTACGACCTGGCACATTAGCCTAGAAAAAGCAATCAAAACACTGAAGATTGTGGAAGAGAGCATACCGCGGCCGGACATCCCCCTGAATGCTTGGAAAAGAGCCATAAACAAACAAGTGCGTGAAACCTCATTTGATCTAGACCGCAAATCTCTCCGTTTAAGTTCACACTTAGATCCGCTGAACAGCTCTTATACGGCAGGTAAAGCTCAGCCCTACTTAAGCGAGGCTCTCACTCCACTGGCCCGAAGTAAAATCCTTTTCATGAGATTAACCACTCTAGGAATTGCGGATTTCAACCCTGCATGGGCCCGAAGGGGGGAAGCCACAAACTGCAGACTGTGCCCCTACAAGAGGGAATCGTGGCTGCATCTTCTATGCTGTTGCCCCAATCTTTTTAACGAACGTCGGCGACTACTGCGCCCGATCTGTACCATCAACGGAATAAAGTCCTGCAGTGAAGCGTCAGCCATGTGCTTTTCTACCTCTAACACGACGACCCTAGCAAGACTGGGGAAATTCATCCATCACATCAGGACAGCCTTAAAAGCTGCAAATGAATGCAATAAAACCCCGGTGAAGAGCACTGTAAACCCAGCGGAAGATAGCTGAGGGGCTCTCCATCGAGCACTGACGCCTTTCGCACTCCCAGCACCCCCTCTAGGATAGCACCTTTTAGGATGACTAACTAGAGTGTTAAGGGGAACGGGTCACAGCCTTGCAATGCAGCCCATTCTCATGGAACAATGTGGGACTCTAGATCGTGAATAAGGCTACACGTCCAAGATTATAAACTCTGGTGAAGGCTGATCGTGTTGACACTGGGGCGGGGCTGCAAATTTTATTTATCACAAATTGAAGTTTTTATCATTGTTTTAGCTTTAATAGGCCAATTACTTTTACTGTAATGATTTTAATTAATTGTACAGTTAATAAATTCATTCACCTGCAACTTATCCCAGTCCACTCGCTTCGGTGGGATGAGGGAGTGCATGTAAGTGATAATACGCCCCGGCAAAGCTAGGAGCTCCGCTTTCGGCTTCTCGCCGGGTTTGCGCTCCTTATCCCATGCCCTGATCTCATCCCATGTGCCACCCAACTCCAGTGCATGATCCTGTGTATGGACCTATCTCCATATATCTACCGGTACCAGCAAGCCGAAAAATAACTCTATATCAGCTAATGTCATCACTGTGGAGGAGGCCGCCTCCGTCAATTCTTTATATTATGCAGTAGGATTTTTCCGAGGGTCCGGCAGCTGGCTCTTTAGGGAGAGGACCTCACTCCTCTTCCAAGGAGTGTAGATCCACTGTTCCTGAAACCGAGCATCGACTCGTGGTCTAATTACAGTGTCTGTGGAGTTGCGCAGTTCCGGTATCTCAGGATGGTAAATGGGATGGGCCTCCCTCATGGGGCACTGGGTCAGTATCGTCGGAATCCTTTGGAGCAATCTGCCTCGATAGCCCACCAAAGTAGCTACATTTCTGAAAACCTCGTTGGGAGCCATACCTGCAGCATATACCCTGTCCCGTATGTCATAGATGATCTGCGGTGCAACTCCCTGAAAGCACTGTTCCCACAACCCTATCAGCGGGGTCGACATGTGCTTAAGGGCATGCTGCTGTATAAACGGATCGTAATCTTTCATCACACTCCACACATCCTCCACACTATAGATTGGGTTCCGGGCCCACTGGGCTGCTTGATTCGCCACCATTTGCTTTTCCTCATCATCCACAGCAGAACGCACCAACACTTTATCCATGCGATCTCGCGCTGCCGCCCAATTCCCTTCATGTATCCCTCGTACAGGGGTCTCGCCATTCGGCCATGCTTGGGGTGTTATACTCGAGGGAGAAAGGGCAGATGAGGAGACGGGTGCCATCATGTAAGGAGACTGTGTTGTAGGGGTGAAAGGGGGTGTAGTAGCAGATGCAGAGTCAATAGACGGGACAGGAGAGCTAACGGCTCCCGCCCCTGTTACTGGCGGGGGCAGAGAGGGAGCAGGCGGGGCTGGGGCCGAAGCAGTTTGGCTAGAAGCGGAAATACTAGAATGAGCGGCACCAGGGGCCGGGGCCTGGGATGTTGGAACCTGTGGATATATGCGCTCAGGAGCATAAGGTGGAAGAGGGCGAGAATCCAGTACCTCTTCAACAAAGTCGTCACCTTCCTCTCTCGTAACATAACATTTATCAGTCTGCAATCGAAACTTTCTATCTGCGCGTTCTATGCCTTTCTCTATCTTCTCCCTTTCGTAAGCTACCGCTTTCTGCGTTATAGTTTGCGTTTGTCTCTTCCGGGCCTCTTTCTCTGCTCTCATACGCCGTTGCTTCGCCTCCTTCTGCTATACTCTTAAAGAATCAAACATCGACTGCCTGCTCTTTTTAGCGAACAATTTGTCCTGCAAGAAATTCAATTTCTGTTCATCAAATGAACCGGTAAGCGGCCACTGTAACTCAGCATTGTCCCTCGTATATTTATGCCACAATGTGCTAAACATAATAGGGCCAATACCATGCTAGACGTATATGTCGAAATGTGGGGTACCCTCCGGAGGCGCAGGCTGGCTCTCTTCCAATCGAGCCTCAGTAGAACAACACCGACACCCAAAACACCCCAATTTGCTTAAACAAGGCATCTTAATATAAGACACATGCACTGTCCCTAACGGACAAGTATAACACCAGCAACAGTAATAAAAGAAAAGATAAAATAATAAAAATTATTCAAGAACCAAACCAAACGGTCCAGAGACCACTCCCTACAGTCCGGGGACTGTACCACGTTCAAGAAGACAGGCTCCAGCCCCAGACCTTTTCAAGCATTAGCCAAATTACCAGTTGGTCTGGCAGATTGTTCGCGGACAGTCCCGGACCTTTTCAAGCGCAGGCCAAATTTCCAGCTGGTCCAGTAGACTGCCCGCAAACACTCTGTGCCTTTTCAAGGGTCCGCAAACCCACCAAGTTCAAGACAAGACAGTCCGGAGACTGTACCAAGACACAGCCCGTCGACTCGTGCCATTCAAGCAAGGCAGTTTGAAAACTGCAGACAAGACAGTCCGGAGACTGTATCAAGACACAGCCCGTAGGCTCGTGCCATCCAAGAATGGTGCCATTTTTCCAACATTCAAATCACTCACCTGGTGCACACAGGTCGAGTCAAGTTATTCTCCACTGCCGACTCTTCGGACCAAACGGTCAACTCCAAGGTTTCGCCGTCTCAGGACCCCAGCCGGTGACCACTAAACGAGGGGACGCCCGATCAGCCGGGCGGGGCAGCTGTGAGAACCAAGCTCGGTCTTGTGTGGGGTACCCCAATCCGCCCAACCGACCAAACGCACCCCCCCGACCCTGCAACCCGATTCCGGGCGAGTCGGATCACCTTGCGGGGTCCCTGTTCGGGCACCAACTGAAGGAAGTGGCCCTTAAGGGCCACTCGGGTTTCTTACAATCACCTGCTATGCCTTCCCAAGAATGAAGAGTCGGTCAGACAGTAGAGAATACAAACATACATTTATTAGCAATAGTCTGCAGAGGAGTCCGATCTGACCTGCACCCTATTCATTAATAAGTCTGAAAACAGCCTTGAACAGGAGAGAAAATAATAACGAAATACAGTGTTCTGCTGAGGCAAGCAATACGAATGATGAGGCCTAGTTCAGACACAGCCTAAGCAGCTTAATAGGGATTACGAAATACAAAATGGAGTCACACTTGCTAACTAAAGCTTGCACGTTGCAGGGATAACTCAGTGGGTTGCATAACGTGGATACAAATGACATCTATTTAGCCACACACTGCTAACCTAATATAGCATGAAACGAGTGCATTGCGGGAATGGGATTTTCAAACCTAACAGATCATGGATAGTATCTCTGTGTGATCATGGATGGTTTAGTTGTGTGATCATGGATGGTTTAGTTGTGTGATCATAGATGGTTTAGTTGTGTGATCATGGATGGTTTAGTTGTGTGATCATGGATGGTTAAGTTGTGTGATCATGGATGGTTTATCTGTGTGACCATGGAGGGTTCATCTGTGTGATCTTGGATGGTTTATTTGTGTGATCATGGATGGTTTATTTGTGTGATCATGGATGGTTTATTTGTGTGATCATGGATGGTTTATTTGTGTGATCATGGATGGTTTATTTGTGTGATCATGGATGGTTTATTTGTGTGATCATGGATGGTTAAGTTGTGTGATCATGGATGGTTTATCTGTGTGACCATGGAGGGTTCATCTGTGTGATCTTGGATGGTTTATTTGTGTGATCATGGATGGTTTATTTGTGTGATCATGGATGGTTTATTTGTGTGATCATGGATGGTTTATTTGTGTGATCATGGATGGTTTATTTGTGTGATCATGCTAATTAAAGTGGGCACCTTGCACCAGTCCAAACAACCCTTATGGTGATTTAAGAGGTCAAAGATGACCTTATGAAAGCTATCCAAGTGGTAGCTGTGGAGAGCAGCCTTCAGGCTTAGTCTTGAAGGAATGTTAAGCAGCTTGTTTTACCAGAATGGAACCTTATTGTATTGGTTAAATGAAAGGAGAACCACACAGTAGTTATTAGAATATGCATTTATTATTATAACACCTTAAATACCTCACAGTATCTGCTACACGCAGATAAACACAAAGCACACAATCGTAAGTAGCACTAATAAACAGTGGGCTCCCGGGGGAGACCAAACCATATACTAAAATAGTAGTATAAGAACCACGACTCGGTTCAAGACAATGTCTAGAGAGTGTAGAATCGCTGGGACCCCAAGGAAGCACCCAAGGTGAGTGAGTAGGGACCCCACGGAGGACGGGTGCAGTGTGAGAACACGACCGCGTGCTACGTGCAATTCAATGGGAGAGTCGCGGTTGCAATTTTACAGTTTAAGTACCCTTCCCAGTGGATTACGAGGAAACCCTTTGGAACATAGAAGGTTGGAGAGCCACCCCACCCGTGGATACTGAAGTACCGGAGTTACCTATCCCAGAGGAGCCGGGTGCATAGGGCTGAAGTGGCGTCGGAAACCGCTGTCGTTCTCAATGGGAGTCTTCAAAGAAATGCCAATGCTGGAAAGAAGAAAAGTGTCCGGTGGAATCCGCAGGTGGATTCTTGATGGAAGGAACCTGAAAGCAGAGGGGACAGAGTCTGGGTCACTCAAAAGTGACTAGGGGCGCGTTAGACGAATGCCCACCGACGTCGGGTGCGAACAAGGAGACCTTGACTCTACAGCTGCAGGGACCAGGAGATGTCGAGGACAACCAGGAGCCAGATATGAGCTGTCCCACAAAGGATGTCGAGTGCTGAGGGGTCGGTGTCTGGCGGGAGCACCAACAAGCCTTGGCAACGGCAACCCACAAAGAAGGTCAAGAAAAGTTACGGTCTGGCCCAGCAAAGACCAGAGGACTCACCACAGCAAGGGGAGTCAGGGCAGGTCTGGAGCAACCAGGGGAGCCCAAGAAAATCAGGATTGTCCCTCAAATGGACCCACAGGCCGAAGGCACAGGAGTCGCGAGGGGACCTCTAGCAGTTTCACAAAACAACAGCTTGCAGGGCACAGATTGTGAGGAGGCCAAAGTCCTTTGTACGAAATGTGCGCAGAGGTTGGGGCTATTGACAGCCCAATGCATGAAGTCGGGGAACACCAACAAGCATATACACTTGCAAATGTACGCAGTGCACAGGGGTTCAGGTTATGCGGTCCCTACAAGGGATACTGGCCTCAAACTTAGTGAGAGCGCAGCTCAACCTCAAAGAATGTAGAAACCCACCTCCTGTGTTGCTGGAGCCTTCGGAGTCTACAGGAGCTCAGGATCAGCAGACAGGTCAGTTGCATTACAGTGCCTGCAAATGCAGGAGAGCGACTCCTTCACCCCAAGGGAGATACTTCAGTTGTCCTTGATGCTCCACAGGTCCTGCATGGAACCTGTATAGTGCACAGGCACAGACAATGCTTTGGATGGAGAAGGAGATGAAGTTGGGCCCAGTCGAAGTCCAGCAAAGTCCAGAGTGTCCAGACGGTCGAAGGTCAGTGGTTTCTTGTTCAGAATCTTGTCCACGTCGAATCTAGGGCCCTACAGCCAGGTAAGCCCTTTTGTACCCACGGGAGCGGGTTGGACAGATTCAGGGGACCCTCCCAGGGGAGGGTCAGGACAAAGGGGAGGATACTCCCATGTCCTTTGTCCAGTTTCGCGCCAGAGCAGGAGCCAACGGCTCCCAGAACTGGTTTGAACTGGACTATGCACAGGGACACCGAATGTTTCCCTCGTGCAGACTTTCAGGCACTTTGGAAGTGCACCCACCCAGCTACAATACACTAAATCCTGTCTGGGAGGGGGTCACACCTCCCTGTGACAGGATGCCTATTGTGCTGCCTTCCCCTGCTCAAGCTTGGCTCAGCAGCAGAAGGGCAGAAATGTGTCTCTGGTCGGCAGCAACCATTTTGTGCTGTCCGGGTCGAGAAGGCTGGTACCGGGAAGACCAGGGACCCCACGAAGCTTGCTTCAGAAGGGTGGAATCATACCTCCCACACCGGTTACCGGTGTGGAGGTATGATTCCAAGGTGTTTGATACCAAACACGACATGTTTTGTTGCAGCAGTTTCCGAGATAGCATTTTACGCAAGCATATAATGCACCTCTACCTATATGTGTGGCTGCGTCACCGACAACCCAGGAGAATGGTCTCCGAAGGCTGCAGGGGTGCTCTGCTCATGCAGGGGCACCCTCTCACATAAAATCCAGCACCCTGCCTTCAGGATTGTCAAGGCCTGCTATAGGGGTGACTTATAGGTTTTAAGTGTAGTGACCTATAAATATAGTAAACCAATATCTAAAGTAAGTGGTGCATACACCATCTTACACAGGCTGCAATGGCAGGCCTGTAGTTCCATTTTGCATGGCCTCTCATGGGTGTCATAATACATGCTTCAGCCCATGGGAGGCCTCTGGGGTACCTAGGCCCTGGGTACATGTGTACCATATACTAGGGATTGACAATGGTACCCCAGTATCCAATCTGGAGTGTACCTAAGTACATAACACAACCAATTTAGGGAGAAAGCAGATAGACTGGGGTCCTGATTAGAAGGATCCCAGTCAGACTAGTCAAAAACCACCAGCAAAACACTAGGCAAAAAGTGGGGGTAACCATGCAGTCAGATCCTACCTTCCTACAGTTTGGTTGTGTGATCATGGATGGTTTGGTTGTGTGATCATGGATGCTTTATCTGTGTGACTGTAAAATCCAAGTTAAATAAGGCACAATAAGTTATAAAAAGAAGGATTTATTCTTGAAGCACAGCACAGCACAACCGCTCTGGTCTGAAGCCCCGAAGATCTAATGTGGAATTCAGAATGCTTAACATAACAACCTAACAGCGCAAGGCAAAGAAGAGATTTCTATACAAGGCATATTTAAAGAAACATTACATAAAAATTAGTGGTAGAATATAACACATCCCTCCCCTTAACAACTAAACATAGTCCTTCATTTTAGCAGGTGGTTTAACACATCTACTACCAGTTTTAATCCTAGAGGCAACAGATTCAGACTCTGTAGAAACTTCGAGATCACAAGGCTTAGAAATCCTATTATTATTAATCTCAATAGGAAAACGACATTTAGCAACCCGCCTTACATTCCAAACTCTTCCATCTTGTGTTACAACACTATTGAGGTTAACTTTAACAACTTTAATAGGAGGTCCATACTTAGAAGAATCTTTAGTATTGAATCGTGGTTTACGTATCCTTACCCACTCCCCAACCACAAAAGAAGGCTCTCTCACATTCATTCTGGCATCATAACACTCTTTAATTTTTTCTTGTCTTTGTTGAACTTTAAAAGAAACTTGTTGCAAATCATTACTTACAAGATCTTCAGACATTCTTTTCTTGATCCACGAGGGACAAAGATTAGATGCTGGTTCCCTCCCTTTCAAAAGGCGGTACGGGCTAAGATCTGTAGTAGACTGGGGAGTAATACGATATATCCAAAGTCTTTCTCTCAGAACAATTTTTATTCTTTACCTGATTTCCTAGCTATTTCTACTCCATCCTTAAGCACACGGTTGAATCTTTCAACTTGACCATTCCCTTGCGGTTCATAGAGGGCAGTGGTATAATGCTTAATGTTATACAACTTCAAAAAACTTTCCATTTCATGGGATTTCAATTGCACACCATTATTAGTTATAAGAACTTCTGGACTACCTTCTCTAGCAAAAATTTCTCTGAAAAATCTGATGATGGTCTGAGTAGTAGCATGCAGAACAACCTTGACCTCAGGCCACTTAGAGTGGTAATCAACGATCACCAATGCATAACGAGACTCTTGAGGTAAGGAATAAAATGGACCAGAAACATCAAACGCAATCTTTTGCCACGGACATTTTGGCCATGGTACTGGTTTCAATGGAGCAGGAAAAGATTTTAACATCTTATCACTATTAACACAATCAGAACATTCCCTCAAAATCCTGTCCACCATCTTATCCATACCTAGCCACCAAAAACTAGATCTTATTAACTTTTTCATGGACGACATCCCAGGATGTCCCTCATGGGCAAGTTTAAGAATAATGTCACGCATGGATTCAGGGGGAACACATTTACCATCCTTAAAAATCAAATCACCTTCCACTACCAGCTCAGTGGATACCTGTGAAAAAGACTTGACTTCAACTGGAACACACTTATTCTTTGGCCATCCATTTAGGATAAAACCTCTAAGTACACTCCAACTCTTATCAGCAATCACACATTTCTTCCATTCTTCCTCTGAGATGGTAGAAAATTCCTGGGAAACAAAATCAGTAACAGAAGCAATCATTTCAATATATCGACAAACTTCCACTTCTTCAACCCCAGGACAAGGTAGCCGGGAGAGGCAATCAGCAGTAGCATTTTGCTTCCCCGGCACATACTCCACACTAAAACTATATTCTTGTAGCCTGGACATAAGTCTACTTATCCTAGCAGTGGCATTCCATCCCCCTCCAGGTGACAAAATAGAAACAAGGGGCTTGTGATCGGTTCTGAGCACAAACCTATTTCCCCATAAGAAATTCCAAAAATGTTCAACACCCCACACACATCCTAACAGCTCCCTCTCAATAACAGAATATCTCCTTTCAGTTTCATTGAGAGTGCGGGAGGGCAAATGCCACACACCATTCTTCCTTGTCGCACTTTTGAGATAATACTCCACCTAATCCACACATACTGGCATCTACTGTCACAATACAGGCCTTATTCATACAGAAAGGTTGCAAAGTTGGAGCTTTAACAATCTCAATTTTGATCAATTGAAAAGCATCTTGTTGTTTCTGTGTCCAACAAAACTCCACTTTGTGCCTAGTAAGTTCTCTTAATGGTTCCATTTTGGTTGCGAAATCTTTGATGAATTTACTATAATATTCACACAATCCTGCAAATGATAAAAGTTTTTCTTTGTTGTCGGGAGCTGGAGCATTCACAATAGCTTCCGCTAAAGATTTTTTAAGGAACAACTCCATTTCCAGAAAGAGTATGACCCAAATACTCAACAGTCTCCTAAAACATTTTGCACTTATTTTGTTTTAGGGTCAGTCCATTTAGTTCCAGACGTTTACATAATTCTTTCACATGTTCAGCATGTTTCTCATGGTTAGGAGAAAACACAAGAATATCATCCTGGAAGCACCTTACAAAACTGTCTAAATCCTTAAAAATATGATACATTGCCCTCTGAAATACTGACGCCGCAGAGGCTAAACCGAAAGGCATTCTCTTATATTGGAATAACCCCTGCGGCGTTAAGAAAGCAGTAAATTGTTTTGAATCTTCAGTTAGGACAATTTGGTCATACGCAGAACGCAAATCGAATGTAGAAAATATCTTTGCCCCTTCTAGCATACAGACAACCTCATTTATATTAGGCAATGGATGACAGTCCACTATCAGATTCACATTTAACGCTCTCAAATCAACACAGAGCCTCAAACTTTTATCAGCTTTTCTCACAAGAACAATGAGAGAAACCCACTTAGAGGACTCCACTTCTTCTATGATATCTTCCTGAATAAGATTTTGCAAAAGTGACTTAAGATCCTCTCTCACACATACAGGTACACTCCTCAACTTTTGTTTTACAGGAAGAGCTCCCTCCTTACGTTTAATTTTATGAGAGAAATTGTTGAGCTTTCCTAACTTCTCTGAGAAAACTTTAGGAAAAGAGTTAACAATGGCAGCACTCTCATCTTTATAATTTTTATCTTCATTTGCTTGAGACACCAATAACACCGGATCACAACTCCTGGGGTTGAGAATAATTCCTAACCCCTTGACCGCGATCGGAATTCCGCTCGTATGCTGGACATTCCGATCGCGGGTGTGGTCGTGACGAGCTCAGCTCGTCATGCGCACAGCGCTACCGCGCAGCATGACGAGCTGAGCTCGTCACGCGCATCGAAGGGGCTAAACTCCACTGGTCCTTCCAACCTAGCATGTTCACACCCTTGACTGCAACATACATCTTAATATACGCCACGCGTCCTTTAAACTTCACATCAACATCTATAAAACCTTCCCTGTCAATTTCAGATCCATCAAAAGCTCTAGCAATGATGTCTGATTCCTTCAAGTCCTTAAGGGTGAAAATACCTTTAAAACGATCAAGGAAAAGATTCTTCATAACAATAGTCCAAGGAGAACCGGAATCAGCCATCAGTTCAATCTCCACATTCATTATATGCACTAAACACCTTGGTGGCTTAAGATCAACAACATTCTCACTATCACTGTCTTCAGTAATAGACAAAAGCATACCTCCTTCACACTCTTTCCCATTGCCATTAACAAACTCTTGGTTAACATAAGAAACTTTGCTCCTAGCATTTCCAGCAGCATAATTCTTAGGGTCTCTGCAAACAGAAGCAAAATGCCCACGACGCCCACACTTCTTACACTCTTTACCTAAGGCTGGACACTTAGGAAATGAAGCACCGTGGTTTGGGCTCCCACACCTAAAACAATGAAAGTCCTTGTCCGGTCTCTTAAATACTCTTTGACTAACACGTGAAGGCTCTGTCTTTACAGCACACACTTCATCTTCTGTCCCTTTGTTTTCTTTATGTAAGGACTTCATCCATTTCTCAGATTGTTCCATCGCTGTAGCAGTACTTATGACGTCTCCTAAATTAGGATCTCCCATAATCCAGAGGTGTTCTTGGATTTTCTTACTTTTGACGTGCACAATAATCTGAACACGGATCATTTAGTCAGTTATAGGACCAAAATTGCAATTTACAGATAGACCCCGTAACCCCGTAGGAAAATCATCAAAAGTTTCATTATCTTCTTGAGCTCTCGTGTAAAATTTATATCTGTTCAACGCAACACTAGAAGTAGGCTTAAATCTGATTTCTATACGAGCCATAGCATCTTCAAAAACATTTCTATCTCCGCTGCCATCAGTTTGTGGAAGGGTCCTAATCACAACTTGCCCTTCAGAACCCAGACAATGTAGAAAGATATTTTTTTTTCTTTCAGTGGAAAGTCTCTCACCATCAATGGCTTTAAGGTATGTTAAGAACTCCTCTTTCCACCTAGACCAAGGTATAGGAGGGTCTCCTTTAGTTTGGAGAAATTTTGCAGGAGGATCGAATTGCATGGTGACACATGCACAGGTAAAAGAGATTTTAAAAAAACAAGGAAAACACCATACAAAGGTTAACACGTTATTACTCACCCAAAAGCATACTGTTGTAATCTGCTTGTTAAGTAATGCATCCTCCCTGCCCTTGTTCTATGCCTTGCTGCTCAGCCAATGTGATGTCATTAGAATGTTATGAATGTTTGTACTTGAAGGGAATTCAGTTGGAGATAATGGGCTGAGCAGCAAGGAGGCTGCTCCTGGTGGGGCGTATATTGGAACATACATTAGAACTCACTAAGCTGTAACTTGATGAATAAACCACCAACTACAAGAGCTGTCTAAGAGATTTTTTTGATTGCTACATTGGCGACGATCAAGAAGCAAGAACCTGCGTGTGCCACCTAAAGAAAGCTGAAATTACCAAAGATAATACATTCAAAGAAACAGTAAAGGAAGTCAAAGGAAATTCAAAGGTAAAAGACTTTTTACATAAATTAAAAGCATGCGTTTAAAGTTATCTGGCACTTCGCCCCACCAGTGACCCCAATAACGGTCGCCCCAAACCCAAGTGTGCCAGATCCAGCTGTGCTTATCAAGGGCTAAGTACGAGTCCCAACGTTAACAGTTGAAATATGTTAATTGGGGGCAAACATCATACTCCAGTGTTAACATTTGAAATATGCTCGAGGGCAGAGATCGAGTTACTGTTGACATGTGTTGATCGGGAGCAAAGACCGAGCTCCGGTGTCATGCTCTGACTGAGATGCGGAGTGAAGTGGTTAAGCACTCTGGGGATTTACACTTGTTGAAATATGATGATCGGGGGTAAAAAACTGAGCCCCGGTGTCTGGTGATTGAACACTCTGAGGACTTGCATCTTGAATGTGTTTATCGGGCAAGGATCGGGCCCCGGTGTTGTCTGATGGCGTTTAACAGGGACGAAATTCAGCGGGTATTTGTACTGAAAGAATCACAACTTGATTCAATGCGCCTTCACTGATTTATTGAAGTGTGTGCAGCATGTAGTCTTTTCATCGTTTTTATCAAACTGTGCCATATGGTGTCCTTGGTGATGGATTAACTGTTTCAGTTTGTTTTAAAAAAAATAAGTATTGCACGAGATGGCCAACGCACGCGCCGATTTACCTCATGGAGAGCATCAGCGTCATCGTGCAACCATCTCTTCAGTGACGACTCTTCACTCCATCCGCGTCAGTATTTCTGTGTGGCAATAATGGGTTCATGTTCGTGCCGAGAACCACCCGGTTCTACGTCGATTTGCGTGCCTCCATTTTTTTTAATTGTGTGAGTAACCTAAGGACACGCAGTTTACAAGACCTAGTATTGCCAATAAAGTTAATTTCGTGAACCAGGTACTGACGATAAAGATAATTTTAATGTGAGGATTGCTGTGAACGTTGCTGCCTGAAGATCGTCAAGGAGTCACAGGCACTGTCATTTAAGTTAATTGAAAACTCCATATTTCCGGGAATGTCGCTGTGGAAAATTTAGAACTAGTATAACAGTGCCATCTTCTGGCTATTTAGCGCCACTGCACCAGGACAAGAAATAAACAGTTCACTCGTTTAAGACACAGTGAAATTTAGAGCACCGATTGAGGAACTGTATTTTGAGTCAAGACTTTGTAATGAATAGTTAACGGCGTGAAGATCGACAATGAGTCAGAGAGCCAAGAAACCAGAACAGGAACAGTATGAATTAAAAAATCCAGAGTAAGCCCAGAATCGGGACAGCGATTCCAGAAGCGGGTCTGAGAGCCTTTGTTGGGGACAATGGTCCCAGAACTTGAACCATGATGAAGAGCCCAAATAACGGGGACGAACAGCCCGTGTGGGGATTAAGGTCCCAGAACTTGAACCGCAACAAACGTCCCAGAAGCGGAGGATTGTTGCTTATGAGTTGGTGTTGAGATGCTAGTCCACTCATCGGTTCGATGTGTGTTGAGATGACTGTGAAGTCCTATGTCATTCATTAATTTTGATGTGTGATGTTAAGTAGAGGATGTTGAGCACCTCATTACTTTAATGTTGTGCATGAGATGGCGGTAGAGGATGTTGAGCCACTCATTACTTTAATGTTGTGCATGAGATGGCGGTAGAGGATGTTGAGCCACTCATTACTTTAATGTTGTGCATGAGATGGCGGTAGAGGATGTTGAGCCACTCATTACTTTAATGTTGTGCATGAGATGGCGGTAGAGGATGTTGAGCCACTCATTACTTCAATGTTGCGCATGAGATGGCGGTAGAGGATGTTGAGCCACTCATTACTTTAATGTTGTGCATGAGATGGCGGTAGAGGATGTTGAGCCACTCATTACTTTAATGTTGTGCATGAGATGGCGGTAGAGGATGTTGAGCCACTCATTACTTTAATGTTGTGCATGAGATGGCGGTAGAGGATGTTGAGCCACTCATTACTTCAATGTTGCGCATGAGATGGCTGTGAAGCGTTAAGCATGAGTTTGCAGTAGAGGGTAAGGGAAAGGGAGGTGTTTCCCCTATAGGGAGGTAGTTTCCCCTATTACAATGTTCAGTGTGCTTTGGGAGGTGTATTCCCCCATAGGGAGGTGTTTTTCCCCCATTACGGTGTTTTGAGTTTTATAGGGAGGTTACTGTGTGAGTGTTTTATTTCCCTAGTCCTGCATGAGTATGTGGTAGAGGGTGTGCTTTAGGTCCCTGGTGAGTGGATGTAATATTACAGTGTGTGCAGTAGAGGGCATGTGATATTCCCTAGTCCTACTATTTGTTTGCATTTACGATTCCTATCTTACTGTTTGATTACGTACATATTATTGTTACATTATTACATTATTATTATTACATAAGGAAGGCAATTTATTATCTACATTACTATTTGTTACTTACATTACTATTATTACATTATTGCATTATTATTATTATTACATAGGGGGGATTTTTCCCATATTACTACTGTGTTCATGTATACTTATTTCGGAATGTCTATATCTTCTCTCCTTATATATATGTGTTATATACTGCTTGATTTTTCTTTAATCAATATAAAGGGGAAGATGTGTTGTAACTGCTTGTTAAATAATGCATCCTCCCCGCCCTTGTTCTATGCCTTGCTGCTCAGCCAATGTGATGTCATTAGAATGTTATGAATGTTTGTACTTGAAGGGAATTCAGTTGGAGATGATGGGCTGAGCAGCAAGGAGGCTGCTCCTGGTGGGGCGTATATTGGAACATACGTTAGAACTTACTAAGCTGTAACTTGATGAATAAACCACCAACTACAAGAGCTGTCTAAGAGACCTTTTTTGATTGCTACACATACATATAATGCAAAATACAGTGATATATATGTGTATTTAAATGCAATCTCTCTTTATGACTGCAATATCTAAAATTGTAATTGTTATTGTGGTGTGCACATCACCGTGTGCTCTTGTAAATGACGAGTAAAGTTATAAAGGTGTGCACATCACCGTGTGCATCCGATAAAATGAGGAGTAAAGTTATTCAGGTGTGCACATAACCATGTGCTTCCGATGAGTGAAAAGTTAAAATTATCTTCTAAGGGAAGTATATCAAGGATGCAGTCATAGATCAGTTAAATAGTAAACAAATACCGTCATTAACTGGGGAGGTTCTCCGCTAAGTCTCCGCTAAAGGTCCGGGAGAAAAATTAGCCTGTTGCTAGGTTACTAACCAGCAAATCTTGTTTTGAGAGAAGAGAGGATGATTAAAAATGAGCTGCTACGCAAGGTCACGTTGCGTGACCTTGCGTGATGACGTGTGTGTTGTTCCGCTGGCTCGTCAGAGTATTCCAGGGTTCTCAGAAAGCAGACGTCAAGGTGAGGAGCTCGAGCAGGATGGAACGCCACCACAGCTCGAAAAATGCGGCCGACAGGGAGTTCTACCAACCGTCACTAAGTGCAGGTATGAATCCCGTTGATCCCCAATACCTAAAAACGACGCTCTTCCATCCGCAATGTTGCTACTGTAAGTACAGTAGATGTGGCGTAGATCACAATTCTTGATGCTGCTCTGCCGTCCGTAAGGCAAGGCAAAATTCCAATAAAGTAAGCGATAATGTCCATCCAAGAAGACACTAGCTCCTGTGCTGAAATGGTGGCAGAGTGTCTCCAGTCGTCGCCAATATTTGTAAAATCCAAGTTAAATAAGGCACAATAAGTTATAAAAAGAAGGATTTATTCTTGAAGCACAGCACAGCACAACCGCTCTGGTCTGAAGCCCCAGAGATCTAACGTGGAATTCAGAATGCTTAACATAACAACCTAACAGCGCAAGGCAAAGAAGAGAATTCTTTACAAGGCATATTTAAAGAAACATTACATAAAAATTAGTGGTAGAATATAACAGTAACCATTGAGGGTTTATCTGTGTGATCTTGGATGGTTTAGTTGTGTGATCATGGATGGTTTATCTGTGTGATCATGGATGGTTCATCTGTGTGATCATGGATGGTTTATCTGTGTGATCATGGATGGTTTATCTGTGTGATCTTGGATGGTTTATCTGTGTGATCATGGATGATTTATCTGTGTGATCTTGGATGGTTTATCTGTGTGATCTTGGATGGGTTATCTGTGTGATCATGGATGGTTTATCTGTGTGATCATGGATGGTTTAGTTGTGTGATCATGGATGGTTTATGTGTGTGATCATGGATGGTTTATCTGTGTGATCATGGATGGTTTAGTTGTGTGATCATGGATGGTTTATCTGTGTGATCATGGATGGGTTATCTGTGTGATCATGGATGGTTTATCTGTGTGATCTTGGATGGGTTATCTGTGTGATCTTGGATGGGTTATCTGTGTGATCTTGGATGGTTTATGTGTGTGATCATGGATGGTTTAGTTGTGTGATCTTGGATGGTTTATCTGTGTGATCTTGGATGGGTTATCTGTGTGATCTTGGATGGTTTATGTGTGTGATCATGGATGGTTTATCTGTGTGATCATGGATGGGTTATCTGTGTGATCATGGATGGTTTAGTTGTGTGATCATGGATGGTTTATCTGTGTGATCATGGATGGTTTAGTTGTGTGATCATGGATGGTTTATGTGTGTGATCATGGATGGTTTATCTGTGTGATCATGGATGGTTTAGTTGTGTGATCATGGATGGGTTATCTGTGTGATCATGGATGGTTTATCTGTGTGATCATGGATGGGTTATCTGTGTGATCATGGATGGTTTATCTGTGTGATCTTGGATGGGTTATCTGTGTGATCTTGGATGGGTTATCTGTGTGATCTTGGATGGTTTATCTGTGTGATCATGGATGGTTTATCTGTGTGATCTTGGATGGGTTATCTGTGTGATCATGGATGTTTTATCCGTTTGATTATGGATGGTTCATCTGTGTGATCATGGATGGTTTATCTGTGTGATCATGGATGGTTTATCTTTGTGATCATGGATGGTTTATGTGTGTGATCATGGATGGTTTATCTTTGTGATCATGGATGGTTTATGTGTGTGATCATGGATGGTTTATCTGTGTGATCATGGATGGGTTATCTGTGTGATCATGGATGGTTTATCTGTGTGATCATGGATGGTTTATCTGTGTGATCATGGATGGGTTATCTGTGTGATCATGGATGGTTTATCTGTGTGATCATGGATGGTTTATCTGTGTGATCATGGATGGTTTATCTGTGTGATCATGGATGGTTTATCTGTGTGATCTTGGATGGTTTATCTGTGTGATCATGGATGGTTTATCTGTGTGATCATGGATGGTTTATCTGTGTGATCTTGGATGGGTTATCTGTGTGATCTTGGATGGTTTATCTGTGTGATCATGGATGGTTTATCTGTGTGATCTTGGATGGGTTATCTGTGTGATCTTGGATGGTTTATCTGTGTGATCTTGGATGGTTTATCTGTGTGATCTTGGATGGGTTATCTGTGTGATCATGGATGGTTTATCTGTGTGATCATGGATGGTTTATCTGTGTGATCTTGGATGGGTTATCTGTGTGATCATGGATGGTTTATCTGTGTGATCATGGATGGTTTAGTTGTGTGATCATGGCTGGTTTAACGTGAAATTCAGAATGCTTAACATAACAACCTAACAGCGCAATGCAAAGAAGAGAATTCTTTACATGGCATATTTAAAGAAACATTACATAAAAATTAGTGGTAGAATATAACAGTAACCATTGAGGGTTTATCTGTGTGATCTTGGATGGTTTATCTGTGTGATCATGGATGGTTTATCTGTGTGATCTTGGATGGTTTATCTGTGTGATCATGGATGATTTATCTGTGTGATCATGGATGGGTTATCTGTGTGATCATGGATGGTTTAGTTGTGTGAACATGGATGGTTTATCTGTGTGATCTTGGATGGTTTATCTGTGTGATCTTGGATGGTTTAGTTGTGTGAACATGGATGATTTATCTGTGTGATCTTGGATGGTTTATCTGTGTGATCTTGGATGGTTTATCTGTGTGATCTTGGATGGTTTAGTTGTGTGAACATGGATGGTTTATCTGTGTGATCTTGGATGGTTTATCTGTGTGATCTTGGATGGTTTATCTGTGTGATCTTGGATGGTTTATCTGTGTGATCATGGATGGTTTAGTTGTGTGAACATGGATGATTTATCTGTGTGATCTTGGATGGTTTATCTGTGTGATCTTGGATGGTTTATCTGTGTGATCTTGGATGGTTTAGTTGTGTGAACATGGATGGTTTATCTGTGTGATCTTGGATGGTTTATCTGTGTGATCTTGGATGGTTTATCTGTGTGATCTTGGATGGTTTATCTGTGTGATCTTGGATGGTTTATCTGTGTGATCTTGGATGGTTTAGTTGTGTGAACATGGATGGTTTATCTGTGTGATCATGGATGATTTATCTGTGTGATCATGGATGATTTATCTGTGTGATCTTGGATGGGTTGCAGTCTGATTGAAGGGAAGTTCAATCAGGGGCACCACCAGGCTATGTACTCTGTATCTGCTGCTTATGCATAACTGTTCTTACAGGTATTCCGGTACCAGATTTACAATAATGTGAGGGAGATGAATTAGCCAAAGCACAGCATCTGCTTTCTATCTGGCACAATGATTTTCAGTTGAGTCTTATTCCTTGCTGAGGATCGTAGTCTGTCAAAGCTCTCCAGAGCTGTGCAGGGGACAGCTGGGCTGAGGCTCCGAAATGGAAAAGGAAGGTTCTCTTCATAGCCGGCAGTCTACATCCTTCTCTGTTCCGTCAGCAGCAGCAGCAAAGAGTTCTCTGCAGCAAGGAACAATGGGCCAGATTTATTAAGGTTTTGTGTAGCCATTGCAAGGGGGCGCAAGGGCGATGCAAAACCTAAGTGAGATTTATCAAGACATGCAAGGCCACCTTGTTTGGCCCTGCATGGCTCGATAAATCTGGAGTAACACAAGGAAGCGCAAATCGCTGCCGTGTGTTACTCTGCCCCAGGGATGCGTTCTATGGGTGGAGCGTGGGTGTTCCCATACATCCACCCGTGGATTTTGGCGCATTCCCAGATTTACCATTTGTGGTAGACATGGGAATGTGTCAGAATGCTACTCCTCCCCAGGTGAGGCGTAACGAGGAGAAATATCTTTATTTCTTCTCGTTTATGTCTCTTTCTCTGTGTGCTGCATTCTGCAGCACACATTGTAAGAGTAAAATGGCTCTGAGGATTGTTTTTGTGGAGGAAGTTCTCCTGTCCTGCACAAAAACAATCTTGCCTACAATGCAGGCACCCTTGCACCATGACACAAGGCTGCCTGAATTGGGGCTAGGCAGTCAAAAATGAGCCAGCGCTATGAAAGGACAGGAATGCGCCGTCTAATGTTAAATTTTGCGCATTCCTGCCCTTTCCCTTTCACGCACCGCAGCGCAGCAAGGTGGTTTGCTGCGTTGCATGGTGTAAAAAAATAATAAATATGGGCCAAGGTGTCCAGTGCCCAGATCTATTTTTCGAGGAATTGACAGTATGCTGGTTGCGCTGTTGTGGGTAGTAACGCGCCTCAGAATTAAGTTCTCCCATACGAGAAAGGGGGCCTGGGTCTCCTGGACTTTGAATGCTACCACCGGGCATCCTAATTAAAATATTTACCACTATGGCTCCACGAAGCTCTTAATTAAGAGAGGACTCTGTTAGCAGAGCATTATCCAGTCGATGACCTACGCAACACTCACTTGACACTGAATCAAGAAAGCCACAATACCCATGATTAATATCATTATTGACACATACTTGGGAAAAATGAAGTAAAAACGCCCTCCTGAATCTAAAATTATGAACAATGTAGATATCTTAGACAGGGAGGTAGGACATATCTACTATCTACAAAGCATTGCTGCAGGATCGCATATGTTTTCTCTAGACCAGTGGTTCTTAACCGTGATCCAGGGACCCCTGGGGGTCATAGAAGCCTACTCAGGGCATCCGCAACTGCTTAGAAATGTTTTTAAAATTTACAAATTAAAAAATTATATAAAATTTAGAAGCAAAATGTAAAACTGAACATTTACAAACTTTTTGAAAATATGAAAGAATTTGAAATTGGAGACTTAAAATTTAATGAGTATATTCATATTGATTTGTGGGAGCAGTGCAGGTGCATCAAACAGAATATAGTATGGACGAGGAGGGGCCACAATTGAACTTAGAGAAACTCCAACCTTCTCATTAAAATTAAATATTTTTTTATATATTTGTTTGTGAATTAAATAAAATATTGATCATTTGCGTATTTGTTTGATGGATGCTTGTTACTGTGTTTTGTGTCTTTTTTTTGCAGTTCTAATCATCAAAAATGTTTATGCTGGGGACCCTGCTTCCAGTAATGACTCAATGGAGGTCCATGGGATTCCAATGATGGGTCACTAGGGGTCCCCAGGATCTATTCACGATTAAGTGGGGGTCCACAGAAGTCAAAAAGGTATGAACCACTGCTCTAGACCGTTGGAGCTAAATTGAAAAAGGACCATGAAATGTCATTTACAGGCATTGACGCTACTAAAAGTCTGGGCCCGATTCACAAAGGTAAACTTAGACCTGAAGTGAAAGTTTAGACCTAAAGTGTAAAATTAGACCTGAAGTCAAAGTTTAGACCTGAAGTCTAAACTTAGACTTCAGGTCTAAAGTTAGACTTCAGATGTAAACTTAGGGCCTGATTCACAAAGGTAAACTTAGACCAAAAGTCTAAGTTTAGAACTGAAGTCTAAGTTTAGACCTAAAGTCTAACTTTACTAGAAGCAAAGTTAGAGTTTTGGTCTAAGTTTAGACCAAAAGTCTAACTTTACTAATACTAAAGTTAGAGTTTTGGTCTAACTTTAGACCAAAAGACTAACTTAGACCAAAAGTCTAACTTTACTACTACTAAAGTTAGAGTTTTGGTCTAACTTTAGACCAAAAGACTAACTTAGACCAAAAGTCTAACTTTACTACTACTAAAGTTAGACTTTTGGTCTAAGTTAGACTTTTGGTCTAACTTAGACTTTTGGTCTAAACTTAGA
The DNA here is from genome assembly GCA_963921515.1 of Calotriton arnoldi. Taxonomy (NCBI): domain Eukaryota; kingdom Metazoa; phylum Chordata; class Amphibia; order Caudata; family Salamandridae; genus Calotriton; species Calotriton arnoldi. The sequence continues at coordinate 2,398,875 of CAWUFW010001169.1, forward strand.
CTTTGGTCTAAACTTAGACCAAAAGTCTAACTTTAGTAATAGGTCTAAGTTAGACTTTTGGTCTAAACTTAGACTTTTGGTCTAAACTTAGACCAAAAGTCTAACTTTAGTAGTCGTAAAGTTAGACTTTAGGTCTAAGGGGCTCATTATGATGGCGGGCAGACATCAGTCCGCCCGCCATCATAACGGTGATGGGACCGACCGCCAGATGTGCGGCGGTCCCACCAGTGCAATTAGGATGTGCCCGCCATACTGGCGGGCGCATCCTGGCCTTTTACCATTGCGGACGGTGCTGCTGGCTGCAGCACCATCCGCAATGGTAAAAGAGCATGCACAGCATTTCCCTGCACCACGTGGCAGGCACCACGCGGTGCCTGCCACTTGGTGCATGGAACTGCAGGGGGGTACCATGGGTACCCCCCCAGTGCACCCTCTCCCGCCCACAGAGGGGGCCCGCAACGGGCCCCCAAAGCCAATCCCCGCCAGCCTTTCCATGGCGGCATCACCACCATGGAAAGGCCTCTCCAACACCCACATCCTAATATGGCGGTGGTGCCTGCTAGGCATCGCCACCATATTAGTGGCCCAGCTCCGCCCGGCAGGCAATCGTAACGATTGCCACCGGCAGAAAAGTGGCGGATGGACTTTGCGTCCACTGCGATACCCACCGCCATCCTAATATGGCGGTGGGTAAATCTTCTTACGATGGCGGAACGATCGATCGTTCCGCCATCGTAATGAGCCCCTAAGTTAGACTTCAGGTCTATACTTAGACCAAAAGTCTAACTTTAGTAGTAGTAAAGTTAGAATTTAGGTCTAAACTTAGACTTCAGGTCTAAACTTAGACTTTTGGTCTAAGTTTACCTTTGTGAATCAGGCCCTAAGACTTCAGGTCTAAACTTAGACTTTTGGTCTAAGTTTACCTTTGTGAATCAGGCCCTAAGACTTCAGGTCTAAACTTAAACTTCAGGTCTAAACTTAGACTTTTGGTCTAAGTTTACCTTTGTGAATCAGGCCCTAAGACTTCAGGTCTAAACTTACACTTCAGGTCTAAACTTACACTTCAAGTGTAAACTTGCACTAGAGTTAGACTTTAGGTCTAAACTTAGACTTCAGGTCTAAGTTTACCTTTGTGAATTGGGCAAACAATGTCTAGTAATGCACGATGCAGAATTTTATGTCACTGAGTTAAAAATATCACATAGGGCTTATCTCACCCAATAAATCCTACAGAAAATAAATCCAACACTGCCTGGGGAGTGGCCATGCTGGCGACAGGTGTGGGTGGGATTTTTGCTTATGATGTGGTCTTGTCCAGATGTCAATGACTACTGGAGGCAAGTGGTGGCCGCCCTGACAAGGGGCCAGTGGAACCAGTGATGCATTCTTTAACACAGTGCGTTTTAGGATTACATCTTAAACCCAAAGAGGACAAGAACCGCTATAAATTTGTGGCGTCATGTTTGTTGTTGGCGAAACCCCAGATTGCTTGCAACCACACAGAACCTCATTTAAATTGTTTAAAAATAAGGCGGCTAGATGGGAAGGGAGAAGGAGAATAACTAGAATGATATCAGGTGGAACAATAATGTTATCTGTCATCAAACGGTTGTTTAGGATAGGGCCCAGAGTAAAAGATGTAAAAAAAAAAAAAATCCAGTATTTGTAAAGCGCACAGCTACCTCCGAAGTGGTTTCCTGGCGCTGGGGGCCGTCGGGAAGATTAAGCAAGCTATTGCCCAGAGTCACATGGTGCTGGGCTGACCTGCCGCCGGTGCCGGGGATCGAACCGTGAGCCCCAGATTCCAGCGTCAGGCGCCCTGGCCACGGCGCCACACCTCTTCTAGAACACAGAACAATATATAATTGAAATGTAAATTATTCAATGTATCACAAATGCACTTGTGGATGTGACACTATATACTGCAATTGACTGATGTTGAAGAAAAAGACAAAAAAAAATAAAAAAAAAATAAGGCGGCTAAATGTCTAATGGCTAAAGAAATTCAGGTGAGAATTGTACGTAGTGATGACAGGCTGCAGGAAGACAGGCAGGATGCCGTGAAATGTCTGATAGACTTGGCGGACCGTGTGTCTGATGTTTCGTTGTGTATTTTTTGCGATATGTGTTCTTTATTATGATGTTCTTTGCAAACTGTATCAGGCGTGCGGCCCTACTGAAATACCAATATAGAATTGTTGCAAAAAAAAAAAAGAAATGTCTGATAGATTATTTGATAAACCCTTCAAGTTTCTCAAACTTGAGACCATTCAATGGATATGTAAATTGTAATAGTAACACAAAGAATTGTTGCTGATATATGTACCAATGCATTGCCTTTAAAGTGGATATGTATTTGAAGTTGCTCTAAGATAAGCACTTGTGCTTTAATGACCTTGCTGTTGGCCTTAAACAACAAGATGTGTTAAAAAACAGAATTCTCCTCAGTCCTCAGCATTATCCCTCCTTCTTCGGTGGAGGCAGCCATGATGTCCTGTCTCTGCTTCAGTCTTGCTCTGCAGAGGGACAGAGCTCTTCACTTCAAAGGGGGAACTCTGAATTAGGTGAAAGGCTTAGCATGTGTTCTGGAACACTGCAAGCTGGACCCAAGGGAACTTTTTTCTCAGAATTAAAGTTGTCCCCGAAGCTTTGGACGAACTAATTATTCTAAGGGTCCTCTTTTTCGTAGGTATTGTAGAGTTTCACAGCACCCAGGCACCAAAGGTGCACCGTCTCTCTGGTATCTTTGGGATGGAAGGTATTCCATGATGTCCACCTAGTATTGTAATTTAGAACTAGATGACCACCGGCCAATCAAGACCGAGGCTGGGCTCTTCCTTCTCCATGAACTAAGGGGCATATTTGTTCAAAAAATCATGCAGCGCAGCACGGCGCTGCAAGCCACCTTGCTGCGCTGCGTGATAGGGAAAGTGCCGGAATGTGCCATATTCAACATTATACGGTGCATTCCTGTCTTTTTCCTGCACTGGAGCACACCTTCCTGCACAAGAAAAAATCCTCTGAGGCATTTTCCTCTATGTGTGCTGAAGAATGCAGCACACATAGAGAGAGGAAAAAACTAGGAGAAATTAAGATATTTCTCCTCGTTACACCTCACCTGAGAAGGCGTAGCATTATGACGCATTCCCAGGTCTTCCACTAATGGTAAATCTGGGAATGCGCTAAAATCCATGGGTGCGTAGGAGCACTCACGCTCCACCCATGAAATGCCTCCCTGGGGCAGAATATTGCAATGCAATATGTGCTGCGTTGCGTTACTCTAGATTTATCAAGACACTCAAGGCCACGCAAGGTGGCCTTGCGTGGCTTGATAAATCTTAGTAGTTATGTAGCGATTGTGCCCCGCTGCGTGACGCAAGTGCTACGCAACTGCTTGATAAATATGCCCCTAAACACATCGGCTGCAGGCAATGGCAGCCTGCCCTTCTCTTTTTGAGCATGTGTGTGACTTTGTCCATACCCTATGACACCTCCTGCATTTATCCAAGTCTGACCTGCTGGAATGGGCTTCATCCAGGGATGGTGAATGCAAAGAGGCCTTCCTGATTCATTCAGATTTATTCAGAAACATATAAAAGTGATGAGTGGAATGCTTGAATTAATCACAGCCGCTGGTAATCATTCGGGCCAAATTCCAGTCCATCACTTTTTCACACTATCCCACTCTAGACAAATGGAACCTATTCATGGTCCTGCCCCAGTGGGAACAGTCTGCTCTGAACTGCCTCTCCAGGTGGCAACACGATTGAAAAACAATGAGCTGGTATGTGGCTTGTGTGATTGCCAGTGGCTGAAACCTTTGCAGGCATTCAACCTTTCACCCGTGTATTTACCTCAGTGTGAGGCCCAAGGGCGACGTGTATTATCATAGGTAGGTCCATTGCTCACAGTGCCAGAGGAACCAAGCTGTGCCTCAGTGAGGAGGCCCAAGGGCGACGTGTATTATCATAGGTAGGTCCATTGCTCACAGTGCCAGAGGAACCAAGCTGTGCCTCAGTGAGGAGGCCCAAGGGCGACGTGTATTATCATAGGTAGGTCCATTGCTCACAGTGCCAGAGGAACCAAGCTGTGCCTCAGTGAGGAGGCCCAAGGGCGACGTGTATTATCATAGGTAGGTCCATTGCTCACAGTGCCAGAGGAACCAAGCTGTGCCTCAGTGAGGAGGCCCAAGGGCGACGTGTATTATCATAGGTAGGTCCATTGCTCACAGTGCCAGAGGAACCAAGCTGTGCCTCAGTGTGAGGCCCAAGGGCGACGTGTATTATCATAGGTAGGTCCATTGCTCACAGTGCCAGAGGAACCAAGCTGTGCCTCAGTGAGGAGGCCCAAGGGCGACGTGTATTATCATAGGTAGGTCCATTGCTCACAGTGCCAGAGGAACCAAGCTGTGCCTCAGTGTGAGGCCCAAGGGCGACGTGTATTATCATAGGTAGGTCCATTGCTCACAGTGCCAGAGGAACCAAGCTGTGCCTCAGTGAGGAGGCCCAAGGGCGACGTGTATTATCATAGGTAGGTCCATTGCTCACAGTGCCAGAGGAACCAAGCTGTGCCTCAGTGAGGAGGCCCAAGGGCGACGTGTATTATCATAGGTAGGTCCATTGCTCACAGTGCCAGAGGAACCAAGCTGTACCTCAGTGTGAGGCCCAAGGGCGACGTGTATTATCATAGGTAGGTCCATTGCTCACAGTGCCAGAGGAACCAAGCTGTACCTCAGTGTGAGGCCCAAGGGCGACGTGTATTATCATAGGTAGGTCCATTGCTCACAGTGCCAGAGGAACCAAGCTGTGCCTCAGTGAGGAGGCCCAAGGGCGACGTGTATTATCATAGGTAGGTCCATTGCTCACAGTGCCAGAGGAACCAAGCTGTGCCTCAGTGTGAGGCCCAAGGGCGACGTGTATTATCATAGGTAGGTCCATTGCTCACAGTGCCAGAGGAACCAAGCTGTGCCTCAGTGTGAGGCCCAAGGGCGACGTGTATTATCATAGGTAGGTCCATTGCTCACAGTGCCAGAGGAACCAAGCTGTACCTCAGTGTGAGGCCCAAGGGCGACGTGTATTATCATAGGTAGGTCCATTGCTCACAGTGCCAGAGGAACCAAGCTGTACCTCAGTGAGGAGGCCCAAGGGAGACGTGTATTATCATAGGTAGGTCCATTGCTCACAGTGCCAGAGGAACCAAGCTGTACCTCAGTGTGAGGCCCAAGGGCGACGTGTATTATCATAGGTAGGTCCATTGCTCACAGTGCCAGAGGAACCAAGCTGTACCTCAGTGAGGAGGCCTAGCAGATCTGCAACCAATCTTGGTTAGTTGTGGTCCTGTTTAGAGTGGAACAGTTTGGGCTGGAGGTGTTCTATTGGATCAGGACCAAGAGTGGTTTGTATATGGCTGGTCTCTGTCTGAAGCAGGGAAAGTGGGTGGAAAATGAGTGACTGCAATGGCGACCCAAGCGGTTGCAAGTGGTTGAGACGTTTTGTTAACATTGCACCCAACAACTCTGGGTTTTCCTCATTATAATTTATGCCACTCCAGATCAGACACACACATTGGATTTGTCATTGTTTCAGCATGGGGGAGGGGGCAGTGCAGATGATACTGCAGGAGGGAATAGAAACAGCAGCTCTGATTTCCTCTAAATCTCATGGCCATCCTACAACCTTGGTGCCACGCTCACTCTGGAGACCCCAGCTCTGGGTTCCTCACCCTTCAAGGATGCAAGTACTTCTTCTGCACTCATCCCTTCCTAGAAGTTCTGCCTTATGGATTTTGTGCCCCCTTCCAAAAGGGACAGTCTGAGAACCGGTCAGTGCCGCAGCCACTACCTCTGCTCAATGAGGTCATTCTCCAGCAAGCAGCCTATACTGGCGCTTACCCCCAGATCTGCCTCAACCATTTCATTCAGCCCTCTGAGTCACAGTTCTATCTCAGCAGTGGGGTAGTGCTCCCAGCTGGCCTCCAGGCCTATTGAGTATTTGATTGAGTCTACAAATAGGGTGAGCAGTGACTTTGTTACTTTGAACTAAGACAGTGTGGAGTTACTGGTTGGCCTCCAAAGGAACCCTGGAGAGAATCACAGGGTCGCTCTCCTCAGTCATCCAAACATACCATGACTGAGTGATTCTATGCAGAAGAGTCTGTTGGAAATCTGCTGGTCCAGGGTTAAAGCCCATGACAGTCTTCCTTTAGGTGACACTTCTCTCCACAAACACAGAGACCCTCCCTGTGCTTGCTAGGACCACCCTCATTACTCGACTCTGGCCTGTATGGAAGGCCCCATTTCCCTTGGGCTTCCATCCCTGCTGGAGGCCTTGGTAATTCCTGTGGCCATTCTTCACAGGCATCTGGTGATGCTACCACAAGTTCTTCTCTTGGAGCTTAAGATAGTGCTGAGGCAGTTCCTCCTGCAACCTGAGAGTCAGCCAAATGCTGACTCAGCTCCAAATGACACTAGTCTTGTAGACGTTCAGACAGTAAGAGATCACACAGCAGCAAAACATTCTTTGCCTCCCTCAGAGACACTCCTCCACCAAAGTTTTGATTCAGTCAGGCATTCAAGCTTCCCATAAAACCCAGTGACTCTTTGCTCACAATTTTAAAGTTATTATGGTATTAGGGGCTGGGTTAAGTCATGCTTTACACAATCAATGTATGTCCCCATTCCTGCAGCGGAGAAAGCAAATCAGTATTCACTGTTCATTACTAACTACTCAGCTTCTGAACCTCATTTGTATATTCATTCAAAGCCTGAAGACCAGGCCAGCACATTTGTGTGAGTGGTCTAGCTCCTGTTCAGATCCCTGCCAACATTAGGGCAAGTGTAAGAAGATTCAGTGGCAGTGAGTAGCAATGGGCTGTGGGAATTGCCTCAACTAGGGACGGGCAAAATTGCTGCATGGAAAGCGAACCATGGGAATTTTGCTCTTTTCCCCACCCTTGGAGTGGAATTGGACCTGATCTGCTGCTAAGTGGACCGGAACCCCCCTGTTAGAAATGGGGGTCTCTAGTTGGCACTGGCTGGTGCCAATGTCCAAATAGGGACCCTTCTTCCTAAGTCAGGGCAAGTGGGCTACCCCCTTTGATAACCCCTGCTCAACCCTGTGGTAACGTAGCACGAGCAGTTAGGCCTATCTCAGAGGCAGTGTGTGAAGCATTTATGACCATGCACAATAAGGCAGTAACGACACCACAAAAGGACACAACTCAAGTAGGTATAGAAAAATAGTATCTTTATCTAAGGTTTAATACAAGACTCTCAAAGCGTTTTAACCAGCCACAATGCACGTAAATCAGTAGGGACTTAAAAAGGCAATAACGTATTCACCAGAACGTGGCACTGACCAAGTTCAAGGCCTGGGTCTACGCGACCTGTTGCGCACCAGATACCTGCCGTTGGACGGGGACACAGCACGCAGCTTCTCGAAGAAGCAGAGACGGTGACAGGCGGACTCCCGGCGACCACAACTCTTGACTGCAGTGGTCCGCAACGTGCACTCACAATGATTGGGGCACTCGGGGACAGGCGGGCTCTCAGCGGCAGCAGCACGCGGCTGCAGCGGCCCAGGCTGGTGGTGGAGATGACTCTCGTCGTGCAGCTCCGTGGTGGGCTCACAGCGGCAGCAGCTCTCTCTTAGCTGCGGCGGCCCACAGGACGACTCACGATGATGCAAAGTTGGCAAAGGTGCGGGCACTCAGCGGCAGCAGCTCTCTCTCAGCTGCGGCGGCCCACAGGACAAATCACGATGATGCAAAGTTGGCAAAGGTGCGGGCACTCAGCGGCAGCAGCTCTCTCTTAGCTGCGGCGGCCCACAGGACAAATCACGATGATGCAAAGGGGCAAAGGTGCGGGCACTCAGCGGCATCAGCTCTCTCTTAGCTGCGCCGGCCTACAGAACAAATCACGATGATGCAAAGTTGGCAAAGGTGCGGGCACTTAGCGGCAGCAGCTCTCTCTTAGCTGCGGCGGCCCACAGGACAAATCACGATGAGGCAAAGTTGGCCAAGATGCGGGCACTCAGTGGCGGCAGCTCTCTCTTAGCTGCGGCGGCCCACAGGACGAAACACGATGCTGCAAAGTTGGCAAAGGTGCGGGCACTCAGCGGCAGCAGCTCTCTCTTAGCTGCGGCGGCCCACAGGACGAATCACGATGAGGCAAAGTTGGCCAAGATGCGGGCACTCAGCGGCAGCAGCTCTCTCTTAGCTGCGGCGGCCCACAGGACAAATCACGATGATGCAAAGTGGCAAAGGTGCGGGCACTCAGCGGCAGCAGCTCTCTCTTAGCTGCGGCGGCCCACAGGACAAATCACGATGATGCACAGCTGACACCAGTGCGGGCACTCAGCGGCAGCAGCTCTCTCTTAGCTGCGGCGGCCCACAGGACAAAGGATGATCTCGACCAGGCTGGCACAACGGCGGGCATTCAGCGGCTACAGCTCTCTCTTAACTGCGGCGGCCCACACAGATTCAGCGAAGGTTCCGAAGGTTCAAATTAAGGCGGGCTCTCAGCGGCGGCAGCTCTCTCTTAGCTGCGGCGGCCCACACAGAGTTAACGAGGGTTACCAGTCCGCGTTCCTCACAGTAGAACTAGAGGCTCCGGATTACTCGACGGAGGCCTCACCTGCAAGTAGAATCCCTCGCACAGGAATTCAGACGGCTGACGGGGTGAAGTCTAATGTCCCTGAGACTTCAGCAGGAGGCGCTCTCAATTCAGGCCCTCGGGTAGTTTCTTCAGCAAGCTTGGTGAAAGTTTCAAAGTCCTTTCCTCTGTTCACTCGGACAGAGTTTCGTCTTGACATCCAGAAGGAACACCCTTGAAAAAGGTTTCAGCGCAGCGTTTTATACCTAAAAAGTCTTTGCTCTCTAAAGTCACAAATCACTGAATCCAGCCAGAACCAGTTCGGTGGGGTCGGGGAGCACTTGGTTTGCGAGGCGACATCCTTCCCTTTGAGAATCAGGGGGTCTGCTATCAGACGCCCAGTGGGAGGTGGAGCCATCTTTCATCTTGCCAGGCACTGCCCTGCTCAGATCAAAGAGTCACCCCTCCCCATACTCTAAATGCCGATCTCTCTCTCCAGCCAGGTCTGACCCAGCTGGCCCTGCTGCTCCAAAACCAGACGGCCAATACACACACTAGCAAAGCCTACAGGAAAGCTTAGGCAAGAAAATACCTCGTTTCTAGAAGAGGCATTTTCGAACACGGGCTATGCAAATGATCCTTACTAAAAGATGTATCACAATGTCCTGAGCTTAAACATATCAAATTCGAATTTCCTATCAGGTTCCTGGGGGCAGGTAGGATTATGGAATGTAATACTCAGCCTGCCCATTCTGGCCTATGAGAACGGATAGCCTCACAATAGTAAACAGTGAAATGGAGGGTAACTCGCTATTAGAACATGCTACACAGACATACTTTAAAAGCTGCTTCGTGGGTAGCGCAAATCAGCGCTGCAGGCCCACCAGCAGTATTTGGTCTACCAGCCCTGGGCACACACAGTGCACTTATACTAGGGACTGACAGGTAAACCAAACGAGCCAATTATGGTTATCCCAATTCATACAGTCATCTTTACACAGGGAGCATTCACGCTGTGGCACTGATTGGCAGTGGCACAGCGCCCAGAGCATCTAAATCCAGCCAACATAAAAGATAGGAAGCGAAAAGAGGAAGGGAGACCCGCGCCAATGATGCCAGGTCTAACATGCGTCCCCTCCAGCTGAAATGTGGGGAGAACTAACCATCCCCTTGGGAGTTCTCATCAGTAAGGCGGAAAACTCTGGACAGACCGTCAGCATTGGCGTGTTCTGTACCAGGGCGGTGTTCCACCGTGAAATCCATACCCTGTAGGGAAATGGACCACCTCAACAACTTGGGATTCTCACCCCTCATATGCATCAACCATCTAAGGGGCCTGTGGTCTGTCTGAACCTGGAAGTGAGTCCCAAACTGGTATGGTCTCAGCTTCTTCAGCGCCCAGACCACAGCAAATGCCTCACGCTCAATTGCACTTCACCTCTGTTCCCGGGGAAGTAACCTCCTGTTTAGGAAGGCTACCGGTTGGTCTAGTCCCTCCTCATTGATCTGTGACAGAACAGCCCCTATACCATGCTCTGAGGCGTCTGTCTGGACAACAAATTCCTTTGAAAAGTCGGGCGCCTGAAGCACGGGTGCGGTGCACATGGCAGTCTTCAGGGCGTCAAAAGCTTTCTGACAGGTGTCAGTCCAGTTTACCTTCTTTGGCTGCTTCTTAGAAGTCAGCTCAGTCAAGGGTGCAACAATGTTGCCATATCCCTTGACAAACCTCCTGTAGTACCCCGTGAGTCCTAAGAAGGCTCTCACCTGCGTCTGAGTCTTGGGGGTTCCCACGCCAGGATAGTTTCAATTTTGGGCTGAAGGGGCGCCACCTGGCCGCTCCCCACCTGGTGCCCCAAATACACTACAGAACCCTGCCCAATCTGGCACTTACTGGCTTTGATTGTGAGGCCTGCCTTCTGCAGTGCCATCAATACCTCCCAGAGGTGGCGCAGGTGGTCCTCCCAAGAGGAGCTAAACACCGCACTGTCATCCAGGTAGGCAGCACTGAAGTCTTCCAGCCCAACCAACACCCTGTTGACCAACCTCTGAAAGGTGGCAGGGGCATTCTTCATTCCAAAGGGCATCACCCGGAACTGGTAGTGCCCATCGGGTGTGGAGAATGCTGACCTCTCCTTTGCTCCCTCGGTCAAGGCGATCTGCCAATACCCAGACGTCAAATCAAATGTGCTGAGGTATTTTGCAGCCCCTAACCGATCTACGAGCTCATCAGCTCTGGGGATGGGGTGCGCGTCAGTCTTCGTGACTGAATTGAGGCCCCGATAGTCCATGCAGAACCGAAGTTCTGGGGTGGTACCAGGCGCTGCAGCTTTTGGTACCAGGACCACTGGGCTGGACCAAGGGCTGCTAGAGGACTCAATCACCCCAAGGGCAAACATTTTGGTAACCTCATCCTTAATGTAGGCCCTTACCCGGTCCGTCACTCGGTAAGCCTTGTGCTTAATGGGAGGACTGTCCCCAGTGTCCACATCATGGACACACCAATCAGTGACACTAGGCACCAGGGAGAACAGATCACTGAATTGCCCCAACAGTTGGCGACAATCACCCTGCTGCTCAGGAGTCAGTGTGGTGGAGAGGACCACACCCTCCACTGACCCATCTCGCTCCCCTGCACACAGGAGGTCAGGAAGGGGCTCGCTCTCCTCCTCCATCCCAGCATCTGTGGCCAGAAGCATGCCCACTTCAGACCTCTCAAAGTGGGGCTTCAGTCGGTTAACATGCAGGACCCGCAAGGGGTTCCTGGGAGACTGCAAGTCCACCACGTAGGTAACAGGACTCTTGCGCTCCACCACCTCAAAGGGGCCGGTCCACCTATCCTGGAGCGCACAGGGCTCCACCGGGGCCATGACCCAAACCTTTTGTCCAGGCTGAAACACGATCAGAGTGGAATTCTGATCGTGCCAGCGTTTCATCTCTTCCTGGCTGGCTTCCAGGTTTGCCTCAGCAAGTTTCCTGAAACGCCGAGTCTGGTTCCTGAAGGCCAGCATGTAACTAAACACATCCTGGGGTGGTTTCCTGGGAGATTGCTCCCAGGCTTCCTTGACCAGACTCAGAGACCCTCTTACCGGGTGACCATAGAGCAGCTCAAAGGGACTGAATCCTAAGGACTTCTGTGGCACCTCACGGTAAGCAAACAACAGGCATGTCAAGAGGACATCCCACTTACGCCTCATGGGCTCACCTAGGCCCATAATCATGCCCTTAAGGGTCCGGTTGAATCTCTCAACCAGCCCATTACCCTGGGGGTGGTAAGGAGTGGTGAACTTATACGTTACCCCACACTCCTCCCACAGAGACTTCATGTACTTGGAGATGAAGTTAGTTCCCCTATCGGACACCACCTCTCTGGGGAATCCCACACGGGAGAAAATCCCCATCAGTGCCCGTTCCACCACGGGGCCGTCACTGTCCTGAGCGGGATGGCCTCAGGGTACCTGGTGGCATGGTCCACCAAGACCAGGATGAACCTGTTGCCCATGGCTGTCTTGGGATCCAGAGGCCCCACAATATCAACGCCCACTCTCTCGAATGGGGTACTCACAACGGGAAAGGGCTGTAGTGGGGCCTTAATCTTCCCCCACTCTTCCCACTTGCCTGGCAAGTCTCACACGTCCTGCAGTGAGCATCTGAGCTCCTGCGCATCTGGGGCCAATAGAAGTGGGTGACCAGCCTCTCAAAGGTCTTGGTCTGCCCCAGATGTCCGGCCAGTGGCACATCATGAGCCAACCCCAGTAGGAAGGTCCTGAAGCCCTGGGGTACCACCAGCACACGGGCTGACCCAGGCTCAGCAACCTTAGGCTCGCTGTAAAGGAGGTCATTCTCCCAATAGATCCAATGTGACCCTGTCTGATCACCTGCGGCCTGGGCGGCGGCCTGTCGCCGCACCCCCTCAAGAGAAGGACAGGTTCTCTGTTGCTCGCAAAATTCCTCCCTGGAGGGCCCCCCTTCCTGCTGCCAATGGGTCAGCTCCGGTAGGTCCCCCAGTTCAGCCATTTGTTCCCCTGTAGGTTCCAGGTTATCCCCCTCAAGGTCTACTCCCTCCGGGACCGTGGGAACCGCGGGGGCCGGTTTCCCACGCCCCCTACCCCTTCTCTTTAAGGCAGGGGCCTGTGCCATACTTTCAGGCTCCAGACCCTCCTGAACACCCTTCTGAGCTGTCATGGACCGAGTGGTTGCACACGCCCACTCAGGCAGACCCAACATTTCCAAATGAGACTTTCTCTCCACCGTAGCCCACGGGGAGTTCTCTAGATCATTGCCCAACAGACAGTCTACAGGCATGGTGGGCCTCACAGCCACTTGAAGAGTTCCTGAGACCCCCCCCACTCGAAGAGAACCTGAGCCACTTCACACTGGCTCTCTGAGTTGTCTGCTGACACTACGGGGCAGAATGCATGAGGGACAACCTGCTCTTTGGACACCAACCGGGAGCTGACAGCAGTCACACTAGCTCCGGTGTCCCTGAGAGCCTCCACCCTATGGCCATTGATGGTCACCCACTGCCTGTACTTCTTAGTGTTATCAGGCAGCGTGGGGTTAGGGACCTTCTCAAAGTCTCCTAGCGAGACAAGGGTTAACTCTACAGGATCCCATCCACCTTGGATCTCTACCTCCTCCCCCCCAGGGCTACACTGGCAATCTGGTGGGATGGTGCACGGGGTGGTGCACGAGGGGATGCATGGGGGTCCCTCTGGGGACACTGGGGATCATAATACCGGTGGCCCACTTGACCACACCTGAAACAAGTGAGTGGCCCCCTCTGAACAGGCCTACCTGTCGGGGACACTGGCTTCTTCTCAGGGGGAGGCTGGGACACCACTGCTTGGTTCCCTTGGGAATTACTTTGGGGCCCTCTCTGGAACTCCCTCGGCTTACCCTTGTCCCCCCACTTCTCTGCTGGGGACCCTGCCCACCTCTGGCGAAGTCTCCCACAAAACCTTTGCGGAACCGGGTGCTCACCCAGCGGTCCGCCTCCTCAGCAAGCTTCCTAGGGTTAGTCAGCTTGCTATCAATCAGGTGCTGGCGTAGCTCTGGAAAACAGTTACTAGAAAAATGCTCCCACGCAAACAAATCATACAATTGCTCAAAAGTTTCCACTTTGCTACCCTTTACCCAGCGATCCATTGCTCTGCAGAAAAAAGACACATATTCAACCCACGTGGTACCCTCTAACTTCTTACAGGTTCTAAACCTCTGCCTGTACATTTCTGGGGTCAAACCATAACGGGTCATCAAAGCTTCTTTCATATGGGCATACACCATCCTGCTCTCCTCAGGCAGGTCCAACAGGGTATCCCTACCATCACTCACAAAGCATCCCCACAATCCCGCTCCCCAATCCTTCTCAGGGACCCGGTGGGACACCATTGCTATCTCATATGCGGCAAACCATTGCCCAATATCCTCACTCTTGTGAAAATCCTTAATGACATCCTTAGGAATATAAACTCTACTCTCAAGAGTTACTAAAGGTTTGCTGCCACCAGAGGGGGAGACCGGGACACTCCTCTCCCTGATCTCTATCTCCCTCAACATTCTCTCACGCTCCATTCTCATTTTCTCAAGTTCAATTGACAATCAATCCTTCTCAATGTCTAACTTCTTACTCTCAAGGTCCTTCTGACCTTCCAATTTAGCCATCTCCAAACTATGCCTCCTATCTCTCTCCCTGTCCTCCAGCTCTTCTGGGGTCAGGCTCCTTTGGGATACACTAGTACCTGGATTGGAGGGTGTTCTATCTTCCCCCCCTCTACTGCATCATCCTGCTGCCCTCCAGCATTCTCTTCCTCATCCCCAGCGGACTCTCTCGCTTCCCACCAGGCCTTCAGCGCCTTCTGGTACTCCTCCTTCCTAGAGAGACCTATCACGGGGACTGCGAATTGCTTACAAAATGACTTCAGCTGTCTGGCAGTATAGGTATCTAATCTTTCCTCCTCAAAGGTGAGATCCTCCGAAGCATTGGATGTTGGCCTTCCCATATTAGCAGTACTCATGGCTGCGATCAACAATTCAATACTAGAACAACCAACCAAACAAAACAACAAAAAAAAATTCAAAGCGGGACAAAAAACCCGTGCGTGGCTGCGCTTTGGTCTGCACTCACTAGTGGCGTCTACCAGTTATTGTACGTGGATCATAAATGCAAGTCCTGATCCTCACCGCTGACCGCCAATGTTAGAAATGGGGGTCTCTAGTTGGCACTGGCTGGTGCCAATGTCCAAATAGGGACCCTTCTTCCTAAGTCAGGGCAAGTGGGCTACCCCCTTTGATAACCCCTGCTCAACCCTGTGGTAACATAGCACGAGCAGTTAGGCCTATCTCAGAGGCAGTGTGTGAAGCATTTATGACCATGCACAATAAGGCAGTAACGACACCACAAAAGGACACAACTCAAGTAGGTATAGAAAAATAGTATCTTTATCTAAGGTTTAACACAAGACTCTCAAAGCGTTTTAACCAGCCACAATGCACGTAAATCAGTAGGGACTTAAAAAGGCAATAACGTATTCACCAGAACGTGGCACTGACTGAGTTCAAGGCCTGGGTCTACGCGACCCGTTGCGCACCAGATACCTGCCGTTGGACGGGGACACAGCACGCAGCTTCTCGAAGAAGCGGAGACGGTGACAGGCGGACTCCCGGCGACCACAACTCTTGACTGCAGTGGTCCGCAACGTGCACTCACAATGATTGGGGCACTCGGGGACAGGCGGGCTCTCAGCGGCAGCAGCACGTGGCTGCGGCGGCCCGGGCTGGTGGTGGCGATGACTCTCGTCGTGCAGCTCCGTGGTGGGCTCACAGCGGCAGCAGCTCTCTCTTAGCTGCGGCAGCCCACAGGACGACTCACGATGATGCAAAGTTGGCAAAGGTGCGGGTACTCAGCGGCAGCAGCTCTCTCTTAGCTGCGGCGGCCCACAGGACAAATCACGATGATGCAAAGTTGGCAAAGGTGCGGGCACTCAGCGGCAGCAGCTCTCTTAGCTGCGGCGGCCCACAGGACAAATCACGTTGATGCAAAGGGGCAAAGGTGCGGGCACTCAGCGGCAGCAGCTCTCTCTTAGCTGCGGCGGCCCACAGAACAAATCACGATGATGCAAAGTTGGCAAAGGTGCGGGCACTCAGCGGCAGCAGCTCTTTCTTAGCTGCGGCGGCCCACAGGACAAATCACGATGATGCAAAGTTGGCAAAGGTGTGGGCACTCAGCGGCAGCAGCTCTCTCTTAGCTGCGGCGGCCCACAGGACGAATCACGATGAGGCAAAGTTGGCCAAGATGCGGGCACTCAGCGGCGGCAGCTCTCTCTTAGCTGCAGCGGCCCACAGGACGAATCACGATGCTGCAAAGTTGGCAAAGGTGCGGGCACTCAGTGGCAGCAGCTCTCTCTTAGCTGCGGCGGCCCACAGGACGAATCACGATGAGGCAAAGTTGGCCAAGATGTGGGCACTCAGCGGTAGCAGCTCTCTCTTAGCTGCGGCGGCCCACAGGACTAATCACGATGATGCAAAGTGGCAAAGGTGCGGGCACTCAGCAGCAGCAGCTCTCTCTTAGGTGCGGCGGCCCACAGGACAAATCACGATGATGCACAGCTGACACCAGTGCGGGCACTCAGCGGCAGCAGCTCTCTCTTAGCTGCAGCGGCCCACAGGACAAAGGATGATCTCGACCAGGCTGGCACAACGGCAGGCACTCAGCGGCTACAGCTCTCTCTTAACTGCGGCGGCCCACACAGATTCAGCGAAGGTTCCGAAGGTTCAAATTAAGGCGGGTTCTCAGCGGCGGCAGCTCTCTCTTAGCTGCGGCGGCCCACACAGAGTTAACGAGGGTTACCAGTCCGCGTTCCTCACAGTAGAACTAGAGGCTCCGGATTACTCGACGGAGGCCTCACCTGCAAGTAGAATCCCTCGCACAGGAATTCAGACGGCTGACGGGGTGAAGTCTAATGTCCCTGAGACTTCAGCAGGAGGCACTCTCAATTCAGGCCCTCGGGTAGTTTCTTCAGCAAGCTTGGTGAAAGTTTCAAATTCCTTTCCTCTATTCACTTGGACAGAGTTTCGTCTTGACATCCAGAAGGAACACCCTTGAAAAAGGTTTCAGCGCAGCGTTTTATACCTAAAAAGTCTTTGTTCTCTAAAGTCACAAATCACTGAATCCAGCCAGAACCAGTTCGGTGGGGTCGGGGAGCACTTGGTTTACGAGGCGACATCCTGCCCTTTGAGAATCAGGGGGTCTGCTATCAGACGCCCAGTGGGAGGGGGAGCCATCATTCACCTTGCCAGGCACGGCCCTGCTCAGATCAAAGAGTCACTCCTCCCCATACTCTAAATGCCGATCTCTCTCTCCAGCCAGGTCTGACCCAACTGCCCTGCTGCTCCAAAACCAGACGGCCAATACACACACTAGCAAAGCCTACAGGAAAGCTTAGGCAAGAAAATACCTCGTTTCTAGAAGAGGCATTTTCGAACACGGGCTATGCAAATGATCCTTACTAAAAGATGTATCTCAATGTCCTGAGCTTAAACATATCAAATTCGAATTTCCTATCAGGTTCCTGGGGGCAGGTAGGATTATGGAATGTAAAACTCAGCCTGCCCATTCTGGCCTATGAGAACGGATAGCCTCACAATAGTAAACAGTGAAATGGAGGGTAACTCGCTATTAGAACATGCTACACAGACATACTTTAAAAGCTGCTTCGGTGGGTAGCGCAAATCAGCGCTGCAGGCCCACCGGCAGTATTTGGTCTACCAGCCCTGGGCACACACAGTGCACTTATACTAGGGACTGACAGGTAAACCAAATGAGCCAATTATGGTTATCCCAATTCATACAGTCATCTTTACACAGGGAGCATTCGCGCTGTGGCACTGATTGGCAGTGGCACAGCGCCCAGAGCATCTAAATCCAGCCAACATAAAAGATAGGAAGCGAAAAGAGGAAGGGGAGACCCGCGCCAATGATGCCAGTTCTAACACCCCCCAAAAAGCAAAGTTGTTTTTTGCAGCACTGCAAACCACTGGGCAACGTATTTACCTTAATGCTAACTGCGTTGAGGTAAATACATTGCCCAGCCCCTCATTGTGGGCTTCAAAGCAAACCCTCCAGAAGGGGAGTCTGTGTACAGGTTTCTGATGCTGAACTGAATGTGGAGGTAGGAAAGTCCTTTTCCCACAAATGTGTATGGTTTAGTTTGCTTTAGGAGCAGGGATCCCTACAGCCCGGCGAAGGTCCTTGATCAACTTTCGGCACGAGCATGGGCAGAAACCTGTTGGGTTTATCGAGACAAAACAGCCATTGCACCTAATTATCATCCCCTCTCATTTTTAACGCTACCAGAGGTACCTACTGTTAAAAGTATTCCCTTAGGTTTACCTCAAGTTATTTTTAGTTTATCTAGATCCCACTTTATCCAGCATATTTCTTATAAAGAACTCCCTCATATTGAGCTCGAGCCTGCCCTGGTAGCATCATCTTAGCAGGGGTGGATAAGGTTCGATGATGAAGAATGCCACAAAATGTGATTGAGGCTCCTCATCCAGTATAACTGGCACACCTGTCCTCATTAGAGTTTAGTCCAGGTGCCTAATTGGGGCATAACCCTCATCTCCGTTGCATCTGTGTGTCTTTATATGGTGTCTTTTGGAGGCTACACGATGGCTGCACCTCCCCCTCTCCCTGTGTGATAGGGTAGTCTGTGTACAGCGCCTGCCTGCAGGGTCCTCCTGGCAGCTCCAACTTCCTGTCAGCCAACACAGATTACATCTCAAGAGTGGGTGGACACTCTATCATCTTTCTTTGTGGACAAAATCAACAACATTCACAGCCTTTTCCCCCACACAGCTAGCGAACCACAACTTCAGGGATCTGCCAGCAATAACCCCCCGTTTTCTACCCCTCTCAACAAATTCATTGAATTCTCCTACGAGGATGTCTCAACTGCGCTCAGTAGGGTGAAATCTGGCTCCCCCACTGACCCAGTCTCCTCTCATATTCTGTCCAAAATAGGACCAGCCCTCCTTCCCGGCCTAACCAAGCTCCTCAACCTATCATTACTCCACTCAATCGTTCCTACTAGATGGAAAGAGGCCATGGTTAGACCCATACTAAAGAAGCCAACTCTGGACCCTAAGCTACCTAAAAACTATCGGCCAATCTCCCGTCTTCCTCTCTTTGGGCAGGTCTTAGAGTCATTAGTCAACAAACAACTCACCAATCACCTAGAGAGCAATAATTTGCTGGATCCCTCTCAATTTGGGTTTCAGGCTTCTCATAGCACCGAAACCGCCCTGCTGGAAATAGTAGACATTAGACTCTCCCTCGGCGCCAGACAATCTGCAATCCTGGTCCTTCTCGACCTGTTGGCCGCCTTCGACACCATCTCCCACAGCACTCTCTTGAATCGTCTGCGGGAGATGGGTGTCTGGTGCACCGCACTGAACTGGTTCAGGAGCTACCTGACAGATCGTACTTCTAAAGTTCAAAGTGGCACCTTCACCTCCAGCAGCCAACCCATAGACAAGGGTGTCCCCCAGGGCTCTATTTTGAGCCCTACACTCTTCAACCTGTACGTGTCACCCCTAGCTAACATGATTAAAACCCACGGTTTTGACACAGTGTCGTATGCTGACGACACTCAGCTGCTAATCACTCTCGGACCAGACCCAACTGATACCAAGCGCCGATTCAGGCAGTGTATGTCTGACATACACTGCTGGATGTTAAACAATCATTTGCAACTCAACGCCAGCAAAACCGAAATTATTCTTTTCGGCAATGCACAAACCCTGTGGTCAAGCGACTGCTGGCCTCCAAATCTAGGCATATGTCCCTCACCTAAGGCGGCAGTCCGCAACCTAGGAGTGCTGATTGACAATCAACTTTCCATGTCAGATCATGTCAATCATGTGGCTCGCATCTGTTACGGACTAATGCGCAGCCTCCGCAAGATCTTTAAATGGGTCCCATTGTCATCTCGCATGCCACTGGTGCAAGGACTAATAATCAGCCGTCTGGATTATGGCAATGCCCTTTTGGCTTCCATAAACGAAGAATACCTAACAAAACTCCAGGTCCTTCAAAACACGGCGGCCAGATTAGTACTAAATCTACCACCCCACTCCCCCTCGGCACCAAGTTTGAAAGCCCTTCATTGGCTCCCAATCAGAAAATGTATCACATTCAAGATTAATTGTCTAGTGCACAAAAAGCTCAGTGGACATGGCCCCTATTATCTTGCTAACAAACTGAAAAGGTATCAGCCCTCCAGAATCCTCCGATACGCTAATAAGCACCTCCTAATTCCTCTGAAAATCCGCACCGCCAGGAATGGCGGAAGATCTTTCTCCTGCCTTGCTCCCACTCTGTGGAACGCACTCCCTCTTTATCTTCGTACAGAGACCGACCACAGAAAGTTCCGTAAATCTCTCAAAACCTGGCTGTTTTGAGTCCATCTCTTTTCCAGTTTGTCCCCCCTTTCCCTTTCGTTTCGTTCTCTGAATTAGGCTAGCGCTTTGAGACCTTCGGGTGAAATGTGCGCTCAATAAAAACGAATACATAACATAACATAACTTGAAGGCGCTGTCAGGGGTCAGCCTTTCTAATTGCTTGTACGATGAAATATGGAGAGCAAAAATATTCCAACACAAAAATATGGCAAACACAATATAGTGAACAAAAATATTGGATTTACATAACTTGTATGTAAACTACAAAAATATCAAGACAAAATACTGTAGGCCAGTTTATTGTCAAAAAAGGTAAAAATATTGATTTACTATATGTAGCATTGCATGTAATTAAAATTATATTAAAGTGTAAAATAATTAAACAATGACAAAAATAAATGTAAAAATAATATTTTAAGTAATTAATATACAATTTAAAAAGTACACTTTAACAAAACAATATTTAAACAAAAATCAACTACATAAAATTAATAATAATAATAACAATGAACAAATAATCAAATATATAGAACAATACCGAAACAAATGATGTAAAAAAATAAAAAAATAATTAAAATATATAAAAGAAATAATCACAAATTATTTATTTGATTAATTATTTCAAAAAAGATTAAAAAAATAATAAAAAATAAATAAATATTATCACTCCTAATTAGCAATAGTAAAGAAATGTTGGACGTGCTAGGGGTCAGATTTACTATTCCCTGCTACAACGTAATAAAAATTAGGGAAAGTATTGAACTCTAGGCATATGTCCCTCACCTAAGGCGGCAGTCCGCAACCTAGGAGTGCTGATTGACAATCAACTTTCCATGTCGGATCATGTCAATCATGTGGCACGCATCTGTTACGGACTAATGCGCAGCCTCCGCAAGATCTTTAAATGGGTCCCATTGTCATCTCGCATGCCACTGGTGCAAGGACTAATCATCAGCCGTCTGGATTATGGCAATGCCCTTTTGGCTTCCATAAACGAAGAATACCTAACAAAACTCCAGGTCCTTCAAAACACGGCGGCCAGATTAGTACTAAATCTACCACCCCGCTCCCCATCTGCACCAAGTTTGAAAGCCCATCATTGGCTCCCAATCAGAAAATGTATCACATTCAAGATTAATTGTCTAGTGCACAAAAATCTCAGTGGACATGGCCCCTATTATCTTGCTAACAAACTGAAAAGGTATCAGCCCTCCAGAATCCTCCGATCCGCTAATAAACACCTCCTAATTCCTCTGAAAATCCGCACCGCCAGGAATGGCGGAAGATCTTTCTCCTGCCTTGCTCCCACTCTGTGGAACGCACTCCCTCTTTATCTTCGTACAGAGACCGACCACAGAAAGTTCCGTAAATCTCTCAAAACCTGGCTGTTTTGAGTCCATCTCTTTTCCAGTTTGTCCCCCCTTTCCCTTTCGTTTCGTTCTCTGAATTAGGCTAGCGCTTTGAGACCTTCGGGTGAAATGTGCGCTCAATAAAAACTAATACATAACATAACATAACATAACTTGAAGGCGCTGTCAGGGGTCAGCCTTCTAAGTGCTTGTACGATGAAATAAGGAGAGCAAAAATATTCCAACACAAAAATATGGCAAACACAATATAGTGAACAAAAATATTGGATTTACATAACTTGTATGTAAACTACAAAAATATCAAGACAAAATACTGTAGGCCAGTTTATTGTCAAAAAAGGTAAAAATATTGATTTACTGTACGTTAATGTTAATGTTAATAAGACTTATTGAGCGCACGAATACCCGGGGGTGTCTTGGCGCTATTGACTGCCGCAATTCCTCCTAGTTACTCAGTTCTGGAAAAGCCACGTTTTTAGCTTTTTTCTAAAAACGGTGAGGGAAGCTGCTCCTCTCAGCTCAGCTGGTAGTGTGTTCCACAGCTTTGCGGTACCGTAAGCAAGACTCCTACCTCCCCAGGTCGTGGTGCGTATTCTGGGAACTATCATCAGTCTTGTGCCTGAGGACCGCAACTCTCTGGCCGGATGGTACAAGGCAAATAGCATTTTAAGTGATCGCGGCCCTGTATTATTCAAAGCCTTGAATGCTAAACAGAGGGCTTTAAATTCGATTCGCTTGGCCACTGGGAGCCAGTGGAGTTGGCGAATTTCCTTGGAGATGGAATCATATTTACGGATGTTACCCAGCATTCGCGCGGCTGTATTTTGAACAGACTGGAGTTTTTTAAGAAAATGCTTGCGCATGCCCAGGTAGAGGCTATTACAGTAATCCAATTTGGCTTGAACCAGTGCAGTAATTATCAACTTTCTCGAGTCGGTGGGAATATAAGGCAGGATTTTCTTAAGTTATTTTAGCATAAAATGGGAGGCGGTGACAGTCATATTAGTCTGATGTGATAGTGCTAGCTTGTTGTCAATCCACACGCCTAGATCTTTTGCCTTCAGCACGGGTTTAGGTGCTTCGCCCAGCTCAGCCGGCCACCAAAGATTGTCCCATCTAGGTTTTAACTCACCGAAAATAATAATCTCAGTCTTTTCGGAGTTAAGCTTCAGGCAATGCAGTCCCATCCATCTATCAACTTCTCTCATACAGTTCTGGAACTGTAGAAAGGGAGCGGTTTGTTTATTATATGCTGCCACGACTATCTGGGTGTCGTCCGCGTAGGACGTCAAATTAAACCCAAACTTCCTAATTAGTGGGGCGAGTTCTGCGACATATATATTAAAAAGAGTTGGACTTAAGGATGACCCCTGGGGGACTCCACAGGGCAGAACATGTAGCATTGCATGTAATTAAAATTATATTAAAGTGTAAAATAATTAACCAATGACAAAAATAAATGTAAAAATAATATTTTAAGTAATTAATATACAATTTAAAAAGTACACTTTAACAAAACAATATTTAAACAAAAATCAACTACATAAAATTAATAATAATAATAATAATAATAATAATAACAATGAACAAATAATCAAATATATTGAACAATACCAAAACAAATGATGTAAAAAAATAAAAAATAAAATTAAAATATATAAAAGAAATAATCACAAATGATTTATTTGATTCATTATTTCAAAAAGATTAAAAAACAATAAAAAATAAATATTATCACTCCTAGTTAGCAATAGTAAGGAAGTGTTGGACGTGCTAGGGGTCAGATTTACTATTCCCTGCTACAACGTAATAAAAATTAGGGAAAGTATTGAACTCTGAAGGGGTCAGAGCTACTCTTCCCACTTCAGTGTAAGCACAATTAGAGAAACTGTAGAACTTTGAAGGGGTAAGATTTACTATTGCCGCTCCAACATTAGCAAACGTAGGGAAAGTACTGGACTTCGTACGTTTTAGATTTACTATCGCCCCTTCAATCTAAGAAAAAGTATGGAAAATGTTGGACTTTGGAGGGGTCAGTTTTACTATTTCCACTCCAATCTGAGCAACAGTAGGGAAAGTTTTAGACCATTGAGGAGTCAGATTTACTATTGCCTCTCCAATATTTCAAAAGTAGCAAAGGTGTTGGACTTCAGAGGGGTTAGATTGATATTCCAAATCTTAGCAACAGTAGAGAATGTGTTGGACTTTGGAGGCGTCAGATTTAGTATTCCCAATCCATTAAAAAAAAAAAATACATTTCACTTTAGACAGATAAAAAAATTAAAACATGTTTAAAATTAAAAAAAATAAGAATCATTACATAAATAAGTAAAATTACATTAAAAAGTATTTATATTACAATATGAAAATAAATAACGATTTTAAGTTAAAATTCTTTTGTTAGTGCCAAAAACAATGAACGCCAACAAACAATTGAAATAAATAAAAAAAGTTTAAAAATAAAAAATATTGAAATAATTAATAAACACAACTAAAATTAAAACAATTAGCAAATGTAAAATAAATACCACACTTTATTAAATAAACTGACCAACCAATTAACAATTAATTAACAATCAACAAATAATGAAAATAACAGTTAATTAATTAACACAATTAATTACCCCTTAAAAAGAAATTAACTTAAACCATAATTATAAATTATAAACAATAATCTACATTGCATTACAAAAGGCTTCCCAAACCTGAAAGCACGCTACTAAACTACCAATTTCTAATAAAATAACTAACTATACTTAAAAACTTAAATATAAATATTATTATAATACTAATAAATTATCATTCTGAATAATATGTATCAAACTAATTAAAAAACTATATTTAATATAACAATATTAAATAAAACAATATTATAATTAACTATATTAAAATATATTAAATACCTAAAAAAAGATAATCTTACCTTCTATATTAAGTCCCACAATATTTTGATATTTGTGACCCACAATATTTTTGTTCCGATATTTAGGGTCACACCCCTTTTTAATTTACTTAATATGATTACCTCTAAGTTAACTATAAAGGCAGGCCCCTGAAAGTGGCAGGCAACACAAGGATTCCTCGTTCGTTCCATGTATTCCTCAGTGCGCAATACAAGGAATTACTGTTTTTATAGAGTATTTCTTCTGCCTCCTTCTCTTCATCCAGGCCACAGGAGGTGGATGCAGAAATGGCAACATTGCCTGTGTTTCACATTCGCTTACTGTGGATGGGAAAAAGGAATACCCTCAATCCCTAGCCTTGATGGCCTTTCACTTTAAATCTTTCAGCTTAAGGGCTCTGGCAGGTAGTGCTTCTCTAAAACTCTTCTCTATCTTTGTTCCATGACTGCAGCCTGAATCTTTCCTGCTCCAAGTCTCATTGAGCCTTTTGCATTTAATCTTGTAGCTCAAAAGCTGATGCACCAGATGCTGTGTGACTGGAAACAGGGGCTGGAGCACTGGAGGCATGGACTCAAAGGGAGGTGGGTTCTGTGTTGGTAGGCCCTGACTGTCATTAGGGTCAATGCCCCTGCTTCACTGCCTGGCTATCAAGCCAGGCAACCTCTCTGTCAGCTCACTGTTTGGGATAAACTTTCCCTGCCTGGTTCAGGAGAGCATGCACACTTGCTTTGAGTTTCTATGTAGCAATTTTCTAGTTGTTTTTTTATTTTTAGCCTCCGCACACACAACAATTGTGTGTACATTGAGGAATGTGATCCACAGTTGGGATCTGTGGTCTGGAGGGACACACCAAAAAAAACTTTACAGAGCGTGACTACCATCAGCTTATCAGGCGGTGGAGGACTGACGGACAGCCTTTTTACCTTTTGTACGCACAAGGAGAATTGCATACTAACATCTTCTGTTTGAAATTGTCTGCTTTCCCCCTAGAACTGGGGCCTTCTTGCATGCATGTGGGACATAGATGTTGTATGTATATGTAACCTATATGTGTGTAGTCGGATGAGCATGAAGCATATCTGCTGTGCTTGACTGTTGCAGCCCAGGAATCCATTTTGGATTTGTGTGGGTGGGACATAAGATCCTTTCAACTGATCGTGGTGGATCTGGAGGATAGGAGACAGATGGTACCTTATCTTGTAGGGCTAGCCTTTTCCCCTGTCTTGCTTCATTCTTTTCCGGTTTGGGAGTTAGCTGAGCGTGTAAACCTCTCCCTCTTTTGCGTCATTGTTTTCGATTCCCCAGACAGACAGCTCCCAGGCCAACTCTTTCTTCCTGCTGACACTAGAAGACAAAGACGGTGGCTTGGCCAGCCTGGGAGGAATAAGCTAAGGCCTAGAACTACCTGAAATCTGTCCTATAGCTGGACCTTCTCTTGCACATTTGGTACAAGTATGGCGCAGAAACCTCCAGTCTTTGAGGATTTCTTATCGACCAGTGTCAGGGTCCCAAAACCTGTGAAGAGCCAGAAAGACATATGAGCTCCAGGGTTGGTGTTGCTGATTGGCAACTCTTCTTTGCCACAGTTGGGAACAAGAACCTGAAATGTCTGACCCCTGCTAGAAGAAGCTGCCTTGAAGAACCTTGAAGGAAGGAGCCACATGACCACTGGAGAAGAGTACTGGAGATATCACTGCAAGACTTTAAGGCTGCCTGGAAAAGGAAGACCTTGAGATGCTGTCCAGGAAGAACTGGATGGTAGTCTGCTGTGCCACAGGGTGAAATCTGTATCACAAGGCTGCATGGGGAATCCTTTTGACCCTGTGCTTGCCCTGTGCTTGATGTAATGTTCCCCAGAGTGAAGTTACTCTCTCCCTGAACCTGTGCTTGCATGCACACTCTGAAAAGAAGGCGGCAAAGACAGTAAAGGTGACTACAAAGGACAGAATCAACTAAGAAGGGCCTGTGATGGCTTGGTGCTAAAGAAGATCACCAGAGCATTGAGGGGTTTCCACACTGTGATCACTTCTGCAGCCTGTGGTGGGCTCTTAACTTGTTTAGGTGGTGGGCTTGAGCTTTGGGCCTGCGGAGGATCCAGAAAAGAAGATCTCCCATCACCAGGCAGGCTCAAGCGAGTGCTGCTTCTAACTTCCTGTGCTCATGCCGCTCCATCTCTTGTGCCAAGGAGACACGCGCCTGCACACAGCAGCTGGACTCATAGGCATGAGTGGATTCCGCAGGACCGGGGCAGTGTCAGTAGGGCACCTCACATTAGCTTGTGTGCAAGCGCACATCAGGCAGACACCTCAGCCTCAAGCCGGCATAAGCGAGGAGTGAGCCCCTCTCAACTTCATAAAGGGACAATGCAAGACAGAATTATTGCGGGTCTGCAGACAGTAACTGTAGGAGAGTAGGATCTGCCTCTTATGGTTACCCCCACTTTTTGCTGATGTATCACTGTTTTTCGACATTAGTCTGGCTGGGGCCCTGCTATCCAGGACCCCAGCCTAGCTGCTTCCTCTCTAAATTGATTCCATGTACCTTAAGTACACTTCAGATTGGATTCTGGGGTGCCCTTATAAGTCCCTAGTATATGGTATACTATGTACCCAGGGCATAGGTACCCCAGAGGCCTACCAGGGGCTGAAGCATGTATTGTGCCACCCCTGGAAGGCCCTCCAAAATGACACCACAGGACTGCTACAGCAGCCTGAGTAAGGTAGTGCATGCACCCCTTACAGAGATATAGGTTCACTATATCTCACCTATCACTGCACCTAGAAACCTATCAGTCACCCCTATGGCAGGCCTTATCAATCCTGAAGGCAGGGTGCTTGGTTCTATGTGAGAGGGAGCCATGCATGAGCAGAGCACCCCTGCAGCCTTTGGAATATATCCTCCGGGGTTGTCAGTGGTGCAGCCTGACCATATACTCTTAAGTGCATTATATCCTCGCGGTAAATGCTATCTTTGGGATGGCTGAACGGAAACATGTTGTGTTTGGTGTCAAACACCTTGGAATCATACCCCCACACCAGTAACTGGTGTGGGAGTATGATCCCACCCTTCTAGAGGGAGAGACATGACAGCACCAGTATACCCGGTACCAACTAAACAGAGCCCTGGCATCACAAAATGGATGCTGCAGCCACAGACACGAGTCTGGCCTCCTGCTGCTGACCGAAACTCCGGCAGGGGAGGCCTGGACAATAGGTCTCCTGTCACAGGGAGGTGTTACCACCTCCCAGACAGGCCTTAGTGGATTGGGGCTGGGTGGGTGCACTCCAAGAGTGCTTTGAAGTCCTGCACTGGGGGCACATTTGGTGTCCTCGTGCATACCCCAGTTCAAACCGGTTGCAGGGGCTGCCAGCCCCTGCTCTGGCACGAAACTGGATAAAGGAAATGGGTGTAGCCACCCCTCTTTCCAAACCCTCCCATAGGTGGGTCCACAGAGTTAGTCCAACCCCTTTCTTAGGTATAAGTAAGGAACCCCTGGCAACAGGACTTTAGATATCCCTGGACGAAACTCTGCAACTGAATCCAGGAACTTCGACGCTCTACTCAAGACTAGAGGACTGAAGAAATCTCCCTTGGTGTCAAGGAGTGACTCCCCTGCTTGGCAGGCACCAATGAAGCATTTGCCAGTCTGCATCTCCGAAGCTCCCGCTGGACTCCGAAGTAACTGCAGCCCAGGAAGAGGATCTCCAGACTTCTCAGAGGCCGACCCGAGTCTCCAGCAAAGCTGAGACCCGCAGCCCTCACGAGTAACGTGGAACCGGAACTCCTGGACACCATGCACATTTGCTAGTGCATCAACTTCTCGATGTCTCTTTTAGTCCTGCTTTGGGTTACTTGTAGCCCAGGCCCCGAGCACCATTTGCACCAAAGATTGTGAGCCTACACTCCACGAGTGTTCCGTGGGCCCGCTTCTTGCATTTCCGCTTGAGGCTCCTTTGCGATCCCTGGTCTGTTGACTGGTGGGTCCCTGTGAAGGCAACTCTGATTTTCTTTGGGCTTCCCTGGTTGCTCCAGACGTGCCCTAACTCCCTACCAAGTGGTGAGTCCCTCAGACCTTGCTGGTCTGCACAGAAGCATCTTTCTCCTTTCTGCGTGGGTTGCTGTTGCCAAGGCTTGTTGTGTTCAATCCGGACACCAACGCTGCAGCACTCAACATCCTTTGTGGGACAGCTCGAATCCAGCTCCTGGTCATCATCGACGCCTCCTGGTCCTCGTGGATGAAGAGTCAAGCTTCACCTCTTTCACCTGAAGCACCCAACATCGGTGGGCATTCGACTATCGTGCCCCTGGTCACTGGCAAGTGACCCAGACTCTGTCCCCTCTGCTTTCAGGTTCTTCTCATCTCCGATCCAGGCTTGGATCTCTTCGGACACTTCGCATCTTCCCGGCAGCAGCACTTCCTTGCAGGCTGCCATTGAAATCGACGACGCGACCCGACACCATTCGACACCTATGCACCCGGCTTCCCTGAGTGAGGTAACTCGAGTACTCCGGTGCTCCCATGGGTGTTGACCCTAGAACTGTCTAAGTCCAAGAGGGTTTGGTCCTAATCCATTTCTAAGTGTCCTTAAACTCTAAAACTCTAACCGCGACTTTCCCATAGACGATAACGGAGCTCGCGGCTGTGTTCACACACTGCACACAGCCCCCGTGGGTCCCCTGTGTCACTACCTTGGGTGGTTCCTTGGGGTCCCAGCGATTCTACAGGCTATAGGCCTTGTGTCTACTTAAGTCGTGGTTCTTATACCACTTTCTTAATATATGGTTTGGTACGCCCCTAGGGCTAATCGTATATTGTGCTAATTTACTGTGCTATTTGACTTGTAACTTGTGTACTTTGACCTCTAGCCTCATAAAGAGACTATTGGGTTGTGTTTAGTAATAAATACATATATTTTATATATATACCTGGTGTGGTTCTCCTTTCATTTGGTCATTCATGAGCTTATAACTGGTAAAACAAACAGCTTAACACTCCTTCAAGACTTAGCCTGAAGGCTGCTCTCCATAGCTACCACTAGGATAGCTTTCAATAAAGGTTGTCTTTAAACCTATCATCAATAAAGGTCGTTTGGACTGGTGCAAGGTGCCCACTATAACTAGTGGACAGCATATACCAGGCCAACTTCTCACATTGGTGTGCAGCTGTTGGATTCAAGCTTGCCTTTGTTTTACCAGATAATCTCAAGTGTGTGACTAACTGAAAACCACTAAAGGTACCTCAGGTACATATAAATTCAAGCTTAGAAATACAGTAAGTTCTACTGAACTTAGAGTTGTGTGTCAAGGGCTTAGCACACCCTTTCTACAACTCAAGAGAGTTTAGTAGGCCACACTAGAGTAGGTAGTGCATACACCACACCTCACTAGTGATGTCTTCAAGGCCAGGAACCAGTGGGTCCCTGCCAGAAGCCAATGGGCTTCTACCATCCAAGTATGACAACCTCCCATTCTTGGAATTGAGAGCATTGTGCAGTACTAGGAAGCTGAAGACAGGCAAAAGTGCCAACACCCAACGCCTCATAGAGGTGCTTCTGTTGGATGATCTCAGAAGACCCACAGGGTCTGAAGGGGTAGGCAGAGAGGGTGGGGCAGAAGATGAGGAAGGGACCAGGGGTGAAGAAACCCAGGACCTGACCTCTGAAACTGGCCAGGAAGATGACAATGATCTTGACCTGGAAAATCCAGCTCCTCCTGCAGATGAGGAGGAGGACCAGAATGGCCTCCCCTTTGTCCCACCAGGAAGAGTTGTGAGTGTGCCTAGAAGGTCCAGATCTCCTTCTCAGGAATCTAACCATTCTGACACCTCAGTAGGGACCTCTGTTTCCTCTCATAGGAGGGAATCCTCTCATGAAAGGAAAGAGAGACTGCTCAAGTATGGAGAAGCTCAGCTTAGGATCAGAAGAGAGCAGTTGGCTATAGACAGGGAGTCCCTAGAGCTTCATAGACAAAGAAGAAAGTTGGGACTAGAGTCCCATGGTGGCAGCAACTTCCCTAGTGGTAGGGAAAGGTCTTATGACCATAGAAACCTGAGCAAGATTGTCCCTCCCTACCAGAGTGGGGATGACATCCACAAATGGATTACTGCACTGGAAAGGGCCTGTAAAGTTCAGAGGGTCCCCCAGGAGCAGTGGGCAGCAATCTTGTGGCTCTCCTTTGCAGACAAAGGTAGAGACAAGCTCCTCACTGTAAGAGAAGAGGATGCTGATGATTACCATGTCCTGAAGAGTGCACTGATAGATGGGTTTGGCCTAACCACTGAGCAATACAGGTTAAAGTTCAGAGATACCCAAAAGGCACAGACACAGGACTGGGTGGACTTTGTAGATTGTGCTACTAAGGCTCTGGAAGGCTGGTTACTTGGCAGTAAGGTGTGTGACTTCAAAGGATTGTATAATTTAATCATGAGGGAGCAGATTCTTAATAACTGTCAGAATCAGTTGCTACATCAGTACCTGGTTGACTCTGATCTGACCTCTCCCCAAGAATTGGGAAAGAAGGCAGACAAATGGGTCAGAACCAGGGTGAGGCAGAAAGTACAGAACCAAGGTGGTGACCAGAAGAAGCAAGATTCCAAAAACTCTGACAAGGGTGGGGAAAAGGGTAAAGACCAGAAGTCTTCTCAAGGTCCCCAAAAATCTGCATCTGGTGAGGAATCCCAATCTATCAAAGGAAAAGGCCAAAAGAAACCATGGTGCAAAATCTGTAAGCAGAAAACTCACTGGACAAGTGACTGCACCAAGTCCAAAGACTCTAATCCAGCCACCATTGCCCCTAAGGCAACTGTTCCCCCTAGTGCAGCTACAAATGGTGGTGGAAGTACTCAGAATAAGGGTTTAGTAGGGTTGACCCTGGGTACTGAGATGGGCTCTGGCCTAGTCAGAGTGCCAACTCAGGCTGTCCTAGTCTGTGATGGGGGCATGGATATGTCCCCCTTAGTGAGTCCCAATAATTTGGGCAAATACAGACAGCAGCCTTTAATTAATGGAAGAGAGGCTTTGGCATTCAGGGACACAGGAGCAAGTGTCACCATGGTGACAAAAGATCTTGTGGATCCTGGGCAGATTATACTTGGTGAAATGTACCAAGTGACCAATGCTAGCAATGTCAGAACAGACCATTCTCTGGCAGTTGTTAACTTCTCCTGGGGAGGGGTAACTGGCCTTAAGAAGGTTGTGGTGAGTGCAGACCTACCAGTAGAATGCTTGCTTGGCAATGATCTTGAAACCTCAGCTTGGGCAGAGGTGGAGCTCAGGAAACATGCAGAAATGCTAGGGATCCCTGCACATGTCTTTGCTGTGACTAGGTCACAGGCCAAAATGTCAAAAGCTGAACAGGCCCTGGATTCTGGAACAATGGACCAGGTGCCTCCCAAGAGGAGGAGCAGTAGGGTTAAGGCAGTGCCTTCCCCCTTGGCTCAGGAAGCAGATCAGTCTTTTGAGGAAGATGATCTCAGGCCTGAAGAAGGAACTGTCCCAGAGGAGCTTGAACCTGATCAGGTTGAGTTCTTGGGGACAGGGGCCCTTCCAGGGCAGATCTGAGCCAGGAGCAGCTGAACTGCCCCTCTCTTGAACCCCTCAGACAGCAAGCTGCTGCTGAGGCTGCTGGGAATGCTAGTGGCACCCATAAGATATATTGGGATGATGGACTCCTGTACTCAGAGAGTAGAGACCCCAAGCCTGGAGCAGCCAGGAGGTTGGTTATACCTCTGAAGTTCAGGGGCTTCCTATTGGCACTAGCCCATGATATTCCTTTAGCAGGTCACCTGGGCCAGAACAAGACTTGGGACAGAATTGTCCCTCACTTTCACTGGCCCCACATGTCTGAGGACACCAAGGAGTTTTGTCGCTCCTGTGTAACCTGCCAAGCCAGTGGGAAGGCAGGTGGCACCACAAAGGCCCCCTGATACCACTACCTGTGGTGGGGGTTCCCTTTGAGAGGGTGGGGATTGACATAGTTGGTCCCATGGATCCCCAAACAGCATCTGGGCACAGGTTTATCCTGGTGGTGGTGGACCATGCCACCAGGTACCCAGAAGCCATTCCCCTTAGGACCACTACAGCACCTGTGGTGGCAAGGGCCCTCCTGGGAATTTTCTCAAGAGTGGGCTTTCCTAAGGAGGTAGTATCTGACAGAGATGCAAACTTTATGTCCAGTTACTTGACTGCAATGTGGAAGGAGTGTGGAGTGACTTATAAGTTCACCACACCCTATCACCCACAATGCAATGGTTTAGTTGAAAGGTTCAACAAAACCTTGAAGGGCATGATTAAAGGGCTCCCAGAAAAGCTTAGGCGAAGATGGGACATACTCTTGCCCTGCCTTTTATTTGCATACAGGGAGGTGCCTCAAAAGGGGGTTGGCTACAGCCCTTTTGAACTTTTGTTTGGCCATCCTGTCAGGGGTCCATTGTGTCTGGTGAAGGAAGGTTGGGAGTTACCTCTCAAACCCCCTAAACAGGACATAGTGGACTATGTACTTGGTCTCCGCTCCAGGATGGCTGAGTATATGAAAAAGGCAACCAAAAACCTTGAGGCTAGCCAGGAATTACAGAAAGCCTGGCATGACCAAAAGGCTGTGCTGACTGTTTACCAGCCAGGGCAGAAGGTGTGGGTGTTGGAGCCAGTGGCCCCAGCAGCCCTCCAAGACAAGTGGAGTGGCCCCCATACAATTGTTGAACAGAAGGGAGAGGTTACCTATCTGGTAGACCTGGGAACTCCCAGGAGCCCCCATAGGGTGCTCCATGTCAACAGGCTGAAGCCATATGTGGACAGGGCTGACATGGGCTTGCTCATGGCAACTGATGAGGGACAGGAGGAAGAGAGTGACCCACTCCCTGACCTGCTCTCACAGAACCCTGATGATGGGTCAGTAGATGGTGTAGCCTTGGCAGGCAGCCTCACTGCCCAGCAGCAAACTGATTGTAGACAGGTGCTCAATCAGTTCAGACACATGTTCTCTCTGACTCCAAGTCAGACCACCTGGTGCACTCATGAAGTGGACACTGGGGACAGTCTGCCTGTTAAAAGTAAGATTTACAGGCAACCTGACCAGGTCAGGGACTGTATCAGGACAGAAGTCCAGAAAATGTTGGAACTGGGTGTCATTGAGCCTTCAGATAGCCCTTGGGCTAGTCCAGTAGTCCTGGTGCCTAAACCTCACACCAAAGATGGCAAGAGAGAGATGAGGTTTTGTGTGGACTACAGAGGCCTCAATGCAGTCACTAGGACTGATGCCCATCCAATCCCCAGGGCAGATGAGCTAATAGACACTTTGGCCTCAGCCAAGTATCTAAGCACATTTGACCTGACAGCTGGCTACTGGCAGATCAGACTAGCTGATGATGCAAAGCCAAAAACTGCATTTTCTACCCCTGGTGGGCTTTACCAATTTGTGGTGATGCCCTTTGGTTTGAAGAATGCACCTGCCACTTTTCAGAGGTTGGTGAACACAGTCCTTACAGGTCTGGAAGCCTATAGTGCAGCATATCTAGATGATATTGCTGTCTTTAGCTCCACCTGGGAGGATCACCTGGTCCACCTCAGAAATGTTTTGGAGGCCCTGCAGAAGGCAGGCCTAACTATCAAGGCCACTAAGTGCCAGATAGGGCAGAGTCAGGTTGTGTACCTGGGCCACCTTGTGGGTGGAGGCCAGGTTCAACCATTGCAGAGCAAAATCCAGACCATCATGGACTGGGTTGCTCCAACTACCCAGACTCAGGTGAGAGCCTTCTTAGGCCTGACTGGGTATTACAGAAGATTTGTCAAGGGGTATGGATCAATAGTGACACCCCTGAATGACTTAACCTCTAAGAAAATGCCCAAAAAGGTTCAGTGGACAGTTAGCTGTCAAAAGGCATTTGATGACCTGAAGCAGGCCATGTGCACTGCTCCCATTCTGCAGAGTCCTGATTACTCCAAAAAGTTCATTGTGCAAACAGATGCATCTGAGTTGGGGGTAGGGGCTGTACTATCACAGTTGAATGATGAAGGTCAGGATCAGCCAGTAGCTTTTATTAGCAGAAGGCTGACCCCCAGAGAGAAACGTTGGTCAGCCATTGAGAGGGAGGCCTTTGCTGTGGTTTGGGCTCTGAAGAAGCTGAGGCCATACTTGTTTGGCACTCACTTCATTGTTCAGACAGACCATAAGCCCCTCTTATGGCTAAAACAGATGAAGGGTGAAAACCCCAAACTTTTGAGGTGGTCCATTTCCCTACAGGGGATGGACTATACAGTGGAACATAGACCTGGGAGTAACCATGCCAATGCAGATGGACTCTCCAGATATTTCCACTTAGAACATGAAGACTCAACTGGTCAAGGTTAGTTTAATGTCCCTGCGTTTGGGGGGGGGTTGTGTAGGAGAGTAGGATCTGCCTCTTATGGTTACCCCCACTTTTTGCTGATGTATCACTGTTTTTCGACTTTAGTCTGGCTGGGGCCCTGCTATCCAGGACCCCAGCCTAGCTGCTTCCTCTCTAAATTGATTCCATGTACCTTAAGTACACTTCAGATTGGATTCTGGGGTGCCCTTATAAGTCCCTAGTATATGGTATACTATGTACCCAGGGCATAGGTACCCCAGAGGCCTACCAGGGGCTGAAGCATGTATTGTGCCACCCCTGGAAGGCCCTCCAAAATGACACCACAGGACTGCTACAGCAGCCTGAGTAAGGTGGTGCATGCACCCCTTACAGAGATATAGGTTCACTATATCTCACCTATCACTGCACCTAGAAACCTATCAGTCACCCCTATGGCAGGCCTTATCAATCCTGAAGGCAGGGTGCTTGGTTTTATGTGAGAGGGTGCCCATGCATGAGCAGAGCCCCTCTGCAGCCTTCGGAATCTACCTCTCCGGGGTTGTCTGTGGTGCAGCCTGACCATATACTCTTAAGTGCATTATATCCTCGCGGTAAATGCTAACTTTGGGATGGCTGCACGGAAACATGTCGTGTTTGGTGTCAAACACCTTGGAATCATACCCCCACACCAGTAACTGGTGTGGGAGTATGATCCCACCCTTCTAGAGGGAGAGACATGACAGCACCGGTATACCCGGTACCAACTAAACAGAGCCCTGGCATCACAAAATGGATGCTGCAGCCACAGACACGAGTCTGGCCTCCTGCTGCTGACCGAAACTCCGGCAGGGGAGGCCTGGACAATAGGTTTCCTGTCACAGGGAGGTGTTACCACCTCCCAGACAGGCCTTAGTGGATTGGGGCTGGGTGGGTGCACTCCAAGAGTGCTTTGAAGTCCTGCACTGGGGGCACATTTGGTGTCCTCGTGCATACCCCAGTTCAAACCGGTTGCAGGGGCTGCCAGCCCCTGCTCTGGCGCGAAACTGGACAAAGGAAATGGGTGTAGCCACCCCTCTTTCCAAACCCTCCCATAGGTGGGTCCACAGAGTTAGTCCAACCCCTTTCTTAGGTATAAGTAAGGAACCCCTGGCAACAGGACTTTAGATATCCCTGGACGAAACTCTGCAACTGAATCCTGGAACTTCGACGCTCTACTCAAGACTAGAGGACTGAAGAAATTTCCCTTGGGGTCAAGGAGTGACTCCCCTGCTTGGCAGGCACCAACGAAGCATTTGCCGGTCTGCATCTCCGAAGCTCCCGCCGGACTCCGAAGTAACTGCAGCCCAGGAAGAGGATTTCCAGACTTTTCAGAGGCCGACCCGAGTCCCCAGCAAAGCTGAGACCCGCAGCCCTCATGAGTAACGTGGAACCGGAACTCCTGGACACCATGCACATTTGCTAGTGCATCAACTTCTCGACGTCTCTTGAAGTCCTGCTTTGGGTTACTTGTAGCCCAGGCCCCGAGCACCATTTGCACCGAAGATTGTGAGCCTACACTCCACGAGTGTTCCGTGGGCCCGCTTCTTGCATTTCCGCTTGAGGCTCCTTCGCGATCCCTGGTCCGTCGACTGGTGGGTCCCTGTGAAGGCAACTCTGATTTTCTTTGGGCTTCCCTGGTTGCTCCAGACGTGCCCTGACTCCCCACCGAGTGGTGAGTCCCTCAGACCTTGCTGGTCTGCACAGAAGCATCTTTCTCCTTTCTGCATGGGTTGCTGTTGCCAAGGCTTGTTGTGTTCAATCCGGACACCAACGCTGCAGCACTCGACATCCTTTGTGGGACAGCTCGAATCCAGCTCCTGGTCATCGTCGACGCCTCCTGGTCCTCGTGGCTGAAGAGTCAAGCTTCACCTCTTTCACCTGAAGCACCCGACATCGGTGGGCATTCGACTATCGTGCCCCTGGTCACTGGCAAGTGACCCAGACTCTGTCCCCTCTGCTTTCAGGTTCTTCTCATCTCCGATCCAGGCTTGGATCTCTTCGGACACTTCGCATCTTCCCGGCAGCAGCACTTCCTTGCAGGCTGCCATTGAAATCGACGACGCGACCCGACACCATTCGACACCTATGCACCCGGCTTCCCGGGGTGAGGTAACTCGAGTACTCCGGTGCTCCCGTGGGTGTTGACCCTAGAACTGTCTAAGTCCAAGAGGGTTTGGTCCTAGTCCATTTCTAAGTGTCCTTAAACTCTAAAACTCTAACCGCGACTTTCCCATAGACGATAACGGAGCTCGCGGCTGTGTTCACACACTGCACACAGCCCCCGTGGGTCCCCTGTGTCACTACCTTGGGTGGTTCCTTGGGGTCCCAGCGATTCTACAGGCTCTAGGCCTTGTGTCTACTTAAGTCGTGGTTCTTATACCACTTTCTTAATATATGGTTTGGTACGCCCCTAGGGCTAATCGTATATTGTGCTAATTTACTGTGCTATTTGACTTGTAACTTGTGTACTTTGACCTCTAGCCTCATAAAGAGACTATTGGGTTGTGTTTAGTAATAAATACATATATTTTATATATATACCTGGTGTGGTTCTCCTTTCATTTGGTCATTCATGAGATTATAACTGGTAAAACAAACAGCTTAACACTCCTTCAAGACTTAGCCTGAAGGCTGCTCTCCATAGCTACCACTAGGATAGCTTTCAATAAAGGTTGTCTTTAAACCTATCATCAATAAAGGTCGTTTGGACTGGTGCAAGGTGCCCACTATAACTAGTGGACAGCATATACCAGGCCAACTTCTCACATTGGTGTGCAGCGGTTGGATTCAAGCTTGCCTTTGTTTTACCAGATAATCTCAAGTGTGTGACTAACTGAAAACCACTAAAGGTACCTCAGGTACATATAAATTCAAGCTTAGAAATACAGTAAGTTCTACTGAACTTAGAGTTGTGTGTCAAGGGCTTAGCACACCCTTTCTACAACTCAAGAGAGTTTAGTAGGCCACACTAGAGTAGGTAGTGCATACACCACACCTCACTAGTGATGTCTTCAAGGCCAGGAACCAGTGGGTCCCTGCCAGAAGCCAATGGGCTTCTACCATCCAAGTATGACAACCTCCCATTCTTGGAATTGAGAGCATTGTGCAGTACTAGGAAGCTGAAGACAGGCAAAAGTGCCAACACCCAACGCCTCATAGAGGTGCTTCTGTTGGATGATCTCAGAAGACCCACAGGGTCTGAAGGGGTAGGCAGAGAGGGTGGGGCAGAAGATGAGGAAGGGACCAGGGGTGAAGAAACCCAGGACCTGACCTCTGAAACTGGCCAGGAAGATGACAATGATCTTGCCCTGGAAAATCCAGCTCCTCCTGCAGATGAGGAGGAGGACCAGAATGGCCTCCCCTTTGTCCCACCAGGAAGAGTTGTGAGTGTGCCTAGAAGGTCAAGATCTCCTTCTCAGGAATCTAACCATTCTGACACCTCAGTAGGGACCTCTGTTTCCTCTCATAGGAGGGAATCCTCTCATGAAAGGAAAGAGAGACTGCTCAAGTATGGAGAAGCTCAGCTTAGGATCAGAAGAGAGCAGTTGGCTATAGACAGGGAGTCCCTAGAGCTTCATAGACAAAGAAGAAAGTTGGGACTAGAGTCCCATGGTGGCAGCAACTTCCCTAGTGGTAGGGAAAGGTCTTATGACCATAGAAACCTGAGCAAGATTGTCCCTCCCTACCAGAGTGGGGATGACATCCACAAATGGATTACTGCACTGGAAAGGGCCTGTAAAGTTCAGAGGGTCCCCCAGGAGCAGTGGGCAGCAATCTTGTGGCTCTCCTTTGCAGACAAAGGTAGAGACAAGCTCCTCACTGTAAGAGAAGAGGATGCTGATGATTACCATGTCCTGAAGAGTGCACTGATAGATGGGTTTGGCCTAACCACTGAGCAATACAGGTTAAAGTTCAGAGATACCCAAAAGGCACAGACACAGGACTGGGTGGACTTTGTAGATTGTGCTACTAAGGCTCTGGAAGGCTGGTTACTTGGCAGTAAGGTGTGTGACTTCAAAGGATTGTATAATTTAATCATGAGGGAGCAGATTCTTAATAACTGTCAGAATCAGTTGCTACATCAGTACCTGGTTGACTCTGATCTGACCTCTCCCCAAGAATTGGGAAAGAAGGCAGACAAATGGGTCAGAACCAGGGTGAGGCAGAAGGTACAGAACCAAGGTGGTGACCAGAAGAAGCAAGATTCCAAAAACTCTGACAAGGGTGGGGAAAAGGGTAAAGACCAGAAGTCTTCTCAAGGTCCCCAAAAATCTGCATCTGGTGGGGAATCCCAATCTACCAAAGGAAAAGGCCAAAAGAAACCATGGTGCAAAATCTGTAAGCAGAAAACTCACTGGACAAGTGACTGCACCAAGTCCAAAGACTCTAATCCAGCCACCATTGCCCCTAAGGCAACTGTTCCCCCTAGTGCAGCTACAAATGGTGGTGGAAGTACTCAGAATAAGGGTTTAGTAGGGTTGACCCTGGGTACTGAGATGGGCTCTGGCCTAGTCAGAGTGCCAACTCAGGCTGTCCTAGTCTGTGATGGGGGCATGGATATGTCCCCCTTAGTGAGTCCCAATAATTTGGGCAAATACAGACAGCAGCCTTTAATTAATGGAAGAGAGGCTTTGGCATTCAGGGACACAGGAGCAAGTGTCACCATGGTGACAAAAGATCTTGTGGATCCTGGGCAGATTATACTTGGTGAAATGTACCAAGTGACCAATGCTAGCAATGTCAGAACAGACCATTCTCTGGCAGTTGTTAACTTCTCCTGGGGAGGGGTAACTGGCCTTAAGAAGGTTGTGGTGAGTGCAGACCTACCAGTAGAATGCTTGCTTGGCAATGATCTTGAAACCTCAGCTTGGGCAGAGGTGGAGCTCAGGAAACATGCAGAAATGCTAGGGATCCCTGCACATGTCTTTGCTGTGACTAGGTCACAGGCCAAAATGTCAAAAGCTGAACAGGCCCTGGATTCTGGAACAATGGACCAGGTGCCTCCCAAGAGGAGGAGCAGTAGGGTTAAGGCAGTGCCTTCCCCTTGGCTCAGGAAGCAGATCAGTCTTTTGAGGAAGATGATCTCAGGCCTGAAGAAGGAACTGTCCCAGAGGAGCTTGAACCTGATCAGGTTGAGTTCTTGGGGACAGGGGGCCCTTCCAGGGCAGATCTGAGCCAGGAGCAGCTGAACTGCCCCTCTCTTGAACCCCTCAGACAGCAAGCTGCTGCTGAGGCTGCTGGGAATGCTAGTGGCACCCATAAGATATATTGGGATGATGGACTCCTGTACTCAGAGAGTAGAGACCCCAAGCCTGGAGCAGCCAGGAGGTTGGTTATACCTCTGAAGTTCAGGGGCTTCCTATTGGCACTAGCCCATGATATTCCTTTAGCAGGTCACCTGGGCCAGAACAAGACTTGGGACAGAATTGTCCCTCACTTTCACTGGCCCCACATGTCTGAGGACACCAAGGAGTTTTGTCGCTCCTGTGTAACCTGCCAAGCCAGTGGGAAGGCAGGTGGCACCACAAAGGCCCCCTGATACCACTACCTGTGGTGGGGGTTCCCTTTGAGAGGGTGGGGATTGACATAGTTGGTCCCATGGATCCCCAAACAGCATCTGGGCACAGGTTTATCCTGGTGGTGGTGGACCATGCCACCAGGTACCCAGAAGCCATTCCCCTTAGGACCACTACAGCACCTGTGGTGGCAAGGGCCCTCCTGGGAATTTTCTCAAGAGTGGGCTTTCCTAAGGAGGTAGTATCTGACAGAGATGCAAACTTTATGTCCAGTTACTTGACTGCAATGTGGAAGGAGTGTGGAGTGACTTATAAGTTCACCACACCCTATCACCCACAATGCAATGGTTTAGTTGAAAGGTTCAACAAAACCTTGAAGGGCATGATTAAAGGGCTCCCAGAAAAGCTTAGGCGAAGATGGGACATACTCTTGCCCTGCCTTTTATTTGCATACAGGGAGGTGCCTCAAAAGGGGGTTGGCTACAGCCCTTTTGAACTTTTGTTTGGCCATCCTGTCAGGGGTCCATTGTGTCTGGTGAAGGAAGGTTGGGAGTTACCTCTCAAACCCCCTAAACAGGACATAGTGGACTATGTACTTGGTCTCCGCTCCAGGATGGCTGAGTATATGAAAAAGGCAACCAAAAACCTTGAGGCTAGCCAGGAATTACAGAAAGCCTGGCATGACCAAAAGGCTGTGCTGACTGTTTACCAGCCAGGGCAGAAGGTGTGGGTGTTGGAGCCAGTGGCCCCAGCAGCCCTCCAAGACAAGTGGAGTGGCCCCCATACAATTGTTGAACAGAAGGGAGAGGTTACCTATCTGGTAGACCTGGGAACTCCCAGGAGCCCCCATAGGGTGCTCCATGTCAACAGGCTGAAGCCATATGTGGACAGGGCTGACATGGGCTTGCTCATGGCAACTGATGAGGGACAGGAGGAAGAGAGTGACCCACTCCCTGACCTGCTCTCACAGAACCCTGATGATGGGTCAGTAGATGGTGTAGCCTTGGCAGGCAGCCTCACTGCCCAGCAGCAAACTGATTGTAGACAGGTGCTCAATCAGTTCAGACACATGTTCTCTCTGACTCCAAGTCAGACCACCTGGTGCACTCATGAAGTGGACACTGGGGACAGTCTGCCTGTTAAAAGTAAGATTTACAGGCAACCTGACCAGGTCAGGGACTGTATCAGGACAGAAGTCCAGAAAATGTTGGAACTGGGTGTCATTGAGCCTTCAGATAGCCCTTGGGCTAGTCCAGTAGTCCTGGTGCCTAAACCTCACACCAAAGATGGCAAGAGAGAGATGAGGTTTTGTGTGGACTACAGAGGCCTCAATGCAGTCACTAGGACTGATGCCCATCCAATCCCCAGGGCAGATGAGCTAATAGACACTTTGGCCTCAGCCAAGTATCTAAGCACATTTGACCTGACAGCTGGCTACTGGCAGATCAGACTAGCTGATGATGCAAAGCCAAAAACTGCATTTTCTACCCCTGGTGGGCTTTACCAATTTGTGGTGATGCCCTTTGGTTTGAAGAATGCACCTGCCACTTTTCAGAGGTTGGTGAACACAGTCCTTACAGGTCTGGAAGCCTATAGTGCAGCATATCTAGATGATATTGCTGTCTTTAGCTCCACCTGGGAGGATCACCTGGTCCACCTCAGAAATGTTTTGGAGGCCCTGCAGAAGGCAGGCCTAACTATCAAGGCCACAAAGTGCCAGATAGGGCAGAGTCAGGTTGTGTACCTGGGCCACCTTGTGGGTGGAGGCCAGGTTCAACCATTGCAGAGCAAAATCCAGACCATCATGGACTGGGTTGCTCCAACTACCCAGACTCAGGTGAGAGCCTTCTTAGGCCTGACTGGGTATTACAGAAGATTTGTCAAGGGGTATGGATCAATAGTGACACCCCTGAATGACTTAACCTCTAAGAAAATGCCCAAAAAGGTTCAGTGGACAGTTAGCTGTCAAAAGGCATTTGATGACCTGAAGCAGGCCATGTGCACTGCTCCCATTCTGCAGAGTCCTGATTACTCCAAAAAGTTCATTGTGCAAACAGATGCATCTGAGTTGGGGGTAGGAGCTGTACTATCACAGTTGAATGATGAAGGTCAGGATCAGCCAGTAGCTTTTATTAGCAGAAGGCTGACCCCCAGAGAGAAACGTTGGTCAGCCATTGAGAGGGAGGCCTTTGCTGTGGTTTGGGCTCTGAAGAAGCTGAGGCCATACTTGTTTGGCACGCACTTCATTGTTCAGACAGACCATAAGCCCCTCTTATGGCTAACACAGATGAAGGGTGAAAACCCCAAACTTTTGAGGTGGTCCATTTCCCTACAGGGGATGGACTATACAGTGGAACATAGACCTGGGAGTAACCATGCCAATGCAGATGGACTCTCCAGATATTTCCACTTAGAACATGAAGACTCAACTGGTCAAGGTTAGTTTAATGTCCCTGCGTTTGGGGGGGGGGGTTGTGTAGGAGAGTAGGATCTGCCTCTTATGGTTACCCCCACTTTTTGCTGATGTATCACTGTTTTTCGACTTTAGTCTGGCTGGGGCCCTGCTATCCAGGACCCCAGCCTAGCTGCTTCCTCTCTAAATTGATTCCATGTACCTTAAGTATACTTCAGATTGGATTCTGGGGTGCCCTTATAAGTCCTTAGTGTATGGTATACTATGTACCCAGGGCATAGGTACCCCAGTGGCCTACCAGGGGCTGAAGCATGTATTGTGCCACCCCTGGAAGGCCCTCCAAAATGACACCACAGGACTGCTACAGCAGCCTGAGTAAGGTGGTGCATGCACCCCT
Organism: Calotriton arnoldi; assembly: GCA_963921515.1. Lineage (NCBI taxonomy): Eukaryota > Metazoa > Chordata > Amphibia > Caudata > Salamandridae > Calotriton > Calotriton arnoldi. Next base: position 2,441,884 of record CAWUFW010001169.1, read on the forward strand.
TACAGAGATATAGGTTCACTATATCTCACCTATCACTGCACCTAGAAACCTATCAGTCACCCGTATGGCAGGCCTTATCAATCCTGAAGGCAGGGTGCTTGGTTCTATGTGAGAGGGTGCCCATGCATGAGCAGAGCACCCCTGAAGCCTTCGGAATATATCCTCCGGGGTTGTCAGTGGTGCAGCCTGACCATATACTCTTAAGTGCATTATATCCTCGCGGTAAATGCTAACTTTGGGATGGCTGCACGGAAACATGTTGTGTTTGGTGTCAAACACCTTGGAATCATACTCCCACACCAGCAACTGGTGTGGGAGTATGATCCCACCCTTCTAGAGGGAGAGACATGACAGCACCGGTATACCCGGTACCAACTAAACAGAGCCCTGGCATCACAAAATGGATGCTGCAGCCACAGACACGAGTCTGGCCTCCTGCTGCTGACCGAAACTCCGGCAGGGGAGGCCTGGACAATAGGTTTCCTGTCACAGGGAGGTGTTACCACCTCCCAGACAGGCCTTAGTGGATTGGGGCTGGGTGGGTGCACTCCAAGAGTGCTTTGAAGTCCTGCACTGGGGGCACATTTGGTGACCTCGTGCATACCCCAGTTCAAGCCGGTTGCAGGGGCTGCCAGCCCCTGCTCTGGCGCGAAACTGGACAAAGGAAATGGGTGTAGCCACCCCTCTTTCCAAACCCTCCCATAGGTGGGTCCACAGAGTTAGTCCAACCCCTTTCTTAGGTATAAGTAAGGAACCCCTGGCAACAGGACTTTAGATATCCCTGGACGAAACTCTGCAACTGAATCCTGGAACTTCGACGCTCTACTCAAGACTAGAGGACTGAAGAAATTTCCCTTGGGGTCAAGGAGTGACTCCCCTGCTTGGCAGGCACCAACGAAGCATTTGCCGGTCTGCATCTCCGAAGCTCCCGCCGGACTCCGAAGTAACTGCAGCCCAGGAAGAGGATTTCCAGACTTTTCAGAGGCCGACCCAAGTCCCCAGCAAAGCTGAGACCGGCAGCCCTCATGAGTGACGTGGAACCGGAACTCCTGGACACTGTACACATTTGCTAGTGCATCGACTTCTCGATGTCTCTTGAAGTCCTGCTTTGGGTTACTTGTAGCCCAGGCCCCGAGCACCATTTGCACTGAAGATTGTGAGCCTACACTCCACGAGTGTTCCGTGGGCCCGCTTCTTGCATTTCCGCTCGAGGCTCCTTCGCGATCCCTGGTCTGTCGACTGGTGGGTCCCTGTGAAGGCAACTCTAATTTTCTTTGGGCTTCCCTGGTTGCTCCAGACGTGCCCTAACTCCCCACCGAGTGGTGAGTCCCTCAGACCTTGCTGGTCTGCACAGAAGCATCTTTCTCTTTTCTGCGTGGGTTGCTGTTGCCAAGACTTGTTGTGTTCAAACCGGACACCAACGCTGCAGCACTCGACATCCTTTGTGGGACAACTCGAATCCAGCTCCTGGTTGTCGTCGACGCCTCCTGGTCCTCGTGGCTGAAGAGTCAAGCTTCACCTCTTTCACCTGAAGCACCCGACATCGGTGGGCATTCGACTATTGTGCCCCTGGTCACTGGCAAGTGACCCATACTCTGTCCCCTCTGCTTTCAGGTTCTTCTCATCTCCGATCCAGGCTTGGATCTCTTCGGACACTTCGCATCTTCCCGACAGCAGCACTTCCTTGCAGGCTGCCATTGAAATCGATGACGCGACCCGACACCATTCGACACCTATGCACCCGGCTTCCCTGGGTGAGGTAACTCGAGTACTCCGGTGCTCCCGTGGGTGTTGACCCTAGATCTGTCTAAGTCCAAGAGGGTTTGGTCCTAATCCATTTCTAAGTGTCCTTAAACTCTAAAACTCTAACCGCGACTTTCCCATAGACGATAATGGAGCTCGCGGCTGTGTTCACACACTGCACACAGCCCCCGTGGGTCCCCTGTGTCACTACCTTGGGTGGTTCCTTGGGGTCCCAGTGATTCTACAGGCTCTAGGCCTTGTGTCTACTTAAGTCGTGGTTCTTATACCACTTTCTTAATATATGGTTTGGTACGCCCCTAGGGCTAATCGTATATTGGGCTAATTTACTGTGCTATTCGTCTTGTAACTTGTGTACTTTGACCTCTAGCCTCATAAAGAGACTATTGGGTTGTGTTTAGTAATAAATACATATATTTTATATATATACCTGGTGTGGTTCTCCTTTCATTTGGTCATTCATGAGCTTATAACTGGTAAAACAAACAGCTTAACACTCCTTCAAGACTTAGCCTGAAGGCTGCTCTCCATAGCTACCACTAGGATAGCTTTCAATAAAGGTTGTCTTTAAACCTATCATCAATAAAGGTCGTTTGGACTGGTGCAAGGTGCCCACTATAACTAGTGGACAGCATATACCAGGCCAACTTCTCACAGTAACTAACACTGAGGCAGCCATTTTACAAGCTGAAAACAGTCCTATTAGTGTACCTAGGGGCCCAGAGAAACGACAGGAGTGTCTACCCTCTAAGTCCCTGGAAGACAATTTGTCATACGCCTTACTGATTGATTGATCACAAAATATTTACCTATCTGAGCCTGGGAGTAGCTTAAGGGCAGCTTTGCCTGATTGCTCCCACACTGTTTTCCATCTATAGTTGTGCATCATTTTGGCCTCTCTGTTTCTATGCGTAGTATTTTAGCTGCACCTAATGATTAAAGCACTGTTTCTTTCCAAGTAAAAGCACCGGCTGGACAATTAATTATTATTACTTAAGGGAATTCGGACTCCATACTCCACACCACCTCACTGAGTAAGCCTTTTGACAGCTCTGCCTTGCTCCCCTTAACGTCAAGTGCTAAATGGGTCCTTGGTGTTCACTTGTGTTTTATGTTATCAACAACTTCTAGAGCGCACGCTCGCCGAAAGGTTTCATGGCGCTGAAAGCACCGACAGCTGGGAGAAGATGCAGGTTATTCGTAAGCTTGTCTAAAAAGCCATGTTTTTTGCAGAGTTCTGCATTGCTCGTAATAGGTTGCTGAGTTCAATAGTAAGGTAAGCCTCAAGACATCAGAGGTAAATTATCTTTGTTGTCGTGGGAATGTCCCCTGCATGGTGTACAGTTTTGTTCCCCTGCCCTGAGTGCCCAATTGGGTGTACCTGGTATCCTGGTTTTTAGGTCTCGCCTAGCGCAGCGCGCATGCGCTGCTCTAAGCAGAGGGCCTCTTGGAATCACTACAGACTTCTCCAGACTTTCACTAAACTCGTGCGTGTGGCTTTTTATTTCCCACACTTTCTATTGGCCTTTGCGTGTGGCTTTCAGCACGCAATTGGCCAAAGGCGGGTGCATGTCCCACCTTCTCTGTAAATGTTCACTCCCACGGCCTACAGCTGTCGGGAGCGAGCATTGGTGCCATCTGTTGTGGATCAGGTTACTACTTTGTCTGGGGAAGCCTGACCTACCCATTCATTGCACTAAAACCAGCACGCGCTGCCTGCCTGCCCCGGCCGCCTCGTGCACCCTCGCAGCAGGCATCCGCAGAGAAAACTCCCCCCCCCCCCAGTCAGTAGACATCTTGCTTGCATTCCATCTTGTGCAGGCCGTCTGTTCTCCTCTTCGGGCACAGTAGGGCAGGGATCTTTTGTCGGACCCTTTAAGGCTGCAGCTTTCAAACATTGTCATACCGAGCGTCATTTGTATAGCAGAATGCAGTCGTGGTCCCCCAAAATGGCATAATACAGCCCCAAAATTATTACATAAAGTGTTAACGCCGCCAACAGGCGAAACCGGGTACTGTGGACTGAGAGGATTTCCTCTAGGATGTGAACGTCCCATATACTGACATCCAGGAGTGCTTTTCAATAAATATATGGCATGATTTCAACATTACAAGCAAACCAAATACATAAGATGAGGACAGATGGGAATATGCTGAAAGTTTAATAACTCTGTTCTTACAAAAAGCGCATCTAATGAAATTAAGACGACATGGTAAGCGTGGGAGCAGAAACCTTTAAGGCGGGGTGGTGGGAGTGGACATGGTTTACATGTTTACATGTCTCATCCAAGACGTTCTGCCAAGAAGCTAATTTCTTTTTCTCACATTAACATATTTCAGATGTAACTTGTTTCAGATTTACACCACTGCAAGGGTGTTTAGTTATCCCTTTTAAACAAAAGCACATTTTGGCAAGTTCATTGGAAAACCCCACTTTATTTTAGAGGCCCCTTTGAAGTGGATGAAAAAGTTTCACTCTTCCGCGCAACGCCTCGCCCCCGCTTCTGAATACCCGTCTTTGATCCCCAGAAGCAATGGTGATCCAGTGTCTGGAGATTACTGGTCCAATATCCTGGGCATCAGTCATCAAAGGCTGGGCACCCTCTGGTGATATTTGTATTTCAGTCTCTCCTCCCTATGTTGATGCTCCTGGTCCTTCCACAAACAGGTTTATTTATACAGCGCGCTTCTGTCATTTCTAAGCACTGTAACCAACAGATGCAACTATTGCATCATTTAATGGCACTGAGTTTACCGACTTCCGAAGCATGAAGGCTGGCGGCTATGGCGGCAGAAAGAGTCTAACGTCCTGGACCATCGTACGAGCTTATGATAACCACATCCATCTCTCTTGCATAAACCACGCGATTTAATATTTGGCATCAGGCTTCGTGTGAAGAGACTCGCGGGGATTTGTACTTGCATAAATTAAGCGGATGTAATGCATTACATACTAGCAGGAAGTAGGTGCTTCTGGTCTGTGTTGCACATTTGAAAATCTAGGTTTTATTGTCACAGTGTGACACAGTAACATGCGTGTGCACCTTTGTAGTACAGAGGCCTCAGGCGCTTGCCCCGTTCCGTGGCGTGATGCAAGTGGGTCACTCTGTCAGTGCTTAGAGTGAGTGAGGGTCAAGCGGGCTGATTGTGCAGCGCACGTGCTGGTGAGATGTCTCTTACAATATTGATGTTGGCACTTTATGTTTTGCAAAGCATCAGCTCGTGTTACATATGCACAGACCCTCTTGATCACCTATGTATAACTCATGGTTTTGAATCATCAAAAATGTTTGTGTCCATATTGTGTGAGTGGCAGTATGACTCCATTGGCGCAGGCATCTTGCACTTGTATGCGCTTCCCCTGATGGCCAGACTTCACTCTTCTCTGCACCCACTTGGACACAGACTGCCTGTTGCTTGCTACAGGATGTGGCGTGAGATCCAGAGCTGCCTTAGAATTGAGGAAGCAGGTTTGAGTCCCAGCGTCACCTCAACATCCTATGATTCTGGGCAAATCACTTAACCTCCTCCCCATGCCAAGTTATAAAAAAAATGAATCCAACTGTTGCTTATATAAAGCGCTCCAATCCCTTGGGCCGAGTTCGCGCTATATAAAACTGCAGCACTTAACCTCCTTAATAAAGTTTTGTTGCGAGGTTGAATAATCCTTTTGCAGCGCACAAGAACATTCTTCTTAAAATAGAGTTTTGAAGTTTTTCTCTTCTGAGCGCCTGGAGCCAAACTATTATTGACCGGTTTCCATGGGAACTGAAGCCCACACAACACACTGAGTGGAGCAGAGGCCCCCACATCCTGGCGTACTCTGCTGCTTTTTAGGTCTCGCCTGAGCCAGCGCATGCGCTGCTCTGGCGAGACATTTAGTGAGTGGGCTTTAAAAAGCCGACCACAGCTGTTTGGGTGGCATAGAGCGTGCGGTTACGCGCACAGTTACGAGCAGAGGCGCCATCTGGCTTTCCTCTCGCTCTCCCAAGCGTGCGCTCGCGCTTCAATGCCCCTCCCCACCACAGAGCGCGTCTCGCGGCTGCAGGTCTTGTCGCACTCCCCCCACCTCTCCCACTTGTTTCCTTCTTCAAGCCTCAAGCCCGCGTGCAATTCCCCCACCCGTCCCACTTGTTTACTTCTTCAAGCCTCGCGCGCACTCTCCCCACCCCTCCCACTTGTTTCCTTCTTCAAGCCTCGCGCGCACTCCCCCACCCTCCCACTTGTTTCCTTCTTCAAGCCTCGCACGCACTCCCCCCACCCCTCCCACTTGTTTCCTTCTTCAAGCCTCGCGCGCACTCCCCCCACTTGTTTCCTTCTTCAAGCCTCAAGCCCGCCCAGCTGCAAGAGTTGTGCTCGTCAGGTCTGGCACCCGACCCGAGCTGAACATAAAATGCACCCTTTATGTTCACGAGGTTTTCATGGTGAGTTCAGCTCGTGCGCTGGTACTTGAGGGTGCACGGACTCAGGCCACCCTGTATGTCTGCCCGGCTCTGTTGGCTTTTGTGTGTAAATGAATATGTAGCTTGTGTATGTCTCCTAATCCAGGGTTTTGGCCCGTTTAATGCTGTGTTGACTTTTGGCACATAAGGCAAGCGAGCCACTGGAAGACAGAGGTCATTTGCCCAGGATCACGCGGTTTGGACAAGTAGATATTCCGGCATTATAAGAACTCTGTTTCCTTGTCCGCCACTAGACTCCTAGCAGTGAAACCACATAAGATATACATTTTCAGGTCGTTTAGATCTCTGTAAAGTTTGTTTTCCAGTTTTATGTTTCTAGCATGTAGGATTGTGTTTTTGCCTACCCTGTCATTAAAATCCTGCATATGCAGGTGAAATCCTGGCTTTGTGGTGAGCCCACGAGGCTTACCGTAGCTCAGACGAGTCCTCCCCTTTTAGACGTCAGAGCCTCGTGGTTTCCCTTCCTGTGACCCACAGAGGGCCATAGGAATTGTGCGGCTCTGCAGCTCAGGCCTTTCCTGTTTAATGATGTCTTTACCGTACTCGCCACATAATTTACAATCGTCAGCACAATGTGCAGATTTCAACAAAAATAGTTCAAATGGATCAAACGTTTCTACAGAAAAGTGCAGCGTGATGTTCAAGCTCAGTGGCAGACCTTTTTCAAAGGTAACTGGCCGTCCTTCGGTTGCTGGCTGCTGTATATAAGTATTAAAAGGCAAATTGTGAAGTGAAACTTTTGCCCAGGCGATATGAATGCATGTTAACATAAATTAGTCACATAATTCTGCCACAGAATGTCACATTAAGCCTCATTGTTTACCATTTCTTGCCACATAATCTAGAATGACCCTGCTGCATAATTGGGTCCTCCATTGCCGCATAATTCCATTGGCCCTGCTTATGAGGCACAGTGCCTGGCTTTGGTGAGCTGGTATTTCTTCGTTTTGACAAAATGCTTTTCTTTCGTAGGCTGGTGGGTCATGCTTTGCCATCAGTAGTAAGACACAAGGCTCTCCTTTGGCGGGCTGGCGTTTTGTTGGTTTCAGTGTGAGGTCTCGTGGGGACTACTGTGGCATATGTGGCTCTTCATTGGTGAATTGGGTTGTTGAGATTTGTGTGGATGTTTTCCGATCCTCTGGTCCAACTCCACCCTGCTTTAGCTCTTCTCCGGCCGCATTTCTTTCTCCACCCTTCCCTTTCTTCTCCCCTCATCTCTGCTCTCCGCTCCCCTTTAACGGGCTTCCTTTTCGTCCACCCCTTTCTTTCCCTCTTATCTTCGTTTCCCTTTTCAATACCCGTACCACTCCTCTTGCCTGCAGGGCCTTAATTAGGGCAGTTTAGGTGTTAGTGGTGTCTTCCCGGGAGGTTGTGCCGTGGGCGTGACCGAGGAACAAACCAGCCCGGGAGAGGAAGCAGACGGGCGGACTTTTGGCAACTGCGAAACATTAAACATGTTGCATGGCTAATAGAATTTTGTTGCGCTACTTACAGTGAGCCTATTCTCTACATAATGGCACATTCTTGATGCTCATTTGGCTTTTCCTCCTTCACGGTGGCCCATATTTACGTGCATTGAGCTTTGTATGGTGAATTTTAATTCTTCCTTCTTTATGGCCCATAATTAACGCGTATTGATTTCACTTCCTCAATCATTAGTGGACCTACTTATTGTGAAGCGATTTCTACATGCAGTGATTCTCACATGGCGCTTCTTTACTTGTAGAATCCACTATCCCTTAGTGGATCCTCCGAGCAACTACCTGGGTGTCTCACCCCTGGCACCCTTAATTTTTGCGTACTTCCTACCTCTGGGTGAGACCCTACGCCATTTCCTGGACCCGTACACACACGTGCTTCCTCCACCCTCTCTCTCTCTTCCTCCACCCTCTCTCTCTCTCTCTATCTCTTCCTCCACCCTCTCTCTCTCTTCCTCCACCCTCTCTCTCTCTACCTCTCTCTCTCTCTTCCTCCACCCTCTCTCTCTCTACCCTCTCTCTCTCTCTCTCTCTACCTCTCTCTCTCTACCTCTCTCCCTCTCTCTCTCTACCTCTCTCTCTACCTCTCTCTCTACCTCACTCTACCTCTCTACCTCTCTCTCTACCTCTCTCTACCTCTACCTTTCTCTCTCTACCTCTCTCTCTACCTCTTTCTCTACCTCTCTCTCTCTACCTCTCTCTCTCTCTACCTCTCTACCTCTAGCTCTCTACCTCTCTCTCTACCTCTACCTCTACCTCTCTCTCTACCTCTCTCTACCTCTCTCTCTCTACCTCTCTCTACCTCTCTACCTCTACCTCTACCTCTACCTCTCTCTCTACCTCTCTCTCTCTCTACCTCTCTACCTCTACCTCTCTACCTCTCTCTCTACCTCTACCTCTACCTCTCTCTCTACCTCTCTCTACCTCTCTCTCTCTACCTCTCTCTCTACCTCTCTACCTCTCTCTACCTCTCTCTACCTCTCTACCTCTCTCTACCTCTCTCTCTACCTCTCTTCCTCTACCTCTACCTCTCTCTCTACCTCTCTCTCTCTACCTCTCTCTACACACCTCTCTCTCTCTCTACCTCTAAGTGGCAGCCGGAGCCTGATAGCACTGCTTGTCCTTTACAAAAAAAAAAAAGCATTGGCATAGCCTATAGGTCTCGCCTTTGGGGCCTTATAAGTGAATAGCCATGCAACAGTTGATGTTGCACCAAGGATATTGTGCTGCATAACTAAATACTTATAAGGTCCCAAAAGCGAGACCTATTGGCTATGCCAATGCTTGTTATTAGTTGATTTTGAATGATACGTTATAGTTTCCATGTTTGTCGGCCCAGCTCGAGCTCTCCCTCGCTCCTCACTCTGACTCACCCCAAGCACTCTCTCTCACCATGGGAACTGAAGCCCACACAACACACTGAGTGGAGCAGAGGCCCCCACATCCTGGCGTACTCTGCTGCTTTTTATTAGTTGATTTTGAATGATACGTTATAGTTTCCATGTTTGTCGGCCCAGCTCGAGCTCTCCCTCGCTCCTCACTCTGACTCACCCCTAGCACTCTCTCTCACTCCTGCAGGCGCCGAGGCTCTCACTCCTACTTGCCAGGAGGAATGTAACCTCCTCACTCTACCTCTCCTCACCGACCCTCCCTCCTTGGTTCACCCTGGATGCAGTCCTCGACCTCTCCCCTACCCCCCTCAACCACCCCCCCCCCCATGCTGCTCTGAGAAGAGCGTTCTGGGCCCTCGCGACCCACCTCTTGTGGGCCCAACTCTGACCTCCCTCATTCCTAATACCACTTTTCCCCACTTCTAGTGCTTTTCTCTCCTAGCCCTCTCCCATATTCCCAGAAGTTTGCGCAACTTACATTAGGGCGTAGCTGCCAATTTTCCCAGGTCCACAGTGAAATGCTGGTCTAGGCCAAACTTTTTTCTTCTAATTCTGCGTCTTGTAGGCCTGTTTTATAATGGCATAAACAAGACTACAGGTCCCAGAATTCAAAGAAAGAAGCTATATTGGATCAACAATGTCAGAGGTGTTGTCCTTGGCGCTGTAATGAGATACTATAAATACTTGTGTACAATAGGTGGCACACGGAAGATGGTATAGGCTACATGACGCTGAACAAGATCATAAGAATAGAAAAAAGTGATGGATGGAATGCTTGAATTAATCTCAGCCACTGGTAAATTACTTGGGGTCACATCCCTGTTATTTTGCACACCATGCCACCTCAGGTTGGACCCAGACATTTGCAGAACATTCTGGACCCTACTCCAGTGGGAACAGCCCATCTCGAACTGCCAGGGCAGGTTCTGCCTGAACCGGAACACAAGCAACGCAAGTCCGGTTTTGCCCATGTTAGAACTTATCATTTGGGTATAACTTGGCTGCACTGGCGCAGTGTGTAAGGGACCCACGTCTGGGAATACCCGTCCCACTTAAGGTGTTGAACTGAAGTATACAGAACAAGCATTGGCATAGCCAATAGGTCTCGCCTTTTGGACCTTATAGGTGTTTAGCCGTGCAACAGTTGATGTTGTTGCACCAAGGATATTGTGCTGGATAACTAAACACTTATAAGGTCCCAAAGGCGAGACCTATTGGCTATGCCAATGCTTGTTGATTTTGGCTCTAGCTTCAAGGTTCCTAGAGTGTGTGCATATAAGCCTAGGACTGTCCCTTGAAATGAATGAGGTCCGAGAACTGTCCTGCAACCTCCAATGGCACACCAAGTGTGCCTTCAGTGTCCAGATAGTGGCCTCAATCAATCAATCAGTCAATCAATGGGGATTTGTATAGTGCAGCTCATTACCCATGAGGGTATCCAGGCCATATGATTCTGCTGCAGTCAGCCGAAGAGCCATGTCTTGAGTCCCTTTCTGAATTCCCTGAGGGAGGATGCTGTTCGTAGGTGGAGGGGAAGGCTGTTCCAGGACTTGGGGGCGAGGTCCTCTGCTGTAGCTTCGGCGGATGTGGGGGGTGTGAGTGACGGCACAAGATGAAGAGCATAGGTGTCTGGAGGGTTGGTGGTATTTCCGGCGATGGTTGATGTATGCTGGTCCTTGGTCATGGAGGTCTTTGTAGGAGTGTGTCAGCATCTTGAGTTGGCATCTTTTCTTGATGAGGGCCAGTGGAGGTTCCTGAGGTGGGGGGTGATGTGGGTCCATTTGGGGAGGTTGAGGGTGAGTCTGATGGCTGAGTTCTTAATCATCTGGAGTCTCTTTAGGAGCTGGGTGGTGATTTCTACATAGAGTGCATTGCAGTAGTCTAGCCAACTGGTGACAAGGGCTTGGGTGATGGTTTTACTGGTTGCGACGGGGAACCGTTTGAAGATCTTTCAGAGCAAGCGCAGGGTATGGAAGCAGGCAGAGGAGACTGCCTTTATCTGGTGCTTCATGGCTAGTTTTCTGTCCTGTATAATGCTGAGATTGCGGGCATGGTCTGTCGGTGTGGGTCCAAGTTCCGCCGGCCACCAGTTTTTTTAAAAAAAAATCTTTTTATTTAAACAATAAAAACAAACAACAGACAATCAGCAAATCAATGCATATTCAGTATCATGTTACATGCTGCCAAACCAGCACCAAGCTGTAGTGTTCATATTAGCAGGATCATACATTTTCAGGACATCGTTGGTCACATCCTCAAGCCCCCCATATTTCAGGCCGTTACTGACTGATTTCTTTGCCTTGATGGTGGTATTGGCGCACATATCATGCATCGATATTCATTCCACCTCCTCCAAACTTTTGTCCATTTGTCTGAGCAGCCTCTGCTCTCATATATGGTTTTTTCCGCCACCAGGCACCAATCCATGTCACTTTTCCATTCATTCCTCCTAGGAGCCGTTGGGGCACTCCATAATCTAGCAATGTTATGTTTTGCCACTATAAATCCCAGTGTCACCCAGAGACGCTCTTTGCTTGTAAGGTCAGTTTCGCTCCAAATATTCAGGAGACACCATTGTGCCGATTTCTGTGTCGCTATAGAGTGAACCTCTCGCATGCAGGAAATAACTCCCTCCCAATATGTCTGTATATCTGGACAATCCCATATTATGTGGAGGAAGGTGCCTTCCTGTCCACACCCCGGGCTACAGTTTGGGGAGTCAAGTCTACCCATTTTTATCAGAGTTGTGCGGGCAATATATGATCTGTGGAGTATTTTAAATTGTTCCAGCCTAAACCGTGATCGGGTGGCTACCTCTTTGGGTGAAGCTAACGCCTCCATCCAGTCCTCGTCCTCCATCTGTCCTAGGTCTTGCTCCCAGCAGGCACAGAGGGCGAGCGAGGGATCTGGAGAATTATTCATGAGCTTGCGATAGATCAAAGATATTGCATTCTTTTCAAGACGGTCGTCCAATAATCTGACTTCCAATAGCGAGGAGTCTGGAAGTTCCTCTCCCTTTGGCAATACTGCCCTCAGTGCATGTCTAACCTGCAGGTACCTAAAGGTTTCCAATGGTGCTGGCTGATATTCTTGTTGTAGTGTCGCAAATGATTTGACATCTCCCTTAGCCCAAAGGTCTCCCAGCCTCGAGGCCGATCAAGTCCCACCTCTTAAAACCGCCTTGCTTTGCCAAGAGTCCGAAGCATGCAGAATCCCACAATGGTGTCATCTGTATGATTCTACCCTTCCACCCAAGAGCTGAGAGTGCCTGTTTCCATACCTGCAGTGTAGTGGAGGTTGGCTCAAGAAAGAACTCTATTCTGTCGTCCCCATAAATTGCTCTCAAGTATCCTCCTGGTTGCATTTTATACCGGTCCATTTTATATGCCCATCATCCTGAGGGTAATGCACCCAATGGTTAACCACTGTTAGCTGGGCAGCCCAATAGTACTTTCGCAACGCCGGGATTGCCGCTCCCCCATCATACCATCCTCTTGTTAACTTTTGCAGAGTGATTCTTGGGGAGCCGTCGCCCCACAGAAGTAGTCGCGTGGCTGTTTCAATTGCTTGGAAATATGTTTGGGAGATCAAATAGGGAGTGTTATGCAGCACGTAAAGGAATCGTGGCAGAGCCATCATCTTAAATAGTGAGGCTCTACCCAGAAGCGACAATGGGAGAGATCTCCAATGTTGCACATCACTACAAAGGTTACAGAGTGGAGGTTCTAAGTTACGTTCGTAAAAGACTTTTTGATCTCTAGTGACATATATGCCCAGGTTCTTAAACCCTTCGGTCGCTATGGGTATCACGCACCCTCTAGGTACGACTGGAGGGGCTCCCGAGAGCAGGTACAGCACTGACTTCTCCCAATTTATTGTATATCCATAATATTTTCGGTAGAGTTTGAATACATGCCGAATCCTATAGAGGGTAGTCCTTGGGGCCGCAATATATAAAAGGCTGTCATCTGCATATAGCGAAATTCTATCTTCCCAATCTGGTGTCCATTTCAGTCCTCTGATTATAGGGTCTCCTCTTATCCACACCGCAAGAGGTTCAAGCACTAGTGCGAACATCAATGGGGATAGCGGGCATCCCTGCCTTGTTCCCCGGTACAGTCTAAAAAGCTCAGCACCTCAGTCTTGTCCGTGTTGAGTTTCAGGGATTTGGTCTTCATCCAGTCGGCAACGCTCGTCATGCAGTTGTGGAAGTTGGTTCTGGTGGTGGCGAGGTCTTCTGAAAGCGAGAGGATGAGCTGGGTGTCATCTGCGTAGGAAATTATGTTGAATCCATGGGTTCTGATGGCATTGGGCAGGTGTGTCATGTAGGTGTTGAACAGGGTGGGGCTGAGGGATGATCCTTGCGGGACACCGCAGATGATGCTCTTGGGTTTGGATGTGAAGGGAGGAAGGCGGATTCTCTGAGCTTGTCTTGTGAGAAAGGATGCGATCTAGTTGAGGGCATCTCCATGGATCCCTATGTGGCGGAGTCTCTAGATGAGGGTATGGTGGAATACTGTGTTGAATGCTGCTGAGAGGTCAGGGAGGATAAAGGCCTCTGTGTCTCCTTGGTCGAGGAGGGTTCTGATGTCATTGGTGGCAGCTATCAGGGCGGTCTCGGTGCTGTGGTTTGTGTGGAATCCGGTCTGGGAGGTATCCAGCAGGTTGTTGTTCCCCAGGTCTTCGGTGGAAAGGGGCGATAAGGATCCTTTAAAAATTTGATTAGGCCTTTTGCTGAGATTAGCTGCTGATTACTCTTCCTGAAGCACTGACATGTGGTAGATGGTGGGAATGAAAGGTGGAATGGCAGTCTGTTGTTCAAGGTAAAAAGGGCCCCATAGGTGAGGCCAGCATGCTGTCTTACTCCTGATCACTCTTTAGTGTGGCTGGTGACAACCATGTGCAGAAAGCTCGCACCTTTTTGTGCCTATGTTGCGGATGCTCCAGGCTGGAGACTACCCTGATGTGCGGAGCATTACTGTACACTAAGGCTGTGTCTATAGAGGACACTTAGAAGGAGAACCATCCCAATACAGTTCTGAAAGTAGGGGCAGTGGATGTGGGACCCACTGACCAACTTGTTGTTCCTGTTCCAGATTCTCTATGACCGAGGAAAGGAGTGTTCCACACATGGGCGTCCGCAGGGGGGGGCAAGGAGGGGCGCTTGCCCCCCCTTGGATCACCCAGCCGGCCGCCTTTTGTCCGTAATTTTGGCCTTTGGGGAACATTACTGTTCCCCTGTGAGAACCCTCAATGCCTTGACGGGGCCGCCTTGCACTCCTCTGAGCGCAAGAGCAGCTCCACCCCGCCCATTGTCATTCTGTATGCAGCTGATTGCCACATACAGAATGACAATGGGCCAGTCTGGCTGGTAAAGCGTGTGGTGGCCTCCTCCAGCCTCGGGCATCCTGTCAGAAGGAAGAAATGTACGAAAACGCCCATGCTGTTACGAGAGAATCCAGTTAATCAAAATAAGGCGGTAAAAGAAGTTAAAAGGGTTATAGGTCTTTCACAGTCTCATCATTTTAGAACTGAACCATTTTCAATATTATATTCAACGAATCCATGGTTGCTGCTTTTTTATTTTATGCAACTAACAACCATTGACAAAGCCTATAGTTCTGGCTTGTTGTAGGTGTAACATTACCTGCTGTATTATATATCTGAATGCAATGACAGAAGCAGCAAAATACCAGTCGGGTGGCACACTATGCTAAGCACAGAATTTTAGCTTAGGTGTTTCAAGCTACGCCCTTAATTAAATCGAACAACCCCTTTGGACAGACCCCAACCCCCCACTTAAAGCCCTGGAAACAACACCATGCCACAGCCACCTCACGTCCTGGCACTGTGCATCATGCATGACTCATGACTTCCAAAGTTTCAGATTGACTGTGTGCAGGGGCGTCTTGAACCCCTCCCTTTGCTTTAGGAACTACAGCGAGGGGTGAGTTCCTGATGGGTCTCTTCTGTCTGCAACTCTGCAGACGAAGGCTCAGCTCATACTTAATGTGAAAAGGTGGGTGAGAGAGTAAGTGAAGGGATGGGTGGATGGCTGGATGGATTAGTGAAAGGGTGAATGGATGAATGAAAGGGTGAATGGATAATGAGAGGAAGGATGGGTGAATGGATGAGTGAAATGATGGATGGATTGATGAATCGATAAGTGAAAGGGTGAATGGATGGACAGATGAATGAAAGGGAGGATGTAAGGATGGATGAGTGAGTGAAAGGGAGGGTACATGGGAAAAAGGTTGGATAGATGAGTGAAGGAGTGAATGGGTGGCTGGATGAGAGAAAAGATGGATGGATGATTGAAAGGATGGATGAGTGATAGGGTCAATGGATGGATTCATGAGTGGATGAGTAGATGGATGGTTGGGTGGATGGATGGCTAAGTGAAAGGGTCGATTGAGAGAGAAAGGGAGGATGGATGTGTGGATGACTGAAAGGGTGAATGTGTGGAAGGATGAGTGACTAGGTGGATGGATGAGTACGTGAAAGGGTGGCTGGATGAGTGAAAGGGTAAATGGCTGGATGGATGAGCAAGACAGAGTGGTCAAAAAGTTGCCAGATTGGTTTTATTCACACCCAAACACCTTAGCGCCAACAGACTTTCCCAGTGAAGGCAGCATTACTTTCATTTTTCTCGTCTTTGAATAGCATTTTTTCCTCAGGTGAGGAAGTTCACCATTCCTGGAGGTACTGCAATATCTGGTTAATGCGTGGTGTAGAAAATGTTTCATGTGATCCTTATCAGCTGTTTTCCTTTTAGTAGTTTATGAAATGTGTAGTGTACTGCAGCTTTATGTTCATGAATGTGGTCTTTTAAAACCATACTCCTTATGTTTTGTAAGGATCTAAGCAATGGACATTGAAACGGATCCCTTCCGGGCCCTGTAGTCATGTCCTTAGCTTTTCAGGCAAAAACACACATTGATTTCTGAATAAGAAGTGCACAAGCATTAAGGTAAGCATGTTGTTCCATGCTTACATTTCACATACCTTACTTAGTCTTGCATTCCCTGTGAGTGTTTGCTTTTTCCAGGAGGTTGTTACTGTTTTTTCAGACAGAAGATTACTCTTGTCTAGTGCATAATTTGAATTGAGTTGCTTCCAGGCGTTTATAGCGGGACACAATTGGATTGCATCTAAAGGCAGTGCGAGTTTCTTTTAGTGGTAGAGTATGGTGTTCAGTGGGGGAGAAGATGTGGCACTATGGCCAGAGCTGCCGAATTTGGAACTGGGGTACAGAATCCTGCAGGCTGCTTTCTGTGCTTTGTGAAACTAAGTGAAGCTGTGGTTCAAATGGAACCTTCTATGGGATTTTTTGGGGTAAGCGTTGAGCTTTGGCTGTGATTTAGGTTCGTGCAACCACATTTTGTGTGTGTGCGCAATGCAGTCTAGCAGTTTCTGTCTCTAATATATAGAACGAAGTGTGTTAATGGTCATACCACAAAGACCTTAGTGTCAGTTACATATAGCATTCAAACTCCAGTGGGTCACCACTTGCATTCATCCTTTTGAGGATGATATGGCACACATCATGTCGGAGGATGGTGATGGCGTTAACATTTTGCCCCCCCCTGGAAAAATTTCTGCGGACGCCCATGGTTCCACAGAGAACTGAGAGGACTGCTGTGCTTCTGCCTGACAGGAAGCTTTCTAGAGGTAAGGACACATCTCCTGAACCCTCCCCTTGATGCAGGAGCTGATTACCTGGATCTGATTGCCCGAGTCTAGTCAGGGCTTACCAATGTGATTCCTGGAAGAACGGTGCGACCTGAGTCGCTGAGCCTGACCTGTGAAGTTGTGGCATCATCTGAGCCTGATATGCAAAGTTGTGGCGTAATCTGAGCTGGTAAGTCTGATCTGGGAAGTTGTGGTTTGCGACCTGAGCTGCTGTGGCTGAATTGTGAAAACCACAGTGTGGCCCAAAGCTGCTGCTCCTGCTCCCAGTCACAGTGTGGCCCAAAGCTGCTGCTCCTGCTCCCAGTCACAGTGTGACCCAAAGCTGCTGCTCCTGCTCCCAGTCACAGTGTGGCCCAAAGCTGCTGCTCCTGCTCCCAGTCACAGTGTGACCCAAAGCTGCTGCTCCTGCTCCCAGTCACAGTGTGACCCAAAGCTGCTGCTCCTGCTCCCAGTCACAGTGTGACCCCTAGCTACTGTGCAACCGAAACATTGACTTGACCGAAGCCGTAGTTGCCCATCCAACCAACAAGCCCTGTGTGAAGCCTCACCACCTGCTTAAGCTCGGCTGTACATGGCTGCCCCAATCCGGACATGCCTGAGCGGGGCTGTGCCAAACACCAGTCAAACCAGCTGTGCGAAGATCCATCATAGTGCCAATATCGGCAACACTCGCCACCCCACCATACAGCAATCTCCTATAGAAATAACCAAACAAGACACCTTCTTTGTGGAGAAAACTGCTGCAGGTTTATTAGCATTACAAATATGCCAACATGGTGGGTTATCTTACGGGCGATCCCAAGGCAGGCAGCCCCTCGCCGCCTGCCACCTGATGAGCCAAATTACACCGTGGCCTCCCCAACTGTGTTTGCCATATTTTGGGGGAGGGAAGACCCCTCCCACCAGTGGACCCACAGACCACGCCCCTGCTCACGCCCCATACGGGGCGGAGCCTGCCAGGCAACCCCCGGTTGCTCAGGTCCACAACCGCCCGTAGGACTAACGGGGCGCCGTCGCTCCTCCAGGGTCCAACGCGAGGACCTCCCTGTGGATATTTGGCCTTTGCACCCTTGTTGTGCTTCTGTACATGGTACCCGTATGTACCTACAGCCTCTGGATCGCCCTGTAACTCCGCCTGCAACACAAAATAATACATTAGGTAAACCCCCCCCACACACCCCCAGCCTGAACGCCGGGTATGCGGTAGGGAGGAAACGGCGTCAGGGGAATGGGCCAGAGGGCGCCCAGGGGGCGGGGAGAGGTATATGTACCTTGCCCCCTCCCCGGAAGTGACGCGGCACCTGGACCACTGAGGGTCCCAAACACTGGAAGGCTGCCTCCTGTGCCCTCCTGTGGCACTAAGGTGGCCGCCCTCTTAGCGGGTCTCCTTCGTGGACCCCGGGCAGCCTGCATAGTGCCAATATCGGCAACACTCGCCACCCCACCATACAGCAATCTCCTATAGAAATAACCAAACAAGACACCTTCTTTGTGGAGAAAACTGCTGCAGGTTTATTAGCATTACAAATATGCCAACATGGTGGGTTATCTTACGGGCGATCCCAAGGCAGGCAGCCCCTCGCCGCCTGCCACCTGATGAGCCAAATTACACCGTGGCCTCCCCAACGGTGTTTGCCATATTTTGGGGGAGGGAAGACCCCTCCCACCAGTGGACCCACAGACCACGCCCCTGCTCACGCCCCATACGGGGCGGAGCCTGCCAGGCAACCCCCGGTTGCTCAGGTCCACAACCGCCCGTAGGACTAACGGGGCGCCGTCGCTCCTCCAGGGTCCAACGCGAGGACCTCCCTGTGGATATTTGGCCTTTGCACCCTTGTTGTGCTTCTGTACATGGTACCCGTATGTACCTACAGCCTCTGGATCGCCCTGTAACTCCGCCACAGCTCTGGGTGTGGCCACCGTCACAGCCAGGGCCCCCACCAAGGTAGGCCTCTTCACCTCCATCTTTCTAATTCCAGGGCCTCTCCCAGGTCCAGCAAAACAAGTCCATGCCCACTCTGGCAGGCGCGCCCCATCCTCTTTCAAACTCCCAGTGGACTTAGCATGCAGCAGGCCATGCGGATGAACTAAACCCTCCTGTTGAGTGGATCTGCGCCTGGCACTGTAAACTCTCCTGCGTGCGGAATCCCCGGCATCCTCTGACCGAGCCCTCGCCTCACTCACAGTGATGATATCTCTGTCCATCATAACACCCCTGCCCACAACTGGTTGTTTAACTTATACCAGAAGTATTTCATATCTGGCCGCACTGTCCTCCTACCCCGGAGGGTCAAAACATTGCCTCCCCGGTGTATGACCAAATTGAGGGGAGACACCCCCCCTAGACTTGTGCCGCAGCTTCTACAACAAGCTGTTCCAGCGCATTCCAGGGGCCCCAAACCAAATTATCTCAGAAGTGTGCTGTGCTTCTACCTCAAACTGCTAGCGCATGCCTGGGCCCCCCAACCAAGGTAAGTCGGTGATGGAAAACCCCTGCCCCCATATATTGGATTCCTCCCATCGTGCCACTCACAGGACGCACGGACGGCCCTTCACCCAGACCTTTGATCCTGGAAATTAAAGACATGCTCAGATACTAACATCCTTTAATGAGCACTGCACACCCTATTATAACTAATCCATCTTGCACCTAGTTGCACAATAACACTGCACCCCATCAAACCTCGGGTGCCTTTGGACAGCTCAAAGTTGGCCTGTACAGGATACACTTAACCTGTCCTCCTGCCACTCCCCTGGGTGGCTACGGACGGCTGTACCTTTAAAAACCTTGGAATTCCTATTGTCCCACCTGCTTGATGCGCTCTAATGCCAAGCCCGCCCAGAACGCTTTGGTTGTGCACCTATTTGCACAATAACAATGAGTGTCCTATCAAACCTCTGGTGCCTCCCCGGGTGCCTTAGGGATACTCAGAAGTTCGCCTGTACATCATACACCTAACCTGTCTTCCGGCCACTCCCCTGGGTGGCTGCAGACGGCTGTACCTTTGAAAGGAAATCCTATTATCCCACCTGCTTGATGCGCTCTGCTGCCAAACCAGCCCAGAACGCTTTGGTTGTGGCCGGTTGCACCTCTTTGCACCATCACAACATCTTTCCCTAAACCCTGCTGATTCCCGGGCTTCCCCCAGTCCAGCAAAGCAAGTCCATGCCCCACTCTAGACAGGTGGAACCCCATCTTGTGCCAAACTCCCTGTGGATTTGGCATGCAAACCATACCTATAAAGCCAAACAGTTGGTGAATTTACGCCTGGCACGGTCAATTCTCCTGCGCGGGGTTTCCCCGGCCTCCCCTGACCGAGCGCCTTCACACCTAAACGGGGGGGGGGGCTATCTGACCACCATAACTCCCAAGCCCCCAAAGGTTGCATCCTAAATTGGAGGACTCCTTCTCTTGCAACAGGTGCCTCTTCCCCCAGAGTCTGCTCATTGCCTGGGCCAGGCAACACAAGGCAAGTCCATGCCCACTCTGGACAGGTAGACCATTCTTTGCGCACCCCGCCCGGAGGTCCCTAATCTCAACCAAACACCAACCCCCTTAGTCTGTGCCGCAGCTGCTTAAGCCAGCTGTCCCGGCACATGGCTGGGACCCCCAACCAAGAAAACTTATTGGAGGAACCACATGCCTCCATTTCTTGAATTCCGCCCTCGCGCCCCTCGGGACGCACGGAAGGCCATTCACCCAGATCCTTGATCCTGGCGACATAACGAAATACCAAGTTGCTAACCTTTAATGCCCACTGCACCCATCCTATACAACTAATCAAGCTTGCACCTAATGTACCCGATGCACAGCCCCCCACTGCCCATTGATAGCCTTCCTGTTGAAGACCAGCAATAGAGATGGGGACACACCCCCTTAGTCTGTGCTGCAGCATCATAGCAAGCTGTTCCAGTGCATGCCTGGGAACCCCGTCCAAATTACCGTTCAGGAAAACCATGCCTCCACCTCCTGCTTCCCGCCCATCGCGCCCCTATCAGCACGCCTGGATGGCCCATCATCCATACCCTTGACCCTGCCCTTTTGCCCGACCTACTCTGGAGGGTACCAGGTAGTGGACCAGAGGGTGGAAACGCTACAGGAATGGTGAAAACGATAGATGCAGATCACCTGCCCTTTCTAGACTTGTTGGGATGCCGGGTGTCCCAGAAAAGAGCCTCTGTGCTGCAAATCAGTATATCGTTAAGCTGTGTAGCCCCAACACCTTGAGTTGTATAACTTAATCCCCACGTGCCGCGATGGCGAGAATGCCGGCGC
Organism: Calotriton arnoldi; assembly: GCA_963921515.1. NCBI lineage: Eukaryota > Metazoa > Chordata > Amphibia > Caudata > Salamandridae > Calotriton > Calotriton arnoldi. The sequence goes on from CAWUFW010001169.1 coordinate 2,462,945, forward strand.
TTGGCATCTACCGTCTGTTAGCTTGACCAGTTAGTCTGCCTACCTTGATGAATCAATTATGACAGACCACATACTATTGTGCACCGCGTGCAACCTGTGCGTCACCTTAAAGGTTGACTAAGCCTGTGCTTCAACACCCTTTCTTGACTATTCCCCCAGCTTCGGGGGGTTCAAGCTGATAACCATGTACTGCACCAGCAGTGGGAATGTACCTGCACCCTTCCCATTACCTCTGGTGCATCACCGGGGTGCCAGTGGTATATTCCAAGTTTGCCTGTACATACTGCCCTTAACCTGCCTTCCGGCCACTCCCCTGGGTGGCTCCGGGTACCTTCCAAACATTGGGATACCCATTGTACAGCCAGCTTGATGCGCTCATCCTGTCCCTTTAATGCCACCCCCGAAGAGTCTGTTTTGGACCTTGCCCTCCGCCACTGGTTCTCAGGGCCCCGAAGGAAGTCAGGCTGGAGGTAGCTGAAAACAGGGCATCGTCCCCACCTGCATGATGCGCTTCCGCTTGTATGCCCACCCTGTAAGCTGCTGTTGCTGGCTCTTGAAAGAGTGACTGCCAAAGCGCTTGCCATGACCCCCAATGCCTGGCATAGAAGGCATGCCTACCATACCTGCTCAACCTGTACTTTGGTAATGGGCGAGCTGTCAGCCAGAGACCGTAGATAGGTTCTCCCTTCTGCCTGTGATGTAGAACTCAAATTGTATCCCAGGGCCGACCTCTGTCGCCTGAACCCTTACTAGGACCCGCCTGAGCAGAACCCCCATCTAGAAGGCCTGGCCACCGTCTGACCATAATTTACCAGACACCATAACACCCAAAGTTATTGCTCACCTGACCGCAAGAAGAATCACTGGCCAGTCAAGGGCAGTTAAATTCCATCCGCATGGGGGAACACATACAACTGACACGTGAATAGCCGTTGGCAAGTGAGCACATGTCCCGTAAACAGAATGCTCCCAGTACATCCAAATAAGGGCTCTGCCTAAGCGTGTTCCTAACCGCACACGCCCCACCAACATACATCATGTTACGTTGCCTGTTCTGAGCCACCCCGTGGCACTGCATTCCTTCTACACGAAACTGATGCATACTGTGCTGATATAAACCTTCCTCACAGCAGTTATGGTAAAGCAGTACGACCATAACGAACTTTGTATCCAGGCACATTAATCAAACTTTTGCCACCATAACCACAGCCTGTGCCCCTGGGAGAATGGAATATAAACTTTTCAAGCGCGGATAGCGGAATCAAACCTAGGTTACTGCTATACTCTTGGGGTACAAACTTCTTGGCTATGTAGGGCACAACTATGCCAGCATATGCCTCTTCATTTAAAACTTAGTGCAAATCTGACCCCATGGTCGTCGAGTCTGAATGCTTCCCGAAGCGCAGCACCGGCTGATGTGCAAGGAAAACAATCTGACTACAGCCTTTCATCAGTGACTAAAATCCCGAGACCCTCTAATAAAATTCAACCACGCATGTGTGGCGCACTGTCATCTAACTGGGGCATAGGTGTGATCATCTACCCAGTCCCAGATGCCTATGTAAATGTTCCCTCCAAGCGGGCCGGCACCCACCACTGGAATTGCCAACACCATCATGGCCACAACCAGGAAAACCAGCATAGGTTACACACCAGACTGCACCAACTTGAATGAACGACGACGCGATGTGTCATTGCAACACCCACCGTTTGGCCACAAACAAAATGAAAATCTGATGGTAGAAATGAACAGGCCGCTCGCGGAATATGCAGGAAGCTCGACCAGTACCCGCTGTCTCTTCACCGCAACCTGGGTTCACCATCCGCCATACGTCAAGAGGTGAGGCACGACCAGTCTCGCTGAGCCACCTAGTCGAGCACTCTGGCCAAGTTCTAATTGTGTTTGCGTCAATATTCAGGGGTAGTGACTCGTGTTTTCGGCATTGGAACTCAGCAGCAGCTCACTAATATTACTGCCAATAATGTATGCCGGTTGAAAGGAGCAGTGCCACCTATAGGCCACACCCTATAACCCAACTTGTTACCTGAAATGTGGCTGTCTCGGACCACAAGCATGCAACCTGACTAACACCAACGCTGACAACCCAAGCATACCACCAGACTACCACCGACGCTGCCATCGACCCTGTCGCCCTGCGTTAACTGAGTGGGACACCCTTCCTCGTGCATGCAATGTGGCCCCCACTCTCCCTGACGACCTTGACCAAAACCAACCATACTTAGTACCAGGAGCAGTGTTCTAGACACTGTCAAAATTCTTTACCCGCATCGATGTAGCCCCACTAATTACGTCATGCGGGCAGGCCCGATGTAGCACCAAATCCATACGCGTGGTGCAGTGCCTAGCCTAGAGAGACGCCCTGTACCATTGAAATGGTAATACCGTTTCCACTAGGTTGATTTAGGTCTTCCTGAAAGGGCCAGGTTTGCTTCACTATAAAATCGGTCTCTGTTCTCAAAGACACACTGTATCTTTGGCGCAGGGAGTCGCAAGTAGGGCAAACCCTAATCAGAGCATAATTAGAGAACCAGTACCGGACCGCTGTGATCTCCTAAGGCGAAGTGAAGATGTGAAAACCAAAACAAGTCCCAGCTCACATCTAGGCTGCTGCCCCGCATGCTGAACAACCAGTCAGCCCAAAACGAGCCATCCCGGGCCTCAGAGGCACAGTGCGCCTAACGCAGACACCGGCAACATAGCATTATCCTTACGTGCCATACCCCGGAAGCCCCCAGCAACGGAGCAATGCGACACCTATTGCATTGCAAATGCCTTTTTTTTTTTTCCTTTTTCCTAGCCCCTGCACTGCTAATTTGGAGTCCAACTCATGTCAGAGCTCTCCCACCCCCTCAGGGAGTCCAGCCTCGCCCAACCCCCCTGACTGCTTGTCCTGCCCAAACCCAGGCCGTTTTAGTCCAGAGAGCCACTCTATGCCCATCACCTGCCCCGCTGATCGCCACTTGTACTTGAAACAAAATATAGATTAAAACCAGCATGTTCCTCCAATGTGCAGGTCATCCCTATTTGGCTGGCAAGAGGTAGGCCTAGAGGAGCGATTAGCCTGCACAACTCACATGTGCCGCCTTATGGTTCTGGCCCGTCCCTAGAAGGTCTCGCTTCGGCGTTGGACTAAAACCATTACTGTGAAATCTTTGCTTAGCATAAAATCATTGCTTAGCAAGTGTGCTCCTTGTTCTGGCTCCTCGGTCGCTGCATGCAGCTGTAACGCACGTCACATTCCACTTACAGCCAGCCCGGGCTGTTGACCTTGCCAAAGGAAGATATAAGCCACTGCTATGGCTTCGATGTAAACTTATCGAAAGTGCTTAAAATCAGAGATGATGAGGCTGTGCACGATCTAAATGCCCCGGCTAAGAGCATAGAAGGTGGCAGCAGGGCCCCACCTGCCTGCAATTGTCGCTATCGTTCCCTAACCCTGGCCCCGAAAAGTTGCTTTACTCAAATTAACGTACTTTCTTTCAGATAACTTGTGTGGCACAACTTCACAACACATCGGTAACTAGCCTACCCGCCAAGGTTACCAAGCCTAATGTGCAGATCCCCAGTGAAGAAACCGGCCACCACATGGCGGTTTTCACCCCCTCGCTCTAACCTTGGCCCCCCCGCATCACACGCACTTCTGTGCCCCGCAAGCACTCAGACCAATGCCCCTGGTCCCCCTGCATTGCTACCCCCTGGCCCGCGGTGCCTGCACCTACCCGGACCTTGAAAGACCACGGCAATTGACATCATGCTCCTTCCTGCACAGTTCATCCGCTCGCATTTTTTTTTTTTTTTGCATACTATATAGCGCGATCTCGACCCGCAGGTATTTGAGCGCTTACTCGAGCCGTGTATTCACATTACACAATCAGGCACAGGAAGGTTCGTGATTTGCCCCGACTCCCTGGAAGGGATGCGGCCCGATGCACAAACCCCGATTACCAGCACCACAGTCGGTAGTCTAGCCGACGGACAACATCCTCTCTCCCCTGCAGGCCCCTCCCCCTGAGCACATACACATTCAGGCACGGTGAGCTCCAGTGATTCGCCCCGACTCACCGGATGTGGACGTGACCCCGATGCTCGAACCCTGGTCTCTGGCACCAGACCACATCCTCTCCGGCCTAAGGTGTTGGTGCAATTTCGTTGAGCCCCTTAATTACGTTGACGATTCCGGCATTGGGAAATGCATTAAGCACCCTATTTACATTACCCATGCAGCCACGGGGAGATTAATTGAGTCGCCCCTATTCACCGGATGTGGACATGAATCCGAGGCGCGAACCCTGGTATGTGGCTCAAAGTCCGGAGTCACACCGCCGGACAACCTCCTCTTTGCCCCGATGTATTGGTGCGATTAACACGAGCACCGTATTAACTTTAGTATCCCGGCACTGGGAGACAATTGGTTTGCCCAGCCTCACCGGATGTGGACGGGACCCCGGAGCTAGAGCCCTGCTTTCCGTCACCCGCGTCCCAGTTTTAGCCGTCGGATCCCATCCTCTCACCGGAAATATTGGTGCGCTGTGCTTGAGCACCGTGATTACATTACCCTTCCGGCACGGGAGTAGCCGGCTCGGATCCTCTATACCTATACCCTATGCCGGCTCTCTGCCTAGCAAACAGGAGTAACAGGCCCTGGCTGGCCAACGCTACCGGAGGTGAGGGCGGAGTACGGAGCCCCTTGCGCCCCTCCTCCCAACGCGAGGTATTGCTCGTTCACTCCCGTTGCTCTGAAGCGAGTGCCCGGCTGCACACCCCGTCCCTCTCGTCCACGGGGTGCCTCCTGCCCAGGGCCGCCCCCAACACGCATAGCCGAGTGGCCTAAGCCAGGGCTGCTGGCCTGTGCCCACCGGGAGCTGCCCAAACGGACCACAGCCTCGGCGATGGCCGGGCTTCACCCCCAGCCCCAAAAGGGGGTGGGAGGGGGAGGATCGTAAACTCACTGCGTGGACAGCTCCTGGTGACTCGGCACACGTCCAAACGGCGTCAGGGAATGGGCCAAGAGGGCGCCCAGGGGGCGGGGAGAGGTATATGTACCTTGCCCCCTCCCGGAAGTGACGCGACACCTGGACCACTGAGGGTCCCAAACACTGGAAGGCTGCCTCCTGTGCCCTCCTGTGGCACTAAGGTGGCCGCCCTCTTAGCGGGTCTCCTTCGTGGACCCCGGGCAGCCTGCATTCTTCTAGGCTTCTGGCCACACCGTAGACCCATCACCCAGATGTGACCTCTGAGGAGGCGGAGAGGAATTGTAGACTCACGTTCAGCCCGGAGAAGGGTGAGCAAGCAAGCATCGGAGGAGCTGGGCAGCCACCCAAGAAGCACCGGACTGAAAGAGATTCGCTGTGTGTGGGAATCAGTGAACTGAGTTAAGAAAACTGTGCCTTAAAAATGCTCCCACCGGGTGTGAACGCTCTAGTGGGCAGGGTAACACAAATTGCTCCTGCCAGACAAGAGCAAACAAAAACAGCTGCTCCCACCAGGTGGGAGCAATGCCAGCTCCCGCAACCCCCAGGATGGGTGCATGTGTGGGGGAGGGCCTTATGCTGTGGGTCTCTGGGGCTCCTTCCACAGCCCCCACAGAACTGTTTGGTGGGTGCCCTGGGTGGGCACCATGGCATCCACCCAGAGGATGCTCAGGCCCTGGGCAATGCAGTCCCTGGGCCCAATTAAGGCTTGGGGAGTGGACCATGTGCCCTCCTCCCCTTATTAATGGAATTTGACTCCTGAGGGTGGGGTCCGTGGGGCCTATTAAGGCTCGTGGAGGGTGCCACACACCCTCCTCCCCTTCTTCGGAGTATGGGGTCCTTGGGGCCTCCTACAGGCTCGGGAGAGAGGGGCCACGTGCTCCTCACTATAAAAGATATCTTTTGGCCCCATGCAATCGAGTCCCTGGGGCCACTAATTGCTACGCACCTCCTCCCCTTAATAAAAAAACAAAAAAGCCCCCTGGGAGTAGAGTCTTTGGGACTCTTAGTAGCATGTGGAAGAGGGCTGTGCTCCACCTCTTCATAATAAAGCCCCGGGGGAATAGGGTCCCCGGGGCCTTGTGACTTTGGGGAGGGGGCCATGCACCTCCCTCCCCTTAATAAATAAAAGAAAAGGCCCCTGTATGTGGTTCCTGGGACCCTTAGTGCCTCAGGGAAGGGGGCCACGTGCCCCCTTCCCTTAATAGGAAATAGAGGCCCTGGGGGATGGAGTGCCCAGGGTACAAAGTGACTCAATGAGGGGGCTGCATACCCCCATTCCCTTTTTTTTAAAAACAAAGGCACCGAGGAATGGGGTCCCCGGAGCTGAAGGGGCTTGGGGGGCTGTGCCAATGGGTTGGACGCAGGGCATGGTTGTTGATTAGGCCCTGCTGCCAACCCCACACTGCGCATGGCCAAAGGCTGTGCACGGAGGGTAATAAAATATTACTTTATGTTAAAATAAAACCCTAGAAATTCACTGAAAAAACAAAGGTTAAAGGGACTTTAAAGTTAGGTGAAAATGTCAGTTAAAGCATACCGTTTTAAACTCTAAAAACCACAGAAATTCACCAGTTATAGATTTCTCAAGTAACTATAACCTGTGACCTAAGGTAACTATAACTCACGCCCTTGCCATGCTCTGCTAATTAACACTAGTAACCAGCACTGCTGCTGTCCCTGGAAATGCAGAAGGCGAGCACTACTGCAGGCTCACTAAAATGCATAAAGGCTTCTCTTTTAGGCTTTGACTTTCAGGACTGAACTTTTGGTGACTGGTGTCATAATAAATAGAATATCCAACCAGTGTTTTTCTTTTTATAAAAAAGAATAAGATTGTTGGGATATAAGGCAGCATGTGCACTAACTTTAAGGCTCTCCACTGCATCGAGTTACTTGGGGTTCTCTCAGTAGAAACAATTCTACCACCTTCTTCGTTTATTGGGGCTGCATGTGGGAAGAGGTGCAGTTACACACATTTAACCTTGGATTTAAACAAGGACAGGCTGCTTTCTCTGCTTGCACTGGTGCATGTGTATGCCACTGTTTGTAGTGTCTGTGGAGACTGATGCATGTCTCTATGGTGCTGCATGTCTATACGGTGTTCGGCGCCTGCTTGACTGTAGAAGCAGGATGAGGACTGCAATGCCCAGAATGCATCTGGGAGGACTGGTGTTGGTATGCAGGAAGTGTACCTTCGCACCCCCTTGTGAGTGCTAGGCTCCTCCTGGAGGCCTTTGACAGGCGAGTCTTGGGAAGCACTATCATGCTTTGGCAAGGGTGTATTGGGATGCACAATAGGCCCTGGCACGCCAAGAAAAAGTGGCCCACATATGCGCACTGCGCCTTTTCGCAAAACACTGCTTCCGTTAAGTATTATGAAAAGAAGAGGGAGGGTTGTCTAAAAGAGGCCTGTTTTCTTAACCTCACTGAGAAAAAAAACCTAAATGTTGCCAGGACTGTGCACTGGTTAGTTCACACTGGTGACCCACACCTGAATATCAGTAAGGCCACTTCTGCTCAGGCCCCCTGCACACTCTGCATACATTAATGGGCCGACCCAGGAGAGACTGGGAATCACACCCCCGCGGTAAAAAGGAGGTAACAGAGGCCCATCTGCCTCGGGTAAGGCCGCTCAGGCCTCCACTGGGCCGCTGGCGGCATCTGAACAGCAGAGACACAGCCCAAATCAGCCATCACACTGGCCAAAAAAGCAGCCCAGAGCTGCAACTCAGATACCGGCCCATTGCCCGAGTGCCCGCCTTACCAATCTAACCCTGTGCTTTAGAGAGGTGCTTTACCTGGGACAAGCACCCCAAATTCACCCACTGCTCTCTGTTGATGACAGGCAAGAACCTAGAAGCACGTGCCCAAGGATGCAAGCACTATGGATGGCGAACACGTTACACTGTGAGGAATTTAATTGATCATGAACTGCAATAACCATAACGCACCTGGATAGCCAATTCTTTCCTTGTGAATATTAGGTTCTTCCTGAAGTCATTTGACTGACGAGTCATGGGATGCATCTGCATGCTTTGCGCGTTACTTTACTGAGAAACTAAAAACAGCATTTCAAGCACCTGTAAGCTGGTAGCTACTCTCTGCTGATGACAGGCAGGCACCTAGAAGCACATGTGTCCAAGGATGCAAGCACTCTGGGTGCTATACACTGATGGCGAGCATTTTACACTGTGAGTAATTGAATTGGTCATGAACTGCCAGGTAGTAACAAAGAGTTGCTAATCCTCTCCTACCGAGATAAGGATCTGCTAAGTAACAATGCAACTGTAACTCCACAAGCACCTAGGGAGGACAGGAATGTATCTGCTGGATCATCCTGGCAAAAGTTAGACTCTACAGCACACTCTTGACATACATTATAGATGGGGACTGTTTGGTGTAGTAGTTTACACACCACTGTTAGAGGACACTCAAAGACGTCATGTTTTATTTGCTCGCTAATACCACATGCCACAGATACCACTGAAATAATGAGAGTTGAAAGAAACATCAGATCCAACGTGTCTTTTAGCATTAATGTCCTGCCACTTTGGGGGCCAGATACAGTATTCAAAGTCCAAGTTTTGTTCAGAAAAAATTAACACCACAGCCGTGTTAGGACGAAAAGCACAAAGACATTGCACCAATAGCAAAATAGATGTGAATAGCACGGCACAGTAGTGTGAAGAATAACCTACGCTTACCCTTCGGTGAGCCAACCACAGTAGGGTATGCTGGGCTTATAACACTGTTGCAATATGTCCCTCTGTAGTATGAAAAGAAGTATCATCCAATGTCACAGATAGATACAATACAACAAACAATATATGTAGCTCTCTATGGGACCAAGAAGTCATTGGTATGACGCATTTTGACCCATTACCAGCACCAATGCATATTTTACAACCCCTGAATTACACTATATGTTTTCGAGGGAATAGGACAGAGCCTGTAAGAAGAAACAAAAACTGTAAGAGAATATTAGACCTCCAAAGCTTATAGAAAGGAAAAGCAGCATGGATGGATAGGTACTGGGCATGCACATTATCAATTGCCCAAAAGTTGGCTAGATGTTTGTTCCCTTGTTATGCTAATATCTCAAATGCTGGTGGTTACATTGCACAAAAATGTTGCAGTGGATGACATTTATGCGCATGCACAAGAGAGAAAGCATGCCCTAACACACAGGTGGAAGAGTTGCGTTCATCATCAATTTGCCCTGGGCGTGAAAGGTGTGCCAGAAACGTTTTTATTGTTCTCCGAAAGTGAGGTTTGGGGTGATGTTATGTCCACCCGGATGACTGTTTCCAGTGTTCCAATCAGTTGCCAATGGCAGATGGCTGCAACAGATGAGATATGAACTAATGTTGTTATTCAACGGCACAGATGATGGTTTTAATGCTATCAGAGAAGAATTAAGGGCAATGAGAACAATGGTGATGCAGCATCGAGTTGTACTGGACTTACGCCCAGTGAAGAGGAGTATGTGCCAAGAATGGCTCCTCCTGCTGTACATTCATTCCAGGAAATGATAAAGACAATGGTACCCTATCCAAAGCAATGCTAGCCTTGCACAGTCTGAGAGAAAACATGCCAATGAAACAAACTAAACCTATTAGTTGGTTTTCAGGTGGGTTCTCATGGTTACCATTCTGGATGTCAATGTTATTTAAAGCCCTCCTGCCCACCATAATAGTACTATTGCTATGCTGATGTTACTTCCAGGTAATACTACAATGCTACCAGAGTGGGATGGCAAACATGGGCACAATAGGGATTAGTTCAGTAAGAACAAAAATTTGGTTAAAGGACAATTGTGGTAGGGTATATGAAGTAGTGGCATGCGATCAAGTTGAGACTGAAGTGATTAATGTTCATAGTGGAGACGAGGCACAGCCACAAGATCACCAGCATCAAATAAGTGTCGACCAATGTAAACTATATAAAGGCCTGGAAAAAGATTGGTGAAAAACATATAATAATGAGAACAAGCTACAATACAACCTGGCCTTAAAAAACGACCTAAAACAATGCAGGATATAGACATTGTTTGGTGAATTAATCATCATTTAAACTGCTAGTGAAACTGAAACTGCGAATGATCCAAAAAGAGCGTGCCACATAGTGTTCCCCATGTATCCTGGGCATCAATTTACCCGTGCAACGTGACCACTTAATCACCGCATGTAATCACTCTGCACTAATTCACCAAACAATGTCTATTCACAACGTGTTTAGTTAAGCATTGATTATGTTCATATGTTTCAATGGAGCAAAATAATTAAGGGTGGTCTTCTTTAAATTTTGTAGTTACCCCTGAGGAAGGGCTAAGATAGCCCGAAATGCATTGGGTCAATGTGATGAAGATTACTAAGGAGAAGTGATTTCTCGCGTGCTTAAGACAAAGGCCTGGAAGGCATATCTTTTGCATGAGACGCTAAGGGAAATCATGACACCTTTCATGTGAATGGTGAAAACAACGATAAATACTTGGACAAAATGGAATAAAATGGTTACAATGGATTATGAAACGAAAATGGATTCTGTGTGGACATTTCTTCAATGATGCTGTGCGTCTGTGACTAGGGCAGAACTGTGCCCTTAACTCCATGGATTCCTATTGCATCCTTCACAATCAGGCTTCAAGGCAGGCTATAGTAGTGAGGAAGCACTTCTCGGTGTAACTGAATTCTTACGATGTCAGTTAGACTCTGATGGGGCCAATGCACTGATGCTTTTAGATCTCAGTGCCGCATTCGACACAGTAAACCATTCTACTCTGCTGTTCAGATTGAGAGAGATGGGAATACAAGGCATTGCCCTGTCCTGGCTAAGGTCCTTTCTGCAGAACTGTACCTTTCAGGTCCACTCGCACCAACACAGGTCTAAATCACACCAGCTTGCCTCAGGGGTGCCACAGGGTTCTACCCGGAGCCCAATTCTCTTTAATCTCTATGTTAGACCTCCAGCAAAGATTGTGGAGCCTCTGGGCTTACTCCCTTTTCTTGTGCAGATGACGGAGATGTTGGGTCCTTATCTTCTAAGGATAACCACAAAGCAGAAGCCCTTAACATCTGTCTTGCCCAAGTTTCACTGTGGATGAATACCAACTCACTGAAACGTAATGGGGACAAGACGGAGGTTCTGCTGGTGGGCAACCATCGCCACTTTTGGAGTCCTCATCAGTGACCGTCGACCATGGGTTCCACTCGTTTCCCTGTAAAAGTGGAGAAAATTGTTGGGGTATGGCTGGATGATAAGCTCTCCATGAGCCAGCAGATTAATAAAGTAGCTGCTATGTGTTTCGGCATCCTCAAATGGCTAAGAAAATTTCTGTCACGCCGCCCGATTTCAGACCAAAGAACTGTCGTTCAGGCTCTGGTGGTCTCCAGACTGGACTATGGCAACGTTCTGTATGTGGAAACTGCTAAATACCTACTCAAGCTGCTCCAGCTTGTACAGAACATGGCAGCACGCCTTCTCCTCCTCCCTCCCAAATGCACTCGTGCAGCCAGTTTGTTACAGACTCTTCCCTGGCTGCCAATGGATTGTCGAGTCCAATTGAAGGCCTTATGCTATATGCATAAGTATCTCTTTCAAACAGGACCCATGTATCTGAGACATCGTGTGTCTTGGGATACACCCAAGCGTTCCCTTCGCTCAAGCCATCTGGACTTGGCAGTGGTTCCAAGAGTTAAGAAAACTCTTCGAGGCGGTAGGGCTTTTGCGTTTCTAGGACCGAAGCTCTGGAACATTTGCTACATATGCTGAGAGCCTGTAAATCACTCACAGCGTTTCTTAAGCCCCGTAGAACCTGGTTGTTCCCACCTGTCTAATCCTTACTACCGATTTTAATTGGTAATGCGCTGCGGACAATAGTTTTGTGAGGAGGCTAGCGCTGGAAAATCTGTTTTTAAGGTAGCCATGCGCTTTAGGAATCAGGAATAATAACAATAATAATAAAGCTTCCCTCACAAACAAAGCAGGTTCAGTAAAGGCACCCGCGGAGCAAGCTTCCCTCACAAACAGATACAGTATCATCATCTGTGCAAGCTTCCCTCACAAACAAAGCAGGTTCAGTAAAGGCACCCGCGGAGCAAGCTTCCCTCACAAACAGATACAGTATCATCATCTGTGCAAGCTTCCCTCACAAACAAAGGTTCAGTAAAGGCACCCGCGGAGCAAGCTTCCCTCACAAACAGATACAGTATCATCATCTGTGCAAGCTTCCCTCATGAACAGAGCAGGTACAGTAAAGGCACCCGCGGAGCAAGCTTCCCTCACAAACAAAGCAGGTTCAGTAAAGGCACCCGCGGAGCAAGCTTCCCTCACAAACAAATAATACAGTATCATCATCTGTGCAAGCTTCCCTCACAAACAAAGCAGGTTCAGTAAAGGCACCCGCGGAGCAAGCTTCCCTCACAAACAAAGCAGGTTCAGTAAAGGCACCCGCGGAGCAAGCTTCCCTCACAAACAAAGCAGGTTCAGTAAAGGCACCCGCGGAGCAAGCTTCCCTCACAAACAGATACAGTATCATCATCTGTGCAAGCTTCCCTCATGAACAGAGCAGGTACAGCAGAAATATTCCCAAACACTGAGCAGATGTAGGAAGCGAATGATTGTCCCAATCTCAAGCTTCCCTCATACAGAGGACAGGTACTATGTGCCAAGCGTCGAGTTCTCAGACGGTATATATCTCTGGTGATAGCATTGCAAACTTTCCTGACACTATGAAGACAGCAGTGTAAGTTTCCTTTGCACAGACAGACTGAGGACAGCACTGGAAACAAAAGGAGTCGGTTTATTTACACAGAGCAGGTACAAGACAGGTGTCTGTAGAGCAAGCGTCTCAGACACAGAGAACAGGCAGAGCATAGGCATCTGCAATGAAAGCCCCCTAACACACACTAGGCACTGTAGCAAGCATCGCATACACCACTGTACAGGACAAGTATTCACAGTGCAAGCTTCCCTGACTAGGTGCAGAGTGCGGATGCTTGTCATGATGAACAGCATCTACAGTGCAAGTTTCCAGTAGGACAAGCTTCCAGTTCTCAGACTGCAAACAAATGGTGACTACAGTGAAAAATTCCAACAGACACACAACAGATACTATACAATTGCCTGTGGTGCAAGCTTCCCTTATACACAATGCAGGTATAAACATCTACATTACAAGCTTCTCTCACACAGCAGGTACAGTACAGGCCCAAGCAGTTCAAACTTCCCTCAAAAAGCAGGCAAAGCACAATATTCAAGGGTACAAGCTTTTCTACCATACAAAGCAGGTTTAATAAAACAGTTCAGGCACCCACAGTGAAAGCATAACATACAAAGCAGGTGTGATAAAGCAGTGCAGGCACCTGCAGTGCAAGCTTCCATTACATACAGAGCAGGTGTAATAAAGCAGTTCAGGCACTCGCAGTGCAAGCTTTCCAAACATACAGAGCAGATGTAATAAAGCAGTTTAAGCACCTGCAGTGCAAGCTTCCATAAGACAGATGAATTACAGTAACAGATTTTCTTGCACAGCGTTTACATCTGCTTGCCTTGTGGACAAGTCTCTGTAGTACAAGCATCTCCAAAACATAGAACGGGCATAGAAGGGCAAACTTTATTCAAACACAGAGCAGGAACAGTACTAGTAATTGCAGTGCAGGCTTCAAGCAGATCACACATGCTCTGCATGGGCAGCAACCCACATTTCCATTATGTCCCCAGAATGGGTACCGCTATGACAACAGAAGGACAGGTTTCTCTCTCACAGACCAGGTATAGTGTACACATCTGTAGTGCAAGCTTCAGGTACAGGTACATTTCAGGCATCCACAGTGCAAACTTCCCTCATATAGAAGATGTACAATTCAGGCTTTAGAACATCCAAAGCAAGGGCAGGAGTGGAAGTTTCTGTTACACATACGGACTGTGTACAGTACTGATAAACAGAAAAACAGACCGTGTCCATCACTTAAAAACAAAAGAACAAGTTTCACTCACTCAGAACAGGCAAAACATGGCTCCGAAGTGGAAGCTTCCACTACGCCATGTGCAGGTATTATATAGAAATCCATAGTTCAAGATTCTCTTGCACGCAGGTACAGTACAATCATCCACAGTGCATGCTGCCCTAACACAAAGAGCAGGTGAAGCAGCAAGCTTCTCCCACACAAACAACAGATACAGGATACGGATGCTTGTCCTGTCAACAAGCATCTGTGGTGCAAGCTTCCCTCTCACACACTACAGGTGAAGGAGGGTAAGCTCCCTGGTCTCAGACAGTGTATAGGGATGGCAACATCAGTTCAATCTCCCCTCACACTGAGCAGGTTTAGTAGCAAGCTTCTCCCACACAAACAACAAATACAGGATATGGATTCTTGTCCTGTCAACAAGCTTCTGTGGTGCAAGCTTCCCTCACACACAGTGCAGGTGAAGGAGGGCAATCTCCCGGGTTTTAGACAGTGTATAGAGGCGGCAACATCCGTGTAATCTCCCCTCACATCAAGCAGGTTTAGTAGCAAGTTTCTCCCACACAAACAACACATACATGATGTGGATGCTAGTCCTGTCAACAAGCTTCTGTGGTGCAAGCGTCCCTCATACACAGTGCAGGTGAAGGAGAGCAATCTCCCGGGTTTCAGACAGTGTATAGAGGAGGCAACATCTGTGTAATCTCCCCTCACGCCAAGCAGGTTTAGTAGCAAGTTTCTCCCACACAAACAACACATACATGATGTGGATGCTTGTCCTGTCAACAAGCATCTGTAGTGCAAGCTTCCCCCACACACAGTATAGGTGAAGTAGGGTAAGCTCCTGGGTCTCAGACAGTGTATAGCACTGGCCAAACCAGTGCAATGTCCCCTCACACTGAGCAGGCAAAGTAGCAAGCTTCTGCCACAAAAACAACTGCTACAGGATGTGGATGCTTATCCTGTCAACAAGGATCTGTAGTGCCAGCTCCCCTCACATACAGCACAGGTGAAAAATGTCAAGCTCCTAGTTCTAGACTGTGTGTAGGGCTGGCGACAATAGTGCAATATTCACTCACAAAGGACAGGTACAGCATGAGAATTTAGAAAGCAAGATTCCCTCACCTATGTGCAGCGAGGGCAGCAGTGCATATTTCCATTACTGAGTCTATGTTCAGCACTGGCAACAGAACAACACCAAGCTTTACTTACACTGAGCAGGTGCAGTACAGAGATCTGTAGCATGGGCTTCCCTCACACATAGAGCGTGTGCAGTAGAGACATCTGTAGCATAATCTTCCCTCATACCCAGTAGTAGTAAGAAACAAGTTTTTAGACAATTGTCCATAAAACATTCTAAAAACACATTAAACAGTTAGTCGATAAGTGGGCCCTATCTTGGCTGCCCAACACCCCTCCCACTACATTGCATCATTAAAACTCTGTTTAACAGACCATAATAGCCGAGCAATTCCTACTGCCACATCAAAATATCGCATTTCTGATAATAGCTCCACAGCTTTCCTCCTATGGACAGTTTTCATTTTTTAAAAACAGAGGTCTTAAAAACTTAATACGGTTAGAGAGATAAAAAACACAGTCCATAAGTATATGTAGTAGGGAGCATTTTACATTCAAGGAGCAGGGGCAGAGATCACTGTTATCCTGAACACTGGCCCAGCATGGGCGTGATGAGTGGATTGGGTTACATCCTACTCTAACCCTTATATTTCATTTTGCGGGCCAGGGTCAGGGTACTGTAACAGGTATGGGAAGACTATGTCCTGGCCTAGAGTAGAAATTGAGAAACTGATAGACAGTTTCTTACTCTAATAGGTCAGGTCATTAGTCTCAGTCACCAATACTGCAGACTCTTCCAATGCTTGTTTGCCTGGGAAGGGGGACCAGGATGTGATTATGCCACTGTCTGAATGGAGGTTCTTGATAAAGGTCAGTCTGAGTCTTACTTCCTTTGCCCACCTTCTTTCACTACCTTGAATCTCACCCCAGCAGAGTTTAGATACTTTAGACACTTCATCACCCTCCGAGGGGCTATTAAAATATCTTAGGGTCCAAGTAAAGGCCAGCAATCTCCAGGAGACCAGATTGAACTCTCTCCTTATGGCCAGAACCATAGTGCCTGGAGGGAGTGATAGAAGCTTTTCAAGAACTGCCCCTTCTAATCAATCTCATTCATAGGCAGAATCGAGGAAACAAATCTCTCCTCCATACAGACCCAACGGAGGTATCTTACCTTTGTAAGCTCTTAGTAGAGGGTATGAGATAAACCCCCAAATTTACTGTTGAATCTAGATAGACAACTAGCCTGCAATAGTGCCTTCTGCTTAGTGCAGTCCCAATGCGTGCCCCAGTTCAGATTCCTCCTAAAAGTCAAGCCCAAGTATTTATATTGGTCGACTTGCTCCACCTCCCGTGTAGCTAGGTACCAGGTAAACCTTTTTACTTTTTTTTCCAAAAACCAGAATCTTGGTCTTCTCCAGATTAATTTGAAGCTGGTTCTGCTTACCAATTGGGGTACAGTCCAATAATACCAGATCGTCTGCATAGAGCAGACAATCGATGTGCTGTTTCCCAACTTTGGGGGAGGAAGACTTGGATTGGGATATAAAGGTGGGGAGGTCGGCTAGAAATAGACTGAAGAGCAAGGGTGCTAGGACGCACCCCTGCTGAAGGCCATTCCCAATGGAAATTCTTTGAGATAGTCTGCCCGATTTATCTAACACCACCTGAGCCTAGTTGTCAGAGTGCAAGGATTGGATTACACTAAGGATGTTTGAAGGGAGCTCCCAGGCAGCAAGTTTTCCCCATAAGATGTCCCTATCCACAGAATCCAAGGCTGTCCTGAAGTCGACAAAACAGCAGCACAGCCCTTGATTTACTTCCAGGACCTTCTGGATAAGGCCCATAATGCAAAGCAGTCATCTGTGGTGGAGTGGCCCTCCCGAAAGCCCCCCCTGCTCTATTGGGTTTCTCTTGGATTCCGTAGCCCAGTCTTCCAACTTAGATAAAATCATTTTTGAAAAGACCTTTAGTGAGATATCCAGGAGGCGAATAAGCCTATAATGCTTGGGGTCTGAGCCACTCTCTTTAAAAAAAAATAGGTTTTACTATGGACCCTTTCAATGATGGAGGGTGGAGGCCGGATGAAGCAATGCAACTCAACAACGATGAGTAAACCGTTGCCCACCAAATGCTGTGCATTTTAACTATTACTGCTGGAATGTTATCGAGGCCAGCGCTCGGGAGAGCTTTATTTTCTCAATGACTGTTCTTACCTCCTTTATTGAAAACCCAATGGGGGCAGTTTTTGTCCAGTAGTTCCCTGGGGTCTAGCTGGAACACAAGGTCTCCTATACAGGGGTGAAATTCCACTACGCTCCCCCTTATTACCTAGTTAAGCCACCAATCTGGTGTAAGGCCAAGCATAGAGGAGCCATTGCGGGGCACCGGTATGGGGGAGATAGGCTATCGCTGCACGAGGCTGAGCAGAGCAGCTGGGGATGATGCCGGGAAGCTCCCGCCTCCAGTGTAATGCCCAAAGCAAACAGACAGCACCACATGGGTCTACCCGGCAGCACCCCTAGCTGAACCAGCAGAAGTCATCGCAAGGGGCCCCCTGAACCCCCGGCACTCGCCACCAACCTGTCAGGTTCGGGACATCGGAGCGTCTCAGAGGCTCCTCGAAGTCGACAACACTCTCCCGCTGCCTCCTGCAGCCAGCCTCTGAGCCTCGAATGGATTACCTCCGCCAGCCTGGCCTGCAGCTCTAGTCTTGGGACTCACTCAGAGCTGGCTGCAGTGGAGCACGCGCATGACACAGGAAGTTCAGAATGGAAAGTGAAACCCGCAGGTAGGGTCTGCGACTGTGAGCCCCCGCTTCAGCTCTTCACATGTGCCCTGCCATACAGCTCCTCAATTTCCTCCTATGCTACTTTAAGTAAATAAGAAATAGCTTTCTAAGGCAGTGGGTGGCAAACACTGCTACGCGGCGGCGGGAGGCAGATTTTTTGCCAAACTCCGCATTCTAAGCGGAAAGTTGCAAAGCTCCGCAAACTCCGCCAGCGGAGCCAAGTTTTCCGCCCACCCTTACTTCTATATAGATCTATCAAATAGGTAGCACACTGATCTTCCAGAATCATGCATACCAGGGTACCCCTACTAAAATCACTGGGTTCGTTGACCTTCGCCCAGAACTTTTGCTGATTCTTGGAGAGGATAATTTCCTGCATCTCGTTCCACTTACTGCAGTAGGAGGCTTTTTTCGCCTTCACTAGAGATTTATGTTGTAGTTTAAGCTAAGCCAGCTCCTGGAAGGCTATGGTACCTGGATGTCATCTATCGCTCCTGGCTCTCCGTCTCACCAGTCGCTTCAGCTCTTGGCAAGCAGGGTCAAACCAGCCCCCCCCCCCCTTAATACAGGGGTCTGCTCATGATCCCTTCTCTCTTACATTTACTGTTATAAAGCCCTGAACTTGATGTACAATTTCATTGTACCACACAATACTATTCTCGAAACTAATGGGGAGGATGTCAATATTCTCACTTAATTGAAAAGCTGCTAAATGTTGGAGGTGAATGGGATCTAGGCGTGTTAAAATCCTCCGCGGATAGGACATCCCTAGTGGCAATACCCTCTCAGGGGTCACCGACTCGCACAGGCTAAGAACGCCTGAGGCTGCCCAATGGTCACTACCCTCATATTTTGCCACTTCAAAGTCTAAGAAGAGATTGAAGTGCCAAAGGGACGTGAATATATAGTCAATAGTTCCTGGAGACAGGCCCTGCTGAAAGGTTGCACATGCTGGCATATCACTTTTACATTGGCCGTTTAAATAGATCAAACTATTATTCGCCAGCCATTGGCTCAGCCCTTTAGCCTCCTTTTTAATGATGCCGGGAGGAAATTGCGCTGGTGGAATATTATAAGATTCCAAAGCTTCCTCCAACAGTGAGTTCATCTGTACAGGAAAAAGACGAGCATTAACATCTCTGGCCATTATTATGACTGCTTCCGGGTATTTTGCTACCAGACTCTGGAAAGAAAGTTCAAATGATTCCAGCCAGCCTTTCTCTTTCTCCGGTGGTCTTCTTTATGGATATAAACATTTATAAGAAGGAAGCATCTATGTGTGTTATTGCTGAAGCCCATTTCAACCACAGAAAACCCCAGACCACTTGACACATTTATGACCTCCAATGATTTCTTAATCACCTTAGTGGATATTAAGGTTAAAATACCTGCGGAAGCTCTCCCCTTACCCCGGCTCTGGCCTTTGCTGTTCAATAACATAAAATACAGTGAGTGGCGCACACCGATATCTTGTTTGATTTTTTCAACCTAAAATTAATTTGTGTACTCCAATTATTGCATGCTATGCAGGATCAAGGAACTGCCTGTCTCCCTGATGTGTGATCAACAGCAATGATTCAGGTCAAAGTTAGCCTGAAATAACCTGTATGCACTGCAAATATGTTTAACATACACAATTTAAAGCAAACACTAAGAGATGATGGACAGAGCGCTGAAACTTTTCAGACACTCACACTCACCCCCAGTCACAGATCTGGGTTGAATCCATCATCGTTCTTTAGCTCACTTCGCCACCTCAGTTCAGACCCAGCTATATGCAAATCAGTCATAACCCTGTGCCTCATGGGAACAGTCCAGACCGAACTGCCAAGCCAAGTCTTCCCTGAACCGGAAACAAGCATCCTGGGACCGGTTTCGGGGTAACACCCCTCATCAGCCAGGCTAGCTTGAATATAGTGGCAAAGTGAGCAAGGGACCCACGTCTGGGCATACCCTGCCAACTTAGGGCGAAAAAAGCAAACACAAAGAGATGATGGATGGAGCGCTGAATGCAGCAATGATTCAGGTCAAAGTTAGCCTGAAATAACCTGTATGCACTGCGAATGTGCTTAACATACACAATTTGTCTTAATTCATTACAAAAATACTGACAATGTACATCACAATTTGTTGTAAATCCCAATACTGTATTTCTTAGGTTATCACATCACCTTCAAATATTTTTTAAGTACAAACAAACTTGAAAGGAGTGGCTTAGCCGAGCTGCAATATGGCCGCTTGCTAAATGGGCTGTGCCGGCCGACCACTAATCCGTCATTAATCCTGGCTATTGGGTTTACCTAACAGACGAAACTGCAAAATATTGTCTGCGGACACCGCCCTGCTGCATACGGTGAAATCCTGAAGCTGAGGGTGGCTCTACAATGCAGCTGTGGACAGCGGATAAATCGGGCCCGACCGGAGCCTGCACAGCGACCAGTGACGCCAGAAACAGAGAGGCAAATCGGACAGCCAAATCCTGCTTTGCTGGAGGGGTGTTCCCGTGTCGGACCCGTGGAGAGCTCCGAGGCAGCGTTAACGGCTGTGGGTGGAATTCGTGGATGGTGAGCTTCTCCCCTCCCCAAACCGACGACATACTAAGCTCCGACGCAGCGTTAAACCAACGAGCCCCACTGCCATATTCTCACATTGTACTGAGGCGGGGTTGCAAATCTGCGAAGTGAACCTGCGGCAGTGTATGTACCGCGGTGCAGCCCACATCCTGAAGTGCGTGGTGTGGGCCGGTGACTATCGGGGTAGTCAAGAGTGCGCCATCTTGGTAAAGAACCCTGCGCAGCAAAAAAGCGGAAGCGAGGTGGGGTTGCGGAGGCCTGAAGCTGAGCCCTGAACTGAGACGAAGGGTACCGAGCACTGGCCCAGGCTGATGTCTTTAAGGCCCCGGAACATGGCAGACTCGACCAGCGGCACATAGGCTATACTGGAGAGCAGCGTGCATGGCCGCTAATTAATTGGGTTATCTGTGAGGTACGATAAGGGAACGACAGACACTGCTAATACACCGCAGCTAAGGGAGGCGACCTGCTGGAGAACACATAGCTTGGATACCGAGCTCAGGGGCAATAAGGTCCACGCGCAAGCCATTCAACCCGCAATTACTGATGATTGCGTGAGCACAACCCTCTTCACAGACTACAATACCCCCTCTTGACGGAGGGGGTGCCGCCCGTAAGAAACCTCACAAGGGAGCCTGAGAATCAGTGAGGCAACATTCGCAAGGTGAAATTGGGCAAGGCAGACACGCAGAAACGAAGCATTAGCTGAGATATGCGAAGCCTGGACCGACCATAATCTGAGCTATAACTGCGTAAACTGGCTCTGACTGTCCTGTGGAAGCCATACTTGTTCAAATACGCTGAGGTATCTAATAGAGAGTCTGGCGGTACCCTGCATATAATTGGCAAAATGGGGAAGAACGATGCCAAGCAAACAAAACTATCATTTGAGAATAAAAGATCCACCCGCACAACTGAGATAGGGACCGAGCAGGAAGCGGACACGTGCCCTAGAGAAGAGCCAGAGAGACAAGATGAAGCCTTACGCAACATACTGCTTGAAGTAAAGACCAGCCTCAAGGCGATCGATACAAAACTGGGCAAGCTAACCGCCCAACTCGACCAAGTTCGTAAGCGTGTGGATTCGCATGAAACCCGCCTAGACCAACTAGAAAACAGGATGTCAGATGCAGACGACTACCAAGTCGAATCCAAGGAACATTTACTGCAAATGGAAAAGGTCTTACAAATAATCAAAGCCAAAAATGAGGATCTGGAGGCCCGCTCCTGACAAAATAACATCTGCATCACGGGCATACCGGAGACTACAGCAATCCCCAAAATGGAGCCTTATGTGGAAGGGCTGCTCAGAGAACTGTTTGGTCCTGACCTCTCTGGGATGTTTATCGTTGAGAGCTCATCGATCACTGGCCCCCCAAGCCACCAGTCGGTGCCACTCCCAGACCAAATCTGGCTAAGATCCTAAACTATAGAGACAGGGACACAATGTTATGTCTGGCCAGGGAAAAAGGCAATATCACACACCAAAGGAACAATATATCCTTTTTCCCGGATTTCACACCCTCAGTCCAGGCAGACAGCCGTGAATTCATGCCAGCTAAACGCCTCCTGCAACAGGCGGGGGCTGCCTATGCACTACTCTATCCTGCAAAGCTGAAGATAAAACATGAGGGGTCGGCGCACTTCTTTACAGATGCCAAATCGGCCCTCAAATTCATGAAGCACATTGGCAAACGGAAAGGTTCTCCAACCCACGCACGACGAGAGGCAAGCGAAGCTGCACTGAGCGACAACGACTAAGTATCGGCTGGCGGACTGCACCAGATAAGACTTCCCTAAATTGGCTTTCTAGAAGGGGTGATGGGGGCTGTGAACTGGGCATGAGGAGTCGAATAGAGCTGACTCCCTAGCACATCTTAACGTCCGCATTGAACAGAACATTAAAACCCCATAGCTAGTATCTCAAAGTTCGGCCACCTGCCACAAGGCGGGTTAGTTAGCCAGTGACCCCATTCCCTGGGAGAGCTCCCATTATGTTCTTCAATTGTGGGTAAGGTAAACAGTTCTGTGGGTGAAGGGGGGGGGCTTAAATTCACAACCTGTTTGGGGGGTTGGTGTGGGAGGCGGGCAGGGTTGGGGAATTGTTCTAGTTGTTTGGAAGCGGATGAAGACAAACACACTCGTCATAGACACACAGACGACTGTCAAGACACAAGTTACACAGATTAGATGCATCATAGTCATGAGGCACAACCACATTCGGTCAATAGCTTACTGAGCCGGATGGAGATGCCGAAAGCACTCCAAGACATGCGGCAAGGTAGTAACCCTGTAGTTCCCCAGAAGGAATGACAGCGTATACATTCTTAACTTGGAACATTCGGGGTTTAAATGATTATAGGAAGGCCCGACTCATCCATGCTTATCTTGCTCGACATAGCATAGACCAGGGGTCGCCAACCTTTTCTGTAGTGAGAGCTACTTCTGCTCAAGGAAAGTCTGCCCGAGCTACTAGCAAATTTTATAACTGTAAAATAGTGACTACACTATGACCACCGAAAGCAAGATTTTCAGTAGTTACCACCCAAGTATACCAAGTGCGGTTACCAGCAGAAATGTTGGGAAAAAGTTGATCAATATCAAATGCCTCCCCTTGACTTATGAAGTAACATTCGAATCTTGACATGGCCTGTGGCACAAAGGACATAAGCACAGCAGTACGTCTTCTCAGCTCAGCTTGAATTATCATTCACCAGCTTCTGAAAATGCAAATTTTCCATCTAATTATTCTAATACCACTTTCCACTGTGGGAAAACAAACTCAAGTTTCCAGAAGAAAACCCATTTTTGAAAACTAAAACTGCCTTTAAAATATCCGTTTTCAGTTTTTAGGAAATGCACAGTCCCAAAACATCAGCTTGTCATTTTCATAATCAATCAATCAATCAGGGGTTTGTAAAGCGCACTACTCACCTGTTAGGGTCTCAAGGCGCTGGGGGGGGGGGGTTAGGGGGTGTGCATCTCCGTTGGGGAGTCATCTGAAGAGCCAGGTCTTGAGGTCTTTCTTGAACTGGAGCAGTGTAGGGCTTTGCCGGAGGTGGAGGGGGAGGTCGTTCCAGATCTTGGCTGTGATGTAGGAGAAGGACCTTCCACCCACTCTGATCTTGTAGAAGCATGGGACTGTGGCCAGGGAGAGGTCGGCTGAACGGAGGTTTCTCTTGGTGGCTTGGAAGGAGAGACGATTGTTGAGGTATTGTGGTCCGATGTTGTGGAGGGCCTTGTAGGGGTGCGTGAGCAGTTTGAAAGTTATCCTTCTTTTGACGGGGAGCCAGTGGATATCGCAGAGGTGTTGGGTGATGTGGTTGTGCTGGGGGATGTCGAAGATTAGTCTGGCTGCGGCGTTCTGGACGGTCTGGAGCTTGCGGAGGAGTTTTTTGTTGATTCCGGCACAGAGGGCCTTGCCGTAGTCCAGTCTGATGTGTGATGGTGGCGTGTGTTTCTCTGGATTCAGAGTGGATCCATTTGAAGGTTTTGCAGAGTATGCGGAGGGTGTTGAAGCAGGCTGAGGAGACGGTGTTGATCTGGCGATTCATAGTCAGCGATGAGTCCAGTATGATGCCGAGGTTACGTGCATGGTCTGTCGGGGTGAGTGCTCCCATGTACAAATGCCTCATATGGACAGACTACTTTGAATTTCAGGTATTACAGTCATATGCCATGGATGCTCAACATAGCACCACAGGTGTCTGTATTATGGCAATAATGCCCACTATTATACTAGGGCCACAGTTGTGCCAAGGCTGGAAACCATAAGGATCAGGGATTAGACCATATATCAGTCATGACCATTAATATGCCAGGAATAAGTACATATAGGCCAGTCATGCTCTTAGTATGTCAATGATGGCTGCCAGTATACCACAACTAGACCAAAAATGCTAAAATAGTCAAGGATGACCATTATTATGCCATTGGCACTATTTTGCCAGGAATGGACACAATTATACCAGAGATGACACTCTGACCCCTGTGCTAGAAGGTACGGAGAAGGGGATCGGCCCGGTAAAACACTTGCCAACATCCTCAAACCTTCACACAGCGCACTGTATATAACTGAGATACTAGACGAGGAAGGCAACACAGTCAGAGGACCACAAGAGATTCTTGAACATGTAACCAAATTCTATACCTCGCTATATACCTCTAAAGCGGCAGACGTTGAGGACGAGCTAACAACATACTTAGACTCGATTGAATTACTATGGCTCAGTAGGGCACACAGGGAATATTTAGATGAGCCGGTCACCACGGAAGACATTATACAGGTTATAAATAGCCTACCAAGTGATAAAGCACTGGGGCTGGATGGGCTGTCGGCATCATTTTACAAATGCTATGCCACAACACTCGCGCCCCATCTCCTCGACATGTATCAGGAGTCAATTCTAAATGGAATCCTCCCTTCCACAACTAGGGAAGTGGTGGTACTAACGCTACTCAAGCCAGGCAAAACACCGAATCAATGTGACTCATACCGCCCTTTCTCACTCATTAACATCGACAATAAGATATACGCGAAACTGTTAGCTAATAGATTACAACCTCTGATCCCCCTAATTGCCAGACCGGATCATTCGGGGTTCATACCTGGCAGATCTACAGCGCATAACCTTCGCACCTTCTTCTCGATGCTTCACTACCTCGATCCCCAAACAACCGTGCTAGCAGCGCTATTGGACGCCACCAAGGCTTTCGATTCACTAGAGTGGCAATATCTTTTCACTGTCCTGGCTCGACTAGGACTCATTCCGCTTTTCATAAAGCAAATTAAACTGCTTTACTCACCACTATCAGCAAGACTGCGAATTAACTAACTACTCTCGCCCTCATTCAACATAACGCAAGGCACCTGGCAAGGGTGTCCCTTGTCGCCCGTCCTCTTCGCCATAGCCATGGAGCCACTAGCCACTAGAATTAGACAGCATCATAAGACGAAAGCGCTGGAATTTTCAGCGTGTGACCTAATTATATCACTTTGTGCTGATGATATCACCTTTTATATAAGGAAGCCTGTGCTCCGTGAACTCACTAGATTTGGGGGATTATCAGGCATACAGATCAACTGGGCTAAATCTATACTCTTTACACTCATGGAATCGACTGAACCATTTGAAGCGGAATATCCAATATTCTGGGCTAGTGGTCCGGTCAAATATTTGGAAATCTGGTTGAGTAGAGACTCACAGGAATCATGGGACATGAACCTGGGGTGAGTGGTCACATGGCTTGAGGGGAAAATAGCTATCTGGTCTAAACTCCCAATATCCCTAGCTGGAAGAATAACTATTGCTAAAATGATTGTTCTTCCAAAACTATTATACATATTCGTGAACCTACCGCTGATATTAACTCAAACTTTTCTGAAGAGGTTGCGATCGCTAATAATCTCTCTACGGTGGGCGGTCAAGCAGGCACGCATTTCGTGGGAGGTACTCATGCTTCCCCTCATACAGGGCGGTATGGGCGCGCCAGATCTATCATTATATGCGTACTGCGCCCAGGCACAGTTCTTGCACTATTGGCTATATCGAACACCTTTTCAGCCCCACTTGGCAGTGGAAGCCGACAGAGACACCCCAAGACCCTTAAATGTGGTCGTGTACCAAACGGATAGGAGGTGCAATACCGAATTAAACACAAATGAAACACTGCGCTGGGCCTGGGACAGGCTGCGGATTAGAGCATGATGCCTGATCTTATATGCACCTTCCATCACACTAGCACAGAACCCACAGCTGCCCCTTTTCGAAAATAAAGGAAATATAGGGAGAGCACTAAAACTAGGCTTAAACACATTGGCTGACCTTTACCATAATGAAACTTTCCTGGCACCCCCTACACCCAGTCCAGATACGTCCTCCAGACTCTCCGACTTATTATTCTACTACAGCCTGAGAGGCACATGCCGTAAGCTCTATGGTACTTTCCCGAACCCCCACCCACATTAACCGCACTCCAACAAATATTGAACAATGAATCTCCATGTAAACTTATTACACGATTGTACAACACAATGCAACAGACATCTCCAGTGACAAAGGTTACTGCGCTGGAGGGATGGAACTCAGAACTGGAGGTGCCCATCTCGGAGGTCCAGTGGAGCTTCTGCTGTGGCCAGCTAGAACTACTTTCCCCTAACTACAAATTAAGACTAATACACTTTAAAATTTTAAATCGCGTATATAGAACCCCTGTCCAACTTCACTGCATGGGACTCCGTGCAGATGCGAACTGCTGGAGATGCGGAGCCCCAAACGCCTCCTTCCTACACATCGCCTGGGAGTGCCCGACGATCGCCACCTACTGGATTGAGTTGTTTCAAACGATTAGCAAAATATTAGAAATAAACATTGAACCTACACCCAATATGGGCTTGTTAGGGTATGTTAAAAATGCCCCTACGGCAATCCGACGACTTCTACCCATGCTCCTCCTCGCAGAGTTGCCATGCACTGGGGAAAGCCGCACGCACCCACCATCAAGAATTGTGAGGTAGATACCACATTCTGTCAAGAACAACTGGGCGCGTTCTGGGAGCTGATGCCCCCTGCGTCTCGACCCAGGTAC
The DNA here is from genome assembly GCA_963921515.1 of Calotriton arnoldi. Taxonomy (NCBI): domain Eukaryota; kingdom Metazoa; phylum Chordata; class Amphibia; order Caudata; family Salamandridae; genus Calotriton; species Calotriton arnoldi. The sequence goes on from CAWUFW010001169.1 coordinate 2,489,941, forward strand.
ATATGGGGGGACCCTTTCTAACCTGGCTAATGACCTCAACTCAACCCAGATGCTGCCAGAGTCACCCTAACGCACACCCGAATACGCCAAAGTTTGGGCAGAGATATACTGCCTCTGCGGTTCGAGCTCCACCTATGCACCGTAGCCTTGTTAAAATAAACAAGACCTGTAAAACACTTATGGGGAGGAAAAACATGAAAGACATATGTGGACCTGGGGAAATCTGTACAGTTTATTGCACGCACTCGAAGATACTTTGTCTTGCTTCCATGGGTAGTATTGTTGTTGTTGACGTTACGGAAAAAAGGATAATCACATGGTATATATTATTGTAAATCTGCTAAGAATAAGAGGCTTGTAATGATTTTAAATGCCAATAAACAAATTTAAAAAAAAAGTACAAACAAACTTCAAATGAACAAACTTCATATGTAGTAGAAAGCTTAAACTGATATCCTTCCCGATATAGTAGTATTCCTTAAGGGAAAAGATTTACTTTTCTCAAAATAACCCTCACCCACCTAAAGGTCCCTTGGTGGCATGCTTCATCATCGGATTCTTCCCGCCCCGCTGCGGGACGGGCGCGCTGCAACCGACGGAGACGTGGGAGCACTTTCTGGAAGGTGTGGCCCACGGAGCCACGGGCAGGCAAAGTATGCTGAGGGAGTAGCTTTGAGGCAAGTTTTTTTTTGTTTAAATTTCTTTTATTGCTTTTCAACATTAAGTACAATAGGCCAGTAAACGCCTTACATTCATCGGAGTATAATCCGGCTTGAAATCCACCTATCTGGCTCACAAAGTCAACAAAAAGAGAAAAAGACAACAAACCCCATCCCCTTTCCCCCCTCCCCCTTCCTCAGCGAATTGTGTCTAGGTAAGGCAAGTTCGGGTGGATGTCGTGAGAGTAGAGTGAGAGTGCGGGGCCCTCAAGCGGTGGAGGCGGGCGGCGGACGAGGCGGGTCTGCGAGGCGCAGGAGCCGGAGATATTTGGGGCAGGTGAGCTCTGTGAACTCGGAGGTAAGCAGGTTGAGGAAAGGCTCCCAAAGGCCATGAAAGGACGCCGTCGGGTGGGCCACTGTAAGTGAAATCCTCTCCATTCCCAGGATCCCCCACAACCTATGGAGCCAGCCAAGGCGTGTCGGTGTCGTTGTAGTGCCCCAGTGTGTAAGAATGTTTTGGATTACTGCGCCTAGCGCCAGGGCCATCTGTTTGCCTCGTCGGGATTTAAGGGGGAATGTGAGATCGTTTGGGAGGCCTAGCAAAACGTACGCAGGGAAACGAGGTATCTGTGTGTCAAAGTGAGAGTTGATGTCATTAAGCGTCTGTCGCCAATAATCCTCCAATAGTGGGCATTCCCAGAGAAGGTGAGTGAGGGTACCTAGAGAGCCGCATTTTCTCCAACAGAGGGGACTGCGAGAAGGATTGCCGCAGTGTAAACGTTCAGGGGTCAAGTACCAATAAGTAGCCGCCTTGGTGGCTGTCTCAGTGGAGGCCATGTTGCGAGCCGTGTGTCGGGCCCTGTAGTAGATTGATGACCATTCTTTCCGTGTCAGTTCCCTGCCCAGCTCTTTTTCCCAGCGAAGCTGTCCCGGGGTCCTCCCCTCCCGGGGTATAGGGCACATAAACTTATATAGGTCCGAGGTAAGTCGAGCGTCCGAATGGCGGGTGAGGAGCCATTTCTCGAAAGGGGTGAGACGACGCTCCGCGCCTGCGCGAATGTTGCTCTGGAGTACCCAATGACGGATCTGGAGGTACCTGTACCGTTCAGTTTCGGGTATGCCCAGGTCCCTGCGAAGGTCTGCAAACGGTCGGAGGCCATCAAGATCAAAGAGGTGGCCAATGGATCTGTTTGCTTCTCCTGTCCAATGCTGGAATCCGACCTCATCCAGCCCCGGTGTAAAATCAGGATTGCGGACTATAGGTGTAAGGGGGGCGGGGAAGGTAGTGAGCCCACGATCAACGGCCACCCTATCCCAGGCCAGAAGGGTGGGGCGAGTCACCTCCGAGAGGTACAAATTGCGGGGCCTCCCAGGCCGAGTGAGAAATGGGATGCTCTAGAGGGAGCGACCAGCGAGGGAGCGGTCCATGAAAAGCCAATGCTTTTCGGACTCTGGGCGAGACCATTCCACCAGGGCCCGCAGTTGGGTTGCCCTCCAGTAAGCCACTAGGTCGGGAATCCCTAGGCCTCCCTCGTCGGGACTGCGACAGGCTAATTCTTTACTCATGCGGGCTCTCTGATCGCGCCAGATGAAGCGTTCCATATCCCGCTGTAAAGAGCGCAAAACTCCAGTTGGAGGAACCAGAGGTAGCGTGTGGAATATGTAGAGAATTTTGGGCAGGATGACCATTTTGACCGCCGTGATGCGACCGAGCCATGATAGTGCATGCGGCTTCCAGTTCCGGAGACAGTCCCGCACCCGTCCGAGCAGAGCTGTGTAATTCAGCGTTTTAGTGGAGGTGATGTCCGCAGCGATTTGCATCCCCAAGTATGGGAGGGACTCCCGAGCCCACTGGACAGGTTAGGAGCGTTGCAGAAGCTGGAGCGTGTCCGGCGTCATTGCAAGAGCTAATGCCTGGGATTTATTCACATTGATCTTAAATCCCGAAGCAGAAGCAAATCTGTCAAGTTCTGCTAAAAAGGCCGGAAGAGACTCCCTGGGGCGCTCCAGCGTGGCCACGACATCGTCCGCGTATAGGCTCAGTTTATGTTCCGTGCTACCAAATTGTGCACCCCTTATGACAGGGTCCACACGTACTCTTTGGGCCATAGGCTCCATGTAGAGAGCGAAGAGGAGCGGCGACAGGGGGCAACCCTGTCGCGTCCCCCTGCATATGGGAAAGGTGCTCGAAGCGGTCCCATTCACCCGCACCGTGGCGACCGTGTGTTCATAACTGCTAAACACCCACTGAATAAATCGGTCGGGGAGGCCAAAGTGCGACAGGGTGGCGCGGAGATAGGGCCAGTGGACCCTGTCGAACGCCTTCTCGGCGTCGACCGAGAAAATCATACGCTCTGCTGGGAAGCGCTCCGATCGGTCCACCAGGTGGAGAAGACGCTTAGTATTATCAGAGCATTGGCGGCCGGGCACGAACCCCGACTGGTCGGGGTCGATCAGCCCGGGGAGATGGGTAGAAAGCCGCTGGGCCAGAATCCCGGTGAAGATCTTCAGGTCAACGTTGAGGAGCGAGATAGGCCGAAAGGAGGCGCAGTGACGCCGGTCCTTACCAGGCTTCGGTATGACCGTGATCAAGGCCTCCAGCATAGCGGGAGGTAACGGCGCGTCAGGCCCTATGGAGTTGAAAAGCCGGACGAGAATGGGGACCAGGGCGGGGCAAAATTTCTTATAAAAAGCTGAGGAAAAGCCGTCCGGTCCGGGGGATTTGAGGAGCTTCAAGCGGGAAATGGCCGCAATGACTTCCTCAGGTCTGATGGGTGCACCCAGGGCGTCAGCATGGCACTGTGCAAGTTTCGCCGTCTGAGCTCCCGCGAGATACTGCGTCGGGCCGTCGACTGGCAGTGACTGTGCTGCATACAGGTCCTCGTAGAAGGAGCGAAACGTATCCGCTATGTCGCAGTCAGTGTCGAGCTCCCGACCCTGCCTGTCTAAAATCCCAGTAACTCTGGATAGTTGCCTCTGCGCCCGTAATTTAATAGCCAGCAGTCTGCCACATCTGTTTCCCCCCACATAAAAAGCATGTTTCAGCCGAAGGGCCGCGTACTCGGACCTGTCAACATCCAGGCCCACTAACTGTGCCCGGGCCGTCTTGAGCTGCCTCCAGATTCGAGGCACCCCAGTCCATTGATGAATGCGTTCCAATTCAGTCACTTCCCTAGTAAGTCGGTCCCGTTTCTCCCGGCGAGTCTTATTATCCGCAGCCGCGATACCCAGAAACTCTCCCCGAACCACCGCCTTCAGAGCTGCCTGTAGGAGAGTAGGATCTGCTTCACAGGGGTACCCCCACTTTTTGCTGATACTTCACTGGTTTTCGACATTAGTCTGGCTGGGGCCCTGCTATTCAGAACCCCAGCCTAGCTGTTTCCTCTTTAAAAGGGTATCCATGTGCCTTAGGCACATCTCTGATTGGGATCTGGAGTGCCCTTGTAAGTCCCTAGTATATGGTATACTATGTACCAAGGGCATAGGTACCTCAGAGGCCTGCCAGGGGCTGCAGCATATATTATGCCACCCCTGGTAGGCCATCCAAACTGACACCACAGGTCTGCTACTGCAGCCTGGGTAAGGTGGTGCATGCACCCCTTGCGGTGGTATAGGTTACCTATATCACTAAATGCATACACACATATAAACCTATAAGTCACTCCTAAGGCAGGCCTTATCAATCCTAAAGGCAGAGTGCATGGTTTCTATGTGAGAGGGTGCCCCTGCATGAGCAGGGCCCCTCTGCAGCGTTCGGAGACCATCTCTGATGCTGTTTGTAGTGCAGCCTGACCATATACTCTTAAACGCATTATATCCTCGCGGTAAAATGCTAACTATGGAATGGCTGCACCGAAACATGTCGTGTTTGGTGTCAAACATCTTGGAATACTACCCCCCGCCAATTCTGGCGGCGGGGTAGCATTCCACCCTTCTAGAGGAAAGGCATGTTAACTCTGACGAGTCCGGTAACTTCTTTCCAGAGCCTGGCATCACAAAATGGATGCTACTGCCACAGACACGAGTCTGGCCTCCTGCTGCTGGACGAAACTCCGGCAGGGGAGGCCTGGACAATAGGTTTCCTGTCCCAGGGAGGTGTGACCACCTCCCCAGACAGGACAATGTGTATTGGGGCTGGGCGGGAGCACTTTCGGGTGCTTTGAAGTCCTGCACTGGGGGCACATTTGGTGTCCCTGTGCATACCCCAGTTCAAACCGGATCAGGGGCTTGCAGCCCCTGCTTTGGCGCGAACTGGACAAAGGGAAAGGGGTGTAGCCACCCCTCTGCCCTGACCCACCCATAGGTGGGGCCACAGAGTAGTCCATCCCCTATTTTTGGAATAAAGGTAGGAACCCAGTCCTTAGGACTTTAGATTATACCTGGACGAAACTCTGAAACAGAATCCTGGACCTTCGACGCTCTACTCACGATTAGAGGACTGAAGAATCTCCCTTGGGGTCAAGGAGTGACTCCCCTGCTTGGCAGGCACCAAAGAAGCATCTGTCCGGTTCGCATCACTGAAGCTCCCGTCGGACGCCGAAGTCATCGCATCACCAGAGGTGGATTCTCAGACTTCCCCGAGGCTACCCTGAGTCCCCAGCAAAGCTGAGGCCCGTGGCTATCGTGGGTAACGTGAGACCGTGACCCCTGGACACCGAGCACATTTGCAAGTGCACCATCTTCTGGGTCTCCCAAGAAGTCGTGCTTTGGGCTCCGAGTAGCCCTAGCCTCCAGCACCACCTGCACCGAAGATCACTGGCCCCCACTCCACGAGTGTCCTGTAAGCCAGCTCCACGTGCGGCGTCACGAGGCTCCTTCGCGGTCGCTAGCCCGTTGGCTAGTAGCCCTTACCGAAGGCCAATCTTTTCTTTACTTGGCAGTCTGGTTGCTCCAGGCCTGCCCTCACTTACCCTTGCTGGGTGAGTTCCCCAGACCTTGCTGGTCTGCACCATCGACGATCTTCAGCTACATCGAGACTTGCCGTTGCCAAGGCTTGTTGGGTCCAATCTGGTCGCCGACACCGCAGCACTCGACAGACATCGTGTACCAGCCCGAATCCTGCTCCTGGTTGCCGACAACGCCTCCTGGACCTCGTGGCTGCAGAAACGAGACGACCGTCAACGCACCTGAAGCACTCGACATCGGTGGGCATCTGTCCATCGCCTCCCTGGTCACTGGCTAGTGACCCAGACTCTGTCCCCTCTGCTTTCAGGTTCTTCAGAACTCCGATCCACTCTTGGATCCACCCGGACACTTTTCTCCTGGTCGCCAGCAGCACTTTGCAGCAGATCGCCATAAGAAACGACGACGAAACCCGACCCCGAAAGGCACCTATGCACCCGGCTTCCCTGGGTGAGGTAACACGAGTACTCCGGTGCTCCCGTGGGTAGAGACTCTTCAAAGTCCTAGATCTCAAAGGGTTTTGTCCTAGTCCTCTTTAAAGTGTCCCTTTCCTCTATTTTCCCGATCCCGACTTTCTCCATAGAAGTTAACGGCGTATCGCGGTTGTGTATTTACACTGCACGCGTCTCCCGTGGGTCCCCTGTGTCACTACCTTGGGTGGTTCCTTGTGGTCCAAGCACTTCTAGAGGCTCTAGGCCTAGTGTCTAGTTCAGTCGTGGTTCGCATACCACTTTATTGGTATATGGTTTGAGTACGCCCCTAGGGCCCAAACGTGTATTTGTGCTATTACTGTGATTTAAGATCTTATAACCTATGTACTTCGAACTCTAGCCTCATAAAGAGACTAGAGGGGTGTGTTTAGTAATAAATACATATATTTTGAATATATACCTGGTGTGGTGCTCTTTCATTTGGTCACTCAAGAGATTATAGACTGGTAAAACAAGCTGCTTTACATTCCTTCAAGACTTAGCCTGAAGGCTGCTCTCCACAGCTACCACTAGGATAGCTTTCAATAAGGTTGTCTTTAACCTACCTACCATAAGAGTCGATTTGGACTGGTGCAAGGTGCCCACTATAATTAGTGGACAGCATATGCCAGGCCAACTTCTCACATTGGTGTGCAGCGTGTGGGATTCCAGCTTGCTATTGTTTTACCAGATAATCTCAATTGAATTGATCAACTGAAAACCACTAAAGGTACCTAAGGTACATATAATTTAAGCTTAGAATATCAGTAAGTTCTACTGAACTTAGAGTTGTGTGTTAAGGGATAGCACAACCCTTTCTACAACTCAAGAGAGTTTAGTAGGCCACACTAGAGTAGGTAGTGCATACACCACACCACACTAGTAATGTCTTTAAAAGCAGGATCTAGAGATGCCCTGCAGGAAGCCCTTGAGCTTCCCCCTCCAAGTATGACACACTCCCATTCTTGGAACTGAGAGCTTTGTGTAACGTGAGGAAATTAAGGACAGGCCAAAGTCCCACCACCCAACACCTCCAGGAGTTGTTGGTGGCTTATGATCTTAGTAAGTCTTCAGAGACTGAAGGGGTAGGAGCAGAGGGTGGGCCAGCAGATGAGGAAGGGGCCAGGGGTACTACTACCCCCAGCCCCCTCTGAAACTGACCAGGAGGGTGACAATGACCCTGACCTGGAAAACCCAATCCCTTCTGGGGAAGATGAAGATGAGGATCTGGAGAACCACACCTTTGTCCCCCAGGAAGGATTATGAGTGTGCTCAGAAAGTCTAGGTCTCCTTCTCAGGAGTCTAACCACTCTGGCACCTCAATAGGGAGCTCTGTTTCTTCTCACAGGAGGGAATCCTCTCATGAGAGAAGAAAGAGACTGGTCCAGTATGAGGAAACTCAACTAGAGATCAGGAAGAAGCAATTGGCTTTAGATAGAGAATCCCTAGATCTCCTTAAAGAGAGAAGAAAGTTGGGACTAGAGTCCCATGGTGGCAACCATATCCCTAGAGATAGGGAAAGGTCCTATGACCATAGGAACCTGAGCAAGATTGTCCCTCCCTACCAGAGTGGGGATGATATCCACAAATGGATAACTGCTTTAGAGAGGGCCTGTAAGGTACAGAAGGTCCCTCAGGAGCAGTGGGCAGCAATCTTGTGGCTCTCCTTTGCTGACAAAGGTAGAGACAAGCTCCTCACTGTTAGAGAGGAGGATGCTGACAATTACAAGGTCTTGAAGAGTGCTCTTATTGATGGGTTTGGCCTAACCACTGAACAGTACAGGTTGAAGTTCAGAGACACCCAAAAGCACAGACTCAAGACTGGGTAGACTATGTGGATTGTTCTGCCAAGGCTCTGGAAGGCTGGTTGATGGGCAGTAAGGTGTGTGACTTCTCAGGATTGTATAATCTGATAATGAGGGAGCAGATTCTTAATAACTGTCAAAACCAGCTGTTGCATCAGTACCTGGTTGACTCTGATCTGACCTCTCCCCAAGAATTGGGAAAGAAGGCAGACAAATGGGTCAGAACCAGGGTGAAGCAGAAGGTACAGAACCAAGGTGGGGAAACCAAGAAGCAAGATGCTAAGAACTCTGACAAGGGTGGGGAGAAGGGTAAAGATCAAAAGTCTTCATCAGGCCCCCAAAAATCTTCTTCTGGTGGGGATTCCCAGTCTACCAAGGGTAAAGGCCAAAGAAAACCATGGTGCAAGGTCTGTAAGCAAAAGACCCACTGGACCAGTGATTGCACCAAGTCCAAAGACTCCAGTCCAGCATCCACCAATGCCCCTAAGGCACCTGTTCCCCCTAGTACAGTTGGTGGAAGTGCTCCAGCAAAGGGTTTAGTAGGGTTCACCCTGGGAACTGAGTTGGGCTCTGACTTAGTCAGGGAGCTGACTCAGGCTGTGTTAGTCTGTGATGGAGGCATGGATGTGACCTCCACTGTGAGTCCCAGTAATCTGGGCAAGTACAGACAACAGCCTTTAATCAATGGACGAGAGGCTTTGGCATTTAGGGACACAGGGGCAAGTGTCACAATGGTGACACAAGACCTTGTGCTACCTGGGCAAGTTATACTTGGTGAAATGTACCAAGTGACCAATGCTAGCAATGTCAGAACAGACCATACTCTGGCAGTTGTTAACTTCTCCTGGGGAGGGGTAACTGGCCTTAAGAAGGTTGTGGTAAGTGCAAACCTACCAGTCGAATGCTTGCTTGGCAATGACTTAGAGACTTCTGCTTGGGCAGAAGTGGAGCTCAGGACCCATGCAGAAATGCTGGGGATCCCTGCAGATGTGTTTGCTGTGACCAGGTCACAAGCTAAACTGTCTAAAACTGAACAGGCCTTGGATTCTGGAAGAATGGACCAAGTGCCTTCCAAGAGGAGGAGTAGTAGGGTTAAGGCAGTGCCTTCCCCTTGGCTCAGGAGGAAGATCAGTCCCTTGAGGGGGATGATCTCAGCCCTGAAGAAGGAACTGTCCCAGAGGAACTTGAGCCTGACCAGGTTGAGTTCTTGGGGACAGGGGGACCTTCTAGGGCAGATCTGAGCCAGGAGCAGCAGAGCTGCCCCTCCCTTGAACCCCTCAGACAGCAAGCTGCTGCTGAGGCTGCTGGGAAAGCTAGTGGTCCCCATACAGTGTATTGGGATGATGGACTCCTGTACTCAGAGAGTAGAGACCCCAAGCCTGGTGCTACCAGGAGGTTGGTAATACCTTTGAAGTTCAGGGGCTTCCTATTGACCCTAGCCCATGATATTCCCTTAGCAGGACACCTGGGCCAGAACAAGACTTGGGACAGAATTGTCCCTCACTTTCACTGGCCCCACATGTCTGAAGACAGTAAGGAGTTTTGTCGCTCCTGTGTAACCTGCCAAGCCAGTGGCAAAGCAGGTGGCACTACAAAGGCCCCCTGATACCACTACCTGTGGTGGGGGTGCCCTTTGAGAGGGTAGGGATTGACATTGTTGGTCCCATGGATCCCCAAACAGCATCTGGGCACAGATTTATACTGGTGGTAGTGGATCATGCCACCAGGTATCCAGAGGCTATACCCCTTAGGACCACTACAGCACCTGTGGTGGCAAGGGCCCTCCTGGGAATTTTCTCAAGAGTGGGCTTTCCTAAGGAGGTGGTATCAGACAGGGGTGCAAACTTCATGTCTGGGTACTTAAAGGCAATGTGGAAGGAGTGTGGAGTTACTTATAAGTTCACCACCCCTATCACCCACAATGCAATGGTTTAGTTGAGAGATTCAACAAAACCTTGAAGGGCATGATTAAAGGGCTCCCAGAAAAGCTTAGGCGTAGATGGGACATACTCTTGCCCTGCCTTTTATTCGCATATAGGGAGGTGCCTCAGAAGGGGGTTGGTTACAGCCCTTTTGAACTTCTGTTTGGCCACCCTGTGAGGGGTCCACTGTGCTTGGTGAAGGAAGGATGGGAGTTACCTCTCAAGCCCCCAAAGCAAGATATAGTGGACTATGTACTTGGTCTCCGCTCCAGGATGGCTGAGTACATGAAAAAGGCAACCAAAAACCTTGAGGCTAGCCAGGAACTTCAAAAGGCCTGGCATGACCAAAGAGCTGTCCTAACTGTTTACCAGCCAGGACAGAAGGTGTGGGTGTTGGAGCCAGTGGCCCCAGCAGCTCTCCAAGACAAATGGAGTGGACCCCACACTATTGTTGAGCAGAAGGGTGAGGTCACTTACTTAGTAGACCTGGGAACACCCAGGAGTCCCCACAGGGTTCTCCATGTCAACAGACTTAAGCCATATGTGGACAGGGCAGACATGGGCTTGCTCATGGCTACTGATGAAGGGCAGGAGGAAGAGAGTGACCCACTCCCTGACCTGCTCTCACAGAACCCTGACGATGGGTCAGTTGATGGTGTAGCCTTGGCAGGCAGCCTCACTACCCAGCAACAAACTGATTGCAGGCAAGTCCTCAATCAGTTTAGACATATGTTTTCTCTGACACCCAGTCAGACCACCTGGTGCACTCATGAAGTGGACACTGGGGACAGTCTGCCTATTAAAAACAAGATTTATAGGCAACCTGACCATGTCAGGGACTGTATCAGGACTGAAGTCCAGAAGATGTTGGAATTGGGAGTGATTGAGCCCTCAGATAGCCCTTGGGCTAGTCCAGTTGTCCTAGTACCTAAACCTCACACCAGTGGTGGGAAAAGAGAGATGAGGTTTTGTGTAGACTACAGGGGCCTCAATGCAGTCACTAGGACTGATGCCCATCCAATACCCAGGGCAGATGAGCTCATAGATACTTTGGCCTCTGCCAAATATCTCAGCACATTTGACCTAACAGCTGGCTACTGGCAGATCAGACTAGCTGATGCTGCAAAGCCCAAAACAGCATTTTCAACCCCTAGTGGGCATTATCAATTTGTGGTGATGCCCTTTGGTCTGAAAAATGCACCTGCCACTTTCCAGAGGTTGGTGAACACAGTTCTCACAGGACTGGAGGCCTATAGTGCAGCTTATCTAGATGATATTGCTGTCTTTAGCTCCACCTGGGAGGATCACCTGGTCCACCTCAGGAATGTTTTACAGGCCCTGCAAAAGGCAGGCCTGACTATCAAGGCCACTAAGTGCCAGATAGGGCAGAGTCAGGTTGTGTACCTGGGCCACCTTGTGGGTGGAGGCCAGGTTCAACCTTTGCAGAGCAAGATCCAGACCATCATGGACTGGACTGCTCCCACTACCCAGACTCAGGTGAGAGCCTTCTTAGGCCTGACTGGGTACTATAGGAGATTTGTCAAGGGGTATGGATCAATAGTGACACCCTTGAATGACTTAACTTCTAAGAAAATGCCCAAAAGGTTCAGTGGACAGTTAGCTGTCAAAAGGCATTTGATGACCTCAAGCAGGCCATGTGCACTGCTCCAATTCTGCAGAGTCCTGATTACTCCAAGAAGTTCATTGTTCAAACTGATGCATCTGAATTGGGGGTAGGGGCTGTACTGTCACAATTGAATGAAGAAGGTCAGGATCAGCCAGTAGCTTTTATTAGCAGAAGGCTGACCCCTAGAGAGAAACGTTGGTCAGCCATAGAGAGGGAGGCCTTTGCTGTGGTCTGGGCTCTGAAGAAGTTGAGGCCATACTTGTTTGGTACACACTTCCTGGTTCAGACAGACCATAAGCCCCTCTTATGGCTAAAACAAATGAAGGGTGAAAACCCCAAACTGCTTAGGTGGTCCATTTCCCTACAGGGGATGGACTTTACAGTGGAACATAGGCCTGGGAGTAACCATGCGAATGCAGATGGACTCTCTAGGTATTTCCACTTAGAACATGAAGACTTAACTGGGCAAGGTTAGTTTAATGTCCCTACGTTTGGGGGGTTGTGTAGGAGAGTAGGATCTGCTTCACAGGGGTACCCCCACTTTTTGCTGATACTTCACTGGTTTTCGACATTAGTCTGGCTGGGGCCCTGCTATTCAGAACCCCAGCCTAGCTGTTTCCTCTTTAAAAGGGTATCCATGTGCCTTAGGCACATCTCTGATTGGGATCTGGAGTGCCCTTGTAAGTCCCTAGTATATGGTATACTATGTACCAAGGGCATAGGTACCTCAGAGGCCTGCCAGGGGCTGCAGCATATATTATGCCACCCCTGGTAGGCCATCCAAACTGACACGACAGGTCTGCTACTGCAGCCTGGGTAAGGTGGTGCATGCACCCCTTGCTGTGGTATAGGTTACCTATATCACTAAATGCATACACACATATAAACCTATAAGTCACTCCTAAGGCAGGCCTTATCAATCCTAAAGGCAGAGTGCATGGTTTCTATGTGAGAGGGTGCCCCTGCATGAGCAGGGCCCCTCTGCAGCGTTCGGAGACCATCTCTGATGCTGTTTGTAGTGCAGCCTGACCATATACTCTTAAACGCATTATATCCTCGCGGTAAAATGCTAACTATGGAATGGCTGCACCGAAACATGTCGTGTTTGGTGTCAAACATCTTGGAATACTACCCCCCGCCAATTCTGGCGGCGGGGGTAGCATTCCACCCTTCTAGAGGAAAGGCATGTTAACTCTGACGAGTCCGGTAACTTCTTTCCAGAGCCTGGCATCACAAAATGGATGCTACTGCCACAGACACGAGTCTGGCCTCCTGCGGCTGGACGAAACTCCGGCAGGGGAGGCCTGGACAATAGGTTTCCTGTCCCAGGGAGGTGTGACCACCTCCCCAGACAGGACAATGTGTATTGGGGCTGGGCGGGAGCACTTTCGGGTGCTTTGAAGTCCTGCACTGGGGGCACATTTGGTGTCCCTGTGCATACCCCAGTTCAAACCGGATCAGGGGCTTGCAGCCCCTGCTTTAGCGCGAACTGGACAAAGGGAAAGGGGTGTAGCCACCCCTCTGCCCTGACCCACCCATAGGTGGGGCCACAGAGTAGTCCATCCCCTATTTTTGGAATAAAGGTAGGAACCCAGTCCTTAGGACTTTAGATTATACCTGGATGAAACTCTGAAACAGAATCCTGGACCTTCGACGCTCTACTCACGATTAGAGGACTGAAGAATCTCCCTTGGGGTCAAGGAGTGACTCCCCTGCTTGGCAGGCACCAAAGAAGCATCTGTCCGGTTCGCATCACTGAAGCTCCCGTCGGACGCCGAAGTCATCGCATCACCAGAGGTGGATTCTCAGACTTCCCCGAGGCTACCCTGAGTCCCCAGCAAAGCTGAGGCCCGTGGCTATCGTGGGTAACGTGAGACCGTGACCCCTGGACACCGAGCACATTTGCAAGTGCACCATCTTCTGGGTCTCCCAAGAAGTCGTGCTTTGGGCTCCGAGTAGCCCTAGCCTCCAGCACCACCTGCACCGAAGATCACTGGCCCCCACTCCACGAGTGTCCTGTAAGCCAGCTCCACGTGCGGTGTCACGAGGCTCCTTCGCGGTCGCTAGCCCGTTGGCTAGTAGCCCTTACCGAAGGCCAATCTTTTCTTTACTTGGCAGTCTGGTTGCTCCAGGCCTGCCCTCACTTACCCTTGCTGGGTGAGTTCCCCAGACCTTGCTGGTCTGCACCATCGACGATCTTCAGCTACATCGAGACTTGCCGTTGCCAAGGCTTGTTGGGTCCAATCTGGTCGCCGACACCGCAGCACTCGACAGACATCGTGTACCAGCCCGAATCCTGCTCCTGGTCGCCGACAACGCCTCCTGGACCTCGTGGCTGCAGAAACGAGACGACCGTCAACGCACCTGAAGCACTCGACATCGGTGGGCATCTGTCCATCGCCTCCCTGGTCACTGGCTAGTGACCCAGACTCTGTCCCCTCTGCTTTCAGGTTCTTCAGAACTCCGATCCACTCTTGGATCCACCCGGACACTTTTCTCCTGGTCGCCAGCAGCACTTTGCAGCAGATCGCCATAAGAAACGACGACGAAACCCGACCCCGAAAGGCACCTATGCACCCGGCTTCCCTGGGTGAGGTAACACGAGTACTCCGGTGCTCCCGTGGGTAGAGACTCTTCAAAGTCCTAGATCTCAAAGGGTTTTGTCCTAGTCCTCTTTAAAGTGTCCCTTTCCTCTATTTTCCCGATCCCGACTTTCTCCATAGAAGTTAACGGCGTATCGCGGTTGTGTATTTACACTGCACGCGTCTCCCGTGGGTCCCCTGTGTCACTACCTTGGGTGGTTCCTTGTGGTCCAAGCACTTCTAGAGGCTCTAGGCCTAGTGTCTAGTTCAGTCGTGGTTCGCATACCACTTTATTGGTATATGGTTTGGTACGCCCCTAGGGCCCAAACGTGTATTTGTGCTATTACTGTGATTTAAGATCTTATAACCTATGTACTTTGAACTCTAGCCTCATAAAGAGACTAGAGGGGTGTGTTTAGTAATAAATACATATATTTTGAATATATACCTGGTGTGGTGCTCTTTCATTTGGTCACTCAAGAGATTATAGACTGGTAAAACAAGCTGCTTTACATTCCTTCAAGACTTAGCCTGAAGGCTGCTCTCCACAGCTACCACTAGGATAGCTTTCAATAAGGTTGTCTTTAACCTACCTACCATAAGAGTCGATTTGGACTGGTGCAAGGTGCCCACTATAATTAGTGGACAGCATATGCCAGGCCAACTTCTCACACTGCCCAGAGAGTCGACACCCGTATATCAGGGGTGTCATTCAAGGTAAGATAGTTAGTAATGCAAGATTCAATCTGCTGGACCACTGTGGGGCGTTGAAGCATGGGTTCCCTCAGGCGCCAGAAGCGGCGAGTAGGGCGGCCAGTGGGGAGAGTTAGTGCTATGGAGACTGCGGAATGGTCCGATAACGGGCACGGGGTGATGTCGGCTGCCCGCAGCCGTTGGGTCAAGGTATCCGACGTGAGGATGTAGTCAATCCGGGCGTAGGACTTATGGGGGTGTGAGTAAAATGTATATTCCCGGGAGTGGGGGTGTGTGTGCCTCCAGGAGTCCGTAAAGCCCGCCTCATGCAGGAGACGTCTCCCAGAAGTGGACAACGCCCTGTTTGGCCCCAGCGCTGTATTGAGCGATCGAGTGAGTCGTCGAAGGCTAGGTTAAAATCCCCTCCCAGGACAATCGACCTATCTATTGAGCCGCACAGATCCTGGACGGCCTCCCGTAGAAAACCCTCCTGGCTCTCGTTGGGGACGTAGATCGTGGCGACTGTAAAACTAGAAGCGCCCAGTGTGAAGGAATATGCTAGCAGCCGGCCCTTTATCTCTGCTTGCTTGTCGCCTATACGGCCAGGGAATTTACTAGAGACCAAAATGGCTACTCCTGCGGTCTTTACGGCTCAGGAAGAGAAGACCTGATGAGGGAAGGACCGCGAGCGTAGGCGGTGTGTGTCAGTGGGTAAGAGATGCGTCTCCTGCAGGAGGCAGATGTGAGCATCTGAGTTCTCTAAGTATGACAAGACAGCTCGCCGCTTGACGGGATTATTGAGGCCTTTGACATTCAAGGATAAAATTTTAACCGCACCCATCTCGAGGAAACCCACTAGCTACCACAGTACCCGTCAACCACCCACTGGCACCCGAGGGTGAAAAGGAGGAACCCAGTGCACCAAGGATCCCGCTGGAAGAGCATGAGGAAGAATGAGGGGTACCCCAAGAGAACAACTCCAAACAAGGAACAAAAACAGTAACGGTGTACCATTGTCCTGAGAGTGGTCACTGTCCAGAGCGATCAGCCCCATGGAGGAACGATAGACGGACTGCAGGAGCCACCCGCCACCCCCGCCCCCCCCAGACCCAAGACAACAAGCAAGTCACTTCCCAACGATTAGCAGGTGAGGCATGGCCAGGTCCGTCTCAGGCGGCGGGGCGGGAGTCCCCTGAGAGAGAGAGTCAAGGACAGCCCGGCGTTCCGCTGCCATCGCCTCCGGGCCGGGACGGGCGCGAGGCGAGGACCCCCCCACCCGCCACCACCTTACCATGGTGTTCCGGTTGCGCTGGGATGTACCACTCCCGGTGTTCTCCTCGGCCTCTCCCGGCAGCGATATGAGGGATGTCGCCTCCCGTAGAGAGCGCACCTGGTGCAGGCGGCCCTCCCACTTGAAGACCAGCCGGAATGGGTGCCCCCATGAGTAGGCGATCTCTTTGGAGTGAAGGAACTCCGTGACGGGTCGGAACTCCCGCCTCTTCTGCAGCGTGGAGGCAGCCAGATCTTGGAAAAGGAAAGGCTTGCAGGAGCGGAACTCCAAAGGATGTTTAGCCCGGGCCTCACGTAGTATCTGTTCCTTGAGTTGGAAGTTGTGGACACAGGTCAGGATGTCCGGAGGAGGAGCCGTGGCCGGGCGTCTGGGCCCAACGCGGTGCGTGCTATCCAGCTTGATCCGGCGTTCCGCAGAGGCCCCCAGGATGTGTCGGAATAGGTCTTCAACGAAACCCTCAATGTCCTCGCCCTCCAGCCCCTGTGGGACCGCCCGGATGCGTATGTTATTCCGCCGGGAGTGGTTTTCGAGGTCTTCAGTGTGGGCCTGGAGGTCTAGATGCTGTTCCCGGAGTCGTAGCACCTATTGCTGGAGCTGGGTCACTTCATCATCCCTCGCCACTAGTTGCGTTTCCAGATCATCCACGCGCTCCCCCACTGTATCAATGTCCTTGCGGAGGTCCCGGAGGTCAGCCGCCAGCTCCTTCCTCATGGTATGGAATTCCTCGGTGAGATTTGCAAACAGGGATTCAAGGACACCCCTCGTGACCGGTCCGTCCGCATCTCCCTGGCTCTGAGTCCCCGAGGACTCCCCTTCTCCTTAGGGGATACAGACCCTCCTGCTCCGGGTTTTAGAAGTAAGTCTTTTACGGACCTCTCTTTCCGCTGCTTGGCGGCGGCTGCCATCTTGTCGCCAGGGAGTAGGTCCACGTGTGTCAGCAGCCCAGAGTTCCTCGACCGCTGGCCGCCCAAGTCCGCCTCCGCGGCTCCCAGCCGCTAAAATCCTAGTGTCCGGTCTGTGTATCCCTTCCGCACGGTGGGCCCTGGGCCACTGTCCGGCCCTCAGGGAGCGAGCCAGGCGCAGGCAAGCCCTCCACCTGTACCCGGATCTTTGCTCGGGAGGGCAGGTGAGGATGAGCGGGGGCCCTCTCGGCGCAGTGGCTACCAGGTGGTGTATCGCGCACAGGGGAAAGGTCACTCTGAGGGGTGCCAGGGAGGGTCCTGGTCACAGTTAGGTAATGGCGGCCGGAAGGCCCCGACCGGCAGGTCTCGCCGTATTCCCCTTCACCACCAACCTCAGGGTCCTAGCTCACATCCTCACTGGGGCCAGGCCTCCTCCTCTCGGCCGCCACCTATAACGCGGGACAGGCTTCCGCCTCTGCGCGACTCACCAGGCCGCTCGGCGCCGATGGAGAACAGCAGGCAGTCCAGATCAAGATGAAGGGTCCGATCGGCCCACACCAAGGCCCGTGTCGTCAGGGAGGCTCCAGCCAAGGGCGCAACTTGGGGCTCAAACTTCGCTCCTCACGCCGGCCGGGGACCGGCACACACCGCTGTTCACCACTCCAGGCCTCCGGGGGCCGCGCCGCAGCCGATGAAGGACCGTGTGGGAAGGTCCAGGCTGGCCGCGCCGGAATGCGCGTCGCCGGAGAGGCTCCCGTCCGGAGTGTTACACGGGGTCAGGCCTCCACCCACGCGTCTGCCGTCCAGGCCGCAGGCATCTCCGCTCTCCCCGGGCAGCCGATGAAAGGGCAGGCCGCCGCCGCACCCCACGCGGCAAGAGACGCGGCGCACCGGCCCTGCCGCTCCTCACCGTATGTCACGGCTCAAACCGGCTCCCCGCTCCGTCCCGCTCAGCATCCGCGGCACCGGAGGTCTCAGGCCGTGCTGGGGGAAAGATGATGCTGCCGGATGCCCATTTGCAGCGGCACCGGCAGTGCTAAGGGTCTCGGGCCTAGAACCAGGGCCGGAGCGACGGGTAGGCACGTCCTACACGATCGCCATCTTGGCCACGCCCCCCTTTGAGGCAAGTTTGACTACAAGCGTCCCTCCCCTCCCGTGCAGAGCTCATGGGGCAAAGTTAGAACAATAATAAAATGAATTGAGACATCTTACCAAATAGGTAGTGTTGAAGCAACATACCGATTGGGTATCGTATAACGCACAATGATACACCATGAATAGGCACTAAAGAATACAATAGCCAATATTCAGGAGTGGTATTAGGGATCAATCGTACTTGGTCCTGAAGAAAAGCCGAAGGGGAAGGCTTGAAACATGTAGACCAGGAGTAACACATACATTATATTGTGCACCTCCAACACCCCTGTTTTTAACAATACCTGCCACAGGATTCAATCACGTTAGCTGTATGCTAAGAGATGGCATTGTGATTTCAGGATTCTATTTTGACAATCCCGCTTTTCGGTGTGAGTACCGAGTAGTAATTTATTATATGTTTTGATGTCAGATGATGGCAAGAACGAGGGAATACAGTTTGTGACTTTGGCGGTTTGATGGGAAGTCATGCATGAGTATATTGTGCATGATATAGAAAACAATTGGTTCTGTTGGGTGGGGGTAATTACTCTAGTGCATGTATTGAATACGAAAAAAACACAACAACAGGTTTTCTTAATTAGATACCAAAAATTAATTAAACAAGAACACACCAGGAGAAATATTAGATAATGGAGTTAATTTTACTCTTTTGTTTTTTTTAAAAGTAATTACGAGAAAACATATATGGCTGTCACACATGCAAATTGATTGCAACACAAAAATGTGACTGTAGTGAACAAGTGACATGTGGTGACTAGTGAAATCGAAGGTGCACTATATACAAGACATACGCAAGTGACATAGAATGATAATTATTCTTTTTCCTGTCTAATGAGTATCCACATGAATGCCAGACCCAATACTATTTCAGAGTTAAGGTCAAGACAACTGTGTAGACATGTATGATGGTACTGTCGACGTTTCGACCCTATAAACAGCGCGAAAGGATGTGCGCCAGGCCGGGTCTTCCTCAGGACTGTAAAAACACGGGATGGACAGCCAAACAAGACTTCCACCAGCCGGTTGGAGTCAAATAGTGTAGAAATTATTCCTAGGTTAAGTCTACTGTTCGTTTGCATTCTGGAGAATCATTCCATAGTTAACCTAGGAATAATGTGTGCTTTTATTTAAGACTCCAACCTTTTGGTGGAGTGCAACGCCGGTTTCAGTGTTTATCTATAAATCAAGATTCTTTAAAGACGCCCCCGGCATTCCCATGACCTGCATTAATTGAACCTTTGAACCTACCCCCGGTATTCCAACTGGATTACCATTACACCATCCTTCATTGAATGAACTATCGTTTCGTTTGGCTGTCCATCCCGTGTTTTTACAGTCCTGAGGAAGACCCGGCCTGACGCACATCCTTTCGCGCTGTTTATAGGGTCGAAACGTCGACAGTACCATCATACATGTCTACAAAGTTGTCTTGACCTTAAATCTGAAATAGTATTGGGTCTGGCATTCATGTGGATACTCATTAGACAGGAAAAAGAATAATTATCATTCTATGTCACTTGCGTATGTCTTGTATATAGTGCACCTTCGATTTCACTAGTCACCACATGTCACT
The DNA here is from genome assembly GCA_963921515.1 of Calotriton arnoldi. Lineage (NCBI taxonomy): Eukaryota > Metazoa > Chordata > Amphibia > Caudata > Salamandridae > Calotriton > Calotriton arnoldi. The sequence goes on from CAWUFW010001169.1 coordinate 2,509,525, forward strand.
TGTTCACTACAGTCACATTTTTGTGTTGCAATCAATTTGCATGTGTGACAGCCATATATGTTTTCTCGTAATTACTTTTAAAAAAAACAAAAGAGTAAAATTAACTCCATTATCTAATATTTCTCCTGGTGTGTTCTTGTTTAATTAATTTTTGGTATCTAATTAAGAAAGCCTGTTGTGTTTTTTTGTATTCAATACATGCACTAGAGTAATTACCCCACCCAACAGAACCAATTGTTTTCTATATTACTAATACCCAGGTTCTGAGGGACACAGGGTCGCCCCATTAACTTTAATGCTATATTGTGCATGATGGAACGCACTGCTCCTGCTCACATCCGGGGCCTTAACAACTACCTAGAATTCAGGAAGGCCATTAAAACTCACCTTTTCCCTGCACCGTAGTCCTTTTATCTGTTCCACCCGCACGTGTCAGTTGCTCTGCTGTCAGCGCCGGGACGCCCCTTTGCTGGGGCAGCAGTTGCGCTTTACAAGTTGTGGTAACATAACATAACATAACAAGCACATTCTGTTGTAGAGCACGATGGGGAGGTGACGCACAGCTTGGTGGATTAAATCACAATGGTGGATTTGGTGTTTGGTGTGTATCCTCCTTCGTAACGTTGATAATAGAGGCTATTTGGATTTGCTAGCTGCACAATATTCATGGTTGTTCTGCATTATCATTTATTTAGTGGTCCTTGAAGAAAGGACATTTGGTCCTGAAATGCATAGGGCGGGCAGCACAAGAAACTAAGTGGATCACAGATGAAAAATGAGAAATGAAAATACTAAAGAGATGATGTTTATGCTATGTATCACAATCTGATGTTATGTTTACAAATGAAGTTTGTTCATTTGAAGTTTGTTTGTACTTTAAAAATATCTGAAAGTGATGTGATAACCTAAGAAATACAGTATCGGGATTTAAAACAAGTTGTGATGTACATTAGTCAGTATTTTTGTGATGAATTAAGACAAATTGTGTATGTTAAACACATTTGCAGTGCATACAGGTTATTTCAGGCTAACTTTGACCTGAATCATTGCAGCTTTGCTGTTCAATACAATAAAACAATCTACTGTTTGATCCTCTGTCAACCAGGACTCCTGAAAGAACACCACATGAAAGGGTTTCAAACTTTCCTCGAGTTCACCAAAGCGTTTGAACCCGTGGATATTCCAGCTCAGGGTTCTCAGGTTTGGAGAGGACCCCTCGCTCTATGGAGAACTGGATCTGGCTTTCCAATCGCCATCCTCTGAGAATTGATGTAGGGGAGAGAACCTGTCACCCTGCCCCCTACAGATCTTTTAGTCTGCTCGGCTGGTCTATCATTTACTATGAACACCCTTAGATTTTTGGGCGGCTGACTGATTTGCCATAAACTTACGGGCCTTGGGAGCAGTCTGTAAGGTAAAAATCGCTCCCATTGGGTGGCAGATAATCCACTGTGGACATTTAAAACAGCAGGAGGAGTAAGGCCCGGCTGAGAAACTGGTGGGGCGGGGGTCCTTTTGAAAGGGCAGGAGGCTTGTAGGCCTGCCTTACCTAGATCCTCTACTGCCTTAAGCACTAGTTGCACAATACAGGGCGAAATAAAGAAAACTCTAGCTACTTTCCTGCCATGTTCGCCAGGCTGAAACCTAACAGAGCTTAAATCCCACAAGGATATCCCTGAGAGGGAGGGAATTTGCTGAAATATGTGTAGGATTTTTGAACGGTTCAAAGGCCGTAGTCTCTTTGCTTTTTCCCCTAGCGGGTAATATCCAGCAATAGCTCTGAAGATCCCAAGTCAAGGCTAGGGTGAGATTCGGGACCAGAGCAGGGATCTTTACAGCATTTATGGGGATTCGGGGCTTTGACACCTTGCTATTGGCTGATATTTGGGCTTAATTATTTGGGTGGGGCTGCCATTTAAGGGTAAGGAGATGGGAACTGAGCTAGTATTAGAGCAGGAGCATTAGAGACATCTGTAGCATGGGTTTCCCTCACACACAGAGCAGGTGCAGTGCAGACATCTGCAGCACGGGCTTACCTCACACACAGAGCAGGTGCAGTACAGACATCTGTAGCATGGACTTCCCTCACACACAGCGCAGGTGCAGTACAGACATCTGCAGCACGGGATTCACTCACACACAGAGCAGATGCAGTACAGACATCTGTAGCATGGGCTTCCCTCACACAAAGCAGGTGCAGTAAGATATCTGTGCATGGACTTCACTCACACACAGAGCAGGTGCATTACTGACATCTGTAGCACGGGCTTCCCTCACGCACACAGAGCAGGTGCAGTACAGACATTCGCAGCATGAGGTTCCCACACACAGAGCAGGTGCCTTACAGAAATTTGTACTATGAGTTTCCCTCACACAAAGAGCAGGTGAAGTACAGACATCTGTAGCACAAGGTTCCCTCACACACAGAGCGGGTGCAGTACAGACATCTGTAGCATGGGCTTTCCTCACATACAGAGCGGGCGCAGTGCAGACATCTGCAGCATGAGGTTCCCTCGTATACAGAGCAGGTGCAGTAGAGGCATCTGTAGCATGGGCTTCCCTCACACACAGAGCAGGTGCAGTTCAGAAATCTCAACTACCGTCTCCACCACCTACACACGCAGATCCATCAAAATGCTCTAGTTCTGCATGAAGCCGTTCCTCTAGGCTATCAAACTATCACCCAAAATCGTATAGGCAAAAGAGGAGGTGGCCTAGCTGTTGTGTTCAGACAAATATTACATATCACTAAAACTGACGACGTCTCCATAAAAGATTGTGAGGCCCTTTTCACCAAATACAATCCTACGCCATCTTCCTCCTGTAACTTCCTGCTCCTTTACAGACCTCCACCTAGCAATGCAACATTCCCAGACACACTTCTAGACACAGTTTCAAACCTGATAGCACTACAATCCAACATATGCGTTCTGGGTGACCTCAACATTTGGTTTGACAAACCCAATACACCCCATCTGAAAACAATCATCGCTGGCCTAGAAGCACTGAAGTTGCATCAGATCGTCCACAAACCCACACACATTGCTGGACACATCCTAGATGTCATTTTTGCAAATACAGAACTAGTTACCTTTCAAATGATTGCTCCAGACACATGGTCAGACCAACATTTGCTTGCTTTCCAACATAAAACAACACAAAGCGACGCACCTAAAACCACCTTACGTGCATCCACCTATCGACCGTAGAAGAAACTCAATTTGGAACAATTAGAAACACAACTAACATCCAGTACAGATCTAGACACAATAAATTCTGTTCAAAAACTATATGAGGGCCTACAGGAAGCTTTTGATATCCTAATACCACTAAAAACGATACAACACAACAAAACAAGCACCTTGGAGAAATACAGAGCTAAAAGAGATAAAACAACAAATTAGAAACCTGCAAGATGCAAAACAAACACCAATCAAGACAAACTTCGCCTACAGAAACTTAACAGATTATACAAGTCAGCTATCTAAAAAGCTAAGGAAAGGTACTATTCAGACTGTATTCAAAATGCTAAATGTGCAAATAAAGAATTCTATAAAATTCTCACTGAATTTCGTAAACCAAATTGCCTATAAGGAGCTCATCCCGTTACTCAAAGATTTCACAGACAAACTGGCAAATCATTACAGGGCCAAAGCAGACACGTTGGACTCATATTTAAAACAGGACAAAGCACCAGCACCGACCCTTTTCCAACAATCCAAGAATACTCTAACCCAGCCTCTCTGTTCCTTCCAATACATTTCACACAATGAATTTATGGACCTGGTCAAAGCAAGCAGGCCTGCTGGCAGCCCTTCTAACCCATGCCCACCGCAAATCTTCAAGAGAATTTTTCCAACAACTTCTGCTGCCAATCCATTAAGAAGAATCATCAACGATTCCTTAACTACCAGAATATTTCATGGACTACTCAAAAAGTCATACATACGCCCATTACTGAAGAAAATAAACTTGGACCCGCTGAACCCTGACAACTACAGACCCATTACAAATGGACATTTTCTGGGAAAAATTATAGAAAGAGCAGCATTTGCCCAGATGTCACAATTCATTGAAGATAATGCCATAATTTCAGACTTCCAAACGGGATTCCGTCCAGGAAGAGGCACAGAATCTGCCCTCCTTGCCATCTGGGATGACCTGAAGAACACAGTTGACTACAACGGGGTTGCTGCGCTACTCCTCATGGACCTCTCGGCTGCCTTTGACACAGTTGACCATGACACTCTGGTACAAAGACTCTACGAAGCCGGCATAGAGGGGACTGCTTTAGACTGGATCACGTCTTACCTGTGCAACAGAACTAATGTCATCCATACCCCCCTTTCTCGTCCAAACCGTAATTCACAAAAGCAGGGGTCCCTCAAGGCTCTATGATCTCACCCATGCTTTTCAACATCTACATGACGTCATTACCGTCACTGATCAATCAATTGCACCTCCCGTGCTATAACTATGCAGATGACACACAAATACTCCTTCAACGAGAATACCCCAAACACAGTGGAAACTCGCCAATTTTCAGTTGTCTCAGAGCCGTGGATCAATGGATGACGTAGAGTCATCTCAAATTGAATGCTTCCAAAACTGAAATACTCACGTGTGGTGATTAGAAAAATGATGACCCACAAGCCGCCTGGCCTGATGAACACCGCCTAAAGTATCAAAGGAAGTAAGAAACCTCGGAATGACCATGGACTCCAAGCCATCAGTGAATGCCCAAGTGGACAAACTGGAAAGATCAAGCAATGTTACTATAAAAACTCGACAACGCATCTCCCCCCATCTGGGATGTCCACACAGGGTCCAGGCTACCATCTCTCTTGTTCTGGCCAAACTCGATTACGACAATAGCCTCTACCATGGATCACCTTTAATAACTATGAAAAGACTGCAATGGATTCAGAACTCAGCTGCCAGACTACTTTTACATAAAAAGCCACATGACCACATCTCCCCTGCCTTGAAAGCCCAGCATTGGTTATCGGTTGCCAGAAGATCTACGTTCAAGCTGCTTTGTATCATCCATGAAGCGATACATGGAACAGGACCATTCTTCATCAGGAAAAAAAATCACCAAACACATTCAGCAAAGGAACCTCTGCTCTAGAGTGGCATCTCGCTTCCAAATCCAAACGTACAAGAAAAAAAACCATGGGTGGCACATCCTTCTCTGTTAAAGCAGACAAACTATGGAACTCTTTACCCCCCAACATAAGATCCACGGATATCCACCTTATCTTCAGAACACTACTCAAGAATTGGCTCTTCCCTACATAACTACCATACGCAAACAGAAATATACAGCATATCCCTCTGCATATAAGCATTTATTTGGACTATAGATATGTACCTACATATGTGTATTGCTTTGTATAAACGTGCATAATAATTATGTTTTTAAAATATAGATATTCGTAAATTCTGCTTAACAATTGTACATATTACTGATAGGTACATTATTCTGTTTTTAACATGTATATAAGTGACTGCATAAATAAGTAAATCTTTTATCATAACCATTTATCTACAATTGCTTCACTATTGAATTGCAAAAAACCCCCAAAATTAATTAATTTAAAGTACAACAAAACCTGAAAGCCGGAGTTTATTAAATGCATCTTTAATCTACATATACTACCTTCCTCATGCATATATATACCTTCCATGTACTTATGTATCTGTATATTTATTACTTTTCTTCTAATTCAGCATATCCAATGCACTACCCTATTTCTCACCCTATACCTCTCAGTATATCCTCTACCTCCACTCATCTCAGACCTCATGCTACTACTTTCCAATGCACTACCCTATTTCTCACCCTATACCTCTCAGTATATCCTCTACCTCCACTCATCTCAGACCTCATGCTACTACTTTCCAATGCACTACCCTATTTCTCACCCTATACCTCTCAGTATATCCTCCACCTCCACTCATCTCAGACCTCATGCTACTACTTTCCAATGCACTACCCTATTTCTCACCCTATACCTCTCAGTATATCCTCCACCTCCACCTCCACTCATCTCAGACCTCATTCTACTACTCTTTCCAATGCACTATCCTATTTCTCACCCTATACCTCTATCGATATATCCTCTACCTCCACTCTCTCATTCATCCCAAACCCCATACCACTAGTATGATCCCCAAAATAACCCTTTCTAGACTCTTCCCTCCTCTACCCCTCCTTGCATCATCTCATACCTCTTTTACTTTTCAGATCTCCCAAACAAGCCTTTCTAAACCCTTCCCTCTGATCTACCCCCTCCACCTCCCTTTTACTCATCTCAAACCCCCTCCTACTGCTATAAACTAACCCCCCCAAAATAAATTCTACACCCTTCCCTCTTCTATCCCTCCTTCCCTCTTCTATCCCTCCACTATTCCTTTTAAATCCAAAAAACAGAATAACATGTCCACCACTCAAATTAATTTAATATTTCCCTATACTAACTAACGCACACAGAGCGGGCACAGTGCAGAAATCTGTAGCACAGGCTTCCCTCACACACAGAGCAGGTGCAGTACAGGCATCTGTATCATGAGCTTCCCTCACACACAGAGCAGGCGCAGTACAGACATCTGTAGCACGGGCTTCCCTCACACACAGAGCAGGCGCAGTACAGACATCTGTAGGACGGGCTTTTCTCACACTGAGCAGGCGCAGTACAGAAATCTGTATCATGAGCTTCCCTCACACGCAGAGCAGGTGCAGTACAGACATCTGTAGGACGGGCTTCTCTCAAGCACAGAGCAGGCGCAGTACAGACATCTGTAGGACGGGCTTCCCTCACACACAGAGCAGGCGCAGTACAGACATCTGTAGGATGGGCTTCTCTCAAGCACAGAAAGAGCAGAGTACAGACATCTGTAGCATGAGCTTCCCTCACACACTGAGCAGGTGCAGTACAGACATTTGTATCATGAGCTTCCCTCACACGCAGAGCAGGCGCAGTATAGACATCTGTAGCATGAGCTTCCCTCATACACAGAGCAGGTGCAGTACAGACATCTGTAGCATGAGCTTCCCTCATACGCAGAGCAGGCGCAGTACAGACATCTGTAGCACGGGCTTTCCTCAAGCACAGAGCAGGCGCAGTACAGACATCTGTAGGACGGGCTTCCCTCAAGCACAGAAAGAGCAGAGTACAGACATCTGTAGGACGGGCTTCTCTCAAGCACAGAAAGAGCAGAGTACAGACATCTGTAGGACGGGCTTCCCTCACACACAGAGCAGGCGCAGTACAGACATCTGTAGCATGAGCTTCCCTCACACGCAGAGCAGGCGCAGTACAGACATCTGTAGCATGAGCTTCCCTCACACACTGAGCAGGTGCAGTACAGACATCTGTAGGACGGGCTTTCCTCAAGCACAGAGCAGGCGCAGTACAGACATCTGTAGGACGGGCTTCCCTCACACACAGAGCAGGCGCAGTACAGATATCTGTAGCACGGGCTTTCCTCAAGCACAGAGCAGGCGCAGTACAGACATCTGTAGGACGGGCTTCCCTCACACACAGAGCAGGCGCAATACAGACATCTGTAGCACGGGCTTTCCTCAAGCACAGAGCAGGCGCAGTACAGACATCTGTAGGACGGGCTTCCCTCACACGCAGAGCAGGCGCAGTACAGACATCTGTAGGACGGGCTTCTCTCAAGCACAGAAAGAGCAGCGTACATACATCTGTATCATGAGCTTCCCTCACACACAGAGCAGGTGCAGTACAGACATCTGTAGTGCGGGCTTCCCTCACACACAGAGCGGGCACAGTACAGACTTCTGTAGCATTATTTTCCCTCACACACAGAGCGGGAGCATTAGAGACTTGTGTAGCATGGGTTTCCATCAAGCACAGAACAGGCGCAGTACAGGCATCTGTAGCATGGACTTCCCTCACACACAGAGCAGGTGCAGTGCAGACATCTGTAGCAGGAGCTTCCTTCATGCACAGAGCGGGCGCAGTACAGACATCTGTAGCAGGAGCTTCCTTCATGCACAGAGCGGGCGCAGTACAGACATCTGTAGCATGAGGTCCCTCACACACAGAGCACGTGAAGTACAGACATCTGAAGCATGGACTTCCCTCACACACAGAGCAGGTGCAGTGCAGACATCTGTAGCAGGAGCTTCCTTCATGCACAGAGCGGGCGCAGTACAGACATCTGTAGCACACCATTCCCTCATACACAGAGCAGGTGCAGTACAGACATCTGTAGCATGAGGTCCCTCACACACAGAGCAGGTGAAGTACAGACATCTGTAGTATGGACTTCCTTCACACACAGAGAGGGCGAAGTAGAGACATCTGTAGCATGGGCTTCCCTCACACACAAGCATGGCACAGATAAATACAACACAGGCTGCATTCTTCCTTTACAGTCCTATCAATGGGGTCTCAATCAGTGCTCCCCCTGAAATGCATTTGACAGTGAAGCGTTCACTGCCATCGTGCCACCTGGACGCTTCCACTGCAATAATGCATTGGGCGGTGAAGCGTTCACTGCCATCGTGCTACATGGATGCTTCCACTGAAATGCATTGGGTGATGAAGCGTTCACTGCCATCGTGCCACCTGGACGCTTCCACTGCAATAATGCATTGGGCGGTGAAGCGTTCACTGCCATCGTGCTACATGGACGCTTCCACTGAAATGCATTGGGTGATGAAGCGTTCACTGCCATCATGCCACCTTAGATGCTTCCAGTGCAGTGCATTGGGCAGGTAAGTGTTCACTGCCATCATGACACATGGACGCTTCCACTGCAGTGTATTGGAGTTCACTGACATCATGCCATTTGGACGTTTCCACTGCAGTGCATTGTTCGGTGAAGCGTTCACTCCCATCATGCCACCTGGATGCTTCCAGTGCAGTGCATTGGCGTTCACTGCCATTAAGCTACCTGGATGCTTCCAGTGCAGTGCTTTGAGTGGTGAAGTATTCACTGCCATCATGCCACCTAGGAGGCTTCCATTGCAGTGCATTGGGCAGGGAAGCATTTGCTGCCATCATGCCACCTGGACGCGTCCACTGCAGTGCATTGGCATTCACTGCCATCATGCCATTTGGACGCTTCCACTGCAATGCATTGACTGTGAAGCATTCACTGCCATCATGCCACCTAGGAGGCTTCCATTGCAGTGCATTGGGCAGGGAAGCATTTGCTGCCATCATGCCACCTGGACGCTTCCATTGCAGTGCATTGGCATTCACTGCCATCATGCCACTTGGACGCTTCCATTGCAGTGCATTGGCATTCACTGCCATCATGCCATTTGGACGGTTCCATTGCAGTGCATTGGCATACACTGCCATCATGCCACCTTGAGGCTTCCATTGCAGTGCATTGGGCAGGGAAGCATTTGCTGCCATCATGCCACCTGGACACTTCCATTGCAGTGCATTGGCATTCACTGCCATCATGCCACCTGGAGGCTTCCATTGCAGTGCATTGGATGGTGAAGCATGCTCTGCCATCATGCCACCATGGATGCTTCCATTGCAGTGCATTGGTCGGTGATGCGTTCACTCCCATCATGCCACCTGGATGCTTCCAGTGCAGTGCATTGGCGTTCACTGCCATTAAGCTACCTTGGAGGCTTCCATTGCAGTGCATTGGGCAGGGAAGCATTTGCTGCCATCGTGCCACCTGGACACTTCCATTGCAGTGCATTGGCATTCACTGCCATCATGCCACCTGGACGCTTCCATTGCAGTGCATTGGCATTCACTGCCATCATGCCACCTAGAAGCTTCCATTGCAGTGCATTGGATGGTGAAGCATTCTCTGCCATCATGCCACCTGGACGTTTCCACTGCAGTGCATTGGCCGGTGAAGCGTTCACTCCCTTCATGCCACCTTGGATGCTTCCATTGCAGTGCATTGGTCAGTGAAGCGTTCACTCCCATCATGCCACCTGGATGCTTCGAGTCAGTGCATTGGCGTTCACTGCCATTAAGCTACCTGGATGCTTCCAGTGCAGTGCTTTGGGTGGTGAAGCATTCACTGCCATCATGCCACCTTGGAGGCTCCATTGCAGTGCATTGGGCAGGGAAGCATTTGCTGCCATCGTGCCATCTGGACACTTCCATTGCAGTGCATTGGCATTCACTGCCATCATGCCACCTGGACGCTTCCATTGCAGTGCATTGGCATTCACTGCCATCATGCCACCTGGACGCTTCTGTTGCAGTGCATTGGATGGTGAAGCATTCTCTGCCATCATGCCACCTGGACGTTTCCACTGCAGTGCATTGCGTTTACTGCCATCATGCCTCCAGGACGCTTCTACTGCAGTGCATTGGCATTCACTGCCATCATGCCACCTGGACGCTTCTGTTGCAGTGCATTGGATGGTGAAGCATTCTCTGCCATCATGCCACCTGGACGTTTCCACTGCAGTGCATTGCGTTTACTGCCATCATGCCACCAGGACGCTCCCACTGCAGTGCATTGGGCAGTGAAGCATTCACTGCCATCATGCCACCGTGGATGCTTCCATTGCAATGCATGCCACGGCTCCATGCTCCTCCAATTCTGTGTTCAGACTTAAATATTGGTGTGGCAGAAAAAGATCACCAGGTCCATATATTTGGCTACCTTTCCTAGCTTCCTATTGCAGGCCCCTGACTCCTCTTCTATGTCTCACATTTCAGAAAGCTCCTGGTGACTAAAGCTTTTTGCATTATTTTCATTTTCGTTTGCTTTTTGAGCAGGGAGTGTTTGTGGCTTCTGTAATCAGCCTTGCAATATATAGCAACGTTTCTTCTATCCAAGGTTCAGCTGTCCCTACAACAAAGAAGTTCACATAAAATAGCACAGACCTATTGGCTTTGTCTGTGCTTTTGAGGTCTGACCTGAGACAGCGCATGCGCTGTTACTTGCAAGAGGTTTTGTTACTAAAATAGGCTTGGAGCCCTCCCATTGCTTACCTTCACTGTCTTCACTGTCACACTTATATTCTGGCTCCTCATTAGTCAGCGTGCCCAATTTCCACCTTTTTTTTTTATTTATTGAACAGGGAAAAAAAGCAGAGACAACACATGGCATCACAGAATAAATAAGAAGAGACACAAATTACAGTTATCCAATAAATAGCAACCAATTACATGAAAATACATGAATAGATCCAAGTTAGGAGCAGCTATACAAGTACTGAATAAGAATCTGAGAGGGATAAAAAATAGTAAAGTGAATATAAAATGTATTCCTCAGAAGCCTGTATTAAACTATGGGCCCTTAGTCGAGCTTACTCATAGTAATTCCCCAGAAACACCAATACATATGTCCGTTACTGATTATTACTGTATAATTAGTAGCTCATCTCTATAGTAGCTACATCAAACTAGCGTAAAAACTATTTAAAGTGCGTAAACGACTAGCCGCAAAAAAATGTTATCGAATACTAAGATAAACTGACAGCTATAAGATGGCTACAGCACCCTAGCATAAAAATCACAAACTATTCAAAGTGCATTGTACGGGTAGCCTAGCATAAAGGTCACAGACTAATCAAGGTGCATTGTACGGGTAGCCTAGCATAAAAATCACAAACTATTCAAAGTGCATTGTACGGGTAGCCTAGCATAAAGGTCACAGACTAATCAAGGTGCATTGTACGGGTAGCCTAGCATAAAGGTCACAGACTAATCAAGGTGCATTGTACGGGTAGCCTAGCATAAAGGTCACAGACTAATCAAGGTGCATTGTACGGGTAGCCTAGCATAAAGGTCACAGACTATTCAAGGTGCATTGTACGGGTAGCCTAGCATAAAAATCACAAACTATTCAAAGTGCATTGTACGAGTAGCCTAGCATAAAGGTCACAGACTAATCAAGGTGCATTGTACGGGTAGCCTAGCATAAAAATCACAAACTATTCAAAGTGCATTGTACGGGTAGCCTAGCATAAAGGTCACAGACTAATCAAGGTGCATTGTACGGGTAGCCTAGCATAAAGGTCACAGACTATTCAAGGTGCATTGTACGGGTAGCCTAGCATAAAAATCACAAACTATTCAAAGTGCATTGTACGGGTAGCCTAGCATAAAGGTCACAGACTAATCAAGGTGCATTGTATGGGTAGCCTAGCATAAAGGTCACAGACTATTCAAGGTGCATTGTACGGGTAGCCTAGCATAAAGGTCACAGACTAATCAAGGTGCATTGTACGGGTAGCCTAGCATAAAGGTCACAAACTATTCAAGGTGCATTGTACGGGTAGCCTAGCATAAAGGTCACAGACTATTCAAGGTGCATTGTACGGGTAGCCTAGCATAAAGGTCACAGACTAATCAAGGTGCATTGTACGGGTAGCCTAGCATAAAGGTCACAGACTAATCAAGGTGCATTGTACAGGTAGCCTAGCATAAAGGTCACAGACTAATCAAGGTGCATTGTACGGGTAGCCTAGCATAAAGGTCACAGACTAATCAAGGTGCATTGCACGGGTAGCCTAGCATAAAGGTCACAGACTAATCAAGGTGCATTGTACGGGTAGCCTAGCATAAAGGTCACAGACTAATCAAGGTGCATTGTACGGGTAGCCTAGCATAAAGGTCACAGACTAATCAAGGTGCATTGTACGGGTAGCCTAGCATAAAGGTCACAGACTATTCAAGGTGCATTGTACGGGTAGCCTAGCATAAAAATCACAAACTATTCAAAGTGCATTGTACGAGTAGCCTAGCATAAAGGTCACAGACTAATCAAGGTGCATTGTACGGGTAGCCTAGCATAAAAATCACAAACTATTCAAAGTGCATTGTACGGGTAGCCTAGCATAAAGGTCACAGACTAATCAAGGTGCATTGTACGGGTAGCCTAGCATAAAGGTCACAGACTATTCAAGGTGCATTGTACGGGTAGCCTAGCATAAAAATCACAAACTATTCAAAGTGCATTGTACGGGTAGCCTAGCATAAAGGTCACAGACTAATCAAGGTGCATTGTATGGGTAGCCTAGCATAAAGGTCACAGACTATTCAAGGTGCATTGTACGGGTAGCCTAGCATAAAGGTCACAGACTAATCAAGGTGCATTGTACGGGTAGCCTAGCATAAAGGTCACAAACTATTCAAGGTGCATTGTACGGGTAGCCTAGCATAAAGGTCACAGACTATTCAAGGTGCATTGTACGGGTAGCCTAGCATAAAGGTCACAGACTAATCAAGGTGCATTGTACGGGTAGCCTAGCATAAAGGTCACAGACTAATCAAGGTGCATTGTACAGGTAGCCTAGCATAAAGGTCACAGACTAATCAAGGTGCATTGTGCGGGTAGCCTAGCATAAAGGTCACAGACTAATCAAGGTGCATTGCACGGGTAGCCTAGCATAAAGGTCACAGACTAATCAAGGTGCATTGTACGGGTAGCCTAGCATAAAGGTCACAGACTAATCAAGGTGCATTGTACGGGTAGCCTAGCATAAAGGTCACAGACTAATCAAGGTGCATTGCACGGGTCGCCTAGCATAAAGGTCACAGACTATTCAAGGTGCATTGTACGGGTAGCCTAGCATAAAGGTCACAGACTAATCAAGGTGCATTGTACGGGTAGCAGCAGCTATTTTTTAATAAAGTGCTGAAATTAACTAATATCTAAACATTATCTACATCAGATTTCGCAGACCGATATCAAGAGCTATTTAAAATGCATATACGGCTAAAAGCAGCTATTAAATGCAGAGATTGGCTCCTTAAAAACGCCCAATTCTTACAATCTACTTTCCTCTGCTATAGAATAAGTAGAGAAGTTCTGCCAGATAGCTCTGAAGCTTACAGTAGGTCCTACACGTTTTGCATAGGCCTCCTCAAATCTGAAAGTCCTGCGCATTTTATTAACCCAATGATCAATCCTAGGTTGCTTATCAGTTTTCCAATTTTGCAGGACAAGTGACCTAGCAACCACTATAGAAATTAGTATAAAATACTGCTGATATTTCGTTAACCATTTTACCTCCCCGAAGAACCAAATAAAACCAACATAGATAGTGGAGCAATTGTCAAAGATAGAAATAGAGAAATCTTAATAAAAACGTCTTTCCAAAATTGCTGTAAATTGTTACATTCATAAAATATGTGTACCCAACCTCCATCACCCTGTTTATTGCATCTAAAACATTGGTTCGGATTAGTTGAAACATCTTATGCAATCTCAGGGGGGTATAATATGCTAACCATCCAGATAAAAAGTTCATTCTCTTACAATTAGCGCCTCTAAGTGCTTTATTCGATAACTCACTGAGCTGCTGCCATTTTTTTGCATTAAACTTGAAACCCGTCTCCACGTGAATTTTCTGGAGCTCTTTCGTCAATATCTCTTCGCTATGAGCCTTCTGATGTAATAGTCGATACCACAATCCCTCCCCCACCATTTTATTTGCCATCTGCCTAGTGATTTAACGTGCAGCCTCACCCAACATAGTATAATTATTTTTGAGAAAATTGACGAGCTGAAGAAAACTCAAAGAGAGGGCGGTAGTCAATGTGCAAGATTGCAATCGCACCGTTTCCCAAGTAATTAATGTCTCTTGATTATAAAAATCCCCAAGCTGACCGAAACCTAGTTCTTGCCATACTTGGTAAAGCCCTCTAGACAATATAAGACCTCCTGCTGCACAGTCTTGAATAGGGGTATAGGCATGAAATGCTGGAATATCTTGTGATTAAAAAAAAAGCTGAGTTCTTTCCGCTAATGCCAGTATCACCTTGTATCTGGTCTTCTTAGGAAGTTTCGCCAGTCGTAAAAAAATGGGAAGTTTTATGGCACTTTCCTTCCGCATATGTATTAAAAAAAGTTGACAAAAACTGAGTTTTGCTCTCCTGATTGTGATAGTAAATTAGTCAAGGAAGCCTGATAGTAAGTCAGAAAATGTGGAAGTGCTAATCCCATGCTACATCCAATTGTAATGTAGCTAACTTAACCTGGGGATGTTTATTATTCCACACAAACTTCCGAATCATTTCGTCCAGCTCTTTAAAGTAGGAACTTGGGATTTTCAAGGGAAGATTACTAAAAAGAAACAAGAACAAAGGGAGCACCGACATTTTAACCATAGAAATCCGTCCTATCAGTGATAGGTGGAGCAAAGACCACTTTTCTAGTATTTTTTTCACTTTTACAAGCGTGCTATTATAATTCAATGTAAATAATTGCCCGAAATCATTTGTGACATGAATACCCAAATATCTAACTGGATGCAATGAACGTAATTGAATGGAAGCCGGAATATCAGAAGGCCCCGAGTTAAATATAAGTATTTCAGTTTTTGTCTGATTCACTTTATATTCCCCAACCTGCGTAAATATCTGGATTTCGTCGAGTGCATTCTGTATATTAGACCGCCCCGCCTCAAGATATAAAATAATATCGTCTGCGAGTGCCCAATTTCAACTTGTCTTCAATTCGTTTCTCTCTTCCATGGAGCATGGACCAAGTACTGATTTCTTCTTTTTAATTAGTGTTCTTCTGCTGGTCATGCTGCGATTAAGGTAAATTTTTTTCTTTCTACTTCTTCCTGCATTGTCCATGTTGTTGCTTCTTTCCCCATGAATCCTCCCACGTCACAATCTGTACCACCACCATACTTTGACCATACCTCCACTGTAGATTTTACCACCACCCACCCTAGCACCACCACCCCACTGTGCCACCACACCATCACCCCACCACCATTACCACCACCACCACCCTAACAACTCTAACCACAACTACCCTAAGCCACACTCCAAACAACACCACCAACTTAACCACCACCTCCCCCTACCCTATTACTAACACCCTACCCTAACCACTACACCCTAACCAATGCCACCACCACCCTCACCCTAACCACCACCCTAATCACTACCACACCCTAACAACCACCACCCTAAACACCACCAATAACTAAACCCCCAAACTAATCACTGCCACCACCCGAAGCACAACTCTAATCACACTACCACCCTCACTTGCACACCCTACCACCACAGTAGCCTACCACAACCACCCTTACACCACCACCCTAACTACCAACACGACCACCCTGACCAGCATGCCACCTTCCTCCATTGTTCTTATTGTTACTTGTTCCCCTGTGCATCTTCCCACATCAGTATGTTTACCACCACCACCCTACCAATGCCTTTCCACCCTACCACCTCCAACCCCACCCTACTGCCACCACCCACACCCAACCACCACACCCACACCCTACTACCACCACCATCATTACCACCACCCTAACAACCACCACTCTACCCTAACCACCACCAACACTCTTACCACCCCACCACCTTAACCACCACCATCACCCTAATCACCACCACCTTACCTTAACCACCAACACCCTATGATAACCACCACCAACCTACCTAACCACCACCACCTAACCACCACCTCCACCCGCACCATCCTACCACCACAACTGCCCGTCCACCACCACCCTAACTAATAACACCACCACACTGACCAGCCTGCCACCATCCTATCAATATCACCTTACCTCTAACACAAACACACTACCACCACCCTAACCAGACTCACCCTGCCCACCACCACCACCATTCAAACCATAAACACTGCAATAAGCACCACCACCCTAACCTCCACGACTCTATCCAGCCTACCACCACCCTACCACCAGCACATCCACCACCCTACCATCCAAATGGAACTGAGCATGGGAAACCTAGTTGACTCACGGCAGCTCTATCTGAATACTGTATTCCTCTGGAATGCCATCATGTACAGGATCTGCAAGCAACATCATGTGGTTTAAGTCTGCTGTCCTTTTGAGTGCTGATGCCTCATAGAAAGAGGTCTATTGGCAACCCACATAAACCACCACACCCCCACCCAATCAACAACCACCACCACCCTAAACAAAACCACCCTACACTGCCCACCACCACCACCCTACCCTAAGCATCACTCCCCTGCCCTAGCCACCACCCTAACCACCACAACCACCATCACCACCCTAATCATTTCACCCTCACCCTACTACTACCAATACTACCCACCACGACCACCCTAACCAGCAGCATCCTACCTACCACCACCCCTACCACAACCAGTCTAACCGCCACCCCCTACCACCACTCTAACCATCACCACCTTACCATAACCACCATCACCACCCTACCACCACCATGCTACACTAACCACATCCTTAACCACTACCAACCTCACCACCGCCACCCTACTACCACCACCCCGTACCACCAACCCGACTACAACCACCCACCCACCACCACCTTAACCACCACCCTAACCACCACCACCCCACCCTAAACTAACCGCCATCACCAGACCCCTCCCACCACCATATAGCTGCTCTGTAAGATTGGAGATTTTGCGATCTCACACTGCCGGGGCACGTAGTAGATCTACCCCTAACTATTCTCCCTTTTCGTATTGGCGATATTGGGTGTGTCTGAATGACGATTATTTTAAATAGTATTTGCTTTTAATTCACTTTTTCTTTAGATATATGATGTTTTAACTTTTGATTCCTACCTTTCTGGGCGCCGTTTTTCACTCCCCGTTCCATCACAGCTGGTGCTGTTTGTGTGGAGGGAGGATCTTAAAACGCGACCCACTGTATCTATTTTCCTCACTTCCTGTGGCACATTTGAGGGGGCCATTTTAGAATAGGTGACGGTCTAGTCTTCTGACTAGGATCAGTCGCAATCACCTATTTAAACGCTGATGGCACCAACGCGCAGCGGAACAGCTGCTCTGTAAGATTGGAGATTTTGCGATCTCACACTGTCGGGGCACGGAGTAGATCTACCCCTAACTATTCTCCCTTTTCGTATTGGCGATATTGGGTGTGTCTGAATGATGATTATTTTAAATAGTATTTGCTTTTAATTCACTTTTTCTTTAGATATATGATGTTTTAACTTTGATTCCTACCTTTCTGGGCGCCGTTTTTCACTCCCCGGTCCATCACAGCTGGTGCTGTTTGTGTGGAGGGAGGATCTTAAAACGCGACCCACTGTATCTATTTTCCTCACTTCCTGTGGCACATTTGAGGGGGCCATTTTAGAATAGGTGACGGTCTAGCCTTCTGACTAGGATCAGTCGCAATCACCTATTTAAACGGTGATGGCGCCAACGCGCAGCGGACGCGCGCAGCGGGCGCGCCGCTGCCGCGCCGGAGGCACGCCAGAGGCAAGCCCGTCTGCGCCCGTCCGCGCCAAGACCGGGCCTAGGGCCAGACATGCTGTTTCTTCATGTCAAAAACAACCTCTTTCAAGGGACCTTATTTTATCTTTAAACAATGTCTCTGTTAAATGCCATCAGTCTCTGAATGCTGTAAATTGGGAGGGACCTATCAGTTGTAATAACTGTAAAAAGGTCTTTAACTGTATACAATCACCTATAACCTTGGAGAAGGACACACGTAGAAGCCTACGTGGGGGCCTTATAAATGCAAGATCAATGTGCAAGCATGCACTGCATATTTATGATCTTATAGTTGACGATGACCTGGACTGCCTTTTTGTAACCGAGACCTGGCTGAAAGCCTGGTGCAGCCCAGACATCGTGAATACACTTCCCCCGGGATATCTTATCCAAAGGGCAGATAGACCAGAGCAACGTGGGGGTGACCTCGCAATTATCTATCGCGACACCCTTAGGTGCACAATAGAGCAGCTACCTGACCTGAAAGGAGCAGAGAGCATTAGTTTTTGTATCCAACTACATGACTCCTTCTCCTTTGCAGGGGCATTAGTTTACCGCCCTCCTGGACAGCACAACAAGTTTCTAGAAAGTATTGGTGATGTGATTAGTACCCTTGCTCTTAGGTTCTCCAATTTCACTCTATTGGGTGATATTAATTTACATCTTGACTCTCCTAAGGACCCTGGTGCAATTCGTTTTAAGGAGATAATGGAGGTCTTTGGCCTGCAACTACTCTCGATGTCTGCCACACACAACGCAGGCCATATTTTGGACTGCATTTGTTCTAATTTAAACACCCTTAAAGTGAAGCCCCCTGTTACGCAAACCTGGTCCGATCATAAATTAATCCCCTTTGAATTTTTAATAAAGGATAAGGCCTCGATCAAGAAAAATATGAATTTCCAACAACAGGACAAAGTTAGCTGGAAGGCACTTATGGGGCGTCCAGACCTCGTCCCTAAAGCCATCATGGGTAGACCCAATTTGGTTGGTGACCCTATAACTGACACCCAGCTCTATGGGAACTGGATGCTTGAACTAAAAGATCAGTTGACACCTACTATTACACCACATAGGCCTTCAAAAAAGAAATCTTCCGCACCATGGTTTTCGCTATCCCTGAAAGAACTGCAAGCCCAAGTTAGAGTACTAGAACGTAGATGGCGCCGGTATTATGATAGGAGTGATCTCAATACTTATAAAATTGCACGCAGAAAATATCATGCCTTGATCAAAGCTTCAAAAAAAAACTTCTATACTGAGGCTGTTAAAAATTCCCAAAACAAACAGAAGGAGATCTTCAAAATAGTTAATCTGTTCACAAATCCGAATAGTCTACTTCAAGAGATCCCTCCCTCACAGAGCCTTTGTAATAATATAGCAGATTATTTCGAAGAAAAAGTCCTGACACTGTTAAAAGACTTTTCTCCCTCTACTTCAGTTATCATAAATAAGAGAACCTCTGTAGACACAGATATCGCTTGTATGAAAACTTTTCAACCTATTACAGTTGGCCATCTTATCCACCAAATCAGGTTCCCCTTTTGACCCTTGCCCCCCAACTCTGTTACACACCCTCATTGATGTTGTAAACCCTATTATCAACAATATTATAAACTCTTCGCTTCTCACAGCTAAGATTCCAACAGAATGGAAACTTGCGGCGGTAAAACCCCTCCAGAAAAAGCAATTGGCTGATCCCACGACCCTTTCTAACTTACGACCTATCTCGCTTTTACCCACCCTGTGTAAGTTAACTGAAAAATTTGTTAATAAACAACTTACCATGTTTTTAGAGGAAACAAATGTATGGCATGTCAACCAGTCAGGTTTTAGAGCCCAACACTCGACTGAATCTGCCCTTTTGTACACTGCAGAAACCTTACGAGCTGCCCTGGATCAGGGAAAGAAGGCGGTCCTGGTGCTGCTTGACTTGTCCGCGGCTTTCGATACGGTCTCACATACCATTCTGTTAGACCGTCTTGCATCATATGGTGTATCCGGGAATGTCCTTGAGTGGATTAAGAATTTTTGGAAAGACCGGCGTCAAGTTATCACGCTAGGACAATATAACTCAGAAGAAAAAGCACTTATATCAGGTGTTCCTCAAGGATCGAGTCTGAGCCCAACCCTTTTCAATGTTTATATGTCCCCTTTGATGAAACTAATATCGTCCTTCAAGATCAATACCATCTCATATGCGGACGATACTCAGCTTATCCTGGTCCTGGATAATGACAATACTAAGGCGGAAGAAAATCTTAGGAAATGTCTTTCAGCAACCTTTAAATGGATGAGTGACAACCATCTAAGGTGTAACTCCGAAAAAACAGAGATTTTGCCATTTGGCAAACAAAATCCCTTTGTGCCTAAACTTTGGTGGCCAGAAGATGCCACCCCCCCCTCCTAATACAATAAATGCAGCCAGAAACCTAGGAATAAAATTTGACACTACACTATCTTTCAAACAACAATCTCTGGCAGTTGCGGGCACATGTTTTCATCTTATAAAAAGTCTAAAAAAATTCTTTGACTTGCTCCCCTTCTCAGCCAGGCAAACCGTTGCTGTGGCACTCATTACATCTAGACTGGACTATTGTAACAGTCTTTATGCAGGAACAAATAAATCAGTCTTGCACAAGCTTCAGATGGTCCAGCACGCGGCTGCCCGGCTGGTATTGAAGTGGCCTAGGAAATCATCTGCCTCTGCTGCACTAGACATCTTACATTGGTTGCCAGTTCACAAACGAATTCTGTTTAAGGTCCTTATTATTACCTTTAGGGCCTTTCATTCACGTGGCCCACAATATCTTCAAACTAGCTTCAAACGCTACGTTCCCTCCCGTAGCCTAAGATCATCCAATGCAAATCTACTGACCATTCCATCTTTTAGATTGGTGACAAAGGGAGGAAAATCACTTGTAGTCATAGGCTCAAAGGCTTGGAATCAACTCCCATCTCAGCTCCGTCAGATTGTTTCCGAGTCTGTCTTTAGGAAGGCACTTAAAACTTGGATCTACAGTGCACCTGATACTTTATGTAAAACACTCATTTAAACATCTATCTCCCCTCTGGCATGAGTAGTATACCAGTTTTCTCCATCTCTGGTGTTCCGTCCCAGCGCCAGGATGCTCCTTGGAGTGATAGTAGCGCTATACAAGTTTCCATTTACATTACATTACATTACATAACCAGAACCAGTCTAACCACCGTCCTAACCACCACTACCTAATCTACCACCACTCCCATCACCACCACCCTCACACCACATTAACCACCACCCTAACCATCACCACCACTACCACCACCCAAACCATCACCACCCTAACTTTCACCATCCTAACCACCACCATTCTAACCAGCCCATTCTCATCACCCTACCATGACCCTATTTGTAACATCACCATCCTGCTACAAACAACCCCCTGCCACCACCACCCCATTCCACCACTGTACCCACCACCCTAACCATCGCCCTAATCATAACCACCACCACTGTAGCCATCACCACCCTACCCTAACCCTACCACCCTACCCTAACCACTAACACCTTCCCTTAATCACCTCCACCCTACCCCAAGCACGGATCACTGACAGAATATTGAGGAGCAAAATATCGACCTGCCAAAATATCGATGAAAAAATATAGAATGACAGAATATCGACTTCCTATCTACAAACAGGTAAGTACAAAAATATCGAATCCAAAATATCGTTGTAAATAATATAGGGGCCCATTAGGATGGCGGGCGGAAGCACCACCGCCGTGCTGGCGGATGCAAAAAGCACCAGTTACCGTCCGCCCGCCACAGCACACACGCCCGCCCAATTAGGATGCGAAAAGTCAGCCAAACACCGCCCGTAAGCCAGCTACGCCCTCCGCCATCAAAGTGCGCCCGTCCACGGAGCGGCGCGGACTAATGGAGACACAACGCCCGACGAAATCACGTACCGCCCGGCGTACAAATTACGATGCCAGAACCAAACAGTTCCCCCGGCTAAGTGACACCGCACGTGAAAGCAAGGCGGAAAACCGAACGCACAGTACGGTTAGCAAAGAGGCGGACCCCCCGAGCATGAATCCAGCACTGCAAGCCCTCCCCATGCTCTACCTGATGCAGCACCCAGGAGTCAACGCACCGCGGCGACGCAGGTAGGCAGACACACAACAGGGGCACGCAAACAGCGCACACAGTGCAAGGGCGGGAAAACTGTATATGGCCCCCCCGACATCCCTGCGTGGACACGACACATCCACCACTGCACCCACACATGCGCACAACGCAGAGGCCAACGGCAGCGCAATGCATGCGCCGCACACAAACAACACAGGGTCACAACCAAACACCACACACACCAGCACCACCCAGAACGCACATGTCACGTGACAGCCCTGCCACAGTCATGTCCCCAACCGGCAAATCACTGTTGCCAACCTGACGTCACACAAGTGACCCGAACATGTCAGTGACGTCACGCCAAATTAGGACACACCCCTGTGTGCAAAACACGGCGAAGCACACAGCGGAGGCAACATCACGAAGCAGAATATGGACCCCGTCGGGAAAAGGTACGCCAGTACCACACAGAAACACCGATGCCACCCTGCACCCAATAACAAGACATGCAATACGTAACATCAAAGATACCGGGGACAGACAACAGGTGGGACCAATTATAACACAAGGCCCAACGTATAGCGGAAACGCAGCCTGCTGCCCACACACGGGAGAGGAGACAGCACTGAATGACCTTCCATTCCCACTCTGAAACCACATCCCGACTAAACAAGCCGGAGACAACAGTCATTGCACCAAAAAAAGCACAACACAGGCATGCAGAGGGAAGCGGCCACAGGGCAGATAGCGCATAACACCAAAGAACATTCACAACGGAAAAAAGAAATGATAACACTCCCCCATGTGGTTCACATGCAAGTTATCTGGAAGGAGTCAGACACCACTGACCTTGACCATTCAGAGAAGCATGTGGGATGAGGGCCCGTGTCCTCCGCACAAGCCAACATAACACAAGTCCTGCCTCCCTACGTCCATTACAGAATTCCCAGCAACGTCGGAGGTTGCACACTGCAGACTTCACAGACAGCCGGAGCACGCCACCACAGCGCACTGCAGCAAAATGGCACTTGCACCACACCTACCCAACTACGCCGGACAGATTAAGCTGTACAAACATAACCTGATACAGATATTGGGATGTGACAATCTGGCCTTGCTGAACGTAAGTTACCGACTAACTTACCGCATCGCATTGTTCAGCTGCGTCATCCCCGTCTTCTACTGTCGGAGGTGTCCCTCCTACTATCCTGTGGATTTATGTCTCTCCAACCCGGCATGTCCAAGGGCGGACCTGCTACAACTATTCAACCCCCTGGACGTCCACGACAGGGCCTGTTCAGCCTATGGGGGCATGGCGTATGTGGCGACTATCGGACCCACACTGCAATGGGACCACTGTGCCTCCACACGACGGATAATGGATTACAGTTACATCGAATGTCATCCAACATGTCCCATCATGCTCCTACAAGGGACAACTCACGACCAACACCTTGACAGCCACCATCCGCTACATTGGATGGCATCCATGTCCACCACCAATGCCATGGAAGCCCTGCTGGAAGGTATTGCATTCCTGACAACCTGTCAATTCGTCGGGCCCCGCCGCCATACCCCCAACTGAGCAATGATGTCCCACACCGTACCCATGCTTGGCTTCCGCACGGACTAGGCAGTTACCAGTACAACAACTATACCATACAACCTGCAACTGACACCACATCATCAACTACACTGCCATTATATCTGATATTTTCGGGACATGCACCCTGTTCCTCATCACATCCAGTAACACTGCATGAACAGGGGGAGGCAGAGGCATGGGATTTGTGTATGGCAACCACATGGACAGAACTGCACGTACAACCATGCCATGATATGGATCCTGCGCCCATCAACATATGCACCGGTCAGTGGGCAGTAATCGTCCTGCTGTAGTATGTGAGAGCTGTCACCTCACCTCCCTCTGAACGTCCGTGCCAGGAGCATTGCATGGACACCAAGTGCATCCACCAACAACATGAGCCCAGTGACTGTGACATGGCCAGTACCCACCACATCGCAACAACAAGTGGGACGCCGTTGCATGCACGTAAGCCCATGCCCTGATGTCACCTCCACGCACGTGTGTATGAGTAACAATAGCAGCAAACCTGTAACATGGAACTGAGATGCACTGTGCCCATGATGACAAGCGGACTGGTAGGCTAAATGTATACTGTCTGTGTCAAAGTCAGCAGCACCACAGTAATTAGCAAATGTACATTAGCACAGCAACGGCTAAGCAGTTGTAACTCTGGAGCCCTCATCCCACAGCCAACAACTAATCACATGTACCCCTACACCCTATGCTATGTGTACACATGCTGAGTATATCCTCCACATGCATTTCGCTGCCAGTAGTGTTGACTATACTGCATCACAGAGGACATAAGTCCCAATACATGGCTTGAAGCAAAAATGTGTCTCTGCTGATTCATTTCACAAGTACGAATGAGAGAGGATGAGAGTGTGTGAAGTACACGGCAGTCGTGAGATGACCATGTAGTCCACTGTCATTGGATGTCAACGCAAATGAGTAGCACAACTGTGGAAGACACACATGTGTCATGTGAAGCGGGAGTTACGCATGGCTCAGGTGGGTGGGTGTGACGGGTAGGTGCGCACATGCAATGTTGAAACACGCTGTGTTGGGAGGACTCAGGAACAGTACATTGGCGCTCCCTGGGAATCTGTAAAGACCACCTGTCTGGTGATGAATGTGAACTCGTGTGTGCACAACAGGCGGGCACACGATCAATGCTGCATCAAGTGTAGACGTCAGCCCACCCTCCGTGGACATGCTGGATACTGCTGTGCGTCCGCCAGGCCTTGCCAAGGCACTCACATCCCCTGTCGACCTGGTGTATCCCCAACATTGTCCACTTGCACAGGCAATCCAGGGCACGGGATGGCAGTAGAGCATGGTGGGTGAGAGGTCATGGCGCGCTCCTCCTGGTCACTTCACGCAGGCAACACATCCTCAATGTGTAGTATGGCACAAGTCAAATGGAAGTAGTGGGGGGACGCACACATCACAAGCAGGAGTGACGTCACGGAAGGTGGCTCGCACCATCCCACCCATTGACAATACACCCACACACGTTACATGCCATTGCAACAGAGAAGCCAGCGCGTGCACAAGCAGCTCCAAGCTCGCCACAGAGAGGCCAAAGAGTGAATGTGTGGGGCCATGAGCTCCAGTTGGACGCGGCCTGGCCCGCTAGGGCAGCTACAGCCTCTGTGTGTTGCAGGTGGTGTATCCGGACTGCGGAGCCTGTCATGCATTGTCAATGTTGCCCGGGTCTCGAGTCGGGGCACCACGCATGTGGACGGCGTCCCGCCACTTATTATACCGTGAGACAGACCACTTGTTCAACTGGACCCACACATACACTCCTTGGCCTCTCTGGGGCGAGCTTGGAGCTGCTTGTGCATGCGCTAGCTGCTCAGGTGCAAACGCATATTGGGGTGAGCGAGGGGAGGCCATGAGGACAGTGCAAAAGATGACTGTTTGATTTCCAGCCAGGTTAAGGAATGACCCTGATGTGGTCGGAAAAAGACGTGTCTCGTGTGTATTGCAACTAGTAGATCAGCCAATGAACTACCCATGTCTTGCATGTAGCCCCGCACCCAGCCCCGCCCACTCGACACATTAAAATGAGTACCAGCACCACATTCTACCCATTCGAAGCACTGACTGGGGATGACAACCATTGGACAGTCTTGTGTAGTCCACCCACGCGTACATGTGGGCCCTCCATGATCCATGTCACCTGCGGCAAAGTGATGTCATGGGCAATGACGGAAGTGAGCAGAGCTGTCTGCCCCACGCACAGATGGTGCATCAGCTCAACAGACCCAGCACTCAGTGCAGCAGGGGTCACATGTGCAGGGGCAGTTGTGCCTGGTGTGAAGGCACATGCATATAGACAGCACATCGAGCAATGTGTAGCCTGCCCACATCTACTGTCCATTGTCAGGCCGACCTAGAAATAGATCACAAGGCAACACATCTGTGTGGGTGTACCCACTGTGACCAACACTGCGCAACCATCAGCGTACTCGCCCTGTGCATGGCCCACCCCGCAACGAAGGTCACATTCAGTGCCACTATCTCTCACACACATCCCTATCACGAGTCATGGTGTGTCCAATCGACAGTGCAGAGTAAGCGCTCATCCGGGGGTCCTGAACAGGAGACACATGTAACCCACTAGGCAGTCTGTGTCGGCACCTACTGGCATTGTGCAGTCAATGTGCAGGCCAGGCCTGCTGGGACTGAGAAGGGCAGCATGGCCCCAGCCTGACTTCCACACGACCAACAAGTGCACTGAGACCTGCATTGCCAATTGTCTGTGTCACTGGATGTCTGACATGAAGTTGCCATGTACCACCACTCGGGAGGGACAGACAGGTCAAAGCGCCCGAGAGCTCACATACCCATGCCACCTGCAGTCAGCATGGTGAGCAGTGCATGTTTGAACACCACAGGCTCTGACTCATAGTGCTGCGGAGCAACGACATGTGTGTCCCCCACATGCACACCCACACACACTGCAGTTGTCTCTCACACACAACTTACGCAAGGAATAGCCATGTGCAGTGTGCGTGGAGCTCGGAATCCAGGTTCTCCAGCTCCTCGCTGGTGAGTGGACCTGGACATGTCCTCAGCGTCATCCACGTGTAGGTGGAGTGGTGGCAGCAGCAGGTGTTGTCGAGGGGTGCCAGGCTGCAGTGCCAGGTAGCTGTGGTTATGCCTGTCCCACTCACACACACATATAACCCCCTGTGGCAGTTTCAGTGGGTACAAGCTGCTGCAATTCGTGTACCATGTCTGGCAGCTTCAATTGCAGACGTTGGCCTGCTCCCAGCTGGCCATGGACGCCAACCTCCACAGTGGAACACGCAGGGTGCATCCGCGAGGGTCATTGGAGTTGGCCGTAAGGGCCTGGCCCATGGCGGGTTCAGTCCGCTGATGCCATGTGCACCACACAGTATGATGTGCGCAATGCATCTGCAGGTGTGGCCATGACTTGCGTGTGGGTGCAGGTCCACAATGGACAGGGCCACAACATGCTGTGTGCATAGGCAGGGACGGCCAGTGCTCAGCCTCCACATGTCTGTTGGCACATCATCATGTACACATTGGCATGGGAGCATGGGATATGCATATGCACACACATGCCATCTTTCACTATGTACATCTGCCACTTGGCACGTGCAATGTTACGTGTCACTTGTGATGTGTAATTGCAAGCACACAGCCGTGTTGGCATGGGGCTGTCAATGTGTACACCTGTCAATGTTTCTGGAGGTGTGATCCGTACAGTGCTGTACATAGGGTGCAGTAGTGACATCAATGACTGTCTCATATCCCCTCGTGCCACAGGTCCCACTTGTTTTGGCCGCTCAGCCTGTGTCCATAGCGTTGTTGGTGTGTGCCCTACACACCCAGCCTCGGAAGCAGTGTGATGCACAGCAGCTAGTCATGTTGCCGTGGTGTTGCCGCTTGCCGCATATGCAGTCTGTTACCATCAGCATGCCTTACAAGTTATTGAGGCCTAGATCCCCATGTGCATGCTCATGGCAATGGGGTGTGTCACTGCCCATTGCTATTGGTAGGGGACCTGTGTAAGTGTATTGTGGCTGTGCTGTCCCTACTTGTCAGCTGTCCTGTCATTCAATTGCCTGCTCAGTCATTTATGTTTTGTGTATGTGAATATGCCATGTGGCGTGTTGCTTTGACATGTGTCCACTTCCATCTTTCCTAGGCGGAGACCAAACATTCATCGCCCCTACCAATTGCTGTCAGACATGGTGGATGTAGAGGTCATCCGCAAATACCGTCTGGACCGACCCACCCTGCATCGTCTATGTGCCTTGTTGGAACCCCACCTCCGTCCTCGCAGGGTGTATCCAACAGCATTCACCCCCACGGCTAAGGTGATGGCTGCACTGCATTTCTTCGCCACTGGGTCATTCCAGCACACAGTGGGCAGTGGAGGTGGGATGTCCCAACCCATGTTCAGCATGGTGCTCAGGGATGTACTGTCAGCCATGATGCTGTACAGGAACAGATACATCCGCTTCCCCAGGGCTCGTGAATTGGCGGCAGTGAAGGGTGCATTCTATGCCCTTGGACGGATCCCCCACGTCGTTGGTGCAATAGACTGCACCCATGTTGGCCTTGTTGCACCACAGGCCACTGAGCACCTCTACCGCAACCGGAAGCACACGCACTCCCTGAATGTGCAAGTGGTGTGCCTTGCGGACATGGTGATTTCACACGTGTGTGCGAAATTCCCAGGATCGGCCCATGACGCGCACATCATGCGCAACAGCATCCTACCACGTCTGATGACCGATCTGCAACCGGACCGTGGCTGGATTGTTGGTGAGTATGTGGAGTAGTGTAGCGTGCTGGCTGTGCGATGCTGTCTTGTGTCCAGTTGGAATTGCAACGGTTCTCTGTGTCCCTCACACCCAGGTGACTCTGCTTACCCGAATGGGCCCTGGCTGCTCAGCCCATTGCGACGTCCTGGGAGCCCAGCTGATGTCCGCTACAATGAGGCACATGGGAGGACCAGGCGTGTGGTTGAGCGGACCTTTGGCCTCCTCAAGTCCAGGTTCAGATGCCTGGACCGCACCGGGGGCGCTCTGGCGTACTCCCCACAGAAGGTGTGCCAGATCGTTGTGGCTTGCTGCATGCTGCACAATCTGGCCATCCGCAAGCAGATCCCCCTAATTGTGGATGACGGAGATCAACCAGGGCCCCAGCCTGCAGACCAGGACAGCTCTAGTGAAGAGGACAGTGGAGAGGATGAAGCTGTGAATGTGCGTCAGCAGCTCATCGCCCGCTACTTCACTTGACGGTGAGTGTCCATGTACGACGGCTGATGTAGCTGTAGTTGTGCAGGTGTATGTGTGCTCTGTCACGGGGGCCTCTTGTTCACTGAGTGCTGTGTGTCAATGGTCCATGTCCAGGTTGGTATGCCACTGACAGTGGCTGTAGCATTGTGCCCTGTTGCTCTGTGAGATGTGTGTGCATTGCTTGTAGTTGGTGACAAGTACTGTGTGATGAGTGTGTGACACACTCATTGAATGTACTCTTGTTCTGTTTTTCACCCCTAGGTCCCTACAGCCTCTCCTGTCCCATCGACATGCCACACAGCAGATGCATTTCTGCTCATGGTGGCGATTGCACATCGTGGAATAAACCCAGGACACATTAAGCCGATTGTGATCAAAGTGTATTTATTGACAGCGGTGACATGTGATTGTGTGCAAGGTGATGACAAATGTGGTGCATGCTGTGACATTGAGTTGACGGTCATGGCTGCGTGATGGTCAGGGTGTACCCATGAAGTTCTATGTCCACAGTCCAACAGACACATGCCATTCACATGGCAGTGTGGGGTAGGATCGTATTACAAGTCAATGCAGTAGGTGGTCAAGGTGGCTGGCTGACTCACTGGCGTTTGGTGCGTGCGAAGTCCTCTCTGGACACCTGTTTCCTCTTCGGACGGCCCCTTCCACGTTTGGTAGGGGGGGTGTGTTGATGTTCCGCTGGTGGTGGTTGAGGAGTGCTCACTCGCTGTGGACGCAGGGGAACGCGATGCTGCACGAGCCTGCGCCACAGCAGGTGGTGGCGGAGGTGGTGTTGCTGGCCTTGCTTGTGCCCTCCCCCCACCACCAGCTGGCCCATGAGGGCCGCGATTTGGCCCATATGGGCGTCCATGGACCTCAACACCGCAAGGACCTCCCGCGTGTCGCTAGCCGACCTGGCCCATTCTCCTTGGGCCTCTTGATAGGCCCCAAGGACTCTGTCGATTTGCGGCAGGGCTTGGCTCCCAGGCACAGTTGGCGTTGGCCTGTCCCTGCTCCTCCTACCAGTACTGCTGCCACCGACCTGCCCACTAGCCACATTGCTCACCACGGTCCTCGCTCTGGCTCCCAGGGTGGAGCCCGACGGCCGTGCCGACCCTTGCGCAGGGGCTGTGGCGAGGGATGGCGTGGTGGTGGTGGTGGTGGTGGTTGCGGCGGTGGTGGTGGCCGCACCGGCCGTGGCAGCAGGGGTCTGTGACTGGTCAGCAGCCCTGGGTGATGGGTTGGTGGGCAGGAGGGGCCCTGGGTTGGTGGGCAAGAGGGGCCCTGGGGAGCGGTTGTGCCCTGCCACTCCAGATGGGCCTGCTGGGTGGTCCGTGTCCGGAGAGGTGTCCAGCTCCTCTACATCCGTGAGTCCGGGTCGGGGGCTTGCGGACTGGCTGTGCTGGCTGCTGTCACCCTCTCCAGCATCCAGCAGTTCGGCACCTGTGGGGAGAATGAGATGGGTCATTGTGTTGCACCTAGCAAAGTATGTATTGGTTGTCTGACATTCACAGTTCGTGCACTGTCGTGCACAGGTTTCCCAGTGGCGTGTGTGTGGATGTACGATGTGTGTATGCGTGGGCTAGGCAATGGGACTGTGTGATGTGGACATGTGGCATGGGACGGATTTGCAATGCCGATGGGTGTGTGTTGCTATGCTCCTACATTTTGTGGCTCGGGTGTATGCGTGCTCCAGGACCATAGACGATGTTGGGTTGAACGATGGTTTAGGGGGAAGGATGGAACGCTTAGGTACGCTGATGCCAAAAGGGGGTACAGCCCCCTAAACGCTCTTGGGTTGGAATATGCTTTTGGGGTACATACTGTGGGTAATGGGTGCAGAACGTGACATGTGTTCTGGCAACATGACAGTGCATAGACAAAGGTGTGTGTCTGTCTCACATGCCCGGAATATCTGCTGACTGTTATCATTCATGGACATCACATTGGTTGCATTGTTGTGAGTTCGTGCTTGTTGTGTGCCACACGACGTATTGCAGATGGGCCACATCCCTTGTGTGCGTGCTACCCTGGTACATGTGCATCAGTGCTGTGCTCTTGGGGTGTTGACTATATTATGTGTGTTGTTACTCGCAGTGTGACGTGGGCTTCAGTCACTGCAGGCACATGATTTGTCATGGGCAGGTATCTTTGCATGACTACTGTATGAGGGCCAGCTGTTCGGATGACATACCTTTCATGACACTGTGGCTGAGAGATGAGATGGATGATATGTTGAATGTGCATTGTGTGCCTGTGTGTTTCATGGGTCCAGTTGTCTTTGTGTGCAATATTGTGGTTCCAAGCTGTTACTTCTAGTACGGTCTGTCTTACGTGGGCGTTGTTGTACGATGTGTGGGTGACAGGCAGTGAGGGCTACATGGACAGGACTTCGATGGTGTTGCTGATGTGTGTGATGGGTGGCACAGTGCCTGCCGTGTGGGTCTGTGCTCCAGTGGGACTTGTGCATGCAGACGTGGCTCCTTAGGTGTTGCTGTATCTGTGATGGGTCATGTGGGGTTTGACTCTGTTGAACATGTCCGTGTGCACATTGGTCTCATGATTGTGACTGGGAGCAGTGCTGCGTGTTCCTCTGCTACGTGACATGTCCCATGTGTCAGTCGTAGTACAGTCCTCATGCCTACAGACGCCCCGCCCTGTACATTTTCCCACCTACAGGTTGTTTCTGAGTGCGCAATGCAATGGATGCCACATGGTACTGGGAGGGAGGGGTGCTCCACCTTGCTGGTCTGTGGTAGTGGGGGCCTGGTGGGTGTTTTACTTCAGCTGTCTCCCCTCCGACCCACTGTCTTTGTGTTCCGGCTACTCACCTGTTACTTGTCGGTCAGTGCAGCTATGGCGGACACATGGATGTGGGGTGTGCTCCACCTTGCTGGTCTGTGGTAGTGGGGGCCTGGTGGGTGTTTTACTTCAGCTGTCCCCCCTCCGACCCACTGTCTTTGTGTTCCGGCTACTCACCTGTTACTTGTCGGTCAGTGCAGCTATGGCGGACACATGGATGTGGGGTGTGCTCCACCTTGCTGGTCTGTGGTAGTGGGGGCCTGGTGGGTGTTTTACTTCAGCTGTCCCCCCTCCGACCCACTGTCTTTGTGTTCCGGCTACTTACCTGTTACTTGTCGGTCAGTGCAGCTATGGCGGACACATGGATGTGGGTGTGGGGAGTGCTCATTCTGGCGCATCTGGAGTACAAGGGGACCTGGTGGGAGTTGCGTTGCTGGCTGACTGTACATATGCCCCCATGGTTTTGTTAGTTGGTAGCTTTGGGCTGAGTGTGTGTGAGTGTCTGTTGCATGTGTGGGTGATGTCTTGTGTATTGTGTACTGGACATGGGGGTGTTTGTCCCTAGGAGCTATGGCATGGTGGTAGTGCATGTGATTACATAGCGGTGTGCTGGTATACGTTTGTTTGTACTTACCAGCCTCCACTCCCCCTGGTAATCCGGTGAGGATCTCCGGATGTATGATGACTCGCACCTTCTCCTCCCACGCCTTGAAGGTCTTGAATAGCGCGGGATTCCCTCCGCCAGTCCTGGCAGCCAGCTCTCGATTTTTGGTCTCCTTCTTCTTGACCACGCTTTTGAGGTCGTTCCACCTTTTGTTAATTTCTCCTCTGTTGCGTGGAACGTTCCCGACTGCATTGACCTGGTCTACGATCCTGCTCCACAACCGGTTTCTGGTGGATAGTGGTGTCTGTTGGACCTGGTTGCCATAGATTTGTGGGTGCACCTTGACGATCTCGTCGACCATGACCGTCAGCTCGGTGGAAGTGAACTTGGGCATTCTGTGTGGTGCCATGGTGTGTGTTTTGGTGTTTGTGGTGCTGGTGCGGTGTGTGGTGTGTGATGTGCAGGGGGTTTGTGTTGCCGGTGTTTGGTGGTGGTGGTGGTGATGGGTGTGATAGGTGCGTGTCTGTGGTGTGCTGCTGTCCTTTCTGTCTCGCTGTGTTGTGTGCTTTCGTCCTCAGTTTGTAATGTTGCAGGGGGTTGTGGTCTGTGAAGGGGCTGGTTTTGTACTTACCTATGTGGGTGTGTCATGATGGTCTGTTGTTTTCAGGTGTGTTGTGGCTGGTGTTCTGGGATTTGTTGTTGATTTTTTTGTCCAGGGGGGGGTGTGTTTCAGGGATGTGTACTGTGTTTGGGTTTTTGTGCGTGGGTTGCTGTGTGGACTTGTTAGCCATGTTGTGTGTGTTTGTTTTCGTCAGCGGATGGTTTCTGTGCATGGACGTGGCCGCCAGGGCTTCCGCTGTGTCCATTTTCGTCACTGTTGTTTGCGCTGGCGGGCGGTGTATTTGTGGATTTTCCGCGCTCATGTCGGTACGATCCTAATTTCACGGGCGGTGTCTCGGTTGTCAGGGCGGGAGGTTTTGGCTTGTCGTGCGTCTTTCCGTCCGTGGCGGGCGGATGGACTTAGACTCGGACATGGGCGGGTGGTATTTTCTGTTTATTTTCCGCCTACGGCGGTTTTCGGTTCGCGGCATCGTAATTGCTCGGTCGGTATTCAGGCGGTGTAGGCGGGCGGATTTTTACCACTGTGGTAGTTGGCGGATTTTTTACCGTCCGTCATCGTAATGGACACCATAGTTTGTTAAAATATCGAATTTTTTAAATGTCTTAAAAGTAATGTAAAATAATTAAATAATGAATATAATTAAGTAAAACATACTCAAAAATAGTTAAATAACT
Organism: Calotriton arnoldi; assembly: GCA_963921515.1. Classification (NCBI taxonomy): domain Eukaryota; kingdom Metazoa; phylum Chordata; class Amphibia; order Caudata; family Salamandridae; genus Calotriton; species Calotriton arnoldi. The sequence continues at coordinate 2,543,422 of CAWUFW010001169.1, forward strand.
TTAAAATTAATAAATAATTAATGTGAATAAAAATAAAAAACATGCATTTTTATTTTTTAATACATATATATGTTAACTTAATAATATTAAAAAATATTCAATATTTTTAGAGTTGGATAGCGGGAGGGTAAAATTTACTATTCCCACTCCAGTGAGTGCAACAGTAGGGAAAGTGTTGGATAGCGTAGGGGTAAAATTACTATTCCCACTCCAGAGAGTGCAACAGTAGGGAAAGTGTTGGATAGCGTAGGGGTGAAAATTACTATTCCCACTCCAGAGAGTGCAACAGTAGGGAAAGTGTTGGATAGCGGGAGGGTAAAAATTACTATTCCCACTCCAGTGAGTGCAACAGTAGGGAAGCGTTGGATAGCGGGAGGGTAAAAATTACTATTCCCACTCCAGAGAGTGCAACAGTAGGGAAAGTGTTAGATAGCGTAGGGGTAAAAATTACTATTCCCCCTCCAATGAGTGCAACAGTAGGGAAAGTAATGATTTAATAATTAAATATATATAAATTAATTACCAATACCAATAAAAAATTAATAAAAATTAATCACCAATTACAAATTATTTAATAATTAATTAATTATAAATACCAATAAATATTAATTATTAAAAATTATTTTCCTATCAATAATTAATTAACAAATTAATTTTCAATACCAGAAATTTATAAGTAATAGAAAAAATTACCAATTAATAATTAATTAACAGTAAATTAATTATCAATACACAGAAATAATTTCAACAATTACGTAATTACAATTAAATTACTTCCCACCCTATTCCCCTATAAACACACAACACGCTCCGAATAATAAATTAATACAATTAATATAAGTACCAATTAATCAATTAATAAAAATTAATTACCAATTAATAAAAATTAATTACCAATTAATAATTAATTAACAATAAATTATTTATCAATACCAATAAATAAAAATAAAGTATTACATATTTACAATTAAATTACTTCCCATCCTATTCCCCTATAAACCCACAACCCGCTCCGAATAATACATTAATACAATTAATATAATTATCAATTAATAAAAATTAATTACCAACTAATAAAAATTAATTACCAATTAATAATTAATTAACAATAAATTAATTAGCAATACCAATAAATAAAAATAAATATTTACTTAATTACAATTAAATTACTTCCCACCCTATTCCCTATAAACCCACAACCCGCTACAGAACTAAAACGCAAAATTAAATTAAAAATAATTAATAATTCCTAAAAATTTATTTTTAATTTACTATAATTAAATTACTCCCCACCCTATTCCCCTATAAACCCACAACCCGCTACGGAATTAAATTACGCAAAATTTAAATAACATAAAATTCTTTACTTTAAAAAAATTCAAACATACATTACAAAAATAATACATACTTTTAATACATATACTAACACTTAAAACACTATAAAAAATTGGATATTTTTAACAACTATATTATGACTGTCGATATTACTAACTTCGATATTATTAAAATCGATATTTCTTACCTGAATTTCGATATTCTGCACCACTATATTTTTGCAATTCGATATTCTGTCCATTCTATATAAAAAAAACTCGATATTCTGTCCAGTCAATATTTTTTTTGATATTGTGACTAGTTACCCCCAAGCACACCATCCTATGCCACCACCCTAGCCATCACCACCCTTTTCACCACTATCCCCCTCACCCTACCACCACTACCCTACCACCACCACCCTAACCACCACCCTAACCACCAACCCACGCTAACTACCACCCTTACCTCCCCTAGCAACTATCACCACCCAAACCCACCCGCCTCATAACCAGAAACCTAACCACTATGACTAACCGAACCACCACCACCCTCATCAGTCTTACTATCACCACCTCGCCACCCTCGACATTCGCAATACCACCACCCTAACTTCCCTACCCTAACCACTACTACCCTTTCACTAAACACAGCTCTCAATTCCTGTAGAAGCTGGGAGGGGTATTGTTTACTGCTGGAAATCAGGAACTGTTCGCAGAGTCCCCCCACTTTTTGCCCCATTTGAAACCCCTGGATGCTGGTTTTCTGACTCTGAGAGTGCCCTGGGCTCTGCTGGGAAGGCACAGGGCCCGTGCTGTTTTGAAAATTCTCACTGTTACGTTGAAAACACACACATGCATTAGGGTACACTATGTGTTAGGGTACACCTATATTTGGCATGACCTACCCTACAAGTCCCTAGTAGATATTAGGGCAGGGGGATTACAACTACCCATAAGTCCCTAGTATATAATAGGGCATGGCAGTTTAGAGACCAGCAGCCTATGTTGTAGTTACATGTGTGCACTGCTGAGAGTCTGAGGTCATTTTAAACGCATCCCTGTGTTGCAGCACTGGTTTTAAATATAATTTGTTCCCAAACTCGACATTGGTGGTAGGGGCACTCAAAAAGTGATAATCTACAATAGTGTTACACATTAGGTACCCCCAGGGTCTCCCCTAGGTGTCCTAGAGGTGGGGGGATGGGGGGAGGTCATGTAATTATAAGAAGAGTCTTTATAAAAGATATTTTATTTGCCCTGGGGATACAGAAATTGCACATTTCACTTCCCCCATTGTAGTAAAGTGCATCCCAAAACAGACTTTGGTGCTGGGAGCACTGTGGAATGAGGGTCTACACTATTTGTACATATTCAGGACCCTCAAGGTCTCCCCGAGGTGTCCCAGGGGTGGAGGGTCATGTAACTATAAGCAACTATAAAATATGTTTTATAAGCCTGGATGATGGAGAAAGTGCACATTGTAGGAGATGAAAGCCGTTAGGACCACCACCGAATAGGTTATCAGTGGGGCAGGATTCTTGGAGGCACAGGACTACCCCGTAAGCGTGGTCTTAGGAGACGCGTTTCAATCCCCATATTGGGATGGAATGATTAATCGAGTAAATAGCTCGTTCAGTTCAACTCATAAGGAGCAGCTATCTGCCCTTATATTAAAATAGTATAGGGCCTTTTCCCGTTACTTTATTCCAGGGGTTACTTTTACCAATACCCTGAAGAAAGTCTTGCACCCATCGGGGCATTTAGTGACTGAAACATGTCGGCACAAGGGTCTTAGGACCATAACACTCCTGAAGATCCTTGGTTGGTAAACATATTTTAATAACGCAGTAGAGGTCCAAGAATAAAGGGAAACTGGGACTTCACTGAGTTTTTATCTTTATTCCCTGGTCTTTATATATTCTAAGAGCTCCCTGAAATACTGGTCGAGCTCACCCTGACTTTTAGGCGACAGGGTGACCCGATGATGAAGCATGACACCACTAGGGTGTGTGAGGGTAAATAAAACCAAAAGGACTTGCTTCCTTTCCTACCATCCTTAGATTGGTAGTATAGCTTTCATCTCGGGATTCTCCAGATCACCATCTTGTTAATAGTTTTTTATATGTATGTTTTTCTAAGGGAGTACTTGTGTTTCACACATTGTAGTTTCCCCATTGTAGATACTTAGCCCCATAGGATAACATTGCAATGGGTTATGAACACATAAATATTGCTAGGAATTAAATACAGATATCATTCAAAGGCTTAGGAGAATAGCATTGATAAATCCAGCACTATGCCATTGCTGAATGTATCCTAAATTGTAAAGCAAAGAAGTGTTGAGACTTTCTTGTCTGTAAGCCAAAATTCTGCCTTCCTGCAGTCCTCCCTGATTGGTCAGAGATAACAGGATTAGCCAGGCTGCTTTGATGAAGTGATAAGTGGTTCACCCGGGGAGAGGCTATCTGTTGGAGAGAGCTCTGATACACAGGGATGTTAGAGCAGGGGGAAGCGGTCGTAAAGCATGAGGCTTCAAGGGAGGAACAGGAGAGGCAGGGAATGCCAGGCCTGCCAACCCCATACCCTCTGGCCCAGCCAGATGACAGGCTTAAGTAAGGAATCTGCAGATGTTAGGGGGAGGAGAGCTGTGGAAATGAGCCACACTGGAGGTTGCTTTATCTAGTTCTTGTTCCTCTGCTGAGATTTCAGCTATACTGAATTTTGGATGAATAGTACTTCCTGGGAGAAGAATATGCCACACTTTGGAGGAAGTGGTCATGCTCTGGGGTGTTGCCTTGCAGCTCACTGGACAGGAGCACTCTCCTGCTTGACCCAAGAGAACAATGAATAAATATGTGAGAGGAGCAGAGCCTCTCAGATCTGCTGCTTGAGCCTAAGAGAAGAAAAAGGATTGCAATGCTTGGAAACTTGATTTGCACCACCGGGCCCTGCGTTCTGACTGACTGTGCCTGCTGCATTACCTGGAACTGCCGTCCTGTGGATGAACCTTGCTTCAAAAGGAGTAGAGTGCACTCCCTGCAAGCTACAGGCTAACAGAGCTCACCTGCATCAAATCCACCAAGAGTCCCCCGCCTGGAGTGCATCCAGTGGACTTTTAAGGGTTTGGTCAGGTGCATTGTGGGAATCGTGGTCCCAAACTTTCCAGGACCAGCTTGGAGCTACCAGACCCTTTGATTATGTTTTAGACCCTTTTGAACCATCAAAAGGAACTTCAGGAAGAAGTTCCAGTAGTTTGGAGACTTTTGGAGCAACTTTGGAAAAAAACTCCATAAGGTGACTGAGTGCTAGAAAGTGTTTATTCTTTACAAATTCATATCTCCGGTTCCCTACATGGGATTTTTGTAGTTTTGGTGTCATTTTAAAGTGAAAAATAATTCCTATTTTTATAAGTTGGTGTGGGATTTTACTGTGTGTTGTGTCTTAATTATTTACTGAATTGGTGTTTTTAAATGCTTTACATACCTGTCTCTGAAGTTAAGCCTGCATGCTCGCAGCCCAGCTACCAAGGGTTGAGCATGGGAATAATTTACTGAGACCTGCACTGAGCCCTAGACTGGGTTGGTGGCCTTATTGCCAGTGGTAGATGCATAGTTACCACTACTAATAACCCACCCTCCAACATTTACTATAAAGGACTTGGAGCCTGCTCATTGTTTACCATCTGCTGGCATCCTTGTAATTCTTCTCTGCTACCTCTTAATTGGCCAGCATGTGCCAAACGTCACTTCCTGTTTCTTCTTGGAGCATAGACCAAGTACAGATTGAATCATCTTAATTGGTGTCCGTCCGCAGCTTGGGCTGTGATTGAGGTACTATTTCTCCTTCCACTTCCATCCCTTATCTGTGGTGCTTCTTTCCCCTCCATCCACCCCTTTTGTGTTTTTTCATTTACTTTACAGAATTCAGCAACTGTTATTAAAGTGCCCTTTTAATCTCACCCATCTTGTCCATTCAAATACTCGCTGTTATGCTCATGCTCTACCTTATCCTGAAACTGGTATGTCGCTTTATTGATCAGAAGACGCTGCTGTTTCCTGAACATCTGCAGTGTGGAACTCGTACGTTGGTACGTTACATTTCATTGCTATCATTTAGTCTGTGTGCAAGCATCCTACGCCTTTGATGACATGCTGTCTTTGACATCTGTAAAAAATCACTAGCTCCTTGTATTTTAATTTCTAATGCTACAGGTATATTTGTAACCTTTTTTTCATAAGAGCTGCAAGTCTTATCGCAAATTTAAAAAAATGCATTGAAAAAATGTCAACGGATCTGTCTGCCCAGGGCATCACAACAAGCTCAATACAACCATCTGAACAGCTCTGGTTAAATGTGACAGAGGTAGTACAATTTAGACTGGAGAGAGAGGGTGAGAGATTTATGTACACGCCACCCAATGCCGTACAATTTCACTCCACTCTTCTCCAAACCACAAAATGACACACAATTATGTTCCACTTAACTCCAGCCAAACAATTCCACTCCACACAATTCCACACCACACATTGCCACTATAAACTACACCACATAATTTCACTCTACTCCACACAATTCCTCTCCACTCCAGTTAAATCCACTCTACTCCATACAATGCCACACAATTCTACTCTACTCCACACAATGCCGCGCCACTCCACTCCACACAATTCCCCTCCACACCACACAATTCCACTCCACTCTACTCAACACAAATCCACACAATCCCACACCACACAGTGGCACACAATTCCCCTCCGCTCCACTTCTCACCATTCAATGCCACATAGTACCACTCCACTGCACACAATTATACCCAACTCAATGCCACACAATTCCACTCCATGGCACACAATTACACTCCATTCAACATCACGCTACACAATTCTACTCCACTCCATGCCATAAAATGCTAAAAATATCCCCTCCACAGAATACCACACATTTGCACCCCACTCAACATCACACAACTTCCCTCCACTCCACACAATGCCACACAATTCCACTTTACTCCACTCTACTCCTTACAATGACACACAATCACGCTCCACTCAACTCCACGACACACAATTCCACTCAACTCTACCACACGAAACAATTCAACACAACTCTACTCCATTCCATTCCACACAATGCCAAACATTTCCAGTAAACTCAATGCAACACAGTGCCACACAATGCCACTCTCACAATTCCACAAAATTCCTCACCTAGCAAAACAGTGCCACTCAAATTTATCCAAACTCCTCTCCATTCCACTTAACTAAACACAATGATACACAATTCCACTCCACGTCACACAATGCTATATAATTCCACGTCTCTCCACTCTGCGCCACAGAATGATATACAATTCCACTCTACTCCACACAGTGCCACTCAATTCCACTCCACACCACACAATGCAAACACATTCCACTCCATCCCACTCCATGCCACACAATTCCACTCCACTCTATTCCACACAATTCCACTCCACACTACAGAAGCTTAATCCACTCCACACAATGCCACACAATTTCACTCCACTACACACAATTCCACTCCATTACACCTAACTCCCCGACAATGTCACACAATTCCATTCCATTCAAATCCACGACACACTGGGTATGATTCACAAAGGTAAACTTACACTTTTGTGGAAGCTTACATTTATTTTGGAAATCACAAACTCCATTTTAATAATAAGTTTACAAATACACAGGCTCCACAATCGGCAGCGGAGAACTCCTCACATAAATAGATATGACATGCCTATCTTTTTTATGTGCTTAGTTTTACGCCCCGACTGCAGAGTCTCTGCACTAGCAAACTTACTGTTAAAATGCCGTTTTCTGAATTCCAAAATAAATGTAAATTTACACAAAAATGTAAGTTTACCTATGTGAATCAGGCCCACAATTCCACTCAACTCCACCACAACACACAATTCCACTCCACACAATTCCACTCCACTCTATGCACCACAGTGCCGCACAATTCTACTCTACTCTATTCCACACAATGCCACTCATTTCCATCCAAACTCCACTCTACACAAGTAAACACAATTTCACTCCACCACACCCCACGCCACACAATGCCATATAGTGCCACTCCACACTACTCATTATCAAACAATTTCACTCCACTCCACACAATTCCAGTTCATTCCATGCCACACAATGTCATACAATTCCACTCCACACAGTTCCACTCCACTCTGAGCCACACAATTGCACTCCACTCAATGACACACAATTCCACTCCGCTCCACACAATTCAACTCCATCACAATGCCAAATAGTGTCACTCCACTCCATACCACTCAATTCCAATCCACCTCACGCCACACAATTCCACTTCTCTCCACTCCAGAGTGCCACACAATGCTACCCGGTTCAACTCCATTCCACACTATTCCACTCCATGCCACACAATGCCACTTCACACTACCCAATGCCACGCATTGCCACTCTGCACCAGTCCACTCCATGCCACACAATGTCACTCCAATACATGTCACGCAATACCACTACACACAATTCCACCCTACTCCACGCCACACAATTTCACTCTACTCCAGACAATGGCACACAATTCCACTTCACCCAACTCCACACAAAGCCACACAATTCCATTCAACTGCACTAGAACATACAATACCACAAAATTCCACTCCACGCAACACAGGGCCATGCAATTTCAGTTGACTCAATAGAGTGCCACACAATTCCACTTCACTCCAATCCACACAATTCCACTCCACTTCACATAATGCCACACATTTCCAGTCTACACCATCCAAAGCCCCACAATTTCACTCCACACCACTCTATCCCACTCCAGTCCATGCCACACAATCATTATCCACTCCAAGCCACACAATTCCACATATTACACGCACTTTTACCCCACTCCACACCACACAATGGCACAATTTCAACTCAACAAAACTTCACACAAAGCCACACAATTACAATCCACTCCACACAGTGCCACACAATTCCACTCCACTAAAACACAGTGCCACACAATTCCACTCCATACCACAAAATTCCATTCCATACAATTCCACTCCACACATGTTGCCACACAATTTCCCTCAACTCCACACCACACAATGCTGCACAATTCCATTGCACTGCATGCCACACAATTGCACTCCACGCCACACAATCCATGACACACAATACCAATCTACTCCACTCCATACAATGCCACTCCATGACACAGAAATCCACTCCACGCCACTTTCCTCCACACAATTCCACTCCATGCCCCACCAATTCACTCCACTCAACACAATGCCTCTCCATTTCACACAATGCCAGTTTCCCTCTGCTCAACTCCACACAATGCCACTCCACACCAAACAAGGTAGATCCACTCCATGCCTCACATGCCACTCTGCACCACACAATGCCACTCCTCTCCATGACACTCAATACCACTCCACTCCTCTCCATGACACTCAAAATGCCACTCCACTCCTCTCCACACAATGCCACTCCACACATTACAATGTCACTCCTCACCATGCTGCTCCACTCCGGCAAGAACTATTGGTTTTGCCAATGCTTGTTTCATTTACGCTAAGCCCTCCATGAGAGTACATGTGTTTTCCAGCTGTCTCCTTCATGTTTTTCTCTTGGCCCCTCCACCGCGCTCCATGTTACTCTTGCTCATGTGCTTCTCCCCTAAGCCACTCCGTGTGTTTCCTGCCCTTGTGTGCTTCTCCCTGCATTGCTTTTTCCCGTGAGCTGCTCCCTCTTCCACGGTGCGCTTTCTCTCACCGATGTGCTTCTGACCCCATCCTCTGTGATCCTTCCGCCCACCAGTGCCCTCTGTGTTGTTTCAACCCCCGCTCTCTTTGTTGCTTACATGCCCTACTTATTTTTTTTTCATGCTTTGGCGCTAACTTTTTTTTAAATTTATCAACCCAACTTGAATCAGTAAATAAATGGAAAAAAACTGCACATTTTTTAGGGCGCATGTATGCGTGGTGCGCACGCCTACAAAATAACACACCCACTGCACCTGAAATACAACCTTTTTTGCTTTGTTTTCTCTTTAGTCTTGCAGCACAGCATCGCTAAAAACAATTGGCAAAGTCAAAAGTTCTCAAAGACAAGGCAGATTCGATTTGCCAATGCTTGTTTTAAATGGCCCTTGCTAAAAATCCTTGGTTTTTACAAGGGGCTCTGCAGACGAAACTTGTGAAAATTCCAAGATTTTACGACCTGAGAAGTTTCTGCAAGAATTGTGTAAGTGCACTTTAGAAAATGTGTGATGCTTCCTCTGGGCTTCGTTAGAGATTGGGAGGACGGAGATTCGACCACTAAGATCACTGTAGACAACTGACCACACACCCACACACAACACACATGCATGCGCACACACACACAACCTCCGACCCCCAGCCGTGCAAGCTACGGGCAGCAGACCCTCAAGTAAATAAGTAAACTTTTATTGTTTCTAGTTATTTCAAACCATAACAATTTAGCACAGACATTTACAGTGATTAAAACAAAGCAGAGTCAACGATGTCACAGCTGATCAATCCGTGCATACCTTGAAGAGTTGGAATGTGTTGTCGGAACCCTTCAGGACACCCTGTAAACTCTACGACTTTTAGTAATCCTATTCCGAGTCACAAAGACCGATAGATTTTTGCACAAACAGCTTACAAAAGTCTTAAAAAGAAAAAACAAGTATTTTATGTGGGAGAAGCTGACACCTGTACCATACAATTTACACCTTAGTTGGGGTGGTGCAGAGAATTATGAGGCACCCGATTCCCTCCTCCTTCCCCACTCCTGTAACCCAAACACTTGTCGTAGAACTGACCCAGGCTGTCTTTGTGTTCAGTTAATTCTGGCCACTGCGTGCACTGCTCTCCACACCCGCGCTGTCTGTGTGCAGATGAGTCTGTAGTTGGAAAGCATGGCTGGCTCACCGGATGGTTGCGACTCTGGCATGTTTCCAGGTGTCCTGGATTGTGGATGAGTAGATGGAGGCGTTGAGGATGGGTGTTAATGCTTTGCTGATGAGTCCTTTGATGACGGTGGGGTGGGGGTAAGGTCAGATGGGGCCCCTGAGTAGATGGTTGCCATGGTAGCAGAGATTCTGACTGTGGTGAAGGTGGGCCAGGGTTTGTTCTCTGGACGTGATGGGAAGTTGCGAAGGTGACAGGAGAGCTGCATATGTCACAGCCGCGCCCGCTGTTCCTCAATGAGGCGCTGCGCCTCTTTCTTGGACACATACTTGTCCTGGGGGTGCCTCAGGATGCGGTTGCCGTGTCCCCTCCTCGCACAGGCCTCCACGTGGTCCAGGAGCTCCTGCCGGCCCAGGTAGAGGCCGCTGTGGCCCGGCAGGTGGAAAGCGAAGGCCGCGTTGTTCCACAGCCAGCGGTCGTAGGTCTGCGTGGGTCCTCCCTGGGATTGCACCAATGGCTTCTTCTCCAGGGCGCCCCCGGAGAGCTGCCAGGTGAAGCGGTCGCTCAGGGACTCGGGGCTCCAGGTGATGACCCCGGCGCACCCGAAGGGCCCCTGGGGGTCCAGGGTGGGCAGGTGGTCGAAGTCCCGGCAGTCGGGGCTGTGGATGAGGATCCAGTGGACCACCTCCAGGGTGTAGGCCTCGGTGCCCAGCACCCGCAGCACAGGCCGCTTCCCTCCACACAGCTGAAGGCGGTAGGCCGTGAGCAGCTCCTTGACTCGGAAGGAGAACTGGAAGTTGCCGTAGGGGGACTCGGGGCTGAGCGCAGGGGAGTTGGCCATCATGTCCTGGAGCTGCCCTTTCTCCTTCGGGGAGAGACCCCCCATGCTGGCCCGCACCTCCGGGCCCACAGCCCAGGCGAACTTCCTGAGGCGCTTCCTCTTCAGGTTGTCCAGGTCCAGGGGCGGCAGGTGCACCCCCCAGCAGGACACCCGCAGGAGCCGGGGCTCCCCGTTCAGCAGGAAGGGCCTGTCCCAGCCGCGGACGTGCTCGTCCTCCAGGATGTGCAGGAACCTGTCCCGGACGGTGACATGTTTCAGCCGCACCACCTGCAGCGGCTTCGTCACCAGGCGCCGGTACACCTGGATGATGGGGGCCAGGTGGTGGCTGCACTCCTTGGGCCCCCAGTCGGACCCCCGCTTCTTAAACTCATCCAGGACTTGGTCGAGCTCTAGGAACTCCCCCTCGCAGAACAGGGACCTGCTCCTCGGCCGCTGGGGGTACAGGGGGTCGTCACCCTGCAGGGGCATCATTGTGACTTGGTACCGGGGGTCGCCGCGCTCTCTTTTCTGACCAAGCTGCAGGTCTCTCTTTCCTTGTAGAGCGCTGCGCTGCGTCTTTGCTCTCCTGCGGCCTGGCCTCTCGCCAATTCTATAATGCCAATACTTTTCCGACCCTCTCCCCTCACCGCGGTTCTCTCTAGTTGAGTGCCTCCTCTCCAACTCTTCTGCGTTTTATCTTGTTCTCCCCACCCCCATCTCATGCCTCCCATTGGCCAGTATCGCTGCCCGTGGCCTTGTAACTCAAGCCCTTATCACCGCTTGTCTCCGCCCCCAGCCCTAGAAGAGGGATGCAACCCCCCCCTCCCTAAAGGAAAAAAATGCAGACAAGGGAGCAAACAGCACTTCTGGTGTCATGATGTATTCATTTATATAGCGCTTTCCTTAGTTCTCGTGCGGCCTAAAGCACTTTCAGATCTGTTTATGTAGTGCTTTATACCACAATGGGGTCTTCAAGCGCTCTAGATTCTAACAGGTTCCCGGACTCCATTTGGACTGCATGATTGAATGGCTGCTGTTTGGCTTACATGGGACTTGCATTTATTTACATTTATTGTGTACTTCCGGTGGGACCCCCATTCCACTGAAAGCCCCTGGAGCTCAGGGGGTCAGCCATCGGATTCCTAGTGAATGTCCCCAGAATCCCTTGTGGTGTATGCAGAGTGGTCTGCCTGCCTGTGCCTGCTGCTGTATCACACAGGGAAGCCTTCAACATGGCCCAGCGGCGCACGCGCGCGCACCTGTGTACATGGATGCATGCATCCAGCATGGCCCACTGAAGCATGCGCGCGCACCAGTGCACATGGATGCATGCGTTCAGCCTGGCCCAGCGGCGCACGCGCGCGCACCTGTGTACATGGATGCATGCATCCAGCATGGCCCACTGAAGCACGCGCGCGCACCTGTGTACATGGATGCATGCATCCAGCATGGCCCAGCGGCGCACGCGCGCGCACCAGTGTACATGGATGCATGCCTTCAACCTGGCCCAGCGTCACATGCGCCCGCACCAGTGTTTGCTGCCGGCGCGTGGACGGATTTCTGTCCCATCCTAACCCCGTGTTTGGCCAATAGCAGCTCCGAGTCTGTAATTGTACTTTCATGTTCTCTCCTAGCACAGTGTGCAGATCTTTCCACCACACAGGCGGGGTTGTACTGGGATACCAGATAGGCCGGGCACCCTAAAAAAAGTGGCCCACATTTGCGCACTGTGCCTCTTCGCAAAACACTGCTTCGGTGTTTTTCGTATTATGAAAAGAAGAGGCGGGGGGTGGGGGGGGGTTGTCTAAGAGAGGCAAGCTTTCTTGACTTTACTGAGATTAAAAAAAAATCAATTGTTGCCAGGACTCTGTGCCTGGATTAGTTCACACTGGCGACCCACACCTGGATATCAGTGAGGCCACTTGTGTTCAGGCCCCCTGAAGACTCTGCATACATTAATGGGCGGGGCCAGGAGAGACTGGGAAGGACACCCCCGCCCCGTGGTAAAAAGGAGGCAATAGAGGCCGCTCGGGCCCCCACTGGGCCGCTGGCGGCACCAGAACGGCACAGACACAATCCACATCGGCCACTCCCCTAACCAAAGAGGCGGCCATTGCCCGGGCGCCCCCATACCCCCCTGCACAGTGCACCTGTCTGCACGGCCTGCGCTAGCATCGCTGATGACGGTACTAGTGTCACCCAGAACCCTGCAGTGCTGGGCAGTTCCACCCCCTGTGGGCATAGCTGGCATCCTCTGGGGGGCACCGTCCGTAGGTCGTGCCATAGATTTCACTCAGTCTGGCCGGCGCGAGGTAAGTTTGGGGGCCGTGATTCCATGGTGTACTTTACATCCCCTCTTCCCGGAGCCCTGGGGAGCGCGCGCCACTTCCGGTCTCTGCCACCGTCTTCAGATGCATTTCAGTCCGGCCAGGGGTTTGCTAGGGGGTCCAGCCTGGGTCTGTCCAGGGGTGTGGTTCCCGGCCCTCGCCACGGGCCGTTATTGTATTTGACACTGGTGGACCCGGGCTCCACCAGTCCATTATCACGGGCCGGAGGAGCTGTTTTCCTTCTTCCTCGGGGAGTTCCTGGTTCACTAGCGCGCCTTGAAACGTGCGCCTCTGCTGCCCTTTTTTAGGCACTGTGAAGGCAGCTCGGGTGAGCAGGCGCCTGCTGCTGCTGCTGCTGTTTTATCAAGGCTCAGACATGAGTACTAACAGTGCTGGTCCGTTTGCATCAATCTGGGACTTCTTCGTCCTGAGAGACCTCACAGCCCTCCCACAGCGTGTCAAGCGCATGCCAGCCTTTAAGAATGGGGCCTCTGCCGAGCAGGATGATAGGACCCCTCTGGCCGGAAACTGTAGCCGTGAGAGGGTCTAGCACCATTCATATCCTGGGCTCTCAGCGGCCCCTTCATCATTGCAGTCTCTGCTCGGACAGCCACGCTCTGCACACGGCCCGGGTGGGGTGACCGGGATATTAACAAAGCAGTAATCTGGGAGAGGTCCCATCCTGGAGTGTGTCACCCTCCCCAGAGGTACCATCCTGGAGTGTGTCACCCTCCCCAGAGGTACCATCCTGGAGTGTGTCACCCTCCCCAGAGGTACCATCCTGGAGTGTGTCACCCTCCCAGAGGTACCATCCTGGACTGTGTCACCCGCCCCAGAGGTACCATCTTGGAGTGTGTCACCCCCCAGAGGTACCATCCTGGAGTGTGTCACCCTCCCCAGAGGTACCATCCTGGAGTGTGTCACCCCCCCCCCAAGAGGCACCATCCTGGACTGTGTCACCCTCCCCAGAGGTACCATCCTGGAGTGTGTCACCCTCCCAGAGGTACCATCCTGGAGTGTGTCACCCTCCCCAGAGGTACCATCCTGGAGTGTGTCACCCTCCCAGAGGTACCATCCTGGAGTGTGTCACCCCCCAAGAGGTACCATCCTGGAGTGTGTCACCCCCCCCAAGAGGTACCATCCTGGAGTGTGTCACCCTCCCCAGAGGTACCATCTTGGAGTGTGTCACCCTCCCCAGAGGTACCATCCTGGACTGTGTCACCCGCCCCAGAGGTACCATCCTGGAGTGTGTCACCCTCCCAGAGGTACCATCCTGGAGTGTGTCACCTTCCCAGAGGTAAAATAACACAAAAGAGAGGTAAGAGGATAAATCCCTGGTCGCCCTCCTGCAAGCTATAGATCCAGTTTGTGTGGATCACCCTCCCAGAGGTACCATCCTGGAGTGTGTCACCCGCCCCAGCGGTACCATCCTGGAGTGTGTCACCCCCCCAGAGGTACCATCCTGGAGTGTGTCACCCTCCCAGAGGTACCATCTTGGAGTGTGTCGCCCTCCCCAGAGGTACCACCCTGGTGTGTCACCCTGCCCAGAGGTACCATCTGGAGTGTATCACCCTCCCCAGAGGTACCATCCTGGTGTGTGTCACACTCCCAGAGGAACCATCCTGGAGTGTGTCACCCTCCCAGAGGTACCATCTTGGAGTGTGTCACCCTCCCCAGAGGTACCATCCTGGTGTGTGTCACCCTCCCAGAGGAACCATCCTGGGGTGTGTCACCCTCCCAGAGGCACCATCCTGGAGTGTGTCACCCTCCCCAGAGGTACCATCCTGGAGTGTGTCACCCTCCCCAGAGGTACCATATTGGAGAGTGTCACCCTCCCAGAGGTACCATCCTGGAGTGTGTCACCCTCCCCAGAGGTACCATCCTGGAGTGTGTCACCCTCCCCAGAGGTACCATCCTGGAGTGTGTCACCCTCCCAGAGGTACCATCCTGGAGAGTGTCACCCTCCCCAGAGGTACCATCCTGGACTGTGTCACCCTCCCAGAGGTACCATCCTGGAGTGTGTCACCCTCCCCAGAGGTACCATCCTGGACTGTGTCACCCTCCCAGAGGTACCATCCTGGAGTGTGTCACCCTTCCCAGAAGTACCATCCTGGAGTGTGTCACCCTCCCAGAGGTACCATCCTGGAGTGTGTCACCCTCCCCAGAGGTACCATCCTGGAGTGTGTCACCCTCCCCAGAGGTACCATCCTGGAGTGTGTCACCCTACCCAGAGGTACCATATTGGAGAGTGTCATCCTCCCAGAGGTACCATCCTGGAGTGTGTCACCCTCCCAGAGGTACCATCCTGGAGTGTGTCACCCTCCCAGACGTAGCATCCTGGAGTGTGTCACCCTCCCCAGAGGTACCATCCTGGACTGTGTCACCCTCCCCAGAGGTACCATCCTGGAGAGTGTCACCCTCCCAGAGGTACCATCCTGAAGTGTGTCACCCTCCCGAGAGGTACCATCCTGGAGTGTGTCAGCCTCCCAGAGGTACCATCCTGGAGTGTGTCACCCTCCCAGAGGTACCATCCTGGACTGTGTCACCCTCCCCAGAGGTACCATCCTGGAGTGTGTCACCCTCCCCAGAGGTACCATCCTGGAGTGTGTCACCCTCCCGGAGGTACCATCCTGGAGTGTGTCACCCTCTCAGAGGTACCATCCTGGAGAGTGTCACCCTCCTCAGAGGTACCATCCTGGACTGTGTCACCCTCCCCAGAGGTACCATCCTGGAGAGTGTCACCCTCCCAGAGGTACCATCCTGGAGTGTGTCACCCTCCCCAGAGGTACCTTCCTGGAGTGTGTCACCCTCCCAGAGGTACCATCATGGAGTGTGTCACCCTCCCAGAGGTACCATCCTGGACTGTGTCACCCTCCCCAGGGGTACCATCCTGGAGTGTGTCACCCTCCCCAGGGGTACCATCCTGGAGTGTGTCACTCTCCCCAGAGGTACCATATTGGAGTGTGTCACCCTCCCCAGAGGTACCATCCTGGAGTGTGTCACCCTCCCAGAGGTACCATCCTGGAGTGTGTCCCCCTCCCCAGAGGTACCATCCTGGACTGTGTCACCCTCACAGAGGTACCATCCTGGACTGTGTCACCCTCCCCAGAGGTACCATCCTGGAGTGTGTCACCCTCCCCAGAGGTACCATCCTGGAGTGTGTCACCCTCCCAGAGGTACCATCCTGGACTGTGTCACCCTCCCCAGAGGTACCATCCTGGAGTGTGTCACCCTCCCCAGAGGTCCCATCCTGGACTGTGTCACCCTCCCAGAGGTACCATCCTGGACTGTGTCACCCTCCCCAGAAGTACCATCCTGGAGTGTGTCACCCTCCCCAGAGGTACCATCCTGGAGTGTGTCACCCTCCCAGAGGTACCATCCTGGAGTGTGTCACCCTCCCAGAGGTACCATCCTGGAGTGTGTCACCCTCCCCAGAGGTACCATATTGGAGAGTGTCACCCTCCCAGAGGTACCATCCTGGAGTGTGTCACCCTCCCAGAGGTACCATCCTGGAGTGTGTCACCCTCCCAGAGGTACCATCCTGGAGTGTGTCACCCTCTCCAGAGGTACCATCCTGGAGTGTGTCACCCTCCCCAGAGGTACCATCCTGGAGAGTGTCACCCTCCCAGAGGTACCATCCTGGAGTGTGTCACCCTCCCCAGAGGTACCATCCTGGAGTGTGTCACCCTCCCCAGAGGTACCATATTGGAGAGTGTCACCCTCCCAGAGGTACCATCCTGGAGTGTGTCACCCTCCCAGAGGTACCATCCTGGAGTGTGTCACCCTCTCAGAGGTACCATCCTGGAGTGTTTCACCCTCCCCAGAGGTACCATCCTGGACTGTGTCACCCTCCCCAGAGGTACCATCCTCGAGAGTGTCACCCTCCCAGAGGTACCATCCTGGAGTGTGTCACCCTTCCCAGAGGTACCATCCTGGAGTGTGTCACCCTCCCCAGAGGTACCATCCTGGAGTGTGTCACCCTCCCCAGAGGTACCATCCTGGAGTGTGTCACCCTCCCAGAGGTACCATCCTGGAGTGTGTCACCCTCCCAGAGGTACCATCCTGGACTGTGTCACCCTCCCCAAAGGTACCATCCTGGAGTGTGTCACCCTCCCCAGAGGTACCATCCTGGAGTGTGTCACCCTCCCCAGAGGTACCATCCTGGAGTGTGTCACCCTCCCAGAGGTACCATCCTGGAGTGTGTCCCCCTCCCAGAGGTACCATCCTGGACTGTGTCACCCTCCCAGAGGTACCATCCTGGACTGTGTCACCCTCCCTAGAGGTACCATCCTGGAGTGTGTCACCCTCCCCAGAGGTACCATCCTGGACTGTGTCACCCTCCCCAGAGGTACCATCCTGGACTGTGTCACCCTCCCAGAGGTACCATCCTGGACTGTGTCACCCTCCCCAGAGGTACCATCCTGGAGTGTGTCACCCTCCCCAGAGGTACCATCCTGGAGTGTGTCACCCTCCCAGAGGTACCATCCTGGAGTGTGTCACCCTCCCCAGAGGTACCATCCTGGACTGTGTCACCTGCCCCAGAGGTACCATCCTGGACTGTGTCACCCTCCCAGAGGTACCATCCTGGACTGTGTCACCCTCCCAGAGGTACCATCCTGGACTGTGTCACCTGCCCCAGAGGTACCATCCTGGACTGTGTCACCCTCCCCAGAGGTACCATCCTGGAGTGTGTCACCCTCCCCAGAGGTACCATCCTGGAGTGTGTCACCCTCCCCAGAAGTACCATCCTGGAGTGTGTCACCCTCCCAGAGGTACCATCCTGGAGTGTGTCACCCTCCCCAGAGGTACCATCCTGAAGTGTGTCACCCTCCCAGAGGTACCATCCTGGAGTGTGTCACCCTCCCCAGAAGTACCATCCTGGAGTGTGTCACCCTCCCAGAGGTACCATATTGGAGTGTGTCACCCTCCCCAGAGGTACCATCCTGGAGTGTGTCACCCTCCCAGAGTTACCATCCTGGAGTGTGTCACCCTCTCAGAGGTACCATCCTGGAGTGTGTCACCCTCCCCAGAGGTACCATCCTGGACTGTGTCACCCTCCCCAGAGGTACCATCCTGGAGAGTGTCACCCTCCCAGAGGTACCATCCTGGAGTGTGTCACCCTCCCCAGAGGTACCATCCTGGAGTGTGTCACCCTCCCAGAGTTACCATCCTGGAGTGTGTCACCCTCCCAGAGGTACCATCCTGGACTGTGTCACCCTCCCCAGAGGTACCATCCTGGAGTGTGTCACCCTCCCCAGAGGTACCATCCTGGAGTGTGTCGCCCTCCCAGTGGTACCATATTGGAGTGTGTCACCCTCCCCAGAGGTACCATCCTGGACTGTGTCACCCTCCCAGAGGTACCATCCTGGAGTGTGTCCCCCTCCCCAGAGGTACCATCCTGGACTTTGTCACCCTCCCAGAGGTACCATCCTGGACTGTGTCACCCTCCCCAGAGGTACCATCCTGGAGTGTGTCACCCTCCCCAGAGGGACCATCCTGGAGTGTGTCACCCTCCCAGAGGTACCATCCTGGACTGTGTCACCCTCCCCAGAGGTACCACCCTGGACTGTGTCACCCTCCCCAGAGGTACCATCCTGGAGTGTGTCACCCTCCCCAGAGGTACCATCCTGAAGTGTGTCACCCTCCCAGAGGTACCATCCTGAAGTGTTTCACCCTCCCCAGAGGTACCATCCTGGACTGTGTCACCTGCCCCAGAGGTACCATCCTGGACTGTGTCACTCTCCCAGAGGTAAAATCCTGGAGTGTGTCACCCTCCCCAGAAGTACCATCCTGGACTGTGTCACCCTCCCAGAGGTACCATCCTGGACTGTGTCACCCTCCCCAGAGGTACCATCCTGGAGTGTGTCACCCTCCCAGAGGTACCATCCTGGACTGTGTCACCCTCCCAGAGGTACCATCCTGGACTGTGTCACCCTCCCCAGAGGTACCATCCTGGAGTGTGTCACCCTCCCCAGAGGTACCATCCTGGAGTGTGTCACCCTCCCAGAGGTACCATCCTGGAGTGAGTCACCCTCACCAGAGGTACCATCCTGGACTGTGTCAACTGCCCCAGAGGTACCATCCTGGACTGTGTCACCCTCCCAGAGGTACCAACCTGAAGTGTGTCACCCTCCCCAGAAGTACCATCCTGGAGTGTGTCACCATCCCAGAGGTACCATCCTGGAGTGTGTCACCCTCCCCAGAGGTACCATCCTGGAGTGTGTCACCCTCCCCAGAGGTACCATCCTGGAGTGTGTCACCCTCCCCAGAGGTACCATATTGGAGAGTGTCACCCTCCCAGAGGTACCATCCTGGAGTGTGTCACCCTCCCAGAGGTACCATCCTGGACTGTGTCAACTGCCCCAGAGGTACCATCCTGGACTGTGTCACCCTCCCAGAGGTACCATCCTGAAGTGTGTCACCCTCCCCAGAAGTACCATCCTGGAGTGTGTCACCATCCCAGAGGTACCATCCTGGAGTGTGTCACCCTCCCCAGAGGTACCATCCTGGAGTGTGTCACCCTCCCCAGAGGTACCATCCTGGAGTGTGTCACCCTCCCCAGAGGTACCATCCTGGAGTGTGTCACCCTCCCCAGAGGTACCATATTGGAGAGTGTCACCCTCCCAGAGGTACCATCCTGGAGTGTGTCACCCTCCCAGAGGTACCATCCTGGAGTGTGTCACCCTCCCAGAGGTACCATCCTGGAGTGTGTCACCCTCCCAGAGGTACCATCCTGAAGTGTGTCACCCTCCCCAGAGGTACCATCCTGGACTGTGTCACCCTCCCCAGAGGTACCATCCTGGAGAGTGTCACCCTCCCAGAGGTACCATCCTGGAGTGTGTCACCCTCCCCAGAGGTACCATCCTGGAGTGTGTCACCCTCCCAGAGGTACCATCCTGGAGTGTGTCACCCTCCCAGAGGTACCATCCTGGACTGTGTCACCCTCCCCAGAGGTACCATCCTGGATTGTGTCACCCTCCCAGAGGTACCATCCTGGAGTGTGTCCCCCTCCCCAGAGGTACCATCCTGGACTGTGTCACCTTCCCAGAGGTACCATCCTGGAGTGTGTCACCCTCCCAGAGGTACCATCCTGGAGTGTGTCCCCCTCCCCAGAGGTACCATCCTGGACTGTGTCACCCTCCCCAGAAGTACCATCCTGGAGTGTGTCACCCTCCCCAGAGGTACCATCCTGGAGTGTGTCACCCTCCCAGAGGTACCATCCTGGACTGTGTCACCCTCCCCAGAGGTACCATCCTAGAGTGTGTCACCCTCCCCAGAGGTACCATCCTGGACTGTGTCACCCTCCCAGAGGTACCATCCTGGAGTGTGTTACCCTCCCCAGAGGTACCATCCTGGAGTGTGTCACCCTCCCAGAGGTACCATCCTGGAGTGTGTCACCCTACCCAGAGGTACCATCCTGGACTGTGTCACCTGCCCCAGAGGTACCATCCTGGACGGTGTCACCCTCCCAGAGGTACCATCCTGGAGTGTGTCACCCTCCCCAGAAGTACCATCCTGGAGTTTGTCACCCTCCCAGAGGTACCATCCCGGAGTGTGTCACCCTCCCTCAGAGGTACCATCCTGGAGTGTGTCACCCTCCCCAGAGGTACCATCCTGGAGTGTGTCACCCTCCCCAGAGGTACCATATTGGAGAGTGTCACCCTCCCAGAGGTACCATCCTGGAGTGTGTCGCCCTCCCAGAGGTACCATCCTGGAGTGTGTCACCCTCCCAGAGGTACCATCCTGGAGTGTGTCACCCTCCCCAGAGGTACCATCCTGGACTGTGTCACCCTGCCCAGAGGTACCATCCTGGAGAGTGTCACCCTCCCAGAGGTACCATCTTGGAGTGTCACCATCCCTAGAGGTACCATCCTGGAGTGTGTCACCCTCCCAGAGGTACCATCCTGGAGTGTGTCACCCTCCCAGAGGTACCATCCTGGACTGTGTCACCCTCCCCAGAGGTACCATCCTGGAGTGTGTCACCCTCCCAGAGGTACCATATTGGAGTGTGTCACCCTCCCCAGGGGTACCATCCTGGAGTGTGTCACCCTCCCCAGAGGTACCATCCTGGAGTGTGTCCCCCTCACCAGAGGTACCATCCTGGACTGTGTCACTCTCCCAGAGGTACCTCCTGGACTGTGTCACCCTCCCCAGAGGTACCATCCTGGAGTGTGTCACCCTCCCCAGAGGTACCATCCTGGAGTGTGTCACCCTCCCAGAGGTACCATCCTGGAGTGTGTCACCCTCCCCAGAGGTACCATCCTGGAGTGTGTCACCCTCCCCAGAGGTACCATCCTGGAGTGTGTCACCCTCCCCAGAGGTACCATCCTGGAGTGTGTCACCCTCCCAGAGGTACCATCCTGGAGTGTGTCACCCTCCCAGAGGTACCATCCTGGACTGTGTCACCCTCCCCAGAGGTACCATCTTGGAATGTGTCACCCTCCCCAGAGGTACCATCCTGGAGTGTGTCACCCTCCCAGAAGTACCATATTGGAGTGTGTCACCCTCCCCAGAGGTACCATCCTGGAGTGTGTCCCCCTCCCCAGAGGTACCAACCTGGAGTGTGTCACCCTCCCCAGAGGTACCATCCTGGAGTGTGTCACCCTCCCCAGAGGTACCATCCTGGAGTGTGTCACCCTCCCCAGAGGTACCATCCTGGAGTGTGTCACCCTCCCCAGACGTACCATATTGGAGAGTGTCACCCTCCCAGAGATACTATCCTGGAGTGTGTCACCCTCCCAGAGGTACCATCCTGGAGTGTGTGCCCCTCCCAGAGGTACCATCCTGGAGTGTGTCACCCTCCCAGAGGTGCCATCCTGGAGTGTGTCACCCTCCCCAGAGGTACCAGCCTGGACTGTGTCACCCTCCCCAGAGGTACCATCCTGGAGAGTGTCACCCTCCCAGAGGTACCATCCTGGAGTGTGTCACCCTCCCCAGAGGTAGCATCCTGGAGTGTGTCATCCTCCCAGAGGTACCATATTGGAGTGTGTCACCCTCCCCAGAGGTACCATCCTGGAGTGTGTCACCCTCCCCAGAGGTACCATCCTGGACTGTGTCACCCTCCCCAGAGGTACCATCCTGGAGTGTGTCACCCTCCCCAGAGGTACCATCCTGGAGTGTGTCACCCTCCCAGAGGTACCATCCTGGAGTGTTTCACCCTCCCCAGAGGTACCATCCTGGACTGTGTCACCTGCCCCAGAGGTACCATCCTGGACTGTGTCACCCTCCCCAGAGGTACCATATTGGAGAGTGTCACCCTCCCAGAGGTAACATCCTGGAGTGTGTCGCCCTCCCAGAGGTACCATCCTGGAGTGTGTCACCCTCCCAGAGGTACCATCCTGGAGTGTGTCACCCTCCCCAGAGGTAACATCCTGGACTGTGTCACCCTCCCCAGAGGTACCATCCTGGAGAGTGTCACCCTCCCAGAGGTACCATCCTGGAGTTTGTCACCCTCCCCAGAGGTACCATCCTGGAGTGTGTCACCCTCCCAGAGGTACCATCCTGGACTGTGTCACCCTCCCCAGAGATACCATCCTGGAGTGTGTCACCCTCCCAGAGGAACCATCCTGGAGTGTGTCCACCTCCCCAGAGGTACCATCCTGGACTGTGTCACCCTCCCAGAGGTACCATCCT
Source organism: Calotriton arnoldi (assembly GCA_963921515.1). NCBI lineage: Eukaryota > Metazoa > Chordata > Amphibia > Caudata > Salamandridae > Calotriton > Calotriton arnoldi. The sequence goes on from CAWUFW010001169.1 coordinate 2,566,435, forward strand.
GGAGTGTGTCACCCTCCCAGAGGTACCATCCTGGAGTGTGTCCCCCTCCCCAGAGGTACCATCCTGGACTGTGTCACCCTCCCAGAGGTACCATCCTGGACTGTGTCACCCTCCCCAGAAGTACCATCCTGGAGTGTGTCACCCTCCCCAGAGGTACCATCCTGGAGTGTGTCACCCTCCCAGAGGTACCATCCTGGACTGTGTCACCCTCCCCAGAGGTACCATCCTATAGTATGTCACCCTCCCCAGAGGTACCATCCTGGACTGTGTCACCCTCCCAGAGGTACCATCCTGAAGTGTGTCACCCTCCCCAGAGGTACCATCCTGGAGTGTGTCACCCTCCCAGAGGTACCATCCTGGAGTGTGTCACCCTCCCCAGAGGTACCATCCTGGACTGTGTCACCTGCCCCAGAGGTACCATCCTGGACTGTGTCACCCTCCCTCAGAGGTACCATCCTGGAGTGTGTCACCCTCCCCAGAGGTACCATCCTGGAGTGTGTCACCCTCCCCAGAGGTACCATATTGGAGAGTGTCACCCTCCCAGAGGTACCATCCTGGAGTGTGTTGCCCTCCCAGAGGTACCATCCTGGAGAGTGTCACCCTCCCAGAGGTACCATCTTGGAGTGTGTCACCCTCCCTAGAGGTACCATCCTGGAGTGTGTCACCCTCCCAGAGGTACCATCCTGGAGTGTGTCACCCTCCCAGAGGTACCATCCTGGACTGTGTCACCCTCCCCAGAGGTACCATCCTGGAGTGTGTCACCCTCCCCAGAGGTACCATCCTGGAGTGTGTCACCCTCCCAGAGGTACCATATTGGAGTGTGTTACCCTCCCCAGGGGTACCATCCTGGAGTGTGTCACCCTCCCCAGAGGTACCATCCTGGAGTGTGTCCCCCTCCCCAGAGGTACCATCCTGGACTGTGTCACCCTCCCAGAGGTACCATCCTGGACTGTGTCACCCTCCCCAGAGGTACCATCCTGGAGTGTGTCACCCTCCCCAGAGGTACCATCCTGGAGTGTGTCACCCTCCCAGAGGTGACATCCTGGAGTGTGTCACCCTCCCCAGAGGTACCATCCTGGTGTGTGTCACCCTCCCCAGAGGTACCATCCTGGAGTGTGTCACCCTCCCAGAGGTACCATCCTGGAGTGTGTCACCCTCCCAGAGGTACCATCCTGGACTGTGTCACCCTCCCCAGAGGTACCATCCTGGAGTGTGTCACACTCCCCAGAGGTACCATCCTGGAGTGTGTCACCCTCCCAGAGGTACCATATTGGAGTGTGTCACCCTCCCCAGAGGTACCATCCTGGAGTGTGTCCCCCTCCCCAGAGGTACCAACCTGGAGTGTGTCACCCTCCCCAGAGGTACCATCCTGGACTGTGTCACCCTCCCCAGAGGTACCATCCTGGAGTGTGTCACCCTCCCCAGAGGGACCATCCTGGAGTGTGTCACCCTCCCAGAGGTACCATCCTGGACTGTGTCACCCTCCCCAGTGGTACCATCCTGGACTGTGTCACCCTCCCCAGAGGTACCATCCTGGAGTGTGTCACCCTCCCCAGAGGTACCATCCTGGAGTGTGTCACCCTCCCAGAGGTACCATCCTGGAGTGTTTCACCCTCCCCAGAGGTACCATCCTGGACTGTGTCACCTGCCCCAGAGGTACCATCCTGGACTGTGTCACTCTCCCAGAGGTACCATCCTGGAGTGTGTCACCCTCCCCAGAAGTACCATCCTGGACTGTGTCACCCTCCCAGAGGTACCATCCTGGACTGTGTCACCCTCCCCAGAGGTACCATCCTGGAGTGTGTCACCCTCCCCAGAGGTACAATCCTGGAGTGTGTCACCCTCCCAGAGGTACCATCCTGGACTGTGTCACCTTCCCCAGAGGTACCATCTTGGACTGTGTCACCCTCCCCAGAGGTACCATCCTGGAGTGTGTCACCCTCCCCAGAGGTACCATCCTGGAGTGTGTCACCCTCCCAGAGGTACCATCCTGGAGTGAGTCACCCTCACCAGAGGTACCATCCTGGACTGTGTCAACTGCCCCAGAGGTACCATCCGGGACTGTGTCACCCTCCCAGAGGTACCATCCTGAAGTGTGTCACCCTCCCCAGAAGTACCATCCTGGAGTGTGTCACCATCCCAGAGGTACCATCCTGGAGTGTGTCACCCTCCCCAGAGGTACCATCCTGGAGTGTGTCACCCTCCCCAGAGGTACCATATTGGAGAGTGTCACCCTCCCAGAGGTACCATCCTGGAGTGTGTCACCCTCCCAGAGGTACCATCCTGGACTGTGTCAACTGCCCCAGAGGTACCATCCTGGACTGTGTCACCCTCCCAGAGGTACCATCCTGAAGTGTGTCACCCTCCCCAGAAGTACCATCCTGGAGTGTGTCACCATCCCAGAGGTACCATCCTGGAGTGTGTCACCCTCCCCAGAGGTACCATCCTGGAGTGTGTCACCCTCCCCAGAGGTACCATCCTGGAGTGTGTCACCCTCCCCATAGGTACCATATTGGAGAGTGTCACCCTCCCAAAGGTACCGTCCTGGAGTGTGTCACCCTCCCAGAGGTACCATCCTGGAGTGTGTCACCCTCCCAGAGGTACCATCCTGGAGTGTGTCACCCTCCCAGAGGTACCATCCTGGAGTGTGTTACCCTCCCCAGAGGTACCATCCTGGACTGTGTCACCTGCCCCAGAGGTACCATCCTGGACTGTGTCACCCTCCCAGAGGTACCATCCTGGACTGTGTCACCCTCCCAGAGGTACCACCCTGGAGTGTGTCACCCTCCCAGAGGTACCATCCTGGAGTGTGTCACCCTCCCAGAGGTACCATCCTGGAGTGTGTCACCCTCCCAGAGGTACCATCCTGGACTGTGTCACCCTCCCCAGAGGTACCATCCTGGATTATGTCACCCTCCCAGAGGTACCATCCTGGAGTGTGTCCCCCTCCCCAGAGGGACCATCCTGGACTGTGTCACCCTCCCAGAGGTACCATCCTGGAGTGTGTCACCCTCCCAGAGGTACCATCCTGGAGTGTGTCCCCCTCCCCAGAGGTACCATCCTGGACTGTGTCACCCTCCCCAGAAGTACCATCCTGGAGTGTGTCACCCTCCCCAGAGGTACCATCCTGGAGTGTGTCACCCTCCCAGAGGTACCATCCTGGACTGTGTCACCCTCCCCAGAGGTACCATCCTAGAGTGTGTCACCCTCCCCAGAGGTACCATCCTGGACTGTGTCACCCTCCCAGAGGTACCATCCTGGAGTGTGTTACCCTCCCCAGAGGTACCATCCTGGAGTGTGTCATCCTCCCAGAGGTACCATCCTGGAGTGTGTCACCCTCCCCAGAGGTACCATCCTGGACTGTGTCACCTGCCCCAGAGGTACCATCCTGGACTGTGTCACCCTCCCAGAGGTACCATCCTGGAGTGTGTCACCCTCCCCAGAAGTACCATCCTGGAGTGTGTCACCCTCCCAGAGGTACCATCCTGGAGTGTGTCACCCTCCCTCAGAGGTACCATCCTGGAGTGTGTCACCCTCCCCAGAGGTACCATCCTGGAGTGTGTCACCCTCCCCAGAGGTACCATATTGGAGAGTGTCACCCTCCCAGAGGTACCATCCTGGAGTGTGTCGCCCTCCCAGAGGTACCATCCTGGAGTGTGTCACCCTCCCAGAGGTACCATCCTGGAGTGTGTCACCCTCCCCAGAGGTACCATCCTGGAGTGTGTCACCCTCCCAGAGGTACCATCCTGGAGTGTGTCACCCTCCCAGAGGTACCATCCTGGACTGTGTCACCCTTCCCAGAGGTACCATCCTGGAGTGTGTCACCCTCCCCAGAGGTACCATCCTGGAGTGTGTCACCCTCCCAGAGGTACCATATTGGAGTGTGTCACCCTCCCCAGAGGTACCATCCTGGAGTGTGTCCCCCTCCCCAGAGGTACCAACCTGGAGTGTGTCACCCTCCCCAGAGGTACCATCCTGGACTGTGTCACCCTCCCCAGAGGTACCATGCTGGAGTGTGTCACCCTCCCCAGAGGGACCATCCTGGAGTGTGTCACCCTCCCAGAGGTACCATCCTGGACTGTGTCACCCTCCCCAGTGGTACCATCCTGGACTGTGTCACCCTCCCCAGAGGTACCATCCTGTAGTGTGTCACCCTCCCCAGAGGTACCATCCTGGAGTGTGTCACCCTCCCAGAGGTACCATCCTGGAGTGTTTCACCCTCCCCAGAGGTACCATCCTGGACTGTGTCACCTGCCCCAGAGGTACCATCCTGGACTGTGTCACTCTCCCAGAGGTACCATCCTGGAGTGTGTCACCCTCCCCAGAAGTACCATCCTGGACTGTGTCACCCTCCCAGAGGTACCATCCTGGACTGTGTCACCCTCCCCAGAGGTACCATCCTGGAGTGTGTCACCCTCCCCAGAGGTACCATCCTGGAGTGTGTCACCCTCCCAGAGGTACCATCCTGGACTGTGTCACCCTCCCCAGAGGTACCATCTTGGACTGTGTCACCCTCCCCAGAGGTACCATCCTGGAGTGTGTCACCCTCCCCAGAGGTACCATCCTGGAGTGTGTCACCCTCCCAGAGGTACCATCCTGGAGTGAGTCACCCTCACCAGAGGTACCATCCTGGACTGTGTCAACTGCCCCAGAGGTACCATCCTGGACTGTGTCACCCTCCCAGAGGTACCATCCTGAAGTGTGTCACCCTCCCCAGAAGTACCATCCTGGAGTGTGTCACCATCCCAGAGGTACCATCCTGGAGTGTGTCACCCTCCCCAGAGGTACCATCCTGGAGTGTGCCACCCTCCCCAGAGGTACCATCCTGGAGTGTGTCACCCTCCCCATAGGTACCATATTGGAGAGTGTCACCCTCCCAGAGGTACCATCCTGGACTGTGTCAACTGCACCAGAGGTACCATCCTGGACTGTGTCACCCTCCCAGAGGTACCATCCTGAAGTGTGTCACCCTCCCCAGAAGTACCATCCTGGAGTGTGTCACCATCCCAGAGGTACCATCCTGGAGTGTGTCACCCTCCCCAGAGGTACCATCCTGGAGTGTGTCACCCTCCCCAGAGGTACCATCCTGGAGTGTGTCACCCTCCCCATAGGTACCATATTGGAGAGTGTCACCCTCCCAGAGGTACCATCCTGGAGTGTGTCACCCTCCCAGAGGTACCATCCTGGAGTGTGTCACCCTCCCAGAGGTACCATCCTGGAGTGTGTCACCCTCCCCAGAGGTACCATCCTGGACTGTGTCACCTGCCCCAGAGGTACCATCCTGGACTGTGTCACCCTCCCAGAGGTACCATCCTGGACTGTGTCACCCTCCCAGAGGTACCACCCTGGAGTGTGTCACCCTCCCAGAGGTACCATCCTGGAGTGTGTCACCCTCCCAGAGGTACCATCCTGGAGTGTGTCACCCTCCCAGAGGTACCATCCTGGACTGTGTCACCCTCCCCAGAGGTACCATCCTGGATTATGTCACCCTCCCAGAGGTACCATCCTGGAGTGTGTCCCCCTCCCCAGAGGTACCATCCTGGACTGTGTCACCCTCCCAGAGGTACCATCCTGGAGTGTGTCACCCTCCCAGAGGTACCATCCTGGAGTGTGTCACCCTCCCCAGAGGTACCATCCTGGACTGTGTCACCCTCCCCAGAAGTACCATCCTGGAGTGTGTCACCCTCCCCAGAGGTACCATCCTGGAGTGTGTCACCCTCCCAGAGGTACCATCCTGGACTGTGTCACCCTCCCCAGAGGTACCATCCTAGAGTGTGTCACCCTCCCCAGAGGTACCATCCTGGACTGTGTCACCCTCCCCAGAGGTACCATCCTGGACTGTGTCACCCTCCCAGAGGTACCATCCTGGAGTGTGTTACCCTCCCCAGAGGTACCATCCTGGAGTGTGTCATCCTCCCAGAGGTACCATCCTGGAGTGTGTCACCCTCCCCAGAGGTACCATCCTGGACTGTGTCACCTGCCCCAGAGGTACCATCCTGGACTGTGTCACCCTCCCAGAGGTACCATCCTGGAGTGTGTCACCCTCCCCAGATGTACCATCCTGGAGTGTGTCACCCTCCCAGAGGTACCATCCTGGAGTGTGTCACCCTCCCTCAGAGGTACCATCCTGGAGTGTGTCACCCTCCCCAGAGGTACCATCCTGGAGTGTGTCACCCTCCCCAGAGGTACCATCCTGGACTGTGTCACCCTCCCAGAGGTACCATCCTGGAGTGTGTTACCCTCCCCAGAGGTACCATCCTGGAGTGTGTCATCCTCCCAGAGGTACCATCCTGGAGTGTGTCACCCTCCCCAGAGGTACCATCCTGGACTGTGTCACCTGCCCCAGAGGTACCATCCTGGACTGTGTCACCCTCCCAGAGGTACCATCCTGGAGTGTGTCACCCTCCCCAGAAGTACCATCCTGGAGTGTGTCACCCTCCCAGAGGTACCATCCTGGAGTGTGTCACCCTCCCTCAGAGGTACCATCCTGGAGTGTGTCACCCTCCCCAGAGGTACCATCCTGGAGTGTGTCACCCTCCCCAGAGGTACCATATTGGAGAGTGTCACCCTCCCAGAGGTACCATCCTGGAGTGTGTCGCCCTCCCAGAGGTACCATCCTGGAGTGTGTCACCCTCCCAGAGGTACCATCCTGGAATGTGTCACCCTCCCCAGAGGTACCATCCTGGAGTGTGTCACCCTCCCAGAGGTACCATCCTGGAGTGTGTCACCCTCCCAGAGGTACCATCCTGGACTGTGTCACCCTTCCCAGAGGTACCATCCTGGAGTGTGTCACCCTCCCCAGAGGTACCATCCTGGAGTGTGTCACCCTCCCAGAGGTACCATATTGGAGTGTGTCACCCTCCCCAGAGGTACCATCCTGGAGTGTGTCCCCTCCCCAGAGGTACCAACCTGGAGTGTGTCACCCTCCCCAGAGGTACCATCCTGGACTGTGTCACCCTCCCCAGAGGTACCATGCTGGAGTGTGTCACCCTCCCCAGAGGGACCATCCTGGAGTGTGTCACCCTCCCAGAGGTACCATCCTGGACTGTGTCACCCTCCCCAGTGGTACCATCCTGGACTGTGTCACCCTCCCCAGAGGTACCATCCTGGAGTGTGTCACCCTCCCCAGAGGTACCATCCTGGAGTGTGTCACCCTCCCAGAGGTACCATCCTGGAGTGTTTCACCCTCCCCAGAGGTACCATCCTGGACTGTGTCACCTGCCCCAGAGGTACCATCCTGGACTGTGTCACTCTCCCAGAGGTACCATCCTGGAGTGTGTCACCCTCCCCAGAAGTACCATCCTGGACTGTGTCACCCTCCCAGAGGTACCATCCTGGACTGTGTCACCCTCCCCAGAGGTACCATCCTGGAGTGTGTCACCCTCCCCAGAGGTACCATCCTGGAGTGTGTCACCCTCCCAGAGGTACCATCCTGGACTGTGTCACCCTCCCCAGAGGTACCATCTTGGACTGTGTCACCCTCCCCAGAGGTACCATCCTGGAGTGTGTCACCCTCCCCAGAGGTACCATCCTGGAGTGTGTCACCCTCCCAGAGGTACCATCCTGGAGTGAGTCACCCTCACCAGAGGTACCATCCTGGACTGTGTCAACTGCCCCAGAGGTACCATCCTGGACTGTGTCACCCTCCCAGAGGTACCATCCTGAAGTGTGTCACCCTCCCCAGAAGTACCATCCTGGAGTGTGTCACCATCCCAGAGGTACCATCCTGGAGTGTGTCACCCTCCCCAGAGGTACCATCCTGGAGTGTGCCACCCTCCCCAGAGGTACCATCCTGGAGTGTGTCACCCTCCCCATAGGTACCATATTGGAGAGTGTCACCCTCCCAGAGGTACCATCCTGGACTGTGTCAACTGCACCAGAGGTACCATCCTGGACTGTGTCACCCTCCCAGAGGTACCATCCTGAAGTGTGTCACCCTCCCCAGAAGTACCATCCTGGAGTGTGTCACCATCCCAGAGGTACCATCCTGGAGTGTGTCACCCTCCCCAGAGGTACCATCCTGGAGTGTGTCACCCTCCCCAGAGGTACCATCCTGGAGTGTGTCACCCTCCCCATAGGTACCATATTGGAGAGTGTCACCCTCCCAGAGGTACCATCCTGGAGTGTGTCACCCTCCCAGAGGTACCATCCTGGAGTGTGTCACCCTCCCAGAGGTACCATCCTGGAGTGTGTCACCCTCCCCAGAGGTACCATCCTGGACTGTGTCACCTGCCCCAGAGGTACCATCCTGGACTGTGTCACCCTCCCAGAGGTACCATCCTGGACTGTGTCACCCTCCCAGAGGTACCACCCTGGAGTGTGTCACCCTCCCAGAGGTACCATCCTGGAGTGTGTCACCCTCCCAGAGGTACCATCCTGGAGTGTGTCACCCTCCCAGAGGTACCATCCTGGACTGTGTCACCCTCCCCAGAGGTACCATCCTGGATTATGTCACCCTCCCAGAGGTACCATCCTGGAGTGTGTCCCCCTCCCCAGAGGTACCATCCTGGACTGTGTCACCTTCCCAGAGGTACCATCCTGGAGTGTGTCACCCTCCCAGAGGTACCATCCTGGAGTGTGTCCCCCTCCCCAGAGGTACCATCCTGGACTGTGTCACCCTCCCCAGAAGTACCATCCTGGAGTGTGTCACCCTCCCCAGAGGTACCATCCTGGAGTGTGTCACCCTCCCAGAGGTACCATCCTGGACTGTGTCACCCTCCCCAGAGGTACCATCCTAGAGTGTGTCACCCTCCCCAGAGGTACCATCCTGGACTGTGTCACCCTCCCCAGAGGTACCATCCTGGACTGTGTCACCCTCCCAGAGGTACCATCCTGGAGTGTGTTACCCTCCCCAGAGGTACCATCCTGGAGTGTGTCATCCTCCCAGAGGTACCATCCTGGAGTGTGTCACCCTCCCCAGAGGTACCATCCTGGACTGTGTCACCTGCCCCAGAGGTACCATCCTGGACTGTGTCACCCTCCCAGAGGTACCATCCTGGAGTGTGTCACCCTCCCCAGATGTACCATCCTGGAGTGTGTCACCCTCCCAGAGGTACCATCCTGGAGTGTGTCACCCTCCCTCAGAGGTACCATCCTGGAGTGTGTCACCCTCCCCAGAGGTACCATCCTGGAGTGTGTCACCCTCCCCAGAGGTACCATATTGGAGAGTGTCACCCTCCCAGAGGTACCATCCTGGAGTGTGTCGCCCTCCCAGAGGTACCATCCTGGAGTGTGTCACCCTCCCAGAGGTACCATCCTGGAGTGTGTCACCCTCCCCAGAGGTACCATCCTGGACTGTGTCACCCTGCCCAGAGGTACCATCCTGGAGAGTGTCACCCTCCCAGAGGTACCATCTTGGAGTGTCACCATCCCTAGAGGTACCATCCTGGAGTGTGTCACCCTCCCAGAGGTACCATCCTGGAGTGTGTCACCCTCCCAGAGGTACCATCCTGGACTGTGTCACCTTCCCCAGAGGTACCATCCTGGAGTGTGTCACCCTCCCCAGAGGTACCATCCTGGAGTGTGTCACCCTCCCAGAGGTACCATATTGGAGTGTGTCACCCTCCCCAGGGGTACCATCCTGGAGTGTGTCACCCTCCCCAGAGGTACCATCCTGGAGTGTGTCCCCCTCACCAGAGGTACCATCCTGGACTGTGTCACCCTCCCAGAGGTACCATCCTGGACTGTGTCACCCTCCCCAGAGGTACCATCCTGGAGTGTGTCACCCTCCCAGAGGTACCATCCTGGAGTGTGTCACCCTCCCAGAGGTACCATCCTGGAGTGTGTCACCCTCCCCAGAGGTACCATCCTGGAGTGTGTCACCCTCCCCAGAGGTACCATCCTGGAGTGTGTCACCCTCCCAGAGGTACCATCCTGGAGTGTGTCACCCTCCCAGAGGTACCATCCTGGACTGTGTCACCCTCCCCAGAGGTACCATCCTGGAGTGTGTCACCCTCCCCAGAGGTACCATCCTGGAGTGTGTCACCCTCCCAGAGGTACCATATTGGAGTGTGTCACCCTCCCCAGAGGTACCATCCTGGAGAGTGTCCCCCTCCCCAGAGGTACCAACCTGGAGTGTGTCACCCTCCCCAGAGGTACCATCCTGGAGTGTGTCACCCTCCCCAGAGGTACCATCCTGGAGTGTGTCACCCTCCCCAGAGGTACCATCCTGGAGTGTGTCACCCTCCCCAGACGTACCATATTGGATAGTGTCACCCTCCCAGAGATACCATCCTGGAGTGTGTCACCCTCCCAGAGGTACCATCCTGGAGTGTGTGCCCCTCCCAGAGGTACCATCCTGGCGTGTGTCACCCTCCCAGAGGTACCATCCTGGAGTGTGTCACCCTCCCCAGAGGTACCATCCTGGACTGTGTCACCCTCCCCAGAGGTACCATCCTGGAGAGTGTCACCCTCCCAGAGGTACCATCCTGGAGTGTGTCACCCTCCCCAGAGGTAGCATCCTGGAGTGTGTCATCCTCCCAGAGGTACCATATTGGAGTGTGTCACCCTCCCCAGAGGTACCATCCTGGAGTGTGTCACCCTCCCCAGAGGTACCATCCTGGAGTGTGTCACCCTCCCAGAGGTACCATCCTGGAGTGTTTCACCCTCCCCAGAGGTACCATCCTGGACTGTGTCACCTGCCCCAGAGGTACCATCCTGGACTGTGTCACCCTCCCCAGAGGTACCATATTGGAGAGTGTCACCCTCCCAGAGGTAACATCCTGGAGTGTGTCGCCCTCCCAGAGGTACCATCCTGGAGTGTGTCACCCTCCCAGAGGTACCATCCTGGAGTGTGTCACCCTCCCCAGAGGTAACATCCTGGACTGTGTCACCCTCCCCAGAGGTACCATCCTGAGAGTGTCACCCTCCCAGAGGTACCATCCTGGAGTGTGTCACCCTCCCCAGAGGTACCATCCTGGAGTGTGTCACCCTCCCAGAGGTACCATCCTGGACTGTGTCACCCTCCCCAGAGGTACCATCCTGGAGTGTGTCACCCTCCCAGAGGAACCATCCTGGACTGTGTCCCCCTCCCCAGAGGTACCATCCTGGACTGTGTCACCCTCCCAGAGGTACCATCCTGGAGTGTGTCAGCCTCCCAGAGGTACCATCCTGGAGTGTGTCCCCCTCCCCAGAGGTACCATCCTGGACTGTGTCACCCTCCCAGAGGTACCATCCTGGACTGTGTCACCCTCCCCAGAAGTACCATCCTGGAGTGTGTCACCCTCCCCAGAGGTACCATCCTGGAGTGTGTCACCCTCCCAGAGGTACCATCCTGGACTGTGTCACCCTCCCTAGAGGTACCATCCTATAGTATGTCACCCTCCCCAGAGGTACCATCCTGGACTGTGTCACCCTCCCAGAGGTACCATCCTGGAGTGTGTCACCCTCCCCAGAGGTACCATCCTGGAGTGTGTCACCCTCCCAGAGGTACCATCCTGGAGTGTGTCACCCTCCCCAGAGGTACCATCCTGGACTGTGTCACCTGCCCCAGAGGTACCATCCTGGACTGTGTCACCCTCCCTCAGAGGTACCATCCTGGAGTGTGTCACCCTCCCCAGAGGTACCATCCTGGAGTGTGTCACCCTCCCCAGAGGTACCATATTGGAGAGTGTCACCCTCCCAGAGGTACCATCCTGGAGTGTGTCGCCCTCCCAGAGGTACCATCCTGGACTGTGTCACCCTCCCAGAGGTACCATCCTGGAGTGTGTCACCCTCCCTAGAGGTACCATCCTGGACTGTGTCACCCTGCCCAGAGGTACCATCCTGGAGAGTGTCACCCTCCCAGAGGTACCATCTTGGAGTGTGTCACCCTCCCTAGAGGTACCATCCTGGAGTGTGTCACCCTCCCAGAGGTACCATCCTGGAGTGTGTCACCCTCCCAGAGGTACCATCCTGGACTGTGTCACCCTCCCCAGAGGTACCATCCTGGAGTGTGTCACCCTCCCCAGAGGTACCATCTTGGAGTGTGTCACCCTCCCAGAGGTACCATATTGGAGTGTGTCACCCTCCACAGGGGTACCATCCTGGAGTGTGTCACCCTCCCCAGAGGTACCATCCTGGACTGTGTCACCCTCCCAGAGGTACCATCCTGGACTGTGTCACCCTCCCCAGAGGTACCATCCTGGAGTGTTTCACCCTCCCCAGAGGTACCATCCTGGAGTGTGTCACCCTCCCAGAGGTACCATCCTGGAGTGTGTCACCCTCCCCAGAGGTACCATCCTGGAGTGTGTCACCCTCCCCAGAGGTACCATCCTGGAGTGTGTCACCCTCCCAGAGGTACCATCCTGGAGTGTGTCACCCTCCCAGAGGTACCATCCTGGACTGTGTCACCCTCCCCAGAGGTACCATCCTGGAGTGTGTCACCCTCCCCAGAGGTACCATCCTGGAGTGTGTCACCCTCCCAGAGGTACCATATTGGAGTGTGTCACCCTCCCCAGAGGTACCATGCTGGAGTGTGTCCCCCTCCCCAGAGGTACCAACCTGGAGTGTGTCACCCTCCCCAGAGATACCATCCTGGACTGTGTCACCCTCCCCAGAGGTACCATCCTGGAGTGTGTCACCCTCCCCAGATACCATCCTGGAGTGTGTCACCCTCCCAGAGGTACCATCCTGGACTGTGTCACCCTCCCCAGTGGTACCATCCTGGACTGTGTCACCCTCCCCAGAGGTACCATCCTGGAGTGTGTCACCCTCCCCAGAGGTACCATTCTGGAGTGTGTCACTCTCCCAGAGGTACCATCCTGGAGTGTGTCACCCTCCCCAGAAGTACCATCCTGGACTGTGTCACCCTCCCAGAGGTATCATCCTGGACTGTGTCACCCTCCCCAGAGGTACCATCCTGGAGTGTGTCACCCTCCCCAGAGGTACCATCCTGGAGTGTGTCGCCCTCCCAGAGGTACCATCCTGGAGTGTGTCACCCTCCCAGAGGTACCATCCTGGAGTGTGTCACCCTCCCCAGAGGTAACATCCTGGACTGTGTCACCCTCCCCAGAGGTACCATCCTGGAGAGTGTCACCCTCCCAGAGGTACCATCCTGGAGTGTGTCACCCTCCCCAGAGGTACCATCCTGGAGTGTGTCACCCTCCCAGAGGTACCATCCTGGACTGTGTCACCCTCCCCAGAGGTACCATCCTGGAGTGTGTCACCCTCCCAGAGGAACCATCCTGGAGTGTGTCCCCCTCCCCAGAGGTACCATCCTGGACTGTGTCACCCTCCCAGAGGTACCATCCTGGAGTGTGTCAGCCTCCCAGAGGTACTATCCTGGAGTGTGTCCCCCTCCCCAGAGGTACCATCCTGGACTGTGTCACCCTCCCAGAGGTACCATCCTGGACTGTGTCACCCTCCCCAGAAGTACCATCCTGGAGTGTGTCACCCTCCCCAGAGGTACCATCCTGGAGTGTGTCACCCTCCCAGAGGTACCATCCTGGACTGTGTCACCCTCCCCAGAGGTACCATCCTATAGTATGTCACCCTCCCCAGAGGTACCATCCTGGACTGTGTCACCCTCCCAGAGGTACCATCCTGGAGTGTGTCACCCTCCCCAGAGGTACCATCCTGGAGTGTGTCACCCTCCCAGAGGTACCATCCTGGAGTGTGTCACCCTCCCCAGAGGTACCATCCTGGACTGTGTCACCTGCCCCAGAGGTACCATCCTGGACTGTGTCACCCTCCCTCAGAGGTACCATCCTGGAGTGTGTCACCCTCCCCAGAGGTACCATCCTGGAGTGTGTCACCCTCCCCAGAGGTACCATATTGGAGAGTGTCACCCTCCCAGAGGTACCATCCTGGAGTGTGTCGCCCTCCCAGAGGTACCATCCTGGAGTGTGTCACCCTCCCAGAGGTACCATCCTGGAGTGTGTCACCCTCCCTAGAGGTACCATCCTGGACTGTGTCACCCTGCCCAGAGGTACCATCCTGGAGAGTGTCACCCTCCCAGAGGTACCATCCTGGAGTGTGTCACCCTCCCAGAGGTACCATCCTGGAGTGTGTCACCCTCCCTAGAGGTACCATCCTGGACTGTGTCACCCTGCCCAGAGGTACCATCCTGGAGAGTGTCACCCTCCCAGAGGTACCATCTTGGAGTGTGTCACCCTCCCTCGAGGTACCATCCTGGAGTGTGTCACCCTCCCAGAGGTACCATCCTGGAGTGTGTCACCCTCCCAGAGGTACCATCCTGGACTGTGTCACCCTCCCCAGAGGTACCATCCTGGAGTGTGTCACCCTCCCCAGAGGTACCATCCTGGAGTGTGTCACCCTCCCAGAGGTACCATATTGGAGTGTGTCACCCTCCACAGGGGTACCATCCTGGAGTGTGTCACCCTCCCCAGAGGTACCATCCTGGAGTGTGTCCCCCTCCCCAGAGGTACCATCCTGGACTGTGTCACCCTCCCAGAGGTACCATCCTGGACTGTGTCACCCTCCCCAGAGGTACCATCCTGGAGTGTGTCACCCTCCCCAGAGGTACCATCCTGGAGTGTGTCACCCTCCCAGAGGTACCATATTGGAGTGTGTCACCCTCCCCAGAGGTACCATCCTGGAGTGTGTCCCCCTCCCCAGAGGTACCAACCTGGAGTGTGTCACCCTCCCCAGAGATACCATCCTGGACTGTGTCACCCTCCCCAGAGGTACCATCCTGGAGTGTGTCACCCTCCCCAGAGGGACCATCCTGGAGTGTGTCACCCTCCCAGAGGTACCATCCTGGACTGTGTCACCCTCCCCAGTGGTACCATCCTGGACTGTGTCACCCTCCCCAGAGGTACCATCCTGGAGTGTGTCACCCTCCCCAGAGGTACCATCCTGGAGTGTGTCACCCTCCCAGAGGTACCATCCTGGAGTGTTTCACCCTCCCCAGAGGTACCATCCTGGACTGTGTCACCTGCACCAGAGGTACCATCCTGGACTGTGTCACTCTCCCAGAGGTACCATCCTGGAGAGTGTCACCCTCCCCAGAAGTACCATCCTGGACTGTGTCACCCTCCCAGAGGTATCATCCTGGACTGTGTCACCCTCCCCAGAGGTACCATCCTGGAGTGTGTCACCCTCCCCAGAGGTACCATCCTGGAGTGTGTCACCCTCCCAGAGGTACCATCCTGGACTGTGTCACCCTCCCCAGAGGTACCATCCTGGAGTGTGTCACCCTCCCCAGAGGTACCATCCTGGAGTGTGTCACCCTCCCCAGAGGTACCATCCTGGACTGTGTCACCCTCCCCAGAGGTACCATCCTGGAGTGTGTCACCCTCCCCAGAGGTACCATCCTGGACTGTGTCAACTGCCCCAGAGGTACCATCCTGGACTGTGTCACCCTCCCAGAGGTACCATCCTGAAGTGTGTCACCCTCCCCAGAAGTACCATCCTGGAGTGTGTCACCATCCCAGAGGTATCATCCTGGAGTGTGTCACCCTCCCCAGAGGTACCATCCTGGAGTGTGCCACCCTCCCCAGAGGTACCATCCTGGAGTGTGTCACCCTCCCCAGAGGTACCATATTGGAGAGTGTCACCCTCCCAGAGGTACCATCCTGGAGTGTGTCACCCTCCCAGAGGTACCATCCTGGACTGTGTCAACTGCCCCAGAGGTACCATCCTGGACTGTGTCACCCTCCCAGAGGTACCATCCTGAAGTGTGTCACCCTCCCCAGAAGTAACATCCTGGAGTGTGTCACCATCCCAGAGGTACCATCCTGGAGTGTGTCACCCTCCCCAGAGGTACCATCCTGGAGTGTGTCACCCTCCCCAGAGGTACCATCCTGGAGTGTGTCACCCTCCCCATAGGTACCATATTGGAGGGTGTCACCCTCCCAGAGGTACCATCCTGGAGTGTGTCACCCTCCCCAGAGGTACCATCCCGGAGTGTGTGCCCCTCCCCAGAGGTACCATCCTGGAGTGTGTCACCCTCCCCAGAGGTACCATATTGGAGAGTGTCACCCTCCCAGAGGTACCATCCTGGAGTGTGTCGCCCTCCCAGAGGTACCATCCTGGACTGTGTCACCCTCCCAGAGGTACCATCCTGGACTGTGTCACCCTCCCCAGAGGTACCATCCTGGACTGTGTCACCCTCCCCAGAGGTACCATCCTGGAGTGTGTCACCCTCCCAGAGGTACCATCCTGGACTGTGTCACCCTCCCCAGAGGTACCATCCTGGAGTGTGTCACCCTCCCCAGAGGTACCATTCTGAAGTGTGTCACCCTCCCAGAGGTACAATCCTGGAGTGTGTCACCCTCCCAGAGGTACCATCCTGGACTGTGTCACCCTCCCCAGAGGTACCATCCTGGAGTGTGTCACCCTCCCCAGAGGTACCATCCTGGAGTGTGTCACCCTCCCAGAGGTACCATATTGGAGTGTGTCACCCTCCCCAGAGGTACCATCCTGGAGTGTGTCCCCCTCCCCAGAGGTACCAACCTGGAGTGTGTCACCCTCCCCAGAGGTACCATCCTGGAGTGTGTCACCCTCCCCAGAGGTACCATCCTGGAGTGTGTCACCCTCCCCAGAGGTACCATCCTGGAGTGTGTCACCCTCCCCAGACGTACCATATTGGAGAGTGTCACCCTCCCAGAGATACCATCCTGGAGTGTGTCACCCTCCCAGAGGTACCATCCTGGAGTGTGTCCCCCTCCCAGAGGTACCATCCTGGAGTGTGTCACCCTCCCAGAGGTACCATCCTGGAGTGTGTCACCCTCCCCAGAGGTACCATCCTGGACTGTGTCACCCTCCCCAGAGGTACCATCCTGGAGAGAGTCACCCTCCCAGAGGTACCATCCTGGAGTGTGTCACCCTCCCCAGAGGTAGCATCCTGGAGTGTGTCATCCTCCCAGACGTACCATATTGGAGTGTGTCACCCTCCCCAGAGGTACCATCCTGGAGTGTTTCACCCTCCCAGAGGTACCATCCTGGACTGTGTCACCCTCCCCAGAGGTACCATCCTGGAGTGTGTCACCCTCCCCAGAGGTACCATCCTGGAGTGTGTCACCCTCCCAGAGGTACCATGCTGGAGTGTGTCACCCTCCCAGAGGTACCATCCTGGAGTGTGTCACCCTCCCCAGAGGTACCATATTGGAGAGTGTCACCCTCCCAGAGGTACCATCCTGGAGTGTGTCACCCTCCCAGAGGTACCATCCTGGAGTGTGTCACCTTCCCAGAGGCACCATCCTGGAGTGTGTCACCCTCCCCAGAGGTACCATCCTGGAGTGTGTCACCCTCCCCAGAGGTACCATCCTGGAGAGTGTCACCCTCCCAGAGGTACCATCCTGGAGTGTGTCACCCTCCCCAGAGGGACCATATTGGAGAGTGTCACCCTCCCAGAGGTACCATCCTGGAGTGTGTCGCCCTCCCAGAGGTACCATCCTGGACTGTGTCACCCTCCCAGAGGTACCATCCTGGACTGTGTCACCCTCCCCAGAGGTACCATCCTGGACTGTGTCACCCTCCCCAGAGGTACCATCCTGGAGTGTGTCACCGTCCCAGAGGTACCATCCTGGACTGTGTCACCCTCCCCAGAGGTACCATCCTGGAGTGTGTCACCCTCCCCAGAGGTACCATTCTGAAGTGTGTCACCCTCCCAGAGGTACCATCCTGGAGTGTGTCACCCTCCCAGAGGTACCATCCTGGACTGTGTCACCCTCCCCAGAGGTACCATCCTGGAGTGTGTCACCCTCCCCAGAGGTACCATCCTGGAGTGTGTCACCCTCCCAGAGGTACCATATTGGAGTGTGTCACCCTCCCCAGAGGTACCATCCTGGAGTGTGTCCCCCTCCCCAGAGGTACCAACCTGGAGTGTGTCACCCTCCCCAGAGGTACTATCCTGGAGTGTGTCACCCTCCCCAGAGGTACCATCCTGGAGTGTGTCACCCTCCCCAGAGGTACCATCCTGGAGTGTGTCACCCTCCCCAGACGTACCATATTGGAGAGTGTCACCCTCCCAGAGATACCATTCTGGAGTGTGTCACCCTCCCAGAGGTACCATCCTGGAGTGTGTCCCCCTCCCAGAGGTACCATCCTGGAGTGTGTCACCCTCCCAGAGGTACCATCCTGGAGTGTGTCACCCTCCCCAGAGGTACCATCCTGGACTGTGTCACCCTCCCCAGAGGTACCATCCTGGAGAGAGTCACCCTCCCAGAGGTACCATCCTGGAGTGTGTCACCCTCCCCAGAGGTAGCATCCTGGAGTGTGTCATCCTCCCAGACGTACCATATTGGAGTGTGTCACCCTCCCCAGAGGTACCATCTTGGAGTGTGTCACCCTCCCCAGAGGTACCATCCTGGAGTGTTTCACCCTCCCAGAGGTACCATCCTGGACTGTGTCACCCTCCCCAGAGGTACCATCCTGGAGTGTGTCACCCTCCCCAGAGGTACCATCCTGGAGTGTGTCACCCTCCCAGAGGTACCATGCTGGAGTGTGTCACCCTCCCAGAGGTACCATCCTGGAGTGTGTCACCCTCCCCAGAGGTACCATATTGGAGAGTGTCACCCTCCCAGAGGTACCATCCTGGAGTGTGTCACCCTCCCAGAGGTACCATCCTGGAGTGTGTCACCTTCCCAGAGGCACCATCGTGGAGTGTGTCACCCTCCCCAGAGGTACCATCCTGGAGTGTGTCACCCTCCCCAGAGGTACCATCCTGGAGAGTGTCACCCTCCCAGAGGTACCATCCTGGAGTGTGTCACCCTCCCCAGAGGGACCATCCTGGAGTGTGTCACCCTCCCCAGAGGTACCATATTGGAGTGTGTCACCCTCTCAGAGGAACCATCCTGGAGTGTTTCACGCTCCCCAGAGCTACCATCCTGGACTGTGTCACCCTCCCCAGAGGTACCATCCTGGAGTGTGTCACCCTCCCCAGAGGTACCATCCTGGAGTGTGTCACCCTCCCCAGAGGTACCATCCTGGAGTGTGTCACCCTCCCCAGAGGTACCATCCTGGAGTGTGTCACCCTCCCAGAGGTACCATCCTGGACTGTGTCACCCTCCCGAAAGGTACCATCCTGGAGTGTGTCACCCTCCCCAGAGGTACCATCCTGGAGTGTGTCACCCTCCCAGAGGTACCATATTGGAGTTTGTCACCCTCCCCAGAGGTACCATCCTGGAGTGTGTCACCCTCCCAGAGGTACCATCCTGGAGTGTGTCCCCTCCCAGAGGTACCATCCTGGACTGTGTCACCCTCCTAGAGGTACCATCCTGGACTGTGTCACCCTCCCAGAGGTACCATCCTGGACTGTGTCACCCTCCCCAGAGGTACCATCCTGGACTGTGTCACCCTCCCAGAGGTACCATCCTGGACTGTGTCACCCTCCCAGAGGTACCATCCTGGAGTGTGTCACCCTCCCCAGAGGTTCCATCCTGGAGTGTGTCACCCTCCCAGAGGTACCATATTGGAGTGCGTCACCCTCCCCAGAGGTACCATCCCGGAATGTGTGCCCCTCCCCAGAGGTACCATCCCGGAGTGTTTCACCCTCCCCAGAAGTACCATATTGGAGAGTGTCACCCTCCCAGAGGTACCATCCTGGAGTGTGTCGCCCTCCCAGAGGTACCATCCTGGAGTGTGTCACCCTCCCAGAGGTACCATCCTGGAGTGTGTCACCCTCCCCAGAGGTACCATCCTGGAGTGTGTCACCCTCCCAGAGGTACCATATTGGAGTGTGTCACCCTCCCCAGAGGTACCATCCCGGAGTGTGTGCCCCTCCCCAGAGGTACCATCCTGGAGTGTGTCACCCTCCCCAGAGGTACCATCCTGGAGTGTGTCACCCTCCCCAGAGGTACCATCCTGGAGTGTGTCACCCTCCCCAGAGGTACCATCCTGGAGTGTGTCACCCTCCCAGAGGTACCATATTGGAGTGTGTCACCCTCCCAGAGGTACCATCCTGGACTGTGTCACCCTCCCCAGAGGTACCATCCTGGAGTGTGTCACCCTCCCCAGAGGTACCATCCTGGAGTGTGTCACCCTCCCAGAGGTACCATCCTGGAGTGTGTCACCCTCCCCAGAGGTACCATCCTGGAGTGTGTCACCCTCCCAGAGGTACCATATTGGAGTGTGTCACCCTCCCCAGAGGTACCATCCCGGAGTGTGTGCCCCTCCCCAGAGGTACCATCCTGGAGTGTGTCACCCTCCCCAGAGGTACCATATTGGAGAGTGTCACCCTCCCCAAAGGTACCATCCTGGAGTGTGTCACCCTCCCCAGAGGTACCATCCTGGAGTGTGTCACCCTCCCAGAGGTACCATATTGGAGTTTGTCACCCTCCCCAGAGGTACCATCCTGGAGTGTGTCACCCTCCCAGAGGTACCATCCTGGAGTGTGTCCCCCTCCCAGAGGTACCATCCTGGACTGTGTCACCCTCCCAGAGGTACCATCCTGGACTGTGTCACCCTCCCTAGAGGTACCATCCTGGACTGTGTCACCCTCCCAGAGGTACCATCCTGGACTGTGTCACCCTCCCCAGAGGTACCATCCTGGAGTGTGTCACCCTCCCAGAGGTACCATCCTGGACTGTGTCACCCTCCCCAGAGGTACCATCCTGGACTGTGTCACCCTCCCAGAGGTACCATCCTGGACTGTGTCACCCTCCCCAGAGGTACCATCCTGGAGTGTGTCACCCTCCCCAGAGGTACCATCTTGGAGTGTGTCACCCTCCCAGAGGTACCATCCTGGAGTGTGTCACCCTCCCCAGAGGTACCATCCTGGAGTGTGTCACCCTCCCAGAGGTACCATATTGGAGTGTGTCACCCTCCCCAGAGGTACCATCCCGGAGTGTGTGCCCCTCCCCAGAGGTACCATCCTGGAGTGTGTCACCCTCCCAGAGGTACCATATTGGAGAGTGTCACCCTCCCAGAGGTACCATATTGGAGAGTGTCACCCTCCCAGAGGTACCATCCTGGAGTGTGTCGCCCTCCCAGAGGTACCATCCTGGACTGTGTCACCCTCCCAGAGGTACCATCCTGGACTGTGTCACCCTCCCCAGAGGTACCATCCTGGACTGTGTCACCCTCCCCAGAGGTACCATCCTGGAGTGTGTCACCCTCCCAGAGGTACCATCCTGGACTGTGTCACCCTCCCCAGAGGTACCATCCTGGAGTGTGTCACCCTCCCCAGAGGTACCATCCTGGAGTGTGTCACCCTCCCAGAGGTACCATCCTGGAGTGTGTCACCCTCCCCAGAGGTACCATCCTGGAGTGTGTCACCCTCCCCAGAGGTACCATCCTGGAGTGTGTCACCCTCCCAGAGGTACCATATTGGAGTGTGTCACCCTCCCCAGAGGGACCATCCCGGAGTGTGTGCCCCTCCCCAGAGGTACCATCCTGAAGTGTGTCACCCTCCCCAGAGGTACCATCCTGGAGTGTGTCACCCTCCCCAGAGGTACCATCCTGGAGTGTGTCACCCTCCCCAGAGGTACCATATTGGAGAGTGTCACCCTCCCAGAGGTACCATCCTGGAGTGTGTCGCCCTCCCAGAGGTACCATCCTGGAGTGTGTCACCCTCCCAGAGGTACCATCCTGGAGTGTGTCACCCTCCCCAGAGGTACCATCCTGGACTGTGCCACCCTGCCCAGAGGTACCATCCTGGACTGTGCCACCCTGCCCAGAGGTACCATCCTGGAGAGTGTCACCCTCCCAGAGGTACCATCTTGGAGTGTGTCACCCTCCCTAGAGGTACCATCCTGGAGTGTGTCACCCTCCCAGAGGTACCATCCTGGAGTGTGTCACCCTCCCAGAGGTACCATCCTGGAGTGTGTCACCCTCCCCATCACCGCTAGGGGGAGATTGCCCCAGAACCTTGTCTATTCCTAACTGCACCAATGTCCTCCCTACATTTCCTTTGACTGGGTCCTCCTCGGGTGGTGTGTGTTGATCTCTAGGGGTTTATTTCAGTTTACGCTTTGCCCACACCAGCGGGGCTGGGGCTGTGTCACTCCTGACATTGCTTTCCCCATTTAGTTGCAGGAATGGGCTGGGTTTGGGCCCAGTTGCCTTTGGGGTCTGATGTCCCCCCAAACCATCAAGCGTTGCCTCTTTAATATGGGCCTCAAGGTTTAGGAGATACAATATCATATCATTTGCGGGCAGAGTACATTGTTGGTCAATTTCTGACCTCAAGGCCTCTGGGACACCATAATGTCTAAACTAGTTTGGATGGTTCTATGGCGCGTGCAAAGAGGGGGGCGAGGCTGGCCCCCCCTTACCGTCCTCCACTGTGCGAAGCAGCTGCCCGGGGCCCCACGTTCACCTTATCCACATGGGGCCCCATCAGTGGGTCACAGACCCCAGCAGCTTCTCACACGTGTTTCTGTCCATGCTAAGTGCCCCACTTGTGCCCCCCCCTCCCCCGCCCCCTCATCCATGCACTGTTTGTCGGCCAGGTGTGGCTCGGCTTCGCACTTCACAGGGCAATGTAGATCGTCTGGGGAGGTGGGGGAGGGGATTAACACCTTGCACAGGGGATAATGGGGGGGCAGCAGCCACGCTGTCTCTGCTGCTCAGGAGGGGCCTCGTTTGTTGTCTGAGTCACCATCACTGCAGGCCTAAGGGAGGCCCCCCTCCCCTGGGCATCGCAGCACTACACAAATGCTGTGAGGACCCAGAAAGGACCCCTACCCTGGGCAGCGCAGCACTACACAAGTGCTGTGAGGACCCCTAGAAGGCCCCTACCCTGGGCGTGGCAGTGCTATAGCGTGGGAGTGAGACCAAGGCGAAGCAGGTTTCAAGGCAACCCTGGGCCTCGCAGCACTACACAATTGCTGGGAGGCCCAAGAGATTCTGCTGCGAGGCCCAGGAGAGGTGTGAACTCCCCTGGGCCTCCCAGCTTTGGGGTGTGAGTGATATGGGCTAACAGGCCAGGTTTGCCAGTGAGCACGTATATGATCCTATAGTGTGAGGATTTAACAGTTAGATTCTGCCTTCACCAAGGAATGGTCTATCGATTCCCTAGTGTGGAAAAAATGCAGATATTTCCACTGACATGCACGTGGAACAGTGCAAACTGTGTAGAGTATTAAACGCTATTGATGAATATGGAAACAGCGCCCTATGCATAAAGGAAATAAAACAGTTTTCATTCACATTATTTCAAGTGGGTGGGAGGTGCCTCGGTACAACTTCCGCAGGTTAGAACTCTGTCTCGTGCAGCAGGACAGAGATCCTGCGAGATAACGACCACTTTGGATGAAAAGATTATAGTTTAAGCATTCGTATCTAGAAAAAAGATATGTGCTATAATGTGACTATATTCTTTCACACTTCCAGTTATGCTCCAGATTCAAAACCTCTACCTATGTGGGCCACAGAAAGACTGTTAAATCTGTCAAAGACATTTGAGAATAATTTATGTTTTTCTTTTTCATCAAAGTAACAATTTATGTTTGTCTGGACCAGCTGAACAGCATGTCATTTGGAACAAGCATTGGTAAATGCATTAGGTTTTATCTATGTGATTAATAATAAGCAGTTTTTTGTTGTAAGTTGCAGCTGGCCGAGTAGTTGTACAATATAAGTTACAGAAAGTTTGTTAAAGTGGTATGACTTGTTTATGTACAAAAAGGAAATATATTATGCTGTTACTAGTGGTATAGTTCGGGAAAATAGCAGCATTTTGAAAAATGAAATGAAAGACGGAAATTATAGAATTAATTGATGTAATAGCAATATTATGTGTTTAGAGGTGTTCTGGTAACGTTTGAAATCATGACTCTAGTGCTTGCTAGATAACTGTACTTGTGACTGCCTGTTTAGTTGTAAAATATAGCAATATTTGGTGTTTAGAGGTGTTCTGATCAATTTTGGGTTTGGCGCCACTGCACCTGCTGCACCACCAAAATAATAACCCTGTTGCCTGCATGATAACTGCACTTGTGACTGCTTTTTTAGTAGTAAAATATGGCAATATTTGGTGTTTAGTGGAGTTATGACAACTTTTGGGCCCGGTGCCACTGCACCTGCTGCACCATTCACATCATGACCCTATAATCTGCAAGGTAAGTGCACTTGTGACTGCCTGTTTAATAGTAAAATATAGTAATAATAGGTGTTCAGTGGGGTGCGTAGAGCTTTTGGTCCTGGTGCTACTGCACCTGCTGCACCATTCACGTGATGACCTCCACTCCATGCCATAAAATGCTAACAATTTCCACTCCACTCAACACAATACCACACATTTCCACTACACTCCACACCTCACAACTTTACTCCACTCCACACAATTCTTCTCCCCTCCACACAATTCCACTCTACTTCACTCCATGCCAATGCTACATATTTCGACTCCACACCACACATTATTCCACTCCACACAATTCCACATATTTCTACTCCCCTCCACACAATGCCATACAATTCCACTTGACTTCACTCCACACCACCAAATTCCACTCCATTCTACCTAGCTCCCCACAATGTCACACAATTCCAGTTCACTCTACTCCATTCCTTACATTGCCACCCAATTCCACTCCACGACACACTGGGCCTGATTCACAAAGGTGAACTTACACTTTGGTGTAAGTTTACGTTTGTTTTGGAATTCACAAACTCCGTTTTAATAGTAAGTTTACAAGTGCGAAGGCTCCGCAGGCGGAGGGGGGTGTTGGGAGGGTGGAGCGGAGAACTCTGCATATAAAAAGATACGACATGCCTGTCTTATTATGTGCATAGTTTTCCGCCCCGACTGCAGAGTCTTCACACTCATAAACGTATTATTAAAATACAATTTAGTGAATTCCGAAATAAATGTAAACTTACACAAAAGTGTATGTTTGCCTTTGTGAATCAGGCCCACAATTTCCCTCAATTCCACCACAACACACAATTGCAGTGCACCACTCACGTATTTATTCAATTTTTCGTTCTCTTGGGTCAAACGGGAGAGCACTCCTGCCCAATGAGGTGCAAGGCAACATCCCAGAGCATGACCACTTCCTCCAATGTGCGGCGTAATCTTCTCCCAGAAAGCACTATTCCGCCAAAATTCATCATGGCTGAAAATCTCAGCAGAGCATAAAGAGATAACTAAACCAACTCTCAGTATGGCTCATTTCCATAGCTCTCCACCCCCTAACATCTGCGAATTCCTGCCTTCAGCCCCCTAGCTGGCTGGGCCAGAGGGTATGGGGTTAATTGACCTGACATTGCCTGCCTGTCCTAGTCCTCCTTTGAGGCTTCATGCTTTACGACCCCTCTGCCCTGCTCTGGTATACCTGTGTAGCAGAGCCCTCTCCACCTGATAGCCTCTCCCTGGGTCACTTCATCAAAGCAACCTGGCAAATCCTGTTAACTCTGACTTATCAGGGAGGACTGCAGGAAGGCTGAATTTTGGCTTACAGAAAAGAAAGTATACAACTACTTTTCTGCAAACACAATTCCACTCCACCCCACTCCTCTCCGAGCCACACAACTCCAGTCCATTCCACACCACACAATGCCACACATTTCTTCTCCACTCCATGCCACACAATTCCACTCCACTTCTCTCCACACCACACAATCCCAATCCATTCCAACCAATTCCCCACAATGTCACACAATTCCACTTCAATCCACTTTACTCCATTCCTTACAATGCCACACAATGTCATTCCATTCAACTCCACCACACGTTGTGTCTGATTCGCAAGTGTAAACTTACACTTTTGTGTAATTTTTCAATTAATTTTGGAATTCACAAACTCCGTTTTAATAGTAAGTTTACAAGTGGGGAGGCTCCGCAGTTGAGGGCGTAGAACTCCTAACATAAAAAGATACCACATGCCTAGTTTTTTATGATCGTAGCTTTCCGCTCCGACTGCGGAGTCTCTGCACTCGTAAACTTACTATTAAAATGCAGTTTTTTGAATTCCAAAATAAATGTAAACTTACACAAAAGTGTAAGTTTACCTTTATGAATCAGGCCCACAATTTCACTCAACTCCACCACAACACTCAATTCCACACATTATCAGATAATTCCTCTGCATTCTACAAAACACAGTGCTAACCAGTTCTACAAAATGCCACACAGTGCCACTCAAATCCATTTCAACTCCACTCAACTAAACACAATGACTAACAAATCCACACCACATCACACAATGCCATATAATTGCACATCACTCCACTCAGCGCCACACAATGATATACAATTCCACTCTACTCCACATCACTCTGCTCCACTGCACTCCCATATACAAATGCGACTCATTACAACATGTACTAACACCACGCATGCCATTACAACGCTGGTATTACTGCACGTTGTCAATTACAACGACCTACCATTACATTGCATACTTTTACCACGAGTATGCCTTTACCACGCATGCCATTATAACGCAAAGGCATGTGTGGTAAAGGTATACTCATGGTAAAAGTATGAAAGGTAAGTTACACTACCCTGCCCGACCCTACCCTAAACCCTAATTTAGTACCCCTGCACGACCCCCCCGACCCCCAGTCCTTTCCCTACACTTAACACTACCCTGCACGACCCCCCCGACACTACCCTAAACCCTAAAACACTACCCTGCACTACACAGACACCACAACACTACCCTAAACCCTAAAACACTACCCCCAGCACTACCCTCCCTGACCCCCAGTCCTCTCCCTACACTTAAACACTACCCCGCACGACCCCCCGACACTACCCTAAAACACTACCCTGCACTACCCTGCACTACCCTAAACCCTAAAACACTACCCCCAGCACGACCCTCCCCCGACCCCCAATCCTCTCCCTACACTTAAACACTACCCTACATGACCCCCCAACACTACCCTAAACCCTAAAACACTACCCTGCACTACAGACACCACAACACTACTCTAAACCCTAAAACACTACCCCCAGCACGACCCTCCCCCGACCCCCAGTCCTCTCCCTACACTTAAACACTACCCTGCATGACCCTCCAACACTACCCTAAACCCTAAAACACTACCCTGCACTACACAGACACCGCAACACTACCCTAAACCCTAAAACACTTCTCCCAGCATGACCCTCCCCCGACCCCCAGTCCTCTCCCTACACTTAAACACTACCCTGCACAACCCCCCGACACTACCCTAAAACACTACCCTACACTACACACACCCCACCCCAACCCCCTTTACCCTAAAAAAGTAACCCCCCACCCCAGGCCCAATCCCCCTTACATCTCTCTCCTCATGGTTCCTCTCGCTTCCTGGTTCCTTCTTCATGTCGGCTCTGAGGGGCGGTGCACATCGTTGTGAGGAAACGGAAGAGCCTCTGTTTCCTCACAACGAGGTGAATTGCCATTTTTTTTACATCGCATGCGTTGTAAAAGCGCATGCGATGTAAAAAAATGTGTAGTAATGGCATTGCGTTGTTCCATCGCATGCGTTGTAACGCATGTGATGTAATGGCATGCGGGAAAACAAACGTGTTGTAATGGCTGTTTCCCCCATACACTCCATGCCACACAACACAATTTCACTCCACTCCACTCCGTCACCCAATTCCAGTCCATTCCATACCACACACTTCAACACAATTCCACTCCATGCCATTCCGCACCATGCCACACAGTTCTACTCCCTGCTACACAATTCCACTCCATGCCACAAAATGACACACAATTCCTCTCCACTCCAGTTCACTCCACTTCACACCATACAGTGCCACACACTTCTACTCTACTCCTCACAATGCCACATAGTTCCGCACCACTCCACTCCACACAATGCAACACAATCCAACTCCACACCACACAATTCCACTCCACTCTACTCCACACAATGGCACTTAATTCCCCTCTACTACACTTCACACCAAGTCCAACAACCATTCCCCTCCACTACATTCAATGCCACACAAATCTGCTCCACTCCAGTCCATTTCATGCCACACAATTCCACTCCAGGACACACAATTACACTCAACTCCATTCCTCATCACACCACACAATGACACACGATTCTACTCCAATCCATGCCATAAAATGCTAACAATTTCCACCCCACTCAACACAATACCACACATTTCCACTACGCTCCACACCTCACAACTTTACTCCACTCCACACAATTCTTCTCCCCTCCACACAATTCCACTCTACTTCACTCCATGCCACACAATTCTATTCCACACCACTCAGCTTCAGTCCGTGCCACGCAATTCCACCGCTCCGCATACAATTACACTTCACTCCTTTTCACACCACGCTACACACTTCTACACCACTCCTTGCCATAAAATGCTAAACATTTCTACACCACTGCTCACAATGCCACACGTTTTCACTCCAGTCTGTATCACACAAATTCACTCCACTCCACACAGTTCTACTCCACTGCACACAAAGCCACACAATTGCACTCCACTTCATGCCACACAATTCCACTCCATTCCACCTAACTCCCAACAATGTCAAACAATTCCACTTCACTTCACTCTACTCCATTCCTTACAATGCCACACTATTCCACTTTCTTCTTTATGGACGCTGTGATAGTTCCACTAATTAAGAAAACTGGTGCAGATCTTTCAGTCCCCTAGAACTACCGCCCAATTTCACTACTTCCTTACCTGGCTAAAGTGCTAGAAGCCCATGTGGTCAACTGCCTTTGCTCCTTCATAGAACAATCCCAATTTTTACATCCCCGCCAAGCAGGCTTTCGTCCCTCCCATTCTACTGAGATGGTAATCTAGAGTGTACTGGATGAAATAAAGAAGGAGGCTGATAAAGGCACCACCCACGCATTAGTGCTTCTCGACCTCTCGGCGGCCTTTGACACGGTCAACCATAAAAGTTTAGTGGACCTTGTCAGGGACGCAGGGGTTCAGGGAGCCGCCCTTCAATGGCTGAAGTCCTTTTTAGATGATCGCTCACAATCTGTCTGTCTTTCCCAATACACAGCTCCAAGAGTTAAACTAACTTGTGGGGTCCCGGAAGGTTCCTCCCTGTTTCCACACGTGTTTAATTAGTATCTCCTTCCCCTTATTTAGTTCTTGGGGGAAGGCAAGATGCGAATCTTCAACTATGCAGATGACCTGCAACTGATTTTCACCATTGATAATACCCCCGGCTCCATTCTGAATTTTCAGACCACTATGTTATACATCCCGATTGGATGAATAACAACCATTTAAAATTAAATCCTGATAAAACAGAGCTGATCCTAACTGGTGGCTCTCGAAACCCTTGGACCTCGAATTTCTGGCCAGTGGAGTTGGGGGTGCCCCCACTTCCTTCTTCCTCAGCCATAAGCCTTGGTGTCACAATCGATAGGGACCTCTCGATGAAAACCCAGATCGGAACAGTAGTCTCTACCTGCTTTTTCCAACTCCGTAAGATCAGGAAAATCAGTAGATTCCTTACAACAGAAGCGGTTATCCAAGTTATTCTGTCCCTGGTAATCTCACACCTCGACTACGCCAACTCCACTTACTGTGGCCTTCCAGGGTACTTAATGAGAAGGCTGCAACTAGTGCAAAATCAGGCAGCGAGACTTATTTATCACCAGCCAAGATGGCAACACGTCACTCCCCTTATGAGGAAACTACACTGGCTTCCAGTAACCCAACGCTGTGCATTTAAGGTCGGATGCCTGGTATTTAAATCACTCCATGGCACATGCCCAGAATTTATTTCCAAACTCATCCAGAGGTATATCTCTGTCCGGGCCCTTAGGTCCTCCCACAAGTCACTGTTAGCCATTCCCACCTTCAAGCAAAACAGAACTGGAGGATCCCTCTTTGCGGTATTGGCCCCCTACTTTTAGAACGCACTCCCTTCCAACA
This sequence comes from Calotriton arnoldi, assembly GCA_963921515.1. Taxonomy (NCBI): domain Eukaryota; kingdom Metazoa; phylum Chordata; class Amphibia; order Caudata; family Salamandridae; genus Calotriton; species Calotriton arnoldi. Next base: position 2,596,142 of record CAWUFW010001169.1, read on the forward strand.
TTAAATATTCTTCATGGTACTCTTATTTTAGGAGACAATTAAAAACCTGGCTGTTCTCTCAGGCCTACGAATGAATGATCTTATGAGCAGCTGATCCCCTCTTTCTATATGCGCCATGAAACCGTATGGTGTACGTGAGCTATACAAATTCTTTTAACATAACATAACAACACTCCACTCAACTCCACGACACAGTGTCTGATTCACAAAGGTAAACTTACACTTTTGTGCAAGTTTACCTTTGTTTTGAAATTCAGAGAGTCAGTTTTAATTGTAAGTTTACGAGTGCAGAGGCTCTGCGGTCAGGGGGGAAAACTCTGCATATAAACAGATACAACATGATTATATTTTATGTAGGTGTAGGTAGTGATGTACAATGATGACTATTACATTCATTCATCTACAGATTATTATATTTGATATACAATTGGATATTGAATACTGCAGGGGGAGGAACTCAAACATATTTCAGCCCTGCCACATAAAGTCCCAGTGATACACACTTCACATATTTCAACCTGGCATTAAATTTACAGCCTCTTTTGTTTAAATCCACAATGTGAGAAAGTCGCCCCTGGACTTTCAAAAAGTGCTGCTGTGGCCTACTAATGCTAAATCCAGCATCAAGTTTACCTGACTAAGTTTGACCGGGTGGTTTCGGGGGCGCGGCACCGTCACTTAATTGTCAACACCGGCGCTCTGACAGTTGCCACAAATTGGCGCTGTCTGTCTATTTTAGAGATGTCCACAACAACAGGCATTGATTAATTCAATATACATTGAAATTACTATTGCCTGCTGCCCAAGCCATTCTTATAGCTTTGGGGGCCTGGAATAGTCTGAATTGTCACACTTGCACAAGTGTCAGGGTTAGTAGTTGTGATGTTACTATGATTGGCAGCACGGCAGGAGCAAGGTGTGGTGCAAACTGAAGTGGCCGCCTGATGTGAGTCCTGGCATTTAGTTGCACAACTGCCAGTCAGCAGGGTGCAGCGAGTGAGCTGGTAGCTCAGAGGCAGGCGGGCCTGCAGGGTGCTTGGGAAGTTCCCGGGAGGGTCTCTGTCATTGAATGCCAAGGTGATGCACCAAGGGGGTGACAGGATAGAAGCGGGGATCGGCAACAAGTTGCCTCTTTTCTGTGCAGTCATTGCGCGCGGGTTGTCATACGATGCAGCAGCGTTCCAAGGGGAACCACAAGAACGTGGGCTGCATTGAAATGACAATCTGCGGACATTGGATTTTCACATTGATGTGACCCAACTACACACATGGTTGCAGTGAGCAGCCTGTTAGGATTGTGAGCAAAACATCACAGCATTGGGCGGTGCACGTGTAGAATTCTTGCAGAAAGGTGGGGCATTGCAGGGATGGAGAGACACTGCTTGGGGCCAAATTCTCAGCAAACAATGGGAAAGTTAATTTGGACTGCGGCTTCAGCTGGTTGGTCTCAATGAGAGTTTCTGTGGCTGAGTGGTTTCCACGATTAGCCACATGCAAAAGTCCCCAGTTCAGGACCTTGGGGAAGCAGATCTTGGGGTCAACCTTGCATACCTCCAAGGTGTTGTTTCTGGAGCTGATGTTCCTTTCTGACCATGCGGGCCGCTTTAACGGCATCCTATGTCTCTTGCATATTGCCTGTCTTGTGTTCTCCAACTGCCTCACCTCAGAGACATTTAAGGGTATGTTCATGGTTCATTGCGTGGCTAATTAATGTTTTCTTTACATAAAGACACCCATTGCTTAAGGCCTCATACTCCTAATTGCATCAGTCCTTGGGCAGGTCGTACCATAGTGGGGACAGTCACCAACGTATAAACGGTCTTTTGGTCTACGTTAGTAAGACATTTACGCACACTTGATACTATCTGGAGCCCCTATACCGGAGAATTCAGAGGAGAGCAGACCAATTCCATTCATTGGGCCGGCTGTCCCCCGGCTCTTGTTCAAAGACGTATTAATATGATGCCTGAGTTAAAACGTGGAACATAGATGTTTCAATTGATTTAATATCTGTTCTGTCATGGCAATCTACCTACCCGGTGTGTCGCACAAGTTGAAACCATGGTGTCACCTTGATCTGCGGTGGCCGGGAGGGCCCGGCAAGAATATATGAATCGTCACCAGTGGGGGTGATGACTTGTGAGCAGGTTATCAATGGTTTCAAACTCTTATGTTAATGTCAAGTAACATCATGTTGAGCGAATTAAAGCTGGTGCGTGGGAAACTCAGCTGGAGCAGGAGTAGATTTATGATGCATTGGAAGTGGTTGTAGGTTTGCGTCGAGAGTGAGGATTCAGCGGCGCTGGGGGTTTGCCTATGACGGGAAGTGGAAGAGCTGGGGGAGCCCTTCCTTCCGAGGAGTCCTCTTTATATCTTGTGCATGTTCCACCATCCTTGTCTTTTCTTCAGGGCTCCCCCGTGTGTTGTGTAGAATTGGCTGTTGTTGGTGTTGGGAGGAATTGACTGTCGGTCGGTACCGCCTTTTCAATGGAAGCTGCAGCTTTGCAGTTTTTAAGGTGCAGGGCAACACCTCATTGTCACATCCTATGATTACAACCTGCTCTTGATTGTGTGTGGTCATGCTAAGCGACATGGGGACTGACTGACCCCCGTAAGGACCAGAAATGTGAAGAACAGGAATAAAGTAGCCACTTACGCTGCCAGGACAGCCACAGACTTCCTCGGTCCTCCAAGTATACTAAGAAGACTCAATAAGGGGAGTTTCGGGAGATGTGCGACTTCAACTAACAGATGCCAATCATTGGTCTTTAGGCCGCTCACAGGGTTAGCAATTAAGCAACCTGGGAAGATTGTGGGCGGGACATTGGAGAGTAACCCACTTACTAGTTACCCCCTTTAAGAAAAGGTTGGGCATATGGGAATTACATAGGGGCATCCATTTACTAAGGCCATCCCATCAGATAGTGTGCCGCCCCCTCAGCCTTTCACCCCCCTGAGGTCGATAATTGAGTACCACCGAGTTGGGTAGCAATAAACACCTGTTAATCAGTGCCAGGATATCCCTCGGGGGGAAGGTGCGCAAACACACTCCTGTTATGTTTGGCATAGACTATGTCCATCACAGTTGGCAAGCTTTCCTGACTATGCGGTATGGACAGGAAACAAACACATGGAGAGCCAATGGGTTTGGATCTTGCACAATAGTAATAATGGAATAACATTTACTTTCGACAGGCCAGAGCGCAAACAATTGTAATGAATTTTAGCCGCGGCTTCAGCCAGCTGATCTCAGTATGAGTTTCAGAGGCTGAGGGGTTTTTACCTCTTTAGAGGTAGGTCCATGATAAAATGTTGTGCTTACTGAGGTTCTCCAAACCAAAGCGGTTGTTGTATCTTTCCAAGGGGAAGATATATGTCAGGTACTTAATGGCTCGCTATGTAACACATCGGGGTGGGGCAGTAAAAAATTTCTAGTTGCAGCTGGGGATTCCCTCAGTCAGGTCTGCACCTGCTCATTCGTCAAGCTGCTGCGTCAGGTTGTTGCCAGATTCTTGGAGTGACAGGCAAGTGCAGTAAGGGAGCAGGTTTTAAGTTACGAGGTCACTTGCAGTGGGCAGAGGGGTCTCAGCGGACCCACAGTAGGTGGGTTGCGGCAAAACTTGAATCTGGGAACCTCAGATTGCGACATTATCATGGACCGCAAGACTCTTTGGCGGCGGAGTATAACCGTTCCAGCAGGAATTACTAGGTAACTAGAAGGGAAGCCGTACCCAGCTTTGCTTCTGTGGAGGGCTAACAATTCCGGGGATAACGAAGCAAACTAGGGCTATTGCTGGTTTAAACACCAAGGGTCACAGTTGGGCAGCAGGTAGGGTGTACCTGGGATCAGACTACAGTAAGTAAGCCTCGGGGGCTGTGTAAGTTGTCACTTGCAGTGTCTGCAATGTGGGCACAATACAAATTTCCCTCAAACCGGATTTGACACCACCATGGTTTAGCAATCAAGAGGGCTGTGCAAATGTCTGGGCCAACTAAGCAAAGGTTGCACACAGGACTCGGGCCATGTTACAGGTTGCTTCAGTTAAATATACATTCCCTGCCCGGATAGCCAGGCGAGCTAGGCTGGTTGAGGAAGCGGACAGCTACAAGGGTGCTGCTGTCCCTTAGTTGGGGAAACAAGGTATTAAAGCACTAAAAGGCTACAATGTATTAAGAAAGTTGCCATGTCCATTATTTAAGCAAAGGCAGGTAGCTGTACGGATAGTTGAGCTTTTACTCATCACAGCAGGGTGGGAGTATCAATACCGCAGCACAGCGCCCAACTAGAGCCCGCAGTTAGAACGGGATCGGATGTTGTACATTCAGTCTTCCTGTTCTCCCCATCCAGAAGCTTTTCTATCGCTGGTCGGCATCCTGGTACACAAGAGCAGAAGTTGCAGTGGGCTACTAACGCTAGGGTGGGACCATCAGCAGGGCGACTCACGAACAAAAAATTTGCAGTCAGATGGGCAACCTGCAGCCTGGCATTTTCCGGGGCCCCGAGAATCAGCTAATTAGTGGCTAGGCCAAAACAGATACATCTGGAGCGGCATTAAAAGGGACATGATGCAGTGCTCTCTGGGGCTTCCCTTAATATCTTAGTGAGAAGATCAAAAACGGACCAGGCGGGCCAAGGGAGGGTGATCTGGTTGCACCAACTGGGGGAGAGGAGGTATTGCCCAGTTGGGCTGGTCGCCTCCTACCTGGCCCTTCGCCCTCCAGGAGAGGGTTATTTACTGATTCAGGCTGACAGCACGCCCCTTACCAAATTTCAGGTTGAACAGGTAATGCAGGCATGCTTAATGCCAGGCAATGCAGGTCCTGGCAAGCGCTTTTGCAGTCACTCTTTCCGGACAGGGGTAGCGACTGCAGCTTTCAGGGCGGGCATGTCAGCAGAGCACATCATGCAGGTGGGACGATGGGAATCCCAATGTTTTAAACGATACATCCGTCCGTAAGCCAACCAGGGGAGTGGCCGGAGGACAGGTTAAGAGAATGATGTACAGTGCGAAGTTTGAGTGTAAAACAAGGGTACCCCTGATGCAAATTCCTAACTCAGGGAAGGTAGCTCAAATGTGAATATCACAGTTTAGGAATATTAAATAATCGTGGACCTTGATATTACATGTCAAGCCATAAATATGCAAATTCTGTTTACTGGTATCAAAAATATTTTTTATTATTTTTATTGTTACACATGGTTTTTACTAGCTATGTACATTAAAAGAGAAAACATATGGACCTCTGTATTCAATCTTGTACTGTGATAAGGCACAAAAAGTTCAAAAGATCAGTTGTTATATTGACCCAATATCAAATATATTTTGCACAGTATCAATAATACATGTTATTGAAATGAAGATATTCACGATGTTTGGATTGTTTTCCTTTTTCAAAACATACAAAATTAATAGATAATCAATTCATTGTGTACAGAGGACATTCAATATTGGCATGGCTCTTGGGATTCTGTGTCCTACGCGCTGCTCGACTGTACGCCTTCATCAGGAAGCCATGTATTTTGTCAATGAAAACCTAAACAGAATGCATATAGATGTGACATGTATCAATATTCCAAAAACGGTCCTACTAGATTTATTTTATTTAAAAAGCCCAAAAATTGGGTCTAATCATAAGCTTGACAACATGAAGATTTAAAAACACTAATTCCAAATCAATCAAAGATACATTACAACACATGAAACAGAAATGGACTTAATACAATGAACATCGTAATGAGATACCATCACCAGGATTTATAAGGAAAAGATTAGAATATTCAGACACCTAAATGTGACAGTTGGAATAGAAAAAAGATGTCACAACTAGAAGAGAGAAGACCCAAGTGAAATCAAGGAGTGCCATAAGTTGCAAGTGAATAAAAAGAAAATTAGAAAGATTTACACGTCTAGTCTCCCAAAACTTGCATGTGATTCTCAAGTGCCGGGTTAATGATTTTATAAACTAAAACGATTACCTCATAGAGTACCAAAGAAGAGATGGCTTCTGGGATAATGATGGCCCTCAAAAGCCGATATAGAATAATAAGTACTAATGAGGAACAGCAAAAAAAATTAAAAGAGATGAGACATAGCAGGGCTGGGCCAGCAATATATATTAAGTAGTAGGAAACTTACAGCTATGGAGGATGAATTACCTTTCGTCTAATAAGATCGGAACTGGATAGAACGTACGCTGTATAAATCGAGCGGTCCAAAATAGGAGACCAGATGATGGACAATAAAGGTACCAGACAGTAGATAGCTGAGATCCACTATAATCAAAAAACAACAATAAAGTGGTGTTGGCGCTTCAAAGATTACATGTATTTAGAAATATATAAACCTGATCTCTATCTGACTAGGTCACTCGATAGTTAAAAATGAATAGATCTAGGTGAGTTAGATATCACTAATGACAAGTGACTGAGAGACATGGATGCTGATAAAATAATCGCAGACTGTATCATAATACTCACGGTCACATGACAACTGTACTATGTGCAGTGTTCTTAAGGATGTCTAACGAGGTCTATAATTACCTTAATATCACAGGGAACAGAGATGTAAGAGGATTAAAACATAGATAACAAGATATATAGATTTCGTACCTACTTAAAAAAAGCTGAAAAGATACAGCTGGTGATGTCAGAGGTAGGCGTGTAATCAATGAAACCAAAGGATTCACGGTGTTACTATGAATAAAGAGAAAATAACTGATATTGACAGACATCAAAGTGTTACATCTAAGAGACCTGAACTGGACTCATGCTACGATGTATGCAGGGCTGCACTTACCCGGTCTATCGGCATAACCGGAGGGAGGCAGCAACCAAAATCCCAGAATACTTGAACACAGTGGATGTATGTATGATGGGGAGTGTGTTGCCGATATTGGCACTATGGCCAATAGCAGCTCCGAGTCTGTAAATGTACTTTCATGTTCTCGCTTAGCAGAGTGTGCAGATCTTTCCACCACACAAGCGGGGTTGTATTGGGATACCAAATAGGCCGGGCTCCCTCGAAAAAGTGGCCCACATTTGCGCACTGCGCCTCTTCGCAAAACACTGCTTTGGTGTTTTAAGTATTATGAAAAGAAGAGGCGGGGGAAGGATTGTCTAAAAGAGACAAGTTTTCTTAACTTTACTGAGATTAAAAAAAAAAATCAATTGTTGCCAGGACTCTGTGCCTGGATTAGTTCACACTGGTGACCCACACCTGAATATCAGTGAGGCCACTTGTGTTCAGGCCCCCTGCAGACTCTGGATACATTAATGGGCGGGCCAGGAGAGACTGGGAAGGACACCCCCGCCCCGTGGTGAAAGGGAGGCAATAGAGGCCGCTCGGGCCCCCACTGGGCCGCTGGCGGCACCAGAACGGCACAGACACAATCCACATCGGCCACTCCCCTAACCAAAGAGGCGGCCATTGCCCGGGCGCCCCCTTACCCCCAAGCCCCCCACCCCCTGCACAGTGCACCTGTCTGCACGGCCTGCGCTAGCATCGCTGATGACGGTACAAGTGTCACCCAGACCCCTGCAGTCCTGGGCAGTTCCACCCCCTGTGGGCATAGCTGGCATCCTCTAGGGGGCACTGGGGCATCGTCCGTAGGTCGTGCCACAGAGTTCACTCAGTCTGGCCGGCGCGAGGTAAGTTTGGGGGCCGTGATTCCATGGTGTACTTTACATCCCCTCTTCCTGGAGCCCTGGGGTGCACGCACCACATCTGGTCTCTGCCACCGTCTTCAGATGCATTTCAGTCCGGCCAGGGGTTTGCTACGGGTCCAGCCTGGGTCTGTCCAGGGGTGTGGTTCCCGGCCCTCGCCACGGGCCGTTATTGTATTTGACACTGGTGGTCCCGGGCTCCACCAGTCCATTATCACGGGCCGGACGAGCTGTTTTCCTTCTTCCTCGGGGAGTTCCTGGTTCACTAGCGCGCCTTGAAACGTGCGCTTCTGCTGCCCTTTTTTAGGCACTGTGAAGGCAGCTCGGATGAGCAGGCGCCTGCTGCTGCTGCTGTTTTATCAAGGCTCAGACATCAGTGCTAACAGTGCTGGTCCGTTTGCATCAATCTGGGACTTCTTCGTCCTGAGATTACACACAGCCCTCCCACAGTGTGTCAGGCGCATGTCAGCCTTTAAGAATCTGGCCTCTTCCGAGCAGGATGATAGGACCCCTCTGGACGGAGACTGTAGCCGTGAGAGGGGGTATAGTACCATTCATAGCCTGGCCCCTCGGCAGCCGCTTCACCATTGGCAGACTCTGCTCGGACAGCCAGTGTCTTCCCTCTGAACACGGCCCGGGTGGGGTGACTGGGATATTAACAAAGCAGTAATGTGGGAGAGGTCCCATCCTGGAGCGTGTCACCCTCCCCAGAGGTACCACCCTGGAGTGTGTCACCCTCCCCAGAGGTACCATCCTGGAGTGTGTCACCCTCCCCAGAGGTACCATCTTGGAGTGTGTCACCCTCCCAGAGGTGCCATCTTGGAGTGTGTCACCCGCCCCAGAGGTACCATCCTGGAGTGTGTCACCCTCCCCAGAGGTACCATCCTGGAGTGTGTCACCCGCCCCAGAGGTACCATCTTGGAGTGTGTCACCCTCCCAGAGGTACCATCCTGGACTGTGTCACCCTCCCCAGAGGTACCATCCTGGACTGTGTCATCCTCCCAGAGGTACCATCCTGGAGTGTGTCACCCTCCCCGGAGGTACCATCCTGGAGTGTGTCACCCGCCCCAGAGGTAGCATCCTGGAGTGTGTCACCCTCCCCAGAGGTACCATCCTGGAGTGTGTCATCCTCCCAGAGGTACCATCCTGGAGTGTGTCACCCTCCCCAGAGGTACCATCCTGGAGTGTGTCACCCTCCCAGAGGTACCATCCTGGACTGTGTCATCCTCCCAGAGGTACCATCCTGGAGTGTGTCACCCTCCCCATCACCGCTAGGGGGAGATTGCCCCAGAACCTGTCTATCTATTCCTAACTGCACCAATGGCGTTCCCTACATTTCCTTTGCCTGGGTCCTCCTCGGGGTGGTGTGTGTTGATCTCTAGGGATTTATTGATTTCAGTTTATGTGTTCTTGCCTTCTATGGTTTTACCCTACCTCTTCTAGTCTCCTGTTTATTTTTGTAACGTTCTATTTTGTAACATTTCTCTCATGTAACGTAACTGGTTCTATTGTACAGCGCTCTGACACCTTCGAGTAAAGTCTGCGCTATATAAAAATGCATTTAATAAATAAACAAGCATTGGCATAGCCAATAGGTCTCGCCTTTGATACCTTATAAGTGTTTAGCCATTCAACACTTGATGTTGTTGCACCAAGGATATTGTACGGGATAACTAAACACTTATAAGGTCCCAAAGGGGCAACCTATTGGCTATGCCAATGCTTGTTTTTTTTTTAAAGGACAAGCAGTGCTATCAGGCTCCGGCTGCCACTTAGTCCACCGCATCCCAAGTAGACGCTGCAGCCATCTTTGAATGGATTTAAAGCCAATTCAAAAGGGGTCGCCAGTGTATGTGAATCCCTATCTCAACTGGAGACTGTTCTCCTGCTTCCCAATTCTATTAAATACAAATTATGTAAAAAGAACATCCCTTTCTGAGCTGCACGGCTCATCCTACCCACGTTTCACGCGCAGATTTGAAATACTGATGGTTTGGGCTTCCCAGAATTCAACTGGTTGAGAGGTAGAGAGGTGTAGAGAGGTGTAGAGAGGTGTAGAGAGGTGTAGAGAGGTGTAGATAGGTGTAGAGAGGTGTAGAGAGGTGTAGAGAGGTAGAGAGGTAGAGAGGTGTAGAGGGGTAGAGAGATAGAGAGGTGTAGAGAGGTAGAGGTAGAGAGGTAGAGAGAGAGAGGTAGAGAGAGAGGTAGAGAGAGGTAGAGAGAGGTAGAGAGAGGTAGAGGTAGAGAGAGGTAGAGAGAGGTAGAGAGAGAGAGGTAGAGAGAGGTAGAGAGAGAGGTAGAGAGGGAGAGGTAGAGAGGTAGAGAGAGGTAGAGAGGGGTAGAGAGAGGTAGAGAGAGGTAGAGAGAGAGAGGTAGAGAGAGAGAGGTAGAGAGGTAGAGAGGTAGAGAGGTGTAGAGAGAGAGGTAGAGAGAGGTAGAGAGAGAGAGGTAGAGAGAGAGAGGTAGAGAGAGAGAGGTAGAGAGAGAGAGAGAGGTAGAGAGAGAGAGGTAGAGAGGTAGAGAGAGGTAGAGAGGTAGAGAGAGGTAGAGAGGTAGAGAGGTAGAGGTAGAGAGAGAGGTAGAGAGGTAGAGAGAGGTAGAGAGGTAGAGAGAGGTAGAGAGAGAGAGGTAGAGAGAGAGAGGTAGAGAGAGAGGTAAAGAGAGGTAGAGCGAGGTAGAGAGGTAGCAAGAGGTAGAGAGAGGTAGAGAGAGGTAGAGGTAGAGAGGTAGAGAGGTAGGTGGAGAGAGGTAGAGAGAGGTAGAGAGAGAGAGGTAGAGAGAGAGAGGTAGAGAGAGAGGTAGAGAGAGAGGTAGAGAGGTGGAGAGGTAGAGAGAGAGGTGAGAGAGAGGTAGAGAGAGGTAGAGAGGTAGAGGTAGAGAGAGGTAGAGAGGTAGAGAGAGAGGTAGAGAGGTAGAGAGAGATAGAGAGGTAGAGAGAGAGGTAGAGCGGTAGAGAGAGAGGTAGAGAGAGAGGTAGAGAGGTAGAGAGGTAGAGAGGTAGAGAGAGGTAGAGAGAGAGGTGTTGTGAATCACTATGTTTATGTGAATCAGGTGTGGTAACTTCTGTACTTCATTTTTACTGAAAGGTATATTGATTAAAGGGGTAAAAGAAAGAGAAATAGAGAGAAGAAAGAATAAAAGCGTGAACGGAAGAGCAAAAAAGTGCAAGATAACGAGAAGCTACACAAAGAGATCCCGGACTGACAGTAACTTTCATCATTTGGATCCCAAATTATTCCCTTTTGAAAGTCAAGCTGATAACGGGATGTGTCTTGCAGACCAGAACAAAAGGCAGCAGGCGACCAGGCGGTAGCAAGAGCTGCGCGCGCGAGAGAGGGGGAGCAGGAGGTGAGCCCGGGAGTGGTGCGTGCGCGCGCGCAGTCTGCTCATTTTCAAGCACTGCACTTGTGCTTGTGGCGCGCCCCTGCTCGCTCCCGCAAGGTGGATGCCGCCACAAGCACGAGTGTGTGCTTGAAAATGAGCAGAGCGACGGCTAAAGGCCCTCCTAAGCACCACATGCGCGCTGCGTAGGCGAGACCTAATAAAAAAAAATACCATCCTGGAGCGTGTCACACTCCCCAGAGGTACCATCCTGGAGTGTGTCACCTGCCCCAGAGGTACAATCCTGGAGTGTGTCACCCTCCCCAGAGGTACCATCCTGGACTGTGTCATCCTCCCAGAGGTACCATCCTGGAGTGTGTCACACCCCCCCCCCAGAGGTACCATCCTGGATTGTGTCACCCGCCCCAGAGGTACCATCCTGGAGTGTGTCATCCTCCCAGAGGTACCATCCTGGAGTGTGTCATCCTCCCAGAGGTACCATCCTGGACTGTGTCACCCCCCCAGAGGTACCATCCTGGAGTGTGTCACCCTCCCCAGAGGTACCATCCTGGACTGTGTCACCCTCCCCAGAAGTACCATCCTGGAGTGTGTCATCCTCCCAGAGGTACCATCCTGGACTGTGTCACCCTCCCCAGAGGTACCATCCTGGAGTGTGTCACCCTCCCCAGAGGTACCATCCTGGACTGTGTCATCCTCCCAGAGGTACCATCCTGGAGTGTGTCACCCCCCCAGAGGTACCATCCTGGAGTGTGTCACCCGCCCCAGAGGTACCATCCTGGAGTGTGTCACCCTCCCCGGAGGTACCATCCTGGAGTGTGTCATCCTCCCAGAGGTACCATCCTGAAGTGTGTCATCCTCCCAGAGGTATCATCCTGGACTGTGTCACCCCCCCCCAGAGGTACCATCCTGGAGTGTGTCACCCTCCCCAGAGGTACCATCCTGGACTGTGTCACCCTCCCCAGAAGTACCATCCTGGAGTGTGTCACCCTCCCCAGAGGTACCATCTTGGAGTGTGTCACCCTCCCAGAGGTACCATCCTGGAGTGTGTCACCCTCCCCAGAGGTACCATCTTGTAGTGTGTTACCCTCCCAGAGGTACCATCCTGGAGTGTGTCACCCTCCCCAGAGGTACCATCCTGGAGTGTGTCACCCTCCCCAGAGGTACCATCCTCGAGTGTGTCGCCCTCCCCAGAGGTACCATCTTGGAGTGTGTCACCCTCCCAGAGGTACCATCCTGGAGTGTGTCACCCTCCCCAGAGGTACCATCCTGTAGTGTGTCACCCTCCCCATCACCGCTAGGGGGAGATTGCCCCAGAACCTTGTCTATTCCTAACTGCACCAATGGCCTCCCTACATTTCCTTTGACTGGGTCCTCCTCTAGTGGTGTGTGTTGATCTCTAGGGGTTTATTTCAGTTTACGCTTTGCCCACACCAGCGGGGCTGGGGCTGTGTCACTCCTGACATTGCTTTCCCCATTTAGTTGCAGGAATGGGCTGGGTTTGGGCCCAGTTGCCTTTGGGGTCTGATGTCCCCCCAAACCATCAAGCGTTGCCTCTTTAATATGGGCCTCAAGGTTTAGGAGATACAATATCATATCATTTGCGGGCAGAGTACATTGTTGGTCAGTTTCTGACCTCGAGGCCTCTGGGACACCATAATGTCTAAACTAGTTTGGATGGTTCTATGGCGCGTGCAAAGAGGGGGGCGAGGCTGGCCCCCCCTTACCGTCCTCCACTGTGCGAAGCAGCTGCCCGGGGCCCCACGTTCACCTTATCCACATGGGGCCCCATCAGTGGGTCACAGACCCCAGCAGCTTCTCACACGTGTTTCTGTCCATGCTGAGTGCCCCACTTGTGTCCCCCCATCCATGCACTGTTTGTCGGACAGGTGTGGGAGACGATTAACAACTTGCACAGGAGGTCATGAGGAGGGGGGGGGGGCAGCAGCTCAGGTCTCTGCTGCTCGGGAGGGGCCTCGTTTGTTGTCTGAGTCACCATCACTGCAGGCCTAATGGAGGGCCCCCTCCCCTGGGCCAAACAGCACTACCCAAATGCTGTGAGGACCCAGAAAGGACCCCTACCCTGGGCAGCGCAGCACTCCACAAGTGCTGTGAGGACCCCTAGAAGGCCCCTACCCTGGACGTGGCAGCGCTATAGCGTGGGAGTGAGACCAAGGCGAAGCGGGTTTCAAGGCAACCCTGGGCCTCGCAGCACTACACAATTGCTGGGAGGCCCAAGAGATTGTGCTGCGAGGCCCAGGAGAGGTGTGAACTCCCCTGGGCCTCTTAGCACTGGACCAGGGCTGCCACAGCAGGACAGGAAGGCCTCCCAGGGTGAGGTGTGAACTCCCCAGGGCCTCACAGCTTTGGGGTGTGAGTGATATGGGCTAACAGGCCAGGTTTGCCAGTGAGCACGTATATGATTCTATAGTGTGAGGATTTAAGCATTAGATTCTGCCTTTATCAAGGAATGGTCTATCCATTCCCTAGTGTGGACAAAATGCAGATATTTCCACTAACATGCACGTGGAACACTGCAAACTGCATAGAGTATTAAACGCTATTGACGAATATGGAAACAGCGCCCTATGCATAAAGGAAATACAACCGTTTTCATTCACATTATTTCAAGAGGGTGGGAGGTGCCTCGGTACAGCTTCCGCAGGTTAGAACTCTGTCTCGTGCAGCAGGACAGAGATCCTGCGAGATAACGACCACTTTGGATGAAAAGATTATAGTTTAAGCATTCGTATCTAGAAAAAAGATATGTGCTATACTGTGACTATATTCTTTCACACTTCCAGTTATGCTCCAGTTTCAAAACCTCTACCTATGTGGGCCACAGAAAGACTGTTAAATCTGTCAAAGACATTTGAGAATAATTTATGTTTTTCTTTTTCATCAAAGTAACAATTTATGTTTATCTGGACCAGCTGAACAGCATGTCATTTGGAACAAGCATTGGTAAATGCATTAGGTTTTATCTATGTGATTAATAATAAGCAGTTTTTTGTTGTAAGTTGCAGCTTGCTGAGTAGTTGTACAATATATGTTACAGGAACTTTGTTTATGTACAAAAAGGCAATATATTGTGCTGTTACTAGTGTTACAGTGCGGGCAAGTAATAGCAAAATATTAGAAATGAAAGAAGGAAATAATATAATTAATTGATGTAATAGCAATATTATATGTATTGAGGAGTTCTGACAACTTTTGGGACCAGTGCCACTGCACCTGCTGCACCATTCACATAATGACCCTATTGCCTATAAGGTAACTGCACTGCTGACTGCCGGTTTAGTAGAAAAATATTGCCATATTTGGTGTTCAGAGGGGTTCATAGAGCACCTGCTGCACCATTGAAATCATGACCCTAGGGCCTGCAAGGCAACTGCACTTGGGACTGCCTATTTAGTAGTTAAATAAAGCAATGTTTGGTGTTCTGACAACTTTTGACCCTGGTGCCACTGCACCTGCAGCACCATTGATATCATGGCCCTAGTACCTGCTAGATAACTGCACTTGTGACTGCCTGTTCAGTAGTAAAATTTAGCAATATTCTACGTTTAGTGGGGTCCCTAGAGCTTTTGGCCCTGGTGCAGCCGCGGTCCGTACAGGTAACAGCGGTCGGGATGGGTGGGGGTGGGGGGGATTTCTAGGGACGATGGTGAGGGAAAATTAAATAAATAATTAATTTTATCTTGTCATTGTCCCTCAAAATCCCCCGCCACCCGGCCCCACAACCCCACCGCTGTTACTTGCACAGACCGCGGCTGCACCTGCTGCAACATCCGAATAAAACCCCTTTTAACTGCAAGATGATTGCAATTGTGTTTGCCTGTGCCTGTATAGCAGTAAAATATAGCAATATTAGGTGTTAAGAGGAGTTCTGACAACTTTTGGGCCCAGTGCCACTGCACCTGCTGCACTATTCAAATCATGACCCTGCTATCTGCAAGGTAACTGCACTTATGACTGCCTGTTGAGTAGTAAAATATAGCAATATTTTGTGTTTAGTGGAGTTATGACAACCTTTGGGCCCGGTGCCACTGCACCTGCTGCACCATTCACGTCATGACCCCATTATCTGCAAGGTAACTGCACTTGTGACTGCCTATTTAATAGCAAAATATAGTAATGTGAGGTGTTCAGTCCAGGCTTTTGGTCCTGGTGCTACTGCACCTGCTGTACCATTCAAGTCATTACCCTATTACCTGCTAGATAAATGCACTTGTGACTGTCTTGTTTAGAAGTAAAATTTAGCAATAATCTGGGTTAAGTGGGGTCCCTAGAGCTTTTGGCCCCAGTGCCACTGCACCTGCTGCATCATTCAAACCAGGTCCCTTTTAACTGCAAGGTAACTGCAATTGTGACTGGCTGTTTAGTAGTCAAATATAGCAACATTATGTGTTTAAGGGTGTTCTGACAACTTTTTGGCCCGGTGCCACTGCACGTGCTGCACCATTCATATCATGACCCTGTTGTCTGCAAGGTAACTGCTCTTATGGTTGCCTGTTCAGGAATAAAATACATCAATATCAGGTGCTTAGTGGAGTTAGGAAAACCTTTGGCCCCTGTACCACTGCAAAATAAACATCAACTTACACAAAAGTGTAAGTTTACCTTAGTGAATCAGGCCCACAATTCCATTCAACTCCACCACAACATACAATTCCACACAACTCCACTCCACACAGTGCCACACAATTCCACTGCACTCCACGCAGCACAGTCCCACACAGTTCCACTCGACTATGTTCCATAAAATGCCACACAATACCATGACTAACCACATAGGACCACAAAAATCCATCCAAACTCCACTCCACTACACCCAATGACCCAAAGTTCCACTCCACTCCATTCCACACCACCCACTGCCATATAATTCCACATCACTCCACTCCAAGCCACACAATAATATACTATTCCAATCTACTCCACACAGTGCCACACAATGCCACTCCACTCTGTTCCACTTCACTCCCCTCCATGCAAATCCACACAATGCAAACACAATTCCTCTCCACCCCACTCCAAACCATACAATTCCATTCCACACCACACAAGGCCACACAATTCCTCTCCACTGTACTTCACACAAAATCACACAATTTCACTCCATGGTGCACAGTGGCATACAATTCCCCTCCACTTCATACCACACAATGCCACACAGTTCCACTCCACTCCACTTCACACAATGCCACACAAATCTGTTCCATTCCACTCCATGTTACATAATTCAACTCAGTGACACACAATTACACTCCACTCCATTCCACATCATGCCATACAAAGCCACACCATTCTAATACACTCCATGCCATAAAATGCTAACAATTTCCACTCCACACAATACCACACATTTCCACTCCACTCCACAGTGACACCACACAACTTTATTCCACTCCACACAATTCAACCAAATTCCACTCCCCTCCAACAATTCCACTCTGCTCCATAGCACACAATCCACTCCATTCCACTCCACTCCCCACAATGTCACACAATTCCACTACACTTCACACAATACCACACAAATCTAATCCACTCAACTCCACTCTATGCCACACATGTCTACTCCACCACATACATTTTTACTCCACTCCATTCTACATCACGCCATAGAATGCCACTCGATTCTGCTCTGCTCCATGCCATAAAATGGTAAAAATTTCCACTCCACTCCACACAAAGCCACACATTTCCACTCCAGTCCAAATCACACAAATTCCAAATTAAACGCAAACTTACACAAAAGTGTGAATTTACCTTTGTGAATCAGGCCCACAATTCCACTCAACTACACCACAACACACATTTCCACATAACTCCACTCCATTACACTCCATACAATGCCATATAATTCCACATCACTCCACTCCAAGCCACACAATAATATACAATTCCAATCTACTCCACACAGTACCACACAATTCCACTTAACTCTGTTCCACTTCACTTCCCTCCATGCAAATCAACACAATGCAAACACAATTCCACTCCACTCCAAACCATACAATTCCATTCACACCACACAATTCCTCTCCACTCCATGCCACACAATTCCAATCCACTGTACTTCACACAAAATCACACAATTCCACTCAGCGGCACACAATAGCATACAATTTCCCTCTACTCCACTTCGCACAATGCCACAGAAATCTACTCCACTTCATGTCACATAATTCAACTTATTGACACACTCCATTCTACATCATGCAACACAATGCCACACTGGTCTAATACACTCCTAGCCATAAAATGCTAACAATTTCCACTCCACACAATGCCACACATTTCTACTCCACTCCACACAATTTTATTCCACTCCACACAATTCCCCTCCCCTCCACACAATTCCACTCCACTCCAGAGCACGCAATCCACTCCACTCCCCACAATGTCACACAATTCCACCCCACTTCACACAATGCCACACAAATCTAATCCACTCAACTTCACTCCGTGCCACACATGTCAACTCCACCACACAAAATTTTACTCCACTCCATTCCACATCACTCCATACAATGCAACGCGATTCTGCTCCACTCTATGCCATAAAATGATAAAAATTTCCACTCCACTCCACACAAAGCCACACATTTCCACTCCAGTCCAAATAACACAAATTCTCTCCACTCCACACAATTCCACTCCACTTCACACCACACCACAATACACAGTTCCACTCCATTCCACCTAACTCCCCACAATGTCACACAATTCCACTTCACTCCACTGTACTCAATTCCTTACAAGGCCACACTATTCCACTCCATTCAGCTCCATAACACACTGGGTCTGTTTGACAAAGGTAAACTTTATATTTGTTCTGAAATTCAGAACCTCCATTTTAATAGTAAATGTATAAGTGTGGAGGCTCCGCAGTCTGGGGTGGAGAACTCCGCACATAAAACTATATGACATGCCTATCTTTTATGTGCATAGTTTTCTGCCCTGACTGCAGAGTCTCCACACTCGTAAACTTACTATTAAAAGTTTTGTGAATTCCAAAATAAACAGAAACATACTCAAAAATGCATATTTGTGTTTGTGAATTAGGCCCACAATTCCACTCAAGTCCACCACAACAACACAATTCCACACAACTTCACTCATTCCACTTCAAACAATGCCAGACAATTCCACTGCACTCCATGCAACAAAGTGCCACTCAGTCCCACTCTACTCAATTCCACAAAATGCCACACAATTCCTTGCCTAGCAACACAGTGCCACTCAAATCTATCCAAACACATCTCCACTCCACTCAACTAAACACAATGGCACACAATTCCACTCCATTCAATGACGGAGAACGACCTTTACAATGCGGTCGTTACACCGCGATAGCTTTACAACGCGGTCATTACAACGCAAGTCGTTACAACGACTTGCGCTGGATGGCGCTCTACACTAAGGAATAGTATGATTTACTATTCCAACACCTTCCCTACTGTTCCACACACTGGAGTTGGAATAGTAAACCATACTATTCCTAAGTCCAGCGCCTCTAGCGCAAGTCGTTGTAACGACTTGCGTTGTAACGAACGCGATGTAAACTACCGCGTTGTGAATGTATGCGATGTAACGTCATACATTCTCCAATGCCATATAATGCCACAGCTCTCTACTCTGTACCATAGAATGATGTACAATTCCACTCTACTCCACACAATTTGATTCCACTCCACCTCACTACCCTCTACTCTGCATCACACCACACAATGGAAACACAATTCCACTCCACCCCACTTGATGCAACACAATTCCAGTCCATTCAACACCACACAATGCCACACAATTCCAGTCCACTCTTTTCCACACAAATCCACACAATTCCACTCCACTCTACTCAGCGACACACAATTCCACTCCATTCCACCTAACTCCCAACAATGTCACACAATTGCAGTTCAATCCACTTTACTCCATTCCTTACAATGCCACACAATCCTATTCCATTCAACTCCACAACACACTGGGTCTGATTCACAAAGGTAAGCTTACTCTTTTGTGTAAGCTTACTTTTATTTTGAAAATCACAAACTCCATTTTAATAATAAGTTTACAAATACAGAGGCTTCGGGGTCAGGGGCTGAGGACTTTTCACATAAAAAGATATGACATGCCTATTTTGAGTGGAACTGTGTGGAGTAGAGAGTAATTGTGTGGCATGGAGTGGAGCTGAATTTTTTTATGTGCAAAGTTTTCCGCTCCGACTGCGGAGTCTCCGCATTCGCAACCTTACTATTAAAATGCAGTTTTTTGAATTCCAAAATAAATGTAAACATACACAAAAGTGCAAGTTTACCCTTGTGAATCAGGCCCACAATTCCACTCAACTCCACCACAACACACAATTCCCCACAACTCCACTCCAATCAAATCCACTCCACACAATGCCAGACAGTTTAACTACACTCCATGCAACAGCTTATCCTGCACCCAATATCGACTCTGTTCAGGAAGGTGATCTAAGCATTGTCACATGGAACATTGCGGGTCTCCGCTCTAAGATTGAATACCCGGACTGGAAAAA
Organism: Calotriton arnoldi; assembly: GCA_963921515.1. Classification (NCBI taxonomy): domain Eukaryota; kingdom Metazoa; phylum Chordata; class Amphibia; order Caudata; family Salamandridae; genus Calotriton; species Calotriton arnoldi. The sequence goes on from CAWUFW010001169.1 coordinate 2,615,698, forward strand.
GTCACTTGAAAAATACGGAATTGTTTGTTGCCAAGAAACTTGGACATTAGACCCTCTACATATCGATGGGTTTGTTGGTTATTATTAGGCTTTCCTGTTTTCAGTTTCTATTTTTGGTAAATTCTGGTGTTTTTTTTTTTTGTGTTTTCAATTGATTTCAATACCTTTAAAAAACAGTGGTTATCAGTGTTACAGATTTTCGCACCATTAAAAACAACAGAAACAGTGTTTTCCAGTGTTTAAGGAATGTTTTTTTTAAATTATTGCTAGCTTTATGCACTGATAGCGAATGGTCTATAGACAGTGTACGTATAGTGTATATGAGGTCTAAATACATTTTTGCAAATTTAACTTATTGTAGTACACCATACAATACTTCTTCAGTGAGTCTTTGGTCATGTATGCTCGCTCTTTCCTTCCCATGTAAACTTTTTTCTGTGAAAAGGCCCACTCAACATTAGCACTTGAGACGGGCAGCGCCTAAACAGCCAGTACACAATTTGTTAATTCTGGCCATTGACATAGCTTTCCATGCCGATACTGGTGCACTTGAAGATTGCAATGCTCGGGGCAGGTTCTGCAACATTTGCGTTGAACTGGGTGCTTATGCCCTCAGAGTTATTGAAGCGGTCAAAAATGAAGCAGCACTTTTGAAACTTCAGAGGAAATTCCCCTTTACGGAAGGGATCTAGAACTTGTACAGAGTACCACAGTGAGGCTTCATTGACTTCAAATGCCATGGTTGGTGAAGGGACATTTCTATGCATCATTGCTAGCCATTTCTCATACATTGTAAAATAAAAGTTCCTGAATTGCTCTTCAACATTGCTTTGCTTACCAAGTGGCAAGCACTTTAACATGGAACATGTTGCAGTGCCAAAGTCACCAAAGGTGTTGCCCAGCCTACTCTCAAGGAGATATTTCACATCTACACCAATTATGGTGAACACTTGGCAGACAAGGGTGTTTTCAGACTCTAGTTTTTTTATTATGTCCACTACAGCAGTTATGTTTTCCTGTAAGAATGCAGTAGAGTGTACTTTTTTTCACATCACTGTCAATATGCGACCAAAGATCCTCACATTTCTTGCCTTTGGCATCATCACTCAGCAAAACTTCTGTAAACGGTTGCCACATGGATAATATAGCATTCATAGCCCCTTGGACTGAGAACCATCATCTAAGTGACACAGTTGGGATGACTCTTTCTTGGATGCCACACAAAGCACAAAATGAGAAATATTTGCATTTTAGTTCCTGTGCATAATAAAACAGTGCACCAGAATGGACTAAAATGTCAATAGCATTCTTCATTAACTCTGAAGATTGCAAAGATGATTTCAGCATACCATCTAATAAGGGCAAGGCACTCTTGCAGGGAAGAACTTCAACTCAGGTATCGATTTTGACAGGTTATCACACAACTTTTTATATACGTAGCTGAATCACTGCAAATACAAACAATATCACTCCAATCTTTGTTGAACTTGGAAAGAACCTTTTTGCAGAGCATTCCAAGTGACACTGCGTTCCATGTTTTCCAAAAGTCTGGTGTCATGTTTTCACCACTATCCCAGATGCTTGGTGATAGCACTCTTTTCACATATACTTGTCACAATACCTTGCATTGAATGTTTAAAGCCTGAGGTGTTGGCAATTCACCTATCAATACTGACTCACTAGAAACTGGGGCTGATGTATCAAGGGTTTTTACCCATTCTCTGTGGGTAAATGTGATGACACATATTGGGAAAGATTCCCAGCCATTTTACCTATCAGTGAAAGAATCAACCGCAGCCAAAATATCAAATATGATTTTGATATTTCCTGATTCTCTACAGTTTATAAAATAATTAAACAAAACCTAAAACATGCTTCTAAACCCTGTATCTTTAGACCAAAGACCACAAAACTGAAAAAAAGCAAAAGGAAGAAGAAACAATATCTTAGTGGCACCCCTAAACAACAAAACTCAAGCAGAATAATGTTAGCCCAGTCTTTTTTGCTTCTAGCTTGTATAACAAAGTTACATTGTTTGGCCCCTTCAGGAAGAAGAAAATGACTCTTTCACTCTCTTTATTTCTTTGAATGGCATTTAGTTTGTGGTTGTGCAGGTGTTTTTTCAGTGTTTATATATTTTCACTGGTGAGGGCTATTACTCTTTCAGTGGTGTTTTATCAGCTATTAAAGGTTTAAACCTAAAACCGGACAGCCTAGTTATTATATACCTGCTGTCCCATCAAAAGCGGGCCGAGCCAAAGGGGGTCTAGTTACCTTTATATCAGTCCGACTGACAGATATCACAGTCAGAGTTGTGTGCAAATCGCAATACTACCAACTGCTTTTAATTACTATATCAAAGTCGCCTGATTTTATTTTAATTAACTATTACTATAATGTTTTTGACCCAACTGTGACAAGTATTGTGGATGAACTAGATGATGCCATAACCCGAGCCCTGAATAATCATGTTAAAGATTTGCAAATAATCTGGGTAGGGGATTTTAATATAAGAATTTGTGATCCTTGGGTACAGGAGTCTTGTGGCATTCACGATGAGAGAGATGAATTACTGAAGCACTTTAAACATACGCAGTATGGTGACTCACTGAATAGAGTAGCCTACGCTAAGAATCTGAAATTTGCACAAGATCTGAGCGTGGCAAGTACACCTCAGATCCCAGCATATGTGGGTCCCGTGTCTTCCTCGACTATTGACCTTATATTAATTAGTGAGGCGCTATCACATCTTTGTAGGGGTTGCATAGTCAAGGCAAGTTGCGTGAGTGACCATAACCCCATTGTTTTAACTTTAAATTTATCTGTGAATACAAAAAGGGATAAGAAAATAAAGCCTCAGGCAGAATATAATAGAAATAAGGGAATTAACATCAAATGGGAAAAAGTTGATAAAGGGTCGTTTCTAACAGATCTCATGAAAGACAATAAACTCGATATTGAGACAGTACTTTCAGATTCCGCCTCACCCAAAAATGTTATAGGGGCTTTTATAAATTTAAATACTGCTATGTCAGATAAATTAACCAAACCCAGTAAAAAGGCCCCCGAGAACCCAAGATGGTTTAATAAGAACTGTTCTGAAGCCCATATGACCCTATGGTCTGCCTTAAAAAAGAACCCGAGGAACAAGGAGGATATAGCAAAAGCCAGGAAAGATTATAAGAGGGTGATCGGGGAAAGGAAACAGTTTTTGAAGGATAAGGCTTGGTAAGATTTAAATATTGCCTCAAGCCTCAAAGATTCACGTGCATTCTGGGAGGTGGTAAATTCATCCCCTATGGCTGGTGACAAAATAACTAAGGGCCCGATTATGATGGCGGAAGGACCGCCACCGCAGGGCCGGCGGTGGCAACCGCCGGCCCTGCGGTGGCGGTCCTTCCGCCATCGAATGGATATTTCCCACCGCCAGATTAGGATGGCGGTGGGAACAGGAATGCGTCCGCAGCGGACGCAAAGACCGTCCGCCGCCAGCAATCGTCCCGATTGCTTGGCGGACAGTCCAGGGAGGCCAAAATGTTGGCGGTGCCTAGCAGGCACCGTCCACCAGATTAGGATGCCAGCAGTGACTGGCCTTTCCATGGCGGCGATGCCGCCATGGAAAGGCATACGGTCTTTTGCCACGGGGCCCGTTGCGGGCCCCCGGGGGGGTGGGGGGCTGCACTTGGGGGTACCTATGGTACCCCCCTACAGTGCCATGCCCAAGGTGGCAGGCACCGCGCGGTGCCTGTCACGTTGTGCATGGCAATGCACGACGTGCCTCTTTAACATTGCGGCGGGTGCTGCTCACAGCACCGCCCGCCGCAATGTTAAAGTCGAGGATGCGCCCGCCAGTGTGGCGGGCGCATCCTAATTGGCCTGGCGGGACCACTGCACCTCTGGCGGTCGGTCCCATTTTCCGTTACGGTGGCGGGCGGGCAAAGTTCGCCCGCCATCGTAATGGGGCCCTTAGTTAGAAACTGTAGTGCCAGCTGAAGCATGGGTTAAACATTTCTCGGATATTTTTTCACCAAAGTTAGGATTATCTAAGGGCCCATCTGCACGGAAATTGTTTATGATGGGAAATCTGCTAAGGCTTTAAGTGACTCAATAGAGGTGGGGGATGTCAAGTTGGCAATAGAGAATAGTCGCGCAGAGAAAGCCCCGGGCCCGGATAGAATCCATGTTGATTTATATACGTTTTTACCAGACCTCTGGGCCCCGTTGATGACAAATGTCATTAAGGCAGCAATAGTGGGCCCATTAGTTAAGACCTGACTAGAAGCCATTATACTCCCAACTTTTAAAAAGGGGGGATAAATCCCAGCCTCACTGTTACCGCCCAATTTCACTGCTAGATAGCTCAGTCAAGATCCTGGGTAGGGTAATTTTGGCTAAATTGGAACTATGGGCGCTTGAACATTAAGCACTCTCGAAATACCAGTTCGGATTTCGGCCCGGGCTGAGCACAGTGGAACAAACATTACTTTTGGCACTAATTGTCCAAAAGTGCACTAAAGCCCAAAGGGTAGTATTCATCTAGCATTTATGGATTTAACCTGTGCTTTTGACACAGTAAACCGCTGCAAATTATGGTCCATAATGTCACAAATGCAGATTGACGGAGCAATTATCACTTTGTTAAGCAGGCTCCATGAACGCACACACAATGAGATGATGGACGGAGTGCTGAAACTTTTCAGACACTCACCCCCAGTCACAGATCTGGGTTGAATCCATCATCGTTCTTTAGCTCACTTCGCCACCCCAGTTCAGACACAGCTTTATGCAAATCAGTCTTGACCCTGTGCCTCATGGGAACAGTCCAGCCCGAACTGCCAAGCCATGTCTTCCCTGGACCGGAAACATGCATCCTGGGACCGGTTTCGGGCTAACAGCCCTCATCAGCCAGGCTAGCTTGAATCCAGTGGCAAAGTGAGCAAGGGACCCACGTCTGGGCATACCCTGCCAACTTAGGGCAAACAAAGCAAACACAATGAGATGATGGACGGAGTGCTGAAACTTTTCAGACACTCACCCCCAGTCACAGATCTGGGTTGAATCGATCATCGTTCTTTAGCTCACTTCGCCACCCCAGTTCAGACACAGCTATATGCAAATCAGTCTTGACCCTGTGCCTCATGGGAACAGTCCAGCCCGAACTGCCAAGCCATGTCTTCCCTCGACCGGAAACATGCATCCTGGGACCGGTTTCGGGCTAACAGCCCTCATCAGCCAGGCTAGCTTGAATCCAGTGGCAAAGTGAGCAAGGGACCCACGTCTGGGCATACCCTGCCAACTTAGGGCGAACAAAGCAAACACAATGAGATGATGGACGGAGTGCTGAAACTTTTCAGACACTCACCCCCAGTCACAGATCTGGGTTGAATCCATCATCGTTCTTTGGCTCACTTCGCCACCCCAGTTCAGACACTGCTATATGCAAATCAGTCTTGACCCTGTGCCTCATGGGAACAGTCCAGCCCGAACTGCCACGCCATGACTTCCCTGGACCGGAAACATGCATCCTGGGACCGGTTTCGGGCTAACAGCCCTCATCAGCCAGGCTAGCTTGAATCCAGTGGCAAAGTGAGCAAGGGACCCACGTCTGGGCATAGCCTGCCAACTTAGGGCGAACAAAGCAAACACAATGAGATGATGGATGGAGTGCTGAAACTTTTCAGACACTCACCCCCAGTCACAGATCTGGGTTGAATCCATGATCGTTCTTTAGCTCACTTCGCCACCCCAGTTCAGACACAGCTATATGCAAATCAGTCTTGACCCTGTGCCTCATGGGAACAGTCCAGCCCGAACTGCCAAGCCATGTCTTCCCTGGACCGGAAACATGCATCCTGGGACCGGTTTCGGGCTAACAGCCCTCATCAGCCAGGCTAGCTTGAATCCAGTGGTAAAGTGAGCAAGGGACCCACGTCTGGGCATACCCTGCCAACTTAGGGCGAACAAAGCAAACACAATGAGATGATGGACGGAGTGCTGAAACTTTTCAGACACTCACCCCCAGTCACAGATCTGGGTTGAATCCATCATCGTTATTTAGCTCACTTCGCCACCCCAGTTATATGCAAATCAGTCTTGACCCTGGTTAAGATATGTCAAATTGAATTTTACTAAAATGGGCGTCGCAGAATATTACACAAATCCTGACTCCCTAAAGAATGTTTCATCTGCCTCTGTTAAATCTCTTTTTACCAAAGTCATCACTGGACAGATATTACTTGTAACATGCCTAATCATCGAGAGCCTTCCTCCCGGCTATAAAGAGAACCCACACTCTAGTTACAAATTGATCTAAATGAAAGGCGGACATTTTTGCTGACTAGGTTGCAGCTAAAAATAATTCATTACCTAGACGCTTTACCCACTCGAGGCACATGGTTTGCATCACTCCCAGTATGTGCCTGTGATAGTCGTTCAAGTCAAAGCACTATGCACTTTATTTTATTCTGTAGCTTTTATAACCCCAGAGGAACCAATTTATTCATCCACTTTTACTTGCCACTGGGATCAGAAACCATGAACTGGCAATGGAATATTTACTCTCATTAGAATCAACAGAAATTATATACTGTCTATTAAATTATTTTTTTTATAGCTTTTAAGATCCGTAGCGAATATTAACTACTGTTCAAATTTTTTGTAATTTTTGTGTATGAGGACCTGTTGGTTTTTAAAGTTTTAACTGTATATATGTTTGTGCAATCTTTTATGGCTCTTCCAAGAGTCGAATAAAGTATTTTATGATCTGATCCATGCAACACAGTTCCACACAGTTCCACTTTACTCATATCCACAAAGTTCCACACCTAGCCACACAGTGTCACTCAAATCCATCCAAACTCCACTCATCTAAGAAACAATGGCACACAATTCCACTTCACTCTATGCCACACAATGCCGTATATTTCCATGTCACACCACTCAGTGCCACACAATGGAATAGAATTCCATTCTACTCCACACAATGCCACTCTGCTCTACGCCACAGAATGTAAACACAATTCCACTCTACCCCACTCCTCTCCAAGCCAGACAATTCCAGTTGATTCAACACCACACAATGCCAAACAATTCCTCTCCACTCCATGCCACAGAATTCTTCTCAACTCTACTCCACCCAAATCCACACAATTCCACTAAACTCCACTACACACCATGGCACACAATTCCCCTCCACTCTACTTCACACCACACAATGCCACATAGTTACACTCCACTTCACTCTACTCTACTTCACACAATTCCACACAAATCTACTCCACTCTATCCCACTCCATGCCACAAAATTCCACTTCATGACACACAATTCCAATCCACTCCATTCCATATCACGCCTGTTAGAAATGGGATTTCTGGTTGACTAGGGCTTGCGCCAAAGCCAGGCAGAAAACACCACTCTAGTCAGGGCAAGGGAGTTACACGCTGAAGATAACCCCTGCTCACCCCCTTGGTAGCTTGGCACGAGCAGTCAGGCTTATCCCAGAGGCAATGTGTAAAGCGTTTGCGCAACACACACACAGCAGCAACACACTAGGCACACCACAAAAGAAACTCCACACAAGGTTATATAAAAAATAGCCTTTGTGTTATCCAAAACACATTAGAATCATAATCACACATATACATTGTGCCAACTGGCACTAGGCAATATTCACAGGGGATTATATACATGACAGGGCCAATCGGGCCACTGTCAGAACCTTAGAAAGCACAAGTAGCAAATATAAAACACAACCAGTAACTACTGGCAAAATACTGTACTCAGCATTATCACTAGCAATATAAACGCATTATGTCTGCATCACATTAGGCATAAACTCCTTATGCATAAACCTCATAAGCATAAACACATTACGCAATGTCTGTAGGCATAAACACATTATGCAATAGGCATCACAATTAGGAGTGCACCTTAGTAACACTCCCTAGGTGCATACATCACCTTAGGGCCTTGCGCCCTACCAGCACCTCAGTATTAGGCAGGAATGCCCCTCAATGTCTTTGTCCCCAACTAAGGACACTCTCAAGCGGGGGCCCTGTCCTGGACTCACCCTGCAATGCCTCGTTCTCACAGGCAAGGACTCTGCCTACTTATGGGTTCCTCAAGCAGCTGCCCGCGATCTGGCGGTGCAGCTGCGAACACCAATTCTCGCCCCACTGAGGGCAGCACAGCACAAGAAGTGACTCGGGACAGTCTCGGGGGGAGGGAAGCTGACACCTTACTCCCCCTCCTCTCCCTTGACTAAAAATGAAGGATGCTCCCGCCCTCACGGCGACCGGAGCGTACAGCAACGAAGCTCAGCCCCACTCACCATTCCTTGGGGGCTGAGAGTTTCAAGTGGCAGCCGTCTCGCAGTCTGGGGCACGATCCTTCCTTGTCCCGCCCACAACCAGGTGTTCGACCTCCGCCTGGCGTCCGGTTTCTCCAGCGGCCTGCTCTTGGCAGAAAATGGGAGGATGCAGAGGGGAGCCTGCGAGGCTCTGGTTTTCCCTCTGGCTGCACCGGGAACCTGCCCACACACAGGCAGCACGTGGGCTCTCTCCGGCAACCCGGGAGCCCCGCCCACGACCAGGCAGACTTTACCTGACTTCCTGCCGCCGCGTAGGCGATTGGCTGCTCCCGCCGGCCCCACCTCGGGTCAGGCTCTCCCGGACCTGCCTGACTTCCGGTTTCACTCCGGGGAGGTAACACAACGCGGGGTAGGCTCCCGCTCTCCTCCTGGACCACTCAACCGCGGGGTAGGCTTCGTTTCGGTTTAGAGGCTCCAAAAATGCGGGGTAGGCTCCCGCTTTCCCACAGTGCGGGGTGGGAGAATCCCCACGCCGGGATTCTCTCGGGACGCTTCGGCAGCACAGCGCTGCAGCACCCTCACGCTCCTCTTGTCCTGGAGCAGCAGGGACACTTTGGCAGCCCAGCGCTGCAAGGCACCAACGCTCCTCTCGTCCTGGAGCTTGTAGATGGCAAAGCTGGGCAAAGAAAGCACAGGCAGGCCCAGCACACTGGTGGCTCCAAGGCCAGCAGACCCCTCAGCTGCCTAGCAGGGCAGCAAGTCCATCCCCAGCGTCGGTTCCTCCTGGCAGGCTGGCAGCCTGCCGGCCGCAAGTCCAAGTAAGCACAAGCAGCACAAGAAAAGCACACCACATATGGGGTCACAGCCCCAATATTTATACTCCATTTCTTCTTTGTTCTGCCCTGACACAGGGCTGGGGGAACCAGTCCCAATTGGTTCTGGTGGGTATTGGAGCACTCTTTTTACCGTGCTCCTCTTTCCCTTTGTCAGGTGGGGGCTCGTCATCAGACACACCACAGGGGGGCGGAGCCAGCATTCACCCAGGCAGGCATAAGACCTATTCAGGGTCAGGGGAAAACTCCTCCCACTACTCCAAATGCAGATCTCCTATTCAGCCTAGCGCTGACTCACCCTGCCCTCCCTGGAGCCACACACACCTCACCAGCCCCTGTCACTCCAGAGCCAGACATGCAATACACATCAGGCAGGCAGACACATAGCCCACAAAAATGCCAACTTCTAAAAGTGGCATTTCTAAAACAGTAATAATAAATCTGCGCACACCATTGCGCAGCATTTATTATTACTATTCCAAACATACCAAACTTGACCACGCTGCTCCTCTCATATCAGGAATTACCACTGAAACACTTATCAGGGAATCCCCAATGCATTCCTATGAGAGGGCAGCCTCACAGCAGTGAGAAACCAAAATGGCTGTTTGTCACTACCAGGACATGTCACACACTTAAGGTACATGTCCTACCTTCTACCTACAATGCACCCTGCCTATAGGGCTAGCTAGGGCCTACCTTAGGGGTGACTGACATGCAGTAAAAGGGGGGTCACAGATGTGGCACGCACTTTAGGCGCCACGTCACAGTGGCAGTAACACTGTGCGCACAGGCCCTGCGATGGCGGAGGCCTGAGACAGGTTTGAAAGGCTACTTTGGTGGGTGGCGCAAGCAGCGCTGCAAGCCCACCAGTAGCATTTAATTTACTGGCCCCGGGTATATTAGATACCACATTACTGGGGACTGATAGGTAAATTAAATACGCCAAACAGGTGTAGACCAATCTTACCATGTTTACCACAGAGAGCACACGCACTTTACACTGGACAGCAGTGCTAAAGTGCCCAGAGTCCTAAAACCACCAACACCATGTCAGAAAAAAAAGGCTAGGAGGAAGGCAAAAAGTTCAGGGATGACCCTGCAAAAAGGGCCAAGTCCAACAACGCCACACAATACTGCACCATTCTACTCTACTCCATGCCATACAATGCTAACAACTTCCACTCTACTCCATAAAATGCCAAACAATTCCACTCCCCTTCACACAATGCCACAAAGTTCCACTACAGTTCACTTCATCCCACACAATTCCACTCCATTCCGCTCCACTACCAAAAATGTCGCACAATTCCACTCCACACCAAATACTACACAATTCTAATCCACTCCATTCCACATCACACCACTTAATGCCACACAATTCTACTCCACTCCATGCACTAAAATGCTAAAGATTTCCACTCCACTTAACACAATGCCACACTTTTCCACTGCAGTCCACACCACACAACTTCACTTCACTCCACACAATGCCACACTCCACACAATTCCACTGAACCTCCCACAATGTCACACAATTCCACTTCACTCCACTCTACTCCATTCCTTACAGTGCCACACAATTCAATTCAACTCCACGACACACACACTGGGTCTGATCCACAAAGGTATGCTCACACTTTTATGTATGTTTTTGTTTTTTGGGGATTCACAAACTCCGTTTTAATAGTAAATTTACAAGTGCGGAGGCTTCATAGTCAGGGGCAGAGAATGCTGCACATGAAAAGATAAGACATGACTATCCTTTCTTTTTATGTGCGTAATTTTCCGCCCGACTGCGGAGTCTCTGCACTCATAACCTTACTATTAAAAGGCAGTTTTGTGAATTCCAAAATAAACATAAATTTACACAAAAGTGTAAGTTTACCTTGTGAATCAGGTCCACAATTCCACTCAACTCCACTACAACACACAATTCAACACAACTCTACTGCATTCCACTCCAAACATTTGGCAGACATTTCCAGTAAACTCAATGCAACGCAGTGCCACACAATTCACTCTACTCAATTCCACAAAATTCCTTACCTAGCAACACAGTGCCAATCAAATCTATCCAAACTCCTCTCCATTCCACTCAACTAAACACAATGACATACAATTCCACTCCACTCCTCGCCAGAAGATGTTATATAATTCCAAGTCTCTCCACTCTGCGCAACAGAATGATATACAGTTCCACTCTACTCTACACAGTGCCACACAATTCCACTCCACTCCACTACCCTCTACTCCACACCACACAATGCAAACACAATTCCAGTCCATCCCACTACACACAATTCCAGTTCATTCCACACAACACAATGCCACACAATTCCACTCCACTCTATTCCACACAATTCCACTCCACACCACTCAACGTTAATCCACTCCACACAATGCCGCACAATTCCTCTCCACCTACACAATTCCACTCCACTCCACAACACACAATTCCACTCCATTCCACCTAACTCCCTATCTTTTTATGTGTGCAGTTTTCTGCCCCGACTGCAGAGTCTCCGCTCTAGAAAACTTACTGTTAAAATGCAGTTTTCTGAATTCCAAAATAAACATAAATTTACACAAAAGTGTAAGTTTACCTTTTTGAATCAGGCCCACAATTCCACTCAACTCCACCACAATACACAATTTCACGCAACTCCACTCCTTTACACTCCACAAAATTCCACTGCACTCCACGCAGCACAGTCCCACATAGTTCCACTCGACTATGTTCCATGAAATGCCACACAATACCATGCCTAACAACACAGGACCACTAAAATCCGTCCATCTCCACTCCACTAAAAACAATGAGCCCAAAGTTCCACTCCACGCCACGCCACCCAATGCCATATAATTCCACATCACTCCATTCCAAGCCACATAATATACAATTCCAACCTACTCCACACAGCGCCACACAATTCCACTCCACTCTGTTCCACTTCACTCCCCTCCATGCACATCCACACAATGCAAACACAATTACACTCCACCCCACTCCAAACCATACAATTCCATTCCACACTACACAATTCCTCTCCACTCCATGCCACACAATTCCACTCCACTGTACTTCACACAAAATCACACAATTCCACTCAGCGGCACACACTGGCGTTCAATTCCCTTCTACTCCACTTCACACAATGCCACTCAAATCTACTCCACTCCACTCCATGTCACATAATTCAACTCATTGACACACTCCATTCCACATCATGCCACACAATGCCACACCAGTCTAATACACTCAATGCCATAAAAATGCTAACAATTTCCACTCCACACAATGCCTCATATTTCTACTCCACTCCACACAATTTCACTCCACTGTATTACTACAGAACAAAGAAGGGTCACGTCGAGATAGATTTGCTTGTTATGTGAATCTGGCATTTATAATGTTTTTTTGGTGGAAACTGAAGTCTGTGACGTGTCTTGCCATGACGTGGGGTGCTGTGTATCTGGTATGTGGTCTTGTGTCCCAATGTGTACTTCAGGTGTGACCCTCATTCCACTGAAAGCTCCTGGAGCTCAGGGGGTCAGCCATCGGATGAGCCAGAGAAAGTTAACAAAAAAAAAGAGTTCAACACAAAAGCGAATGAACACAACAATTCAGCAATGGGAACTGATAAGAGCCCCCTTTTAAGATATATTAAATCCAAGAGATTTCACAAGCACAGCAAAAGCGCTGTTCAGGCAAAACCTAAAAATAAAGTGGGGCCTCATGGACCGAGGTCATAGAAAATAGGGCTCTCTGGGGCTATGCTTTTTGCCAGCAGATGCATACAGTCTAGCCTGCCCGGGAAGTGAGGAGCTTCATGCTCTGCTGTTAAAAGTATTTAAAGAATCCCATTGACACGTTCGCCCATGCATCAAAGTAGCTCTGTTCTAACAGTCAGTGTGAATTTCGGCAATTCACATTACTGTGCAAAGAGGAGCAGGGGTGTTAGCCAAAACACCACAACAACAGTACTAGCAGAGGGAGCCCCAATGTAATCATGCCATAATCCTCACCCTATACCCTGTGGGCAGTGCTTAATTTGAGCCAGTGGTTTCTGCTGCTTGGGACTGGCACCTAATTGTCAGCACCAGTGCTTGTGACAGTCTGCCACAAGGTGGCCCTGTCTGGCTAATTTAGAGATGCCCACAACAACAGTTAATTATTAATTCAATACACATTAAAATGAATATTACCTGCTGCCCAAGCCATTCTTATAGCTTTGGGGGGCTGAAATAGTCCAAATCACACTTGTAGGAGTGTGATGGTTAATAGTTGTGTTGTTACTATCATTGGTAGCGCTGGCAGGGGCAATGTGTGGTGCAAGCTGCAGTGGCCTTCTGACTGAGGTACCTGGAACTTACTTTTTTTTTACAAATTAAAAAAAAAGTCACACTTGTAGGAGTGTGATGGTTAGACGTTGTGTTGTGTTGTTACTATCTTTGGCAGCATAGCAGGGGCAATGTGTGGTGCAAGCTGCCGTAGCCTCCTGACGAGAGCCCTGGCGCTTATGTTTTTATACATCAAGCACTGCCTGTGGGCCATTTTTATATGCTCCGTTGCCGCCCTGCCAAATGCCACACATTTTCATGCTGTAAAATAACCTATAAAGTGTTAGTCTAACACGAGATGTGTGGCACTCGACAGGGCTGGTTCATAGACCCGTGGCTTTCCATTGCAGATGGCAGCACTACTGCCTAGAGAGGTAGGTAAGCCACCAAATAACAAGGAAAGCAAAACCAAGGGTCTAACTTGGAACCAAGAGCCCATGCGCGAAGCAAACCATGAATATGTTAGTCATGTAATTCGTGCAACACCATCAAGAGTCTCTTCAAGTTTCTAAAAAGTGTTTTTCTTTAGCATGGTTGAAGAGTTTCACCTTAGCACACCAGAAAAGCATTTATTAAACGTGATAGTTTTTTTTAACATGCACTTTGTATTCCTAATTGCACCAATGGCCTTCCCTACATCTCCTTTGACTGGGTCCTCATCGGGGTGGTGTGTGTTGATCCCTAGGGATTTCAGCTTACGCTTTGCCCATACCAGTGGGGCTGGCTCCATGTGACTCCTGACATTGCTTTCTCCATTTAGTTGCAGAAATGGCCTGGATTTGGCTCAGTTGCCTTTGGGATCTGATGTTCCCCCCAAACCATCAAGCATTGTCATTGGGTCTTTCAAATGAGTCTCAAGGTTTCGGAGATGCAACAAAATATCATCTGCGAGCAGCGTACATTGTATGGTCAATTTCTAAAACCTTTACACCCTCCATGACACCATAATGTCTAAATCAGTTTGTGATGTTTCTATGGTGAGCGCAAACAGAGGGTGTGGGGGCTGGTCCACCTTACAATCGTTCACTGTGCGAGGTGGGTGCCGCCAACTCTATCTCTCGCATTCTATAGCGCTCAGTGAAGATATAATTTATTTCCAATTGTGATCAGGCTGTCTCATTGCTCTCATTTTTTTAGTATGATTAGTTTTGGTCTAGTGCGGGTCTAACATGTAAGGACGCCAGAAGTCTCCCTGGTTTGTCACCATCTGAATGCACTCTGTTGGTGTAAGTTGTGTGGTCATAATGTTTAAGTTGGTTTATTGAACCATATTCATGCAGTTTTTGCCTTATCTCATGCTCAGCGTCTTTACCTTGTTTCAGGTCAATCTCTAGTGTTTTGATGGTGTTCTTGAGCTCTCTCAATTTCCTGTGTTAGATGTCCTTCACAATTGTGCATGTGTTAATCCCCTCTAATGACCACTTTGAAGGCCTCCCAGAAAGGTTTACTCTAGGCTAATGACATAGTCCATTCCTGATAGCGCTGGTTGCTCTGTCCATAATCTGGTGGGACTGATTACAGAATTTCTTATCTTTTCTGGTAAGTAGATTCTCTCGTTAAAGAGCAAGGTACTGTCCATTACCATGTTTACCACTCTGGCAGTGTTCAAGTATCAGCCCTTCACTTCAGAGCTTAGCAAACACAGTGAAAGATAACATACTCCATTCAGGAACAAATTACAGGTAAAGGAGCCCAACGAGGAGCTATGATGTAACTAAGTCAGTCCCCAGCTGCAGAGCAACATTTCAGCTGACGGGGATAGAGCACTTACACTCATGACATCACACATTCCACATGACTTACACCGTTCCACATAAGGCTAAGCCAGGATGCCACGCATTCAAGGGTTAGAGATGACTGTAGCCCTGAGGTTTAATTACATCTTTGGTATCATACCTCTAAAAATACCACAGATTGAAATTGGAAGACTTAAATGGGAAGAGACTAGACTTCAACTTAAGGATTCTGAGCAGGTGCAGTGCAGACATCTGTAGCATGAGCTTCCCTCGCACATACTGAGCAGGTGCAGTACAGACATTTGTGGGATGATCTTCCCTCGCACACAGAGTGGGCGCAGTACAGACATCTGTAGCACGGGCTTCCCTCACACACTGAGCAGGTGCAGTGCATACATCTGTGGCACGGTCTTCCCTCACATGTATAGTGGCACATGATTCTCTCACAAACAGATACAGGCTGTAGATGATTGTCCTGTGAACAAGCATCTGTGATGTAAGCTTCGTCCACACAGCAGGGCAAGCTTCCAGTTCTCAGATTGTATATTATATGTGCCAGGAGTACTTTCTTCCCAACACACACAGAACAGGTTCCCTTGCCTCCCATCCAGAACATGCATAGCAAGGGCAGCAGGGCAAGCTTCTATTACACAGCCTGGGTACAGCACCAGTAACAGAGTGGCCAGCTTCCCTCACTCACAAACTTCTCTGACACAAACAGCAGGTACAGTCCAAGAATCCATACGCAAGCTTCCCTGTCACCCAGTAGGAAGAGAAGGAAGCTTTTCACACACATCAAGGTACAGTGGAAACATTGGCAGCACAGTCTTCTTCACACAAAACAGGTACAGATGTGAATATTTGTCTTGAAGTACAGGTTTCTCTTACAGAAAGAACAGGTACAGCATTGGTAGCTTACTGTTCTCATACTGCAGATCAATGATGACAGCAGTGCAAGCTTCTCTCACACAGAGTATATTGAGAGCAAGCTTAACTTGGCTCAGACACAACATAAACAGCAAAGCCAGCAGTGTCAGCTTCTATCACACACACAAAGGGCAGAAGTATTACAGTACTCACATACAAAGCAGGTACAAAGGCGGCAGTGCTTAATTTGAGCCTGTGGTTGCGGAGGGGGGGCACTGGCACTTATTTTTGGGGACTGGATCGGAGAGATTAAGGAAGAGAAAGATGGCAGAAACATCACAAAGAGAGAAAGCAGGAACCTGCAAAGGGGCACGGACTGTCTGGAAGTGGATTAAAGGCTACCGGCCTTGGTATTCACCACGCTGACGTTTAATTCCATCAGCTGCAGGCTACTGCGCAGAGCTTCGGGCACCAGCACTCTTTCTTTCACATATTAAACAATGGAGGTGTCTGAAGTGCAAGTTTTGCAATTCTCCTGGCCTAAAACGTCCACACACATAGGAAAGACAGTAAAGGGCAAGCGTGCGGGAACAGTCTTATAGATGTATGAAATTTCAATCTTTTGAAGAACTATAATCACAGTATTAACTTCACTGGCTTCATTTCCTCAGAGATCTGCAAAGCAGGCAGTCTTCCTTTTTGCTCTTTGTGGGTCACAATGTGGATTCCTACATTTAATAATAAGGTGCTCTGGTTGTTCTTGACAAGGAGGAAACAAATAGTCTGGAGATCTAGAGGTTGAAGTTTCAAGAGAGGAAGCCTTTACCGCATCCTCAGCTTTGCATGCAGCATCACTGCATCCATGTATGCAGTATCACACACCAGTACCACTGCTTCACTGGACGGCCAGTCCTTCTCCTCCTGTGTCAAGCATGGCCCAGAGAAGTACAAAACAGGCTACATTCTTCCTTTACAGTCCTATCAATGGGGTCTCAATCAGTGCTCCCCCTGAAATGCATCTGACAGTGAAGCGTTCACTGCCATCATGCCACCTGGACGCTTCCACTGCAATAATGCACTGGGTGATGAAGCGTTTACTGCCATCATGCCACCTGGACGCTTCCATTGCAGTGCATTGGGTGATGAAGCGTTTACTGCCATCATGCCACCTGGACGCTTCCATTGCAGTGCATTGGGTGATGAAGCGTTCACTGCCATCATGCCACCTGGACGCTTCCACTGCAATAATGCATTGGGCGATGAAGCGTTCACTGCCATCATGCCACCTGGACGCTTCCACTGCAATAATGCTTTGGGCGATGAAGCGTTCACTGTCATCGTGCAACATGGATGCTTCCACTGAAATGCATTGGGCGACAAAGCGTTCACTGCCATCATGCCACCTGGATGCTTCCATTGCAGTGCATTCGGCGATGAAGCGTTCATTGCCATCATGCCACCTGGACGCTTCCATTGCAGTGCAGAGGGTGATGAAGCGCTCACTGCCATCATGCCACCTGGATGCTGCCATCATGCCACCTGGACGCTTCCATTGCAGTGCAGAGGGTGATGAAGCGCTCACTGCCATCATGCCACCTGGATGCTGCCATCATGCCACCTGGACGCTTCCATTGCAGTGCAGAGGGTGATGAAGCGTTCACTGCCATCATGCCACCTGGATGCTGCCATCGTGCCACCTGGACACTTCCACTGCAGTGCATTCGGCGATAAAGCGTTCATTGCCATCATGCCACCTGGACGCTTCCACTGCAATAATGCATTGGGCGATGAAGCGTTCACTGTCATCGTGCAACATGGATGCTTCCACTGAAATGCATTGGGCGACAAAGCGTTCACTGCCATCATGCCACCTGGATGCTTCCATTGCAGTGCATTCGGCGATGAAGCGTTCATTGCCATCGTGCCACCTGGACGCTTCCATTGCAGTGCAGAGGGTGATGAAGCACTCACTGCCATCATGCCACCTGGATGCTGCCATCATGCCACCTGGACGCTTCCATTGCAGTGCAGAGGGTGATGAAGCGCTCACTGCCATCATGCCACCTGGATGCTGCCATCATGCCACCTGGACGCTTCCATTGCAGTGCAGAGGGTGATGAAGCGTTCACTGCCATCATGCCACCTGGATGCTGCCATCGTGCCACCTGGACACTTCCACTGCAGTGCATTCGGCGATGAAGCGTTCATTGCCATCATGCCACCTGGACGCTTCCACTGCAATAATGCATTGGGCGATGAAGCGTTCACTGTCATCGTGCAACATGGATGCTTCCACTGAAATGCATTGGGCGACAAAGCGTTCACTGCCATCATGCCACCTGGATGCTGCCATCATGCCACCTGGATGCTTCCATTGCAGTGCATTCGGCGATGAAGCGTTCATTGCCATCATGCCACCTGGACGCTTCCATTGCAGTGCAGAGGGTGATGAAGCGCTCACTGCCATCATGCCACCTGGATGCTGCCATCATGCCACCTGGACGCTTCCATTGCAGAGGGTGATGAAGCGTTCACTGCCATCATGCCACCTGGATGCTGCCATTGTGCCACCTGGACACTTCCACTGCAGTGCATTGGGAGATGAAGCGCTCACTGCCATCTCACTCTCTTTCTTTAGTTCGTGTGTCCCTACAGCACAGGCGCAGTCTGATGTGGAGGTGTTGTTTAGTATAAAGGACATGGAGCCTGCTCATTGTTTACCATTAAATGGCATCCTTGTCACTCTTCTTTACTGCCTTCTAATTGGACAGCACGTGCCAAAAGTCACTTTCTCTTTCTTCTTGGAGCTTGGACCAAGTACAGCTTGAGCTGTGATTGAAGTACTATTTCTCCCCCCTCCCCATCCCTTGTCTGTGGTGCTTGTTCCTCCTCCCCCACCCCTTCTCTGTTTTTTTCTCATTCACAGGTATGGTGCTTCATTAATCAGAAGATGCTGCTGTTTCCTTAATTAACTTCTGCAGTTTGGAACGTATACGTCCCTAAGTTAATTTGAACTGTGTGCAAGCATCCTACGTCTTTGATGACATGTTGTCTTTGACATCTGTAAAAAAAATAGCAAGCTCCCTGTATTTTAATTTCTAATGCTACACGCATATTTGTAACCTTTTTAGGTTGAGCCAGAGCAGCGCATGCGCTGCTCTGCGAGGCATGCTGCATTGAGGTAGGGACTTGAAGTTCCGCCCACTCTCCACCCACATTTTTCATTGGCTTGTGCCATTGAAGGCTTAGTAGTCCCTCCTTAATACTGCCTTGTCTCATTTTGTAACCACCATGGCGACACCCCCTGTTACGTGTGTTGTTGCTTGGTAGGCTTTAATTACAGCCTCCGAGCACTGTTTTCTCAAATAGCTTTGTCCTGTCTGTTGTTGCAGGCAGGACACGCTCTCTCCTAATGCTTTTTTAATTTTTATAGCACGCATTTGCAATGCAATAGGTCTCACCTTCGCGAGAGTTTAAGCTATTGGCACGACAATGCCTTTTATTTATCTGTTTAAAAAACAACACATAAATAAATGGCATTGTCATTTACAATGCCAACAGCTCAAACTCTCATAAATGCGATTCCTATTGCATTGCAAATGCTTGTTTTCATAAGAAAGGCATGTTTTATACCAAAGTAAAGAAAAAGCATTGACAAAATGTCAATGGATCTGCCTGCCCACAGCATCACAACAAGCTTAATACAACCATCTGAACAGCTCTGCTGAGATGTGACAGTGGTAGTACAATTTAGGCAGAAGAGATGGAGGGCAATAGAGATAAGTGTACACGCCACACAATTTCACTCCACTCCTCTCCACGCCACTAAATGCCACACAATTATGCTCCACTTCACTCCAGCCAAACAAATCCATTCCACTCCACATCATGCAATGCCACACAATTGCACTCTACTCAACACCATGGCACACTCCACAGAATGCCACAGAATTTCACTCCACTCCATGCCACAAAATGTCACTTCACTTCACACAATTCCAGTCTATGCCACACAATGCCTCTCCACTCCACACAACGCCACTTCACCCACTCAATGCCACACAGTATCACTCTACTCCACACAATGCCACTTCACTCCACACCACACATTAATGTGAGGTGTGGAGTAGAATGTCATTCCACTCCATGCCTCACGTGCCACACAATGTCACTCCAGATCACACCATGCCACACAATGCCACTCCACACAATGCTACTCCATGCCACACAATGCCACTCCACTCCTCTCCTTGCTACTCATTGCCACGTGTCTTCACACAATGTCACTCCACTCCGCACCATGCAGTTCCACTCCAGCAAGACCTATTGGAATTGCCAATGCTTGTTTCTATTTACGCTAAGCACTCCAGGAGAGTACATGTGTTTTCCAGGTGTCTCCTTCATGTATTTCACTTGGCCCCTCCACCGCGCTCCATGCTACTCTTGCCCGTGTGCTTCTCCCCTAATCCACTCCATGTTGTTCCTGCCCTTGTGTGCTTCACCCCTCATTGCTTTCTCCCCGGTGTGCTTCTCTCTGCTCCACGGTGCGCTTTCTCTCACCCATGTGCTTTTGTTCCTCCACGCTCCACATTTTTCTCTCTCGCCCGTCTTGTGTACTTCTCCCGCTACCCTCCATATTGCTTTTGAACCAGTCCTCTGTGATCCTTCTGCCCACCAGTGCCCTCCTGTGTTGTTTCCACCCCGCTCTCTTTGTTCCTTATCTGTCCCACGTATTTTTTTTTCATGCTTTGGCGCTACCTTTTTTTTAAAATTTACCAATCCAACTTGAATCAGTAACTAAATGGAAAAAAAACTGCACATTTTTAGCCGCATGTATGCGTGGTGCACACGCCTACAAAATAACACAACCACTGCAGCTGCAATACAACCTTTTTTTGTTTGGTTTAGTCACGCAGCACAGCATCGCTAAAAACAATTGGCAAAGTCAATAGTTCCCAAAGGCAAGGCAGATTAGATTTGCCAGTGCTTGTTTTAAATGGCCATACCTACAAAGCCATGGGTTTCACATGGGGTTCTGCAGACAAACTTGTGAAAATTCCAATATTTCAGGTTCTGAGAAGTCTGGCAAGAATTGTGTAAGTGCACATCAGAAAATGTGTGATGCTTCCTCAGGGCTTCTTTAGGGATTGGGAGGACCGAGGATCGACCCCTAAGATGACTGTAGACAGCTGACCACACACACGCATGCACACACAACACACATGCACACACACACATATGTACGCAAACACACACACACACAACACACACGCATGCACACACAACACACATGCACACACACACATATGTACGCAAACACACACACACACAACACACACGCATGCACACACAACACACTTGCATGCACACACACAACACACAGATGCACGCAAACACACACACACCTGCCTCCCCCAGCCGTGCAAGCTACGGGCAGCAGACCCTCAAGTAAGTAAACTTTTATTGTTTCTAGTTACTTCAAACCATAACAACTTAGCACAGGCATTTACAGTGATTAAAACAAAGCCGAGTCAATGACGTCACAGCTGATCAATCCGTGCATACTCTGAGGAGTTGGAATGTATTGTGGGGACCCTCCAGGACACCCTGTAAACTCTACGACTTTTAGTAATCCTACCACGAGACACAAAGACGGACAGATTGTTGACAAAGAGCATACAAAAATCCTACAAAGAAAAAACACCTTTTTTATGTGGGGGAAGCTGACACCTGTACCATACAATTTACACCTCAGTCGCATCCGTACCGTAATAAGTTTAAAACAAGCATTGGAAATGCAATCGGTCTCGCATTTGTTTGAGTTAGAGCTATTTGCATCGTAAATGGCAATGTATTTTATCTGTGTGTTATGGAGTGTATGAATATGGTGTGTAGTGGAATTATGTTGGTTGGATTGGATTAGTTGGCTGTGGAATTGTGTGGTGTGGAATTGTGTGGTGGATTTGTGTAGTGGAACCTGCAAAGTGTAGTGGAATTATGTGGCATGGTGTGCTGTGGAATTATGTGGATAGTAATTATGTGGTATTGAGTGTACTAGAATTATGTGGAGTGGGATCATGTGTTATGGAGTATGATTATGTGGAATGGTATTTTGTGTTGTGGAGGGGTATGTATTGGAGTTTAATTATGTGGTGTGCTGTTGAATTTTGTGGCTTGATGTGGAATTGTGTGGTGTGGATCGGATGTATGTGGTGTGTTGTGTAATTGTGTTGTTGAGTTGTATTATGTGGTTTGGTGTGGAATTATGTGGTGTTGATTGGAAATGTGTGGAGATGAATTGTGTGGCATGTAAGTGCGTGGATAGCTTTGCGTTTTTGGTGATGAAAAAGAACAAATAGGAAGGAGCTAAGCTCCAGATCTGTGTGTTTTAAAAGAAAAGAGTTTGAGGTTCTGGAGTTGTAAATGTATTTTACCTATGTGTTATGAATTGGAGTGGATGTTTGCGGTGTGTAGTGGAATTATGTGGGTTGAATTGGAATTGTTAGTTGTGGCATTATGTGGTGTGGAATTGTGTGGAGTGGATTTGTGGTGTTGAATTATGTGGCATGGTGTGCCGTTGTAATATGTGGATAGTAATTATGTGTTTTTGGGTGTTTTGGAATTATATGGAGTGGGATTGTGTGTAATGTAGTGTAATTATGTGGAATGGTATTTTGTGTTGTGGAGGGTTATATAGTGGAGTATATGTGGTGTGCTGTTGAATTTTGTGGTATGATGTTGAATTATGTGTTGTAATTGGATATATGTGATGTGTAGTGGAATTGTGTTGTAGAATGAAACAATGTGGTTTTGTGCTGAATTATGTGGTGTGGAATGGATTAGTGTGCATGCACAGTAAGAATGCCAAATTTATCAGTGGGTTCTCTGAGTTTTCTTTCCAGATTCCATCACTGCCCTACCTAACTCCAAATCAGCAATTTCAATGCTCCCAACTTAGCACGCCTCTGTTCATCCGTAGCCAGTGAATCACAGGTCAGCTTCCACCTCCATGACAGGCCCATCCTCTTACCCCCAAGGTAAGGGTGTTGGTTTCACATAAACATTTCAAAATGGAATTTTAGCACACTCATAAGTTTTAAAAGTCAACTATAAGTAAACCAATAATTTAAACAGGACTTTCTTTTAAGCAACTTGTCTGATATGAACTCCAAACGATAGCTGCTAAGTCCAAAAGCAAATAATGATGGCAACACAAAAGAAAATTCCACAAAACTAATGGCTAATCATATATGTAGGTGCACACAAATCACGTCCACCACCCACTGCCTAAATCAAACACTGGCAATGGATGAGCCACTCACAGCTGTCACGTGAACGTCAAGTTAGTGGCTTTCACAGGCGTACCTTTCTATCGTTCTGATCCTTGAAGTCCAGAAGTTATGTGACAAGATTTGTTACAGACCAGGAATTAAAGAAAAAAGTCAGATATAGTTAACTAACCTCCCTAAACAACTGCCCATCACTATCTGATGTCCCGCTCCTGTCCTCCATTTCTATTTATTGGGACTTTATAGACAGAACATCAGCTTTACATCTCTGAGTCACAATTGTCTTAAACCACAGCTCCATGGTCTACGAGGGCGGGATATGTGCTTTTGAGCATCCAGAAACTCATGTTTACGGTGTTTATTTATTTTGAATCCCATAATCATGCATTACTTCACTTCAATTCAGTTGATGTTGACTAAGACTGCAGCTCCCAGAGAGCTGTCGTTACTGGGAGGGATGCACTGGCCTACCACAGGTAAGTTAAAAGAAAACATGAAGTCGGGCCATATGAGATGCCCACATGCCATAGTGCTGCACCCACTGTCTCACCTGCCCTGTGACACCGGTGATGAGTGCTACGCTCCTGGGCTTTCCGTTGTCCCCCTGGGGAACCGCTGACTGCAGCCTTGGATTTCTCGTTCGGGGTCATGATGGGTGGGCTGTCGGAGCATTAGTGGAGGTCACAGGTGTTGTGCATGCAGGAGAGGAAGTGGCATGTAGGCTGGAATTTAATGAACTATTTCCACATCATGGGGGTGGGACTGGTGGAGGCCAAGTCTCCTAGTGAAGCACCAGTAGCAGGATGGGCCTGGGCGGTGCCACTCCGGGCCTCAGGTGTGCCAGGAGTGGGGCAATCAGGAGAGCTATGGAGCCGCGCACCTAGCACAGGCTCTGCTGCTTCTTTCAGATTAAAAAGAGCCAATCCGCGGCAAGCAACCAGCGACAGCACCTGATACTGGCATGGAGGGGACCACACTTCCGGATTGGCGGCAGCAGCTCACGGACGCCGCATGGTCCTGCCTCTGGCACTGTAAAGAGCGCGAGCTGCTTTGAGTAGGAGTAATTTTGAAGTGATGCTGTAAAAGGTATCATGTGACGCCATTTTTAGGGGCCGGTGAGGCACCCAGTACAGTGGCGGCTGATGACATTTCTAAGTGGTGAGGCATAAAAGTTGTGCATGAGTTTTAAGCAGTGAGCCAGCAAAAGGAGGGAGCCCAAGGGACATTAGGGTGAGTTCGGAGATGTCCACCTGAGAAACATTTGACAAAAAAGGCACACTTTAAAGCTAATTTTAATACAAACATTTGTGAAAAGCAAAGTTTATAATGCAATTCTAAATGCCCCATACTGCACTTCCTTAAATATGTTCAACAGCTCCTGCCTGCCTCAACAAGTCTATCTGGGGGAGCTCAGTTTGTTCAGGGTGTTTATGACCCGGCAGGATTGAGAACTCTGGAGCTGAGCGCCTATCAGTGGTTCAGAAAGGTATTCACACAACAGGCACATTCAGTCCTTGGCCTCTCTGCGAGCACCTTGAAAATGGTAGTGTGCCAATTGTGACATCGCACATAAAGGGGGTCAGACTGCTGTCAAAATATGTACCCCAAGAAAGGAAACGAGGATGCGGTGCTCATGGGTGAGTGGAGTGGGCAAGTTCTGTGCACATGGGAAAGAGACATGTGGAGGAGATGAAAGGAAGTATGCCCAAAAAGGAGAGAATGAAAACTGTTGAAGAGGAAAACGACTACTTGAGAGGCATGCAAGTGCAACATTCCAGAGATACGTGGGGAGGAAAATGGGAGCATGTTTCAAACAGAGAAAGACTGCAGAGGAAAATGGTGTGAAAAAGAGAATGAGAGAAAGTGAGGCACTCTGAAGACCTTACCACTTACACAGAGCTTAGTGATATTCAATTCAAAGTGCTTCACTCCTTTAGAGAACCCCACAGCTTTCACACCAATAAAAGTCAGTTTAATTTTCAGCTGGTTGTTGCTTAGCATGAATTGATTTGACAAGAAATGTGGTCATTTTTTTGTTTCATAATAAAGGTGCCAGGAAGCCGCTGTGTGTACCATGTAGCGCTACATAAATGTAATAAAAGAATTGTGTTTAATAATATTGATAATAAACCTTATCACAACATTGGAATAAATACCCTGTGCAGGTGAGTTTAAAATCATTTAATCCATCTTCATTAAAGGCCCATTGAGAACACAACTTGTCTTTGAAACAAATAAGTGAATCAGAGCTATTGCGGACCCACAATCTGCTGAACAAAACAATTGAATTTCCAGTGTCTTTTAGAGAGGGACAGACAGATTGGCGAATATAGGGTGGCAACAAACATTACCCAGGGCTGCACTGGTACCCAGTAAACAAAGGGGTCAAAGGTTTACATACTTTAGTACAACACACGCACTCCCCACACACTTTCCAAACACGCTGCAGTAAAAACGAAACGAATGTTTAAACATGTATGGGGTACAATTAAAAAGACCTTTGAATATAGCTGCAGTGACACCTTGCACTTTCAAAATGTGTAGTTCACAATTGATATTAAAACAAGTCACAGCAACATATGCTGGTCCCCTGCACTGAGGGGTGAATGAGCGTCAAGAGATCAGTGCCCCTCTGCCTGACAAAAACCTGTCCCTAACACCATCGAGCTAAGAGTCGAAGATGAAATAAACACACACACCGCGCGCACACACACACACACACACACACAAACACCCTCCGAGCACCGATCCATTAAAACTCCAGATGACCATCCACACACCAACCTCACACAAGCAACAAAAAACACTTTCACTGATAACAAACTAATCAAGAGACATGCAAGACCTACTCCCACAGCTACGGTGCCTGAGAAGGGTCACTCCAGCCTGCTTCCCATATAGAGGGTGCACAGACTTCCTGGTCTAGGTGCTTTGTGGCTTCCTTCAAGTGCACGTGCACTGCAGTCCACACCCGCGCTGTCTTTGTGTGCAGTTAACTCTGCCACTGCACGCACTGCAGTCCACTCCCACGCTGTGTTTGTGTGCAGTTAACTCTGGCACTGCACACACTGCGGTCCACACCCACGCTGTCTTTGTATGCATTTAACTCTGGCACTGCACGCACTGTTGTCCACACCCACGCTGTCTGTGTGCAGTTAACTCTGGCACTGCACGCACTGCAGTCCACTCCCACGCTGTGTTTGTGTGCAGTTAACTCTGGCACTGCACGCACTGCTGTCCACACCCACGCTGTCTTTGTGTGCAGTTAACTCTGGGCACTGCACGCACTGCTGTCACTCCCACGCTGTCTTTGTGTGCATTTAACTCTGGCACTGCACGCACTGCTGTCCACACCCACGCTGTCTTTGTGCGCAGTTAACTCTGGCACTGCACGCACTGCTGTCCACACCCAAGCTGTCTTTGTGCGCAGTTAACTCTGGCACTGCACGCACTGCTGTCCACACCCACGCTGTCTTTGTGTGCAGTTAACTCTGGCACTGCTGTCCACACCCACGCTGTCTTTGTGTGCAGTTAACTCTGGCACTGCACACACTGCTGTCCACATCCACGCTGTCTTTGTGTGCAGTTAACTCTGGGCACTGCACGCACTGCTGTCCACACCCACGCTGTCTTTGTGTGCATTTACCTCTGGCACTGCACGCACTGCTAACCACACCCACGCTGTCTTTGTGTGCATTTAACTCTGGCACTGCACGCACTGCTGTCCACACCCACGCTGTCTGTGTGGAGTTAACTCTGGGCACTGTATGGTGGGAGGGAGATGGGTCTGTAGTTGGAAAGTATGGCTGGCTCAGCGGATGGTTTCTTGAGCAGGGGCGTGACAGTGGCAATTTTTCCAGGTGTCCAGGATTGTGGATGAGTCGATGGAGGCGTTGAGGATGGGTGTTAATGCTTCACTGATGGTAGGAGTCCTTTGATGACGGTGGGATGGGGTAAGGTCAGATGGGGTCCCTGAGTAGATGGTTGCCATGGTAGCAGAGATTCTGACTGTGGTGAAGGTGGGCCAGGGTTTGTTCTCTGGACATGATGGGAAGTTGCGAAGGTGACAGGAGAGTTGTATTCATCACTACCGTGCCTGCATCTCCTCAATGAGGCGCTGCGCCTCTTTCTTGGACACATACTTGTCCTGGGGGTGCCGCAGGATGCGGTTGCCGTCTCCCCTCCTCGCACAGGCCTCCACGTGGTCCAGGAGCTCCTGCCGGCCCAGGTAGAGGCCGCTGTGGCCCGGCAGGTGGAAAGCGAAGGCCGCGTTGTTCCACAGCCAGCGGTCGTAGGTCTGCACGGTTTCACCCTGGGATTGCACCAATGGCTTCTTCTCCAGGGTGCCCCCGGAGAGGTGCCAGGTGAAGCGGTCGCTCAGGGACTCGGGGCTCCAGGTGATGACCCCGGCGTGCCCAAAGGGCCCCTGGGGGTCCAGGGTGGGCAGGTGGTTGAAGTCCCGGCAGTCGGGGGTGTGGATGAGGATCCAGTGGACCACCTCCAGGGTGTAGGCCTCAGTGCCCAGCACCCGCAGCACAGGCCGCTTCCCTCCACACAGCTGAAGGCGGTAGGCCGTGAGCAGCTCCTTGACACGGAAGGAGAACTGGAAGTTGCCGTAGGGGGACTCGGGGCTGAGCGCAGGGGAGTTGGCCATCATGTCCTGGAGCTGCCCGTTCTCCTTCGGGGAGAGACCCCCCATGCTGGCCCGCACCTCCGGGCCCACAGCCCAGGCGAACTTCCTGAGGCGCTTCCTCTTCAGGTTGTCCAGATCCGAGGGCGGCAGGTGCACCCCCCAGCAGGACACCCGCAGGAGCCGGGGCTCCCCGTTCAGCAGGAAGGGCCTGTCCCAGCCGCGGACCTGCTCTTCCTCCAGGATGTGCAGGAACCTGTCCCGGACGGTGACATGTTTCAGCCGCACCACCTGCAGCGGCTTCGTCTCCAGGCGCCGGTACACCTGGATGATGGGGGCCAGGCGGGGGCTGCACTCCTTGGGCCCCCAGTCGGACCCCCGCTTTTTAAACTCGTCCAGGACTTGGTCGAGCTCTAGGAACCCCCCCTCGTAGAACAGGGACCTGCTCCTCGGCCGCTGGGGGTACAGGGGGTCGTCACCCTGCAGGGGCATCATTGTGACTTGGTACCGGGGGTCGCCGCGCTCTCTTTTCTGACCAAGCTGCAGGTCTCTCTTTCCTTGTAGAGCGCTGCGTCTTTGCTCTCCTGCGGCCTGGCCTCTCGTCAAATCTATAATTCCGATACTTCTCGGCCCTCTCCCCTCACCGCGGTTCTCTCTAGTTGAGTGCCTCCTCTGCAACTCTTCTGGGTTTTATCTTGTCTCCCCCCCCCCATCTCATGCCTCCCATTGGCCAGTATCGCTGCCCGGGGCCTAACTCAAGCCCTTATCACTGCTTGTCTCCGCCCCCAGCCCTAGAAGAGGTTGTGCAGAACCCCGCCCCCCCCCACGCCTCCCCCAAAGGAAAAAAATGCACAAAAGGGAGCAAACAGCACTTTTGGTGTCGTGATGTATTCATTCATATAGCGCTTTCCTTACTTCTCGTGAGGCCTAAAGCACTTTCTTGGTAGTTCAGATCTGTTTATGTAGTGCTTCAAACCACAATGGGGTCTTCAAGCGCTCTAGATTCTAACAGGTTCCCGGACTCCATTTGGACTGCATGATTGAATGGCTGCTGTTTGGCTTATATGGGACTTGCATTTATTTACATTTATTGTGTACTTCCGGTGGGACCCCCATTCCACTGAAAGCCCCTAGAGCTCAGGGGGCCAGCCATCGGATTCCTAGTGAATGTCCCCAGAATCCCTTGCGGTGTATGCAGAGTGGTCTGCCTGCCTGTGCCTGCTGCTGTTTCACACATGGATGCATGACTTCAGCATGGCCCTGCGGCGCATGCGCTCGCACCAGTGTACATGGATGCATGCGTTCAGCCTGGCCCAGCGGCGCATGCACGTGCACCAGTGTACATGGATGCATGCATCCAGCATGGCCCACTGAAGCATGCGCCCGCACTAGTGTACATGGATGTATGCGTTCAGCCTGGCCCAGCAATGCATGCGCCCGCACCAGTGCACATGGATGCATGCGTTCAGCCTGGCCCAGCGGCGCATGCACGTGCACCAGTGTACATGGATGCATGCCTTCAGCATGGCCCAGCGGCGCATGCGCCCGCACCAGTGCACATGGATGCATGACTTCAGCATGGCCCAGTGACGCATGCGTGCGCACCAGTGCACATGGATGCATGACTTCAGCATGGCCCAGCAGCGCATGCGCCCGCACCAGTGTACATGGATGCATGCATTCAGCATGGCCCACTGAAGCATGCGCGCGCACCAGTGTACATGGATGCATGCATTCAGCATGGCCCACTGAAGCATGCGCGCGCACCAGTGTACATGGTTCATGCATTCAGCCTGACCCAGCGTGGCATGCGCGCGCACCAGTGTACATGGATGCATGCATTCAGCCTGGCCCAGCGGCGCATGCACGTGCACCAGTCTACATGGAAGCATGCATTCAGCATGGCCCACTGAAGCATGCGTGCGCACCAGTGTACATGGGTGCATGCCTTCAACATGGCCCAGCGTGGCATGCGCCCGCACCAGTGCACATGGATGCATGACTTCAGCATGGCCCAGTGAAGTATGCGCCTGCATCAGTGTACATGGGTGCATACCTTCAGCATGTCCCAGTGACGCATGCGCGCGCACCAGTGTTTGCTGCCGGCGCGTGGACGGAGTTCGGTCCCATCCTAACCCCGTGTTTGGCCAATTGCAGCTCCGAGTCTGTAAATGTACTTTCATGTTCTCTCTTAGCAGAGTGTGCAGATCTTTCCACCACACAAGCGGGGTTGTATTAGGATACCAGATAGGCCGGGCTCCCTCGAAAAAGTGGCCCACATTTTGCCTTTTCGCAAAACACTGCTTCGTTGTTTGAAGTATTATTAAAAGAAGAGGGGGGGCGGGGGGGGGGGCGGGGGGTTGTCTAAAAGAGACAAGCTTTCTTGACTTTACTGAGATTTAAAAAAAAAAAAAAATCAATTGTTGCCAGGACTCTGTGCCTGGATTAGTTCACACTGGCGACCCACACCTGGATATCAGTGAGGCCACTTGTGTTCAGGCCCCCTGCAGACTCTGCATACATTAATGGGCGGGGCCAGGAGAGACTGGGAAGGACACCCCCGCCGCATGGTAAAAAGGAGGTAATGGAGGCCGCTCGGGCCCCCACTGGGCCGGTGGCGGCACCAGAACGGCACAGGCACAATCCACATCGGCCTCTCCCCTAACCAAAGAATCGCCCATTGCCCGGGTGCCCCCCCCCCCCTGCACAGTGCACCTGTCTGCACGGCCTGCGCTAGGATCGCTGATGACGGTACTAGTGTCACCCGGAACCCTGCAGTGCTGGGCAGGTCCATCCCATGTGGGCATAGCTGGCATCCTCTAGGGGGCACTGGGGCATCGTCCCTAGGTCGTGCCACAGATTTCTCTCAGTCTGGCCGGCGCGAGATAAGTTTGGGGGCCGTGATTCCATCGTGTACTTTACACCCCCAGAGCCGTGGGGTGCGCGCGCCACATCCGGTCTCTGCCACAGTCTTCAGGTGCATTTCAGTCCGGCCAGGGGTTTGCTAGGGGGTCCAGCCTGGGTCTGTCCAGGGGTGTGGTTCCCTGCCCTCGCCACGGGCCGTTATTGTACTTGACACTGGTGGTCCCGGTCTCCACCAGTCCATTATCACAGGCCGGAGGAGCTGTTTTCCTTCTTCCTCGGGGAGTTCCTGGTTCACTAGCGCGCCTTGAAACGTGCGCCTCTGCTGCCTTTTGCAGGCACTGTGAAGGCAGCTCGGGTGAGCAGGCCCTGCTGCTGCTGCTGTTTTATCAAGGCCCATACATCAGTGCTAACAGTGCTGGTCCGTTTGCATCAATTCGGGACTTCTTCGTCCTGAGAGAACACACAGCCCCCCCCCCTCCACAGTGTGTCAGGCGCATGTCAGCCTTTAAGAATTGGGCCTCTCCCGAGCAGGATGATAGGGCACCTCTGACTGGAAACTGAAGCTGTGAGGTGGTATAGCACCATTCACAGCCTGGCCCCTCGGCAGCCCCTTCATCATTGGCAGACTCTGCTCGGACAGCCAGTGTCTTGTCTCTGAACACGGCCCGGGTGGGGTGACCGGGATATTCAGTCAGTCAATATAACTTTATTTCGGCCACTAGGGCCATAAAAGCACATAAAAATGGTACAATACATACAATTTATAACGGCATACTTTAGGGTATCCATAAATAAGTAACACAGTTTAAAATAAGTATGTTGGTCTTTCGAAGATCGTAAGTTACAAAAAACATCTCGTCTGGGCAACCCCAGGCATAGGAGTTGGCAATATACTTATTGCAGAAGGCCGCCACTTTTTTTCCCCCATAAGGTGCAGGGCGATAAAGTGCGTGTGCATTATCGGATAGACAGTGTTAGCCACAGAGTTATTTCATTCAAACAGAATATCATAAAAAAAACACATAAAAAATACACTTCCCTTCCCTCATTTAAAAATTATTAAAATAGTCCTATAAAACTGGTTATATACAAAATAGTGATGGATCAAAGCCTCAACGATCAAATGTTATAGTAAACAAGCATTGGCATAGCCAATAGGTCTCGCTTTTGGGACCTTATAAGTATTTAGTTATGCAGCACAATATCCTTGGTGCAACAACACCAACTGTTGCATGGCTAAACACTTATAAGGTCCCAAAGGCGAGAACTATTTGCTTGTATGAAGTACTTACGTTCCAACCCCTGCTGCAAAGAACCTTTGGTAAAATTTCGCCACTATACTCCAGCCTCCCCTCCTCCCTCACCAAATAGGGGTTGTACTCCACTAGCAGAACAATTACTAAACAATAATCATGGTCAGTGCCTGGAAGGGTGCGTATTCAAGTGATATGTTTATATGCCATTAGGGCATAGTTTTATGACACAGACATGTATATGCTACAAGGGGTTAATATTGAGTTAAACAGTTCCAATGGAGAGCAGGTCAATATTTGAATTGGATATGGTTTGAAACAGAAGATCTGGCATTGGCTACTACATACTACATTACATTATTTAATAAGAACTCAGTGTAGCTTTTATGCACCTGAACTCCTCATACCACGAAGGTACTCTAATTGAGTTCCAAACATAGCAACGTAGGAAACATACAAATACTTTCATTGCACAGTTCAAATATTCTTCACATTCCATAAATCACATTTGTGCACTTTTCCTACATGGCAACGCTTAGGAAACCCATGATCTCCATGTCATTTTCAGACCGTCAGTAAACGGTTCTTGGGGCAGTGGGTGTGAGGGAAGTTGGAGCTTCATTCCACCACCAACAACATTCCACATCAGTTCTGACTGGGGAGGGGGGGAAGCTTCAACAGAATAACAAAACCAACAAGTGACACGGGTTGAAATTGCTCAACAAATAATATATATTAAACAAAACAAAGTACCAAAGACATTACCCTCGCGTTTTTAAGAAGCATAATGTGCAGTTCATTTCAGGAACCTAAGGGGATTAAATCTCACATCTCATGATACCAGTACTACGAGTACTCTTTAAGGAAACACCTTCAAGGCATTCACCGTACCGAAACATTAAGTGCTTAAAACAAAGTCAACTACTTCTTACATAAATTACTTTCTTTTAGAATTAAATGAAGATCGGTTTGAGTTCAGGCTGGGAGGTGCAGGAGTGAGTCGTTGAAGTCTTGGAGGCTTCAGCAGAACTGCAGGAATGGAGACATGTAAGAGTATTTATCCCTTACTTTTAAATCTCCAGCCTACCACAAGTGCCTTCAATATCCAGCCTGGATGGAAACACTAGCAAGATGACCGTGTTAAGGACCTTATGGATAATACGACAGACAGATAAACGAGATGGCAAGCAAACCCGAGCCGCAATCCTCCTGCTTGCGGGTCACTGCGTTGCCTCTCTCCAGCCCGAAGGGGTAGAAGTTCTCGAGGGGCACCAAGCCCCTCACTGCTGCACAGCTCAGCATGGAGATTAGCGGCATGCAGGAGGTGAGCTCCCCCATGCCAGCCGAAGGCCTAGTGGGTGACAGGGAAGGCAACACACAAGGAAGGCTTACAAAAGTTTAACGAACTAGCGGCGTGCAGATTGAAACGTGTGTCCCAAAGAAAATCCCACATAACGTAAATTATACGACAAAGAACTCAGCCCCGAAGCAAACAAGGAGGCGGGGGCAGACACGAGGGCGACATTAATTAGCGAGGGGGTGGGTGGTGTATTTTTGATAATGAATGCCGGGCGCCCGTTTGGCTTTTGAAAGCGGGCGCCCATGTGCTGCCTGTAGCAACGGGGTGGGTGGGACATTGGGATAATAAATGCCGGGCGCCCGTGTTTAAGTGAAAGCCGGCGCCCGTGTGGTTTCTGAAAGCGGTCAACCATCTGAAGAACGAGCAATCAATCGGGTGCCTTGCAGTCTTCAGTTTATCAGATCTATTTGGAAAAAGTATTTAGAAAAATGGCATTGCAAACGGCCGCCATTGTCCCAGCTGCGTTTGGAAAGTGAAAGCGGGCATGGCCAGCTTACTGAATGTAAGCAAAGCACGCCGTCATCGTGCCTAAGCAGGAGAAGCTCAACAAGCATGGAGGAGCGGGGGCGAGCGAGCGGCAGCCTGCAAAGCAGTCCCAAGAACGCTGTGCGTCGTGGCTGGCCTTTGGATGAGTACGCGCGGCAGACATGTGTTTCCACTTATCGCGCCCGCGTCTGGGCACGATAATTGGAAACACATGTTTGCCGCGCGCACCCATCTCAAAAAGGCCAGCCACGACGCACGAGCGTTTCTTGGACTGCTTTGAAAACTCACTTACATTAAGTCTTCGCCTCTAAGCAGCGCTTGCGCGCTACTCGAGGCTCGACCTAAAAAGGAGGGGTGCATGTTCTGGGAGTTATTGCAAACTGTTGCTGAGCGCTGGTTAGCCTATAAACTATTTGACTCTGTTTTTAGGATAGCTCTACGAGTATGCCACATGGAGTGCAAAAAGCGTGAGATGGGAAACACAATGGGCATTTGGGTATCATACTTGAGTAATCTAAGGGCCTCGGAGCAGTGTCTAAGGCCCAGATTCTTGCACAGTTGTACCAGCCAGCAGGACCTTGGCCTCCTATAGGCAGGGCAGAAAAAAAGTACATGCATTTCAGTTTCCTCGACATTCTGACACACGGGCAGTCTCGACTGCGGTCGCCCAACCACTTAGTGGTGAACGATCGGAGCGGGAGTGCCCCGTGTCTGAACTGGAGGAATAACTTCTTTGCAAGAAGCGGCTGGATGTCATCTAACGCCACTTCTAGCCTGTATTGCAATTTTACTTCCATGAACCCCTGTGTTAGGCGCCCTGGGGAATTCCTCCATAACTGTGTCAGTTTTAGTTCTCTGTAATTCTCAATTAGTGCCTTTCTAGGGGTCACGATACTGGATCCTTCAGCAGAACTCCACAGGTTTGCCCTCCCCAAAACCTGGCATGTGTTCCTTATGTGCACCAACCAGGGCAGTTTTCCTGCACCTTGCAAGCTCATGACTTCTCTCAGCTCGTCCCTGTAAGGGGCAAGCTCGGGGGTACTCCACAGTCGCCGCCAAAATAGGAGAGGTCTTAACGCTATTTCATCCGCAATGGGGCTAATTCCAAGGTCCATTCTAAGGGGAGTTAAAGGGGAGCTAGCGGGAAGATGCAGGAGTTGCTTGACAAAGGAGTTCTCTGTAAGCGATAGGGGGTTGGAGGAACAGTGGCCACATAATTCAGCACCGTACTAAGTGGCACCCCTAGCCTGTACCTTGTAAAGTTCGGCTGCAGGGCCTATTACTTTACGAGTGCACTTATTGTACGCCTTTAGAATGCCCCCCGAGGACTGAACCAATTTTAGGCTAGCTTTCTTTATTTGGGCCCCCCAGTTTATTTTCTCAGTTAGTGTGATCCCCAGGTAATCAAAGATCGATACCCTCTCTAGGGCCCTTCCATCTAAGCGGGGGTTTGGGCGAGTACTGTTTTTTGCGTTAAACGCCATATATTTAGTTTTCTGAAGATTAATCTCCAGACCCCTATTTTTGCAAAAGGCACTGAATACATCGAGGATCCTTTGCATGCCCATGGGAGACTTTGAGAGCAAGAGAGTGTCGCCTGCGAACATCAGGGCGGGTATCTTTCGCTTCGCTAGCCTAGGGGCATCAATGTCTTTTCCTGCCATCAGGAACTCTATTAGACCATTTATAAAGAGTGAGAAGAGAGTCGGAGCCAAGACGCAGCCTTGACATACGAATTTCTCTACTGGAAAGGGGGCTGAAAGCTCTCCGTTTTTTCCGTACCTTATTTGAGCAAAATTGCCTTGGTGGAGGCGTTTCATCTCATGCAAAGGTATTCAGGAACCCCTAATTCCAATAATATTCCCCACAGTTTATCCCTCGGAACTAGATCAAAAGCAGATTTAAGGTCCACAAATATAAGATAGAGGCTGTCACCCTCTATAGTCACAGTTTTCCAGTATAGGAGCTGTAATCTAAAGATTTGATCGATGGTAGAGATCTTGGCCCTAAACCCAGCTTGGAGGGGTGTGAGTACGTTGGACTCTTCTATCCAGGTCTGTAATCGGCCCAGAAGTGCACGTGCATAGATTTTCTGGCTTACGTCTAATAGGCTAATAGAGCGGTAATTAGCAGGACTAAGTGGAGAGCCCTTTTTGTATATTGGAATGATTTCCGCCCCGGCCCAGGTAGAGGGGATCGCCATACCCTGAAACATGGCATTGAACAGAGACCATAAGTAAGGAGCCCAAACAGAGGGTTCAGAGCGGAAAAGATCGCCAGGTATCTTATCCAGCCCAGGTGCCTTTGCTGGTAGAATCTTACCCAGTGCTTCCATAATCTCCTTTAGGGAGAACAGGGGCGTATCTCATTGGGGAGGCTCTAAATAAGTGGGAGTTATTGTCGTCAGCCCAACTTCCTTCTCAGCCATTTCATATTAAGATTTAAAGTGGGCTCTCCAAACTTCCTCCCCTATGTTTGGTGATATAGCGGATTTACCTTCGATCGATCCTTTATTAATCAGGTTCCAAAATGCCCGCATATCATGATTTTCCAGCGCAATTCTAAGGTTAATCCATTTTTCACACTCCCAACTGGTTTTATCCTTAGCTATGGTCGTTTTGTAAATTGCCCTGGTTTCCTTGATTTGCAGTCTGTTGTTTGATTTAATGGCAACTAGGAGCCCTGACTTAGCTGCTCTACAATGTTCATTATACCATAGATGTTGTGGTTTTCTATTCAACTTATTCTTTCTATTGGTAAAGAAAAAGGAAGCCAGAATGGATAGCATATCTTGATGGTTGTTGGAGAGTGCGATCTGGGAGGTTGATGTACCAGTCATCGCAGAGTGTTGGTATGCTACAGTAAGTAGGGGAATAATTTGCTGGTATAAGGAAGCAAGCTTATCCTGTGATTGGAGAAGTTCCCCCCAGCGTACTCTCCTACCTCCATTGGCCTGAATAAGGCTGGGAACAGACTGTGGGGGATCACCAAAGGCGCGACTATCATATGGTGGAATTTCATCCAATACAGGACATTATGATCACTCTCATGGCGGGGAATGATCTTGAAGTCTAGAACCTTATGCCACGATTTGATGTCCACTAGGATGTAGTCTATGATTGATGACTGCCCGATCTATTAAAAGTGTGCTTCCCAGGGCTGTCCGATGCAAAACTGCCATTACATGCCCTTAATGAAGAACTTGGTGTAAGAGCATGCATCTGTAAGGCCAACGGGGTCCAGGCCCGTATAGGTGGGATATTAGGCTCTGGAATAGCCCAGACTGAGTCCTCCTCATTTGAAATACTTATGGGGAGACCATTCAGAGGTTCAAACTGACAATTAAAATCCCCTCCTAAAATTACCCAATAATTTTCCGGTATTGTTAAAAGAAAATTGGATAGTATTTCAAGAGTATTGGAGGTTCGACCATGGCAGACCGGGCGTGAGTAGACGTTAATCAGAGCAATTCTGACTTTTGAGGTGAAGGTTAAAAAAATACAAAGAATATCACAAGATTGTGTCTCTATCTGATTGATCTTGCAGCCGAGGTGGACGCCAACCCAAATACTTAAACCCCCAAAAGGCCTGCCCCTATCCCCCTGGTCAGCTGGAGTGCTATATGACGCATAGCCCACTCTGTGGGTTACCGCCCTGGCCCAGGTCTCCTGGAACATGCATAACTCGTGTTGGTCTATGAATAACCCCCAATCTGGAATATCCAGTTTGGGGATGAGTCCTGCTATGTTCCAGGATAATAGTCGCAGACCTACTAGGCTTATTTCATCGCTTGAGTGGGTGGGGAATGGAGGACTGGCCCTTGAATGGGCCTCTTGCGGGTTATTTGTCTCCATCCTCACCAACGTCGTTTGGTCAATACCCAAATTGCAAATGCTAGCTACAGCTGGAAAATGCTTTACAATGGGAGGTAGAGTGGAATGATTTAGCTGTAAGTTGTGTTGGGATCGATCGGGGGTTAGGTGGCCCATAGGAGTCAGTTCCAAATTTTTGCTTATTACATCACTCGCACCCCCCCCACACCCCTTCTCTAGATCTCTTTTATGCTCCCTGGGACCACCCTGGTGTAAAAAGACGTCCTGGTGTGGTGATTTCGTTCTATTGTCTGTTTGACAACTGGGGCTTGGGTGTGTAGGCCCAGTGTGAGTTAGTCAATCAATTGAGTCTAGAGGGCTATATCTATTTATAACGGGGATGTTGTAAAGGGGATATCGAGTGGGATCCAGATTCTGTCTGAGGGAGGGCCTATTCTGTTTCCTCATCCCCATATCAATGCCCATCCTTCTCATGTTATGTGGGTTTAGCCCGGGGGGGGGGGAAATCCCAGAGGGAGGGCAACTATACCTCCATTCTCCGTCTGGTAGCCACACTCTAGGAGGGTTTGCACAGTCCAAGGATCTCTAAACTTTATCACTATACAGTCACCAGGGATGTCTTCTGGTCTCCAGCCCACCCAACTTACTCTACGTATAAAAATAATTTCGTTTGCATCTTTGTGGGAGAATTGCTTGTGTTTGGCCAGCCAGAAAATACATTTGTTTTTAAGTTCAAAATGAGTCTCCCTACACCCCTTGATCAATTCTGGTACTTCTGCTAGCACGACAACATATGGGGTTGAGGCCGGTCGGAGGGTTATACATGGAAGAGCAATCTCTTCTACGGGAGGTTTTTCAAGGGTTGCTAACCTTTCCCTGGCCCCAGGAGTTGGACCTGGTTGCCAGATAGCTGGTCCTATTGCTCCAACCAGAGGGGGCTTGGAAATGCTCTCTGGGGCATTCTCTTGGGGGGGTCTCCTGCGGGTGGTTTCTTGTGACGGGTCTCTGTGGCGGTGGAATTCTCTGGTGGAGATCTGTCGCATCCTGGTTAGTTGTGTTGGGCCTAATAGGGCTAATCTGGAAATTGGGGGCTGAAGTGGCTTGCTTGGTGGAATGGGGTGCTATTTGTAGGACTAAAGATTTAGTTGTCTCCACCCCCTTATAAGTTAGCTCTGCCTTGCCCACCCAATGATCAACCAATCATGTCAGTTTATCGACCGGTCCGTTAGAATATTAAGTTCATCCTTTATAATGGACCTAAGTTGAGTCTGGCGGTCCATCACCAAGTTGGTCACCCAGGGAGGTTGCTCGTGGTTAACCTGCGGTGCCTCCCCTGATCCAACTGCCCCCATATTACTATTCATTACTCTGTTCGCTGTTTGCTTTTTCCGCTTTGGGCCGGAGGTAGTCCCTTTTCTTTTGCCGATACTCTCCAAGGGTATCTCAGTGTTAGGTACTGCACTGGTCTTTGCGCGTGTCCTTGGGAGTTCCGGTGTTATGTCCAATGATTGCTGTGAAGGCAAAGAGGGGCTACCAGGGTCCTGGGTGATAGTGCATGGGGCTATGACTGGGGTTAGTGAAAGACGCCTTTCCGTCCGCTCGATTTCCGTGGCTACAGCTCCAATTGCCCTTTGTAACATTTTATCTATTGAAGTAGGTTGTGGAGGGGGTGCAGATTGAGGAGCGGCAATGGTTCTTGGTTTACCCATGGCTGCTTAAACAGTAGATCAGAGTTTGTTGGAGAAGATAAAAAGGTTAACCTAGTTACTGCTTCCAGATGGTTGGTGGGTTTGTAGCCGTGGGTGGCGGATGGAATATTGGCCACAAGAGGGAAGCTCCTTTTTAACCGTTAGTAATAACAGACACACAGAACAGGTGGGAGCCACTAACCTCAGGTAGACAGTCCGTTGTGGTAGATAGCACACAATGGTCCGTTGTCAAAACCAAGAAGGGTGGCCCAGCCCAGTCACATCCGGGCTCTGACGGGCGCGGACGGGGCCCGCCCTTGGCCCGGGCTTTGCCTGGGCGCGGCGCGGGCACGCCAGCGCGGTTCCCGTGCTGCGGGAGCTTGCAGCCGGATTTGTAGCGCCTCCTGGCGCTAGCGCGATGACGTAGGCGCTGTGCTGTGCGCTGCGAAGATTCCTGGCTCTACCCCGGTCCTCCGAGCAACAGCCAGCAGGTTTGGCGGTTCCCGTGCCGCGGTAGCTTGCTGCCGGATTTGTAGCGCCTCCTGGCGCTAGCGCGATGACATAGGCGCTCTGCTGTGCGCCACGAAGATTCCTGGCTCTCCCCCGGTCCTCCGAGCAACAGGCAGCAGGTTTGGCGGTTCCCCGGGATATTAACAAAGCAGTAATCTGGAAGAGGTTCCATCCTGGAGTGTGTCCCCCTCCCCAGAGGTACCATCCTGGAGTGTGTCACCCTCCCCAGAGGTACCATCCTGGAGTGTGTCACCCTCCCCAGAGGTACCATCCTGGAGTGTGTCACCCTCCCAGAGGTACCATCCTGGACTGTGTCACCCTCCCCAGAGGTACCATCTTGGAGTGTGTCACCCTCCCCAGAGGTACCATCTTGGAGTGTGTCACCCTCCCAGAGGTACCATCCTGGAGTGTGCCACCCTCCCCAGTGGTACCATCCTGGAGTGTGTCCCCCTCCCCAGATGTACCATCCTGGAGTGTGTCACCCTCCCCAGAGGTACCATCCTGGAGTGTGTCACCCTCCCAGAGGTACCATCCTGGACTGTGTCACCCTCCCCAGAGGTACCATCTTGGAGTGTGTCACCCTCCCCAGAGGTACCATCTTGGAGTGTGTCACCGTCCCAGAGGTACCATCCTGGAGTGTGTCACCCTCCCCAGAGGTACCATCCTGGAGTGTGTCACCCTCCCAGAGGTACCATCTTGGAGTGTGTCACCCTCCCAGAGGTACCATCCTGGAGTGTGTCACCCTCCCCAGAGGTACCATCCTGGAGTGTGTCACCCTCCCCAGAGGTACCATCCTGGAGTGTGTCACCCTCCCCAGAGGTACCATCCTGGAGTGTGTCACCCTCCCCAGAGGTACCATCCTGGAGTGTGTCACCCTCTCAGAGGTACCATCTGGAGTGTATCACCCTCCCCAGAGGTACCATCTTGGAGTGTGTCACCCTCCCAGAGGTACCATCCTGGAGTGTGTCACCCTCCCCATCAACGCTAGGGGGAGATCGCCCCAGAACCTCGTCTATTCCTAACTGCACCAATGTCCTTCCCTACATTTCCTTTGACTGGGTCCTCATCGGGTGGCGTGTGTTGATCCCTAGGGATTTATTTCAGTTTATGCTTTGCCCACACCAGCAGGGCTGGCTCCAAGTCACTCCTGACATTGCTTTCCCCGTGTAGTTGCAGAAATAGGCTGGGTTTGGGCCAAGTTGCCTTTGGGGTCTGATGTCCCCCCAAACCATCAAGCATTGCCTCTTTAAGATGGGTCTCACGGATAGGAGATACAATATCATATCATTTGCAGACAGAGTACATTGTTGGTCAGTTTCTGACCTCGAGGCCTCTGGGACACCATAATGTCTAAACTAGTTTGGATGATTCTATGGCGCACGCAAAGACGGGGGCGAGGCTGGTCCCCTTTACCGTTCTCCACTGTGCGAAGCAGCTGCCCGGGGCCCCAAGTTCACCTTATGCACATGGGGCCCCATCAGTGGGTCACAGACCCCAGCAGCTTCTCACACGTGTTTCTGTCCAGGCTGTGGACTCCTCTTGTGCCCCCCCCCCCCATCTATGCACTGTTTGTGGGCCAGGTGTGGCTCGGCCTCGCACTTCACAGGGCAAGGTAGATCGTTTGGGGAGGTGGGGGAGACGATTAACACCCTGCACAGGGGGGAATGGGGGGGCAGCAGCCACACTGTCTCTGCTGCGCAGGAGGGGGCCTCATTTGCTCCAACTGTAGGACTGATTACATAGATGTTTCCCTGGCACAGTGCACATTTGCTCCAACATTAGGACTGATTATCCATCTGAATCCTGACATTTGCACTGCCGAACTCGTGCTGCATTCCGTCCGCCCCTCTCCTGCAGTGCATTGCCATTCCTATTGCTCGCGCTTGTTCCTCGCTCTCACCCATCCCTTCTTCTGGCCCCCAACGCCCCTCCCCACACACACTGCCTTCTCATTACACCTGCGCTGCGTCCCCTCCGCCCTCTCTGCCTTGGGCTCCCCGTTGGCGCGCGCTCCTCTCTGCGCCCCCCACAGTGCCCGCACCTTGACGTCCTCTGGACCCTTCCTCGCGCTCGTTCTCTCTGCTTAATCTCCCGCTCTTTTCTTAACGTTTAACTGATCGCTTTCCTCCTCCTTTTGATTGTCCCTCCATCCTCCTTTCTCTTCCCAGCACTAATAGTCCAGTTCTCTCTCCTTGCTGATAACCTTCCCTGCTTTGTTCCTTCTCTTGTCTAGTGTGCTTCCAAACCTTCCTCTTCAGCCCTCTTTTTAACGTCCCTCTCATCGGCTTCTTCCTCTGTGTAGTCTTCCCTCCATCCTTCCAATCTCCGGTCCTCTTTACCTTCCTCGTTTGTAATTTTTCTATTTATTCAGCATTTATAAAGTGATAATACGCGCGGGGTCTAATAAAAATGTTGTCCTTTATTTCAATTACCGGGGTGTCATGTTTAATCTACTTTCACAACCTTAGAAAAAACCTGTTCTGAGGTGCAGCATGCATCATACAAACAAATACATGTACAGCAGAAATCCAGCTGGTCTGAAATGGACCGCAAAGTATATATGCTGATGTCATGGCAACCAAGCAGAGTCTATAGCTGCACTACAGACCATTAAAGGGAGGATGGATGGATAGCTAAAGCGTAACATAACGGGAGCATTTAGAGAGGGTGCTGCACCCCCTGGGATGCTTTCTTGGCGCCTTTTACAGATTGCGTAACTCATGAGGATGCATTTATCGGCTTCAGAATGCTAAATGGCTGAGTGGTGATACGAAGATCCGAACCTGTGTCCAAAGGATCACGCTCAGAACTCTGCCATGGGCGCATTAGTTAACTGAGTCCAGGGCCGGACTGGCCGTAGCGGGCACCGGGCGTTTCCCCGGTGGGCCGGAAGGGTGGGGGCCGGTACTGGACCTGTGGGGGCCGTTTTTTAGGTCTCGCCTACTCAGCGCGCATGCGCTGCATAGGAGGGCCTTTAGCCGTCGCTCTGCTAATTTTCAAGCACACACTCGTGCTTGTGGCGGCATCCACCTTGCGGGAGCGAGCAGCGGCGCGCATGCTAATTGGCTGTTGCTCACTCCCGCAAGGCAGATGGTGCCACAAGCACGAGTGTGCTTGAAAACAGTGCACAGCTCTCTCTCTTGAAACCAGCTGCTGTTGCGAGTGCATTTGCCTGCTCTTTCGCGGCCGCACCACGCTCCCTCACGCTTCCAGCCTTTCTATCTCTTGATCCTTTCTCTCAATGTTTCACCCCCTTGCCCCGTCGCTCTCATCCCTTCATTTAAGACGTGACGGATTCTCAGCATTTTCCAGTTGCACCCGATGCTGTTTTAGCCTTGCTGATTGCTTTCATTCTCAGCCCCGCCCCGGGTCCAGGAAACAAAACTTTACCTTTTGTTCCTCGAGCAGCCAGCAAAGCGAAACCGCAGTTGGGCCTGGATTGAGGCCAGAGGACCTGTATTCTGCTTGCTCCCCCGTCGGAGGCCTCTCTCTCCTTGTCATCCAGAAGCCCACAGGTTAGCATCTTGTGATTTTGGGAAAATCACTTAATCAGAATGTGTCCGTCTGTAATGCAACTGGTGCTCATGTAAAGCACTCTGATTACCTTCGGGTCGATTTCGCGCTATATAAAACGGCAAAAAAAAAAAAAAGTCTGCGTCACAACTGACTACAAGCCCACTAGACAAAGCTGTACTAGTCTATTATGCGGTTCGCAATAAAACTGTGTTTCCCTTGTTTCTGATGAGTGTATTTCCGAGACCTGTTTAAAACGACCTATTTTTTATATTCATTATCTGCATTTGAATT
Source organism: Calotriton arnoldi (assembly GCA_963921515.1). Taxonomy (NCBI): domain Eukaryota; kingdom Metazoa; phylum Chordata; class Amphibia; order Caudata; family Salamandridae; genus Calotriton; species Calotriton arnoldi. The sequence continues at coordinate 2,659,508 of CAWUFW010001169.1, forward strand.
CTGTGTTTAACAGGTCACTAAACTCACAACTCAAACTCACAACACACAACACTCTTGCTGAATCTTAAAGTGGACCTCCTTTTTCGAACGTCCGTGCCACAGTGCTGGGACGTCACTGTCCACCGGGGCTAAATCCAGGGCCATTGGAATTAAACGATTTTGCAGCTGCTGTGTTTCCTTATTATGGATTTGCCGCATAAACCATAATCTTCTGCATAATTTGCAGATGTACAAAAAAACCTCAAACGGATCAAAAGTAACTAAAAATGCAGCAACACGCATGGCTGCTCAGTGAATGGCTCTTTGAAAGGTCGACTTGCCCTCTTTCTGTTGCTTGTTGCTCTATTTCGCTGTTAAACTGGAACTAATGAGATGAAACCTTTGCGCGGACAGATGTTAACCTGTGGGAAACTGACAAATTATGGAAATAATGCTATTAAAAATGTGCCACATTATGCCGTATAATTTGCCTTCTCTTGCTGCAATATTTAGTCACCCCTGGCATAATTTGGTCCTCCCCTGCTGCCCTGTGACCGTGGCTATAGCACTGGGACTTGCCCGTCTGACTGTTCCACAGCGCCAATGACGTAATTATAAACTCTTCTTTAATCGGTGCTACTGCAATGGGACGTCTGCGTCTCCCTTAAACCAAACCCTTAAAACTGCCCAGCACTTCTGGCACACCAGTCCTAGCACCGCAGTTAATTATTTAACTTATTTTAGAGCCATCAATAAATGGTTTAAATCCTACCTTAAAGCTGTTATCAGTGGTGTGACTTATGCCTTTCCTTTTGTGACAATACACAGAGTTCCGTTGCTCCAGAACACTACACGGATGTCCCAAATTACCAAAAACAATGCAACACAGTAGGATTCATGAAACCTCCCACCGAAGCAGTACCATGAAAACCACAAGGTCTTACAACATATTGTGAATTAAAACCTGAACATCAAGCGTCTGAAGGTACAATAGCTCACAGTCATCCAGCACAATATCCTTGGTGCAACAACATAAACTGTTGCATGGCTAAACACTTATAAGGTCCCAAAGGCGAGACCTAATGGCTATGCCAATGCTTGTGTTACTGGGTGCCGGTTTTGCAGCAGAAAATCGGCTCCCAGTAACAAGCGCGCACGCAGCAACAGTGTTCCCAAGTGCCCAGGCTGGTTTGTGATCCCAGTCCGGCCCTGACTGAGCCACCAACCCACGGTAAACGATGGCGCAGCAATGTGCAGAGGTAAGAAGTGGGGCAGACTTTCAGAGGAACTAGTCACGAAAGGTGCAGAGAAAGAGGCAAGAAAGAGGAAATAGAAAGATTCCAAAGAGAGACGCACTGAATCAGAATTGAGGAAACAAAAGAGAGCGCGGTTGAGAGAGGCAGAAAGGGGGGGGGTAAAGACATATGCAGATATATGAAGAAATAAGGAGTTAGATACTAAGAAATGTGTAGATACAAGAAGAGATATGTTACAATTAAACAGCAGCTGCAGTGAGATGGGAAGAAAGAGCCGGGAAACAGGAAGAGAGAGATGGTCGGACATAGAGAGACATTCAGAAACAAGGTGAAACCAACTCTCCATCTGTCACTCAGAGGAGTGGTGAGGCAAGGTGGCAGAGGCCGCGTCGTGGACCGCGGTACAGTGGAGGGGAGCGCCTACACAGGAGATGCCTCCCGGGTAGTGCAGGATCCAAGGCTTATAGCCCAGCGCACCGACAGCTGCGTCTACCCCATGCGGGAACATGGTGAAGGCAAGCCTGCCCCACAGCAACCGGGCGAGAGGTGTCCCTGGGACAGCATGAGGTGCGGGCCGGGAGAGAGCAAGCCCACGGACCTCTTCTATGGCACTTGCCCTCCGGCCCCCTCATTGTGAATTGTGGCCACAGGCAGCAAGAAGATAGAGGAACAGCAAGATGGCAGAGGCCCCAACGCAGAAAGCCTGAATAAGCCTTCCTGGTGCCGCGGAGGCTATGCCTGCATATGAGATGACTCCCGGGCGGTGCACGACCCAAGGACTATAGCCCAGCGTACCGAGGGCTATATTTACCCCAAGCGGGGATGCAATGAAGCCCTACCCGACACCCTCAGCAACCTAGCTGGGAGACGGTTCTAGGAAAGCACGAGGTGCGGGCTTGGAAAAGACGAGCTCGCAAGCCTCTTTTATGGTGCTTGCCCTCCTGCCCCCCTTACTGTAATTTGTGGCCACAGGCCCTGAAGGGGAGAGACTAGAGGACCTGAGAGCCACCGGAGCCCCAAGGTGGATTGGATTTACAGAGAGCTCTTGAGAACAAGCTGTCGCCATTACGCACACAGCAGGGTGTTTATTTTAGCATCGTGCTTTCACTTTTTAAGTGAAAGTGCGATGCAAAAATGAACACGCTGCTGCCTCGGCGGAAAAGCACCCAGTGTGCCGGGATCCCCCTGTCCTCCCCGTGACCCCCTGCGCCTCTGAGCTCCGTGCCTGCCCGGAGTAAACAAGCCTCTATTACAGAACCACATGTAGAAGACATCGCAGCTCTGTTTTAGGTCTGCTTTAGCTCTGTGTCATAGCTCACATCACCAACTGAATGTGCATCAAAAGGTAAATTGTAATTGTAAATGCGCCGCGTTTGGAAGGTCGCATCCCGAGGTATAATTAGAAACAGATGGCCCCCTAAAGCTCGCTCAGCGGAATGAAGCAAGCGATTAACTAATTAGAAACAGATGGCCCCTATAAATCAGCCGTGAAGCAGACGAGCCATTCCGGATGGGCCGGACAAAAGGGAAAAAGGGCAGTGGCCAAAAAGCATCATTTTCAATGGGAAGCCAGCGTTTAGCATAAACGCTGACGCGACCCAATGAAAATTATGGGCGGGGCTTCAAGTCCCCTTCTGAAATCTCCTTGATCACAAGACGTCTCGCAGAGCGAGCAGCGCGTTGCACTGCAACGCTACGCGAGACCTAAAAAAGATATGTGCTGTACTGTGATTCTATTCTTTCACACTTCCAGTTATGCTCCAGTTCCAAAACCTCTACCTATGTGGACCACAGAAAGACTGTTAAATCTGTCAAAGAAATTTGAGAATAATTTATGTTTTTCTTTTTCATCAAAGTGACAATTTATGTTTGTCTGGACCAGCTGAACAGCATGTCATTTGGAACAAGCATTGGTAAATGTATTAAGTTTTATCTATGTGATTAATAATAATCTGTTTTTTGTTGTAAGTTGTAACTTGCTGAGTAGTTGTACAATATAAGTTACATAAAGTCTGTTAAAGTGTTATGACTTGTTTATGTACAAAAAGGCAATGTATTGTGCTGTTATTAGTGGTACAGTGCGGGCAAGTAATAGCAACATTTTGAGAAATGAAAGAGGGAACTAATATAATTAATTGATTTAATAGCAATATTATATGTATAGAGGAGTTCTGACAACTTTTGGGCCCGGTGCCACTGCACCTGCTGCACCATTCACATAAGGACCCTATTGCCTGTAAGGTAACTGCACTGCTGACTGCCGGTTTAGTAGTAAAATATTGCCATATTTGGTGTTCAGAGGGGTTCATAGAGCTTTGGGTCCCAGTGTCACTGCACCTGCTGCACCATTGAAATCATGACCCTAGGGCCTGCAAGGTAACTGCACTTGGGACTGCTTATTTAGTAGTTAAATAAAGCAATGTTTGGTGTTTAGAGACGTTCTGACAACTTTTGACCCTGGTGCTACTGCACCTGCAGCACCATTGATATCATGGCCCTAGTACCTGCTAGATAACTGCACTTGTGACTGCCTGTTTAGTAGTAAACTTTAGCAATATTCTACGTTTAGTGGGGTCCCTAGAGCTTTTGGCCCTGGTGCAGCTGCGATCCGTGCAGGTAACAGCGGGTGGGCGGTGGGGACGGGTGGGGGGGATTTCTAGGGACGATGGCGAGGGAAAATTAAATAAATAATTAATTTTATCTTGTCATCTTCCCTCAAAATCCCCCGCCACCCGGCCCCACCACCCCACTGCTGTTACCCTCACAGACCGCGGTTGCCCTGGTGCCACTGCACCTGCTGCAACATCCGAATCAAACCCCTTTTAACTGCAAGATGATTGCAATTGTGTTTGCCTGTGCCTGTATAGCAGTAAAATATAGCAATATTAGGTGTTAAGAGGAGTTCTGACAACTTTTGGGCCCAGTGTCACTGCACCTGCTGCACTACTCACATCATGACACTGTTATCTGCGAGGTAACTGCACTTCTGACTGCCTGTTTAATAGTAAAATATAGTAATAATAGGTGTTTGGTGGGGTGGCTAGAGCTTTTGGTCCTGGTGCTACTGCACCTGCTGTACCATTCAAGTCATTACCCTATTACCTGCTAGAAAAATGCACTTGTGACTGTCTTGTTAGTAGTCAAATTTAGCAATAATGTGGGTTTAGTGGGGTCCCTAGAGCTTTTTGCCCCAGTGCCACTGCACCTGCTGCACCATTCAAACCAGGTCCCTTTTAACTGCAAGGTAACTGTAATTGTGACTGGCTGTTTAGTAGTCAAATATAGCAACATTATGTGTTTAGAGGTGTTCTGACAACTTTTTGGCCCAGTGCCACTGCACCTGCTGCACCATTCATATCATGACCCTGTTGTCTGCAAGGTAACTGCTCTTTTGGTTGCCTGTTTAGGAATAAAATACAGCAATATCAGGTGCTTAGTGGAGTTAGGAAAACCTTTGGCCCCTGTGCCACTGCACAATAAACACCAACTTACACAAAAGCGTAAGTTTACCTTTGTGAATCAGGCCCACAATTCCATTCAACTCCACCACAACATACAATTCCACACAACTCCACTCCACACAGTGCCACACAATTCCACTGCACTCACGCAGCACAGTCTCACACAGTTTCACTCGACTATGTTCCATAAAATGCCACACAATACCATGACTAACCACATAGGACCACACAAATCCATTCAAACTCCACTCCACTACACCCAATGACCCAAAGTTCAACTCCACTCCATTCCACACCACTCAATGCCATATAATTCCACAGCACTCCACTCCAAGCCACACAACAATATACCATTCCAATCTACTACGCACAGTGCCACACAATGCCACTCCACTCTGTTACACTTCAATCCCCTCCATGCAAATCCACACAATGCAAACAGAATTCCTCTCCACCCCACTCCAAACCATACAATTCCATTCCACACCACACAAGGCCACACAATTCCACTCCACTCCATGCCACACAATTCCACTCCACTGTACTTCACACAAAATCACACAATGTCACTCCATGGTGCACAGTGGCATACAATTCCCCTCCACTTCATACCACACAATGCCACATAGTTCCACTGCACTCCACTTCACACAATGCCACACAAATATATTCCATTCCACTCTATGTCACATAATTGAACTCAGTGACACACAATTACACTCCACTCCATTCCACATCATGCCACACACAGCCGCACCATTCTAATACACTCCATGCCATAAAATGCTAACAATTTCCACTCCACACAATGCCACACATTTCCACTCCACTCCACACCACACAACTTTATTCCACTTCACACAATTCAACCAAATTCCACTCCCCTTCAACAATTCCACTCCCCCCTATAGCACACAATCCACTCCACTCCATTCCACTCCACTCCCCACAATGTCACACAATTCCACTCCACTTCACACAATACCACACACATCTAATCCACTCAACTCCACTCTATGCCACACATGTCTACTCAACCACACAACGTTTTACTCCACTTCATTCCACATCACGCTATAGAATGCCACGCGATTCTGCTCAGCTCCATGCCATAAAATGGTAAAAATTTCCACTCCACTCCACACAAAGACACATTTCCACTCCAGTCCAAATCACAGAAATTCTTTCCAACCCACACAATGCCACACAATTCTACCCCACACAATGCCACAGATTTCCACTCCAGTCCACACCGCACAACTTTACTCCACTCCACACAATTCCACTTCACTACACTCTACTCCATTCCTTACAATGCTACATAATTCAACTCCATAGCAAACTGGGTCTGATGCACAAAAGTAAACTTACACTTCTGTTTAAGTTTGCATTTGTTTTGGAAATCCCAATCCCCGCTTTAATAGCAAGATCAAGAGTATAGAGGCTCCTCAGCAGGGGGTGGAGAACTCTGTACATAAAAAGATACAACATGCCCATATTTGCATTTGCAAGTTTTCCACCCTCACTGCGGAATATCCACACGTGTAAATTTACTATTAAAATGCAGTTTTGTGAATTCTAAATTAAACGAAACTTACACAAAAGTGTGAATTTACCTTTGCGAATCAGGCCCACAATTCCACTCAACTACACCTCAACACACATTTCCACATACCTCCACTCCATTACACTCCATACAATGCCATATAATTCCACATCACTCAACTCCAAGCCACACAATAATATACAATTCCAATCTACTCCACACAGTACCACACAATTCCACTTCACTCTGTTCCACTTCACTCCCCTCCACGCAAATCCACACAATGCAAACACAATTCCACTCCACTCCAAACCATACAATTCCATTCCACACCACACAATTCCTCTCCACTCCATGCCACACAATTCCAATCCACTGTACTTCACACAAAATCACACAATTCCACTCAGCGGCACACAATAGAATACAATTCCCCTCTACTCCACTTTGCACAATGCTACACAAATATACTCCACTCCATGTCACATAAATCAACTTATTGACACACTCCATTCCACATCACGCAACACAATGCCACACCGGTCTAATACACTCTGTGCCATAAAATGCTAACAATTTCCACTCCACACAATGCCACACATTTCTACTCCACTCCACACAATTTTATTCCTCTCCACACAATTCCACTCCCCTCCACACAATTCCACTCCACTCAGAGCACACAATCCACTCCACTCCCCACAATGTCACACAATTCCACTCAACTTCACACAAGCCACACAAATCTAATCCACTCAACTTCACTCCGTGCCACACATGTCAACTCCACCACACAAAATGTTACTCCACTCCATTCCACATCACGCCATACAGTGCAACACGATCCTGCTCCACTCTATGCCATAAAATGGTAAACATTTCCACTCCACACAAAGCCACACATTTCCACTCCAGTCCAAATAACACAAATTCTCTCCACTCCACACAATTCCACTCCACACAATCACACACAATTCCACTCCACTTCACACCACACCACACAATTCCACTCCATTCCACCTAACTCTCCACAATGTCACACAATTCCACTTTGCTCCACTGTACTCAATTCCTTACAAGGCCACACAATTCCACTCCACTCAGCTCCATAACACACTGGGTCTGTTTGACAAAAGTAAACTTTATATTTATTCTGGAATTCAGAACTTCCATTTTAATAGTAAATGTAGGAGTGTGGAGGCTCCGCAGTCTGGGGTGGAGATCTCTGCACATAAAACTATATGACATGCCTCTCGTTTATGTGCATAGTTTTCTGCCCTGACTGCAGAGTCTCCACACTCGTAAACTTACTATTAAAAGTTTTGTGAAGTCCAAAATAAACATAAACGTCCACAAAAATGCATATTTGTGTTTGTGAATCAGGCCCACAATTCCACTCAAGTCACCACAACACACAATTCCACACAACTTCACTCATTCCACTTCAAACTATGCCAGACAATTCTAATGCACTCTATTCATCAAAGTGCCACTCAGTCCCACTCTACTCAATTCCACAAAATGTCACACAATTCCTTGCCTAGCAACACAGTGCCACTCAAATCTATCCAAACACCTCTCCACTCCACTCAACTAAACACAATGGCACACAATTCCACTCCATCCAATGCCATATAATGTCACAGCTCTCTACTCTGCACGATAGAATGATGTACAATTCCACTCTACTCCACACAATTTGATTCCATTCCACCTCACTACCCTCTACTCTTCATCACACCACACAATGCAAACACAATTCCACTCCACCCCACTTGATGCAACACAATTCCAGTCCATTCAACACCACTCAATGCCACACAATTCCAGTCCACTCTATTCCACACAAATCAACACAATTCCAATCCACACAACTTTGATCCACTCCACACAATGCCACACAATTCAACTCCTATCCACACAATTCCACTCCACTCTACTCAGTGACACACTATTCCACTCCATTCCACCTAACTCCCCACAATGTCACACAATTCCACTTCAATCCACTTTACTCCATTCCTTACAATGCCACACAATCCCATTCCATTCAACTCCACGACACACTGGGTCTGATTCAAAAAGGTAAGCTTACTCTTTTGTGTAAGCTTACTTTTATTTTGAAAATCACAAACTCCATTTGAATAATAAGTTTACAAATACAGAGGCTCCGTAGTCAGGGGTTGAGAACTTTTCACATAAAAAGATATGACATGCCTATTTTGAGTGGAACTGTGTGGAGTAGAGAGAGTGGAGCTGAATTTTTTCTTTATGTGCAAAGTTTTCCGCTCCGACTGTGGAGTCTCCGCATTCGCAAACTTACTATTAGAAAGCAGTTTTGGGAATTCCAAAATAAATGTAAAAATACACAAAAGTGCAAGTTTACCCTTGTGAATCAGGCCCACAATTCCACTCAACTCCACCACAACACACAATTCCCCACAACTCCACTCCACTCAAATCCACTCCATACAATGCCAGACAGTTTAACTACACTCCATGGAACAGCTTATCCTGCACCCAATATCGACTCTGTTTAGGAAGGTGATCTAAGCATTGTCACATGGAACATTGCGGGTCTCCGCTCTAAGATCGACAACCCCGACTGGAAAAAGTCACTTGAAAAATACGGAATTGTTTGTTGCCAAGAAACTTGGACCCTCTACATATCGATGGGTTTGTTGGTTATTATGTACCTGCTGTCCCTTCAACGGCCGAGCCAAAGGGGGTCTAGTTACCTTTATATCAGTCCGACTGACAGATATCACAGTCAGAGTTGTGTGCAAATCGCAATACTACCAACTGCTTTTAATTACTATATCAAAGTCGCCTGATTTTATTTTAATTAACTATTACTATAATGTTTTTGACCCAACTGTGACAAGTATTGTGGATGAATTAGATGATGCCATAACCCGAGCCCTGAATAATCATGTTAAGGATTTGCAAATAATCTGGGTATGGGATTTTGTTCAAATATTTTTATTGGTTGTTTTTTAAAAACAAAAAAGAAACAAAAATAGAAAATAAAAATTACAGTGATGTATGGCAAATAGAGTGGTAGCATTAACTCCGTACAACATACCAAAAGATACACATTATCTCACGTTGATAAATTAGATAATGGGTCTTAAAAACCACCTGATACAAATCACTTCAAATACCAAGAGCAGAAAGACAAAATTAAAGTTAAAGTTAAACCTATACAGAGCATAATATAATGTTGCATCTTGATTTAATACACCTCTATTTAAGGGAAGAATATGGTCAAGACAGGTAGCACATGAATTAGGCAAGAGAAGGGACCATAACAACACATTATCCCTTGTGGATCATGGGGGTTTATGCGAGTTGAAATATAGATCAAGGCTATCCCACATATGTCTATGGGGGTCTCCATGGGGAGTTTTGGAGAGCAATATTATCAGCGCCCCTAAGGTGGGAAATCCAGTTTAATCAGCAATTAAAAGACGCCTTTTGTGTGTCTTTCCAGTTGTTTAGGATGATCTTAACAGCTGCTGTAAGAAGAAGGTCCAGTAGGGTTTTGTCGTCCTCCTTTAATGTATCAACATGTAGAAAGCTGGTAGTCAGAGTGGATAGTTCCTTTTCAAGGGTGCAGGAAAATAATTTGGAAATAAAGTCAAATACCTTGTCCCAAAATGGCTCAACACATTTGCAGTGTAATATCAAATGAGCCAAATCCCCTGTTCCCTCTTTGCAATTCCAGCAAACAGGATCCTCCCGTATATTATGCAAGTGTAGGCGGGCTGGCGTCCAATAAGCCTTATGAAGGAGCCAGAATTTTGTCTGTGAAAGGACTGGGGAAATTTTATTTCTGGAAACAGAACCCCATATTTGAGACCATTCGGCTTCAGAGATCGGGGAAGAGGAATGTGAATCCCAAAAGGATATACGATTCTTATTAAGGGAAGAGTGCTTTGGACGAATGAGTTTATATATCCAAGAGACCTGATGACCTAATTTATTAATCTTCGTTACATAGTGTGGCAAGGAGGGGGTTGAGGAATGTAGTTTAGCCTTCGTCAGCGCTGCCTTAACCTTTAGAAAGTTATAAAACTCTAGATTGTCCAGATTATACTTAGATTGAAGATCTTTAAAAGTGATCGGGTACGCTGAATTTTCCAGTTGATAAGGAAAAAAGATCCCTTATCAATCCAGACATCATAATGTAAAGTCTTCCATTTGTATAAAATATTGTGGTTGTCCCATAATAATTCAGATTTGGAACGTCTCAAAACTGGTGTCTAATTTCTTATCCAATTTCAGTAGGGCTGCTTTTGTGTTTTTAAATATAGATTTAGAGCAGCTGATATTTGTGTAGTTGGATGTGAGCAGGGCTAACGGGGCAAGGTTGTTAAGTAAAGATTTTTCAACTTCTAGCCATACTGGATTATAGTTAGCGGGGGGCATGATCCAATACGAGCCTTGTTTTGCCAAGAATGCTGTTTGATACAGTTTAAAGTCGGCTAAGTTGACTCCGCCGAGAGACTTGTCCAATCTAAGTTTTTTCAATCCAATTCTGGCCTTTTTACCTTGCCACAAAAATCTAGATATAAGAGTATCCAATTTGCGGTGAAAATCCTCAGTTAATAAAAGAGGAAGCATGGCAATTAGATAATTCACCAGAGGTGTGATCATCATCTTGATGGTCTCAATTCTACCCCACCATGTAATACATTTTGGTGACCATGCGTCTAAGAGAGTTTTAATCTTCCCCAGAGTGGAGGATTCATTTTGTTGAAGAGTCTCAATTATATTACTGCCAAGCTCAATACCTAGGTATTTTATGTATCCAGGTTGCCACGCAAGGCCCGAGTCGCCCAATACCTCCCTAGTGCAGTGGACAATGAGGGGCTTAACTTCTGATTTATCTCTATTTAACTTGTATCCTGAGTAAGTCGAATATTTCTCTATGGACAGCATCAGGGCATCAACTGAAGAACCCGGGTTCTCCGTGACTATGAGAATATCATCCGCGTAGACGGCCAATTTAACTAGAGTCTCATTAAAACATACACCTTTTATCTGTTCATTACGTTTAATGTCCTGTATTAAGGGCTCAAGGGCTAAAAGAAAAAGTGATGGAGAAAGAGGACAACCCTGTCTAGTACCCTGCTCAAGAGTAAAGGCTTCCGAGAGTGACCCATTGATCGCAATACGGGCAGAAGGCGCTGAGTACATAGCCATGACCATGTTAATGTATGAACCTCCGAGATTAAAGGACTGCATGCAATGTTTCAAGAATGGCCACGACACTCTATCAAACGCCTTCTCTGCGTCTAGAGTGATTGCTATAGTCGGTTCTGGCTTCAACTTTGCTTGCTCTAGGAAATGACATAAAAAGCAGGTGTTATCATTAGACATTCTGTTTTTAAGGAATCCAACTTGGGAGTTACTGATCAGCTGCGGGAGAACCCCATTCAGTCTTGTGGCAAGTATTTTTGCATATATTTTACAATCTACATTGATCAGGGATATTGACCTATACTTTTTTGGTAATAAAGGATCCTTCCCCTCCTTGGGGATAACTATAACGTTGGCTTCTTTCATGGAGTTGGGTGTGTGTCCCTCCCGAGATATAGCATTGCATATTTTTAGCATGGTTGGTTGGATTGACCCTCCAAATGTCTTGTAGAAGGAGGCTGAGAAGCCATCAGGGCCCGGGGCCTTATTACTTTTCAAGGACTTGATGGAGTTAATTATCTCCAGTTCAGAAATGGGTTTCCCTAGTGCTGCGCTATCTGCCTCCGATAACCGAGGTAGGTTTAATGTATCTAATACATTCTTCCGAATGAAGGGTTTGTTTGCTCTTATACAAATCTTCATAAAAGGACTTAAAGGCTTTCAGAATCTCTTTTTGTTTAGTCTGCGTATTGTTATTGGAGTCTTTTATTGAAGAGATAGTATGCTGTCTCTGTTTATGTTTGAGGTAAGAAGCTAATAATTTGCCTGCTCTATTGGCTTCACAAAGTTTAAGGGCCTTAAATTTATTGATCCACACACCCGCCCGCCTGCTTACAATTTTATTATATTCATACTTTTTCTGTACCAATTGGTTAAGGATGTTGTTGTCTAACGCATTGGCATGTGAAGTCTCTAGGAGCTTAATTTCACGTTCCAAACTAATTAATTCGGAATTAAGTTTTTTATTAATTTTTGTTTTAACCTCAATGAGGACTCCCCTAATGGTTGCCTTCAACGCATCCCAGAGGGTGAAAGCGTCGGTCTCAGGAAGATCATTATGCTTAAGATATTCCCAGATTGCGTCCTCAATTTTCTCTTTGTCTTCCGGATCTTAGAGGACATCTTCATTAAAACGCCACCTTTTAGTAGGAGGCGTGGTATGGGTACCAGCTAGTTTGGTATTGATACAAGAGTGGTCTGACACTAGTTTGGGTGCAATATCTGTTTGGTCAATTAAATGTTTGAAGGAGCCCGATATTAGTATGTAGTCGATCCTAGTATAGGAGTTGTGAGGGGCCGAGTAAAACGTATAGTCTCGAGAGTCCGGGTGCTGGAGGCGCCAGGAATCCTGAAGATTGAATTTAGAGCAAATTTAAGGATGGCTTCCGTGTGTTGGTAACGCAACGGTTTGCAGATAATAGGGTGAACCAGTTTCCTAGTTGAGGAATTAAACATAGGGATCCTATGCGCTCGGTCTAATTCCAAGTTTTGATGACATTTTATACCTGTGATCATGGGTATCCAGGATTCCAGAAATGCCACGCAAGATCCAGCGGAATCCTCTGAGCCCTCTGGAATCCCCAAAATACGTATGTTGCCTATTCTATTGCGGTCCTCCAACTCAGCTGAATGTTTTTTAAGATCATTGGTGGTGTCCAGAAGGTACCTTATTTCCTTGTTGGCCTGAGAAGCGACATCTTCCATATCACTTATCCTTTGCTCTGCGTCATTGACTTTTGAGTTAATTGTGCTCATGTCCGCACGTATGGCGGTGAGTTCCAGTTGCATGGAGTCAGTATTCTGTTTTGTTGACTTCGCCAAGTCGTGGACGTTGGCTAATTTCTTTAAGATCATGTCCATAGTACTATTGATATCCGATTTGGCTTTGATCGGTGAATCGGAGAGTGTTGGTTCAGCCTTAGATTTTTTATATTGTGTCCGGATTCTTTGTCTGCCATCTTGCAGCAGGGATATTGCCCTTATTCTCGTAGTGGGTGGACGAACACCAGTGACTGGATGAAAACCAGTGACCACCAGACCACAAGGCAGTCATCGGCACTGGGAGCCCATGGCAGTAGTAGACAGACGACTGTGGATAGGCAGGTGGTGGTATGTTAAACAGGCTGGAAATGACAGGTAGTGTTTGTTATTGCTCGATGAAGCTGGCAAGTACTGGCAACTGTGGTGGCAGTGCTGACTGTGGATAGGCAGGTGGTGGTATGTTAAGCAGGCTGGAGACGACAGGCTGGAAACGATAGGTAGTGGCTGTTATTGCTCGGTGTAAGCTGGCAATTACTGGCAACTATGATGGCAGTCCTGACAATATTGGAGGTGTTGGCAAAGCTGAAGGGAGAGGCTGAGTAGACAGCATGCACAGCATACACACCAGCAATAAATACTTATTATCCGCTCACGTGGGCACCTCCCAGGCAGAGGGACTGAATTGGACAGTCCTAACAAGTAAGTGATGGCAGGAGCTACTATTAAGGTATTGACAGCAACTAGCCTTTAAGTAGAGATTGGATTATTAGTATGAAGGGTAGCAGCACTGCAGGGTAGTAGCGCGAAGGAAGCATTCAACAACCTGGCACACAGACGAACATTCAATTATTTTGAAGTCAGCATTCGATGTTGGAGCAGTCCCTACCTCCAAAGTACCGCTCTGCCCCTGGGGAAAAATAGGCGGCGATGCTGCAGTGCAAGGGATCGGCGCAGAGGCACATTCGCGCTCTCTGTCTCCCGATTCATGTGGAAGGCTCTTCCATTTTATGATCAGGCACAGTCATGAGGGATAACAGGAGCCAGCACCCTTCCTCCGAGGTGAAAACCAACCCCAGATAGCGAGAAGTAGGATAGAAGCAGGATGGAACTGCAGCACCTGCAGCCTGCGCTCCGTCACGTTAGGAAGCTGAATGTTTAGCGGATCAAGGTGGGCATTACAGGCGCCATGTTAGGATCAGGCAGACCGAGATTGTCGGGTCGAGATTAAAGCCATCTCGCTCGCAAAAGATAACTTAATTATATCACACACCTTTGGGCGAAGATATTTCCCCTCCTTGCGCCGAGCAACAGGATCAGGCATCCATTAGCTCTGCTGTCCAAGCCACGCCCCCTGGGTATGGGATTTTAATATAAGAATTTGTGATCCTTGGGTACAGGAGTCTTGTGGCATTCACGATGAGAGAGATGAATTACTGAAGCACTTTAAACATACGCAGTATGGTGACTCACTGAATAGAGTAGCCTACGCTAAGAATCTGAAATTTTCACAAGATCTGAGCGTGGCAAGTACACCTCAGATCGCAACATATGTGGGCCCCGTGTCTTCCTCGACTATTGACCATATATTAATTAGTGAGGCGCTATCACATCTTTGTAGGGGTTGCATAGTCAAGGCAAGTTGCGTGAGTGACCATAACCCCATTGTTTTAACTTTAAATTTATCTGTGAATACAAAAAGGGATAAGAAAATAAAGCCTCAGGCAGAATATAATAGAAATAAGGGGATTAACATCAAATGGGAAAAAGTTGATAAAGGGTCGTTTTTAACAGATCTCAAGAAAGACAATAAACTCGATATTGAGACAGTACTTTCAGATTCCGCCTCACCCGAAAATGTCATAGGGGCTTTTATAAATTTAAATACTGCTATGTCAGATAAATTAACCAAACCCAGTAAAAAGGCCCCCGAGATGGTTTAATAAGAACTGTTCTGAAGCCCATAGGACCCTATGGTCTGCCTTAAAAAAGAACCCGAGGAACAAGGAGGATATAGCAAAAGCCAGGAAAGATTATAAGAGGGTGATCGGGGAAAGGAAACAGTTTTTGAAGGCTAAGGCTTGGGAAGATTTAAAAATTGCCTCAAAGATTCATGTGCATTCTGGGAGGTGGTAAATTCATCCCCTATGTCTGGTGACGAAATAACTAAGCTAGAAACTGTAGTGCCAGCTGAAGCATGGGTTAAACATTTCTCGGATATTTTTTCACCAAAGTTAGGATTATCTAAGGGCCCATCTGCACCGGAAATTGTTTATGATGGGAAATCTGCTAAGGCTTTAAGTGGCTCAATAGAGGTGGGGGATGTCAAGTTGGCAATAGAGAATAGTCGCCCAGAGAAAGCCCCGGGCCCGGATAGAATCCCTGTTGATTTATATAAGTTTTTACCAGACCTCTGGGCCCCGTTGCTAACAAATGTCATTAAGGCAGCAATAGTGGGCCCATTAGTTAAGACCTGGCAAGCAGCCATTATAGCCCCAATTTTTAAAAAGGGGGATAAATCCCAGCCTCACTGTTACCGACAAATTTCACTGCTAGATAGCTCAGTCAAGATCCTGGGTAGGGTAATTTTGGCTAAATTGGAACTATGGGCACTTGAACATTAAGCACTCTCGAAATACCAGTTCGGATTTCGGGCTGAGCACAGTGGAACAAATATTACATTTGGCACTAATTGTCCAAAAGTACACTAAAGCCCAAAGGGGTAGTATTCATCTAGCATTTATGGATTTAACCTGTGCTTTTGACACAGTAAACCGCTGCAAATAATGGTCCATAATGTCACAAATGGGGATTGACGGAGCAATTATCACTTTGTTAAGCAGGCTCCATGAACGCACCTCAGCCTCAGTACGCTACAGTAGCGGAGGAGATTTAACAGAAGAATTCCCCTCCGATATAGGGGTAAGGCAGGGGTGTGTTCTGGCCTCTTTCCTCTTTTTATTACATATAAATGGACTGGGAGACCATCTTTGAGCAGTGGGGAAGGATATTCCAAGATTAAATATGTGTCAAATCCCCGTATTATTATACGCTGATGATGCTGTCCTGATAGCCAGGACAGCAAGTGGCCTACAAACCCTCCTTGACTCTTTTAATGTTATTATGAATGACTTGGGACTAAAAGTTAATCGTACAAAATCTTTTATAGTGAAATGTGGCCGAAAAATTCAAAAACGAGGAAATTTTTACTGGGGTGTGAAGAAATCAAAAAAGTTCCTCATTTTACGTATCTGGGGGTACCATTTGATGTTGATTTTAACTGGAAACATGTTTTTTTTTATTCTTTTTTTTTTTTAAACAATTTTTATTAATAACAACGCAGCAATCAAGACAGTGCATTGACAGTTGATGTAAAGATATTCAAGAGATCACAGCATTATCTTTTTATCATTAGTCCGGTGGAAGCCCATGGCAGCATAATTCAGTCAGTACAGGACAATCCCCGATGGGTCACTTATAAGTTCTTGGGTCAGGAAATTCAGATAACATATACCTAGTGCTGATTGTCCACAGTGTGCGCCTTGCTCCCATCCACGTCCTCCTCCATCACCTGGAGTCTTTCCCTCCTCAGCTCAACTGTTGGAGAGACACATATCTCCCCCCTATATTTATTCCAGCGCCCCCATTTGTGATCCCATTTACGTGGACATCCCCTACCTTTATAAACAGTTTTTTCGGCAATCATGGCATGGTCCATATCTTTAGTCCAATCTCTCAGCAGTGGTAAAGTGTCTACACCCCATTTCTGGGCTATATTTCGTTTCGCTATGCCCCACCCCATCGTGGCCCACGATTGCTCGGCTTGCGTTAGGTCTGTTGCATCCCAGATATTGAGAAGACACAGTGTGGGATTTGGGAGGATGGGCTTATCACACGTTCTGGTCAGTTGTCTGGTAACGTCCGTCCAATATTGCTGTATGTGAGGGCAGCCCCATAGGATGTGCAGGAATGTTCCCGGTTGGTTACAGTGTCGGAGGCAGTGAGCGTCTGGTCGCCTACCTAAACGATGTAGTAGGATGGCATCAAAATATACTCGGTGAAGAATTTTAATCTGCACCAGGCGAAGTCGCATCGGGATGGCTATCTCGCGGGGTGAGGATAACGCTTCTAGCCAATCTTCATCGGCTAATTTTCCCAGGTCACCCTCCCAAGCCGTCCTCAGCTTCAACATGGGATCGACTCGGTTATTGATCAATTTCCTATATGTGAGAGAGACGGCCTTGCGGGTCATAGGATCCAGCAAGAGCCGGTCCTCCAAGGGAGAGGAATCTGGAAGGGGGTATCCCCGGGAGGGCAGAGTCAATAGCATGACTGATTTGGAGGTATCGAAATTTCTCCGTTGGCGCTAGCTGGTACCTTTTCTGGAGGTCCGAGAACGACGCCTTCTTGTCTTTGATCCACAAGTCGTTAACTGTAGAGATCCCGATTTTGTCCCATTTATCAAATCCTGCACAGGCGCTAAGCCGTCCCAGGATATCCGGTTCCCATAGAGGGGTAGCCTTCGTGAGGCGCCCCTGCCAACCCATCCGCCTCTGCGCACCGTGCCACACTTCCACCGTACGTGCTGTAGGACCGGTCAAGCACAATTTCCTGTGGTTCGTATACAGAGCTCTATTGTAACCTCCTCTCCCCAGCAGCCAGTGGTCAGTACGAAAGCTGGGATCATCATGCCGCCCGAACACCCATTGATTGATGGCTATCAATTGTGAAGCCTGATAGTAAAGGCGCAGATCCGGTAGACCGATACCCCCATCATACCATCCCATAGTAAGCTTGGCCATGGCTATACGAGGCGGCCTGTCTTCCCATAATAAATCACGTACGGCCGCATCAATCTGCCGGAAGTAAGATTCGGGGATCGGAATGGGAGTGTTTTGTAGCGCGTACAAAAAGCGTGGCAGAGCGAGCATTTTGAATAAGGATGCGCACCCTAACAAGGTAAGGGGGAGTGTTTTCCAATGCTTGACGTCTGATCGAAACCTCTGTAGCGGCCCCAACAGGTTCCGCTCATAAAACAGTGTGGCATCCATAGTGATAAAAATCCCTAAGTACCGAAAGCCCTGGGTGGCTACCGGAATATCGTATCCTCGAGGACTCCGCGGTGGTTGTCCCCAAAGGGGATACATCTGGGACTTGGACCAGTTTATTTGATACCCAGAGTGTGCCCCAAAAATATGAAAAATATGGAGTACACGGTGCAGCGAGCGCGTCGGTGAGGCAAGATAAAGCAGGATATCATCCGCATAGAGCGATATGCGGTCTTCGTGCTCAGCCGTCCATCAAAGGCCTCTAATGCCCGGGTCTCCCCTTATCCATACCGCCAGCGGCTCCAAGACCATGGCAAAAAGGAGCGGTGATAACGGGCATCCCTGCCTTGTGCCACGGCACAGTGGGAAAGAAGTAGAGCGATGATTGTTCACTGAAACATGAGCCATGGGTTGTGCATATAACAATTTGACCCATCCCATAAATTTGTGTCCGAACCCGATGCGGCCAAGAACTGCGAACAAATAGTCCCACGCAATGGTGTCAAACGCCATTTTGGCGTCGAGTGTCAGCAGAATCGCTTCCTCTTCTAGAGTGCCCACACGGCCCAATACCCCATGCAGACGACGCAGGTTACGTGCAGTGTTCCGTCCCGGCATGAATCCCGACTGATCTGGATGAATCAAATCGGTGAGATAGGGGAGCAGACGGGTCGCCAAAAGTTTTGCGAGAATTTTAGCCTCTACCGTGATCAGAGAGATAGGCCTATACGAGGCACATTCATCTACCGGCTTACCAGATTTATGAATGACTACAATAGTAGCCTCACGAATATCTGTCGGGAGGAGGGCTTTCTCGTAACTTTCGTTATATAGGTTTAGTAAGTGAGGAGCTAATTTGAAAGCCATAGGCTTGAACAATTCGATCGGGAGCCCGTTCGGGCCCATCGCTTTGCCCGCGCGAATGTCTTGAATTGCCTTATGAATCTCTTCAACTGACAGGTCAACTTCCAGCGCCTCCTTATCCTTTTCTGAGAGGCACGGCACTCCAATAGTGGCAAGGAGTTCGGTCGCTCTTGCAGCCTGCGAGTCTTGCGGTATATTATACACAGTCTTGTAGTGGTTTGCAAAAGATTCAGCGATGTCCTGTGGGTCCGTCATCAGAGCACCATCCGAGCTCTTGATCACTCTCACCCACCTCGCTGATTGTTCTTTACGTTCTAGCCACGCCAGCAATTTACCCGTGCGCTCCCCCTGTTCATAAATACAGTGCCGGGTGGCCAGCGCACGTCTATTGGCGTCCTCTTGTAGCAATTGCCTATAATCTTGCCTTTTTACGTTGAGCAGATGTTGAGTGTCAGGGGCCGGGGCCCGAGATATATCTACCTCAAGGTGTAGGATCTCAGTTTCCAGCTCCAACACCCTACGACGGCGTTCAGCCCTGTAACCAGTCATCGCCGACAGTGCCCTCCCTTTAATCACTGCACCGTAATACCCCCAGAGTGTAATGGCTGATTGGACCGATCCTATATTCTCCTCAAAATAATAATCTGTGTCTTTCCGCAAGGCCTCTCTAATATGCGGAATCTTGAGTGCCCAAGGTTGTATCCGTATCGGGCCAGGTTGAAGCGGGCGTCGCACTCCAAGGACCGTCAGCACCGGGGAATGATCCGACACCCCCGTGCCAAGCACCTAGTGTTGGAAAGGTCATGTATGTGTTGTGCATGTGTGAATAAGTAATCAATTCGTGATTGACTACCGTGTACTCCGGATTGGAACGTATAGTGAGTGTCCCAAGGGTGCGACCACCGCCATATATCTACCATCCCTAAGGCGTCAATAAAGTCTCGTAATGGTGAGCAGCGTGTGTGATCACTTCTGGGCGGTGATCTATCTAATTGGTCGTCCATCGTCAGGTTGAAGTCACCCCCATTATCAGTGTGCCCACCGGTAGGTGAAGTAAAAGGGTCCCCACGTCTGTCAAGGTCAGTCGTTGTAGGCCCGGAGGAGCATACACAGAAACAACATTCAGGACTCTGCCCTCCCACATACCCGTGCAAGCTGCGTACCTGCCCTGTGGATCCGTCCAGGTATACTGTAGCACATATGGACAGCCTTTTCGAAGGAGGACCCCCGCCCCCCTGGATCCCGTGGTGAATCCCCAGTGGGCTACCATTCGATACCCCTTTCTGTCGAGGGCCCTGCAAGAGTTACCAATTAGATGAGTTTCCTGTAATAACACCAAGTCTAGCCCATGGCGGTGGACATACTGCAGCACAATACCTCTCTTAATTTTGTCTCCTAACCCGTTGACATTCCATGTTATAAGCTTAAGACCCTGACTGTTGGCCATCTTGTCACAGCTATCGGACGTACGGAGCCCATGGCTGACTTACAGCCCCCCACACGCTCCTGTATCGCCATCTGAGCGACCCCCGGACTTTCGCTGACTTTCTCATAGTAGTGGATCTCTCCTATTGCTATCTGTACATAGAAACCAACCAATTTGTGCATACATAAGCAGTTACTTTGTCTTGCTGCATAACATCCCCTATTAACCCCCCCCCCAACAGATTAAACTCCAGATTATGGTCAACCCAATAAAAGTACCCCCCTCCCTGCCTCCCTGCTTAACGGGACAAAAACCGCCCGCCACCCCCAACATGCAGAGTGCCTGTCGCCCACACGTAAACAATTCCAGGGAACGCGAGTAACCCCACTCCCCATTTGCATAACTCTATACAAACATGTCTCCACCCCCCCACCCGATCCCTACCCCAAAGCAATATACAATCCAGAGACGCAGTACTCTCGCCTTTAGATGTCTTGTGGCCCCAGCATTTTCATAGCAGTGTAATTGCGAGTTGCACATGAGAACCGTTCCGCCCCATAACAACCCAACATGTTGAACGAACATAGCAACCGGTGACATGAGTGACCCAGTCACTTATGAGGGCAATCCCCAGAAAGTGGACAATCCCCATGACATAAATACCAGGAGTCTGCTCACGTACCCCCTCCCAGCACTAGAGTTGTGCGGTCCCACATTCGGGTGGCGATGGCCCCAAGACCATGCTCCCCAAAGTTCGTGAGGGCATCAGGAGGACATCTCAATCCCAAACAGCCTTACCGACCATTGAATCAGCGCCCTCCCGTGTGTCCCTGAGAATCAGAGTCAGAATTTGGAGGAGTTCGTTTCTGCTGGCGCCAGTCAGCGTTGTCGTCCGCCGCCGAGAATGTCTTTTTGCCCTTCTTTTCGACCGTGCGCCATTCCTCAAGCCAGTCCCAAGCCTCTTCAGGTCGAGTGAAGAACCACAATTTTCCATTGGCTTCCACCCGAAGCTTGGCGGGGAACAGCATTGCATACTTCACTTCCTGGTCGCGTAGGGCCCTTTTCACCTCCAGGAAATTACGACGCTGTCTCTGCACACGCAATGTGAAATCTGGAAAGAACATGATCTTACTGTTCTCCAGGGTAAGTGACGGGGCCGCCCTTGCCGTCTGTAGGATAACATCGCGGTCTCGAAAGTTAAACACCCGCGCCAACAGTGGGCGAGGGGGCGCTCCCGGCTTCGGGCGGCCTCCAGGCACTCGGTGAGCTCTTTCAATCGTGAAGGATTTGGAGAGTCCCCTGGGTTGAAGATGCTTAAGGACCAGTTCCTCCACAAAAAGGTCTGCCGCCTGCCCCTCCGCGTTCTCCGGCACACCAATAATGCGGACATTGTTCCGTCGCATTCGACCTTCGTAGTCGTCCAGCTGCAGGGCCATCGCCTCCTGGGAAGAGCGGAGGTCCGTAATTTGTTTCTTGAGCAAGGCGGTGTCTGTAACCAATTCCTTGGCAGTGTTCTCCACAGATCCTACCCTTTCTGTGATTTTCTTCATGTTCTCGCGAATCAGTGCAACATCCATGGCCACTGTGTCGATCCGCACCTCAAGGGAGGTCCTTACCCCCGTTATTGCTTCAAGGAGATCCTTATTCGATGGTTCCGCGGAATCCCCCGGCGCTACTGTCTCCATATGGCCTCCATTCTGCTGTTTCTGCCAGGCGAACTTCTCCATCTTGGTCTGGGTTGTCGCCCGATTATTACGGCCGGACGCCATTGCCCGTTGGCACGGGGACACCACAGCTGAGTAAGGCGCCGCCGGTACTCCCCGCCGCCTGCGGTGAAATCCCTCACCCGGCCTGTCGGCTTTCGCAGGAAGCACCCCACACAGAGGGGTATCTAATCGAGGCCACCGCACCATGGCCCCGGACGGAAGGTCAATCAGTTGTGTCTGTTAGGCCCCCAGTGGCCATATCGCGGAAAGCATCTGTGCAGGTCAAGGGCCACTTCCAGCCCTCTTATGCTGGCCCGGTATTGTCTGCTTCCCCCGGTGCCGCGGGGGGGCCACCACTATCCCCCTCTCTGCCCACAGGCACGTCTCAGTGTCTTTTATGGCAGCCAGGTATAAGTCCACAGGGCCGCTTCGGGCCTGAATGCCCGTGTTGGCAATGTCTCGCCCTTTTTTTTTTTTGGCCTTCCTCCTCACGGTGGGGGCCGCCGCACCAGTCACTTGGCCCCCTGTCACTCACCGGGCCTCGAGGGATGGACTCCGCCGTCTCGGCAGTATCGTGGCAGCGCTAGCTCCAACGAGGAGCTCCCTCCATCCACCACTGTGACTCCGTCACCCCAGGCCGCCGCCGCGGCCTCGCGTGGCGCCCGATCGGCACAGCGCCGCACTCCCGCGGGCTGGGTCACCCGCGATGCCTCGGCCGCTGGAGCTCCCACGGGGCAACGGCTCCGATTGCCGCGAAAATCGCACTGGGAGTAGCTATGCGCCCCAGAAGTGTTCCGGCGTCACCAGGGCAGGAATCGGGCCCGCAGGGGCGAAGTTATTGCGGATAGTGTAGGAGTGGCGCTCCGGAGTAAAACTACCGAGCGGCCATTCCCGTCGGCGGTTAGCCACGCCCCCCCGGAAACATGTTTTAAACATTAGAATGATGCAATTCCAGAAAACTAATAATGCCATTTTTAGATTCCCTGAAAGACTGGGTAATAAACCGGTTAAGGAGATTTTATGCATTTATATGAGCAAGAGTCTTTCAGTGGTAACCTTCGGGGCTGGAGTCTGGGGACATGTAAACTGTAAATTATTACAAATAATGGAAAATAAGTTTGTAAGGAGACTTCTTTCAGTGCTCCAGAGCTCCCCTGTTGCTTTTTGCCATAATGAAGTAGGAATGAGTTACCTGAAAGATAACATTGCATTACAACCACTGTTGCTCTGATTAAAAATTTGGAAGAATCCTGAGGCTACTAAACACAATGACATACAATTCCACTCCACTCCTCGCCAGAAGATGTTATATAATTCCAAGTCTCTCCACTGTGCGCAACGGAATGATATACAATTCCACTCTACTCTACACAGTGCCTCACAGTTCCACTCCACTCCACTCCACTCCCCTCTACTCCACACCACACAATGCAAACACAATTCCAGTCCATCCCACTCCACACAATTCCAGTTCATTCCACACAACACAATGCCACACAATTCCACTCCACTCTATTCCACACAATTCCACTCCATACCACTCAACCTTAATCCACTCCACACAATGCCGCACAATTCCTCTCCACCTACACAATTCTACTCCACAACACACAATTCCACTCCATTCCACCTAACTCCCTATCTTTTTATGTACGCAGTTTTCTGCCCCGACTGCGGAGTCTCCGCTCTAGAAAACTTACTGTTAAAATGCAGTTTTCTCAATTCCAAAATAAACGTAAATTTACACAGAAGTGAAAGTTTACCTTTTTGAATTAGGCCCACAATTCCTCTCAACTCCACCACAACACACAATTCCAAACAACTCCACTCCTTTACACTCCACAAAAATTCCACTGCACTCCACACAGCACAGTCCCACATACTTCCACTCGACTATGTTCCATGAAATGCCACACAATACCATGCCTAACAACACAGGACCACTAAAATCCATCCAAACTCCACTCCACTAAAAACAATGACCCAAAGTTCTACTCCACGCCACCCAATGCCATATAATTCAACATCACTCCATTCCAAGCCACATAATAATATACAATTCCAACCTACTCCACACAGTGCCACACAATTCCACTCCACTCTGTTCCACTTCACTCCCCTCAATGCACATCCACACAATGCAAACACAATTACACTCCACCCCACTCCAAACCATACAATTGCATTCCACACCACACAATTCCTCTCCACTCCATACCACACAATTCCAATCCACTGTACTTCACACAAAATCACACAATTCCACTCAGCCGCACACACTGGCATTCAATTCCCTTCTACTCCACTTCACACAATGCCACACAAATCTACTCCACTACACTCCATGTCACATAATCCAACTCATTGACACACTCCATTCCACATCATGCCACACATTGCCACACCAGTCTAATACCCTCCATGCCATAAAAATGCTAACAATTTCCACTCTACACACTGCCACACATTTCTACTCTACTCCACACAATTTCACTCCACTGTATTACTACAGAACAAAGAAGGGTCACGTCGAGATTGATTTGTTTGTTATGTGAATCTGGCATTTATAATGTTTTTTTGGGTGGAAACTGAAGTCTGTGAAGTGTCTTGCATGACTTGGGGTGCTGTGTCTCTGGTATGTGGTCTTGTGTCCCAATGTGTACTTCAGGTGTGACCCTCATTCCACTGAAAGCCCCTGGAGCTCAGGGGGTCTGCCATCTGATTCCTAGAGAATGTCCCCAGAATCCCTTGCGGTGTATGCAGAGTGATCTGCCTGCCTGTGCCTGATGCTGTTTCACACAGGGATGTCTTCAGCATGGCCCAGTGGCGCATGCACCCGCACCAGTGTACAGGGCCACTGCTGAGCCTCACTCAAATGCGGTCATCCTCGTCGGCCTCAAGCCACGCCCCCATTAACGTTATTTTTTAATGTGCAGCGTTTATTACAACATTTAGAATTTGATCATAACGACCAAATAGATTAAGTTGAAAATGCAATAATGCCTATGAAGTACAAAGAAAGATACTGAGGCATGAATAGGAAATGCCACAAACATTCTAAGGCTAAAGCATCTGCTTTACACAACTAAGTAATAAAAAGCAAGCATTCCAGCATACTGTTGGAAGCTGTCTGCCTTTTCCATGGGAAGAGATCTTTTCTCTACAGTGAATGGGGCTTAAACAGTGTGAATAGCTTTAGAAGTATCGTAAATCCGTGTAGCCAGAGAAAGTTAACAAAAAAAGAGTTCAACACAAAAGCGATTCAGCACAACAATTCAGCAATGGGAACTGATAAGAGCCCCCTTTTAAGATATATTAAATCCAAGAGATTTCACAAGCACAGCGCAAGCGCTGTGCAGGCAAAACCTAAAAATAGAGTGGGGCCTCATGGACCGAGGTCATAGAAAATAGGGCTTTTGGGGGCTATGCTTTTTGCCAGCAGATGCATACAGTCTAGCCTGCCGGGGAAGTGTGGAGCTTCATGCTCTGCTGGGAAAAGTGTTTAAAGAATCCCATCCACATGTTCGCCCATGCATCAAAGCAGCTCTGTTCTAACAGTCAGTGTGAATTTCAGCAATTCACGTTACTGTGCAAAGAGGAGCAGGGGTGTTAGCCAAAACACCACAACAACAGTACTAGCAGAGGGAGCCCTAAAGTAGTCATGCCATAATCCTCACCTATCACCTATACCCTGTGGGTAGTGCTTAATTTGAGCCGGTGGTTTCTGCTGCTTGGGACTGGCACCTAATTGTCAGCACCGGCGCTTGTGACAGTCTCACACAAGGTGGCCCTGTCTGGCTAATTTAGAGATGCCCACAACAACAGTTAATTATTAATTCAATACACATTAAAATGAATATTACCTGCTGCCCAAGCCATTCTTATAGATTTGGGGGCTGAAATAGTCCAAATTGTCACACTTGTAGGAGTGTGATGGTTAATAGTTGTGTTGTTACTATCACTGGCAGCGCTGGCAGGGGCAATGTGTGGTGCAAGCTGCAGCGGCCTCCTGACCGAGGGACCTGGAACTTCCTTTTTTTTTACAAATTTTAAAAAAGTCACACTTGTAGGAGTGTTATGGTTAGACGTTGTGTTGTGTTGTTACTCTCTTTGGCAGCACAGCAGGGGCAATGTGTGGTTCAAGCTGCAGTGGCCTCCTGACGAGAGCCCTGGCGCTTATGCTTTTATACATCAAGCACTGCCTGTGGGCCATTTTTATATGCTCCGTTGCCGCCCTGCCAAATGCCACACATTTTCATGCTGTAACATAACCTATAATGTGTTAGTCTAACACGCGATGTGTGGCACTCGACAGGGCTGGTTCATAGACCCGTGGCTTTCCATTGCAGATGGCAGCACTACTGCCTAGAGAGGTAGGTAAGCCACCAAATTAACAAGGAAAGCAAAACCAAGGGTCTAACTTGGAACAAAGAGCCCATCCGTGAGGCAAACCGTGAATATGTTAGTCATGTAATTCGTGCAACACCATCAAGAGTCTCTTCAAGTTTCTAAAAAGTGTATTTCTTTAGCATGGTTGAAGAGTTTCACCTTAGCACACCAGAAAAGCATTTATTAAAAGTGATAGTTTTTTTAAACAGTCACCTAGTATTCCTAATTGCACCAATGGCCTTCCCTACATCTCCTTTGACTGGGTCCTCATCGGGGTGGTGTGTGTTGATCCCTAGGGATTTCAGCTTACGCTTTGCCCATACCAGTGGGGCTGGCTCCAAGTCACTTCTGACATTGCTTTCTCAATTTAGTTGCAGAAATGGCCTGGATTTGGCTCAGTTGCCTTTGGGATCTGATGTTCCCCCCAAACCATCAAGCATTGTCGTTGTGTCTTTCAGCTGAGTCTCAAGGTTTTGGAGATGCAACAAAATATCATCTGCGAGCAGCGTACATTGTAAGATCAATTTCTGAATCCTTGAGACCCTCCATGACACCATAATGTCTAAATCAGTTTGTGATGGTTCTATGGCGACCGCAAACAGAGGGTTTGGGGGCTGGTCCACCTTACAATCGTTCACTGTGCGAGGTGGGTGCCGCCAACTCTATCTCTCGCATTCTATAGCGCTCGGTGAAGATATAATTTATTTCCAATTGTGATCAGGCTGTCTCATTGCTCTCATTTTTTTGTGTGATTAGTTTTGGTCTAGTGCAGGTCTAACATGTAAGGACGCCAGAAGTCTCCCTGGTTTGTCACCATCTGAATGCACTCCGTTGGTGTAAGTTCTGTGGTCATAATGCTTAAGGTGGTTTATTGTTGAGACATATTCATGCAGTTTTTGCTTTATCTCATGCTCAGCGTCTTTACCTCGTTTCAGGTCAATCTCTAGTGTTTTGATGGTGTTCTTGAGCTCTCTCAATTTCCTGTGTCAGTTGTCCTTCACACTTTTGCACGTTTTAATCCCCTCTAATGACCACATTGAAGGCCTCCCAGAAAGGTTTATTCTAGGCTAATGACATAGTCCATTCCTGATAGCGCTGGTTGCTCTGTCCATAATCTGGTGGGATGATTACAGAATTTCTTATCTTCTCTGGTAAGTAGATTCTCTCGTTAAAGAGCAAGATACTGTCCATTACCATGTTTACCACTCTGGCAGTGTTCAAGTATCAGCCCTTCACTTCAGAGCTTAGCAAACACAGTGAAAGATAACATACTTCATTCAGGAACAAATTACAGGTAAAGGAGCCCAACGAGGAGCTATGCTGTAACTAAGTCAGTCCGCAGCTGTAGAGCAACATTTCAGCTGACGGGATAGAGCACTTACACTCATGACATCACACATTCCACATGACTTACACCGTTCCACATAAGGCTAAGCCAGGATGCCACACATTCAAGGGTTAGAGATGACTGTAGCCCTGAGGTTTAATTACATCTTTGGTATCATGCCTCTAAAAATACCACAGATTGAAATTGAAAGATTTAAATGGGAAGAGACTAGACTTCAACTTAAGGATTCTGAGCAGGTGCAGTGCAGACATCTGTAGCATGAGCTTCCCTCGCACACACTGAGCAGGTGCAGTGCAGACATCTGTAGCATGGGCTTCCCTCACACACAGAGCAGGTGCAGTACAGAGATCTCTAGCACAAGCTTCCCTCACACACACAGCAGGGGCAGTACAGACATCTGCAGCATGGGATTCCCTCACATGCAGAGCGGGTGCAGTGCAGACATCTGTAGCACAGGCTTCCCTCACACACAGAGCGGGTGCAGTACAGACATCTGTAGCATGGGCTTCCCTCACACACAGAGCGGGTGCTCTGCAGACATCTGTGGCATGATCTTCCCTCGCACACAGAGTGGGCGCAGTACAGACATCTGTAGCACGGGCTTCCCTCACACACTGAGCAGGTGCAGTGCATACATCTGTGGCACGGTCTTCCCTCACATGTATAGTGGCACATGATTCTCTCACAAACAGATACAGGCTGTAGATGATTGTCCTGTGAACAAGCATCTGTGATGTAAGCTTCGTCCACACAGCAGGGCAAGCTTCCAGTTCTCAGATTGTATATTATATGTGCCAGGAGTACTTTCTTCCCCACACACAGAACAGGTTCCCTTGCCTCCCATCCAGAACATGCATAGCAAGGGCAGCAGGGCAAGCTTCTATTACACAGCCTGGGTACAGCATCAGTAACAGAGTGGCCACCTTCCCTCGCTCACAAACGTCTCTGACACAAACAGCAGGTACAGTCCAAGAATCCATACGCAAGCTTCCCTGTCACCCAGTAGGAAGAGAAGGAAGCTTTTCACACACATCAAGGTACAGTGGAAACATTGGCAGCACAGTCTTCTTCACACAAAACAGGTACAGATGGGAATATTTGTCTTGAAGTACACGTTTCACTTACAGAAAGAACAGGTACAGCATTGGTAGCTTACTGTTCTCATACTGCAGATCAATGATGACAGCAGTGCAAGCTTCTCTCACACAGAGTATATTGAGTGCAAGCTTCCCTTGGCTCGGACACAACATAAACAGCAAAGCCAGCAGCGTCAGCTCCCATCACACACACAAAGGGCAGAAGTATTACAGTACTCACATAAAAAGCAGGTACAAAAGAGGCAGTGCTTAATTTGAGCCAGTTGTTGCGGGTGGGGGGCACTGGCACTTATTTTTGGGGACTGGATCGGAGAGATTAAGGAAGAGAAAGATGGCAAAAACATCACAAAGAGAGAAAGCAGGAACCTGCAAAGGGGCAGGGACTGTCTGGAAGTGGATTAAAGGCTACCGGCCTTGATATTCACCACGCTGACGTTTAATTGCATCAGCCGCAGGCTACTGCACAGAGCTTCGGGCACCAGCACTCTTTCTTTCACAAATTAAGCAGTGGAGGTGTCTGAAGTGCAAGTTTTGCAATTCTCCTGGCCCAAAACGTCCACACACATAGGAAAGACTGTAAAGGGCAAGCGTGCGGGAACAGTCTTATAGATGTATGAAATTTCAATCTTTTGAAGAACTATAATCACAGTATTAACTTCACTGGCTTCATTTCCTCAGAGATCTGCAAAGCAGGCAGTCTTCCTTTTTGCTCTTTGTGGGTCACAATGTGGATTCCTACATTTAATAATAAGGTGCTCTGGTTGTTCTTGACAAGGAGGAAACAAGTAGTCTGGAGATCTAGAGGTTGAAGTTTCAAGAGAGGAAGCCTTTACCGCATCCTCAGCTTTGCATGCAGCATCACTGCATCCATGTGTGCAGTATCACACACCAGTACCACTGCTTCACTGGACGGCCAGTCCTTCTCCTCCTGTGTCAAGCATGGCCCAGAGAAGTACAAAACAGGCTGCATTCTTCCTTTACAGTACTATCAATGGGGTCTCAATCAGTGCTCCCCTGAAATGCATCTGACAGTGAAGCGTTCACTGCCATCATGCCACCTGGACGCTTCCACTGCAATAATGCATTGGGCGATGAAGCGTTTACTGCCATCATGCCACCTGGACGCTTCCATTGCAGTGCATTGGGTGATGAAGCGTTTACTGCCACCATGCCACCTGGACGCTTCCATTGCAGTGCATTGGGTGATGAAGCGTTCACTGCCATCATGCCACCTGGACGCTTCCACTGCAATAATGCATTGGGTGATGAAGCGTTCACTCCCATCATGCCACCTGGACGCTTCCATTGCAGTGCATTGGGTGATGAAGCGTTCACTGCCATCATGCCACCTGGACGCTTCCACTGCAATAATGCATTGGGCGATGAAGCGTTCACTGCCATCGTGCAACATGGATGCTTCCACTGAAATGCATTACGCGACAAAGCGTTCACTGCCATCATGCCACCTGGATGCTTCCATTGCAGTGCATTCGACGATGAAGCGTTCATTGCCATCATGCCACCTGGACGCTTCCATTGCAGTGCAGAGGGTGATGAAGCGCTCACTGCCATCATGCCACCTGGATGCTGCCATCATGCCACCTGGATGCTGCCATCATGCCACCTGGACACTGCCATTGCAGTGCATTGGGTGATGAAGCGTTCACTGCCATCATGCCACCTGGATGCTGCCATCATGCCACCTGGACGCTTCCATTGCAGTGCATTGGGTGATGAACCGTTCACTGCCATCATGCCACCTGCATGCTGCCATCATGCCCCCTGGACGCTTCCATTGCAGTGCATTGGGAGATGAAGTGTTTACTGCCATCATGCCACCTGGATGCTGCCATCATGCCACCTGGACACTTCCACTGCAGTGCATTGGGAGATGAAGGGTTTACTGCCATCATGCCACCTGGATGCTGCCATCGTGCCACCTGGACACTTCCACTACAGTGCATTGGGAGATGAAGTGTTTACTGCCATCTCACTCTCTTTCTTTAGTTCTTGTGTGCCTACATTGCAGGCGCAGTCTGCTGTGGAGGTGTTGTTTAGTATAAAGGACATGGAGCCTGCTCATTGTTTACCATTAAATGGCATCCTTGTCACTCTTCTTTACTGCCTTCTAATTGGACAGCACTTGCCAAAAGTCACTTCCTCTTTCTTCTTGGAGCTTGGACCAAGTACAGCTTGAGCTGTGATTGAGGTACTATTTCTCCCCCCTCCCCATCCCTTGTCTGTGGTGCTTGTTCCTCCTCCCCCTCCCCTTCTCTGTTTTTTTTCTCATTCACAGGTATGGTGCTTCATTAATCAGAAGATGCTGCTGTTTCCTTAATTAACTTCTGCAGTTTGGAACGTATACGTCCCTAAGTTAATTTGATCTGTGTGCAAGCATCCTACGTCTTTAATGACATGTTGTCTTTGACATCTGTAAAAAAAATAGCAAGCTCCCTGTATTTTAGTTTCTAACGCTACACGCATATTTGTGACCTTTTTAGGTCGAGCCTGGTCAGCGCATGCGCTGCTCTGCGAGGCATGCTGTATAGAGGTAGGGACTTGAAGTTCTGCCCACTCTCCGCCCACATTTTACATTGGCTTGTGTCATTGTCCACTGTGAACTGTGGCTGTTCATTGGTCAAAAGGCTTACTATTCCCTCCTTAGTACCGCCTTGTCTCATTTTGTAACCTCCCATGGCGACACCACCTGTTATGTGTGTTGTTGCTTGGTAGGCTTTAATTACAGCCTCCGAGCTCTGTTTTCTCAAATAGCTTTGTCCTGTCTGTTGTTGCAGGCAGGACACGCTCTCTCCTAATGCTTTTTAATTTTTATAGCACGCATTTGCAATGCAATAGGTCTCACCTTCGCGAGAGTTTAAGCTATTGGCACGACAATGCCTTTTATTTATCTGTTTAAAAAACAACACATAAATAAATGGCATTGTCATTTACAATGCCAACAGCTCAAACTCTCATAAATGCGAGACCTATTGCATTGCAAATGCTTGTTTTCATAAGAAAGGCATGTCTTATAGCAAAGTAAAGAAAAAGCATTGACAAAATGTCAATGGATCTGCCTGCCCACATCACAACAAGCTTAATACAACCATCTGAACAGCTTTGCTGAAATGTGACAGTGGTAGTACAATTTAGGCAGACGAGATGGAGGGCAATAGAGATTTGTGTACATGCCACACAGTGCCACACATTTTCACTCCACTCCTCTCCACGCCACTAAATGCCACACAATTATGCTCCACTTCACTCCAGCCAAACAAATCCATTCCACTCCACATCATGCAATGCCACACAATTGCACTCTACTCAACACCATGGCACACTCCACAGAATGCCACAGAATTTCACTCCACTCCATGCCACACAATGTCACTTCACTTCACACAATTCGAGTCTATGCCACACAATGCCTCTCTACTCCACACAACGCCACTTCAGCCACTCAATGCCACACAGTATCACTCCACTCCACACAATGCCACTTCACTCCACACCACACAATAATGTGTGGTGTGGAGTGGAATATCATTCCACTCCATGCTTCACATGCCACTCTGTGCCACACAATGTCACTCCACATCACACCATGCCACACAATGCCACTCCACTCCACACAATGCTACTCCATGCCACACAATGCCACTCCACTCCTCTCCTTGCTACTCAATGCCACTTGTCTTCACACAATGTCACTCCACTCCGCACCATGCAGTAGCACTCCGGCAAGACCTATTGGAATTGCCAATGCTTGTTTCTTTTTACGCTAAGCACACCATGACAGTACATGTGTTTTCCAGCTGTCTCCTTCATGTATTTCTCTTGGCCACTCCACCGCGCTCCATGCTACTCTTGCCCGTGTGCTTCTCCCCTAAGCCGCTCCGTGTTGTTCCTGCCCTTGTGTGCTTCTTCCTGCATTGCTTTTCCCCGGTGTGCTTCTCTCTGTTCGACGGTGAGCTTTCTCTCACCCATGTGCTTTTGTTCCTCCACGCTCCACATTTTTCTCTCTCACCCGTCTCATGTACTTCTCCCGCCACCCTCCATATTGATTTGGAACCCGTCCTCCGTGATCCTTCTGCCCACCAGTGCCCTCCGTGTTGTTTCCACCCCGCTCTCTTTGTTCCTTATCTGCCCCATGTATTTTTTTTAATGCTTTGGCGCTTCCTTTTTTTTAAATTTACCAATCCAACTTGAATCAGTAAATAAATGGAAAAAAAACTGCACATTTTTAGGCGCATGTATGCGTGGTGCACACGCCTACAAAATAACACAACCACTGCAGCTGCAATACAACCTTTTTTTGTTTGGTTTCCTCTTTAGTCACGCAGCACAGCATCGCTAAAAACAATTGGCAAAGTCAATAGTTCCCAAAGGCAAGGCAGATTAGATTTGCCAGTGCTTGTTTTAAATGGCCATACCTAAAAAAACATGGGTTTCACATGGGGTTCTGCAGACAAACTTGTGAAAATTCCAATCTTTCAGGTTCTGAGAAGTTTGTGCAAGAATTGTGTAAGTGCACATCAGAAAATGTGTGATGCTTCCTCAGGGCTTCTTTAGGGATTGGGAGGACCGAGGATAGACCCCTAAAATGACTGTAGACAGCTGACCACAGACACCACACACACGCATGCACACACAACACACATGCACACACACATAACACACATATGTACGCAAACACACACACACACCACAGTCACCACACACGCATGCACACACAACACACTTGCACGCACACACAACACACAGATGCACGCAAACACACACACAACCGCCCACCCCCAGGCGTGCAAGCTACGGGCAGCAGACACTGAAGTAAATAAGTAACTTTTATTGTTTCTGGTTATTTCAAACCATAACAACTTAGCACAGGCATTTACAGTGATTAAAACAAAGCAGAGTCAATGACGTCACAGCTGATCAATTCGTGCATACCCTGAGGAGTTGGAATGTATTGTGGGAACCCTCCAGGACACCCTGTAAACTCTACGACTTTTAGTAATCCTACCACGAGGCACAAAGACGGACAGATTGTTGCCAAAGAGCATACAAAAATCCTACAAAGAAAAAAAAACCTTTTTTATGTGGGGTAAGCTGACACCTGTACCATACAATTTACACCTCAGTCGCATCCGTACCGTAATAAGTTTAAAACAAGCATTGGAAATGCAATCGGTCTCGCATTTGTTTGAGTTAGAGCTATTTGCATTGTAAATGGCAATGTCTTTTATCTGTGTGTTATGGAGTGTATGAATGTGGTGTGTAGTGGAATTATGTTGGTTGGATTGGATTAGTTGGCTGTGGAATTGTGTGGTGTGGAATTGTGTGGTGGACTTGTGTAGTGGAACCTGCAAAGTGTAGTGGAATTATGTGGCATGGGGTGCTGTGGAATTATGTGGATAGTAATTATGTGGAATTGAGTGTACTAGAATTATGTGGAGTGGGATCATGTGTTATGGAGTATGAATATGTGGAATGGTATTTTGTGTTGTGGAGGGGTATGTATTGGAGTTTAATTATGTGGTGTGCTGTTGAATTTTGTGGCTCGATGTGGAATTGTGTGGCGTGGATCGGATGTATGTGGTGTGTTGTGTAATTGTGTTGTTGAGTTGTATTATGTGGTTTGGTGTGTAATTATGTGGTGTTGATTGGAAATGTGTGGAGATTAATTGTGTGGCGTGTAAGTGCGTGGATAGCTTTGCGTTTTTGGTGATGAAAAAGAACACATAGGAAGGAGCTAAGCTCCAGATCTGTGTGTTTTTAAAAAAAAGAGTTTGAGGTACTGGTGTTGTAAATGTATTTTACCTATGTGTTGTGAATTGGAGTGGATGTTTGCGGTGTGTAGTGGAATTGTGTGGGTTGGATTGGAATTGTTAGTTGTGGCATTGTGTGGAATTGTGTGGAGTGGATTTGTGGTGTTGAATTATGTGGCATGGTGTGCCGTTGTAATATGTGGATAGTAATTATGTGTTTTTGGGTGTTTTGGAATTATGTGGAGTGGGATTGTGTGTAATGTAGTGTAATTATGTGGAATGGTATTTTGAGTTGTGGAGGGTTATATAGTGGAGTATATGAGGTGTGCTGTTGAATTTTGTGGTATGTTGTTGAATTATGTGTTGTAATTAGATATATGTGATGTGAGGTGGAATTGTGTTGTAGAATGAAATAATGTGGTTTTGTGTTGAATTGTGTGGTGTGGAATGGATTAGTGTGCATGCACAGTAAGAATGCCACATTTATCAGTGGGTTCTCTGAGTTTTATTTCCAGATTCCATTACTGCCCTACCTAACTCCAAATCAGCAATTTCAATGCTCCCAACTTAGCATCCGTAGCCAGTGAATCACAGGTCAGCTTCCACCTCCATGACAGGCCCATCCTCTTACCCCCAAGGTAAGGGTGTTGGTTTCACACAAACATTTCAAAGTGTAATTTTAGCACACTCATAATTTTTAAAAGTAAACTAATAATTTAAACAGGACTTTCTTTTAAGCAACTTATCTGATATGAACTCCAAACGATAACTGCTAAGTCCAAAAGCAAATAATGATGGCAACACAAAAGAAAATTCCACAAAACTAATGGCTAATCATATATGTAGGTGCACACAAATCAAGTCCACCACCCACTGCCTAAATCAAACACTGGCAATGGATGAGCCACTCACAGCTGTCACATGAACGTCAAGTTAGTGGCTTTCACAGGCGTACCTTTCTATTGTTTGATCCTTGAAGTCCAGAAGTTATGTGACAAGATTGATTACAGACCAGGAATTAATTAAAAAAGTCAGATATAGTTAACTAACCTCCCTAAACAACTCCCCATCACTATCTGATGTCCCGCTCCTGTCCGCCATTTCTATTTATTGGGACTTTATAGACAGAACATCAGCTTTACATCTCTGAGTCACAATTGTCTTAAACCACAGCTCCATGGTCTACGAGGGCGGGATATGTGCTTTCGAGCATCCAGAAACTCATGTTTACGGTGTTTATTTATTTTGAATCCCATAATCATGCATTACTTCACTTCAATTCAGTTGATGTTGACTAAGACTGCAGCTCCCAGAGAGCTGTCGTTACTGGGAGGGTTGCACTGGCCTACCACAGGTAAGTTAAAAGAAAACATGAAGTCGGGCCATATGAGATGCCCACATGCCATAGTGCTGCACCCACTGTCTCACCTGCCCTGTGACACCGGTGATGAGTGCTATGTTCCTGGGCTTTCCGTTGTCCCCCTGGGGAACCGCTGACTGCGGCCTTGGAATTCTCGTTCGGGGCCATGTTGGGTGGGCTGTCGGAGCATTAGTGGAGGTCACCGGTGTTGTGCGTGAAGGAGAGGAAGTGGCATGTAGGCTGGAATTTAATGAACCATTTCCACATCTTGGGGGTGGGACTGGTGGAGGCCAAGTCTCCTAGTGAAGCACCAGTAGCAGGATGGGCCTGGGCGGTGCCACTCCGGGCCTCAGGTGTGCCAGGAGTGGGGCAATTAGGAGAGCTATGGAGCCGCGCACCTAGCACAGGCTCTGCTGCTTCTTTCAGATTAAAAAGAGCCAATCCGCGGCAAGCAACCAGCGACAGCACCTGATACTGGCATGGAGGGGACCACACTTCCGGATTGGCGGCAGCAGCTCA
Source organism: Calotriton arnoldi (assembly GCA_963921515.1). Classification (NCBI taxonomy): domain Eukaryota; kingdom Metazoa; phylum Chordata; class Amphibia; order Caudata; family Salamandridae; genus Calotriton; species Calotriton arnoldi. Next base: position 2,696,238 of record CAWUFW010001169.1, read on the forward strand.
CAGACGCCGCATGGTCCTGCCTCTGGCACTGTAAACAGGGGAGACGCCGAGGTGGGCAGCTCTCTCTGCAGCTCTCCTGACAGGGCCTGCTAGCTACTTAGAAGATCCTATCCTGTAGCTGTGAGAGGTGGGAGGGAGGGGCTTATTCTCATGTATTGGAGTTTGCACTTGATACAACTGTAGTACTTTGTGAATTTAATAAGTAATACACATCACACTTGCTACAACTTCACAACCTGTAACGTTTCTGTTGCGTTTAACAGATACACATCTGATTGAGTTTGACCCTCACCTTTGAGCACAACTCCCATCACGTTTAGTCGGAAACTTCAAATGTGACTTCCATGGCCTCTGGGACTTTAGGACCTACTGTGTGACTTATCGAGTGGGCTGTATTTTTTTTCTGGCCATGCCTTTTTTTTTTTAGATGTTAAACCCTGTACCGTGGTACAATCCGGCAGTCCCTAAGGGATAAACTGTGCTATAGCCGAGCATACTACATAACTGTCAGTAAAACATTTAATGAGCAAGGCTGTGTTTGATCAATTTCCACACGTGACCTTAAAGGAGTGCTGTTAGCATCTAAAGAGGCAGGCTCACTGATACCAGTGTGGCTCGTCAGGGTGTGTGCCATCCTATACCAGCCTGAGCTGTAAAGAATACTGATTTCACTGCTGCCTTCTGACACCTGAGAATCTCACTTCCTCCTTCACTCTGTTTCCAGTGGAAGCTGTAACAAGCCGCCATCATCCGCACTCACAAGCGCTTGTTTAATGAACAGAAATAATGGAAGACAGTCCTTATACACACCCTTCATCTTGTCTCCCATTCCCAGGCAGGAGGTTAGATCACGGACGCTCGAGTTTTACATGATTTGTCTAGTGTTGTAAAAGACATGGGCATCAGATTTAAACCACTTGCTCTTTGTCCAGCCATCAGACAATCTAGATGGATCTGTGTTTATAGAATCAACATGCCACATTTCCGCCCCTTCAGATGCCATTATAGCAAACCTTATAGTTGTGGCTGAATGTGGCACAATATACAGAGGTGCCGACTTTGGAACTCGAGTCTCGGTGTCGGCTCTCCCCTCCTCGATATAACACATTTATACTAATTCAAATGAAACAATATCACATAAAACCGAAATGAAACTATGCCATATTTGTAAATAGATGAACCCGAGCGCATCAACAAAAGCCCTACATGAATGCCTTGTCATTCGGAAGCATTGCACTGAGAGGGATGGCCAACCAGAAGGATGGCTGCATTCCCAGGGGAAGGAGGGGCCATCGCGCTGTGAAGGAGCCTGACGGGGTGAGATGGGCGCCTGCTGGGATGACCAAAAGAAACAATTTGTGAAATCGCCATGGGGCGGGAACAGAGAGAGTAAGGATGGACAAACACCAATAAAATGACACCCTTTCAGAATGCCACAGGTAACAACCAATGGCAATTGATCAGCATGCCAAAAGCCAACAGAAGAGATAACAACAGGTCTTACAGACAGCGCATGCGCTGTCTAGTCTCGACCTAAAAAGAATCATTTTAAGAATACACAGAGAGGGGCAGATTTACAAGCCCCTTGCGACACATTTGCGCCGCCGCTGCGTCACTTCTGTGATGCAGCGGCGGCGTAAACCATGCGTCACGTTGCGCCTTATTTACAACGTGACGCATCTAGGGAGATGGGTCACGTTGTAAAGCCCTGCGCCACATGAAACCTGCGTCAGGTCTCATGTGGGCGTTCCGTCGCAGGGTGGGCGTTCCGTCGCAGGAAAGCCTCGTAAAAGTGACGCAGTGAAATCTACAAGATTTCACTGAGTCAGTTTTACGACGCCGCTGCGACAAATCCTGCTTGAAGCAGGCGTAAGGAGTGGCGCACCACGTTAGGTATGGGCTGCCCTTGAGCATTGCTGGAGTTGCGTTGTGCTTGCAACACGACTCCAGCAATGCGCCGCCCTAACCCCATCAGATGCGACACGCATCTGCCTATCCCTGCGCCACGGTGCGCCGCATTGTAGATGCGACGCATCCGTGGTGGCGCAAGGGTAGACTTGCGTGTCGCATCTCTTCTGGCGCATCCCTGCTGATTTGCAGGGATGCGCCAGTCGTTGTAAATCTGCCCCAGAGTGTTTTGGGGGGGCGGGGGTGCAGGGTATTATGACACTCCTGATTCCGCCCCCCTTCCCAACTCCTGTAACACAAACACTTCTCTAAGACCTGTACCCTCAGCCCCCCCTCCTCCTTCCTTTACCCCACCTTTAAGATTAAACAATGAGTGTTTCACTCACGGGAGGGTCGGGGTGGGAGGGCATGTTCCCATATACTTTCCCATTTTCTCCCATCGATTCCCAACTTGCACACCCCATAACTAGTCATGAACATTTCACTGCACATTTTGAGCGCGTGCTGCTTTGAGTAGGAGTCATTTTGAAGTGATGCTGTAAAAGGTATCATGTGACCCCATTTTTAGGGGCCGGTGAGGCCCCCAGTGCAGTGGCGGCTGAAGACATTTCGAAGTCGTGAGGCATAAAAAGCTGTGGATGAGTTTTAAAATTTAAAATTTGACAAAAATGGCCACACTTTAAAGCTAATTTTAATACAAACATTTGTGGAAAGCAAAGTTCATAATGCAATGCTATATGTGTTGTCTTTAAATCTTGAAAACATTAAAGATTGCCCCATACTGTACTTCATTAAATACGTTCAACAGCTCCTTCCTGCCTCGACAAGTCTATCTGGGGGAGCTCAGTTTGTTCAGGGTGTTTATGGCGCGGCAGGATTGAGAACTCTGGAGCTGAGCGCCTATCAGTGGTTCAGAAAGGTATTCACACAACAGGCACATTCAGTCCTTGGCCTCTCTGCGAGCACCTTGAAAATGGTAGTGTGCCAATTGTGAGATTGCACATAAAGGGGGTCAGACTGCTGTCAAAATATGTTCCCCAAGAAAGGAAACGAGGATGCGGTGCTCATGGGTGAGAGGAGTGGGCATGTTCTGTGCACATGGGAAAGAGAAAAGTGGAGGAGATGAAAGGAAGTATGCCCAAAAAGGAGAGAATGAAAACTGTTGAAGAGGAAAACGACTACTTGAGAGGCTTGCAGGTGCAAGATTCCAGAAATACGTGGGGAGGAAAATGGGAGCATGTTTCAAACAGAGAAAGACTGCAGAGGAAAATGGTGTGAAAAAGAGAAAGTGAGGCACTCTGAAGACCTTATCACTTACACAGAACTTAGTAATATTCAATTCAAAGTGCTTCACTCCTTTTAGAGAACCCCACAGCTTTCACACCAATAAAAATCAGTTTAATTTTCAGCTGGTTGTTGCTTAGCATGAATTGATTCGACAAGAAATGTGGTCATTTTTTTGTTTCATAATAAAGGTGCCAGGAAGCCGCTGTGTGCTCCATGTAACGCTACATAAATGTAATAAAAGAATTGCGTTTAATAATATTGATAATAAACCTTATCACAACATTGGAATAAATACCCTGTGCAGGTGGCTTTAAAATCATTTAATCCATCTTCATTAAAGGCCCATTGAGAACACAACTTGTCTTTGAAACAAATAAGTGAATCAGAGCTATTGCGGACCCACAATCTGCCGAACTAAACAATTGAATTTCCAGTGTCTTTTAGAGAGGGACAGACAGACTGGCGAATATAGGGTGGCAACAAACATTACCCAGGGCTGCACTGGTACCCAGTAAACAAAGGGGTCAAAGGTTTACATACTTTAGTACAACACACGCACTCCCCACACACTTTCCAAACACGCTGCAGTAAAAACGAAACGAATGTTTAAACATGTATGGGGTACAATTAAAAATACCTTTGAATATAGCTGCAGTTACACTTTGCACTTTCAAAATGTGTAGTTCACAATTGATATTAAAACAAGTCATAGCAACATATGCTGGTCCCCTGCACTGAGGGGTGAATGAGCGTCAAGAGATCAGTGCCCCTCTGCCTGACAAAAACCTGTCCCTAACACCATCGAGCTAAGAGCCGAAGATGAAATAAACACACACACCGCGCGCACACACACACACACACACACACACACACACACAAACACCCTCCGAGCACCGATCCATTAAAACTCCAGATGACCATCCACACACCAACCTCACACAAGCAACAAAAAAACACTTTCACTGATAACAAACTAATCAAGAGACATGCAAGACCTACTCCCACAGCTACGGTGCCTGAGAAGGGTCACTCCAGCCTGCTTCCCATATAGAGGGTGCACAGTCTAGGTGCTTTGTGGCTTCCTTCAAGTGCACGTGCACTGCAATCCACACCCGCGCTGTCTGTGTGCAGTTAACTCCGGCACTGCACGCACTGCAGTCCACTCCCACGCTGTCTGTGTGCACTTAACTCTTTGTACTGCGTGCACTGTAGTCCACTCCCACGCTGTGTTTGTGTGCAGTTAACTCTGGGCACTGCACGCACTGCTGTCCACACCCACGCTGTCTTTGTGTGCAGTTAACTCTGGGCACTGCACGCACTGCTGTCCACACCCACGCTGTCTTTGTGTGCAGTTAACTCTGGCACTGCACGCACTGCAGTCCACACCCTCGCTGTCTTTGTATGCAGTTAACTCTGGCACTGCACGCACTGCTGTCCACACCCACGCTGTCTTTGTGCAGTTAAATCTTGGCACTGCATGAACTGCTGGCAACATCCACGCTGGCTTTGTGTGCAGTTAACTCTGGCACTGCACGCACTGCAGTCCACTCCCACGCTGTCTGTGTGCATTTAACTCTTTGTACTGCGTGCACTGCTGTCCACACCCACGCTGTCTGTGTGCAGATGAGTCTGTTGTTGGAAAGCATGGCTGGGTAGTGGATGGTTTCTTGAGCAGGGGCGTGACAGTGGCAATTTTTCCAGGTGTCCAGGATTGTGGATGAGTTGATGGAGGCGTTGAGGATGGGTGTTAATGCTTCACTGATGGTTGGAGTCCTTTGATGACGGTGGGATGGGGTAAGGTCAGATGGGGCCCCTGAGTAGATGGTTGTCATGGTAGCAGAGATTTTGACTGTGGTGACGGTGGGCCACAAGGTCAGGGTTTGTTCTCCGGAAGTGATGGGAAGTTGGGTTGCGAAGGTGACAGGAGCGGTGCATTTGTCACAGCAACGCCCGCTGTTCCTCAATGAGGCGCCGTGCCTCTTTCTTGGACACATACATGTCCTGGGGGTGCCTCAGGATGCGGTTGCTGTCTCCCCTCTTCACACAGGCCTCCACGTTGTCCAGGAGCTCCTGCCGGCCCAGGTAGAGGCCGCTGTGGCCCGGCAGGTGGAAAGCGAAGACCGCGTTGTTCCACAGCCAGCGGTCGTAGGTCTGCACGGTTTCACCCTGGGATTGCGCCAATGGCTTCTTCTCCAGGGTGCCCCCGGAGAGGTGCCAGGTGAAGCGGTCGCTCAGGGACTCGGGGCTCCAGGTGATGCCCCCGGCGCGCCCATAGGGCCCCTGGGGGTCCAGGGTGGGCAGGTGGTCGAAGTCCCGGCAGTCGGGGCTGTGGATGAGGATCCAGTGGACCACCTCCAGGGTGTAGGCCTCAGTGCCCAGCACCCTCAGCACAGGCCGCTTCCCTCCACACAGCTGAAGGCGGTAGGCCGTGAGCAGCTCCTTGACCCGGAAGGAGAACTGGAAGTTTCCGTAGCGGGACTCGGGGTTGAGCGCAGGGGAGTTGGCCATCATGTCCTGGAGCTGCCCGTTCTCCTCCGGGGAGAGACCCCCCATGCTGGCCCGCACCTCCGGGCCGACAGCCCATGCGAACTTCCTGAGGCGCTTCCTCTTCAGGTTGTCCAGGTCCGGGGGCGGCAGGTGCACCCCCCAGCAGGACACCCGCAGGAGCCGGGGCTCCCCGTTCAGCAGGAAGGGCCTGTCCCAGCCGCGGACCTGCTCTTCCTCCAGGATGTGCAGGAACCTGTCCCGGATGGTGACATGTTTCAGCCGCACCACCTGCAGCGGCTTCATCACCAGGCGCCGGTACACCTGGATGATGGGGGCCAGGCGGTGGCTGCATCCCTTGGGCCCCCAGTCGGACCCCCGCTTCTTAAACTCATCCAGGACTTGGTCGAGCTCTAGGAACTCCCCCTCGCAGAACAGGGACCTGATCCTCGGCCGCGGGGGGTACAGGGGGTCGTCACCCTCCAGGGGCATCATTGTGACTCGGTACGGGGGTCGCCGCGCTCTCTTGTGTGATGAAGCTGCAGGTCTATCACTCTTGTGTGACAAAGCTGCGGGTCTCTCACTCTTGTGTGATGAAGCTGCGGGTCTCTCACTCTTGTGTGATGAAGCTGCGGGTCTCTCACTCTTGTGTGATGAAGCTGCGGGTCTCTCACTCTTGTGTGATGAAGCTTCGGGTCCCTCACTCTTGTGTGATGAAGCTGCGGGTCTCTCACTCTTGTGTGATGAAGCTGCGGGTCTCTCACTCTTGTGTGATGAAGCTGCGGGTCTCTCGCGCTCTCTTGTGTGATGAAGCTGCGGGTCTCTCACTCTTGTGTGATGAAGCTGCGGGTCTCTCACTCTTGTGTGATGAAGCTGCGGGTCCCTCACTCTTGTGTGATGAAGCTGCGGGTCTCTCACTCTTGTGTGATGAAGCTGCGGGTCTCTCACTCTTGTGTGATGAAGCTGCGGGTCTCTCACTCTTGTGTGATGAAGTTGTGGGTCTCTCACTCTTGTGTGATGAAGTTGTGGGTCTCTCCCGCTCTCTTGTGTGATGAAGCTGCGGGTCTCTCGCGCTTCTCTTGTGTGATGAAGCTGCGGGTCTCTCACTCTTGTGTGATGAAGCTGCGGGTCCCTCACTCTTGTGTGATGAAGCTGTGGGTCTCTCACTCTTGTGTGATGAAGCTGCGGGTCTCTCACTCTTGTGTGATGAAGCTGCGGGTCTCTCACTCTTGTGTGATGAAGCTGTGGGTCTCTCACTCTTGTGTGATGAAGTTGTGGGTCTCTCACTCTTGTGTCATGAAGTTGTGGGTCTCTCCCGCTCTCTTGTGTGATGAAGCTGCGGGTCTCTCACTCTTGTGTGATGAAGCTGCGGGTCTCTCACTCTTGTGTGATGAAGCTGCGGGTCTCTCACTCTTGTGTGATGAAGTTGTGGGTCTCTCACTCTTGTGTGATGAAGTTGTGGGTCTCTCCCGCTCTCTTGTGTGATGAAGCTGCGGGTCTCTCACTCTTGTGTGATGAAGCTGTGGGTCTCTCACTCTTGTGTGATGAAGCTGCGGGTCTCTCACTCTTGTGTGATGAAGTTGTGGGTCTCTCACTCTTGTGTGATGAAGTTGTGGGTCTCTCCCGCTCTCTTGTGTGATGAAGCTGCGGGTCTCTCACTCTTGTGTGATGAAGCTGCGGGTCTCTCTTTCCTTGTAGAGCGCAGCGTCTCCCCTCTCCAGCCCTCTTGTCTGTCACTGATTCTATAACTGCAATAATTCTCCGTCCTCCTGCCCTCACCGCGGTTCTCTGGTTTAGTCTCTCGTCGGATTTCCCCTCTTCTGGGTTTTATCTCGTTTCCTTCCCCTTTCCTGCCTCTCTTTGGCAGCATCGCTGCCCGTGGCCTTGTAACTCAAGCCCTTACCACCGCTTGTTTCCGCCCCCAGCCCTAGAAGAGGTTGTGCAGAACACCCCCTTCCCTCCCCCAAAGTAAAAAAATGCACACAAGGGAGCAAACAGCACTTTTGGTGTCGTGATGTATTCATTCATATAGCGCTTTCTTTACTTCTCGTGAGGCCTAAAGCACTTTCTTGGTAGCTCAGATCTGTTTCTGTAGTGCTTCAAACCACAATGGGGTCTTCAAGCGCTCTAGATTCTAACAGGTTCCCGGACTCCCTGCGCACTGCATGATTGGATGGCTGCCGTTTGTGGTTCGGGTTATATGGGACTTGTATTTATTTACTTTTATTAACAGATGTTATTGACTTTGAGCTGTACACAATGCAATCACATGAATAAAAGTATTACTACAGAACAAAGAAAGGTCACGTCTAGATCGACGTGTTCGTTTTGTGAATCCGGCTTTTATTATGTGTTTTTGGTGGAAACTGAAGGCTGTGACGTGTCTTGCCATGACGTGGGGTGCTGCCTCTGGTGTGTGGTCGTCAGGCGCGCGACGCCCATAGGGTAAAAGGGCGGTCTATGTTTTCTTTAATTATTAGTCATGGATCATTAATGTAGCCCTACCACATATTTAAAAGTGCTTTCTGTTTATGTTTGCTGTTTGAAGCATGCACAGACGTGTTAAACATACGGCTTTAGTTGCTTGTTGTACTGGTTGGCACATCAGAATACCTTCATGGCAACCCTGATCACGAGACTGAAAGTTTGTTGCAGGATCAGCACATTATTTCCCCCACCCTCCATCCCTGGGTGATGCCATAGTAGCATGTTATCGAGGCTGGCATAGGGTTTCAGACAGGCCCAGTCAGTGCAGGTAACAGCGGTGGGGCGGTGGGGCCGGGTAAGGGGGGATTTCGAGGTACGATGCAGAGGGAAAATTAAATAAATAATTAATTTTCCCTCGACATCGTCCCTCGAAATCCCCCCTTACCCGGCCCCACCGCCCCACCGGTGTTACCTGCACGGACCGCGGCTGGTTTCAGATGTGTTTAATTATTGCTGAGTTACTCCAAGTGTCTGGGAATATGTCCTGCATTCAGGCAACCCGCTCCTCATTCTCACCCTTCACTTTCACACTCACCCTACACTCACAGAAATTACACTGCTCACCATGTGCTCACGACATTCACCCTCCCCCTACTCTGCACTCGCACAAGCACACCTCTCACCCTGCACACACGTGACACGCCACCCACCTGTCATTGTCACGCTCACCCTACACTCACAGCTATCACACTACCCACCATGCACTCCCGCTGTTACCCTGCACTCACACCATTCATCCTACTCTTACCCTGTGCTCACACAAGCTCACCACTCATCCTGCACTCACAGTGATCACACTGCACACACACCACTCACCATGCACTTTTGCTGATCACCCTGTACTCACCCTGCAGTCAGCACAAGCACACTACTAACTCTGCACTCATATGACACTTCACTACTGTCACTCTCACTGCTCATGCTGAAATCTCACTCAAGCACATCACTAACCGTGCATTAATTTGTCCTACTCTGCACTTTAACCCGCACCCAAACTCATATGGTCACATCACTCACCCTGCAGTCACTCCTCTCACTCTACTCTCACACTGTCCCATTGCTCACCCTTCACTCATATAGACACTCCTGTCACTCACACAACTCACCCTTCACTTACATGGGCACAGCACTCACCCTGCACTCACGACACAAACAAGCACATCACTCACCCTGCAGTCACCCCACTCACTCTGCACTCCCTCCTATAACCCTGCACTCACACAGATAAACCTTTCAGCCTGCACTCATACAGGTACGTTGTTCACCCTTCCTTCACATAGGGACAATAGTCTGCCCGAACTCAAAGGAATACACCATCACCCTGCACTAACCCCTCTCACCAGGCACTCACCAGTCACTCTCACAGATCACCCTTCACTCTTGCCACTCACCCTGCACCACACACAGGCACACAACTCACCCTGCATTTACACTGCTCACATCACCCTGCACTCACTCCTCTCACCCGACACTCACATGGGCCCTCCTCTCACATTGCATTCATGCCGCTCACCTGTCACTCACATCCACACATTTTTCACCCTACACTCACACCACTCACCCTGCATACACTCACACTATTCACCATCACCCAACAATTACATGAGCACATCTGTTACTCTGCACATATAAAAATTACACAACCCTCATGAATATACTCATATTTCTACAAAGACACACACAGAATACCTGCTCTTTTCAATGGTACTAGATGCCTTCTTAATTCCATCTGCAACAAGGAGGCCGATGCAAGAAGTGAGAATGGACTGAGAATGTGTGATGGGACGAGGAAGGAAAATACGGCAGAGAATTTGGGGTATAGTGCTGGATTGAGGATCGTGTGACACCTTCAGCCAGTCCTGGCTTTCCATTCACCACAATGGTTCATTCCGGGACATGCCGTTTTTTAACATTGTAAGTTGAGTCTGGAAATCCCAAAACATCCATGGTTACCGAAGAAGTCAAGCATTTCATAAGATCAGTTAGGTGCTGTGATATTACAAGTAAGAAAGTGGATTAGTTCATTTTCAATACTGTAACCGATTGATCCACACGTGAAACCAAATATAAGCCCTATGCAGCAATATTAAGGAAGTGCACTTTTCACTCACATCATACTTGTGACAAACATTGACAAGGCAATATATTATTGTTTTTGAATAGCGTATAGAGAATATGTTTTCTTGAAACTTCACTAAAAGCGAAGAGAGAGGTATAGCAGAAGCTGCAGGGCAAGTTTTTCCAACAAGATAAAAGCAGATTCACTAATGGAAGTGTGAGTGGCCGTCTGTCTGTGTGTGAGTGTGACAGAATACAAATGTACGAAAGAGTGCAAGAGATAGTGAGAATGAGTCTGTGAGAGAATGTGTGTGAGTATGTGCTTGTGTGTGAGTGTATGTGTGTTATACGAGCACGTATGCTGCTGGTCTGGCATACTTAAGGGTATGCCAGCCTTATGGACAGGGGCACTAACAGTATATGGATGGGTGGTGTTACCTATGGCAAACTGCAGGCCCTGACATGCTTCTATGAAGACACCATCATTGGCTGTGGGGACTCGAACCGTGTAACTGAGAAATCCACTAGCCCAGTCATACCCAGCGGCAGGGACAGAGAGCTTGTGCCACCACACCTGGCCTAAGGTCCTGACATGCTGCACGTAATTCTTAGCATATGGGTCGGATCCAAAGTAAAATGTTGGAACTGATACTTGATGTAGTTCTTGCCATAAGACTTCCTGTACTCATTTTTTATAGGGGGTGTCAATGGCAAAATGCTGACCCTTGTATACCGCAGGGAATTTTTACAGATACCCATTACTAAGGCTGAAGTATCCATCGTAAATTTCTGGCACTGTCATATTGAATGTACTCCTTGGTGTAAGGGGCTCACCCATGAAAAAAGGCTGATCTTGGTATAGTGGAATTAATTCCTGACATTTGAAAAAACTGTATCTACTCCTATGAAAGGCCAGGCTTCCCCGGTACACCATGAGAGCACTGGAATATTTCATGGATGCCCTGTGAGGGTCTGAGTACTAAAGCAAATTTGACCCCAAAAGTAAAAAAAAAATTCTCAAGGAAGAAGCGCACTCTCCCTTAAACCACCTACAAGAAGTCAGTTAACTTGTTGTACTTGCTGGATTTTGGGTGAAGTATCACAGCGCACCATTACATAGACCTTTAGTCTGCACTAGTGAGCAGAACATGAAGAGTGTAGAGGGGAAAGCTTAAGAGTTGAGTGCACACTGTGTCTGCAGAAAGGACCGGTGCAGAGATTTCATAATGAAGTTGTCTAATCGTAAAATGGATATATTTGCTCACATTTAAAAAGTGGCTAATTGTGCAAGCCCCGGAAAAAATGGCTGCCATGTACAATTGTATTATTCCACACCTAGTTGCCGCTTTTTCAAATTTTGAAAACAGTGATCCTCTAGAAATCTTCTTGGCATTAGGTAAGAATCATCAAGATCTAGTTTCAACCCTTGCTGAGTTTTTTACAATGGTAGGAGCCCTGCCACTTCTGCATTGAAAGGTAGAAATCCTTGGTATAACAAGGCGTGCAGGGCAGCTAAATGCGCCCTGACATTAAAGATCAGGGAAGGCAACAGTCTGGGTATCAAGGAGTCTAGAGCGCATTATAAAAATATTCTGGCGGCAGCAAAAGCAGAATGGGAAATTGACAGATGGGACGCGATTAAGAAGACGGTAGAATCAAGGGACATGAGATCTTTTTGGACCTTAGTCAAAACAGGGAAGTTGGAAGGTAATACGGCTTTGGAACCAAATTTGGGGGAGGAAGTATGGAGATCCCATTTTAAAGTTTTATATTCAAAATCTAAAGATAGTGATAAAGATAGAGATCAAGATAGCAGGGTCCTCGATTCCCATGAAATTGCCACTAAAGAGCATCCCCCACCTCTGTGCACACTGGCAGAAGTCTTATTGGCATTGTCCAAACTACTTCCCAATAAGGCTCCAGGGTTGGACAGGATCCCTGGTGATCTTTTTAGAAATGAACAAGTGGTTTGGGCCCCCTATCTACAAACTCTATTTAATGCCATCTTGTGTGGTATGGCTGTTCCATCAACATGGGTAGGGGCAGAAATTATCCCCATTTTTAAAAAAGGCTCTCCATTAGACCCAGCAAATTATAGACCAATAAGTCTCATTGATGTTAGCCAAAAGTTATTTGCTCGTGTTCTTTTGGGTCGACTGCAATCCTGGATGGATGAGACGGCAGTTTTAACACCACTACAAGCCGGATTTAGGTCTAAAATATCAACAATGGATCAGTTATTCAGGTTGCAGTTGATCCATTGGAAAACTGTTATTCTGGGTGGTGGTACCCTTTACTTAACTTTTGTGGATCTCAAATCCGCGTTTGACATGGTCCCCGCGATCAACTATGGGCCCTTCTTCGCGATATGGGAGCCCCAGTATATTTATGTCATCTCCTGAAGCGCTTACATGAAGGCACTTATGCTAGGATTAGATACGGCAAGCATGGGGAGCTGTCAGCTCCATTTCCGGTTGAGAAGGGGGTGAGACAGGGTTGTGTCCTGGCTCCGACCCTGTTCTCCCTCTTCTTGAACGGTTTAGTGAAAACCTTGCTTTCAGTTAAAGAGATCGATTCCCCAAGGCTAGCCAATCGCAAAATGCCAGCCCTAATGTTTGCAGATGACACGTTGCTTCTATCAAAGTCGCCAATGGGTATGCAGCGGGTTTTGAACGAATTTAGTCTCTTCTGTAAGAGAAGAGACTTGGAGATTAACCTCCAGAAGACCAAATATATGGTATTTGGAGTTAATTCTAGAAATTGCCTGCACCCTCGCTTGGATGGTAGACAACTTGAGCGAGTATCTATTTTTGACTACTTGGGTCTCACACTCAACGACAAGATGGAGTGGGGGACTCAAGTTAAGAGAGCTAATCTTAAATTGACTCAGTCAATAGGGGGAATCAAAAAGTATTTAATAATTGCACTCATAAAGTACTAGCTCCCCCAGTAGAAATTTATAAAATCCAAGCGAGGGAGCCTCACTATACGGTGCAGAACTTTGGGGCCACTGCCCGACAAATTTACTTACAAAAACCGAGAATACTTTCATCAGACAGCTGACAGGGCTTCCCATGAGTACTCCCTTAACCCCATTAAGGATGGACCTGGGTATTAATCCAATAGCCGATCAAATTGCCTCTCGTCCTCTCCATTATTGGCGACGCTTTGGAGTACGCCCGAGCTACAACCATATAGGGAGGAACTACAGGATGTTATGTCTATCTTGGGAGCAGGTAACATACCGTGGTTGACTTACATTAGGAACACGTGCCACCAAATGGGTTGGGCTAACATGTGGACAACTCCTGAAGTGACCTGCTCAGCTATCCCAAAAAATCTCTTACAATTGCTTTTAAAAATTTCAAGTTAGCCTTGATTTTTCAGTGCTCAGCTTCTTCCTCCTTGACGTCCAGGTTTTTGGACATTAAACACCAATACACTCTTGAGCCTGTCCTGGATAGTATCCAATTCCCCATGGCTAGGAAACTATACTTACAATTTAGGCATGGGACGCTCCCGTTACGTGCATTTACCAACAAATGGAAGGGTGCTAGAATCCAAGAATGCCCGGGTGTACCTATAATGAAGAAACTGAGCTTCATGTTATCCTCTTTTGCCCCGCATACAGGAATGCGAGGTCTAAGTGGATTCTCCAGCTTTGTAGGAACCTGGGGATTAGACATTATGTTGAAGTGTTCAGGCTTCTAAAATATGACTTGCAGCCTCTATTTGTAATTGTCACCTCAAGATACCTCTTTGCAATGTGGAATATACGGAGAAATATTATTAAGACGCAAGAGTTGGGAAATAATCCAGTTTCACTTTCTTTTTAGACAAATTAGCATATTTGCACAAAGTTTAAAAAAAAAAAAAGAGAGAAATTTTGCTTCCTCTCTCATCTAGGAAAGCTTCCCTCAATTGTTTTTTAAAACTATTATAAGATTAGACATTATCAAGTCTTTTTATCGTTTTTAACCTATATTAAATACTTTTGATATTAGAGGATTCATAGTCTAGTTTTAACCTAGGTGATGACCTGGAATTTGGGGATGATGATTGATTTCTTATTGATGAGGTGTAATGATGTCCATTGTTATATATTTGTCTTATAAATGTTCTTTTTATTTTCATTATCCCGATCATAAGTGTAACCAATCTTAAATTTCTCTAAAAAGTTTGTTTTAAAAAATTTATTGTACTTTTATGGCTGATTAGCCGAAATAAAGATCTTTGATTGATTGAAAAAGTGGCTAAGCCTGTCGCTCTCTTAACCTATCTGTAATTTTTTCCAGTTTATAGTCAAAAGTGAGCTATGTGGTTCGGGCTATCCCAATATCTGTGAATCTGGCTCCCATGGCTGTGGGGGGCTGCACCAGTGGCGTAACACAGGCCCCCCGCAGCCCCTGCGGTGCGGGGGCCCCCAAGTTCCAAGGGGCCCCCTCAGCTTAGTACTCTGCCAGGAGAGCTCCTTAATGAGTCCGGAGGGGGCCCCACCACATACCGTTCAGGGGGGCCCCCTCAAGTTTCGTTACGCCAGTGGGCTGCACATGTGCCGGTGGCTGCAGCTGGGAGAGCAAACTGAGACTGAGCATTGATGCAGCAGAAAGGATCAGCATGAGGCATGCTGGGGCTGCAGCAACAGGCGTGTCCGTCGGAGTACTGGGATGGAAGGGCAGAACCAATTGCTTATTCTTCACAGCACAAACGTAAATGGAGAAGAAAAAACCTGCACAGACATCTTTGCAGCATTAATGTGGTTGACACAGTCATTTTGAATGAGCGAACATTCTTAATAAAAACCTCTATTCACCAACAGGATCAGCCTATCAATAAAAACAAACATGGTCCACAGTGTAGTTAATGCACAGTGAGCATGTCACGACGCTTTAGGAATATTATTAGCCAATACTATTACCGCATAGTAAAAAGTCTTCCCAATACTATTACCACATAGTAAGAAGTCTTCCCAATACTATTACCGCATAGTAAGAAGTCTTCCCAATACTATTACCGCATAGTAAGAAGTCTTCCCAATACTATTACCGCATAGTAAGAAGTCTTCCCAATACTATTACCGCATAGTAAGAAGTCTTCCCAATACTATTACCGCATAGTAAGAAGTCTTCCCAATACTATTACCGCATAGTAAGAAGTCTTCCCAATACTATTACCGCATAGTAAGAAGTCTTCCCAATACTATTACCGCATAGTAAGAAGTCTTCCCAATACTATTACCGCATAGTAAGAAGTCTTCCCAATACTATTACCGCATAGTAAGAAGTCTTCCCAATACTATTACCACATAGTAAGAAGTCTTCCCAATACTATTACCACATAGTAAGAAGTCTTCCCAATACTATTACCGCATAGTAAGAAGAAGTCTTCCCAATTGCAGACTGCCACATCATTACATTTTTTTAGGTGGCTGAACTCCCCTCAGGATCCAACAGGAGTACGACAAGCACTGTTTCTCAGTGGCAGCACACGCCTTCTGCCCAATCAAATATTGTACTCCAGGTAACCAACGTGGGCGGAGACAAAGGCCCTCTCTTAGGTGTGCTTCTTAAAGCTCCTTTTCTGTGGATCACATAAGGTCAGGTGGCTGCTGCGATGCACATCCAGACCTAAAGTATTTTACAACATTTCATTGGGTAAACTAAATCTGTACCTTCAGCCAACAATGGGTGAGGACTTGCAATGAGTTGAAGCCTAGGAACACTGTCAAATCTACAAAAAATATGTTTGTTGTACTATCAGGTTTGTCCAATATGTTTAAACTGCACAAAATTGTCACTTTTTCCCCTCATATAATGGTTATGAGGTTAGCTCCGACAACATTTCTGGAAATGCTTGTCCTGCCCCATTGCTGGGAGCAGGGCTGGCTTTAGTACGATGAGACCGGTGCAGTCGCACCTGTTGCTGACTTAGGTGGGGTGCGCTGTGTTTAAAAATAGTTTTTGGTTTTATAAAATGCACATGAACTTCCTTGTGCAACCAGCAGTTTTCAGGCAACAATAAAACTGCCAAGAAAACTCTGGTGATTAATGTTCCTACTAGTGAGAGATCAGAATTGTGTCTAGTGGCAGTTTAGACTCATGGTAAAGTATCACAGAGGGTTAATGTGCCTGCCGTCGAGAACGTGTCCCATACAGACCACAGAACTGAGTGTGAGTGAACTATGAGTAGCACTATAAAAAATGAAGTGTACATCAGAGAGGCTGTGGAGAGATGAGGTGCACTGTTGAAGAGTGGTAGTGAGGAAAGTCATAGTGAAGGAAGTCATGAGGGAGGGGTCACCAAAAAAGACTGTCGCACCGGGCACTACCAGTGCTAGAGCCGGCCCTGGCTGGGAGTTTCAGCCCCCCCGAAGTTAGGGTCCAGTGGCGCCCCTGGTGGTCGTAGGTCCCAATGTGTACTTCAGGTGGGACCCCCATTCCCCTGACAGCCCCTGGAGCTCAGGGGGTCAGCCATCGGATTCCTAGGGAATGTCCCCAGAATCCCTTGCAGTGTATGCAGAGTGGTCTGCCTGCCTGTGCCTGCTGCTGCTTCACACAGGGGTGCCTTCTGCATCGGCCCAGCGGCGCGTGCGCCGCACTAGTGTACATGGATGCATGCCTTCAGCATGGCCCAGTTGCACATGCAGGCGCACCAGGGTTAGTTGCCCGGTGCGTGACCGGATTTCTATCCTATCCTAATGCTGTGTTCGGCCAATAGCAACACTGAGTCGGTAAATGTACTTTCATGTTTTCTCTTAGCAGCGTGTGCAGATGCTTCCATCATATCCGCCTCAGTGGATCTGTTAAGACGGTGTGCTATAGCAACATTTATGTCGCTTACTAGTTTCATCCAGACCCCCGCAGCGCTGGGCAGTTCCACACCATGTGGACACAGGTGGCATCCTCTGGGTGGCATTGGGGCATCGTCCGGAGGTCATGCCACCCATTTTACTCAGTCTGGCCGAGGGGAAGTAAGTTTTGTGGAGGTGATTACAAGTTGTAAGTTTAAATCTACTCTTCCAGAAGACATGTGGTATGCGCGCCCACACCCTGGAGCCCATTTATGAAGGGGTTTGCGTCGTGTTTACAACACGCAACATGGTACATGCACGATGCAAACCCAAAATGTAATTTATCAAGCCATGCAAGGCCACTTTGCATGGCCCTGAGTGGCTTGATAAATCAGGAGTAACGCAACAAAGCGCAAATCGCTGCGTTGCGTTACTCTGCCCGAGGGAGGAGTTCCATGGGTAGTGCATGGGTTTCCCCACAACACCCATGGATTTTGATGCGTTCCCTGATTTACCATTAATGGTAGACCTGGGAATGCACCAAAATGCTACGCCTTCCAAAGAGAGGCATAACGAGGAGAAATATCTTTATTTCTCCTCGTTTTTTCCACTTTCTATGTGTGCTGCCTCTCTAGCGCACATAGATAGAGGAAAATATCTCAGGGGATTGTTTTTGTGCAGGAAGGTGTTCTTTCCTGCACAAAAGACAATCCTGCTTAAAACACAGGCACCCTTGCACAAAGGTGCAAGGGTGCCTGCATTGGCGCTAGGCATCACATTCTGCGTCAGCACTGGGAAAATGCAAGAATGCACCGTATTGTGTTAAATACGGCACATTCCTGCCCTTTCCCTGTCACGCAGCCCAGTAAGGTGACTTGCTGCTCTGCGCTGTGTGACTTCTACATAAATATGCCCTGTAGCTGTGAGAGTGTTAAGTACTATTCATAGCCTGGCCCCTCATCAGCTCTTTCATCATTGAAAGAAAGACTTAACCTGGCAGACTGCTCGCCCAGCTAGTATCTTGTCTCTGAACACGGCCCGGGCAGGGTGGCCGGGATATTAACAAAGCAGTAATCTGGGGAGAGGTACTATCCTGGAGTGTGTCACCCTCCCCATCACTGATAGGGGGAGTTTGCCCTAGAACGTCATCGTATTCCTAACTGCACCAATGGCCTTCCCTACATTTCCTTTGATTGGGTCCTCATCGGGGTGGTTTGTGTTGATCCCTATGGGTTTCAGTTTACGCTTTGCCCACACCAGCGGGGCTGGGGCTGTGTGACTCCTGACATTGCTTTCTCCATTTAGTTGCAGAA
Organism: Calotriton arnoldi; assembly: GCA_963921515.1. Lineage (NCBI taxonomy): Eukaryota > Metazoa > Chordata > Amphibia > Caudata > Salamandridae > Calotriton > Calotriton arnoldi. The sequence continues at coordinate 2,714,565 of CAWUFW010001169.1, forward strand.
ATAGGCTGGATTTGGCCCAGTTGCCTTTGGGGTCTGATGTCCCCCCCAAATAATCAAGCATTGTGTTTTTCAACTGGGTCTCAAAGTTTTGGAGATACAAAAAATATAATCTGCGGGCAACATACATTGAATGGTCAATTTCTGACCTCGAGACCCTCCATGGCACCATAATGTCTAAATCAGGTTGCGATGGTTCTATGGTGAGCGCAAAGAACAGGGGGATAGGGGTTGGTTCTCTTACAGTTGTTCACTATGCGAAGTAGGTACAGCCAACTCTATCTCTTGTGTTCTAAAGCACTCAGTGAATATATCAATTATTTCCAATTGTGGTCAGACTATCTCATCATTCTTATATTTTAGTATCATTAGCTTTGGTCTAGTGCGGGTCTAACATGTAAAGATGCCAGAAGCCTCCCTGCTTTGTCAGCATCTGAATGCACTCTGTTGGTGTAAGTTCTGTAGTCATAATGTTTAAGGTGGTTTATTGTTGAGGCATATTCTTGTAGTTTTTGCTTTATCTCATTCTCAGGTCAATCTATAGTGTTTTGATGGTGTTCTTGAGCTCTCTCACTTTCCTGTGTCAGGTGTCCTTCACACGTTTGCACGTTTTAATACCCTCTAATGACCACTTTGAAGGCCTCCCAGAAAGGGTTACTCTATGCTAATGACATAGTCCATTCCTGATAGCGCTGGTTGCTCTGTCCATAATCTGGTGGGACTGATTGCAGAATTTCTTATCTTTTCTGGTAAGTAGATTCTCCTGTTAAAGAGCAAGATACTGTCCATTACCATGTTTACCACTCTAGCAGTGTTCAAGTATCAGCCCTGCACTTGTATGGCTAAGGACATGAGGCATCAGGGCTTAGCAAACACAGTGAAAGATAATATACGTCCGATGTTGGATAAGACCTTTACAGATTTCCTCTGGTGGTCGAACCTCCTTCTATCACTGGTAAGAAAATAATTCTGTTACATTCAGAAGCTGCATGCTGGTAAGAAGACACAGAAAGCAGCCAGGTAAAGGTACTTCATTCAGGAACAAATTACAGGGAAAGGAACCCCACGAGGAGCTATAATGTAACTAACTCAGTCCCCAGGTGTAGAGCAACATTTCAGCTGACGGGGATAGAGCACTTACACTCATGACATCACACATTCCACATGACTTACACCATCCCACATAGGGCTAAGTAAGGATGCAACACATTCAAGGGTTAGAGATGATTGTAGCCCTGAGGTTATCTTAAATCTTTGGTATCATACTTCTAAAAATATCATAGATTGAAATTGAAAGATTTGAATGGGAAGAGGCTAGACTTCAACTTAAGGATTCTGAGCAGGTGCAGTGCAGACATCTGTACCATGAGCTTCCCTCGCACACACTGAGCAGGTGCAGTACAGACATCTTCCACCATTGTCCTTGATGCTGCTTGTCCCACTTGCATCTTTCTAATCAGTATGTGTTCTATCACCCTACCACCACCACCCCACCACCTCCAACCCCTCCCTACTACCACCACCCACACCCTACCACCACCCCACCACCCTACTACCACCACCATAACCACCACCCTAACCACCACCAACACTCTAACCAGCACACCACCCTAACCACCACCACCACTACCCTACCTTAAGCAATAACACCCTACACTAAGCATCACCTCCACCCTACCCTAACGACTACCACATTCACCATCACCTTAACCTTGACGACCACCACTGCCAGCCTAAACACCACCAAAACTCCAACCACCACCACCATGAACCTAACTACCACCCAAACCACCACCCTAACCACCACCCTAACCACCACCACCTAACCTCCACCTCAACCCGCACAAGCACCACCCCATCACCACAACAACCCTTCCTCCACCACCCTAACCAACACCACTGTTGTGTAGTTCCTATTGATCTGTAGGATCTGCACATTGTTCAGACAACATAAACTCTTGGTGTCGAGACTAATTCCAGACACCATTGTAGGATATTTTGGCCTATAGACCAGCTAGCTCACAGTGCCACTGTAAGCCCCCCTAACCTTACCAGGGAGCAAATAGTTTCTGGCAACCACTGAACATGACAACCCTGATCCCTCAGGAATCGTGGAAACAGTGCAGATACTTTTGCTCAGTCACTCGTGCTTACTTATTCTCAGAGAAATATCAAGAAAATACACAGTGGAACGTTTTCAGTGATATTTATTGAACCAACTTTATTCTTGCATAAAATACGTGTGCTGCAATGATTTGGAGACAGACGCAGATAAACGTGATTACAAGCACCAAAAGCGTAAATAGTAGATATAGTTCTACCATGGTACTAAAAAATTGTATATATGCAAGCATATAAACAAGGCAGTAATCTAGCACACTCCTTTGATGCGAACCCTACTCTAAGTGTATCTAGAGTGTGTGTAGGTGTAGAGCCAAGAATCTACCCAAGGGATGATCCAACCCCATTACCTAATAGGATAGAGTAAAGGACCGCATCTTGGTCGTGAACTGGACACCCCTCACGAGATGTCAGACTGGTGATTTCTCAGCATGCAAGGACCCTCGGTGTCAGCAGAAGTACCTCCTCTACTAATTTATCAGGATGCTCATCTTTTATAATAAAAAGCAACCTTGTGATGTACGCATAGATTAGTGATGTTGTGGATATGTAGATAGCCCTGTTGCCCCGTGGATGAAGATAGTGATGACATCTGTACGTAGTAAGGAACGAGACCTTGTACACGATGTTCAGGGCGTTGTGATAATGTTGTGCGAAGCTAGATGTAAAACAAGTTTCAGAGAAGCTAATCCAACATTGTGTTGCGTGCAAATTTATGCAAAAGGTCACAGCTTGGAAATGTTGTTTGTGAGGACAATGTAAGGAATAAGCTGCTTCGCTACATGGGCCTAACCCGGGAATATAACACAACCACACTGACCAGCCTGTCACCATCCTATCTCTTCCATCTTACCTCTAACACAACCACCCTACCACCACCCTAACCACAAACACCATCACACTGACCAGCCTGCCACCATTCTAGCACTACCATGTTATGTTATGTTATTTTGAATTTATAAGGCGCACAGCTACCCAAGGGTTTCCCGGCGCCAACCTGAGAGGACCAAAGAGAAAACAGAAGGAAGAAGAAACTATTGATTGAATAGCCAAGTTTTCAGTGACTTACGAAAATGGACAAAAGTGGTCTCTTTCCTTAATAGCAGAGGAAGGGAGTTCCACAGGGTGGGACCCAAGCAAGAACAGGATCTGCCACCCATACGTGACAATCTATACCTAGGAACCGTGTATTTCATTTGAGTGGATGAGCGAAGAGAGCGTGACGGGACATATTGGTGGACAATAGAGTTTAAGTATTCAGGGACCATGCCAGTTTTAATCTTAAACATATAAATTAGAGTTTTAAATTTGATGCAGCTTTCAACCTTAAGCCAGTGAAGTTCACGTAAAGAAGTTGACACAGGGTCATTTTTTGGAATGTGGCAGAGTAGGCGGGCTGCAGCATTTTGTACAACCTGCAGCTTATGTGTCACATCCTTATTGGCTCCCAAAAAGAGGATGTTGCCATAGTCCAAGCGTGAGATGACAAGAGCCTGGACTACAGTTCTTTGGGTAGAAACTGGCATCATCCACAGAATCTTTCTGAGCCATCTAAGGATGCAAAAGCAGGTTGCGGCCACCTTTACCGCCTGATGTTTCATAGAAAGCTGATCATCCATAATAAAATCCAGATTACGGGCTTGGTGGGTGGGCAGGGAAGGGCGCCCAGTTCAGATGGCCAGTGTTGGGGACCCCAAAGCTCTTTATTTTTCCCCAATATCAGCACCTCAGTCTTCTCCCCGTTAAGTTTTAGTGAATTGGCTTGCATCCACCATGCAATTTTACGTAACCCTGTTTGAAGGGATGATGGTTTGGACGCTCCGTCACTAGAAAGGGAGAAAATTAATTGGGTGTCGTCAGCATAAGAAAAAATCGACAACCCTGCCTCAGCGGCGATGTCCGCCAGAGGTTTCACATAAATATTAAAAAGTAGGGGGCTAAGAATGGAGCCCTGTGGTACCCCATAGGGGGATGTGTGGGTTTTAGAGGTAGCGGCTGAGGAGAAGACCTGATACGTACGATTCTCCAAGAAAACCGCCAACCATTGCAAGGCAAGCCCAATCACGCCAATAGAACGTAAGTCTTGCAATAGCACAGAGTGAGATACTGTGTCAAAAGTGGCACTCAAATCTAATAGTATGAGTGCCACAGTGTCACCTGCATCTAAACGACTACGCAACATCTCAGTGACTCCCAAAAGCGTGGTTTCTGTTGAGAAGCCTTTTCAAAAGCCTGATTGAGAGGGATGTAAAAGTCCTTGAGACTCAACATATTGAGTTAATTGCAAGTTCACCTGTTTTTCCAAAATTTTTGAGAAAATTGGGAGCAAAGAAATGGGGCGGAAGTTAGACAGCTGTGTCGGATCAGCATTTGCTTTCTTTAAAAGCGGAACAATCATAGCATGTTTCCACTCAGGTGGAATCATGGCTTCCTGCAGAGATGCATTCAATAGCTCCATGATCAACCTCATAGCAGGTAGCTCAATTTTCTGTAACACAGCAGCAGGAAGCAGATCTAAAGGAGAACCAGATTTTAGGCTCCCTAGAATCTGACTGAAAGAAGTGATATCTAGCGGAAGCCAATGCTCTAATTTACTCAAACAGGTCTCCTGCTGAGCATCCAACTGAAGATCAGTATCAGATAAAAGGGGGGCAGTTAAAATTGGCTGTGTGGTATTAGTATTTGTAGTATTTAATGCTGAGTAAATTTTCTCTACTTTATTTAAAAAAAACAACGCAAGGTCCTCGCATTGCGATTCGGTGAGAATCGGAGGGGGAGCTTGGTTAGCTGCGCCGGAAAGTTCCTTCACCAATTTGAATAAAGTTTTGGGACAGTTTTGAGCATTAGTTATGGTGGAACTCACGTAATCCGCCCGGGCAGTCTTGCAAAGAGAATGGTATTCTCTAATTGCTTGTTTATATGCACTTTTAGACTCAGACGCATAGTCCTTTCTCCAGTGCCTTTCCAGCGCTTTACATTTACTTTTGTCTATTTTTAGACCTTGTGAGAACCAAGGGGCAGGAGGACGGTGATTTTTCACCTTCTGAATAGAAGGGGGGAGGCAAGTATCCACAGAGTTAGAGATCCAGTTATTGATCGTCTCCAGGTCTGTCATGGAGACTAGGTTGATAGTAGGGGCATTTTTAGTTAAAAGGCTATTAAAAAGTTTTGTATCTAATTTCCCCCAGTTTCTAGAATTGAGCTTATTGCCTGAGACGGGAACCAATACATTGTTCAAATCTAGCGTGACCCTAAAGTCAACCAAAAAATGATCTGACCAAAGGACAGGAAGAGCAGGAGAACAGCATACTTTAGGAAGGGTCGAAAAAATAGGATCCAGTAAATGGCCCGCCACATGGGTGGGGCCATTATTTTGAAGCAGAATGTTCATGGCTGCCAAATCAGAAATTAAGGCGGTACTAACAGAGCAAGTAGGATCATCGAAATGAAGATTCAAATCCCCACAATCGTAAAGTTAGCTGCTCCAAGCAGATGAGGAGCGATCAAGTCAGGAAAGGAAACGGCCCAAGGGCCAGCTGGCCCGGGGACGGTAGAGTAACATTCCTGAGAGGGATGTTACCTCTAACACAACCCACCCTAACCACCAACACCACCACACTGACCAGCCTGTCATTCTATCACTACCATCTTACCTCTAACACAACCACCCTACCACCACCCTAACCGCCACTGCCCTCCCCACCACAACCACCATTCTAACCATCAACACTACACTAAGCACCTCCATCCTTAACCACCACCACTCTATCCAGTCTACCACCAACACACTCACAACCATCCAATTGGAACCGAGCACAGGAAACCAAGTTAACTCACAGCAGCTCTATCTGAATCATGTATTCCTCTGGAATGCCATCTTGTACAGGCTCTGCAAGCAACATCATGTGGTTTAAGTCTGCTGGTTATTTGAGTGCTGATGTCTCACACAAAGAAGTCTACTGGCAACCCACATAAACCACCACACCCACCACCCAAACAACAACCACCACCCTATGCGTCCCACCACCACCACCCTACCTTAAGCACCACTCCCCTACCCTACCCTAGCCACCACCCTAACCACCAAAACCCCTACCCCAACCATCATCACCACCCTAATCACCCATATAATCACCACCTTACTACCACTATTATTACCCTACCATGACTCCCTAACCACCAGCACCATCCCTACCACCGCCCTAACCACAACCAGTCTAACAGCACCCTACCACCATCACTCTACTCTAACCACTGCTATAACCACCACTACACTCACCACCACTGGGTATTCAGTCAAAATATCGAGCTGGAAATGTCGACTTACACTAATATTGAGTTTTAAATATTGTGACACAGAAATATCGACAGCAAGCATATTGTGGTCAAGAATATCAATTTTAAGGTAATAAATATTGATTTTAAAAATATAGTAGTCATTAATATTATTTGTAAAAATATAGGGGGTGATTAGGATGGCAGGCGGATCGCCATCCCTGAGCAGGCGGTGGCAATCCACCCGCCATCGCCACCTGATTTACCCCCGCCATATCCTAATGGCGGGGGGTATCGCGGCGGACACAAAGTGCGTCCGCCGCTTTTCCGCCGTTCGGCAATCGTTCAGATTGCCGGCCGGGTGGAGCTGGGGCATAATATGGTGGCGGTGCCTACCAGGCACCGCCATCCATATTAGAATGTGTGCGGAAACTGTCCTTTCCATGGCGGCGATGCCGCCATGGAAAGGCTGGCGGGGATTTGCTTTGGGGGCCCGTTGCGGGCCCCCGGGTGGGTGGGGGGCTGCACTTGCGGAGTACCTATGGTAACCCCCTACATTGCCATGCACAAGGTGGCAGGCACCGCATGGTGCCTGCCACGTTGTGCATGGCAATGCACAACATGGCATTTCAACATTGCGGCGGGTGCTGCAGCCCGCAGCACCCGCCGCAATGTTAAAATCCCAGATGAGATCGCTGCGGTGGCACAATTCAAGTCCAGTTTCACCTGACGCGTTTCGTGCAGGATTGCACTTCCCGAGCCGCAGAGAGAGCCCCGTTGCTGTTTCGGCATCCTGCAGCGACGCCAATCGACGCCGCTGCTTATGGGACAGGTGCCTGTTGTTGGAGGATTCATTGTACTAGCGGGGTTTCAAGCCCTGTATCGCAACCCACTTGGGCTTTATTTTTTGACAATGAGCACGGACATGGCAGCTCACAGTAGCAACACAATGTACTACAACATCCAGCAGGTCACGAGAGAGGCCGCGCCTATCTGGGCGGGGTGTATGAATTTAAAAACGGTGCTGACAGAATGCCTTGTCTGTTGCTCGTCCAGGTGCCTTTGAGGAAGTGCAATCCTGCACGAAACGCGTCAGGTGAAACTGGACTTGAATTGTGTGATCCACGGCTTTTTCCTCGCTGTACCCTGCAATAAATATTAGTTGGCAAAGACTTACCTGTTGTGTGGCTCTCTCTTCAGCAAGCAACTTGTTGGTTGGATTTTTGCGGCTTTGCCTGAGCCGCAGAGAGAGCCCCGTTGCTGTTTCGGCATCCTGCAGCGACGCCAATCGACGCCGCTGCTTATGGGACAGGTGCCTGTTGTTGGAGGATTCATTGTACTAGCGGGGTTTCAAGCCCTGTATCGCAACCCACTTGGGCTTTATTTTTTGACAATGAGCACGGACATGGCAGCTCACAGTAGCAACACAATGTACTACAACATCCAGCAGGCCACGAGAGAGGCCGCGCCTATCTGGGCGGGGTGTATGAATTTAAAAACGGTGCTGACAGAATGCCTTGTCTGTTGCTCGTCCAGGTGCCTTTGAGGAAGTGCAATCCTGCACGAAACGCGTCAGGTGAAACTGAACTTGAATTGTGTGATCCACGGCTTTTTCCTCGCTGTACCCTGCAATAAATATTAGTTGGCAAAGACTTACCTGTTGTGTGGCTCTCTCTTCAGCAGGCAACTTGTTGGTTGGATTTTTGCGGCTTTGCCTGAGCCGCAGAGAGAGCCCCGTTGCTGTTTCGGCATCCTGCAGCGACGCCAATCGACGCCGCTGCTTATGGGACAGGTGCCTGTTGTTGGAGGATTCATTGTACTAGCGGGGTTTCAAGCCCTGTATCGCAACCCACTTGGGCTTTATTTTTTGACAATGAGCACGGACATGGCAGCTCACAGTAGCAACACAATGTACTACAACATCCAGCAGGCCACGAGAGAGGCCGCGCCTATCTGGGCGGGGTGTATGAATTTAAAAACGGTGCTGACAGAATGCCTTGTCTGTTGCTCGTCCAGGTGCCTTTGAGGAAGTGCAATCCTGCACGAAACGCGTCAGGTGAAACTGGACTTGAATTGTGTGATCCACGGCTTTTTCCTCGCTGTACCCTGCAATAAATATTAGTTGGCAAAGACTTACCTGTTGTGTGGCTCTCTCTTCAGCAGGCAACTTGTTGGTTGGATTTTTGCGGCTTTGCCTGAGCCGCAGAGAGAGCCCCGTTGCTGTTTCGGCATCCTGCAGCGACGCCAATCGACGCCGCTGCTTATGGGACAGGTGCCTGTTGTTGGAGGATTCATTGTACTAGCGGGGTTTCAAGCCCTGTATCGCAACCCACTTGGGCTTTATTTTTTGACAATGAGCACGGACATGGCAGCTCACAGTAGCAACACAATGTACTACAACATCCAGCAGGCCACGAGAGAGGCCGCGCCTATCTGGGCGGGGTGTATGAATTTAAAAACGGTGCTGACAGAATGCCTTGTCTGTTGCTCGTCCAGGTGCCTTTGAGGAAGTGCAATCCTGCACGAAACGCGTCAGGTGAAACTGGACTTGAATTGTGTGATCCACGGCTTTTTCCTCGCTGTACCCTGCAATAAATATTAGTTGGCAAAGACTTACCTGTTGTGTGGCTCTCTCTTCAGCAGGCAACTTGTTGGTTGGATTTTTGCGGCTTTGCCTGAGCCGCAGAGAGAGCCCCGTTGCTGTTTCGGCATCCTGCAGCGACGCCAATCGACGCCGCTGCTTATGGGACAGGTGCCTGTTGTTGGAGGATTCATTGTACTAGCGGGGTTTCAAGCCCTGTATCGCAACCCACTTGGGCTTTATTTTTTGACAATGAGCACGGACATGGCAGCTCACAGTAGCAACACAATGTACTACAACATCCAGCAGGCCACGAGAGAGGCCGCGCCTATCTGGGCGGGGTGTATGAATTTAAAAACGGTGCTGACAGAATGCCTTGTCTGTTGCTCGTCCAGGTGCCTTTGAGGAAGTGCAATCCTGCACGAAACGCGTCAGGTGAAACTGGACTTGAATTGTGTGATCCACGGCTTTTTCCTCGCTGTACCCTGCAATAAATATTAGTTGGCAAAGACTTACCTGTTGTGTGGCTCTCTCTTCAGCAGGCAACTTGTTGGTTGGATTTTTGCGGCTTTGCCTGAGCCGCAGAGAGAGCCCCGTTGCTGTTTTCGGCATCCTGCAGCGACGCCAATCGACGCCGCTGCTTATGGGACAGGTGCCTGTTGTTGGAGGATTCATTGTACTAGCGGGGTTTCAAGCCCTGTATCGCAACCCACTTGGGCTTTATTTTTTGACAATGAGCACGGACATGGCAGCTCACAGTAGCAACACAATGTACTACAACATCCAGCAGGCCACGAGAGAGGCCGCACCTATCTGGGCGGGGTGTATGAATTTAAAAACGGTGCTGACAGAATGCCTTGTCTGTTGCTCGTCCAGGTGCCTTTGAGGAAGTGCAATCCTGCACGAAACGCGTCAGGTGAAACTGGACTTGAATTGTGTGATCCACGGCTTTTTCCTCGCTGTACCCTGCAATAAATATTAGTTGGCAAAGACTTACCTGTTGTGTGGCTCTCTCTTCAGCAGGCAACTTGTTGGTTGTATATATAAATATATATATATATATATATATATATAATAAAATATATATTAAAACTATTAAATATTAAAATTAATTTTAACAAAATAAAATAAATTCAATATACATTTTAACAAAATATAACAAATAAACTTAATTAAAAAAGATAAACACACAAACATGATTATTTATACACATATATATTTACTTTAAAACAATTAATAAACTATTATTTTTAATTTATTTTAAAAGTTGAAAATTATATAAAAAATTGAAAAATATATATCAATATTTTAAAATATAAGAAAAAAATCTATAATAAATTAAAACATTAAACTTTTAAAAATATTTAAACTTACTTTTCCTAATACAGTCAGTGCAACAGTAGGGAAAGTGTTGGATAGCAAAAGGGTAAAAATTACTATTCCAACTCCAATGAGTTCAACAGTATGGAAAGTGTTGGATAGTGAAGGGGTAAAATTTACTATTCCCACTCCAGTGAGTGCAACAGTAGAGAAAGTGTGGGATAGCAAAGGGGTAAAAATTAGTATTCCCACTCCAGTGAGTGCAACAGTAGAGAAAGTGTTGGATAGCGGAGGGATTAAATATACTATTCCAACTCCAGTGAGTGCAACAGTAGGGAAAGTGTTGGATAGCGAAGGAGTAAAATTTACTATTCCCACTCCAGTGAGTGCAACAGTAGAGAAAGTGTGGGATAGCGAAGGGGTAAAAATTAGTATTCCCACTCCAGTGAGTGCAACAGTAGAGAAAGTGTTGGATAGCGGAAGAGGTAAAAATTACTATTCCCATTCTAAGGAGTGCAACAGTAGGGAAAGTGTTAGATAGCGGAGTGGTAAAAATTACTATTCCCACTCCAATGAGTACAACAGTAGGGAAAGTGTTGGATAGCGAAGGGGTAAAAATTACTATTCCCACTCCAGTGAGTGAGACAGTAGGGTAAGTGTTGGATAGCAGAGGGATTAAATATACTATTTCAACTCCAGTGAGTGCAACAGTAGGGAAAGTGTTGGATAAGGGAGGGGTAAAATTTACTACTCACACTCCAGTGAGTGCAACAGTAGGGAAAGTGTTGGATAGCGGAGGGGTAAAAATTACTATTCCCACTCCAGTGAGTGCAACAGTAGGGTAAGTGTTGGATAGCGGAGGGATTAAATATACTATTCCAACTCCAGTGAGTGCAACAGTAGGGAAAGTGGTGGATAGCGAAGGAGTAAAAATTACTGTTCCCACTCCAGTGAATGCAAAAGTAGGGAAGGTATTGGATAGCGGAGGGATATAATTTACTATTCACACTCCAATCAGTTAAAAAATAAAATAAAAATAAATATGTAAAAATAAAAATAAAAATATTAAAATAAATACATAAATATATAAATATTTTAAATATTAAAAACAAATATAATAAATGTATAAAAGAAAACATATAATATTAATTACAAATAACAAACACCTACAAATATTATAGAAAATAATTTTCAAATAAATACATATTTTAAACTAGAAAATACTTACAAAGAAAAACATTAATTAATACATAAATGTATTTATTTTATTTCCTACCCTAATACACCACACAAATCACAACACACTTCTAAATTTTTAAAACAAATGTACTTCCATAATTAACATAATTACTTAACAATTTAAAAACATTATTAATAAAAAAAAAAACTAATAAAAATAATTAACTACCCACACTTAGGGCCCGATTATGATCTCGCTAGGAAAGCCCTCCGTACGATTCAGATCCGGAGGGCTTTCCAAGCAAAACGTGCTCCGGGAGTCCGAGCGACCGATTAAGATGCATCCGTATGCTTACGGACTCGGTTCGCTCGGACTCTCATTGAACTCTATGGGAGACAGTGTACAGACGCGTACACAGGCTCCCATAGCAAAAAGTGGAGGGTGCGGAAAAGCGTACACCAGGTGGCGGACACCCCATGGTGCCCGCCACACTGTGCATGCTTGGATCGGGGGGACCCATGGGCACCCCCCGTGACCCATTTGGAGCGCCTGCTACGGCCTCCTGAAGTGCAATTCCGACAGCCATTTTGTCTCGCTGAGACAGAGTCGATGCAGGTGTCCGAATCGTGCATCGTACTCGCTTGGTCGGAATCCGGCTCCATTGCGCGGCATGATTCATCTACGAACGAGTCATACGGACAGGATCGTGTTCAGAAATGATTCGGTCGACGCGTACGCGATCTTCGCATCGTACTTGGTCGTTCGGACCTGTGTACGATTCGGTCAGCAACAAGGGCTGCGAATCAGATCCGGTAAAGCCAAATCCGATTCGGAGGCCTTCAGAATAACATCGTAATCGGGCCCTTAAAAACTATAATCCCCACAACACACACCTAAAATTAACTACGCAATTACCATAATTAATTTTTAATTACATTAATTAATATCAATTAACAAATATTTAAGAATTAAAAAAACCAATTACTTGCCACCTTTTACCCCTATAAACTCCAAAACACACACCAGAAATTAATTACACAATTACGATAATTAGTTACCAAATAATTAATTAATATGAATTAACAAACAATTATTAATTCATCAATAAAAACAAATTACTTCCCACCCTTTACACCAATAAACACAAAAACGCACACCTAAAATTAATTACAGTTATTATAATTAATTATCAATTAATTAATAATAATTATCACCTAACTATTAACTAATTAATAATACATTATTTTACACATTTAACACGATGAAATCTCAATTAAATAAATATTTTTAAATAAAAAATAATAACTAATTTAATATAATTAAATTACTTCCCACCCTATTCCCCTATAAACCCACAACCCGCTACAGATCTAAAAAACGCAAAATTCAAATAAAACAAATTAATAACTACTAAAAATGTAACACATATATTACAAAATATAAACAATTCTTTTACAAAAATAAAAAATCACATACATTTAAAACATATACTAAAATACATAACATTGATTAAAAAATTGATATTTTTAACAACTATATTTTTGCAAACGATATTAAACACTTCAATATTTTTTAAATCGATATTACTTACCTTAAGTCGATATTCTTGACCACAATATTCTTGCTGGTGATATTTCTCACTCACGATATTTATGACTCAATATTTCTGCCAGTCGATATAAACAACTCGATATTATGTCTGCGCACCCTCCATAACCACCCCTAGCAACCATCACCACCCAAATCACCACTCAAACCACCACCCACACCACCATGCCCTCATAACCACCAACCTAGCCACTATGCCTACCCTAACTACCATCACCACCCTCACCAGTCTTACCATCATCACCTCACCACCACTGCTCTCACCATTCGCAATTCGGCCACCCAATTTTCCTACCCTAACCACTACTACCCTTTCACTAAACACAGCTCTCGATTCCTGTAGAAGCTCTTCATTTTTTAACAATCATTTTCAAATCATTACTTGGTTGTTATTTTCATGGAAAGTTGTGGCCTATGTTTGTGCTTGTTTATTCTTGAGTAACTTATTCTCACCTAAAACTATGCTTTTAGGTATCCAGTATAGCTAAATCATCTCAAAGAGTAAGAAACATTTACATGTGGTCTATAACTATCTATCGACCTATCGGCCTAATCTGTGGAAATCAATGTGTGAACATTGAGAAGGAAGTCTATGGCAGGATGTTGCAGTGAACCCTAAGGCTGATACTCGCTGGGCAGATACAAATTTGCATAAACTTCATATTTGATTGCCAAATACATTTTAATTGCTGTGCAGTGGGAACGAGAAACCATAGTGTTCAACGCATTACATGGCATGTTTTTAATTGAGCAGCCTACAAACACAGTCAATCATGCTTCGAAGACTGGCTGTGTGGGCTTTCCTTCCTCTTCTTGTGTTTGTCCCTCCCCTGGTGCCCCTCATTACTTGTGTCCTTCCACTGCTTACTTTTCAGACTTAATTTTTTTAGTTCTTGTGTGCCTACAGCGCTTGCACAGTCTGCTGGGATGGGTATGGTTTACATTAAAGGACTTGGAGTCTGTTCAATGTTTACCATTTATTGGCATCATTGTCACTCTTCTTTACTATCTCCTAATTGGACAGCATGTGCCAAACGTCACTTTCTCTTTCTTCTTGGAGCATAGACCAAGTACAGATTTATTCATCTTAATTGGTGTTCATCCATAGCTTGGGCTGTGATTGAGGTCCTATTTCTCCCTCCCCATCCCTTGTCTGTGGTGCTTCTTCCTCCTCCCCCGCCACTTCTCTGTTTTTTTCTGATTCATAGGTATGGTGCTTCGTTAATCAGAAGATGCTGCTGTTTTCTTAACTTCTGCAGTGTGGAACTCATACGTCCCTATGTTAATTTAATCTGTGTGCAAGCATCCTACATCTTTGATGACATGATGTCTTTGACATCTGTAAAACAAATAGCAAGCTCCTTGTATTTTAATTTTTAATGCTACATGCATATTTGAACCTTTTTAGGTCGAGCCTGGTCAGCGCATGCGATGCTCTGCGAGGCATGCTGTATTGAGGTAGGGACTTGAAGCTTCGCCAACTCTCGGCCCACATTTTTCATTGGCTTGTGTCATTATCCACTGTAAACTGTGGCTGTTCATTGGTCAAAAGGATTGGTAGTACCTCCTTAGTACCGCCTTGTCTCATTTTGTAACCTCCCATGGCGACACCCCCTGTTACGTGTGTTGTTGCTTGGTAGGCTTTAATTACAGCCCCCGAGCAGTATTTTCTTAAATAGCTGTGTCCTACCTGCTGTTGCACACAGGACACGCTCTCTCCTAACGGTTTTTAAACATTTTATAGCACGCATTTGCAATGTAATAGATCTCGCCTTCGCGAGAGTTTAAGCTATTGGCATTGTAAATGACAATGTCTTTTATTTATCTGTTTTAAAAACAACACATAAACAAAAAGCATTGTCATTTACAATGCCAATAGCACCACCTCTCATAAATGCAAGACCTATTGCATTGCAAATGCTTGTTTTCATGAGAAAGGCATGTCTTATTGCAAAGTAAAGAAAAAACATTGACAAAATGTCAATGGATCTGCCAGCCCATGGCATCACAACAAGCATAATACAACCATCTGAACAGCTCTGCTGAAATGTGACAGTGGTAGTACAATTTAGGCAAGAGAGAGGGAGGGCAAAAGAGATTTGTTTACACGCCACACAGTGCCATACAATTTCACTCCCCTCCTCTCCACGCCACAAAATGCCACACAATTATGCTCCACTTCACTCCAGCCAAACAAATCCATTCCACTCCACATCATGCAATGACACATAATTGCACCCCACTCAACTCCACTGCACACAATGCCAAACAATTCCACTCTATGCCACACAATGTCACACAATTCCACTCCACTCCACACCACACAATTCCACTCTGCTCCACACCACATAATTTCACTCCACTCCATGTCACACAATGGCATATAATTCCCCTCCACTACACTTCATTCTACAGAATGCTACATAGTTCCACTGCACTCCACTTTATACAATTGCACACAAATCTACTCCGCTCCACTCAATGCAACACAATTCCACTCCATGACACACAATTACACTCCACACCATTCTGCATCACACCACACAATATGACACAATTCTACTCCACTCCATGCCATAAAATGCTAACAATTACAACTCCAGTCCACAAAATGTCACACTCCACTCCACAACACACAATTACACTACACTTCATTCCACATCATGCCACATGATTCTACTCCACTCCATGTGGAGGCTCTGCACTCATAAACTTATTTAAAATGCAGTTTTGTGTATTCCAAAATAAACGTAAACTTACACAAAAGTGTAATTTTACCTTTGTGAATAGGGCCCACAAATCCAATCAACTCCACCACAACACACAAATCCTGACAACTCCACGCCTCTCCACTCCACAAAATGCCAGACAATTTCACTGCACTCCACGCAGCACAGTGCCACTCAGTTCCATTCTATTAAATTCCAGAAAATGCCACATAATATCATGCCTAGCCACACAGTGCCATTCAAATGAATCCAAACTCCACTCAACTAAATACAGTGACACACAATTCCACTCCATGCCACACAATGCCATATAATTCCACGTCACTTCACTCCACACAACACAATGATATACAATTTCTATCTACTCCACCCAATGCCACACAATTCCAATCCACTCCGCTCCCCTGCACTCCTCTCCACTCCATGCCATACAATGCAACCACAATTCCACTACACCCGACTCCACTCAAAGTGATACAATTCCAGTCCATTCCACACCACACAATGCCACACAGTTCCTCTCCACGCCACACAATTCCACTCCACTCTACTCCACACCAATCAACAAAATTCTGCTCCACA
This sequence comes from Calotriton arnoldi, assembly GCA_963921515.1. Classification (NCBI taxonomy): domain Eukaryota; kingdom Metazoa; phylum Chordata; class Amphibia; order Caudata; family Salamandridae; genus Calotriton; species Calotriton arnoldi. The sequence continues at coordinate 2,730,958 of CAWUFW010001169.1, forward strand.
TGGCAGTGCATTGGGCAGGGAAGCGTTCACTGCCATCATGCCACCAGGATGCTTCCACTGCAGTGCATTGGCATTCACTGCCAACATGCCACCAGGACGCTCCCACTGCAGTGCATTGGGCGGTGAAGCATTCACTACCGTCATGCCACCTTGGATGCTTCCATTGCAATGCATGCCACCTTTCCATGCTCCTCTAATTCTTTGTTCAGATTTAAATATTGGCGTGACAGAAAAAGATCACCAGGTCCATATATTTGGCTACTTTTCCTAGCTTCCTATTGCAGGCCCCTGACTCCCTTACTTTGTCTTCTATGTCTCACATTTCAGGCAGCTCCTGGTGACTAAAGCTTTTTGCATTATTTTCATTTTCGTTTGCTTTATTGAGCAGGAGTGTTTGTGGCTTCTGTAATCAGCCTTGCAATATATAGCAACGTTTCTTCCATCCGAGGTTCAGCTATTCCTACAACAAAGAAGTTCACATAAAATAGCACAGACCTATTGCCTTTGTCTGTGCTTTTGAGGTCTCACCTGAGACAGTGCATGTGCTGTTACTTGCCAGAGATTTTTTTTAACTAAAAATAGGGTTGGAGCCCGCCTATTGCTCACCATTCAATGTCTTCATTGTCACTCTTATATGCTGGCTCCCGATTGGTCAGAGCGCCCAATTTCAACTTCTCTTCAATTCTTTCTCTCTTCATTGTCCTTGAAGTTGATTTTTCCCCAGTTAAACCTCCCACGTCAGTATGTATACTACAAACCTATCAAGACCATACCACCCTAGCACCATCCTACATTCAACCATCAACCACCCTACCAGTACCCTACCATCACCCACCACAATTACCACCACCACGTTAACCAACCTAACCACCACCACTCTACCTTAACCACCACCACCAACACTCCAACCACCATGACCTACTTAACCACCACCACCTCTACCCTACCCTAACTATCAACACCCTACCTTAACCACTACCACCCTAACCTAAGTACCACCACCCTCACTCTAACCACCGCCCTAATCAGCACCACATGCTTGTGACCACCACCCTAAACACCACCAACACCCAAAGCACCACTCTAATCACCACCACCTAACCATCAACACCACCCTCACCAGCCCCACCCTACCTCTACATCCAGCCTACCACAACCGCCTTTCCATAACCACCCTAACTACCAACACGACCACCTTGACAAGTCTGCCACCTTCTTCCATTGTCTTTGTTACTGCTTGTCCCCCGTGCATATTTCTGCATTGGTATGTGTTAAATGACCCTACCACCACCACCCTACCAACTACTTACCTTCCTACCACCTCCAACCCCTCCCTACCACAACTACCCACACCCTACAACTACCCCACCACCCTACCACCACCACCATAACCACCACCCTAACCACCACCAACACTCTAGCCAGCCCAGCACCTTAACCACCACCCTGACTACCACCACCCTAATCACTACCACCACCCTAACCACCACCACTAGCCTACCTTAACCAATAACACCCTACGCTAACCATCACCATCACCACCACCCTACCCTAACCACCACCACATTCACCACCACTTTAACCTTGACGACCATCACTGCCACTCAAAACACCACCAAAACAATAACCACCACCATGACCCAAACCGCTAACCTAACTACCACCCAAACCACCACCCTAACCACCACCACCTAACCCCCACCTGCACGAGCACCTCCTCACCACCACAACCACCCTTCCACCACCACCCTAGCCAACACCACCTAACCCTGGGATATAACACCACCACACTGGCCAGCCTGTCACCATCCTAGCTCTTCCATCTTACCTCTAACACAACCAACCTACCACCACCCTAACCACCAACAGCACCACACTGACCATCCTGCTACCATTCTAGCACTACCATCTTACCTCTAACACAACCACCCTACCACCACCCTAACCACCACTGCCCTACCCACCACCACCACCACCATCATTCTAACCATCAACACTACACTAAGCACCTCCACCTTAACCACCACCACTCTATCCAGTCTACTACCACCCTACCACCAGCACACCCACCACCCTACCATCCAATTGGCACCGAGCATGAAAAACCTAGTTGACTCACAGCAGCTCTATATGAATCATGTATTACTCTGGAATGCCATCATGTACAGGATCTGCAAGCAACATCATGGGGTTTAAGTCTGCTGGTCTTTTGAGTGCTAATGCCTCATGGAAAAACATCTACTGGCAACCCACATAAACCACCACACCCACCACCTAAACAACAACCACCACCAACACCCTATGCTACCCACCACCAGATACCCTACCCTAAGCACTTCTCCCCTACCCTACTCTAGCCACCACCCTAACCACCAAAATCACATACCCCAACCATCATCACCACCCTAATCATCCATATCATCACCACCCTACTACCACCATTACTACCTTGCTATGACCACCTTAACCACTAGTACCATACCTACCACCATCCTAACCACAACCAGTCTAACACCACCATACCACCACCACTCTACTCTAACCACCACCATGCCCTACCACCTTCATCACCACCAACCCAACTACAACCACCTCCACCTTTACCACCACCACCCTACCCTAACCTAACCACCATCCCTTGACCCCACCCATCACCACATACCCAAAACAAACCTAACCACCACTCTAACCACCATTACCTAATCCATCACCACTCCCATCACCCTACCACCACAAGCCTAACGCCACCTTAACCACCATCCTAACCATCACCACCACCCTACCCACCACCACCTTCACACTGCCTTAACCACCACCCTAATAATCACTACCACCACCCTAACCACCACCATCCTAACTCCCACCACCCTAACTCCAACCATCCTAACCACCACCTTAACCAGCATACCCTGCCATGACCCTATCTGTAACACCGCCACTCTGCCAGAAAAACCCCTGCCAACACCACCCCTACCACCACTCTACCCACCACCCTAACCACCACCACTGCCCTAACAACATCCACCACCACCCTACCCTAACCTCTAGCACCTTCCCTTAACCACCTCCACCCTACCCTAAGCACCCCATCCTATGCCACGACCCTAACCTTCACTACCTTCCCTAACCACCACTACCACCCTCACCTTACAACCACCAACACTCTAACACCACTACCACTCCACACTAAACACACCACCCTAACCCCCCCTAGCAACCATCACCACCCAAAACCACCACTCAAACCACCACCCACACCACTATCCCCTCATAACCACCAACCTAACCACTATGACTACCCTGACCACCACCCTCACCAGTCTTACCATTATCACTTCATCACCACCACCCTCACCATTCGCAATTCCACCACCCTAACCTCCCTACCCTAACCACTACTACCCTTTCACTAAACACAACTCTTGATTCCTGTAGAAGCTCTTCATTTTTTAACAACCATTTTCAAATCATTACTTGGTTGTCATTTTCATGGAAAGTTGTGACCTATGTTTGTGCTTGTTTATTCTCGAGTAACTTGTTCTCACCTGAAACTATGCATTTAGGTATCCAGTAAAGCTAAATCATATCAAAGAGTAAGAAACATTTACATGTTGTCTATAACTATCTATCGACCTATCGGCCTAATCTGTGGAAATCAATGTGTGAACATTGAGAAGGTCTATGGCAGGATGTTGCAGTGAACCCTAAGGCTGATACTCGCTGGGCAGATACAAATTTGCATAAACTTCATATTTGATTGCCAAATACATTTTAATTGCTGTGCAGTGGGAACGAGAAACCATAGTGTTCTTTGCATTTCATGGCATGTTTTTAATTGAGCAGCCTACAAACGCAGTCAATTGGGCTTCGAAGACTGGTTGTGTGGGCTTTCCTTATAAAGAACTTGGAGCCTTTTCATTGTTTACCATTTATTGGCATCATTGTCACTCTTCTTTGCTATCTCCTAAGTGCCCAGCACATGCCAAACTGCACTTCGTGCTTCTTCTTGGAGCATGGACCAAGTACAGCTTGATTCATCTTAATTGGTGTCTGTCTGCATCTTGGGCTGTGATTGAGGTACTATTTCTCCTTCCCCTCCCATCCCTTGTCCTAAAGTTTCTATCCCTCCCCCCACCCTTTCTGTGTGTTTTCTCATTCACTTTACAGAATTCAGCTACTGTTCCTAAAAGCCCTTGTAAACTCACCCATCTTGTCTATTCAAATGGTGCTTCATTAATCTGAAGATACTGCTGTTCGTATGTCGGTACATTACATTTCATTACTATAATTTAATCTGTGTGCAAGCATCCTACGTCTTTGATGACATGCTCTCTTTGACATCTGTAAAAAATCGCAAGCTCCTTGTATTTTAAATTGTAATGCAAAACGCATATTTGTAATCTTTAATTCATAAGAACTGTATGTCTTATAGCAAACTAAAAAAATGCATTGAAAAAATGTCAACGGACCTGCCTGCCTAGGGCGTCACAACAAACCTAATACAACCATCTGAACAGCTCTGGTGAAAAGTGACAGAGGTAGTACAGTTTAGACTGGAGAGAGAGGACGACAGAGATTTGTTTACACACCACACAATTTTATGCGACTCCTCTCCATACCACAAAATGCCACAAAGTTATTCTCCACTTAACTCCATCCAAACAATTCCACTCCTGTCCACGTCATGCAATGTCACACAATTCCACTTCACCAACTCTATGCCACACAATGCCAAACAATTCCACTCCACACCACACAATGCCACTCCACTCTGTTCCACACAATACCACTCTGTTCCACACCACATACTTTCACTCCACTCCACACAATGCCACAAAATGACACACAATTCCTCTCCACTCTGCTTCACTCCACTTCATACAATGCCATACATTTCTACTCTGGTCCACACAATGCCACACAATTCTGCACCACTCCACTCCATACCTCACAATGCCACACAAATCCACTCCACTACACTCCATGCCACATAATTCCACTTCACTCTACTCCACACAAATCCAAACAATTCCATTCCACTCCACACACTGGCACACAATTCCCCTCCACTTCACACCACATAATTCCACTCCACTCCATTTCACATCACACCACAGAATGCCACACGATTCTACTCCACCCCATGCCATAAAATGCTAAAAATTTCCACTCCACTACACACAGTGCCACACATTTCCACTCCACACCACACAACTTTACTACACTCCACACAATTTCACTCCACTCCACACCATGCCACACAATTCCACTCCACTTCACTCCATGCCACATAATTCCACTCCACACCACACAATGCCACTCTGCTCCACACTACATAATTTACTCCACTCCACACATTGCCACAAACTGCCACACAATTCCTCTCTACTACAACTCACTCCACTGCTCTCCATACAATGCCACACAATTTTACTCTACTACACACAAATCTGTGCCACTCCACTCCACACAATGCCACACAATTCCACTCCACTCCATGCAACACAATTCAACTCTACTCTACTCCAAACAAATCCACACAATTCCACTCCACTGTATGCAGCACAATGGCAATACCACATAGTTCTACTTGATTCCATTTCACACAATGCCACAGAATTCTACTCCACTCCATGCAACACAATTCCACACCACAACACACAATTACACTTCACTTCATTCCACATCACTCCACACAATGCCACATGATTCTACTCCACTCCATGCCATAAAATACTAAACATATCCACTCAAGTCACCACAATGCCACACATTTCCACTCCACTCCACACCACACAACTTTACTTCACTTCACACAATGCCACAAAATTCCACTCCACTTCACTCTATTCTCCACAATGTCACAGAATTCCACTCCACTCATATTCACACAATGCTATGCAATTCTACTCCAATCCACTCCACAACACATAATTACACTCCACTCCATTCCACATCCTGCCACACAATTCTACTCCACTCCATAAAATGCTAAAAGTTCCACTCCACTTCATACAATACCACACATTTCCACTCCACACCACACAACTTCACTCCACTCCACACAATGGCACACAACTCCACTCCACTTCACACAATGACATACAATCCCACTCCACTCCACACAATTTCACTCCATTCCACTTCAATCTCCACTATGTCACAATTCCACTTCACTCCATTCCTTAGAATGCCACACAATTTCACTCCACTCAACTTCACGACAGACTGGATCTTATTCACAAAGATAAACTTACATTTTTGTGAATGTTTACGTTTATTTTGGAATACACAAATTCCATTTTAATAGTATGTTTTCGAGTGCGGAGGCTCCACAGTCAGAACGGAGTACTCCACACATAAAAAGATACGACATGCCTATCTCTTTATGAAGTAGTTTTCCGGCCCGACTGCAGAGTCTCTGCACTCATAAATTAACTATTAAAATGCAGTTTGGGGAATTCCCAAAAAAATGCAAACTTACAGAAAAGTGTAAGTTTACCTTTGTGAATCACACCCACAATTCCACTCAACTCCACCACAACACACAATTCCACAGAACTCCACTCCACTCCATTCTACTGCACACAATGCCAGATTATTCCACTGCACTCCACTCAGTACAGTGCCACACAGTTCCACTCTATTTAAATCCATCCGAACCCCACTCCACTCAACTAAACACAATAACACACAATTCCAGTCCATGCCACACAATGTCATATAATTCCATATCACTCCACTTCGCACCACACGATGATATATAATCCCACTCTGCTCCACAATATGCCACACCATACTACTCCACTCCACTCCATTCCACTTCACTCTCCTCCACACCACACAATTCCTCTCCACTCCATGCTTCACAATTCCACTCCACTTCACACCATGCCACACAGTTCCACTCCACCCCACTCAACTCAACTCCACTTCACTCTATGCCACATATTTCCACTCCACTCCATGCTCAGAGTGCCACACAATTCCACTCAACTCCACCACAACACACAATACCACACAATTCCGCTCCACTCCACACAGTGCCACACAATTCCATTCCCACTTCATGCAACTCAGTGATACACAATTCTACTCTACTCGGTTGCACACAATCCCACACAATGCCACTCAATTCCATCCAAACTGCACTCCACACAAATAAACACGATGCTACACAATTTCACCCCACTCCACTCCACACCACACAATTTGACTCCACTCTAATACACACAATGCCACACAATTCTACTCCACTAATGCACCGTACAATGGCAGCCAATTCCCCTCCATGTCACACAATTCGACTCGACTTCACACAATGTCACACAATTCCGTTCCACTCCATGACACACAATGGCACACAATTCTCCTCCACTCCACTTCACACCACACAATGCCACACAATTTCACTCCACTCCACTTCACACAATGTCACACAATTCCATTCCACTCTATGCCACACAATTCCACTCCACTCTACTCCAAGCTCACAATCCACAAAATACTCCTCAACTCCTCAACACACAATACCACACAATTCGAGTCCACTCCAAACAAAGCCGCACAACTCCATTTCACCTCACACAACACAGTGGCACACAATTCCACTCTACCCCATTCCACACAATGCCACACAATTCCACTCCCTACACTCCATGCCACACAGTTTCACTCCACACAATACCACACAATTCCACCCCACATAATGGCACACAATTCCCCTCCACTCCACTTCACACCACACAATAATACACAGTTCCACTCCACTTCACACAATGTCACACAATTCTACTCCACTCTGTGCAACACAATTACACTCCACAACACACAATTACACTCTACTCCATTCTGCATTATGCCACACAATACCACATGATTCTATTCCACTCCATGAAATAAAATGAAAAACTCTACACAATGCCACACATTTCCACTCTATAACACCACACAACTTCACTCCACTCAATGCCACACAATTACTCTTCACTTTACTCCACTCCTTACAGTGCCACACAATTCCACTCCACTCAACTACACTACTCACAATTCCACTCAACTCCAGCACAACACACAATTCCACACAACCCCACTCCACTCCACACAATGCTAGACAATTCCACTCCACACAAAACTGTACCACAGAGTTCCACTCTACTTAATTCCACAAAATGCCACACAATTCTATGCCTAGCCACACAGTGCCACTCAAATCCATCCAAACTCCACTCCACTCATTTAAACACAATGCCACACAATTCCACCCCACTCCATGCCATACTATGCCATATAATTTCACTTCACTCCATTCCACACCACAAAACGAAATGATACACAAATTCACAACATGCTGCACATTGCAGGACAATTTCACTTCACTAACTCCACACTCCACTACTCACCGAAAAGTGCTACAACACTGCATCAAAGGAGCAAGCGCTATTTAAATGCAAACCCTTCCCTCCTCGATCCCTCCACTATCCTTTTCAATCCAGATAACGGACTAACATGTCCACTGCTCAAATTAATTTCATATTTCTCTAGACTAATTCACCCCTTATCCTTTTCTGGTTCCGGAGTAGTGTGCTACTAGACGAAAAGCGCCTCAACACCTCATCAAGGGTAGCAAGCACTATCTAAATCCAAACCTTTTCCTCTTCTATCCCTCCACTATCCTCCTCAGTCCAAATAACAGACTAATATATCCACCACTCAAATGAATCCCTTATTTCACTATACTAATTCACCACTAATTCTTTTGGGTTCTGGAGTAGCGTGCTACTCCCTGAAAAAGCTCTTTGACGCCTCGTTGGGTGTAGTAAATGCTACATAAATGCAATTACAATACAATACAATTCCACTTCACACTATGCTACACAATTCCACTCCACTTTGCTCCACTTGATTCCCCTTCACTTCATGCCACACCACACAATTCCACTCCACCCCACTCCACTCCAAGCTATACAATTTCAGTCCATTCCATACCAAATAATGCCACTTAATTCCACTCCATTTCATGCCACACAATTACACTCCACTCCATGGCACACAATTCCAGTCCACTTCACTTCACTTCACTCCATGCCATGCCACCTAATTCCACTCCATCCCACTCAATTTCACTCACTCCACCACAACACAGAATTCCACTCACACTTCACACAATGCCGCACAATTCTACTAAACTCCTCATAACACAGTGCCACACAATTCCACTCTACTTCGTTCCACACAATGCCACACAATTCCATTCCTAGCTACACAATGTAACTCAGTTCCATCCAAACACGACTCCACTTAATTAAACACTGTGCCACACAATTCCACTCCACGCCACACAATGCCATACAATTCCACTCCACTCCATGCTACACAATGCCACACAATTTCAATTCACTCCACACAATTCCAGTCCATTCCATGCCACACATTGTTCTACACTTCTACTGCATTCCATGCCACACAATTCCACTCCAGGCCTCACAATCCCACTTCACTCCACACAATACCACACAAATCCACTCCACACAATGCAAATTATTGCATTTTCCTCTCCATGCCACTCAATTCCAATCCACTCAATTTCATGCCAGACAATGCCACACAATTCCACTACTCTCCACTCCACACAGCACCACACAATTTCACCCCACATCACACCACCCAATGCCACAAATTCCACTCCACTACTCTCCACAGAATGCCACCAAATTCCATTCCACTTTGCACAATATCACACAATTCCACTCCCCTGCCCTCTATGCCACACCACACAATGCAACACAATCCCACTCCATTCCACGCCACACAATGTCACACAATTCCACTCCAATCCACACAATGTGACACACCTCCACTCTACCCACTGCCACAAAATTCTACTCCAATCCACTCCACACAATACAAACCAATTCCACTCCACTCCACGCCACACTATTCAACTCTACTCCACACACCACAATGCTACAAAATTACCATCCACTCAACACATTACCACTCCACTCCACACCACACCATTCAACTCCACTCCACACTCCACAATGCCAGAAAATTACAATCCACTCAACACAATGCCACTCCTCTCCACTCCACTCCACTTCAATCCACTCCATTCTATTCTATGCCACACAATTATACTCCATGAAATGCAATGCCATACAATTCCAGTTCACTCCACTACACATATTACCACACAATTCCACTCCACTCCATACCACACAATGTCACAAAATTCCACTTCACTCCTCATAATACCACACAATTCCACTACAGTCCATGCCACACATTTTCACTACATGACATACAACGTTACACAATTTCACTCCACACCATATAATGCTACTCTAATCCATGCCAGTAGATGTCACACAGGTGGGAGAGTTGTGGTGCAGCGGCCAGAGCGGCTGACTCCGGAGCACGGGGCTCACAGTTCGATCCCCGGTGCTAGCGGAAGCTCAGCTTAGCCCTCTGTGACTCTGGGCAATAGCTCACTTAATCTCCCCAATGGCCCCCAGTGCCTCGAGACCCCTAGGGTTGATTAGTTCACACTTTATAAATACCAGATACATACATACATACACAGTGTCACACAATTCCACTCCACTCCATGCCACAGAATTTCACTCCACTCCACAAAGTTCCACTCCAGACATTGCCACACAATTCTGCTCAATGCCACAAAATGCACGCCACACAATGTCACACAGTTCAACTTCATTCCACACAATTCCTCTCCTCTCCTCTCCTCTCCTCTCAACACAATTCCAGTTCGCTCCACTCAATGCCACACAATTCCACTCCATGCTACACAATGCCACTCCACTCCACTTCACACCACACAAAAATGCCAAACATTGACACTCCACACCACTCCACTACATGCTACGCAATACCACTCCACTCAACACAGTTCCACTCCACACAATGCTACACAATTCTACTCCATGCCACACAATTCTACCCTACTCCACACCATGCCACACTATCCCACTCCACTCAATAGCACATAATTTCACTTCACTCCACTCCACACAAAGCCTCACAATCCAATTCAACTAAACCACAATATACTATGCCACACAATTCCACTCCACTCCACACAGTGCTACACAATTCCACTCAACTGCACTGCAACGCGCAATGCCACACAATTTCACTCCACTCATCACAGTGCAACACAATTCTACTCCACAAACACTGTGCCCCACAATTCCACTGCACTCAACTCCACGCCACACAGTGTCACTCCAAACAATGCCACACAACTTCACTGCACTACACACAATGCCACACAATTCCACTCAACTTCACACAATGCTACACAAGTTCACCCCACTCCATGGCACACAATGCCACAAATTCCACTCTACAAAACTCCACACAACTCCACTCCACAGCATCCAAAGCCACACAATTTCACTCCAGACCACACCACACAATGCCATACAATTCCACTCCACTCCACACAAATTCAATTCACTCCATGTCACACAATTCCACACATTCCACTCAATTCCATACAATGCTACACAAGTTCACCCCACTCCATGGCACACAATGCCACAAATTCCACTCTACAAAACTCCACACAATTCCACTCCACACAATGCCACAAAATTCCACTCCACTCCACAGGGTGTCACACAATTGCACTGCACTACACACCACACAACTCCATTCCACAGCACACAATGCCTCACAATTCCACTACACACCACTGCACACTTTCCCACATAATTTCCCTCTACTCCACTCCACACAATGCTACATAATTCCATTGCACTCACATAATTACACTCCACTCCACACAATACCACTTCATTCCACTTCACTCCACTACAATCCACCCCCCATAATGACACAAAATGCACCACAATTCAACTCCACTCAACACAATTAAACTCCACTCCATGCCACACAATACCATTCTACTCCACTCCATTCCACACATTGCCACTCCATCCAAATAATGTCACTCCATGCCACACAATGCCACTCAATTCCACTCCATGCCAAGCCTCACAATGCCACCCAATTCAACTTCACTCCACACAATCTTACACAATTCAACTCCACAACGCACAATGTCACACAATTGTACTCTACTCCATGCCACACAATGGCACTCCACTCTAATCCAGGCCACACAATGCCACTTCACTCCACGCCAGTCCATGCCATGAAATTCCACTCCATGTCACAGAATTTCACTCCACTCCATGCCACACAATGCCACTTCATTCCACACAGTTCCAGTCCATGCCACACAATGCCTCTCCACTCCACAATGCCACTCCACCCACTCAATGCCACACAGTATCACTCCACTTCACTCCACACAATGCCACTTCACTCCACACCACACAATCATGTGAGGTGTGGAGTGGAATGTCATTCCACTCCATGCCTCACATGCCACTCTGCGCCATACAATGCCACACAATGTCACTCCACTATACACAATTCTACTCCCACGCCAAACAATTCCACTCCACTCCTCTCCATGACACACAATGCCACTCCACTTCACACCACAAAATGTCACTCCACTCCACATCATGCCGTTCCACTGCGGCAAGACCTATTGGCCTTGCCAATGCTTTTTTCTTTTACGCTAAGCACAGCATGAGAGTGCATGTGATTTCCAGCTGTATCCCTCCTGAATTTCTCTTGGCCCCTCCACCACGCTCCATGTTACTCTTGCCCATGTGCTTCTCCCCTAAGCCACTCTGTGTTGTTCTTGCCCTTGTGTGCTTCTCCCCGCATTGCTTTCTCCCCAGTGTGCTTCTCTCTGTTCCTAGGTGCACTTTCTCTTTACCATGTGCTTCTGTTCCCCCACACACCACATTGTTCTCTCTCGCCCATCTTGTGTACTTCTCCCACCACCCTCCATGTTGCTTTTGACCCTGTCCTCTGTGATCCTTCCGCCCACCAGTGCCCTCCGTGTTGCTTCCATACCCCATTCCCCTTGCCCCACTTATTAAAAATAATGGTTTGGCGCTAGGTTTTTTAGATTTACTTATTCAACTTGAATCAGTAAATAAAAGGAAAAAAACCTGCATATTTTGTAGGTACATGTATGCGTGGTGCACACGCCTACAAAATAACACATCTACTCCAGCTGCAATACAACCTTTATAGGTTGAGTCTGAGCCAGCGTGCAAGTGCTGCTCTGGTGATCTTTTGTAGGTAGAGTGTGGAGGAGAAGCCCCGCCCATATTTTTCATTGGCTTGTGTCTTTGTCCTTCGTAAATGCTGGTGTTTGATTCCTTAACAGGCTTGTTAGTCCCTCCTTAGTTCGGCCATGTCGTCATTTGTATCCTCCCATGGCTACTGGCCCATTTACTTGGTTGTTACGCGGTACGTGTACTTTTTCTTTAAGGAGCCGGGACAATGGCAGACGCGTGTTTGCAATGCCATAGGTCTCGCATTTAAATGCGAGACCTATGGCATTGCAAATATGTTTTTCTTTATTTTTCACTCTCGCTGTCCAAAGTAGATCCAAGCCGTGAAAAGGATTCGGCATCTCGGTGTGTGAGGTCCCCAACCCCCCCATCGGGAACAAGGAGATGAGAGACACAACGCCGCCCCATCCCCCAGCCCCGGCTGCGGCCAGACGGGGCACTGCGGGAGCAACGAACAAAACAAAAGTTTGGGTCGGAAGTTTTTGTAGCAGAGCAGTGGGAAAAAAGCGTGGGAGTATCGACGGGGAGAATAGGAGGCCGAGACCAGAAATGCAGCGCAACCCGAGCCGCAGCCCCGCTGCCTAAGCAAGTGCTCCTCCGTGCAGAGATTTGGTGCTTGTGAGCCTGAGGCCCCCGAGCAAAAAGGCAGAGTCCCGCACTTGGCACGCCATGGACCCCATGCAGCAGCCGAGCACCACGGCCCCCGCATCGCAGCCGCCAGTGGGACACCAGATTGTGCACGTCCGTGGGACTCGGAGATGGATCTGGAGGCGCACTTAAACACCGTCATGAACCCTAAAAGTGCAGGGGGGTTGTGGCAAACCATGCCCATGTGCCTGAGGGGGCTGCCTGTCTCTTTCTTCAAGCCGCCGGAGCCCAAGTCCCACTCCAGACAGATGAGTCAGCGGCCGAGCTCCCAGAACCTCCACTCAACTTTCCACAGAGGTTGGGGCCCTTCCAGTGCTGTCCCAGGCTGCCCACCCTAGTGGGTGAGGTGCGCTCCTCAGCAATTGTTAGGAGCACCCTCCCTCCCCCCAAAAAAACAATGCATGGCTCTCTTTCCACAAAAGCAAACCTAAAAGATGTGCTTTAGTTAAGAAACTAATGGGTTAAGTTGCAATGTGTTCATTTAAAGTATAGCAAGTCTTTTATTTTGTTTTAACTATGCTTGTCTGAGTGGTAGCAGCAAAACTGATATTGTAGGTACTCTGCCTCCATAATATAGATAACTGTGGCTGAGGTTGTGTCATGAAAAGTGCATCCCATCAGTGTGCCAGGAGCAGCGCCACCATGCAGAGCTGCTTGGAGATGCACCAAAACCAATGCGCAGTACTTCCACTGTGGCACTGTGCCAGATGGGGTGCCCACACAGCAAGCAGTATTTTAGGTGTATCCCATTGATAAGGAGCCAAAAACCAAGTTCGACCTTATTTCCTGACATGTGCTCTGGGTGCACCCCTCTCACCCGGTGCACCTGGGGCACCCCACCCCAAGAGCACCCCCTTATAAAAATGCATCTGAAGATAGCGTGCTAGGAGCACCCTCCACCACAAATGTGCAGTGAGCACTGCCTGACTCACGGCCTAGGTGTAGGTTCCCTACATAGGACATCTACAGTGATGAGAAGCTTGGTGCATCAACACACAGCTCTGCCTGGAAGAGCCCGATTCACCACTATGCCCCCCACAGTGTGCACTGGAAAACCCTACTGCTCCCCACCTCACTCCTCTACTGCTCGCTCTCCAGTATTACCCCCCACAATCCCACAATACCCGTCAGTGTCTGGATGGAACATATCTTTCTGCACCACCTGTGTGGCAGGGGTGCCCACAGCAGTATGCCCGGGGCAGCCTTAATGCTCCATGATTAGTATCCTTCTGCTCCCGTCATATACAACCTTATGGGGTGCTGAAACACCACTCACAATGCCCCTTCCATTTTTTACCACCACACTGTCCCAGAAGCAAGGCCCTGCTACTTTCCGTTCATGGCTCACTGGCTCTCCACAGAGCATCCCCACCATGTACACATCGCAGAAAACTCTTCGCTAATGTGCATTTTTTTTTTTTAAATACGTTTTTATAAGTTATGTGAGCTTTTTCAGCGGGTTCTCAATCCATTGTCCCTAGCGCTAGATTTTTAGGCGCTGCAGCTCCATAGTTTTTGGGAAATTGATGAAAGAACAGGGTTTCCAGTGACCTCTGTATGCTGATGTCTCATGGTGGGTGGCAGAGGCAGAAGAGCGTTGGAAACTTGATAGTTTTTTTTATCCCCACAGGAATGCAATGGAATTTGAAGAGAACTACGGTGTAAGTTAACATTGAGGTTTGTCTGCTCCTTAGTGTGCCTGAGTAACTTTTTTAGGTCGAGTCTGAGCCAGTGCACATGCACTGCTCTGGCGATCTGTTGTAGTTGAGTATGGTAGTGAAGTCCTGCCCACTCCCCCGCCCATATTTTTCATTGGCTTGTGTCTTTGTCCTTCCTAAATGCTGACTTCTGATTCCTTAATAGGCTTGTTAATCCCTCCTTAGTACTGCCGTGTCGTCATTTGTAACCTCGCATGGCTACTGGCTCCATTACTTCAGTTCTTACACGGTACGTGTTATTTTAGTGCTGTAAGTACTATTTTCTTTATTGAGTTTGACCTACTTCAGGCAGGATGACATGCTTTGTTTACATTTAGCGCGCTGTGCACGCTTTCACTTTCGAAGTTGCCAGACAATCGGGTCGTTTGTTTCTTAGGCACCGGGATTCCAAGTGTTTTTCCCAACACTACAGGATGTTAAGCCGACGCCGAGACTCGTTTTGTTTCCTCGTCACAGATGGGAGACACTCGGCGTGAACTCACAAGATGCCGAGGTGTATCAAAGGAGCTGCACAGCTAGTGCTGCGGGCATCGGGGTGCAACCTGGCCTCAGTTAATTGACAGTGGGCAATATCTCCATCGAGAAAAAATACTGTTTGGAGGACAGAACATCGGCGCAGAGGGTGTAAATAAGTGGCATCTAGACCTGCCAGGGTAATGTGGGTGCTAGGCGGGGCAGTCCATGAAAGGAGGGAATACAGAATCCTAGGGTGCAGCGGGGGTTGGAGCGTACGAGATGCTCCGCCCTGCCCCGGCTTGAGGTCGGAGATTAGATCTAGGTATCAGTTGGAATATAGCTACAGGGTTCAGTGGAAATATCACTTCTAATGCAGAGGGCTGACGTGTCTGCATACTAATCATATCGCGGATTGGTACGTGTATGGTGTCTGTGTATTTTTTTTGGTTGCGTCACTTGCAAACGTTTATTTTTTACTTAATTATATGAAATAAAACTTATGGAAAGGGCGTCACTTGGATGTGTGTGCTGTCTCGCAATGGGTGCCTTTTGCTGTCTGTTGGAGGTAGCATTGTATCCCATACTTTGCGATTACTTTGGAGTGTTTTGTGAGATAGCCATATTGTCTGTTTTGATCGTGTTCTGAGGATGTGCTGCTTTCCTCTCCATTCCGCGCTTCTACCACACCTAGACCATAGCTCCCGCAATGCTTTATGACTGACTATCTTGTTTATCCTTCCAATGCAGATGTCATTTTTAGGTCAAGCCTAGAGGCAGCGCGCATGCGCTGCTCGCTCTGCGAGACTGATGGAGTATGAGAGAGAAGCCGCGCCCACTCTCCGCCCATATTTTTCATTGGCCTGCGTCATTGTCCTTCGTAAATGCTGCCTTCGGATTCGTTAATAGGCTTGTTAGGTCCTCCTTAGTACGGCCTTGTCTTCATTTGTAACCTCCCATGGCTACTGGCCCTTTACTTCGGTTGTTAAACTAGACCTGTTATTTAGTCTGTAGGCACTATTTACTTTATTGAGTTTCTTCTACTGCAGGCTAGACATGAGCTACTTCACCTGAAACGGCTTGTGTTTTCTTAAGCAGTACAGCCGCCCCTGTAACACGGGCGCCCGCTTTCAATAACTTTAACCCGGCATTATCTTGTGTCTATTTCAACCCCCCTCAAGTAAAATGGACTTAGAAATGATTAGCGAATTAAGTCATGTGAATTCCAGGTAGCAGATAATTGTGTGCTAATGGGCTGAAGCTGACAACAGCACATCTGTGTTACATGTCATCTGCACCAAGCCACCTGATGGGTTGTTTTTAAAAGCCTGTTTTATTAACAGCAACACCACCAGCAATACCACCACCACCAATACCACCATCAACACCACCAATACCACCACCACCACCAACATCAATACCACCACATCCACCACCATCACCAATACCACCACCACCAATACCACCACCACCAATACCACCACCACCACCACCAGTACCACCAGCACCACCACCAATACTACCACTACCAATACCACCAATACCACACCAATACCACCACCACCAATACCACCACCCCGAATACGACCACCACCAATACCACCACCACCAATCCAGTACCAACACCACCAATACCACCGCCAAAACCAATACCACCACCACCAATATCAATACCACCACCACCAATACCACTAACACCACCAATACCACCACCACCACTAATACCATCAATACCACCAATACAACCACCACCAATACCAATACCACCACCACCAATACCACCAATCTCACCACCACCACCAATACCACCACCACCACCAATACCACCACTAATACCACCACCACCAATACCACCACCACCACCACCACCAATACCACCACCAATACCACCACCACCAACAATACCAGCACCACCAATACCACCACTAGCACCACAACCACCAATACCACCACCAGTACCAGTACCACCACCAATACCACCACCACCAATACAACCACCACCACCAATACCACCATCACCAATACCACCACAACCAATACCACCACCAATACCACCGCCAATACCACCACCACCACCAATACCAATACCACCACCAATACCACCACCCATACCACCAATACTACCACCACCAATACACCACCACCAATACCACCAATACCATTACCAATACCACCACCACCAATACCACCACCACAACCACCAATACCACCACCACCAGTACTACCAATACCACCACCAATACCACCACTACCAATACCACCACCACCAATACCACCACCAATACCACCACCAATACCGATACCACCACCAATACCAATCCAATCACCAATACCACCACCACCACCAATACTGCCAATACCACCACCACCAATACCATCACTACCAATACCACCACCACCAATACCACCAATACAACCACCACCAATACCACCACCACCAATACCAATACCACCACTACCAATACCACCAATACCACCACCACCACCAATACCACCACTAATAGCACCACCACCACCACCAATACCACCACCAACAATACCACCAATACCACCACAACCACCACCAATACCACCACCACCAATACCACCACCAATACCACCGCCAATACCACCACCACCAATACCACCACAACCAATACCACCACCAATACCACCGCCAATACCACCACCACCAATACCACCACAACCAATACCACCACCAATACCACCACCAATACCACCACCACCAATACCAATACCACCACCAATACCACCAACCATACCACCAATACCACCACCACCAATACACCACCACCAATACCACCAATACCATCACCAATACCACCACCACCAATACCACCACCACAACCACCAATACCACCACCACCAGTACTACAAATACCACCACCAATATCACCACTACCAATACCACCACCACCACCACCAATACCAATACCACCACCAATACCGATACCACCACCAATACCAATACCACCACCAATACCACCACCAATACCACCACCACCAATACTGCCAATACCACCACCAATACCATCACTACCAATACCACCACCACCAATACCACCAATACAACCACCACCAATACCACCACCACCAATACCACCAATACAACCACCACCAATACCACCACCACCAATACCAATACCACCACTACCAATACCACCAATACCACCACCACCAATACCACCACAAATAGCACCACCACCAATACCACCACCAACAACAATACCAGCACCACCAATACCACCACTACCACCACAACCACCACCAATACCACCACCACCAATACCACCACCAGTAGCAATACCACCACCAATACAACCACCACCAATACCACTACCACCAATACAAGCACCACCACCAATACCACCACCACCAATACCACCACCAATACCACCGCCAATACCACCACCACCAATACCAATACCACCACTGTTAGAAATGGGGGTCTCTAGTTGGCAAGGGTTTGCACCTTTGTCCAAATGGGGACCCTTCTTCCTAGTCAGGATAAGGGAGTTACACTCCTAAAATAACCCCTGCTCACCCCCTTGGTAGCTTGGCACGAGCAGTCAGGCTTATCTTAGAGGCAGTGTGTAAAGCATTTGCACATAACCAACAGTAATACAGTGTAAACACTACAAAAGGACACAACACCAGTTTAGAAAAATATCCAATATTTTTATATACTTAAGACAAGACCAAAAACGATAAAAATCCACAATACAGTACTTAAAAATCTTCAGTTATCAAAATATGCTTGAAAAACAGTTCCTTGATGTCGATAGCTCCGTCCGGGGCTATCACGGCTTCGTGAGCAAACAAATCCAAACAGTTCTGGCTTACTGCAGCGTCGCGGGCCAGCTACGGTGTCGGGGAGACCCGCAAACAGTACCTTTTAGAAATGCAGGGCGTCGGCGACCTCTCGTTGAGCTTCCGAAAGCACGGTGTCCGAGGGCGTCGGTTCCGGAGGTCGGTGCAGGAGTCGTTGGGGCCCTCGAAATCACACGCGTTGCAGATCGAACTCCTCTCTGTTGAAGTCAGGAGTGCTGGCATCAGCAGGCGTCGGGTGCTGCGGTGCGAAGTGCAGCAGTGCGGCATGCGGTGCCCTCAGGTCGCTGTGCGAGCAGCATCTCGGTGGCGGCGTCAGATGGTGTTGTCGGTGAGACCAGGGTCACGGTGCGAAATGAATGCGGTGCTCGTCACGGTGCTGGCAGGTCGCGGTGCAAGCAGCGGTGTCGTCGTTACTGAAGCGCTGTCGTCGGCTGACGAACTGGAGTCGATGGCGCTGGAGTCGGTAGGCCAAGGCTGCGGTGTGGGATGAGAGCGGTGCGTCGTGTAACTTTACGAGCGGTGCCCTCGAACCACGGTGCAAGCAGCGGCGTCGAGTTTGGCGTGGAGCGGCGGCGCCGGGGATTCCAAGGCGTCGTCGTGAAGCGAGGCGGTGCGGAGTGCGGGGCTCACAGGTCACGGTACGAGCAGCGGCTCGGTGGCGGCGTTGCGGCGGTGCCCTCTGCGGTGCCTTCAGGACATGGAGTTGGCAGCGGCGACGTCGTCGGGTTGCTTTTTCTTCTGTTGCAGCACAAAACACACAGTCCCCAGTGCTGAGGGCAGAAGAACTTGAAGTCTTTGCTGTTCCTGAGACGTCTTGAACAGGGGGCAAGCTCTACCTCAAGCCCTTGGAGAATCTCACAAAAATAGATTGCAGAAAGTTCAGTCCAGTCCTTTCACTGCCCAAGACAGAAGCAGCCACTGCAGGCCAACAAGCAAAGCACTCAGCAAAGTGGTAGTTCCTCCTCACAGCTTCTCCAGCTCTTTTTCTTGGCAGTCTTCTTGGTCCAAAAGAGTTCTAAAGTTCAGGGGTCTGGGCCCCAATATTTATATCCAAAATCCTTTGATCTCTTAGGCAGAGAGTGTCTGTGCCCAGCCAGAACCAGTTCTGCCTTCTCTGATGTGACTTCCTGGCAGGAGGTGGAGACGGCCTTGTCAGAGGCAGACCAGGCCCTTTGAGGTGCAAGGAAATCTCCTCCCCCTTCCCCAATTGCAGCCCAGTTCTATTCAGCCCTTTCCTGACCTACCTAGACTATCTGGAGCCACTCCTGCTCCCCAGCCTTCTGTCATCCAAAACCCAGACCGGCAATCCACATTCCAGCAGAGGCACACGGGATGACTGAGCATACCTACCTTCTAAAAGTGGTATTTTCAAACACAGAATGTAAAAATCACCTTCACTAAAAGATGCATCTTTAGATTCTGAGTTCAGGCATACTAAACTTTGTTTTCGTACCTAATTCCCCGGGCCAGTTATGTTTATAGGATGTTATAAACAAACTCCCCATTCTGTCCTATGGGGAACAGGTTGCCTTGTAATAGTGAAAAACAAAATTGGCCGTAATTCACTATCAGGACATGCCACACACACCAGGGCATGTCCTACCTTTCACATACACTGCACCCTGCCCACAGGGGTTCCTTGGGCCTACCTTAGGGGTGGCTGACATGTAAGAAAAGGGAAGGTTAGGGACTGGCAAGTGAGTGCAGTGGCCAAGTCGACATGGCAGTTACAAACTGCGCGTAGACTCTGCAATGGCAGGTCTGAGTTACCAATTCAGGGCTACTCACGTGGGTGGCACAATCAGTGCTGCAGGCCCACTAGTAGCATTTGATTTATAGGCCCTCGCACACTCAGTGCACTTTACTAGGGACTAACAAGTAAATCAAGTATCCAATCATGGAAACACCAATCCATAACACAATTTACCACAGAGCACTTGCACTTTACCACTGATCAGCAGTGAGAAAAGTGCGCCAGAACCACTACGCCAGCAAAAACAGAGTCAAAACCGGGAGGTCAGAAAGCAGAAACTCAGGGGAAACATGCCAAAAGATGCCAAGTCTAACAACCATCAATACCAATACCACCACCCATACCACCAATACCACCACCACCAATACACCACCACCAATACCATCACCAATACCACCACCAAACATACCACCACCACCATTACTACCAATACCACCACCAATACCACCACCACCAATACCAATACCACCACCACCAATACCACCACCAATACCAATACCGACACCACCACTAATACCAATACCACCACCGATACCACCACCAATACCACCACCACCACCACCACCACCAATACCACCACCATCACCAATACCACCACCACCAATACCACCACCACCAATACCATCACCACCACAACCAATACCAATACCACCACCAATACCACCACCACCAATACCACCACCACCAATACCACCACCACCACCAATACCACCACCACAAATGCCACCAATACCACCACCACCAATACCACCGCCACCTCCACCACCAATACCAATTCCACCACCAATACCACCACCTCAGCACCTCTCGCTCACTAGTAATAGCAGGGGCACTGTACGAGGCCGGAGCTGCAGCCGAGACCATCCCTCCCTCCCTCCATGCTTGCCATAAAGCACAGCCCGCTCTGCACCTGGAGGTGAAGCCAGGGCCCTACTACAGCTGGAGTGTTTTTTAGTAGGCCAAAGATAGCAATGACATTAAACACACTGCATACTCAAATCACGGAGAGGGCAGGAAATACCTCCCCCTGCTCTTCCTCCTGAGCCGCGCCTGTGTAATCACAAAGAGAAAGGTGTTGGAGCTCTTTGTTAGTGATTATAGCTCGGATCATATGTAACACTCACTTCACACTTTGTGTCTGTGTAATTTACAACACTCACACATCTTCTTCACTGCACTATTTATCACTACTTTGAAGACTTCGCAGGCCGGTCTCTTCCTCTGATATTTACAATTTAACATGCGGTCGAGAAGGCCCTTTATTGCAATGCAATAGGTCTCGCATTTGCGAGAGTTTAAGCTATTAGTATTGTAAATGACAATGCCTTTTATTTATGTTTTAAAACCCAAAACATATTTAAAAGGCATTGTCATTTATAATGCCAATAGCTCAAACTTGCGTTAATGCGAGACTGATTGCATTGCAAATGCTTGTTTATTTGGTTTCCTCTTTAGTCATGCAGCACAGCATCACTAAAAACAATTGGCAAAGTCAATAGTTCCCAAAGGCAAGGCAGATTAGATTTGCCAATGCTTGTTTTAAATGGCCATTGCTAAAAATCCATTGGATTCAGATGGGGTTCTGCAGACAAACTTGTGAAAATTCCAATATTTCTGGTTCTGAGAAGTCTGTGCAAGAATTGTGTAAGTGCACATCAGAAAATGTGTGATGCTTCCTCAGGGCTTCTTTAGGGATTGGGAAGACCGAGGATCGATCACTAAGATGACTGTAGACAGCTGACCACACACCACACACATGCATGCATACACAACACACAACAAACACACACGCACACACAGAACACACACAACACTCACAACAAACACACACACGCACACACAACACACAACAAACACACGCACTCACACAACGCACACACACAACAAACACACACATGCACGCATGCACACACAACACACAACAAACACACACACAACATGCAACAAACACATGCACACACAACACATACACACACACGCACACACAACACACATGCATGCACACACAACAAACTTGCACACACACAACACACACCTCCACCGCACTACATGTTACTCTTGTCCATGTGCTTCTCCCCTAATCCACTCTGTGTTGTTCTTGCCCTTGTGTGCCTCTCCCGCATTGCTTTCTCCCCAGTGTGCTTCTCTCTGTTCCACGGTGCGCTTTCTCTCACCCATGTGCTTTTGTTCCCCCACACTCCACATTGTTCTCTCTCGCCCGCCTTGTGTAATTGTCCCGCCACCCTCTATGTTGCTTTTGACCCCGTCCTCTGTGATCCTTCCGCCCACCAGTGCTCTCCTGTGTTGTTTCCACCTTCGCTCTCTTTGTTGCTTACCTGCCCCACTTATTTTTTTTTTTTAATGCTTTGGCGCTACCTCTTTTTATTTACCAATCCAACTTGCATCAGTAAATAAATGGAAAAAACCCTGCATATATTTTTAGGCGCATGTTGTCTGATGCACACGCCTACAAAATAACACACCTACTGCAGCTGCAATAAAACCAATTTTGTTTGGTTTCCTCTTTAGTCATACAGCACAGCATCACTAAAAATAATTGGCAAAGCCAATAGTTCCCAAAGGCAAGGCAGATTAGATTTGCAAATGCTTGTTTTAAATGGCCAGTGTTAAAAATCCTTGGCTTTCACATGGGGGTTTGCAGACAAACTTGTGAAAAATTCCAATATTTTACGATCTGAGAAGTGTGTGCAAGAATTGTGGACCTGCACTTTAGAAAATGTGTGATGCCTCAATGGGGCTTCTATAAGGAATGGGTGGACCAATGATTGACCCCTAAGATGACTGTAGACAACTAACCACACACACAAACACACACACACCGCAGACACCACACACACACAACACACATTCACGCACACACACAACACACACATGTACGCAAACACACACACCACACACACACCACACATGCAGGCATGCACACAACACACACCACACACGCAAACACACACACATACAAAACACAACACACACACCACACACGCAAACACACACACATACAAAACACAACACACATGCACACAATATACACACACACCTGCCTCCCCAGCCGTGCAAGCTACGGGCAGCAGACCCTGAAATAAGTAAACTTTTGTTGTTTCTAGTTATTTAAAACCATAACAACCTAGCACAGACATTTACAGTGATTAAAACAAAGCAGAGTCAATGACGTCACAGTTGATCAATCCGTGCATACCCTGAAGAGTTGGAATGTATTGTGGGGACCCTTCAGGACACCCTGTAAACTCTACGACTTTTAGTAATCCTACAACGAGGCACAAAGACGGACAGATTGTTGCATAAAAGCATACAAAAATCTTACAAAGAAAAAACACATATATTATGTGGGAAAAGCTGACACCTGTAACAACAAATAAGTTTAAAAAAGAATCATTTTAAGAATACACAGTGAGTGTTTTGGGGGGCGAGGGGTGCAGGGAATTATGACGCTCCTGATTCCCTCCTCCTTCCCCACTCCTGTAACCCCAACACTTCTCTAAGACCTGTACCCTCAGCCTCTCTAAGACCTGGACCCTCAATCCCCCCCCTTGCCCCTTCCTATACCCCAGCTTTAAGATTAAACAATGAGTGTTTCACGCAGGGGGGGTGTTAGGAATGGTCCCATATACTTTCCCAATTTCTCCCATCGATTCCCCACTTGCACGCCCCATAACTAGTCCATGCTTCATTTCACCGCATATTTTCAGTGTGAGCTGCTTTGAGTAGGAGTCATTTTGAAGTGTTGCTATAAAAGGTATAATCTGGCTCAATTAATAAGGAACGGTGAAGACCCCAGTGCAGTGGCGGCTGATGACATTTCAAAGTGGAGGGGCATAAAAGTTGTGGATGAGTTTTAAGCAGTGAGCCAGCAAAAGGAGGGAGCTCAACTGACATTAGGGTGAGTTTGGGGGATGTTAACCTGAGAAACATTTGACAAAAATGGCCACACTTTAAATCTAATTTTAATACAAACATTTGTTAAAAGCAAAGTTTATAATGCAATTCTAAATGTGTTGTCTTTAAATCTTGAAAACATTAAAGATTGCCCCATACTGTACTTCCTTAAATATGTTCAACAGCTCCTTCCTGCCTCAACAAGTCTATCTGGGGGAGCTCAGTTTGTTCAGGGGGTTTATGGCGCGGCAGGATTGAGAACTCTGGAGCTGAGCGCCTATTAGTGGTTCTGAAAGGTATTCACACAACAGGCACATTCAGTCCTTGGCCTCTCTGCGAGCACCTTGAAAATGGTAGTGTGCCAATTGTGACATCGCACATAAAGGGGGTCACACTGCTGTCAAAATATGTACCCCAAGAAAGGAAACGAGGATGCGGTGCTCATGGGTGAGTGGAGTGGGCATGTTCTGTGCACATGGGAAAGAGAAATGTGGAGGAGATGAAAGGAAGTATGCCCAAAAAGGAGAGAATGAAAACTGTTGAAGAGGAAAACGACTACTTGAGAGGCATGCAGGTGCAACATTCCAGAGATACGTGGGGAGGAAAATGGGAGCATGTTTCAAACAAAGAAAGACTGCAGAGGAAAATGGTGTGAAAAAGAGAATGAGAGAAAGTGAGGCACTCTGAAGACCTTATCACTTAAACAGAGCTTAGTGATATTCAATTCAAAGTGCTTCACTCCTTTAGAGAACCCCACAGCTTTCACACCAATAAAAGTCAGTTTAATTTTCAGCTGGTTGTTGCTTAGCATGAATTGATTCGACAAGAAATGTGGCCATTTTTTTGTTTTCTAATAAAGGTGCCAGGAAGCCGCTCTGTGCTCCATGTAACGCTACATAAATGTAAGAACCTTATAAAAAAAATTGGAATAAATACCCTGTGCAGGTGAGTTTAAAATCATTTAATCCATCTTCATTAAAGGCCCATTGAGAACACAACTTGTCTTTGAAACAAATAAGTGAATCAGAGCTATTGCGGACCCACAATCTGCCGAACTAAACAATTGAATTTCCAGTGTCTTTTAGAGAGGGACAGACAGACTGACGAATATAGGGTGACAACAAACATTACCCAGGGCTGCACTGGTACCCAGTAAACAAAGGGGTCAAAGGTTTACATGCTTTAGTACAACACACGCACTCCCCACACACTTTCCAAACACGCTGCAGTAAAAACGAAACGAATGTTTAAACATTTATGGGGTACAATTAAAAAGACGTTTGAATATAGCTGGTTACACTTTGCACTTTCAAAATGTGTAGTTCACAATTGATATTAAAACAAGTCCTAGCAACATATGCTGTTCCCCTGCACTGAGGGGTGAATGAGCGTCAAGAGATCAGTGCCTCTCTGCCTGACAAAAACCTGTCCCTAACACCATCGAGCTAAGAGCCGAAGATGAAATAAACACACACACACACACACACACACCCTCCGAGCACCGATCCATTAAAACTCCAGATGACCATCCACACACCAACCTCAAACAAGCAACAAAAAACCACTTTCACTGATAACAAACTAATCAAGAGACATGCAAGACCTACTCCCACAGCTATGGTGCCTGAGAAGGGTCACTCCAGCCTGCTTCCCATATAGAGGGTGCACAGACTTCCTGGTCTAGGTGCTTTGTGGCTACCTTCAAGTGCACGCGCACTGCAGTCCACTCCCGCGTTGTCTGTGTGCAGTTAACTCTGGCACTGCACTCACTGCAGTCCACACCCACGCTGTCTTTGTATGCAGTTAACTCTGTCACTGCACGCACTGCTCTCGACAATTGCGCTGTCTTTGTGTGCATTTAACTCTGGCACTGCACGCACTGCTGTCCACACCCACGCTGTCTTTGTGTGCATTTAACTCTGGCACTGCACTCACTGCTGTCCACACCCACACTGTCTTTGTGTGCAGTTAACTCTGGCACTGCACGCACTGCTGTCCACCCCTCGCTGTCTTTGTGTGCAGTAAACGCTGGTACTGCACGCACTGCTGTCCACACCCACGCTGTCTTTGTGTACAGTTAACTCTGGCACTGCACGCACTGCTGTCCACATCCATGCTGTCTTTGTGTGCAGTTAACTCTGGGCACTGCACGCACTGCTGTCCACACCAGCGCTGTCTTTGTGTGCAGTTAACTCTGGGCACTGTATGGTGGGAGGGTGATGGGTCTGTAGTTGGAAAGTATGGCTGGCTCAGCGGATGGTTTCTTGAGCAGGGGCGTGACAGTGGCATGTTTCCAGGTGTCCTGGATTGTGGATGAGTTGATGGAGACGTTGAGGATGGGTGTTAATGCTTCGCTGATCGGTAGGAGTCCTTTGTTGACGATTGGATGGGGGTACAGTCAGATGGGGCCCCTGAGTAGATTGTTGTCATGGTAGCAGAGATTTTGACTGTGGTGACGGTGGGCCAGAAGGTCATGGTTTGTTCTCGGACGTGATGGGCAGTTGAGTTGCGAAGGTGACAGGAGCGTTGCATTTGTTACAGCCGCGCCCGCTGTTCCTCAATGAGGCGCCGTGCCTCTTTCTTGGACACATACATGTCCTGGGGGTGCCTCAGGATGCGGTTGCCATCTCCCCTCCTCGCACAGGCCTCCACGTGGTCCAGGAGCTCCTGCCGGCCCAGGTAGAGGCCGCTGTGGCCCGGCAGGTGGAAAGCGAAGGCCGCGTTGTTCCACAGCCAGCGGTCGTAGGTCTGCACGGTTTCACCCTGGGATTGCGCCAATGGCTTCTTCTCCAGGGCGCCCCCGGAGAGCTGCCAGGTGAAGCGGTCGCTCAGTGACTCGGGGCTCCAGGTGATGACCCCGGCGCGTCCGAAGGGCCCCTGGGGGTCCAGGGTGGGCAGGTGGTCGAAGTCCCGGCAGTCGGGGCTGTGGATGAGGATCCAGTGGACCACCTCCAGGGTGTAGGCCTCGGTGCCCAGCACCCTCAGCACAGGCCGCTTCCCACCACACAGCTGAAGGCGGTAGGCCGTGAGCAGCTCCTTGACCCGGAAGGAGAACTGGAAGTTGCCGTAGCGGGACTTGGGGCTGAGCGCAGGGGAGTTGGTCATCATGTCCCGCAGCTGCCCGTTCTCCTCCGGGGAGAGACCCCCCATGCTGGCCCGCACCTCCGGGCCGACAGCCCAGGCGAACTTCCTGAGGCGCTTCCTCTTCAGGTTGTCCAGGTCCGGGGGCGGCAGGTGCACCCCCCAGCAGGACACCCGCAGGTGCCGGGGCTCCCCGTTCAGCAGGAAGGGCCTGTCCCAGCCGCGGATGTGCTTGTCCTCCAGGATGTTCATGAACCTGTCCCGGACGGTGACATGTTTCAGCCGCACCACCTGCAGCGGCTTCGTCTCCAGGCGCCGGTACACCTGGATGATAGGGGCCAGGCGGTGGCTGTATCCCTTGGGCCCCCAGTCGGACCCCCACTTCTTAAACTCATGCAGGACTTGGTCGAGCTCTAGGAACTCCCCCTCGCAGAACAGGGACCTGCTCCTCGGCCGCTGGGGGTACAGGGGGTCGTCACCCTCCAGGGGCATCATTGTGACTTGGTACCGGGGGTCGCCGCGCACTCTTGTGTGATGAAGCTGCGGGTCTCTCACTCTTGTGTGATGAAGCTGCGGGTCTCTCGTGCGCTCTTGTGTGATGAAGCTGCAGGGCTCTCTCTCTTGTGTGATGAAGCTGCGGGTCTCTCGCGCTCTCGCGCACTCTTGTGTGATGATGCTGCGGGTCTCTCACTCTTGTGTGATGCAGCTGCGGGTCTCTCAGTCTTGTGTGATGAAGCTGCGGGTCTCTCACTCTTGTGTGATGAAGCTGCGGGTCTCTCACTCTTGTGTGATGAAGCTGCGGGTCTCTCACTCTTGTGTGATGAAGCTGCGGGTCTCTCACTCTTGTGTGATGAAGCTGTGGGTCTCTCGCGCACTCTTGTGTGATGAAGCTGCAGGTCTCTCACTCTTGTGTGATGAAGCTGCGGGTCTCTCCCGCTCTCTTGTGTGACGAAGCTGCGGGTCTCTCACTCTTGTGTGATGAAGCTGCGGGTCTCTCACTCTTGTGTGATGAAGCTGTGGGTCTCTCGCGCACTCTTGTGTGATGAAGCTGCAGGTCTCTCACTCTTGTGTGATGAAGCTGCGGGTCTCTCCCGCTCTCTTGTGTGATGAAGCTGCGGGTCTCTCACTCTTGTGTGATGAAGCTGCGGGTCTCTCACTCTTGTGTGATGAAGCTGTGGGTCTCTCGCGCACTCTTGTGTGATGAAGCTGCGGGTCTCTCAGTCTTGTGTGATGAAGCTGCGGGTCTCTCACTCTTGTGTGATGAAGCTGCGGGTCTCTCACTCTTGTGTGATGAAGCTGCGGGTCTCTCGCGCTCTCTTGTGTGATGAAGTTGCGGGTCCCTCACTCTTGTGTGATGAAGCTGCGGGTCTCTCACTCTTGTGTGATGAAGCTGAGGGTCTCTCACTCTTGTGTGATGAAGCTGCGGGTCTCTCACTCTAGTGTGATGAAGCTGCGGGTCTCTCACTCTTGTGTGATGAAGTTGTGGGTCTCTCACTCTTGTGTGATGAAGTTGTGGGTCTCTCCCGCTCTCTTGTTTGATGAAGCTGCGGGTCTCTCACTCTTGTGTGATGAAGGTCTCTCACTCTTGTGTGATGAAGCTGCGGGTCTCTCACTCTTGTGTGATGAAGCTGCGGGTCTCTCGCGCTCTCTTGTGTGATGAAGTTGCGGGTCCCTCACTCTTGTGTGATGAAGCTGCGGGTCTCTCACTCTTGTGTGATGAAGCTGAGGGTCTCTCACTCTTGTGTGATGAAGCTGCGGGTCTCTTGCGCTCTCTTGTGTGATGAAGCTGCGGGTCCCTCACTCTTGTGTGATGAAGCTGCGGGTCTCTCACTCTTGTGTGATGAAGCTGCGGGTCTCTCACTCTTGTGTGATGAAGCTGCGGGTCTCTCACTCTTGTGTGATGAAGCTGCGGGTCTCTCACTCTTGTGTGATGAAGCTGCGGGTCTCTCGCGCTCTCTTGTGTGATGAAGTTGCGGGTCCCTCACTCTTGTGTGATGAAGCTGCGGGTCTCTCACTCTTGTGTGATGAAGCTGCGGGTCTCTCACTCTTGTGTGATGAAGCTGAGGGTCTCTCACTCTTGTGTGATGAAGCTGCGGGTCTCTCACTCTTGTGTGATGAAGCTGCGGGTCTCTCACTCTTGTGTGATGAAGCTGAGGGTCTCTCACTCTTGTGTGATGAAGCTGCGGGTCTCTTGCGCTCTCTTGTGTGATGAAGCTGCGGGTCTCTCTTTCCTTGTAGAGCGCAGCGTCTCCCCTCTCCTGCCCTCTTGCGTGTCACTGATTCTATAACTGCAATAATTCTCCAGGCTCCTGCCCTCACCGCGGTTCTCTCTAGTTTAGTCTCTCGTCTGATATCTCCTCTTCTGGGTTTTATCTTGTCTCCCCCCGTCCTGCCTCTCATTGGCAGCATCGCTGCCCGTGGCCTTGTAACTCAAGCTCTTATCACCGCTTGTCTCCGGCGCTCCTGAGACCTCGAAGAGGGGTGCAGAATCCCCCTCCCCCCCTAAAGGAAAACTGTAAACAAGGGAGCAAACAGCAGTTTTAGTGTCGTGTTTATTCATATAGCGCTTTCCTTACTTCTCGTGGGGCCTAAAGCACTTTCTTGGTAGCTCAGATCTGTTTCTGTAGTGCTTCAAACCACAATGGGGTCTTCAAGCGCTCTAGCTTCTAACAGGTTCCCGGACTCCCTGCGCACTGCATGATTGGATGGCTGCCGTTTGTGGTTCGGGTTATATGGGACTTGTATTTATTTACTTTTATTAACAGCAGTTATTGACTTTGAGCTGTACATAATGCAATCACATGAATAAAAGTATTACTACAGAACAAAGAAAGGTCACGTCTAGATCGAGTTGCTCGTTATGTGAACCCGGCATTTATAAGGTATATTTGGTGGAAACTGAAGGCTGTGACCTGTCTTGCCATGACGTGGGGTGCTGTCTCTGGTCATCAGGCCCGCAGCTCCAAAGGGCTTTTATTGCCCCAGAGGAGCGTGCATTTCATGAAAAGGGTATCACAAGCAAAAGAGAAATACCGGCCATTTGTTGTTTAAAGAGCCTGCAAAGGCCTTGCCTTGAAGCTTAATAGGGTTGGAAATGAATTCTCTCTTTGTTTTCTTTAATTATTAGTCATGGATCATTAATGCAGCCCTACAACACGTTTAAAAGTGCTTTCACTTTATATTTGCTGCTTGAAGCATGCACAGATAAGTGCTAAAAATACGGGCTTTAGGTGATTTTTGTACTGGTTGCACATGAGAATACCTTCATGGCAACCCTGATCACCAGACTGAGGGGTATATTCACAAGAACGTGCGCTAAACATCTCCAAAAAATGTTAACGCAACTTTACACATCGCAGCCGATCGCGGGAAAATAACCCCGTGTTAACATGGAATTCACAACACGGCGGTACCATGCAATAGTCCCCCGAAAACGCAGCCAATGTCCGCGATACAATCACCGCGACGGAGATAAAAACACAACCACTAACACCAAAAAACATGCGATGAGCCCATTCGCAAGGAGGAAAGCAGCAATAAGCAGCGCCAGGCCTGCACACATATACGGCATGCGGGAATAAGCACAACAAAAGCAGGAAAAAGAAAGACAAACCAAACAGAAAACAGCGAAGCACAAAGGAGGCAGTCGGAGCTAGCACGCAACCCCACAAGCACCATTGACAACAAAACATTCCACATGGCAGGCCATCGTGGACAAGGTGAATGCAGCCGGAGAGCGGAGGAGGACAATGGCAGAAAACCAGAACAGCTGGAATGATGTGAAACGCACAAACAAGCAGAAACACGCCAACAACCAGAAGGCAGCTATGCACACCAGAGGTGGGAGTCCAGAGCCACACCAGGAGCTGGATGACATGGAGGAAATGGTGTCCACCACATCAGTCTGGAGATGATGGCAGGAGTCGGGGACCGGAAACTGCTCAAAATCAACAGACACAACAGCAACGGGGAGAGGAACGACCAGGGACTGGGGGGACGGGGGGAGATGGGCACAATGGCACACATGCACAATTAAGCACAGCACAACTGCAGACAAACCATGCCCAAGAGGAACAACACCAACCAAGAGCACAAGTCACACAAGTCGGCAATACCACACCACTGAACAAGCACAGAAGTGAAAACCACACTGCCTGAAAGGGAGAAGGGTGAGCCAAATCAGAGCTGAAGGGACATCTCACACACAATGCAGCACACACACAGAAGAAGCAGAGCACCCCAACATCCAACACAATGTGGTACAAACACCAACATATGCACAACCCAACACAGGACACAAGTGCACCCGCTTGTGGCCTGTAAATGGCCATATGCATCTAGCAAAGCAGGAAACAGGGACATGATAATGCACAAGTACCAACCCACAGCCCTGATGGGGTAGCAATGCATGTACGGCAGGGACCCAGCTGGGCCGGGGCACACACATTGGCATACAAATAAGCACTCAACACATTTGGAGACAAGTGAAGGTGCGGAATCTTTATCAACAATTGCGTGTCAGTACGGCCAAGAGAAGTGCCTCGACATGCAGACCAATGCAGCAGCATGTCTAAATGAGGAACGTTGGAAAGCGCCCATGTCCACCCCGGGGGAGTCCATCACCAACACAAGTCAGTGCCAACCCGTGTTGGTTGTCCGCGCATGGATCAGGAGTCCAGGCCAATGCAGCCATGTCCACTGTCATCTAGAGACATGTGACCAGATCGCCAACATGCAACTAGGCGTTGGGACATGTGCAATGGGTCACATGCAGTCCTGGCTGCAGGTACCTTGTCACTCGTCCATGAATGCGAGTGCAGCAGCGTAGGCCAACATTTCCAATGCGAGATCGTTGTCCACCACATCTGACATGTCGGCGACGTAACCCATCAGCTGTCCCGGACTGATGTGCTGACTCCAACCCCTGGCCCCAATATGCACGAAAGCCCAATCGGGGAGCGGCTCAATGTGGTCACTGCACACGACGACTCGTGCAATATCCCAGGTCCAGTTGCCAGCATGCATGCCAAACATCCAGGCATGCCATAAACAGGCATCACGGTGACACTCCTGGTCGCGGTCCAACAGGGGGCACACACACACACGTCAAAATCCAGGTCAGCTACCGTAACATTGGAGAGGCAGACATCCATGGACCACTCGAACATGCACGAGCGACAGTGCAATACAGGCTGAACGCAGGTGACGTTGGCAATGCGGAAGCTCAGCCTGTAATTGATCCGCAGCACTGCCAATGGCAGTGCCCTCAGTACATGCATCAGACGTGCACGGTACAGGTCCACGTGACTGGAGTTGAGCATGTGTCCGGGATGGTCTGCCATTGCATCAGTGGCACTGTTAAAGCGGCACTGTGATGACCTGCGCCAGTCCTGTGGATGAAACGCCACAGCTCGGAGCAATGAGCAGTGTCTGTGTGCAACGGGTGCAGGCCTGGGGTGTGGTGGGAGTACGTGTGAAGGCCATTTCACGCACGCTAACTACGACCAAGGACTTCTGTGTGTGGGATGTGTACGCGTTGGCCTCACGTCTGGCAGTGCGTAGTGTGGGAGTCGCCTGGAAATGCTATCGTATCTGTCAGGGGGTGCTGGGCACAGGCAAGTCCCATCTAGGAGCTGCAGATGTGCTACCGCCCGATAGTGCAGACAAAGGACCTTTCATCCCTACAGTAACTTCACCATCTGCATGCATACAGGAGATGTACAGAGGCCTATCGTGGGTGGGGTGGGATGTCTGCGACCCAGGGAATCATGGATGACATGCCTAGCACGTGGCACATGAGCGGCAACACTGTGTGTCACGTTGCCTCACAGCTGCTCTTCCCTCCCATGAGCCCCCACACATGTGTGCGCTGCGCGGTTGTATCACGGGCACTCCTACGGCACACCATTGTCATGCCTGTCAGCGCATGTCCATCGGCATGCAACAACACCTGTAAGCTGGCCGTTGAGGGTGTGCGGCCACGTGAGTGTAGGCCAATGGTCTGGACAGGGCGGACACAGGTGTACAGTCCATGGCTGGCTGTGACCGCACTGCGATTGGGGCTAGACACCTGACTCATGCAGCCGTAGGACTGATACACATAACACTTGGCATGCATGTGCCAAGACCCCGAGCGGGATTGCGCTCCTACATTTCCCCGTACGTGCGGGCCCACCCTCCCGGTGCATGCTACATTGCAACCACGACTACTGTGGCCCTGGTGGCGACAACACCCCAACACAAGGACACACTTACCTCACTTCCTGTTCAAGGCCAGACCAGAGCCACGCCCTGATCCCCCTGCCGAATCAGCACACCCCTGCGCTGACCTGACCTACGCCGGACCAGCACACACCGCTTGTGCATGCAGGGGGGGGGCAGGAAAAGCTACATGTCCAAGGTCTCAGCCACTGCTGAGGTGACATGGTATCCTCCGCTGAAGACAGCACACTGATGTTGCAGGGCTCCGGCCCATCATGCTGACATAATGACCACACGGACACACTTGCTTAGATGTTGGGAATGGCTACGGGCACGTGTGCCCGGCCACTTTTAATTAGCAGGCTCACATGTCGAGTGACACCTGTGTTGGATGTGTGTGGGATGTGTGTACACCAGCCGTCATGGAGTGCCTGGTGCAGTCAAAAAATGACAACAGTGTACATCGTAAAGGACACAACCATTCAACCGTAAAGGATCCATGAGCTGAGCTGCGCAGAGCTAGTGGCCCCGGATGCACAGCGTCCTGCATGGGCCTACCGCCACGGGCCACTGACTTGCGGTGCACTGGGGCAGGGTCACGAGAGCAGAGCAGGCTCTCGTAGATGACTAGAGGGGTTGTTGCGGAGTGTCTCGGTGGACAGTGGAAGGTGTACCCCCAGGGCATGATGCCCAGGGCAGAACCATGCTGAAACAGTCACCATGGTGGAGATGAGTGGAGCAAACACATGTCGGGCACCAAGTCCGTCCCAGCCAGATGATGATGCAGACAACCCCCAGGCCATGGACTCAGACACCACCAAAGTTCAACCAGAGAGTGCCCATTAGTCATTGCACACAGAGTTAGTGGCACCAGTGCTGATAGGGGATGCCGCCTGCGATGAGGCATGTCCAATGGTGTGGACTCCTCCATATCTTACCCAGGACACAGTTCCACATGTGTGGCCTACTGGACCGCAGTGTAGGCCTGAGGCAGCGGTCATCAGGGGTCATTCACCGAGTGTCGCCGGCTTAGGTTGGATGGTCCCACCGGCCTGCGTAGTTCAGGTTCAGTGGCACCACGGGACGCGGACTTGTGGTGAACAGGGTTAGTGGCACCAGGTCAGTTGTTGCTAGTGTTCGGTCACCTCCGTAACGATGATCGGGCTTTCATCCGGACTGAACCGCATCTTCCTCTTACTCCTCTCCGTGCGTTCACTGGTATGGACTCTACCATTCATGAATCACGACTGGGTGCTGGATGTGGGGCCTACTGGACCGCAGTGTAGGCCGGGGGCAGCGGTCAGCACGGGCCCACAGACACGTGTCGTGTGCTTGTGATACATACCTTTGCTGCACTGATAGAAGGGAGTTTAGTGATATCACCTCTGCAGTAAACATCTGGTCACTGCCATTCATGATTCAGGACACAGTTCCACATGTGGGACCCACTGGACCGCTGTGTAGGCCTGTGCCCTCATCCACGTGGCGCCGGCTGGCGGTGGACAGGGTTAATGGCACCATGTGTCGCCGGCTTGAGTTGAACAGGGTTAGTGGCACCACTTGCCGCCGGCTTGCGTTGAACAGGGTTAGTGGCACCACGTGTCACCGGCTTCCGTTGAACAGGGTTAGTGGCACTACGTGTCGCCGGCTTGCATTGAACAGGGTTGTTGGCACCACGTGTCGCCGGCTTGCGTTGAACAGGGCTAGTGGCACCACGTGTCGCCGGCTTGCGTTGACAGGGTTAGTGGCACCACGTGTCGCCGGCTTGCGTTGCACAGGGTTAGTGGCACCACGTGTCACTGACTTGCGTTGAACAGGGTTAGTCGCACCACGTGTCGCCGGCCTGCGATACGGAATTATGCTTCACTGATCGAAGGGAGTCTGGTGCTGTGGCCGCTGCCACGGACTTGGGGTCACTGCCATTCAAGACTCAGGACACAGTTCCACATGTGGGACCGAAGAGGACGCCGGTGGAGTATGTCAGTGAAAAAGGAGTACTGTGGCCCTGCGCCGTGGAGGCCAGCGATGGTCAGCGGAGGCTGCAGAGGTCGCGGGCCTGGGGCTTGGAGCTTGCACCGGCACGTGGTGGGCCCTCTTTGACACACACCAGTATCGGCAGGTGAGCGGAGCCTCGTTGGTGCGCTGGGGCAGGCATGACGGGTCTGGGGACCAGCGGCCTGGGGTGCAGCAGGCGCACAGGGACGCAAGCCCCGCCGCGCTGGGTGCAGGACTCGTGGCGGGCTGAGAGGCGCCGCCCTGGCAGACGCATTGTCCATTACGAATGAGGACCACGCCCAGTGCGACGGGCTTTTTGTTCACACCCTTACGCAGGCCTGGCATACGCAGGGCCAACCCACTCTGCCCGCGCATACAGGGGGGGACGTAACGTGCGACATTTCCGCATTCTGCCCCACAGCCTGTGGGGACATGGTAGCATCCACTGGCCACTACACTCCATGCACCAGCAATTGATCTCCACATGGCCATTTCCGTGATTTGCACACTGTGGTCTGTCCAGCACCTCCACGCCACACCTGGCATTGGGTAGGGTCACATTCCTTGGTCACTTGCCGCTCTCGCACATGCCTGCTCCATGCCTCTCCTCACATCCTGCTATTGTGTGTCTGTGGTGCCATGCCGTGGCTGGGTTGTGGGCATGGCAATGCCAAGTTCCCAATGGAGTCGTGTTGTCGTGTCTGGTCGGTTGGCATGTTGTGTGGCATGTTGAATGTAGTTGAGCTGCATGCCCATTGCCAGTGTCATGAGTTGCATGACTGTGGGCTGGAGGTGTGTGGTGTGTTCATTTTGGAATTACCAACGAGCACTGCATTGCCATGGGTGCCATCCTGGGTGCGCTGGGTGATGATGGACTGTCGGGAGGTGTGAGAATAATGCACTCTGCCTGGGGAGTTGGCCATGACATTGTTGATGGGTCCCGGGCGGTCCACTATTGCCTGCACATTCATGGGATGCGTGTGCTTTCTGTTGTGGTAGTTGTGTGCAGTGTCGGCAGGGGGTACAAGGGGTACATGTGTGCAGTTGATTGGCCCTGACACATGTGGGAATCCAGCTAGGGCGTAGGGGCCTTGCTTGATCTCCAGCTGCTCCTGCGCAGTGTGGGTGAAGTGGAGGTGCTGGGGTACCAGGCTGATGTTGGCATCCAGGACAGGTGTGATGACCTTGGATGGGGCTGGCTGTGTGACTCATCCGACTCTGGCAGTTGTGGGATGGATGGTACCAGAGGCCGACATGTACTGCACAGCCGGCAGCTTTGTCTGCGGAGGGATGTTGGTTGTCCGCTGGGTTGGTACCATCAGCAGGTGGGGGATGTGGGTCAGGATGCGGGGGTTGGTTGTCCTTTTGGGCCTGTAGTGGGAATGTCCTCCTCTGGCGTTGGGTCTGGGATGCAGTCTTTGCGTACGCTGCCTCTGTGGTGTTCCCGGGGGGTTGGGGGGGCGGGACGGGTCCTGGGGGTGGTGGCGGGCCTGGGGTGGGTGGCGGTGGGTGTTGTGGCCCTCATGGGTCTCGGAGCTGCATGATCATTGTCTCCATGGCATCTGTGGGTCTTCAGATGTGGCTCTGGGCTGGGCTCCCTTTCATGCTGCAGGTAGTCATCCTACTTTCCACCAGCAAAAGGCAGGTGTTAAATCCCTGCTGCTACCGCGGCTTATCGCGTGGTTTTGACTCGCATCGCAGATCTCGCAGTTCGTTGTGAAAGTGGTGTAGTGGTGTTTTTGTGTGTTTTTGCACGGGAACGCCTACTCTGCATCTCATTAGGGTTAGTTGGTGGTGTCCACCGTGGAGATAAATTTTGGGGCAGTTATCGCTGGAATACTGGCGATGTCTGCAGTTTGCACCCAGTTGTGAATGGGGTGTTAAATCGATCTCCACTTTTGATGGGTTAAGGTGGAGATAGATTGGCGGTAGGTCCTTGTGAATATGCCCCTCGAAGTTTGTTGCAGGATCAGCACATTATTTATTTTCCTCCACCCTCCATCCCCGGTTGATGCCATAATAGCATGTTATTGACGCTGGCGTAGGGTTTCAGATGTATTTAATTATTGCAGAGTTACTCCAAGTGCCTGGGAATATGTCCTGCATTCAGGCAACCCGCTCCTCATTCTCACCCTTCCCTTTCACGCTCACCGTGCACTCACAGCGACCACACTGCATCCATGCCACTCGCCATGAACTCACGCCGTTCTCCCTCTACTTACCCTGAGGTCAAATGAGCACACGGCCCATCCTGCACTCACAGTGATCACATTGCACCCACATCACTCACCATGCATGGGTGCTGATCACCTGTACATACCCTGCAGTCACACCACTACACTACTCACCCTCCACTCATGTAACACTTCACTCCTGTCACTCTCACTCTGCAATCTCACTCAAGCACATCACTAACCATGCATTAATTTGTCCTACTCTGCACTTTAACCCGCACAAGACTCATTTGTTCACATCATTCACCCTGCAGTTACTCCTCTCACCCTACGCTCACAAAGTCCCATCGCTCACCGTGCACTCATATAGGCACGCCTGCCACTCACACAGCTCTCCCTTCACTCACATGAGCACTGCACTCGCCCTGCACTCACACTAAGCAAACAAGCACACCACTCACTCTGCACTTCCTCTTTTCACCCTGCACTGACACGGACAAGCCACTCAGCCTGCCTTTATACAAGCACTCCGTCCTTCCTGCCTGCACAGAGACAATAGTCTGCCAGAACTCGTAGGTCACACCACTCACTCTGCACCAACTCCTCTCATCAGTCACTCTCACAGATCACCCTTCACTCTTACCGCTCACCCTGCACTACACACAGGCACACAACTCTACGCTGGAATCAACAGGAACCTCACCTGCAAACTCCAGAACATCCAGAATGGCACTAGCTGACTAGTCCTTAACTTACCGCGCCACTGCCACATCACCCAACACCTGCGGGCGCTACACTGGCTTCCCGTCGAGAAGAGAATCACCTTCAAGCTCTTCACCCATGCTCACAAAGCCCTCCACAACACCGGCCCGCCTACATGAACCGCCACCTCTCATTCCACGCACCCCAAAAATCCCTCTGCTCAGCCCAGCTCTCCCTCGCGATGGTGCAGCACATCAAGAAGACCAGAACAGGAGGCCGCTCCTTCTCCTTCCTCACGGCTGAGGCATGGAATGCCCTCCCTCTCCACCTCTGCCAGACACCATCTCTCTCCAAGTTCCTGAGGGGCCTCAAGACCTGGCTCTTCGATGAATCACCATGAGTTTCAGGCTATGGCACAAACCCTGGTGAGCCCTGAAAGACCTCAGGGCCTGCTTGGTCTCTCAACTCACCTTGAGTGCCCAGGAGCTGCGTACGCGCCCACCCCCTAGCGCCTTGAGACCCTCCCGGGTGAGTAGTTCCGCTTAATAAACCCTTGATTGGTTGATTGATTGACTCACCCTGCATTTACACTGTCCATACCACCCTTCACTCACTCCTCTCACTCTCCATGCACTCCTCTCACCCGACACTCACATGGGCCCTCCTCTCACATTGCATTCATACAGCTCACCCGACACTCACATCGGCACATTTTTCACCCTACACTTGTACCACTCACACTGCACACACTCATATTAACCATCACCCAGCACTTACACGAGCACACCTCTTACTCTGCACATATAAATATTATACAAATCTCATGAATATACACATATTTCTACAAAGGCACCCACAGAATACCTGTTCTTTCCGTAGTACTAGATGCCTTCTTTTTTTTTGTATTTTATTTATTTATTTTAAAGAAACAACACAGTACATACAAGTCAAGAGCTTGGTGAGTGAAAAAATTGTCAGAGCATAGCAGTAAGTCATCTTGCAAGTGATATGATGGAAGAGCACTTATGTCACAATTTCCTCTCTCGAACACCCCCCTCCAACAGCAGTGTGCAGTAGTCACGCAATTGTTGATCACAAACAACCCTTCCCCCCACTGCATACAGTCCCCCATCGGTTCCCCCTTTGAACTCGTTGTAGCATCTTCTCTTCTTTTAAGATATGTAGTGAGTAGCTCCCAAATATCTAGTGGTCTTGAGTGTGCAGACATGAGCTCCTAATATACATCGAGCTGCTCCTGGCAATGTGCGGTGTCCAACAGCCATACGGCATGTGCCGGCGGTTACAGCCCTCCCCAGTGTATAGCTGCGCTTGGCCAGTAGTAGCAGCATCGCCGCAAGGCGCCGGCTCGCCCTTGGTATCTTAGCTACGTCCCCCAGCAGGCATGTTACGGGGTGCAGCACCAGATTAGTAGTTGTAATGGAGCTGATAGTGCTGCAGACCCGTATCCAAAAATCCGCCACCGCCCGGCAGTCCCAGGCCAGGTGCAGA
This sequence comes from Calotriton arnoldi, assembly GCA_963921515.1. Classification (NCBI taxonomy): domain Eukaryota; kingdom Metazoa; phylum Chordata; class Amphibia; order Caudata; family Salamandridae; genus Calotriton; species Calotriton arnoldi. Next base: position 2,772,125 of record CAWUFW010001169.1, read on the forward strand.
AAGGAGGCCCCATTCTGTGCAGCTGAGCAGGTTTGCGGTACATCTTATGTAGGTACTTCAAGTGAATCAAGCACAACTTATAGTTAGGGGAAAGTTTCTCTGTCTGCCCGCAGCAAAATGCCCAGCTTGTCTCTGATATCTCGCTGCCCAGCTCCCGCTCCCACTCCTTCCACGCTCTGGGCGTGCCCCCCTGAGGTAGTCTTATAGAGGTGGAATAAATTCGTGTGACTAGCTTCCGCTGCGTGGCCGCACCGTACAGCAACTCTAGCGCCTCAAGCGCCGGGAGGGTAGCCGTGAATGTATTGTATGCCACCCTAAAGGGTGTGCGCAACTGGTAATAGAGCAGAGTGTCAAGTGCTGTAGCTACCCTTGTTGTGGGATGTGGAGGTGTCTGAAGGAATTGCCCGTCCGGGAAGAGGTCCGCAATAGTTTTGAATCCCAACTCGGCGGCTCTGTTTGCCACCCCCTTATCACAAAGCGGAGGGAACTGTGGATTCCCTGCCAGTGGAGCTGACGGAGCGTGTAGCACTTGGATGTTTGTCCTTCGCCAGAGGCCATCCCACGCCCACCTCATACATTCAATCGGGTCAATTTCACCATGTGGTGCATTGTAGTTATCAAACACGGCCATTGCCAGCAGCCAGGGGGCTGCCCTGTCCTGCTCAATCACAACGTACAGCTGGAAGGGGGTGGGGTGTATCCAATGGTGTAGGAAGCTCGCCTGCGCACAAAGAACGTATAAATTCATGTCTGGAGCTCCCAGTCTCCCTCTTTCCAAAGGCAACGTTAATGTCTCATACCGGACTCTAGGCTGTCGGCCTGCTCACTCCAATGTGACCAGGCTGGATCTCATCCTTTTGAAGAAACGTTCAGTGAGCGGTATCGAGATGTTTAAAAACAGATACAAGAATTTGTGGAGGACCACCATCTTCGCTATCGCGATGCGTCCGGCCATGGATAGCAGCAATCTGGACCACACTGGCACTCGCGTTTCCAGCCAGTCCATAGCGCAGCCGTAGTTTGCCCTCCATAGCGTGTCAGTGTCCCGGCTCAGCCATATACCGAGGTATTTAACTGGCTCCGTAGCCCATCTATAGGGGTAATCTAAGGGGCAAGGAACTGTGGAGTCCGTGAGCGGAAAGAGCACCAACTTGCTCCAGTCGATTTGTATACCAGAGTGCCCTCCGAAACGTATGACCTCTCTCATCAGGGGGCCTAGGTTAGCCCCAGGTGGTGAACCCAATACCCCTCTCCGCATGATGTTGCCGGAGCCTAGCTGCCAGAGGTTCCATGGCCGATGGAAATAAGAGGGGAGACAGGGGGCAACCCTGTCTAGTTCCTCTGGTAATGTTGAAACTATCGGAGACCTGGCTGTTTAGACGCACCCGCGCTGTCGGTTGAGTATATAAGAGCTGAACCTTTTTAATAAAGCCCACGCTGAACTCCAGTCTGGGTAGCAGCGGGAAAAGGAACGACCACTCCAATGTGTCGAACACTTTAGTAGCGTCGTGAAGGGCAGCCACGACCTGCTGCGACGGGTTCTGATAATGCTTGATCGAGAACAGGGTGCGCAAATTGTGCAAGGTCCCACGACCGGGAAGGAATCCGGACTGATCCGGATGGGCCACCAAGGGCATGAGTGGCAGCAGACGGTTGGCCAATAGTTTGGCATATATATTTGCGTAGGTGTTTATCAGTGATAGAGAGCGATAAGAGTCGCATTGTTCGGGGGGCTTATCTGGCTTAAGTATCATCACTATGAGGGCCTCTCGTAGGGATGGAGGAAGCCTCCCTAATTGCAGTGACTCGAGATACATTTCGATTAGATGGGGAATTAACAAAAACCCGTCTGACCCCGGAGCCTTCCCGGCTGGCAATGCCGCTATGACCCTGGCAATTTCCTCCGGTGTGAATGGATCATCAAGGTATTCCCTATGACTGGCGCCAAGCCATAATAGCTCAATTGTTTCGAAGTAGTCATGTAGCTCAGACGGGCTTACCATCGTCTCAGCCTTATACAAGTGAGCATAAAAGGAAGCCATGACTTTGGGATGTTCCGATGGGGCCGTAACAGTCTGGCCGCTGTTATCTTTGAGCTCGGCCACATATGCGGCTTATGCAGCATTCCTGCCAGGGTTTTACCAGGACGGTCTCCCTCTCCATACCGCCGCACTTTGGCTTTCTTACCAAGGTATTTTACTTCCCTCTCTGCCTCTGTGTTGTATTCTGATATTTTATCCCTAATGTCAGCTAGCGTGGTGCAGCAAGGGTTCGTGGCCTGCGCGAGCTCTAGCTTGCCGATATCAGCTTCCAGTTTCGCCAGCGTGCTTCTAATCGCCTTCAAGACCCCAGCCTGCCTTCCAATGCACTCCCCCCTCATCACCACTTTAAAGGCTTCCGACAGTGTGGATAGTGACTCGACCGAGCCCTCGTTATGTGCAAAATAGTCAGCAATAGCCATGCGTAATTCCTCTCTAAATGCAGCGTTGCACAGAGCATGCGGGGGCAGACGCCAGGAGAATGCTCGTGGAATGGTCTGTGGTATAGTGAGTACTAACTGAACTGGGGAGTGATCCGAAAGCGCCCGCGGTAGGTGCTCAACCGACACATCCAGCTAATCACATCTCTCGTCACCAACCAAAAGTCGATGCAGGACCAGGAGCTGTGGTAGATGGAGGAGCATTTGGCAGTTTTTTGTTCCCCATGTGTATTACGCCAAATATCAAACAGCGCGTTGTCCTCTATCACTGTTTTTAAGGTGCCTGACACTTGTGGGTGATGCTGTCTTGTTCCCGAGTGGTCTAGTCGGCAGTCCGGTGCGATATTAAAGTCCCCACCCCAGATCACGGTCCCTGGGCCAAGGCCCGCAATCAGTCTCCAAATCTCCGGTATGAACCCGGGGTCATCCTGGTTTTGGACCATATACTGCTGCTAGGGTAATGTGTTGCTGGTAGAGCCTCCCGGAGACAACAACAAATCTGCCCTCCCTGTCTAAGATCTTATGGCCCTTTTTCATTAAGATCACCACCCCCTCCCGTAGTTAGAATAAACAGAGGAGTAGGTATCTCCGCACCAGCGAACATTTAGCCTGCCTTTAGTGGCCTCTGTCAGGTGGGTTTCCTGTAGGAAACACACGTCCACCACATGTCTGACGAGGTAGGCGTGAACCAGTCTGGACTTACGGTAATGGTTTAGGCCACGGACGTTCCATGTCATACAAGATATTTTAGCCATCCTCTTTGGTGAACACTTTTGATCTGCGACTGTGGGGCGGGGGGTATACAAGACCCACTGCCCGGAGGAAGGGGGATGGTGTGTGCTCATAACCCACGTGTTGTGTAGTGCTCTTGCAAGTTGCAGTGGTGGACCAGGTTGACTGCGTTTGCAGCCCTTGACTTGTAGACAATCCCCCACCCACCCAACCCAAACTGAGAAACCTATAGTTAGACTAGGGCTGAGGCTTTTGGGTATGGTGATGGATTGAGGATCGTGTGACACCTTCAGCCAGTCCTGGTTTTCCATTCACCACAATACTTTATTCTGGGACATGCCATTTTTGTACATTGTAAATTGAGTCTGGTAATCCCAAACATCCATGGTTACCGAAGAATTCAAGCATTTGATAAGATCAGTTGGATGCTGTGATATTACAAGTAAGAAAGTGGATTAGTTAATTTCCAATACTGTAACCGCTTGATCCACAGGTGAAACCAAATATAAGCCATATGCAGCAATATTAAGGAAGTGCACTTTTCACTCACATCATACTTGTGACAAACATTGACAAGGTAATATATTATTGTTTTTGAATAGCGTATAGAGAATATGTTTTCTTGAAACTTCACTAAAAGGGAAGAGAGAGGTATAGCAGAAGCAGCAGGGCAAGTTTTTCAAACATGATAAAAGCAGATTCACTAATGGAAGTGTGAGTGGCCGTCTGTCTGTGTGTGAGTGTGACCCTCCATCCCCAGTTGATGCCATAATAGCATGTTATTGACGCTGGCGTAGGGTTTCAGATGTGTTTAATTATTGCCGAGTTACTCCAAGTACCTGGGAATATGTCCTGCATTCAGGCAACCCGCTCCTCATTCTCACCCTTCACTTTCACGCTCACCGTGCACTCACAGCGATCACACTGCTCACCATGTGCTCACGACATTCACCCTCCCCTACCCTGCACTCGCACAAGCACACTACTCACCCTGCACACACATAACACGCCACCCACCTGTCACTTTCACGCTCACACTACACTCACAGCTATCACACTACCCACCATGCACTCACGCTATTACCCTGCACTCACACCATTCACCCTCCTCCTACCTGGCATTCACACAAGCACATCGCTCACCCTGCACACATGACACTCCACTCACCTGTCACTTTCACGCTCACCCTACACATAGCTATCACACTGCACTCATACTGCCCACCATGCACTCACGCTGTTACCCTGCACTCACACCATTCATCCTCCTCTTACCCTGTACTCACAAAAAAGCTCATCGCTCACCCTGCACTCACAGCGACCACACTGGACTCATGCCACTCGCCATGAACTCACGGCGTTGTCCCTCTACTTACCCTGAGGTCACATGAGCACACCGCTCATCCTGCATGCACAATGACCACATTGCACCCACATCACTCACCATGCACGTGTGTTGATCACCTGTACATACACTGCAGTCACACGACTTCACTACTCACCCTGCACTCATGTGACACTTCACTCCTGTCACTCTCACTGCTCACTCTGCAATCACACTCAAGCACATCACTAAACATGCATTAATTTGTCCTACTCTACACTTTAACCCACAGCCAAACTCATTTGTTCACATCATTCACCCTGCAGTCACTCCTCTCACCCTACGCTCACAAAGTCCCATCGCTCACCGTGCACTCATATAGGCACGCCTGCCACTCACACAGCTCACCCTTCACTCACATGGGCACTGCGCTCACTCTGCACTCACACTACGCAAACAAGCACACCACTCGCTCTGCACTCCCTCTTTTCACCCTGCACTGACACGGACAAACCTCTCAGCCTGCCTTAATACAGGCACTCTGTCCATCCTGCCTGCACACAGAGACAATAGTCTGCCAGAACTCGTAGGGACACACCACTCACTCTGCACCAACTCTTCACACCAGTCACTCTCACAGATCACCCTTCACTCTTGACGCTCACCCTGAACTACGCACAGGCACACGACTCACCCTGCATTTACACTGCCCACACCACCCTGCACTCACTCCTCTCACTCTGCATGCACTCCTCTCACCCGACACTCACATGGGCCCTCCTCTCACATTGCATTCATGCAGCTCACCCGACACTCACATCGGCACTTTTTTCACCCTACACTTGCACCACTCACGCTGCACACACTCATATTAACCATCACCCAGCACTTACATGAGCACTCCTCTTACTCTGCACATATAAATATTATACAACTCTCATGAATATACACATATTTCTACAAAGGCACCCACAGAATACCTGCTCTTTTCAATGGTACTAGATGCCTTCTTAATTCCATCTGCATCAATGGGGCTGGTGCAAGAGAGGGGAGTGGACTGAGAATGTGGGATGGGATGAGGGGGGAGGCTTTGGGGTATGGTGATGGATTGATGATCGTGAGATATCTTCAGCTATTCCTTGCTTTCCATTCACCACAATGGTTCATTCCGGGAGATGCCGTTTTTTAACATTGTAAGTTGAGTCTGGAATTCCCAAACATTCTTGGCTACCGCAGAAGTCAAGCATTATATAAGATCAGTTAGGTGCTGTGATATTACAAGTAAGAAAGTGGATTAGTTAATTTCCAATACTGTAACCGCTTGATCCATATGTGAGACCAAATATAAGCCCTATGCAGCAATATTAAGGAAGTGCACTTTTCAGTCCTATCATACTTGTAACAAACATTGACAAGGCAATATATTATTATTTTTGAATAGCGTATAGCGAATCTGTTTTTATGAAGCTTGGCTAAAAGGCAAGAGAGGTATAGCAGAAGCAGCAGGGTAAGTTTTTCTAACACAATAAAAGCAGATTTATTAATGGAGGTGTGAGTGGCAGTTTGTCTGTGTGTGAGTGTGACAGAGTACAAAAGTATGAAAGAGTGCAAGAGATATAACTGAGAATGTGTGTGTGAGAGAATGTGTGTCTGTGAGTATATGTTTGTGTGTGTTATGCGTGCAAGTATGGTGCTGGTCTGGTAACTGGAGGTTATTCTTGCCTTATGGGCAAGGGCACTAACAGCATATGGATGGGAGTTGTTCCCTGTGGCAAACTGCAGGCCCTGACATGCTTCTATGAAGACACCATCATTGGCTGCGGGGACTCGAGCTGTCTAACTTAGAAAGCCGCTAACCCAGTTATACCCAGCGGCAGGGGCACAGAACACGTGCCACCACACCTGGCCGAAGGTCCTGTCATGATGCACGTAATTCTTAGCATATGGGGTAGATCCAACGTAAAATGTTGTCACTGATACTTGATGTAACTCTTGTCATAAGATTTCCTGTACTCATTTTATAGAGGGTGTCAATGCCAAATGATGACCTTGGTATACCGGAGGGAATTTTTACAGGTACCCATGACTGTGGCTGAAGTATCCATGGTAAATTTCTGGCACTGTCATATTGAATACACTCCTTGGAATAAGGGGCTCACCTATGAAAAAAGGCTGATCTTGGAATAGTGGAAGTAATTTCTGACTTATGACATTTGAAAAAACTGTATCTACTCCTAGGAAAGGCCAGGCTTCCCTGGCGCACCATGAAAGTACTGGAATATTTCATAAATGCCTTGTAATGGTCTGAGTACTAAAGCAAATTTGACCCCAAAAGTTTCTAAAAATTCTCAGGGAAAAAGCCCACTCTCCCTTAAACCACCTACAGGAAATCAGTTAACTTGTTTTGCTTGATGGATTTTGGGTGAAGTATCACACCGGACCATTACATAGATCTTTAGTCTGCACTAGTGAGCTGAATTTGAAGGGCGTAGAGGGGCCAGTTTAAGAGTTGAGTGTGCACTGTGTCTGCAGACAGGACAAGAGCAGAGATTTTGTAATGAAATAGAGGTATCTAGTCGTAAAATGGATATAGTTGCTTACATTTAAAAAGTGGCTAAGCCTGTCTCTCTCTGAACCTATTTGTAATTTTTTCCAGTTTATAGTCAAAAGTGAGTCATGTGGTCCGGGCTATCCCAATAACTGTGAATCTGGCTCCCATGGCTTCGGGAAGCTGCATGTGTGCGGGCAGCTGCAGTTTGGAGAGCAAGCCAAGGCAGTGCATTGATGCAGCAGAAAGGATCAGCATAAGGCATGCTGTGGCTGCAGAACTGGCACGTCAGTCATGTAGGAGAGTAGGATCTGCTTCACATGGGTACCCCCACTTTTTGCTGATGCTTCACTGTTTTTCGACCTTAGTCTGGCTGGGGCCCTGCTAATCAGAACCCCAGCCTAGCTGCTTCCTCTTTAAAATGGTTTCCATGTGCCTTAAGCACATCTCTAATTGGAATCTGGAGTGCCCTTGTGAGTCCCTAGTATATGGTATACTATGTACCAAGGGCATAGGTACCTCAGAGGCCTGCCAGGGGCTGCAGCATGTATTATGCCACCCCTGGAAGGCCATCCAAAATGACACGACAGGTCTGCTACTGCAGCCTGGGTAAGGTGGTGCATGCACCCCTTACTGTGATATAGGTTACCTATCTCACTACCTACATACACACATATAAACCTATAAGTCACTCCTATGGCAGGCCTTGTCAATCCTGAAGGCAGAGTGCATGGTTCCTATGTGAGAGGGTGCCCCTGCATGAGCAGAGCCCCTCTGCAGCGTTCGGAGACCCTTCTCTGATGCTGTTTGTAGTGCAGCCTGACCATATACTCTTAAGTTCATTATAACTCAGCGTTAAATGCTAACTTTGGGATGGCTGCACGTAAACATGTCGTGTTTGGTGTCAAACATCTTGGAATACTACCCTCCCGCCAATTCTGGCGGCGGGGGTAGCATTCCACCCTTCTAGAGGGAGAGACATGTTAACCCTGGCTTGCCCGGTAACTTCTTTCTTAAGCCCCAGCATCACAAAATGGATGCTGCTGCCACAGACACAAGTCTGGCCTCCTGCTGCTGACCGAAACTCCGGCAGGGGAGGCCTGGACAATAGGTTTTCTGTCACAGGGAGGTGTAACCACCTTCCCAGACAGGATAATGTGTATTGGGGCTGGGCGGGAGCACTCTTAGAGTGCTTTGAAGTCCTGCACTGGGGGCACATTTGGTGTCCTCGTGCATACCCCAGTTCAAACCGTATCAGGGGCTTCCAGCCCCTGCTTTGGCGTGAACTGGACAAAGGGAAAGGGGTGTAGCCACCCCTCCACCCTGACCCACCCATAGGTGGGACCACAGAGTTAGTCCAACCCCTAAACTTAGTATAAGTATAGGACCCCAGTCACTACGACTTTAGATATTCCCTGGACGAAACTCTGATACAAAATCCTGGACCTTCGACGCTCTACTTTACGATTAGAGGACTGAAGAATCTTCCTTGGGGTCAAGGAGTGACTCCCCTGCTTGGCAGGCACCCAAGAAGCATCTGTCCGGTCTGCATCGACGAAGCTCCCACCGGACGCCGAAGTCCTTGCATCCCCAGAGGTGGATTTCCTGACTTCCCTGAAGCTACCCTGAGTCCCCAGCGAAGCTGAGGCCCGTAGCTGCCGTGGGTAACGAGGAACCGTGACCCCTGGACACCGCACACATTTGCTAAGTGCATCATCTTCTGGGACTCCCCCGAAGTTGTGCTTTGGGCTCCGAGTAGCCCCAGCCTCCAGCACCGACTGCACCGAAGATCACTTGCCTCCACTCGACAAGTGTCCTGTGAGCCAGCTCCACGTGTTCCGTCTCAAGGCTCCTTCGCGGTTGCTAGTCTGTTGGCTAGTAGCCCTCCACGAAGGCCAACACTTTTCTTCTTGGGCTCCCTGGTTGCTCCAGGCTTGCCCTTACTTACCCTTGCTGGGTGAGTTCCACAGACCTTGCTGGTCTGCACCATCGTCATCTTCCACTTTCCACGAGACTTGCTGTTGCCAAGGCCTGTTGGGTCCAATCCGGTCGCCGACACCTCAGCAAGCAGCAGATGTCGTGGGACAGTCCGAATCCTGCTCCTGGTTGCCGACAATGCCTCCTGGACATCGTGACTGCGGAGTCAAGACGACCGTCAACTCACCTGAAGCAGCCGACATCGGTGGGCATCTGTCCATCGTCCTCCTGGTCACTGGCTAGTGACCCAGACTCTGTCCCCTCTGCTTTCAGGTTCTTCAGATCTCCGATCCACTCTTGGATCCACCCGGACACTTTTCACTTGGTCGCCAGCAGCACTTTGCAGCAGATCGCCATAGAAATCGACGACGAAACCCGACCCCGAAAGACACCTATGCACCCGGCTTCCCTGGGTGAGGTAACACGAGTACTCCGGTGCTCCCGTGGGTAGAGACTCTAGAAAGTCCTAAGTCTCAAAGGGTTTGCTCCAAGTCCTTCTTTAAGTGTCCCTTTTCTTTAAATTTCTAATCGCGACTTTGCCCATTGAAGTTAACGGCGATTCGCGGCTGTGTTCCCACACTGCACGCGTCCCCCGTGGGTCCCCTGTGTCACTGCCTTGGGTGGTTCCTTGGGGTCCAAGCACTTCTACAGGCTCTAGGCCTAGTGTCTAGCTCAGTCGTGGTTCTTATACCACTTTTTTGGTATATGGTTTGGTACGCCCCTAGGGCCCAAACGTGTATTTGTGCTATTACTGTGATTATTTAACTTATAACTTGTGTACTTCGAACTCTAGCCTCATAAAGAGACTAGAGGGGTGTGTTTAGCAATAAATACATATATTTTGAATATATACCTGGTGTGGTGCTCTTTCATTTGGTCACTCAAGAGATTATAGACTGGTAAAACAAGCTGCTTTACATTCCTTCAAGACTTAGCCTGAAGGCTGCTCTCCACAGCTACCACTAGGATAGCTTTCATAAAGGTTGTCTTTAAACCTAACTCCAATAAGGGTTGTTTGGACTGGTACAAGGTGCCCACTATAATTAGTGGACAGCATATGCCAGGCCAACTTCTCACATTGGTGTGCAGCGTGTGGGATTCCAGCTTGCTATTGTTTTACCAGATAATCTCAATTGAATTGATCAACTGAAAACCACTAAAGGTACCTAAGGTACATATAACTTAAGTTTACTATACAGTAAGTTCTACTGAACTTAGAGTTGTGTGTTAAGGGATAGCACAACCCTTTCTACAACTCAAGAGAGTTTAGTAGGCCACACTAGAGTAGGTAGTGCATACACCACACCACACTAGTAATGTCTTTAAAGGAAGGACCTAAAGAATCCTTGCCAGAAGCCACTGGGCTTCCTCCCTCCAAGTATGATACACTCCCATTCTTGGAACTGAGAGCATTATGCAATCTGAGGAAATTAAGGACAGGCCAAAGTCCCACCACCCAACACCTTAGAGAGTTGTTGGTGACTTTTGACCTCAGCAGGCCCTTAGGGACTGAAGGGGTAGGAGCAGAGGGTGGGGCAGAAGAAGAGGATGGGGAGGGGGGTAGCAATACCCCCAGCCCTCCCTCTGGAGCTGGCCAGGAAGGTGAAAATGACCTTGACCTGGATAACCCAATCCCTCCTGTGGAAGATGAGGATGAGGATCAGAATGACTTCACCTTTGTCCCCCCAGGAAGGATTCAGAGTGTGCCCAGAAGATCTAGATCTCCTTCTCAGGAGTCTAACCACTCTGGCACCTCAATAGGGACTTCTGTCTCCTCTCATAGGAGGGAATCCTCTCATGAGAGGAGAAAGAGACTGGTCCAGTATGAGGAAACTCAGCTGGAGATCAGAAGAAAGCAATTGGCTTTAGATAGGGAGTCCCTAGATCTCCTTAGGGAGAGAAGAAAGTTGGGACTAGAGTCCCATGGTGGCAGCCATACCCCTAGAGATAGGGAAAGGTCTTATGACCATAAGAACCTGAGCAAGATTGTCCCTCCCTACCAGAGTGGGGATGACATCCACAAATGGATCACTGCTCTAGAGAGGGCCTGTAAAGTACAGAAGGTCCCTCAGGGGCAGTGGGCAGCAATCTTGTGGCTCTCCTTTGCAGACAAAGGTAGAGATAAGCTCCTCACTGTAAGAGAAGAGGATGCTGATAATTACAAGGTCTTGAAGAGTGCTCTTATTGATGGGTTTGGCCTAACAACTGAACAGTACAGGTTGAAGTTCAGAGATACCCAAAAAGCACAGACTCAAGACTGGGTAGACTATGTGGATTGTTCTGCTAAGGCTCTGGAAGGCTGGTTGATGGGCAGTAAGGTGTGTGACTTCATAGGATTGTACAATCTGATAATGAGGGAGCAGATTCTTAATAACTGTCAAAATCAGCTGTTGCATCAGTACCTGGTGGACTCTGATCTGACCTCTCCCCAAGAATTGGGAAAGAAGGCAGACAAATGGGTCAGAACCAGGGTGAGGCAGAAGGTACAGAACCAAGGTGGTGACCCTAAGAAGCAAGATTCTAAAAACTCTGATAAGGGTGGGGAGAAGGGTAAAGACCAGAAGTCTTCACAAGGGCCCCAAAAATCTTCTTCAGGTGGGGATTCACAGTCTAACAAGGGAAAAGGCCAAAAGAAACCATGGTGCAAGGTCTGTAAGCAAAAGACCCACTGGACTAGTGATTGCACCAAGTCCAAAGACTCTAATCCAGCACCCACCAATGCCCCTAAGGCACCTGTTCCCCCTAGTACAGTTACAGTTGGTGGGAGTGCTCCAGCCAAGGGTTTAGTAGGGTTCACCCTGGGTACTGAAGTGGGCTCTGACCTAGTCAGAGAACTCACTCAGGCTGTGTTAGTCTGTGATGGAGGCATGGATGTGACCTCCTCTGTGAGTCCCAGTAATCTGGGCAAGTACAGACAACAGCCTTTGATCAATGGAAAAGAGGCTTTGGCATTTAGGGACACAGGGGCAAGTGTCACAATGGTGACACAAGACCTTGTGGATCCTGGGCAAGTTATACTTGGTGAAATGTACCAAGTGACCAATGCTAGCAACGTCAGAACAGACCATACTCTGGCAGTTGTTAACTTCTCCTGGGGAGGGGTAACTGGCCTTAAGAAGGTTGTGGTAAGTGCAGACCTACCAGTTGAATGCTTGCTTGGCAATGACTTGGAAACTTCTGCTTGGGCAGAAGTGGAGCTCAGGACTCATGCAGAAATGCTGGGCATCCCTGCAGATGTGTTTGCTGTGACTAGGTCACAGGCCAAAATGTCTAAAACTGAACAGGCCTTGGATTCTGGAATAATGGACCAAGGACCTTCCAAGAGGAGGAGTAGTAGGGTTAAGGCAGTGCCTTCCCCCTTGGCTCAGAAGGAAGATCAGTCTCTTGAGGGAGATGATCTCAGTCCTGAGGAAGGAACTGTCCCAGAGGAACTTGAACCTGACCAGGTTGAGTTCTTGGGGACAGGGGGACCTTCCAGGGCAGATCTGAGCCAGGAGCAGCAGAGCTGCCCCTCTCTTGAACCCCTCAGACAGCAGGCTGCTGCTGAGGCTGCTGGGAAAGCTAGTGGTCCCCATTCAGTGTATTGGGATGATGGACTCTTGTACTCAGAGTGTAGAGACCCCAAGCCTGGTGCCACCAGGAGGTTGGTAATACCTCTGAAGTTCAGGGGCTTCCTATTGACCCTAGCCCATGATATTCCCTTAGCAGGTCACCTGGGCCAGAACAAGACTTGGGACAGAATTGTCCCTCACTTTCACTGGCCCCACATGTCTGAAGACACCAAGGAGTTTTGTCGCTCCTGTGTAACCTGCCAGGCCAGTGGCAAGGCAGGTGGCACTACAAAGGCCCCCTGATACCACTACCTGTGGTGGGGGTGCCCTTTGAAAGAGTGGGGATTGATATAGTTGGTCCCATGGATCCCCAAACTGCATCTGGGCACAGGTTTATCCTGGTGGTAGTGGATCATGCCACCAGGTACCCAGAGGCAATACCCCTTAGGACCACTACAGCACCTGTGGTGGCAAGAGCCCTCCTGGGAGTTTTCTCAAGAGTGGGTTTTCCTAAGGAGGTAGTATCAGACAGAGGTGCAAACTTCATGTCTGGTTACTTAAAAGCAATGTGGAAGGAGTGTGGAGTGACTTACAAATTCACCACACCCTATCACCCACAATGCAATGGTTTAGTTGAGAGATTCAACAAAACCTTGAAGGGCATGATTAAAGGGCTCCCAGAAAAGCTTAGGCGAAGATGGGACATACTCTTGCCCTGCCTTTTATTTGCATACAGGGAGGTGCCTCAGAAGGGGGTTGGCTACAGCCCTTTTGAACTTCTGTTTGGTCACCCTGTCAGGGGTCCATTGTGCTTGGTGAAGGAAGGATGGGAGTTACCTCTCAAGCCCCCAAAGCAAGACATAGTGGACTACGTACTTGGTCTCCGCTCCCGGATGGCTGAGTACATGAAAAAGGCAACCAAAAACCTTGAGGCTAGCCAGGAACTTCAGAAAGCTTGGCATGACCAAAAGGCTGTGCTGACTGTTTACCAGCCAGGACAGAAGGTGTGGGTGTTGGAGCCAGTGGCCCCAGCAGCTCTCCAGGACAAATGGAGTGGACCCCACACTATTGTTGAACAGAAGGGTGAGGTTACCTACTTAGTAGACCTAGGAACACCCAGGAGTCCCCACAGGGTTCTACATGTCAACAGGTTAAAACCATATGTGGACAGGGCAGACATGGGCTTGCTCATGGCTACTGATGAAGGGCAGGAGGAAGAGAGTGACCCACTCCCTGACCTGCTCTCACAGAACCCTGACGATGGGTCAGTAGATGGTGTAGCCTTGGCAGGCAGCCTCACTACCCAGCAGCAAACTGATTGCAGACAGGTGCTCAATCAGTTCAGGCATATGTTTTCTCTGACACCCAGTCAGACTACCTGGTGCACTCATGAAGTGGACACTGGGGACAGTCTGCCTATTAAAAATAAGATTTATAGGCAACCTGACCATGTCAGGGACTGTATCAGGACAGAAGTCCAGAAGATGTTGGATTTGGGAGTTATTGAACCCTCAGATAGCCCTTGGGCTAGTCCAGTGGTCCTTGTGCCAAAACCTCACACCAGTGGTGGGAAAAGAGAGATGAGGTTTTGTGTGGACTACAGGGGTCTCAATGCAGTCACTAGGACTGATGCCCATCCAATACCCAGGGCAGATGAGCTTATAGACACTTTGGCCTCAGCCAAGTATCTTAGCACATTTGACCTAACAGCTGGCTACTGGCAGATCAGACTAGCTGATGATGCAAAGCCAAAGACAGCATTTTCAACCCCTAGTGGGCATTATCAGTTTGTGGTGATGCCCTTTGGTCTGAAAAATGCACCTGCCACTTTTCAGAGGTTGGTGAATACAGTCCTTACAGGTCTGGAAGCCTATAGTGCAGCATATCTAGATGATATTGCTGTCTTTAGCTCCACCTGGGAGGATCACCTGGTCCACCTCAGGAATGTTTTACAGGCCCTGCAAAAGGCAGGCCTGACTATCAAGGCCACTAAGTGCCAGATAGGGCAGAGTCAGGTTGTGTACCTGGGCCACCTTGTGGGTGGAGGCCAGGTTCAACCACTGCAGAGCAAGATCCAGACCATAATGGAATGGACTGCTCCAACTACCCAGACTCAGGTGAGAGCCTTCTTAGGCCTGACTGGGTACTATAGGAGATTTGTCAAAGGGTATGGATCAATAGTGACACCTTTGAATGACTTAACTTCTAAGAAAATGCCCAAGAAAGTTCAGTGGACAGCTAACTGTCAAAAGGCATTTGATGACCTGAAGCAGGCCATGTGCACTGCTCCCATTCTACAGAGTCCTGATTACTCCAAGAAGTTCATTGTTCAAACTGATGCATCTGAATTGGGGGTAGGGGCTGTACTGTCACAATTGAATGAAGAAGGTCAGGATCAGCCAGTAGCTTTCATAAGCAGAAGGCTGACCCCTAGAGAGAAACGTTGGTCAGCCATTGAGAGGGAGGCCTTTGCTGTGGTCTGGGCTCTGAAGAAGTTGAGGCCATACTTGTTTGGTACTCACTTCCTTGTTCAAACCGACCATAAGCCCCTCTTATGGCTAAAACAAATGAAGGGTGAAAATCCCAAACTGCTTAGGTGGTCCATTTCCCTACAGGGGATGGACTTTACAGTGGAACATAGACCTGGGAGTAACCATGCCAATGCAGATGGACTCTCTAGGTATTTCCACTTAGAACATGAAGACTTAACTGGTCAAGGTTAGTTTAATGTCCCTGCGTTTGGGGGGGTTGTGTAGGAGAGTAGGATCTGCTTCACATGGGTACCCCCACTTTTTGCTGATGCTTCACTGTTTTTCGACCTTAGTCTGGCTGGGGCCCTGCTAATCAGAACCCCAGCCTAGCTGCTTCCTCTTTAAAATGGTTTCCATGTGCCTTAGGCACATCTCTAATTGGAATCTGGAGTGCCCTTGTGAGTCCCTAGTATATGGTATACTATGTACCAAGGGCATAGGTACCTCAGAGGCCTGCCAGGGGCTGCAGCATGTATTGTGCCACCCCTGGAAGGCCATCCAAAATGACACCACAGGTCTGCTACTGCAGCCTGGGTAAGGTGGTGCATGCACCCCTTACTGTGATATAGGTTACCTATATCACTACCTACATACACACATATAAACCTATAAGTCACTCCTATGGCAGGCCTTGTCAATCCTGAAGGCAGAGTGCATGGTTCCTATGTGAGAGGGTGCCCCTGCATGAGCAGAGCCCCTCTGCAGCGTTCGGAGACCCTTCTCTGATGCTGTTTGTAGTGCAGCCTGACCATATACTCTTAAGTGCATTATAACTCAGCGTTAAATGCTAACTTTGGGATGGCTGCACGTAAACATGTCGTGTTTGGTGTCAAACATCTTGGAATACTACCCCCCCGCCAATTCTGGCGGCGGGGGTAGCATTCCACCCTTCTAGAGGGAGAGACATGTTAACCCTGGCTTGCCCGGTAACTTCTTTCTTAAGCCCCAGCATCACAAAATGGATGCTGCTGCCACAGACACAAGTCTGGCCTCCTGCTGCTGACCGAAACTCCGGCAGGGGAGGCCTGGACAATAGGTTTCCTGTCACAGGGAGGTGTAACCACCTTCCCAGACAGGATAATGTGTATTGGGGCTGGGTGGGAGCACTCTCTGAGTGCTTTGAAGTCCTGCACTGGGGGCACATTTGGTGTCCTCGTGCATACCCCAGTTCAAACCGGATCAGGGGCTTCCAGCCCCTGCTTTGGCGCGAACTGGACAAAGGGAAAGGGGTGTAGCCACCCCTCCACCCTGACCCACCCATAGGTGGGACCACAGAGTTAGTCCAACCCCTAAACTTAGTATAAGTATAGGACCCCAGTCACTACGACTTTAGATATTCCCTGGACGAAACTCTGATACAAAATCCTGGACCTTCGACGCTCTACTTTACGATTAGAGGACTGAAGAATCTCCCTTGGGGTCAAGGAGTGACTCCCCTGCTTGGCAGGCACCAAAGAAGCATCTGTCCGGTCTGCATCGACGAAGCTCCCGCCGGACGCCGAAGTCCCTGCATCCCCAGAGGTGGATTTTCTGACTTCCCTGAAGCTACCCTGAGTCCCCAGCGAAGCTGAGGCCCGTAGCTGCCGTGGGTAATGAGGAACCATGACCCCTGGACACCGCGCACATTTGCTAAGTGCGTCATCTTCTGGGACTCCCCCGAAGTTGTGCTTTGGGCTCCGAGTAGCCCCAGCCTCCAGCACCGACTGCACCGAAGATCACTGGCCTCCACTCCACGAGTGTCCTGTGGGCCAGCTCCACGTGTTCCGTCTCGAGGCTCCTTCGCGGTTGCTAGTCCGTTGGCTAGTAGCCCTCCACGAAGGCCAACACTTTTCTTCTTGGGCTCCCTGGTTGCTCCAGGCTTGCCCTTACTTACCCTCGCTGGGTGAGTTCCACAGACCTTGCTGGTCTGCACCATCGTCATCTTCCACTTTCCACGAGACTTGCTGTTGCCAAGGCCTGTTGGGTCCAATCCGGTCGCCGACACCTCAGCAAGCAGCAGACATTGTGGGACAGTCCGAATCCTGCTCCTGGTTGCCGACAACGCCTCCTGGACATCGTGACTGCGGAGTCAAGACGACCATCAACTCACCTGAAGCAGCCGACATCGGTGGGCATCTGTCCATCGTCCTCCTGGTCACTGGCTAGTGACCCAGACTCTGTCCCCTCTGCTTTCAGGTTCTTCAGATCTCCGATCCACTCTTGGATCCACCCGGACACTTTCCACTTGGTCGCCAGCAGCACTTTGCAGCAGATCGCCATTCGAAATCGACGACGAAACCCGACCCCGAAAGACACCTATGCACCCGGCTTCCCTGGGTGAGGTAAAACGAGTACTCCGGTGCTCCCGTGGGTAGAGACTCTAGAAAGTCCTAAGTCTCAAAGGGTTTGCTCCAAGTCCTTCTTTAAGTGTCCCTTTTCTTTAAATTTCTAATCGCGACTTTGCCCATTGAAGTTAACGGCGATTCGCGGCTGTGTTCCCACACTGCACGCGTCCCCCGTGGGTCCCCTGTGTCACGGCCTTGGGTGGTTCCTTGGGGTCCAAGCACTTCTACAGGCTCTAGGCCTAGTGTCTAGCTCAGTCGTGGTTCTTATACCACTTTTTTGGTATATGGTTTGGTACGCCCCTAGGGCCCAAACGTGTATTTGTGCTATTACTGTGATTATTTAACTTATAACTTGTGTACTTCGAACTCTAGCCTCATAAAGAGACTAGAGGGGTGTGTTTAGCAATAAATACATATATTTTGAATATATACTTGGTGTGGTGCTCTTTCATTTGGTCACTCAAGAGATTATAGACTGGTAAAACAAGCTGCTTTACATTCCTTCAAGACTTAGCCTGAAGGCTGCTCTCCACAGCTACCACTAGGATAGCTTTCATAAAGGTTGTCTTTAAACCTAACTCCAATAAGGGTTGTTTGGACTGGTACAAGGTGCCCACTATAATTAGTGGACAGCATATGCCAGGCCAACTTCTCACAAGTCAGTGTACTGAGATGGAAGGCCAGAACCAATTGCTTATTCTTTATAGGAAAATGTAAATGGGAAAGAAAAAAAACTGGACAGGCTCCTTTGCAGCATTAATATGGATGACACTGCCATTTTGAATGAGGTAACATCCTTATTGAAAACTTCTATTCACCAATAGGATCAGCCTATCAATATAAACATGGTCCACAGTGTAGTTAACCCCTTCGCTGCTAGGCCTTTTCCCCCCCTGTGCTAAGCCATTTTTTGGCTATTTGGGGTAGTGCGCGCTTAGGCCCCTGTAACTTTTTAACCACATAAGGTATCCATGCCAAATTTGCGTCCTTTTCTTCCAACATCAAGGGGATTGTAAAGGTACCCAGGGTTTGTGGATTCCCCTGGAGGGGTCCCAGAAATTAACCAAAATACAGCTAAATTTTGGGTTTTTTGGGAAAAATGCGAAAAAAGGCTGCAAATGAAAGCGTCTGGGTTTTTCCCTGCAAATGGTATCAAAAAAGGGTTTGTGGGGCTGAAATCACCATTTTCACAGCTGTTAGGGAATGACAGACTTTTGTCAGAAAACCAATATTTTTTACACAGTTTTGGCATTTTTCTGAAACATAGCCTATTTTTGCTATTTTTTTGTGCTTTTAACCTCCTTCCAGTTAATGGTAGAAATGGGTATGAAAGCAATAATGGATCCTGGAAAGCTATACATTTTAAAAAAGTAGACAAAATTCTGAATTCATCAAGGGGTCATTTGTGTAGATCCATCAATGTTTCTTTATGGAAAGTAACAGTTAAATATAGGAAAAATTGAAAATTACTTGAAAAAAACAGCCTTTTGTGTCAACGTTTTCACCTGTAACTTCTTCTAATTATGACAGCTCTTTGAAAGCAATATACCGTTAAATCCGCTGGACCTTACTGGTTGTGGGGATATATAGGACTTGTAGGTTCACCAAGAACCCGACGAACCCAGAGCCAATAACTGAGCAGCGTCTTGCAATGGTTTTTTATTATGTACCGGGTATATAGCAATTATTGTGGGAAAATGTATACATGGAAAAATCGGTATGAAAGACACCTATTCATTTATTAAATGGGAACAAAATATAGAGTTTAGAAACAGTAGATATTTGCACATTTCCAAAATTGGGAATACTCATACTAGCATGAGAATTATTGGTTATTTTTTAAAATGACTTCTTTTTTACACAATGTTTTTCATTTGGAAGGCAAAATGCATCGAAAGTCAATAGGTAATAACAGTTGCTTTACAAATCTGAATTACCCTAAGTCTCCCGATAAAAATGGTACCTCACTTGTGTGGGTAGGCATAGTGCCCACGACAGGAAATGGCTCAAAACCCAACGTGAACACACCAAATTTTGACAATGAAAAATTACCCTTTTTTTGCAAAGTGCCTAGCTGTAGTTTTTGAACCCTGGCTCTGCCGGCACCTAGGGAAACCTAGCAAACCTATACATTTTTGAAAACTAGACACCCAGGGGAATCCAGGATGGGGTGACTTGACTGGCTCCCACCTGGTTCGGTTACCCAGAATCCCTTGCAAACCTAAAAATTGTCCAAAAAACCCACATTTTCCTCACATTTCTGAGGTGGAAAGTTCTGGAATCTGTGTGGATTCACAAATTTCTACCCACCCCACGTTCCCCAAAGTCTTCCGAGAAAAATGGTACCTCACTTGCATGGGTAGGCCTAGAGCCCGCGACAGGAAACGGCGCAAAACGCAACGTGGACACACCCCAATTTCACAGTGAAAAATGACCCTTTTTTAGCAAAGTGCCTAGCTGTAGTTTTCGAACCCTAGCTCTGCCGGCACCTAGGGAAACCTAGCAAACCTATACATTTTTGGAAACTAGACACCAAGGAGAATCCAGGATGGGGTGACTTGACTGCCTCTCACCAGGTTCTGTTACCCAAAATCCCTTGCAAACCTAAAAAAGTGTCCAAAAAATCAAATTTTCCTCACATTTCTGTGGTGGAAAGTTCTGTAATCTGCGTGGATCCACAAATTTCCACCCACCCCGCGTCCCCCAAAGTATTCCGAGAAAAATGGTACCTCACTTGTGTGGGTCGGCCTGGTGCCCGCAACAGGAAACGGCGCAAAACGCAACGTGGACACACCTCAATTTCGCAGTGAAAAATTACCCTTTTTTGGCAAAGTGCCTAGCTGTAGTTTTTGAACCCTAACTCTGCCGGCATCTAGGAAACCTAGCAAACCTATACATTTTTGAAAACTATACACCCAGGGGAATCCAGGATGGGGTAACTTGACTGCCTCCCACCAGGTTCTGTTACCCAGAATCCCTTGCAAACCTAAAAAATGTCCAAAAACTACATTTTCCTCACATTGCTGTGGTGGAAAGTTTTGGAATCTGCGTGGATCCACAAATTTCCTCCCACCCAACGTTCCCCCAGGTCTCCTGATAAAAATGGTACCTCACTTGCGTGGGTGGGTCAAGGACCCGCGACAGGCAAGGGCCCAAAAGCTATTGAGGCGACATCAAAATTACCTATCACAAACCAACCTGGTTTTGCATGGGAGTCCCATGAGTTTTTGGCCCGGGGCTCGCAGCCATCTAGGGAAACCTACCTAACCCACACATTTCTGGAAACTAGACACCTGGGAGAGTCCAGCGAGGTATGGCTTGTGTGGGTCCCCCATCATTCTCCTACCCAGAATCCCCTGCAAACCTCAAATGTTACCGAAAATTTCACTTTTTTCTCACATATGTGTGGTGGAAAGTTCTGGAATCTGCGTGGAACCACAAATTTCCTCCCACCTAGCGTTCCCCCAGGTCTCCCGATAAAAATGGTACCTCACTTGCGTGGGTGGGTCAAGGACCCGCGACAGGCAAGGGCCCAAAAGCTATTGAGGCGACATCAAAATTACCTATCACAAACCAACCTGGTTTTGCATGGGGGTCCCATGAGTTTTGGCCCGGGTTCGCAGCCATCTAGGGAAACCTACCTAACCCACACATTTCTGGAAACTAGACACCCGGAAGAGTCCAGCGAGGTATGGCTTGCGTGGGTCCCCCATCATTCTCCTACCCAGAATCCCCTGCAAACCTCAAATTTTACCGAAAATTTCACTTTTTCCTCACATATGTGTGGTGGAAAGTTCTGGAATCTTCGTGGATCCACAAATTTCCTCCCACCTAGCGTTCCCCCAGGTCTCCCGATAAAAATGGTACTTCACTTGCGTGGGTGGGTCAAGGACCCGCGACAGGCAAGGGCCCAAAAGCTATTGAGGCGACATCAAAATTACCTATCACAAACCAACCTGGTTTTGCATGGGTGGTCCCATGAGTTTTTGGCCCGGGGCTCGCAGCCATCTAGGGAAACCTACCTAACCCACACATTTCTGGAAACTAGACACACGGGAGAGTCCAGCGAGGTATGGCTTGCGTGGGTCCCCCATCATTCTCCTACCCAGAATCCCCTGCAAACCTCAAATTTTGCTGAAAAATTCACTTTTTTCTCATATTTCTGTGGTGGAAAGTTCTGGAATCTTTGTGGATCCACAAATTTACTCCCACCCAGCGTTCCCCCAGGTCTCCCGATAAAAATGGTACCTCACTTGTGTGGGTAGGCACAGTGGCTGCAGCAGGAAATGGCCCAAATCGTACTCTGGAGACTTCAACATTACCTACAGCAAAACTACCTGGTTTTGGTTGGGGGGGCACCTGAGATTTTGGCCCCAGGCTCGGCGGCCATCTTGGGAAAGTACCAAACCAAAACATTTCTGAAAACTAGACACCCGGGGGAGTCCAATGAGGTATGGCTTGCGTGGATCCCCCAACGTTTTCCTACCCAGAATGAAGTGCAAACCTTAAATTTAGCTGAAAAAAACACATTTTCCACATATTTGTGTGTGGAATCACCGTGCCGGCACAAATGTCCTACCACCCAGCGTTCCCCTTGTTCTCCCGAGTAAAATGATACCTCACTTGTGTGGGTGTCCAAAGCAGAATTGGCTAAAAACTTATTTTTTTAAAAATGTAGTGCTTAGAATTCTCGGCGCTATACTCTAACAGGCACATGCATCATCCGAAAATCGGGTCGCAAACGGGCAGATTCGCAGAATCTGCCCCTTTGTGACCTGTATTTTTGCATTTGGGATGCATCATCCCAAATGCAAAAATCGCAATTTAAGGAATCGCACAATTGAGATTACTTAAATTGCGATTGCATTTAAGGAATCGCAAATTGAGATTCCTTAAATGCAATGCAACACAGTTAAAAAATTAGCGATTTCGCTACTAGGGCGCAATTTACCATGAAGTTGAACTTCATGGTAAATTGCAAAAGCTTTGAAAAATGCACTAAAATGCATTTTTAAAGTTTTAGGTTACACACACACATGCCCTTGGGGCATGTGTGTGCTCAACATGGGTGCACATCATAATTTCAGGGGTGCAACAGGGTGTCATTTTGACACCCTTGCACCTTGAAATTGCATGAGCAATTTGCGAGTACGTACTGGTACTCGTAAATTGCTCATGCATCTCAATTCATTCCTATGGGCCTGTAGGCCCATAGGAATGAATGGGACGGCATTCCTTAATTGCGACTCGCAATTTGCGAGTCGCAATTAAGGAATGTTTAAGAATCTCTATTTTTATAGCGATTCCTACATGCATAGGCTTTTGCGATTCCTTAATTGCAATTCCTTAATAATCGCAATTAAGGAATCGCAAAAGCCTACCTTGATGCATGTGCCAGTAAATCCCTATGTTTTGGGCTCTTCCTAGCCACAGGCCTTTGGCCCACCCACACAAGTGAGGTATCATTTTACTCGGGAGAACAAGGGGAACGCTGGGTGGTAGGACATTTGTGCCGGCACGGTGATTCCACACACAAATATGTGGAAAATGTGTTTTTCAGCTAAATTTAAGGTTTGCATTGCATTCTGGGTAGGGAAAACGTTGGGGGATCCACGCAAGCCATACCTCATTGGACTCCCCGGGTGTCTAGTTTTCAGAAATGTTTGGGTTTGGTACTTTCCTAAGATGGCCGCCGAGCCCGGGGCCAAAATCTCAGGTGCCCCCCAACCAAAACCAGGTAGTTTTGCTGTAGGTAATTTTGAAGTCTCCAGAGTACGATTTGGGCCATTTCCTGCTGCAGCCACTGTGCCTACCCACACAAGTGAGGTACCATTTTTATCGGGAGACCTGGGGGAACGCTGGGTGGGAGGAAATTTGTGGATCCACGAAGATTCCAGAACTTTCCACCACAGAAATGTGAGAAAAAAGTGAATTTTTCAGCGAAATTTGAGGTTTGCAGGGGATTCTGGGTAGGAGAATGATGGGGGACCCACGCAAGCCATACCTCGCTGGACTCTCCCGGGTGTCTAGTTTCCAGAAATGTGTGGCCCGGGCCAAAAACTCATAGGACCCCCCATGCAAAACCAGGTTGGTTTGTGATAGGCAATTTTGATGTCGCCTCAATAGCTTTTGGGCCCTTGCCTGTCGCGGGTCCTTGACCCACCCACGCAAGTGAGGTACCATTTTTATCGGGAGTCCTGGGGGAATGCTGGGTGGGAGGAAATTTGTGGATCCACGCAGATTCCAGAACTTTCCACCACACATATGTGAGAAAAAAGTGAAATTTTCGGTAAAATTTGAGGTTTGCAGGTTATTCTGGGTAGGAGAATGATGGGGGACCCACGCAAGCCATACCTCGCTGGACTCTTCCGGGTGTCTAGTTTCCAGAAATGTGTGCGTTAGGTAGGTTTCCCTAGATGGCTGCGAGCCCCGGGCCAAAAACTCATGGGACCCCCCTTGCAAAACCAGGTTGGTTTGTGATAGGTAATTTTAATGTTGCATCAATAGGTTTTGGGCCCTTCCCTGCAGCGGGTACTTGGCCCACCCATACAAGTGAGGTACCATTTCTATTGGGATACTTGGAGAAATGCTGGGGGGTTGGAAATTTGTTGTTACTTTCTGCAGTGTGATAATTTGGACACAATAATGCAAGGAAAATGTCGCAGTCACATTTTGAGGTTTGCAGGACATTGTGGGTTAGATAACTTGTTGGAATCCACAAGAGAGACATCACCATGGACTCGCATGGGTGTTTAGTTTACGACAAAAACTACAGTTGTTAGGTTATTCTTAGATGAAATGTACACCTTGGCAGAGAGACAAAACAGACAAAGATTACTGCAGAGCCATCTATTCTTCAAGCACACACACATACTGGTTGGATTTGGCACGAGGCGAGTGATGGTTCAGTATATAAAATTTTATTGACAAGAGATTTCACAAAAATGAAATGCACTGTCAATAATTGAAAGGACAAAAACCTGAACCAGTGACTCGCAGCTCGTGAGCTGTAAAGCCACTTCAAGGCACCAACCGCTTTACAGGCCATTCACACACCTTTCATACATGATACACACAAGACCATTCACACCACCAGGCACAAAACCAACACATTACAACATTCACCAAAAGGACAAGGTACACCCTGCTTGACAAAAACAGAAAAGACATTTTTATGCACAACCACCTATTCATCACGCACACATACATACTGGTTGGATTTGGCACGAGGTGAGTGATGGTTCAGTATATACAGTTGTATTAACCAGAGATTTCACAAAAATGAAATGCACTGTTAATTGAAAGGATGAGAAACTGAACCATTGACTCACAGCTCGTGAGCTGTAAAGCCACGACAAGGCACCAACCTCTTTACAGGCCATTCATACACCTTTCATACGTGTGACACATACAAAACCATTCACAACGCCAGACGGGGGCCCAGCACATTACAACACTCACACCAGCAGACAGCGCCATTCAAGGGCCCATCACTTTCACATGCCCACATTCCTGACACAGCAACCACACCAGCTCACGGATTGTGTTGAGTGGCGTTTGGCTAGTGGTGTGTGTAGTGACCAGCAGCTAGTCACTACTCACACACCACCAGCCAAGCGCCAGTCCACGCACACCGCCAGCCAAGCTCCAGTCCACACACACCGCCAGCCAAACGCCAGTCCACACACACCACCAGCCAAGCGCCAGTCCAAACACCGCCAGCCAAGCGCCAGTCCACGCACACTGCCAGCCAAGCGCCAATACAAACCCACCACCAGCCAAGCACCAATCCAAACACACTGCCAGCCAAACGCCAGACCACGCACACCGCCACACAAGCACCACTCCACGCACACCGCCATCACATTTAGGATTTTTTTTATATAAATAAGAAAACACAAACAAATTGCAAATAAATACAAATCTACTAACACAAAATCTGAAACTAAATACACTACACAAATGCCAACCTTGAAACTGAACAAAAAATATTAAACAATAGAGGCCAGGCAGTTCACTTTACCACTTATGGATGCTCCCAAAAATTCTTTTGCGTGTGGTACATTCTAAAACAAGCAGGCACACACAGCCCAGGGTTAGAAGGACACTCGGGGCAGTACATACGAGTCTCCTTCCACATACCTCTTCGCCAACAGACTCTACATCTCCTACTGGGAAAGTCTTTTGAGGGTGTGGGAGGAATGTGATCAGGAAAGTGGCGATCTTTCAATATAGCAACATCCTCCACCACTCCAACTCTAGGAACACTTGCCTGTTCCACTAAAACAAGGCTGCCTATTACAGACTCCTGAAACTTAACAAAAGTCATCTTTGACTCTGGACAAGAATCCTGGAACACAACAAAAGCATTAAAGGTTGCCAAGTGGAAAAGATGGATAGCCAACTTCTTATACCAAATGTAAGCCTTACGAAGAGCAGCGTAAGGTTCCAACCTCTGATCTACTCTGTCAACACTACCCATGTGCCTATTATAGTCTAAAATGCACACAGGTTTGCGCGCTTCAGCAACCTGACCCCAAACAGTCACAGGTGCAGTGCTTTCATCATGGATGGTAGTCAGCATGTAGACATCTCTCCTGTCTGAAAACTTCACAGCTAGAAGCTCCTGCATGGCGCAACGCACTGCACTGTCCCCACACAAGCTTTTGGCAAACAAGTTCTTTTGGGAAACCTTTACGGTTAGAGCGGATTGTGCCACAAGCAACAGTGTCCACTTTGGCCAATTCCTGAACAACCGCACACCAGTGTAGAAGTTATCTACATATAAATGGTGGCCTTTGTTAAAAATCCTCTACCAAGTTCCCACACAATTTTCTCAGTCACTCCAAAAGTGGACGGACAACCAGGGGGGTTAATCCTGGATTCCTTACCGGTGTACACCCTGAAATTAGAGACATATCCAGTCCTACTGTCACACAGCATATACAGCTTAATTCCATAGCGTGCCCTCTTACTAGGAATGTATTGCCTAAAACCAAGCGGCCCTTGAACAACACCAAAGACTCATCCACTGCAATTTCTTTCCCAGGAGCATAGATCTCAGAAAATCGATCAACAAAGTGATCAATGACAGGCCTAATCTTAAAAAGACGGCCACATTCAGGGTGATCTCGTGGCAACGCTAAACCATTATCGACAAAATGCATCATCCGAAGCAGAAGCAAATACCTATCACGACTCATGACTGCCGGAAATATAGCCGTTGCCATCAAGGGACTAGTAGACCAATATGAAGACATTGATGGCTTCCTTAGCAAGCCCATCAAAAAAGTTAAACCCAAGAACTTCTTCATCTCTTCCAAATTTGTGGAGTCCACCGGGTAGCTCTAGAGTGGGGCTTAAGGCTGGCACTGTTGTCCCTCAAAAACTGTTTGGCATACAAATTAGTCTGCTCAACAATCTCTGCCAAAAACACATCGTCCATAAACAACTGAAAAAAATTTATCGGCAAAAAGTTTTCAGTATTCACTCTACACCCTGGAACACCAGTAAAGTCTGGCAATGCCGGCTGCACCATGCCTGGGGCAACCCAGAGGTCAGCACTTTCAAAGGGAAGCCTTACAGCCCCAGGCTGCAGCCCAGATGCCTCTCGCCGCACTACACCAACAGGAAGCCTTGCAGCCCCAGGCTGCAGCCCAGAACCTCTTGCCGCACTACACCAACAGGAAGCCTTGCAGCCCCAGGCTGTAGCCCAGATGCCTCTTGCCGCACTATCGGCACATCAATGTCCTCCTCTAACACAGGCACTTCATCCGCACTAAGAGTAGCTTCATCCGCACTGAGAGTAGCTTCATCATCCGATGATTCCATGTGGAGAGAAAACTCACTGCCTGAATCGTCCCCTGCCTCCTCTGCCTCAGATGCAGAGTCAGTCTCTGAACCATGGTCAGAGGAAGACTCAAAAAGCATACCAACAACCTGCTGAGCAGTAATCCTGCGGCTAGCCATTATCCTTACTAAGAAAGGAGACTGCACAAACAAGTCAACAACAACCAACACTGTGCAAAGCAAGTAAGTAAAAAAATGTGTGCCTTTATCACAAAGATCTATATACTCAAAAATTCACTTACAAGAGACAGCTACACTCACCAGCACCTACTCTGCAGAGACACATCAAAAACCAATGATATCCCACTAGAAAGAAAAAACAAAACCAATTACTCACAATACAACAAAATACACATCGAGCACAAATGCAAAAAGTTTTTGACACTCAAAAAACAGAAGCCAAACATACTGCTATTATTACACCATTCGCAAAAACACATTCATGCAGAGAAATAAAACTCATTTACATTGTACAAAAAAAGTCTCTTACCAAACACATGCAACTACGCAAACAGTAACGAAACCGCAACCTGGAACAGTCTAAAGAGCAAAAGCCTTGACCTAACAAAAAAGGAGAAATAAAGCATTACAATTGCAATTCACAAGAAATAAAACAACATTATAACATGCTATGTCACTACCCAAATGGGAGCAGAAAGGCCAAATACACATAAAAATATATGTCCCTGGAAGCGGCCAATTTATTTATTTTTAGATACCTGGCTCCAGTGGGCTATTCTGCCCCCACCCCCGGGCCAAAATGCCATAAAATGCAGGTGATCTGTCCCCAGGGGGGCAGAAAAGTCTTAAAAATTATTTAGGTCCATAAGGAAGCGACCCTTGGCCAAGGGTCGCTTCCATTTAAAATTTAAAACTCTCCCTGGTGTCTAATGGGGTTTTATGCCCCCCTGGCCAAATACACAAACCAATCTGCCCCCAGAGGGGGTAAAATATAATTTGTTTTAAATATGGCCCCTGGAAGCAACCCTTGCCCAAGGAGTTGCTTCCAATTTAAAAAAAAAAAACAAATTCCCTGCCTCTAGTGGGCTTTACTGTCCCCCCTGGGTCCAGAAACGCCCAGAAAATCAGGCTATCTGTCCCCAGGGGGGGCAGAATATACTTTTTTTTTAAAATTTGGCCCCTGGAAGCGACCCTTGCCCAAGGGGTCGCTTCCACTAACAATTAAACAAAATCGATCTGCCCCCAGAATATACTTATAAATTAATTGGCCCCCCAGGAAGCGACCCTTGCCCAAGGGGTCGCTTCCAATTTCATTTTAAAAAACATCCCTGGCTCTAGTGGGCTTTTCTGCCCCCTGGGTCCACAAATGGCCAAAAATCGGCCGATCTGTCCCCAGGGGGCAGAAAAGTCTTTAAATTATTTGCCCCCTTAGGAAGCGACCCTTGCCCAAATATATAAATAAAAAAGGAATCCCTGGTGTCTAGTGGGACATTCCTGGTGCACGATCAGGAATGCCCTGCATTGAGACATCAGGGGAGAGGAAACACAGTTTCCTCTCCCCCGATGCCTCAAGGCATCCAGATTTGGCCCCCCTGCCCCAACGCACCAACAAACACTTACCCTCCCTCTGGACGCGCTGGAAAGAAATGATTTCCAGCGCGTCCAGCGCTTCCCGATGACGTCGGCGCGCGCTGTGCGCGCTGACATCATGGGGAAGCGTGGGGGGGGCCGGGGGTGGCAGCGGAAACTCTTCCGCTGCCATCCCCCTCGGTGGGGGCAAGATCGATGCCCCAGGGGGAGCGCCAGCGCTTCCCCAGGGGCTGTGCTCATGACGGAGCAGTTCCGTCATAAGCACAGCCCAACCCGATGCTCATGACGGAACCGCTCCGTCATGAGCATCGAAGGGGTTAATGCACTCATTGAGCATGTCATGATGCTTTAGAAATATTATTAACCAATCCTATTATCACATGGTAAAGGAATCTTCCCATTGCAAACTGCCACATCATTAAATTTTTTTAGGTGACTGAACTCCCCTCAGGATCCAGCAGGAGTACGACAAGCACCTGTTTCTCAATGGCAGCACAAGCCTTCTGCCCAATCAAATATTGTACTCAAGGTAACCAACGTGTGCGGAGACAAAGGCCCTCTCTTAGGTGTGCTTCTTAAAGCTCTTTTTCTATTGATCTCATATGTTCAGGTGACTTCTGCTATGTGCATCCAGACCTAAAAAGAAAAACTTGGAATCTCAGAAGTTCTGAAAGGATCACTGATAAAATATCGACTCCTAAAACCTCGACCTACAAAAATATTGCAGAAAAAATATTGCAAACAAAAATATCGACACCCTATACTTAAACAAGACATTACACAAACATCGATAAAAATATATCGTCTATAAAAATATCGATAACAAAAATATCGACAACATAAATAAAGTTAACAAAAATATCGATAACATAAAAAAAAGAAATACACCAAAAATATTGATATCAACAATATCGACTACACAAATATCGATAAAATACATATGAACTACATCAAAAAGAACATTTAAAATTAAAAATACTACTTAAAATTATATAATTAAATTACATGTCCCAATTACTTAAAATAAACTATAACAAGATATATAAAAAATATGTAATTATTTAAAACAAATACTATTATAATACTAAGACAAATAAAAAAATTAATTAACTATACACCATTAAATAAATATCCAACAAACCGAAAATAAACAAAAATTAATATATATCAAATATAAATATTTTAAATTACATTTATTTAGAAATATATTTAAATAACAACAATAAATAACATAAATACAAACATTAAATAAACATTATATATGTTAAACTAATTAAAAGGTAACTGCAAAAAAATTCAAAAAAGGTATCTCGACCAATAAATTTAAACTAAACAAAAACAAACCAATAGAAAACGTTAACTAATTAAATAAACACTATAAAAACAAGGAAGTAATTAATGCAATTTTACCGTATATCGGCCAAACAAGGAGGAAGAGCGTTACTTTGCAAGAGAGAGAACAGAGAAGAAAGAAGAACTATATAAACAACTATATCGAATTTTCTACTACACAGGTAAGAACAAAACTTTATAACAAAATATAAATACAGGAGAAACATTTTAGTGCTCACAATATTTAATATAGAACTTAACCTACAAATAAATTAAATTAATTTGATTTTTAAAATGTAATAAAAGTACAAAACATAGCTAACAAATAGTTTTCTTTTTACAGCTGCCACAAAATTCAACTAAACATCAACATCAACAAAAACCACTTCATCAACGAAAAATAGTAAGTATATAGGGGTCTATTAGGATGGCGGTCGGAAAACCACCCCGACCGCCATGGTAGCAGAAATCAACTGCCCGCTGGTACCGCGGCAAAACCGGCGGTCAGATTAGGATCAACCGCCATAAAAACCCGACCGCGGCGGAAAGAGGCAACGAAAACCCGCCCGCAGCGGGCGGAGCCGGTGAAAAACCGTCCACGACGGTTGGAATCGCAGCGGAAACACCCAAAACTGCCGCCAGGCACGCGGAGTAACCGCCCGTGAAATTAGGATTCCCTTGATGTGACAGAGGTACGTTCAGCAGTTCCCGACTGCTGTGGTCGCAAACAGTGATGAATGGGAGAGCCGGCGGAAGGGCTGTAGCATAGCCACTGCTCCGGGCGCTCCGTGACCAAAATGGCGGACAACAGAAAAAACCCACAACAAGGCCAGCAAGTGCACACAAGAAATCAGCCCTGCCCCCATAAACACATAGCACACCCCAATGTCCCACCCCCATGGCAACTCCTAAACTACAATTACCAGGATAACCCACACAACACACCTGACAGCAATACCCCATTCTGACACACCCACATAGCTGAGTATAAAACCAGCCCCTTCCCTGACAACAATCCTTTGCAATACTCCAGAAGTGAAGGGCCAAACACCACAGCTGAAAGGAGAGGCAAATCAACACACCATCACTACACACACATACACCACACACATCACCACCACCACTCCCACACCTGCACCTCCAACCCCTTTGCACATCACACACCATACACATCACCACCACCACTTACACACATTCACCCCTAACCCCTTTGCACATCACACACCATGTCACCACAGAAAATGCCCAAATTCACAGACAGTGAGTTGACAGTCATGGTAGATGAGATAATCCGAGTAGAACCACAATTGTCTGGTAACCTCGTCCAACAGACACCATTAGCCACCAGAACGCAAATGTGGGTAAGGATAGTTGACAAGATCAATGCAGTAGAGACCACCCCATGCAACAAACAGGAAATCATGAAGCGGTGGCATGACCTGAAGAGTGTCATCAAAAAGAAGAGGAACAAGAACCATCAGCTGGCTCAGAGGACTGGCGGTGGCCCTCCCATTCCACCAAGAACATGCACTGCATGGGAGGAGAAGGTGCTTGCCATACTGCATCCAGAGAGTCTCAGAGGAATAGCCGGGGGAGTGGAGGCTGGTAAGTACCAACAAATGTCTCTCATTACACTGCTATGTACTGTCTTGCACAACTACAAAGCGACACCTCCCAGGCCCAAATGCATTCATGTGTACCACAATACCCAACACAGCTCTCACAGATGTAACATGCACTCCATCTTAATCACCCCAAAGGCAGCCAACATTAACAGGGTTGTATGTGACCAGGCAACCAGCACAACAACTCCCACAAGGTCTCCCTTACCCACCCCTGAGCATGATGTAGCGCTACCCCCACACCCAGAAGCATGTGGCAGCCATTGCATTGTTCACCTTGACCTAACAGGTAGGTAGCCATCTTCTCAGGGAGGGCTGTTTGGGGGTGGGAGGCCTGCACTACAACTCCCACCAGGCACCCCTGTCCCACCCCTGAGCAGGATGGAGCACTCCACCACACCCAGAAGCATGTGGCAGTCATTGTAAGGTTCCCCCTCACATAACAGGTAGGTAGCCATCTTCCCAGGGAGGGCTGTTTGGGGGTGGGAGGCCTGCACCACAACTCCCACCAGGCCCCCTGTCCCACCCCTGAGCAGGATGTAGCACTCCACCACACCCAGAAGCATGTGGCAGTCATTGTAAGGTTCCCCCTCACATAACAGGTAGGTAGCCATCTTCCCAGGGAGGGCTGTTTGGGGTGGGAGGCCTGCACTACAACTCCCACCAGGCACCCCTGTCCCACCCCTGAGTAGGAAGTAGCACTTAAACACACAGCCAGAGAGATGTGTTAGAAACTCCACCCCAATATGACAACAGAACAGGTAAGTAGACAGTGCATGCACACCACCATTCCTTCCCAAAAGCATGGAGCCATATGACAACACCAGCCCTCACATCCCAACAAAATTGACACCGATACAATATCAAATTCCAGACAGCTAAGCGTATGTAACTGTCACAGAAACAAAAGTTTGACTCACCAAATACCATATTGAAGTGAATCCGGGCCAAGACATGTACAGCACTGAATGCTACCTGTAAGATCCATGTGGGCTGAGCTTGAAGGACCATATGAAAACAAAGCAAGCATGGTCTGTAGAAAAATAAATCAAAGCACAGGACATGATAAAGGTATGCATGAGATGGCAATGGCTAGTTCATGCGCAGATGTAACGCATGCCAGGCAGAGTAATCAGCAAAGATGCTGAACATCAAGT
This sequence comes from Calotriton arnoldi, assembly GCA_963921515.1. Classification (NCBI taxonomy): domain Eukaryota; kingdom Metazoa; phylum Chordata; class Amphibia; order Caudata; family Salamandridae; genus Calotriton; species Calotriton arnoldi. Next base: position 2,805,102 of record CAWUFW010001169.1, read on the forward strand.
CGTATAGCCGCCAGTTGACAGATGACAACATGTCCTCGTAATCACAAAATTTGCACGTGGGGCATGGTATCCATTGACATGTCACACTGTTGAATATTAATGTATGTACCTCCAGATCATGTCAAGATGCACCTTACTGTGCAGACATGCAATGTGCAAACTAGTAAACTGTGTTGCATGACCTGTAAATAAGATACATTGAACAACAAGCCTGAGGGGTGCCCGTCAGTTACCATGTCCCCTCTGTCCCACAGGTGACCAAGGACTGACTGCAGAGGATGACAACACCAACCTGCAGAGCCGGCCTCCACCCCCGGAACATGGACTCACTGATGATGACTCCCTGGATTTCGAGGATAAGGAGCTTGAAGCCGGCCCATCTGGCATGCCAGGGCGCAACAGGTCCCAGGTCCCCACTGTCCCCCCAACACCACATCAGCAACAACAACAACCACGCTGACCCCTGTTGGAACGACCTGTGCGGCCTCCACCACCACAACCACCAGTGCTGCCTGCAACACTCGCCCTGCCCCAGAGGATGACCACCCCACCCCAACAACAGAGGAGGGCAGGGAGAGTATACGGGTGCGTGCAGTGGTGAGGCAACAGGTCCGTCACAGCAGGGCAGATGGGAGGGCAAGGAGGAGTTTGAGCCAAACGGACCCTGGGACCGAAGCCCTGGATAATATCACCAGAGTCATTGGGGCCTATGAACGGGCCCAGGGACAAACGGGCCAGGCTCAGGAAGATTCCTGCAAGCTCCGCCTGCTGCTGAGGTCCATAGACACCCGCATGGGCCAAATCGTGGACCTCTTGGGCCAGCTAGTGGCGGTACTGAGGGCCAGGCCTGCGGCACAAACAACACCTCCACCTCCCTCTGGTGGCCCGCAGGATGACAGTTCCACACCCTCCCCTGCCGCCACGGAGAGGGGGGACTCCTCAGACCCCACTGGCCCTGCAGCAGAGGCCCCCCTGCCAAACAATCAAGGGGCCATCCTAAGACATCCCTGGGAGTATCCCATGGCAAAGCACCTGCCAAACGCCAGTCAAGGAGCCAGCCATGATGGCACCCCTCTTCACCCTGCCATAGACTTCGTAGACTGTCCTTCCCCACACTGCCATGTGAATGTCATCCGTCTGTTGGACTGGGTCACCACATCTATGTGGTGACTACTTGATTGTCTCATCTTCCATCACTGACAACTCATTGCTTCACCATTCACCTTTTGGTAAATATGCACTCCACTGTTACATGTACCCATTGTAAATAAACACTCCTCACACACCAATGTTGTTGTGTCTGCTCCGTGTTTTATTCACAGGATGTGCAATGTTCACCATGAGTACAATGTACCAGGAGCACAGATTGTTTGTAGGCAAGGAGAGGCTGATGGGACCTGGACAAACACAACATAACAATATTCACTAGTCATGCGGTGGCATCACAGCCATCACACAACACCTGTCATCAAGGTACTCCAACATGCACACATCACAATGAGCTACAGTACCGACAGAGACATCCTGGAACTGTGCCAAACTACCCTGTCCAAGAAACATTGACAGCCAGCACTGAGTCAACAACAGCCTGCAGTCACAAAGCTCACATAGACCTTTTCACCAACAACATCAGCAGACAATGGGTCTGTTGTACATTGTCACTCACCTTCAAGTGAAGTAGCGGTTGATGAGCTGTTGACGCAGGTCGACACCTTCCTCCTCTCCACTATCCTCGTCACTGGGCATGGGTTGGTTTGCAGGCGGGGGCCTCGGCTGATCATCAGCATCCAGGAGCAGGGGAATCTCCTTGCGCAAAGCCAGGTTGTGGAGCATGCAGCATGCAACTACAATCTGACACAGCTTTTTGGGTGAGTACATCATGCACCTCCGGTCCTGTCCAGGCAGCGAAACCTTGACTTCAGGAGACCAAAAGTACGTTCCACCACATGACGTGTCCTCCCATGGGCATCATTGTAGCGGACTTCACTTGGGGTCCTGGGATTTCGCAGTGGGCTCAGCAACCAAGGACGGTTGGGATATGCAGAATCACCTAGGTGGGAGATACACAGACCAACTTTGTAATACAACTGTGGCAGAGGACATCATGTCACACACACAGCACGCTACTTGACACTGCGTACTCACCCACAATCCATGCACGCTCTGGATCAGATTATCCATCAGCTGTGGCACAATGCTGTTATGCATGATATAGGAGTCATGGGCAGAGCCAGGAAATTTGGCACAGACGTGTGAGATGATCATATCGGCCTGGCACACCACCTGCACATTGATGGAATGGAAATGTTTCCTATTCCTGTAGATGTGCTCCCGTGCCTGTGGTGGAACCAGGCCAACATGTCTGCAGTCAATGGCACCTACCACATTGGGGATGTGCCCAAGTGCATAAAAATCGCCCTTCACAGCCGCCAATTCATGCCTCCTGGGGAAATGGATATATCTGTCTTTGTAGATCATCATAGCGGACAGGACATCCCGTAGCACCATACTGAACATAGGTTGTGACATCCCACCTGCGCTGGACACCGTGTGCTGGAAAGATCCAGAAGCAAAAAAATGCAGGGCCGCCATCACCTTCGACGTTGCTGTGAAAGCACCCGGATATGTCCTGCGAGGCTGCAGGTGGGGCTCCAGCATAGCACATAGGTCTTGGAGGGTGTCTCGATCCAGCCGGAATTTCCGTATTACCTCCTCATCCTCCATGTCTGCCAGCACTGTGAAGGGACGATGCAGATTTGGTCTCCTCCTTGGTGAGATGAAAGAGGACACATGTCAACGCAATACACCAGGAGATGTGTCTGACATCTTACGTTTTGACTGACACAACGGAAACAATTACTAGCATCACAGTACACCTTACAAAACAACTTACTTGTAGGGACACCTTCAGATACACCATCTGTACACCTGTCCACTTTTCACACAGCTAGCATCTCACAAACAATATCCAACTATGTGAATGCACAAAGGGACATGGCCACATCTTGCATGGGCAGCCCAGAGAGTAGTACCAAAAACATATGTGTGAAACTGCAACACTACTGTCTCCTACATAGCTGCTGCAACTGCCACACCTTCTTGTGTAAGTCACACAGGGCACACATCAACCACACAATGACCCAACACTGTGCGTTTATTGACAAGTATGTGCATGAGCCAGGAAAAGTAGACAGTCAAATCTGCACATTCTGTAGTGAGACATTCATCACTGTAAGTTGCTCAGCCCTTTCACACATTGACATGTGTACCCATTGTAGAGTCCATCACAACACTGTTCTGTGTACATGCCCAGAAAACCACAAGTGACATGTGAGTGAGTACATGCCAATGTTCCTAATCATATACAACAAAATGGCATGTGCAGTCAGCAGTGGGGTAAAGGTCAAATTGGCATTGAGTGCACAATCTTCTGCCATGAATCATGTATCTACTGTGCACTGTGGAGGACTTGCCTTTGGTCATTCACACTGCATGACATGTCCATAAGTGCTGTCAAGGTGATCTGATACCCAAATCACGGTCACTGCCTCAAATGCATGGCACACATATCGCGGTGGCTACCGCCTGTCCCCTGCGGTGTGTCACCGCAAATGCCCCAGCCACAATCGCGGTAGTGTCTGGCATATACACATGGCCAAATGGCGGTTGGCATGCTCCGCCACCCAAATCCCGGTCATTCTCAGCAAGGCATGGCACACATATCGCGGTGGCTACCGCCTGTCCCCTGCGGTGTGTCACTGCAAATGCCCCAGCCACAATTGCGGTAGTGTCTGGCATATACACATGGCCAAATGGCGGTTGGCATGCTCCGCCACCCAAATCCCGGTCATTCTCAGCAAGGCATGGCACACATATCGCGGTGACTACCGCCTGTCCCCTGCGGTGTGTCACCGCCATGGACCATGCCCTACAGCCAATGGGAACCGCAATCGCGGTAGTCTAATGCTATTTTGAAAATTTCGGTAGGCGTGCTCTGCCACCGCGGAGCTGGTCATTGGATGCAATTGAAAGATGCACGACCGCAGTAGCGCCAGCCTGGCCCCTGCGGTGTGTCACCGCCATGGACCATGCCCTACAGCCAATGGGAACAGCAATCGCGATAGCCTAATGCTATTTTGAAAATCGCGGTAGGCGTGCTCCACCACTGCAGAGGCGGTCATTGGATGCATTTGAAAAAGGCTGATTGGAAACACCAATTGCTGCAGCTTAGAACCACTGAAACTACCCCAGGGGGCTATATATGTGTGGGCGAGAGCCTCACATTTCCACAGCTTTCAGGGCCTGCTGCCTGCCACCCCTCACCACCAACTGCTGCTGCTCCTGTCTCCAGAGCCTGCTGCCTGCCACCCCTCACCACCAACTGCTGTTGCTCCTGTCTCCTGGACACAGTGATGTCGAGGACTGAGAAGATCCGTGCCAGTCCCTTCACCACCAAGGAGCTGGAGGTCCTGGTGGACGAGGTGCTCACACAGTATGGGAGGCTATATGGTGCTCTAAATGTCGTGGTAAGTGTTTCAGAGTAGAAGTGAGAGTGCAGGGGGTGCACACATGACGGTGATGTGGTGCAGTATGTGCCTGAAAGTGGGGGTTTGTGTCATGCACTGCCTAGCATGCTCTCACCAGGTGAATGGGGTGTGTAGCCTATTTCACATGTTTCCCTGCCTGAACATCAGAACTGGAGGGACATGTATTGTCTTGTCAGCCATACAGTGACGCAGCAAGTTGGTAATGCAGGAGTCAGGACAGTAATTGCTTGTGTGAATGGCTGTGTGGGTCCCTGATGTCCTTCACAGGCTCATCTGTGGCCTTAGCAAGGCTTTTCGTCCAGAGGGTAGTGATGGAATTGTGTCTGATTCAAAATTGGCATCATCTATAGTTCAGCACTATGCTCAGTATGTCAATACCCGAGGGTGACACTCTTGGTGGTCATTCACCTATGACACAGCTGATTGCCGTACTATTGTGCACAGCCCCTTCCATTTCCACCAGCATGGGCACAGACTGGCATGTGTAGGCACTGTTCACGCTCTCAAATTGTCCCTTCATGTGACATTTCTGATGCCCCACGTTGGACCTCTGTGTGAGCACACCTGGCCTGCACAGTCACTGCCCAAGCAGACAAGGACACATCACTGAATGTACAGAGTGTCACATGTGTGTTTTTCCCAGGACCCTCCATCAAAGAGCCATCTCAGCCCTATAGATTGCACACGACAGGCCCTGTGAGAGGGTGTGGGTTTGTAGGATCATGTCCCTCAATGTGACCTCCATGACACAGTGAGCCATTCACAGGGCAAGGACATTGAGGGCTGTGCAGTGTTGGACACAGTGAGTCTTCCCCTGGACATATATTGAAATGTCATGCATGTCTTGCTCACCCTCAAAATGGACAGTAGATGTGGGCAGCCTACATATAGCTTTCTGTGTTGGCATCCTGCATGTGTATTAGACTGGCAGGTACTGTGTCCACCCTCATACCTGCATGCATTTGCGTATGATTCTTCCATGCTAATGTACCATGTGAGATGCATTATTGTCTCTGCTACACATATCTGTGAAGTTGGGATGTGTTAGTATCATGCTCCTGTACTCTGAGATAGTGGTACATAACACTGTGGCACTGATTTTTTCCCCCTCTTGTCTCCCATGCCTGCAACTCAAAGTCCACCAGCGTAAGGCCGTGTGGAGGGCCATTGCATGCAAGGTGCGGGCTCTGGGTGTCTCCAACCGACAGCGCACGCACTGTCACAAGAGGTGGGATGACATCTGCCGGCTGAGCAAGAACGTGGCGGAGATGACGCTGGGCTGATCCCTCGGACTGGCCGTTTGGCGCGCAGGAGCATGACACCACTGATGGCCCACATCTTAGCTGTGACACAGCCTGAGCTGGATGCACGTTTGAAGGAGCATCAGCAGCAAGCTGGGGGTGAGTATTCTGGGAAGGGTGACTTTGGTTGTGAGTGGCTGCATGTGTTCACAGCCTGGGCCAGCGCTGGGCCCGGTGATGTTGGTAGTGTGATGCAGTGGCTTGTAAGTGGCCTCAGTGTTGGGTGCAGCTGTCATGCATTTTCCCTACCTATACTTTCTCATGTCATTGGGGTAATGGCCCTTGACATTGCATTCTGAGTCGTGGCCTTCTGGCATCGTCTGCATTGGGGTAGTCATGGAAATCCCATGGAAGGGAACGGCAGTGTGCATCATCTGAGTGTGCTTTCATCAATGTGTGCATTGCCTGACCTCAGAATTGTGAGGACTAGACATCTGACACCAATGTGCAACTGTATTTGGGCCCCAAAGTACGACATGGTGGATGGCATGTGCTCATGGCCATTGTGGACTGTTATGTTGTAGTCTGTATCTGTGTTGTCCCCTTCTGCTCCCTCCAGATGTGACAGTGGCAACATGTTGGGAGGTACATCTTTGCCCCCCTCAGGGCCCTAGGTGTGCTCAGGGGTATTTGTGTGTCTGGGTTAAACTGAGCCACCGGCAGGCAATTTGGCTGTGTGGTCATCACATGGCACATTTATGCCACGTTTGCTTGATAACACGCAAAATTTTGAATTCAGAATTGATGTTGCACAATGTTACTGTACAGGGTGGTGTGCAACATGGGGATATCATTATCTTGTTTAGTGCTTTGTTTGCTTATGATGGTTGTGTTGATGCCAATGAACTGACCCTACATCTCTCTCTCTCATGCAGCATCTCCCGTGGGCACGGAAGGACAGGGGACGGACACCAGTGGTGAGGCATCAAGCATGACTGTTACACACGAGCACAGTGACACTGATGTAACCACCGCCTCAGAGGGGGACAGGAGTCTGCTTGAGGAATCACAGCCAGAGACACCAACCTCAACGTCATCTGACGCCAGCGGTGACACATCTCTGTTGGCGGGCACAGGGAGCGGGAACTCTGCCTCCTCTTCCACCACACAGCGTCCAGCGCCCACCCTCCCACCTACTTCCACTAGTGCTGGCCGTGTTCGCACCAGTAAGAAGGGAAGAGTATCCTTCACCCCAGGCACTGCTGCCCCTGCCCCTGTCTCCCCTGCTGCCCTCAGTGTTGAGTCTGTGGACCTTTTGTGCCAGCTGTGTGTGGGCCAGACAACTCTCATCAACGCCTTCCTAGACCACGACAAAAAAGTGGCACAGGTCGTTGCTTTCATGGAGGGCATTCATTCAGACGTGGGTGGGCTACACCGGACTGTCCAAGCTTTGTCCTCCGTAGTGACGACAGTCATTCAGCTGGCACAATCACAGAGTCCAGCTCTAGTCCCTTTGGCCACCCCCCTGCCAGTGGCTACATCTGATGATAGTGACCACACACCACAGACCTCAAGGGCAAGATACAGCACACGGAGCACACAGCAGCAGCAGCACAAGCGGTCCAGGGTGCAGACACCATCCCCACAGAAAACTAAAGCCACCCCAGAGCGCAAGGCAAAAGCCCGTCAGGCGACACCCAGGGCCATAAAGCCAAGAAGCAGGCCTCAGGCTCACATGCCTCAGAGGCATCCCCAGCCAAGGACTGTCCTGTCCCAAAGCGTCTCGCAAAGACAAGCAGACAGTTTCCGTGCCCGCTGAGAAGCTGGTGCCTGCTAAGAGTACACATAAGAAGAGCTCCAAGGCAGATTCACCCACGACCTCAACTCCCATCCCGAGCCCTGTGAAGCAGGGAAAGGAGGGCACTGTAGGGGGGACACCTGGTAAACAGGGGATGGAGGGGCAAAGGCAAGGTCAGGCCAAGCGTACCGCTGGATCCAGCATGTCCCCAGAGGGATGGCCACCGTCTGCACCTGATGCAGCTTTGGTGGTGAGTGTGCCTGTTGTGTCCGCCCCACTTACCACTAATACCAAGACAGGGAAGCCATTTAGAATCCCCAAGAAGTGGAAAGGCACCCCTCCACAATCTCCCACCCACACTGTGTCTCACGGCAGCATGACTCCACCTCCACGTGCCACCACACCACCTGGTCCAAGCAGCCCTCCGGCTTCAAAAGCCACTGATGGCTCTACCTCAGCTGGGCTTCTCTCTCCCTGGTCCAGTCCTCCAACTGTCCCCGACACTCAGCCACCTCCAAATCTGACTGACAGCCAAGTCTGAGAGAAGTCCCCCTCACACACCTGTCTCTCCCATAGCGGTGCCTGGACTGCCCATTGTTAGCCCCCTGACTGTGTTGCTGACCATGGCAGGGTACAGTCACACACATTCCCTGTGCATCTTCTCATGTACCTTATCTGCACCTTGGACAGGCCACTGGCCTTGATGTTCACTGCTGTTTGCCCCTTCCCTGTGCATCTTCTCATGTACCTCATCTGCACCTTGGACTGGCCACTGGTCTTGATTTTCACTGCTGTTTGCCCCTTCCCTGTACAGCTTCTCATGTACCTCATCTGCACCTTGGACTGGCCACTGGCCTTGATGTTCACTGCTGTTTGCCCCTTCCCTGTGCAGCTTCTCATGTACCTCATCTGCACCTTGGACTGGCCACTGGCCTTGGTGTTCACTGCTGTTTGCCCCTTCCCTGTACAGCTTCTCATGTACCTCATCTGCACCTTGGACTGGCCACTGGCCTTGATGTTCACTGCTGTTTGCCCCTTCCCTGTGCATCTTCTCATGTACCTCATCTGCACCTTGGACTGGCCACTGGCCTTGATGTTCACTGCTGTTTGCCCCTTCCCTGTGCATCTTCTCATGTACCTCATCTGCACCTTGGACTGGCCACTGGCCTTGATGTTCACTGCTGTTTGCCCCTTCCCTGTGCATATTCTCATGTACCTCATCTGCACCTTGGACTGGCCACTGGCCTTGATGTTCACTGCTGTTTGCCCCTTCCCTGTGCAGCTTCTCATGTACCTCATCTGCACCTTGGACTGGCCACTGGCCTTGATGTTCACTGCTGTTTGCCCCTTCCCTGTGCAGCTTCTCATGTACCTCATCTGCACCTTGAACTGGCCACTGGCCTTGATGTTCACTGCTGTGTGCCCATTCCCTGTGCAGCTTCTCATGTACCTCATCTGCACCTTGGACTGGCCACTGGCCTTGATGTTCACTGCTGTTTGCCCCTTGCCTGTGCAGCTTCTCATGTACCTCATCTGCACCTGGGAGTGGCCACTGGCCTTGATGTTCACTGCTGTTTGCCCCTTCCCTGTGCAGCTTCTCATGTACCTCATCTGCACTTTGTGCTGGCCACTGGCCTTGCTCTTGTCTACTATTGGTGCCTATCTGTGTAATATGTGAATAAAGACAGTTACTCCTGTTGTCTGTTTTGTCAGTGTCGTTGCTGAATAAAGGGTTTTCTGTGTGGGTATGGTTTACTGTGACACATGCTCTGTATGCCACTTCAACATTGCCAATGGCTTGTCTCACTTTTTAAGGGTTTTACAGGGATGACAGGCACTTCAGTTCTTGTTGACTCTGAGGCTTGGGGGTGCAACGATGGTGGTTTGTGATGGACTACTGTTATCATAATCATTCTTTTGTCAGGTTAGCTATGTTGTACACATGTCATGTTTGTATGCACTGCCAGTACAAGGTGGGATTCTATCCACAGGATTTCAGGCAGACTGGCCAGGGTCATTATGTATGTGTGATCTTACTTGATGTGTGCACAGCAGTGTTGGTGTATGGTCATCTTGTGATGGCCAGTCATCCAAGTCACATGGGTTGATTTCTATGTGTGCACTTGGGTGGTCAAGAAGTGTGCAGTGTGAAGGGGGTGACTTTGTCTGTAGTGTTGATGTGTGTGTGCCCCTGCAATGTGAACTGCACACATGTGTCAGCCAGGATTTGAGTGCCTGTTTGTTTGATTGGTCAGCCCTGTGCTTGTGATTGTGTGCACATGTGGGAGTTGTAGGTTGTGCACTGTGCAGTGTGTTGGTGTGTCCTTGCACTTCTGGGGGACTCCTACTTGTTGTTGGTGGCAATTGTGGGTATGCAGAGTGTGTGACTGGCAATTCAGTGTTGTGTTTTGTTGATCAGCCATGTGTCTTGATACTCTTTGTGGTCACTGTGCAGACCTGCTTGGCCACACTGACATTGTGTGTGTGTTTTCTCATGCATTGCTGTCACTTGGTGCTTTTTTGCCTCCAGTATGGCATGTGGGGTGTGGAGTCATACCATCCCCTATCTGTGCTTCTGATGCATACCCATTGTGAGTCTGCACTCCATCTATTTGTGTATGGTGCACTCCTGCCATGTCCACTACTGACGTACACAACACTTAACTCTCAGGTCAGCTGTCCCCTTGTGTTGACAGTGTGTGTGCCTCCCCATCACTTCATTTGTTACACTATGGTTTGTGGTGCTGATCAGTGCACAGGATCAATGTGCCACTCATGACAGTTTCCCTATTGGTTATATGTGATTTTCTGATACTGTTTGGCAGCCATGGTTGCTCAGATGCAGTTCAACTGTTTGTGCTGCAGAGTCCTCTGGTCATGTTGTTTTCACCTGGGTGTCCCAGACTTGTGCATCTGTGGGTGTTGGGTTAGCTGTATATGTGTTTGCTGAGGTACTGCTTCAATTCCTGAGTGTGATGTTGTCTGTGTGCTGTGATGATTGGTGTTGTGGGTGTTCATGGTGTGTCACTCATGTCTGTGTGGAACTGGTATGTTTAGTGTGCACACACTGCTTGTCGTGCATGCAGTGCTGTGAGTGTATGTTGCCTTGCCTTGTTTGGTGTGCATCCCCTGATGTCCTGCTGTGTTTGCAATGTGATGTATTGGCATGTGTATCTGTTGTGTGTTTGATGTGGATGTGGGCAGTGTTTGGGCTGTGTTGTGTATTGCAGCTGACAGATGCTCTGTGTGTGTTGTTGTATTTGCATGTCAGTGTGTGTGTTTTGTTGGTGTGTTGTCTTTCAGTCAGTTGTGTCTTGCCAGTGTAGTGTGCATTACTTGTGTGTCTGTCACATGAACTTGGGGCTATTCTTGTTCCTGTACTTGTTTTGGGTGTGTGCTGGGTGTTTTCTCCTCTCATATTTGAGCTGTCAGTTGTCGTTCTTGCGCATGTGCAAGCATGTGGTGCATTATGACACCATGTTGACTTTATGGGTGGTGTGGTATGTTTGTCTGTGTATCATTGTAGGCCCATTTCTCCCAGTTTGTGTCCATGATTGTTTTGTGGTGATGCACTTCTTGTCTGTGTTGTGGTATGTTGTCTGTGCATTGTTCCTGACTGATGAGGTTCTGTACTCCTGTTCTGTCTGGGCTCCCATTGCCTTCCCGCAGTTTTGCTGCACCGGTCAGGTGTGGTCTGGTTGTACTTCTGTGTGTGTTGTAATGGAGTTTTGTGTTTGGCTGTTGGTTTTGTGCAAACATTGGTTCAGGCATCCCTGTGTGTGTGTGTGTGATGTTTGTGGATACCCCCCAGGGAGTGTGGTTGTTTGTCAGTGTGTTGACTGGACATTATTGGCACCCTTCTGTGTGTTGGACACTGGTGTGTGCTGCAGGTGTGAGGGGGTGGGAGGTGGGGTATGTGTGAAGGTTCCTACTTGTGTTTGACAGTCATGGAGTGTTACAATGGGCCCTATGTGTTGTGCTGCTGACATACACCTGTCAGGTAGTTGGATGCAGATATGTGGCTGTTCACTGTTGGACTTCAGACCCTTCCTTTCATCCCTGTGCCTGTCCATGGGTTGCCTTGCTGTCTCCATGAGTTGTTGCACTGAGGTGACTGTGGTTTGACTTCACTCACTGTGCCAGCCATGTGTGATTTGATGGGCTGAGGGTGTTGTTATATGTTCCTTCTCTTGCATGTGGTGTACACATGCTTAGTGGTTAGCTCCTTGGCCTACCATTTGTGTGCACCTCACTTTAGATTTCCTATTTGTTGTCCTTCATTGCTGCTGACATCTGGTCTGTGTATGTGGCTGTGTGTCAGTGTGGGGTATGTCTGTGTGACTTGGCAGGCTGTGTGTCCAGTTCAGTGATTGTTCCTTATCTGTATGAGTGTTAATTGTGTGCTTGGACTCTGTTTTCTTGCTATGAGTGTGGTGTAGGTGTGGTGTGTGGGTTGCCCTGGCCCTGTGCTTCTGTGCTGTGTGTTCCTCTGCAGCCCCACCTGCTGTGCTGTCTCCCTAGTTGTTTTGTGTGTGGTGCAGGGTGTGGGTTCACCCGGCTGGTTATTGTGCATGGGGGAGCACAGGGTTGGCACATGGCATGTCCCTTCATGTTTGGGGTGGGGGCCTGTTTTGTGGAGGGTGGAGGTGTGGCCCTATGATCTTTGTGCACTGCCCATGCCTTTCACTGGCCCTGCCTTCTGCGCATGTTTTCCCGCGTCTTCACCGCTGCAGTGACGTGACCAGGACATTACATCAAGATCGCGGTTGGTGGGTGACCTGGATGCGGAGGGGTGATTTGGTGAGAGGTATTACATGTGTGGGTACACTTCTGGATGTGTTCCTGTCCCCACCAGGGTGTCTGGTGTGCACAGGAAACCTATATCTGTCCATGAGTTGTGTGTTGTTGTGTGCGGAGTTGTGTTATTGCGTACCTGCGGCGACGTCCGCGACGGTGCATGAGTTGCTGGTGGTGTATCAGATTTCACGCCGGGAAGACGTGTAGAGCTGGATCCATTGCGCTCAGGACCGGGCGGATGGGACCGGGAATCAGGTTTCGCGCTCCGTTGTTGTGCTTCCGCCGTCTCTGGTTGGGAGGTTTCTCCGCTACGGTGCGACTGGCTGTTTGGGGCATCCTGATTTGTACGGCGGTCGGGACGTCATTCCGCACGGCGGAGGGTCTCCATTGGCTACCACCGCCGCGGTGGCGGGCGCTTTTTTCTGGCGGTTCGCGTCGCACCACGGCGGACGTGAAATGGGCTGTGTTTGACCATACTAATATGGCGGGCATGGAGACCGCTGCTGGCGTGTGGAAAATGCCATTTTCCGCCACCGCCAGCACTGCGGTGGTGCCTCCGCCCGCCATCGTAATAGGCCCCATAATTTGTATTACAAAATGTTTTAAAATAAAAATGAATTAGCACATGCATCAAGCTTATTACTGGTCACAAACAAGCCAATAATCAAAATAGCCTCATTTGTAACCAATAAAAGTACTTTTAAAATACATCAACTCAAAAAGCAAAAGCAAAATAGGTACTATCAAACTACAAACAGTTTCTAATTGATTCCTATTACCCTCTACACCCATGGGAATTAATAACAAAATATTATAATCCCTATTACATATTGTGTATACATATAAATGTATTTAGCAATTCTTGCATACATTAAAAATTGCAACTCTTAAATAGCAATTCCTTAAACATGGCTATTAAAGATTCACAATTCTTTAGCTTCATACGTGTTCATAAATTATGAAATTTATGAAAAGAGTCTGATAAACTAAAAATATAACCTTTTCTCTTTTACTTCACAGCTTACACTTCAATACAAAAACGGTGACAACAGACAACTTCGAAGAAAACTACAAAATCTACATTAAAGAAAAACATCAAACAAAGTATATAAAGGAACTAACAAATAAAACAAAATAATAAACAATAAATTAAATAAAATAACAATTTTAACTAATAAATACTTTTCTCTTCTCTTCTCAGCTTCTGCAAACTGCACCAACAAAAAACACCCACAAAATTAAAATCATCAACTACAAACTAGTAAGTATTAATTGTTTTACTACTAAATACAAAACGATACAATTTAATTAAAAATATATGCAACATTTTAATAACAGAAACATTTTGCTTTCATACCAACAGATAATATAACAGTGAATAAACAACGACCATCAAGAAAAGTAAAGCAACACTAATGTAAGTATATTTTATATAATAATAATTATACTAGCATGTTATTATTTACAATTGCATAATTATTAAATATATATATCTTCACAGATATACCCCAAAAATGACAGTAGGAGCAAAGTTCATTTCATCGCAAAAGGGGAAACTAATGCTTTGCTACATGGGTTATACTTATACCCAAGAAAAAGTTATTGAAAATAAAACCATTGGAAATGTAGCAAATATTATTCCAATGCCTGTTATGGGAGAGCCACTACAATAGATACCAATGTAGTAAATGTTAGAGAACACAAGCATCCCACCAATGTAATTGAAGTTGAAGTAAGAGGTGCCCTAGAGACAATAAGGGAAGCAAGCACAAGTTCCCAACAAACAAGCACCCAAATATTAAAGAATGTTTTGACTAGAGTGCCAAAACATGTCACCAGGACAACTACCTTCTATCCCCAATTTGAAAAGACTAATAGCAAATACTAAAGAGCTACAGCTCAAACTCCACCTGTCCCCAAACTTTTTGAGAAATTCAAAAACTACCTGAATATACCATCACCCACAAAGAGGAAAAATTCCTTATTTATGACAACAAAAGTCATGAAAAAAGAATTATTATGTTTGCAACTAATACAAATTTACAAAAACTTAAAAACTGTACAACGTGGATGATGGATGGCACATTTAAAGTTTGCCCCAAATCATTCTATGAGCTGTATACCATCCAGGGAGAATATGAAGAGACAAATATCCTCTTTATTTACGCATTACTACCTAATAAACAGAACACCACTTATGTAGAACTACTAACTATAGTCAAACAATTCACAGAAAAATACTGTCCCCAAAGAATCATAACAGACTTTGAGCAGGAAATGATTCAATCCATCCTCAAACTATATCCACACACTGCAATACAAGGTTGCTATAACCATTTTAATCATAGCATATGGAGGCACCTACAGAAATCTACTTTGAGCATAGATTATTCAATAAATAGCAACTTTGCCTATCAAATAAAAAAAATTAATAGCCCTGGCCTATATCCCAACTATTGAAGTAGCCAATCACTACAACTTACTTATAGAAAGTCCTTTCTATCAAGCTAATTAATTAAAATTAAGTCCCTTCCTAGACTACTTCGAAGACACCTGGGTTGGAAGGTTACATAGGTCAGGGCACTGTAGACAACTTAAATTTCAGATCCCCAGGTGGAACATATATACTCCAGTACTGTGGCTCAAAAAGCCAAAACAAACAAAGCGGTGAAGGGATGGTGTTGGAAATGGCCCTTTTGGCAGGTTCACCCCTGAACTTTTTGCCTTATATGGAACTTGGTGTTAGTAGTTTTAGACCTCTGGGCACTTGGACACTGTGGTCCAGTGCCAAGTGCGTGCGTGCACTGTGCCCATTTAGTGAGATTGACCTGCCTCCCATAGGAATGCATTGAGGATCTGTGTGCTAGTGGGAATTCCTGTTATGAGAGGTGCAGCCTGGTCAAGTCTAGTATGTCTGAATTCGTGAGAATAAATGCTGCTCAATGGTGTGCGCAGATTTATGGTGACTGGTAGAGAAATGCCACTTCTAGAAGTTGGCATTTATGTGTGCTCTGTGTCTGCCTGCCTGATGTGAATTGCATGTCTGGCTCTGTGAGTGACAGGGGCTGGGAGGTGTGTGTGGCTCCAGGAGGGGCAGGGTGAGTCAGCGCTGAGCTGAATGGGACACCTGAGCTGAGAGTGGTGGGAGGAGAGATCCCCTGACCCTGAATAGGATGTTGCCTGCCCTGTACAATGCTGGCTCCACCCCCTGTGGTGTGTCTGATGTCCCTAGCCTGTCCTGTGAAAGAAGAGAGGGGCTGAGCAAAACAAAGTGCTCCAAAGCTTCCCAAACCAGTTGCGTCTGGTTTTTCCCCAGCCCTGTGCTGTGTCACAAAGGGATTTTGGTTTATAAAAGAAGGGGCTGTGACCCCATGAAATTGTTCTGTACTTTGGTGCTTGAATCTGAGGGGGCATGCTGCTGCTGGGGCCCAGGAGGGCTTGCCTCCCTGGGCCCAGCCTGGCCCCTTGCTACCTAAAAGACTTTCTTGCTGGGACCTTTCCTGTCTTGGATGCCCCCATGGACGTGAAGAAAAGGCTGGGATCTTTTGCGCCCTGTGAGCGCTTGGCTTTTATTTTTAGGAGCCCTTTTGCTCTGTACTGCTGAGGAAGAGCGTGGGCTACGCAGCGCTGTGCTGCCCGTCCCTTTGGGGGAATCCCGACGTGAGGATTCCCCCGTAATCTGGAGCTGCGGGTGCCCACCCCGCTTTGTATTTAATGGGCGGGATCCCACCCCGCTTATTTTGTTTATTTTTATAGCGGGTGCCTACCCCGCTTTATATCTTAAATGTCGAGGGAGCCTACCCCTCTTGCCGCCGAGGAGAAATCACCGCCGCGGCCCGAACGCGGAAAACAGGAAGTCAGGCACCCGCACCTGACTGTGGGCGGGGCCTGCCAAAGGAACTGCGGCCGGAAGTGACCGGGGCTCCCGTGAGCTGGGGGAGCCCCGCGTGTAGGAGAGGCCAGGCGGGAGCCCACCCCGCACTGGCGAACCGAAGAGAAGCCTACAGCAAAGTCCCGGGTCCCAAGAGGGGGCCCGGGTGAAGCGAAGAGAGTCCCGGAGCCTCGCAGGCTCCATGGTGAAGTCCCGGGTCCCAGGAGGGGGGCCCGGGTGAAGTGAGGAGTGGGGGGATCATCTCCATGCCTGGAGAGAGCCCCGCATGCTGCGAGGAGACCGGGAGAAGTGATGCCGGTCCCGCAGCAAAGAGGAGAGAGTTCCCGAGGAGTGGGGGCTCTCCTGATGTCCGCATGCTGCTGACCCGACGAGAGGAGCGCAGAGAGTCCCGGTGAGTGGGGGCTCCATGGGCGCGTTGATTGGGGTCATTCCATGAGCGGACCCGCCCGAGAGCGGGCCGCTCCAACATTGTTGGCATTTTACTTTTAGAGGGCCCAGAGGGGCCCGTGAGCATTTTGTTAGTACCCCCAGTGGGGGAGCGGATCTTCACAGCGGCGCCGCAGTTGCGGGCCGCTGCAACGTGGGTGGCATGTTTATTTTAAGGGCCTGTAGGCTCCAACATGGGGCACAGTGATTCTCAGAGCCTGCGTGGCTCCCCCGTTTGGCCCCATTATTCTCCGAGCCCTGGGTGGCTCCCACGTTGGCATATTTTGTTCCTAGGGCCAGAGGGGCCCGTCGTTGCTCCAGTTGTGGCATTATCGATCGACAGAGCCCTGGGTGGCTCCAACGAAGGGGGCACAGTTGTTTTAAGGGCCATTGAGAGCCCATGCCTCATTTTAACATTTCCAGCTGCCCAGCAAGTAGTGGGCAGCTGCACCGTTTAGGTTACTCATTCTTTTGGGGGCATTGTTTGAGACGGGAGTGAGATACACTCCTTTGGCCCCGTACCTTCCCAGCTGCCCAGCAAGTAGTGGGCAGCTGCAACATTTAGGTTTGCGCAATGGCGCCACCCTTGACTTTCGCTGCATAGGCAGCGCGCCCTGACTTTTGGGACACAGGGCATTTGAGCCCCCCCTTTTTAGGTGGCCAGTTGGCCAGGGGGGCGGTATATATTTTATAGGGTGCCAGGCCGTAAATGTGATTTATGTGCTAAATGTGATTTATAGGGTGCTAGGAAATGTAATGTATGTAGCATGATTTACGCACCCTGTTTGATACCTCTAAATGTGTTTTATGATTGAGGTTGTTTTGCATATTATGGTTTATACTAGTGAGATTATGTTCCACTGATATTATTTCCTAATATAATTTATACTTAGGATGTTATTGTCTAATGCGTTTAGACTTGAGAGATAATTGCATAATGGTTTTATGGTGGTGAGGTTGGCGCATAAGGTTTTGCGCCTAATGTGATGCTGTGCATAATGTGGTTTATGTTACAGGCTGATGCTAAGTACAGTGGTTGCCAGTGATTACTGGTTGTACGTTTCTGATATGTCCTACATTTATTATGTGTTCTACATCTATTACCTTTTACTAAGTGAGGGTTCTGACAGTGGTCCACGTGGCCCTGTCATGTGTACATAATCCCCTGTAAATATTGTCCCGTGCCAGTAGGCACAGTGTATTGTATGTGAGTACTATTCTAATGTGTTTTATGATAATACAAAGGCTATTTTTATATATAACCTTGTGTGGAGTTCCTTTTGTAGTGTGCCTTGGGTGTTGTGCTGTGTGTGTGTTGCGCAAACGCTTTACACATTGCCTCCGGGATAGGCCCGACTGCTCGTGCCAAGCTACCAAGGGGGTGAGCAGGGGTTATCTTGGGTGTGTAACTCTCTTGCCATGACTAGAGTGGTGGTTTCTGCTTGGCTTTGGCGCAAGCCTTAGCTAACCAGAAATCCCATTTCTAACATTGGTGATCAGCGGTGGGATAGGACTTGCGTTTGCGCAGTACCGCGGCGACAACTGGCTGCACTACAAAACTCTGCATTTTAGATAGTCACATGTGGGGGATTATTGGTCTAAGATTGTTTTAAGTGTCATTTCAATTTTGAAATATGTGTTCTTGTTTCAGTATGAGTTTTCTGGAATTCCCAGTAAGGATGGCATCCAGTGGTGGCAGCAATATGTAGTCCAGTGCAGGAAGTCCCATTCCCAGTTCCCATAGTATGGTACCTAGTTCCCGGTTAAGAGGGGGACAGGTTGTGTTTCAGGGGCAGTAAGATGCTGTCTCACCAGTCTTGTGGGGGAGTGTGGATGAATGTTGTGATGCACTGGACGTTTGAGTAAATGGTGTTAGTGTGTGAGTTCTTTGATTGTAAGGAACTTGCATTGGGGGCAACCTTGAGGAATGGTGCAGGTGTCTCGATAACCCTCGTGGTTTAAGATGGTTCAGAGTAGCCCAGCTAGGTACCCTTATAGGGAAGAGGTTGGGAACCTAGTCTGTCCTGTTGGACTGTTCTGTATGGGGGACCGCCCCGTGGTAGAGGATCTGAAGAAGCATTGGGGAGTGACCCTAGAAGAATGGTGCAGGTGTCTCGATAACCCTCGCGGTTTAAGATGGTTCAGAGTAGCCCAGCTGGGTACCCTTATAGTGAGGAGGTTGTAGGGACTCACATCCTGTCTCGCAGGAGAAGGAGTGAGATTGGGCTGTGTCCCAAAGTGCCCGCACCTCAGTCTCCGGTACTGGTTGGTTCCATGAGGGAACACCAGGTAGGGAGCCTAGTCTGTCCTGTTGGACCGTTCTTCGAGGTGGTTTTTCCCGTTTTAGGTGAGCTGGGAGTGCCTGTAATCAGACCTCCAGCAGTTCTAGTGTCTGGCAGCACCGCTCCAGTTGGGAGGGTGCAGACGTCCAGAGTGAGGGGTGAGAGGGGGAAAGAGTCCCCAGTGGGAACCAGTGGGTCAGGGGCCAGCCAGAAGGGCTGAGTCGCCAATGATTGACCATGGTGAGCGCCACTTCTGTCCTGGGGCATCTTCACGCACTGTCAGAGGTACAGGAGGACGTGAGCTCTGCGCCAGGCAGACTGTCACATGACACATTAATGAGGTGTCACCCTCGGGAGGGTATATGTGCTCCCAGGAAGTCCTGGTTCTCCAGGCAATTGTGAGGTAGCACCCCCCTGAACGCAGGTGGGGTCCGGTTTCAAGGGTTGAGAGGGGGAAAGAGTCCCCAGTGGGGACCAGTGGGTCAGGGGCCAGCCAGAAGGGCTGAGTCGCCAATGATTGACCATGGTGTGCGCCACTTCTGTCCTGGCACATCTTCACGCACTGTCAGAGGGACAGGAGGTCGTGAGCTCTGCGCCAGGCAGACTGTCACACGACACGCTAGGGATGTGTCACCCTTGTGAAGTCCTGGTTTTCCAGGCATCTGACCCAAGAGGTACGTCCCTGGGTTGGGGAGCCAGTAGCCGGTGTTTCCGGATCTGGACGGCAGGGCGACTGTAGTTAGTGTCCTGGCCGGTTTGCCTTCTAGGGGGTACCACTCCAGTTGGGAGGGTATCGGAGTCTGGAAGGGGGTGCAGAGGGAGGGAGTCCTCGCCTCTGACCCCGGTGCATCCGGTGAATATGGATCCCAGGTGGTAGACCAGTTGATGGAGAGAGGTCCTAAACTGGTGGGAGAGTTGTGTTCTGGTGGGTGCTTCCCCTGGGAGGGTGCGTAACCCCAGAAGAGAGGTAGGGTGAGGAGATGCTTCGCCCGTGACTTCTGGTCAGCCTGAGGGTGCGGAACCTAGGTTGAAGGATCAGTGGTAGTTGGAACTACACTGAGAGGGAGAGTGGAGAATGGCTATTGGATGCCAGGGGCTACTGCCCCCCACTCTGTGGATTGGCAAGGACCAGTGGCATCTGGGTGGCCTAGGGCCTGGTCCTGGCCGGGGACAACTAAGGAGTACCAGTGGGGTAGCCTAGTTGGTCCTGAGTTTTTTTTGTGTGTTTTTTTTTTCGATTAGATGGATTCCCTAGGTTCCAAGTGGCGTAGGACCGGAGGGTGACCCTGCAGTTGCGGGCCAGTTCCGTGTTCTATCGCCCAAAGCAGGGAATCCTATCAAGGTGGTGATTGGTCTACCCTGCGTTTTGGCTGGAAGGGGGTCGTGTTGGAAATGGCCCTTTTTGGCAGGTTCACCCCTGAACTTTTTGCCTTATATGGAACTTGGTGTTAGTAGTTTTAGACCTCTGGGCACTTGGACACTGTGGTCCAGTGCCAAGTGCGTGCGCGCACTGTGCCCATTTAGTGAGATTGACCTGCCTCCCATAGGAATGCATTGAGGATCTGTGTGCTAGTGGTAATTCCTGTTATGAGAGGTGCAGCCTGGTCAAGTCCAGTATGTCTGAATTCGTGAGAATAAATGCTGCGCAATGGTGTGCGCAGATTTATGGTGACTGGTAGAGAAATGCCACTTCTAGAAGTTGGCATTTATGTGTGCTCTGTGTCTGCCTGCCTGATGTGAATTGCATGTCTGGCTCTGTGAGGGACAGGGGCTGGGAGGTGTGTGTGGCTCCAGGAGGGGCAGGGTGAGTCAGCGCTGAGCTGAATGGGACACCTGAGCTGAGAGTGGTGGGAGGAGAGATCCCCTGACCCTGAATAGGATGTTGCCTGCCCTGTACAATGCTGGCTCCACCCCCTGTGGTGTGTCTGATGTCCCTAGCCTGTCCTGTGAAAGGAGAGAGGGGCTGAGCAAAACAAAGTGCTCCAAAGCTCCCCCAAACCAGTTGCGTCTGGTTTTTCCCCAGCCCTGTGCTGTGTCACAAAGGGATTTTGGTGTATAAAAGAAGGGGCTGTGACCCCATGAAATTGTTCTGTACTTTGGTGCTTGAATCTGAGGGGGCGTGCTGCTGTTGGGGCCCAGGAGGGCTTGCCTCCCTGGGCCCAGCCTGGCCCCTTGCTACCTAAAAGACTTTCTTGCTGGGACCTTTCCTGTCTTGGATGCCCCCATGGACGTGAAGAAAAGGCTGGGATCTTTTGCACCCTGTGAGCGCTTGGATTTTATTTTTAGGAGCCCTTTTGCTCTGTACTGCTGAGGAAGAGCGTGGGCTACGCAGCGCTGTGCTGCCCGTCCCTTTGGGGGGAATCCCAACGTGAGGGATTCCCCTGTGATGCAGGAGCTGCGGGTGCCCACCCCGCTTTGTATTTAATGGGCGGGAGCCCACCCCGCTTATTTTGTTTATTTTTATAGCGGGTGCCCACCCCGCTTTATATCTTAAATCTCGAGGGAGCCTACCCCTCTTGCCGCCGAGGAGAAATCACCGCCGCGGCCCCGAACGCGGAAAACAGGAAGTCAGGCACCCGCGCCTGACTGTGGGCAGGCCTGCCAAAGGAACTGCGGCCGGAAGTGACCGGGGCTCCCGTGAGCTGGGGGAGCCCCGCATGTAGGAGAGGCCAGGCGGGAGCCCACCCCGCACTGGCGAACCGAAGAGAAGCCTACAGCAAAGTCCCGGGTCCCAAGAGGGGGCCCGGGTGAAGCGAAGAGAGTCCCAGAGCCTCGCAGGCTCCATGGTGAAGTCCCGGGTCCCAGGAGGGGGCCCGGGTGAAGTGAGGAGTGGCGGGATCATCTCCATGCCTGGAGTGAGCCCCGCATGCTGCGAGGAGACCGGGAGAAGTGATGCCGGTCCCGCAGCAAAGAGGAGAGAGAGTTCCCGAGGAGTGGGGGCTCTCCTGATGTCCGCATGCTGCTGACCCGACGAGAGGAGCGCAGAGAGTCCCGGTGAGTGGGGGCTCCATGGGCGCGTTGATTGGGGTCATTCCATGAGCGGACCCGCCCGAGAGCGGGCCGCTCCAACGTTATTGGCATTTTACTTTTAGAGGGCCCAGAGGGGCCAGAGAGCATTTTGTTAGTACGCCCAGTGGGGGGGCGGATCTTCACAGCGGCGCCGCAGTTGTGGGCCGCTGCAACGTGGGTGCCATGTTTATTTTAAGGGCCTGTGGGCTCCAACATGGGGCACAGTGATTCTCAGAGCCTGCGTGGCTCCCCCGTTTGGCCCCATTATTCTCCGAGCCCTGGGTGGCTCCCACGTTGGCATATTTTGTTCCTAGGGCCAGAGGGGCCCGTGGTTGCTCCAGTTGTGGCATTATCGATCGACAGAGCCCTGGGTGGCTCCAACGAAGGGGGCACAGTTGTTTTAAGGGCCATTGAGAGCCCATGCCTCATTTTAACATTTCCAGCTGCCCAGCAAGTAGTGGGCAGCTGCACCGTTTAGGTTACTCATTCTTTTGGGGGCATTGTTTGAGACGGGAGTGAGATACACTCCTTTGGCCCCGTACCTTCCCAGCTGCCCAGCAAGTAGTGGGCAGCTGCAACGTTTAGGTTTGCGCAATGGCGCCACCCTTGACTTTCGCTGCATAGGCAGCGCGCCCTGACTTTTGGGACACAGGGCATTTGAGCCCCCCCTTTTTAGGTGGCCAGTTGGCCAGGGGGGCGGTATATATTTTATCGGGCGCCAGGCCCTAAATGTGATTTATGTGCTAAATGTGATTTATAGGGTGCTAGGAAATGTAATGTATGTAGCATGATTTACGCACCCTGTTTGATACCTCTAAATGTGTTTTATGATTGAGGTTGTTTTGCATATTATGGTTTATGCTAGTGAGATTATGTTCCACTGATATTATTTCCTAATATAATTTATACTTAGGATGTTATTGTCTAATGCGTTTAGACTTGAGAGATAATTGCATAATGGTTTTATGGTGGTGAGGTTGGCGCATAAGGTTTTGCGCCTAATGTGATGCTGTGCATAATGTGGTTTATGTTACAGGCTGATGCTAAGTACAGTGGTTACCAGTGATTACTGGTTGTACGTTTCTGATATGTCCTACATTTATTATGTGTTCTACATCTATTACCTTTTACTAAGTGAGGGTTCTGACAGTGGTCCACGTGGCCCTGTCATGTGTACATAATCCCCTGTAAATATTGTCCCGTGCCAGTTGGCACAGTGTATTGTATGTGAGTACTATTCTAATGTGTTTTATGATAATACAAAGGCTATTTTTATATATAACCTTGTGTGGAGTTCCTTTTGTAGTGTGCCTTGGGTGTTGTGCTGTGTGTGTGTTGCGCAAACGCTTTACACATTGCCTCCGGGATAGGCCCGACTGCTCGTGCCAAGCTACCAAGGGGGTGAGCAGGGGTTATCTTGGGTGTGTAACTCTCTTGCCCTGACTAGAGTGGTGGTTTCTGCTTGGCTTTGGCGCAAGCCTTAGCCAACCAGAAATCCCATTTCTAACAGATGGCATAATGCCTTCCAAGCCACAATAGGAAGGGGACAACCAACACTTCACAAACTCATTGAAGCAATTAAAAAGAACAGAGATACCAAGAACTCAGACTAGAGCAATCACTAAGTAAAATAGGCCCTAAACTAAGCAAACAAACTAAAACCATGTACGAATACCTGCAACATAAATGTAAGTTGTATCCAACTACACAAGGTCTAGAATACCTAGACATAATTGCTAAATCAATTCTCTAAACTAAACAAAATAGTAAACATCATTTAAATCTTACAAATATAAAACATATAAACAACACATTTTTTTAAAATTAATAATTATAATTATATCATAAAATTTAAAATATAGCACAAAATTATATGACATAATATAAATATTAAATAAAAAAAGACACAATGAAAAATGAGATACATTTCCCACCCATAGTAAAAAATAATAATACTTACAGTTATGTAGCAGTAGAATATCCTAGAAAACAATAACATCCACAGAAAACCAATTAAATACGAATCCATTGGATAACAAAGCCCAAAATAAAATGCAAAAATACAACTCTACAAAAATAATCCAATGACGCAATCCTCTTAGTGACGAAACCCTCAAAAACCCGAAAATAGTTTAGAAAAAAATGCTCCACCAACCCGGGAAAAAAAGGAAATGTAAAGTAACTTGTTATCAAACAAGAAATAACATTTTCCTTTACTGAAAAAAAAAACGCGTCAGCAAATCCATCCGTTCACCGAAGACAAAACCTGTAAATAAAAAAAAAAACAACACCCACCCACAACACAAATACAAACCCACAAACACTAACATTAAATATACAATGATACATTTAATAAACACATAACTAACATAACATAACATTCTCTTTATACCTAACACTATGTCAAACATATAGAACGCTAAACTACCAAAACAACACCTAACTACACCAGAACGATGAAATAAGTTAAATAACACCCTAACAAATCTATTTACACTACTACTACATTACCCCTACCCTAAAACTAAGTTAAAAGTATATAAAATTAAACTTACCTGAACGGATGAAAAGCAGCTTCCAACTGCGAGGTTCCGTCTTCCAAAATGACCTAAAAACGAAACCGATAGAAAGAAAAGTGAGAAAAAAGAAACAAAATGGCCGCATAATTGAAATGAAAAAAAGACAAACTCCCCATAGGAAACAATGGAAAATGTAGAAAAAAATCTTTAAATTAATATGTATAATTTTATGTATTGCAATGTTTTTTCCCAATGTTTAAAATACATTTTTAAAATATAAAATATACATTAACTGTTATATTATCCAAAAAGCTAAAATATAATATTTAATGTATATTAAAATATATGTTTAGTTCATACAATGTAAATGTACCAAAAATATAAAAATGTGATAAAAAATATATATGTTGTACAAAATATTTCTGTTAAAAATATTGTAAATTATTTAACATATTAAATAATATTTTATTAAAATTAATATTCAATATACTAAATAATAAAATATAACCTTGTCAAATACATATTATACAATTTTTCAAAAATAATAAAATTATATAAAATGTTTTATAAAAATGTTAAAAAAAATGTATACAAATGTTTTCTTTTTGGTACAAAAAAGAATAAACCATACAAATGAAACAGTTTATGAATAAAAAATTACATATATTTTGCTTTACCATTACATGACTATGGGGCCGATTACGATTGCGGAAGGACCGCCACCACCAGCCATGCTGTGGCAGTCCTTCCGCAATTGGACCGCGATTTTCCCCCCGCCACATTACGATGGCGGGGGGAATCGCGTTCGGACCGTGGCGGACGCAAAGACCGTCCGCCACGGAACCACCACAGGCAATCGTTGTGATTGCCTGGCGGAGCGTTCTGCATCCATGAAATGGTGGCGGTGCCCAGCAGGCACCATCTGCCAAATCACGATGCTGTCTCCAGCGAGCCTTTCGGTGGCGGGCAAACCGCCATTGAAAGGCTGGTGGAGATTGGTTTTGGGGGCCCGTTGCAGGCCCCCCTTGTGTTGGGGGAGGTGTGGGTGCACTGGGGAGGTACCCCCTACATTTCACTGCACCAAGTGGCAGGCACCGTGTGGTGCCTGCCACGTAGTGCAGTGAAATGCACAACGTGCTATATTATCATCGCGGGGGGTGCTGCTGTCAGCAGCACCCGCCGCAATGTTAAAATGCAAAATGCGACCTCCACGGTGGCGGTCGCATCCTGATTTGGTGTGCGGGACCGCCGCATGTATTGCGGACGGTCCCGGTCACCACCACGATGGCGGACGGACTCCAGTCCGTCCGCCATCATAATCGGCCGCTATGTTACCAAAAAATGCACTATTTTTCAAAACTGTTAAAAAAAATGTATATATAAAAATATATTATTTGTTTAACATTTATACATGAAAAATGAATGTTACAAATATGTTATACTTAATAATAAAATATGAATACATCAACATTTATGATTTATGTTTTAAATATTACAATACATTTTCTAACCTAAAAAATGAAAAAGAATTTAATTGTGAATGAAAATATAAATGTTTTCACATAAAAAATGTTGGAAATAAAAACTAATATATATTTTTTCTTATTACAATCTACAGATAAAATGTACAAAAATTATAAATAATAAATAATAAAAAATTCCTAATACTAACTTCCAAATAAAATAAACTCTGACAAGAAGCAGAATAATACTCCCAAAACATTACTATCCCAACAACAAAAATAACTA
The DNA here is from genome assembly GCA_963921515.1 of Calotriton arnoldi. NCBI lineage: Eukaryota > Metazoa > Chordata > Amphibia > Caudata > Salamandridae > Calotriton > Calotriton arnoldi. The sequence goes on from CAWUFW010001169.1 coordinate 2,831,362, forward strand.
TACTCAACAAAACTGCTGGATAGTAAACCATAATGATTTACTATTCCAACTCCAAATTCAACTACTCTGGGAAAGTGCTGGATAGTAAACCATAATAATTTACTATTCCAGCTCCAAATCCAACTAAACTCAGGGAAAGTGCTGGATAGCAAACCATAATAATTTACTATCCCAACTCCAACTCCAAATAAACTCAGGGTAAGTGCTGGATAGTGAACCATAATAATTTACTATCCCAACTCCAACTCCAATTAAAGTCATTGAAAGTGCTGGATAATAAACCATAATAATTTACTATTCCAAATCCAACTCCAACTAAACTCAGGCTAAGTGCTGGATAGGAAATCCTAATAATTTACTATTCCAACACCAACTCCAATTAAACTCAGAGAAAGTGCTGGATAGTAAACCATAATAATTTACTATTCCAAATCCAAATCCAACTAAACTCAGAGAAAGTGCTGGATAGTAAACCATAATAATTTACTATTCCAACTCCAAATCCAACTAAACTCAGGGAAAGTGCTGGATCGTAAACCGTTATAATTTACTATTCCAACTCCAAATCCAATTAAACTAAGGAAAAGTGTTGGATAGTAAACCATAATAATTTACTATTCCAAATCCAAATCCAACTCAACTCAGAGAAAGTGCTGGATAGTAAACCATAATAATTTCCTATGCCAACTCCAACTCCAACTAAACTCAGGGTAAGTGCTGGTTAGTGAACCATAATAATTTACTATCCCAACTCCAACTCCAACTAAACTCATGGAAAGTGCTGGATAAAAAACCCATAATAATTTACTATTCCAAATCCAACTCCAACTAAACTCAGGGTAAGTGCTGGATAGTAAACCATAATAATTTACTATTCCAACACCAACTCCAATTAAACTCAGAGAAAGTGCTGGATAGTAAACCATAAGAATTTACTATTCCAAATCCAAATCCAACTAAACTCAGAGAAAGTGCTGGATAGTAAACCATAATAATTTACTATTCCAACTTCAAATCCAACTAAACTCAGGGAAAGTGCTGGATAGTAAACCATAATAATTTACTATTCCAACTCCAAATACAAATAAAATCAAGGAAAGGACTGAATAAACCCCCCACACCCCCTATATTGATCTTTCAAACTAACAAAAATGTATTCTTAACAAAAAATGTGTTATTACATTTGTATTAGTTTTTAAAAATACAATACAATTTTTGTTTAAAAAAAAGTAAAAATGTTTAATAATTTCAAATTCTCAACAAATATTTTAAATATATAAATATTTTAAAATATGTTTTAAATTAACCACTAAATTTTATTTAAAATGTATTTACAAATACAAATTTATGATAATATTGTTTTAAATTTATTAAAATGTTAAATTTTAAAATAAAATTCAGATTTGTTTTGCAAATTTTACATAAAATATTTCACAACTCAAATAATTTCGAAATTTACAAAAATGTAAAATTAAAATTTATAATATTTTATTATTAATTATATATTTTTAATTTTATTATTTAAAATGTATTTTTCCCCAAACATTTTTAAATTATTCACCACCCATATCCCCTATAAACCCAATATCCCACTCCTAAAGTTAAATAAAAAAATAAAAAAAATTTAAAACAATATTTTTAAATTACTCTCCACCATTATTCTCTATAAACCCAACATCCCGCTCCTAAAATATATACAAATTTTTAAATTATAGTAATTTTTCATCAACATTTTTAAATTACTCCCCACCCTTATCCCCTATAAACCCAACATCCCGCTCCTAAAATATATACAAATTTAAAATTTATATAAATTTTTCACCCACATTTTTAAATTACTACCCACCCTTATCCCCTATAAACCCAACATCCCGCTCCTAAAATTTATATTAAAACAAAAAAAACATTATTTAAACATAAAAAAGTTATTTAAATATTATAAAATTACTAATACAAAATTAATATAAAAATAAAATATAGAACATTAAAAAAATAGAAACCATAAAATCGTTATTATTTACATCAAGATTTTTACCATCAATATTTTCAAATTCGACATTTCTAAATTACATTAAAATCGATATTTTTAACATCGAAAAAACTTACCTCGATATTTTGCAGCATCGGTATTCTTACCTCGATATTCTTGCATGTCGATATTTTTCCATCGATATTCTTTCTCTGCATCGTTCTGAAACACTCCTGTTAACTAAGGTGCTTTAAACAAAAGTGCATCACAACACTATACAGGTATCCTAACTTTTCCAGACTGATGCATGGAGTTATGTTAATGATTGCAGAGTATTAGTCATTATCCAGTAGCAGCGCAGTGGTTTTATCACACTCTGCTTTACTCAAAATCACATTGTTTTCAATTATTTTCAATACTCTTGCACAGTTCCTCTCTGCACCCATTCTGCCTTTGATTTATTGAAATCTTAGCAAGTGGAGGACAGTGACTACAAGGAGCTAGGTAGTGCACAGCTGTCCTGTCAGAATATGCATCCTTTCTAGTAGAGAATATTCATGCAACATTATATTTTTCCTATATTAATATGGGCTCACTTATGGTTTGTTCACTCCGTACATGTTTAGTGGACTCCATTAAATGTGCTACTGCATGGATATTAAACTGAGGCATATTTGTGCTTAAGTGTGTACTTATTAAACAAAATATTTATTCTTTCCAATAATTGCCCATGTCTGTACAGCAAACACCTAAATCTAAAATTCTAAATCCGTATTTGTAAAGCGCGAACTACTCACCCTTACGGGTCTCAAGGCGCTGGGGGCCGTTGTGGAAATTAAGTGAGCTATTGCCCAGAGTCACATGGTGCTGAGCTGAGCTGCCGCCGGAGCCGGGGATCGAACCGTGAACCCTGTTGCTCCGAAGTCAGCTGCCCTGGCCGCTGCACCACACCACACCACACCACACCTCACCTACAGGAATAGCCACTGCTTAATCTTTCTATGGGGATCAGCATGGATGTTTAATTGTCTTTTATTCTGAAGAACAACCCAGGAGTAGGTAGCAGGAAACCCTGACATGAGCCAGGAACGCCGTGAGACCTGATGCCTTCCTTGCTGCAGAGTAACCTGCCCTATGTCCTGGAAAGCCGACCTGTGGCCTGAAGATTAGACAGTGGTCAAAGACCTTAAAATGAGGCAGGAGATCTGAACAGGGAGAGCTGATGATGGGCCTCAAGGTCACAAAAACAGACCTGCTTTAAGAATTCACAGGAAAAAGGGTCCTCCAACCACAGTACCTGAAGTACATCCTGATGCCCTGGCAGCACAGCCTGGCAGCACAGCCTCACCACTTGCCTTGCTGTGAAATTCTTTGTGTTCCTATTGGTGAGAGATCAGAATTTTGTCTAGTTGCAGTTTAGGCTCATCGTAAAGTAGTGCGAAGGGTTAACGTGTCTGCTGCAAAGAACGTGTACCATGCAGATCACAGATCTGAGTGTGAGTGAAATATGAGCAGCACTATAAAAAATGAAATGTACCTCAGAGAGAGGCTCCGGCGAGATAAGGTGCACTGTTGGAGAGTGGTAATGAGGGAACTAATGGAGAACGAGGTCATGGGGGGAGCCAAAAAAAGATTGTCGCACTAGTCGTCATCATCTCTAGAGCCAGCCCTGGCAGGGGGTGTTAGCCCCCTCGCCCCCGAAGTTTAGGTCTAGTTGCACTCCGAAACAGCACACTGTGTAGTGATCAGTAGGAGTGAACAGATCCTTGTTACCCTGTGTCACTGGAGTGAGGCCTAAAGGCTCATTCATTTAAAATTCTGCTTTTGTGTGCTTAGCTCACCTTTGCCTACGTCTATTTGGTGTGGAGTGCTACACAGTGCATGTGAGGTACACATGTGATGGGTGTATGAGTGAATGGTACAGTACAGGGATGGTGCAGTGCTGCGCAGTTTAACTATGTTATATGCATGTGCTGGGTGCATGTGTGCCTATACATGGTACAATACATGAAGAATATAGTGCTTTGTAATGCATGTATATTATATGCATGTGCTGGGTGTATTTGTGCCTGTGAATGGTACAATACATGAAGTATGTAGTGCTGTGCAGTTCACATATGTTAAATGCATGTACTGGGTGCATGTGTTCTTGTGAAAGGTACAATTCAAGAAGGATGTAGTGCTGTGCAGTGGGTGTATGTTATATGCATGTGCTGGGTGCATCTGTGCTTGTGAATGGTACAATACATGAATGATGTAGTGCTGTGCAGTGGGTGTATGGTATATCCATGTGCTGGGTGCATGTGTGCCTGTACATGGTACAATGCATTGAGGATGTAGTGCTGTGCAGTGTATGTATTTTATATTCATATGCTGGGTGTATGTGTGCCTGTGAATGGTACAGCACAGGGATGGTGCAGTGCTGTGCAGTTCATGTATGTTATATGCATGTGCTGGGTGTATGTGTGCTTGTGAATGGTACAATAAATGAAGGATGTAGTGCTGTGCAGCACAAGTATGTTATATGCATGTGCTGGGTACATGTGTGCCTGTACAAGGTACAATACATGAAGGATATAGTGTTGTGCAGTGTGTGTATATTATTTGCATGTGTTGGGAGTATGTGTGCCTGTGAATGTACAGTACAGGGATGGTGCAGTGCTGTACAGTTCACATATGTTATATGCATGTTCTGGGTGCATGTGTGCTTGTGAATGGTACAATATATGAAGGATGTAGTGCTGTGCAGTGCATGTATATTACATGCATGTGCTGGGTGTATGTGTGCCTGTGAATGTACAGTACAGGGATGGTGCAGTGCTGTACAGTTCACATATGTTATATGCATGTTCTGGGTGCATGTGTGCTTGTGAATGGTACAATATATGAAGGATGTGGTGCTGTGCAGCGCATGTATATTACATGCATGTGCTGGGTGTATGTGTGCTTGTGAATGGTACAATACATGCAGAATGTAGTGCTGTGCAGTATGTGTATGTTATATGCGTGTGCTGGCTGCATGTGTGCCTGTACATGGTACAATACATGAAGGATGTAGTGCTGTGCAGTGCATGTATATTATTTGCATGTGCTGGTTTTATGTGTGCCTGTGAATGGTACAGTACAGGGATGGTGCAGTGCTGTGCAGTTCCCGTATGGTATATGCATGTGCTGGGTGTATGTGTGCGTGTGAATGGTTCAATACATGAAGGGTGTAGTGCGGTGCATTGTATATATTTTATATGTATGTGCTGAGTGTATGTGTGCCAGAGAATGGCACAGTACTGGGATGGTGCAGTGCTGTGAAGTTCACATTTGTTATATGCATGTACTGGTTGCATGTGTGCTTGTGAAAGGTACAATACATGAAGGATGTAGTGCTGTGCACTGTGTGTATGTTATATGCATGTGCTCGGTGCATGTGTGCCTGTATATGATACAATACATGAAGGATGTAGTGCTGTGCAGTGTGTGTATAATATATGCATGTGCTGGGTGCATGTGTGCCTGTGAGTGGTACAGTACAGGGATGGTGTCGGGCAGTTCACGTATGTTATATGCATGTGCTGGGTGCATGTTCGCTTGTGAATGGTACAATACATGAAGGATGTAGTGCTGTGAAGTGCATGTATGTTATATGCATGTGCTGGGTGCATGTGTGCCTGTACATGGTACAATGCTACAATGCATGAATGATGTAGTACTGTAGTGTATGTATTTTATATGCATATGTAGGGTGTATGTGTGCCTGTGAATAGTACAGTGCATGAAGGATGTAGTGCTGTGCAGTGTGTGCATATTATTTGCATGTGCTGGGTGTATGTGTGCCTGTGAATGGTACAGTACAGGGATGGTGCAGTGCTGTGCAGTTCACATATGTTATATGCATGTTTTGGGTGCATGTGTGCCTGTATATGATACAATACATGAAGGATGTAGTGCGGTGTAGTATGTGTATATTATATGGAGGAGTCCTCGCCATCATCCACAAAAGCTCTCTCTGACTGACAACCACCAACTCGGACGACGCTTCACCCCCTATGGAACACATCCACTTCCAGATCCAGCTTAACCCCAGAACAACGCTCGGCGGAAAATTCGCCTACAGATTGTCTGGATCCCGCACCTCCTTCACCAAGGTCATCACTGACCACATCGCACCCCACGCCCTCGCCTCTATGGACTACATACTACTCGGAGACCTGAACTTCCACCTGGACAGCCACAGCGATCCCAACACCACCGCCCTCCTGGAGAACCTCACCAACATAGGACTAAAGCAACTTGTCTCCACCCCCACTCACACAGCAGGACATACACTTGAACCCATCTTCGCCGGGGGAAACAACATCCGCTTCAGTCCCACCACAGAACTGCTCTGGACCAACCACCACTGCATCTGTTTCTCCTTTACAAAACCCACCGCACCCAAGCACACGTGCCTTTCACATGCAGAAGCTGGAACAAAGTCTCCAAAGAACTCCTCACCTCCGCCCTCACTAGCACTCCACCCCTACTACGACGGACGCCAACACAGCGGCAAACAACCTCCACCAATGGATCGCCAACTGCGCCAACACTCTCACTCCCCTTCAGAACACCATCAGATGACACAACAAGAAAGCCAACTGGTTTTATTTATTTAAAAGATTTATAAAGTGCGCAGCTACCCAACAGGGTTTCCCAGCGCTGAAAACAAGACAAGCAAGGTTTGAGGTAGGTTAGAATTAGGTCTGACTAAAAAGAAAGGTCTTTAGCTTTTTTCGGAAGGCAAGGAGAGACCGACAGGTCCTGAGTTCCAACAGAAGGGAATTCCACAATTTAGGTCCCAGGAAGGAGAACGAGTGGCCACCCATATGTGTCCGCCGCACTCTGGGAACTGAGAAGAGATAGAGGCTGGCCGATCTCAGTTTGCGAGAGGGTTGATAAGGCTTGACAAGGTTTCGTATGTACAAGGGGGCCAAGCCGTGCTGAACTCAAAACATGTAGCAAAGGGCCTTGAACTCAATGCATTTGCTAACCTTGAGCCAGTGGAGTTGATGAAGCAGAGGGGAAAGAGAGGCGTGCCGAGGAAACCGAAAAAGCAAGCGGGCTGCCGCATTTTGAATGAGCTGGAGACGGCGGACGGAGGCCTTTTTCTGCACCCAAATACAGTACATTACCATAATCAAGTCTGGAGATCACCCAGGCCTGCAAGACAGTTCTCTGGGCAGCCGGTGGAATTAGCCAAAGGATTTTCTTTAGCCACTTGAGGACCGCAAAGCAAGCAGAGGTGACTCCCAACACTTGGGCTATGAGAGAAAGCTTACTGTTGATGGTAAAACCCAAGTTCTTAACCTTAGGGACCGGAGCTGGTAAAGGTCCTAAAGAGGCAGGCCAATGGCTGGCTCCCCAGAGCTCAGGATTGTTCCCCAGGATGAGGACCTCAGTCTTGGAGCCGTTCAGCCTTAAAGCATTTCTGGACATCCACAAGGAAATGTTCTGCAGACCAAGCTGAAGTAATGAAGGATCCTGATGTTGAGCAGGTGACAGAGAAAAAATAATCTGCGTATCATCTGTGCACGAAAAGATGGTCAACCTAGATTTTTCAGCAATGTCCGCCAAGGGGCGAACATAAAGATTAAAAAGCAGCGGACTCAGGATCGAGCCCTGCGGTACTCCAGATATTAAGGCTACAGAGTTCGATTTAGAGATGTGAGAGAAAACATGAAAGGAGCGATCCTTTAGAAAAGAGATCAGCCACTGCAAGGCCACACCTACAATTCCTGAAGTTTCAAGGCGATCCACCAGAATGGAATGAGAGACCGTGTCGAAGGCAGCTCTCAAATCCAGTAAGATGAGCGCTGCTGTACCACCATAGTCAAGCTGCTGCCTAAGGTCCTCCGTGACCCCAAGCAGAGCCGATTCAGTACTATGACCTGGACAAAAGCCAGACTGTGATGGATGAAATAGCTTATGCCCTGTCTAAATCTGGGCGTAGAGGGCATAGCGGGGCTACGCGGAGGTCCACAGAGTTGCAGACAAACGCCGTGGAGCTCCGCTAGGCCACCCGCCTCCACCCCCTATTAAGAAGTAAGTTAACAGTAATTAAAAATAAACTTAAAACCACTTACCTCTTTACTGCGGCGTCCCCAGGCTGCCCTCCTCCTCTTCCTCGCCGTACTGGTATTGCTTAAGAAAACTGCACATGCGTGCGCACCCGCACATTTCTCACAAGCGGCCCCGGGGGGAACTTGTCTGCAATATAGCACTTCAACGCTGGAACACTTTTGACTTCCATAAAGAGTGGGTCTGTGACTCCTGAGACTCTGACTAATAGTAGGGCTTAACTTGAATGTTGCCTACAGTGAATGGAGATTAACTACTCCCACTAGCAAGACAAAGGGACCCGGTGTTGGAACCGGCCCTCTCCGCAGGGTCTCTCCCAAACATTTGCCTTTATCTCCCACTTTGTGCTGAATTCATGTTTGTTGGCCTTAGGACTCTGCACACTTTACCACTGCTAATCAGTGCTAAAGGGCTTGTGCTCTCCTCCTAAAACATGGTTCAATTGGCTTATACCCAAATGGCATATTTAATTTACTTATAAGTCCCTTGTAAAGTGGTATACCGTATACCCAGGGCCTGTAAATTAATTGCTACCAGTGGGTCTGCAGCACTTATTGTGACACCCACTCAAGTAGCACTTGAAAACATGTCCCAGGCCTGCCATTTTAGCCTGAATCAATGTTAAGCTGTAATGTCCACTCGGCATTTAAAATCCCTTGCCAAGCCCTAAACTCCCCTTTTAAAACATACATGTCACCCATAAGGTAGGCCCTAGGTGCTGTGTAATTAAAGGTTTGGACATGTACTTTTAAGGTTTACATGGCCTGGTAGTGAAAAATTCCTAAATTTGTTTTTCTCTATTGTGAGGCCTATCCCTCCCAAAGGATAACATTGGGGTTTCCTTGTTACATTTAATAAGCTGTAATTTCCAATTGGTAACAGGTAGGTATGTCATGGCTGGTGTCTGTAGGTATGTCATGGTTGGTGTCTATAAAATTATAATGATAAACCTTCTTCAATGGTAAAGTCAATTTTTTCATTACAAGTTTGAAAATGCCACTTTTAGAAAACTGGTCTTTTTCTGCCCTTAGCCCTTTTGTGCCTATAACCTGGCCTGGGCATATTACTGGTTAGACTTTATGAATTCCTCCCAGACAGTCACACAATAGAGGGATTATGGGTGACTGAATAGGTCATCTGCTGGCAGGATGGGGGTATGGAGCTGAGCACAGCCCCACTTACAACTAAATAGCCTGTGCTCTGCCTTCACACAAAGAGCCCAACGACCCTATATTGTTACTGAAGCCAGCTTGGAACCAGGGAAGGGGAGGGAGGAAATTCCATGCACTTCAAAGCCACTGTCTGGAAACTTTTCTCACCTTCCAGACCCAGGGCACCAGGGTATAAAAATAGAACCTCAGACACCAACTCTTCAGTACACTTCTGGACCTGTGGATACTCTTGCCAAGAAGGAGGACTGCTGTGCTGCTGAAAGGACTGCCACACGGCTGGATTGCTGCTCTGAAGGAACTGCTGCTGTGCTGACCTGCTGCCTGATACCCTCTTGCCTGCTACCCTCTTGCCTGGGGAGGAAGAACTAGACCTGCAACTTCATCTTGAGCCTAGGACTCCCAGAGTGACTGCAAGGGCAAGTCTTCTAGCCTCTTGATCTGAGCCTCAGGGTCATAAAAGGCTCCCCAACATCCTGCACCAGCCCCTACACCCAGCTGCAGTGAGTTCCTGACCCCCAAGTGGTGCACCTCAGGAACTTGACCCTAGGTGTGGCTCAGAAAGCTGAAATCAATATTTTGTGCTCTCTACAACCACAAACGGGCCCATTCACACCAAGACCTCTCCACTCGCACCGCCATTCACCATGAACCTCTGTTAGCCCAACTCTTCCCACTCCAGCATCGACCGCTTGTGGGGACCACCAATGCGATGCTCCAGCAACGCCGCCTATGATGCCTGGCCTGCTCTTCGTGCAACTCCGACAGCCACCCCGATGCTCTCCCTCCACCTGGAGGTCCCCTCTAACGCGAACAGGACTCTTGGCACGAACTTGAGAAGGCAAACTTCAGCTGGCCTAACCTGGTGGCTGTAGGCGACCTGTGCTCCATCGCAGTTGACCTGAACGTTTGTTTTTGACCCAGTCCGGCATGACCAGATAGATATACATGGCGCTTTGTGGCACAATTGACACTAAAGTATTTAAAAATTCATAACTCCGCTTCTAGTGTTCGGATCTTTGTTATTTTGGTGTCAATTGATTTATTAAAATGTACTCTATTTTTCTAAATTACTTTGGGATTTTTCCTGTGTTTTCTTTTCTCTCTATTACTTCTTGTGTGTTGAATAAATACTTAAATGATTAGAAGGTGGTAACCCGCACTGCTCGCTTAGTTCTTTCACAAAGTTGATCAAAATTATTGATTTTGGGGTGCTGTCATGGTGCGTGCACCATCCCTGTGCACCCAAGTATATATCCAATGAAGCTGATACAGTTCTGTAGCAGTCCCAGGAAGCACTCTCCAAGTAAGATGAAAAATCATCGTAACCCAAGTTCATCCAATTTTCTCTTTATTAATTCTCTTTGCGTTATATGATGTTTGAACAGAAAATCTCAATTTTCAAGTGCTTGCAAAATGTCAATACAGGCCTTTTTACAGCATGTTAAGATACTCCATCCATTATATCACATGAAGTACTGTAACCCAATGCATTTCAGGCTTTTTAGCCCTTCTTCGGGGGTAACTGTGAATATTAAAAAAACGCAGGTCAAAAAACGTCATTCTCAACGCATACAAAATTACATCTTTACAATACCTTTTATCTGTGAAACTATATAACGTGAAAAGCATCACTCTAATGCTACACCCTATCGTTCAAACAGTGAAATACAGACGTACTCATTACATCGTGCCTCCAATTGAAACCCCGTGATCCTCACGTTCAAAATCGTGTTATAATAAGTCAAATACAAACATACTCATTAAACCATACTTTCAAAAAAAGGCCCCCGGGGAAAGCGAGACACAGTCTAGTCTTTCCCCGGGGGATTCGCGTCTGAAGGAACAGGCTGGAGGGGAAGGGGAGGGAGTAAAAGGGGGTATAAGGGAGCAGGAAAGGGAAGCGACTTCCTCTTCCTGTTTCCTAGCGCCAGCGGGAGGGTCAAGGAAGTTTGACCACCCACCCACCCTACAGAAAATAGGAGAGGGCTAACTAGGGTGCTTGGAGCATGCCAGTTTAGGGCAGGTTGTAGAGAGGAAGGCGGAACTTTGGAGGGGTGGGGGGAGTCCTGGACGGGCCCACCCACCTCTCGGGGAGGAAGAGTGATGGATGGGGGTGCGGGATGCAGGAGTGCGATGGCAGGTGATGCAAAAGAGGATGTCAGGAGACAAATGAAGAAATGGATGGAGAACGGAAATGGGTTGTTGTGGAACGTGAAGAGAGATGGGGTGCAAGGGGAAAGAATGGAGCGAGTGAGACGAAGAAGTGGGGGGGTAATTATTGTTGGGGTTATTGTTAGGTATTTGTTATGGTTAAAGTTATGTTTACAGCCTGTCCTAATAAATGGCCTTTTACGCTTCACCGACAGCGTGGACTGGTTATTTGGCGCGATGCTGCACTTCAAAACCAAAAAGTAAAATACGCTTTTAAACCTGTGACTCTCACATTCCCAACCGTGCATTTGAGGCTTTGATCTCCTCCTACCTTCAAAATGCTAATTAATCAACTGAAACCACCTCCATGTTGATCCACCGTGCGTTAACAAAAGAATACCTCCCTTTATAACGTGATACGTAACCCACAAAAACACGTGATTCCTCCCTGCGTGTAGACATAGAAACAACCCAGGTAAAAGCGCGTGATACAAACAATCCTATAAAAGTACTTGAAATATTGCATGAATATTGCAAAATAGGAAAAATAAACATAAACATGAACATGACACTTCAAGTATCCGTTGATAATGCGAGCGTTCAATCCCAAAGATGTTAAAAGTTAATTTGAATGCAGATAGTCAGCGGGTGCTGGGTCCCGGGTGGGATGAAAAAATACAATGATTAGAAGGTGGTAACCCGCACTCCTCGCTTAGTTCTTTCACAAAGTTGATCAAAATTATTGATTTTGGGGTCCTGTCATGGTGCGTGCACCATCCCTGTGCACCCAAGTATATATCCAATGAAGCTGATACAGTTCTGTAGCAGTCCCAGGAAGCACTCTCCAAGTAAGATGAAAAATCATCGTAACCCAAGTTCATCCAATTTTCTCTTTATTAATTCTCTTTGCGTTATATGATGTTTGAACTGAAAATCTCAATTTTCAAGTGCTTGTAAAATGTCAATACAGGCTTTTTTACAGCATGTTAAGATACTCCATCCATTATATCACATGAAGTACTGTAACCCAATGCATTTCGGGCATTTTAGCATTTTAAGCCTTGCACTTCTCTACCTGCGCTACTACTGAGAGTTAAGTGCTGAAGGGGTACTTGGCCCAGTTCCTTAGGATCCATAGTAGGTCCGGCCCCAGAAACATCAGGAGTAAAAGGCCTCAACCCCTATGGTAGGGCATATTAGCTCCTGCTTGGCCTGTGGCCCTCTGAAGGGGTTCTGACAACACCTCAGTGGTTAAGTCCTGGCAGTGCACACCTTGGGCCCTTGAGCCCTGGTGCCACTGCTCCTGCAGCACTATTGTTAACTCCTGGATGCAGGTCTGTAGTGCGCTGTCTCAGGCACTATTTGTGGCACATATTCATTCACAGGGGTCCTGCACACACTGATGTGTTTTAGTTTTTAGTGCAGCTGCAGGATTGGCTTTCCTTGTCCTTCGTGGCATTTTCATTTCTTTAAATGTTGCACCCACAGTTCTGGGCTCTGTTGTGAGCACTTGATCAGTGCTTTTCTTTTACAGGATGGTCTTGTGTGATTCCTTCCGCAGTGACACAGTACTATTACTTGAGTACTTGGGGTGTGCTGCAGCTCCTCTTGCGGTCTGGTTAGTGGTGCTTTGGCCAGGATGTTAGCTTGCCCCAAACATTGAGGTCTTTCTTTCTGAATCTACTTTCAGGACCTCTTTACATCTCTCCTGGGATTGAGTAGACTGCTTAAGATGTTGCTCCTCCCTTTTCACATGCAGATGGTGGCTGAGGTGGTGATTGGTGGCTCTGTGGTCTTTCTGCTGCTCTCCGGCATGGCTCCCTGTGCTTCTTCTTGCTGTTCTCCTGACCTGCTGGGGTTGGGCACAGATCTGGAAGGAGGGTTTCTGGGCCTTCCTCTTCTTGACTTCCTGCTCTTCTGGTGGCACTGGTCATGCGTTCTGGTCACAGCAGGCTGGCTTTAGGGCGATGAGAGCAGTGCAGCCGCACCTGCCACTGACTTTGGTGGGGGGCACTGTGTTTAAAAATAACTTTTGGTTTAAAAGCACATAAACTTCCGTGTGCATCCAGCAGTTTTCAGGCAACAATAAAATTGTCAAGAAAACTCTGGTGATTAATGTCCCTACTGGCGAGAGATCAGAAGTTTGTCTACTGGCAGTGTAGACTCATCATAAAGTAGCATGAAGGGTTAATGTGCTTGCTGCAAAGAACGTGTACCATGCAGATCAGAGAAATGAGTGTGAGTGAACTCTGAGTAGCACCATGAAAAAATTAAGTGTACATAGAGATGAGGTGCACTGTTGAAGAGTGGTGGTGAGGAAATTCATGAAGAAGAAGGTCACCTAAAAAGACTGTTGCACCGGGCGCCACCAACGCTAGAGCCGGCCCTGGCTTGGAGTGCTAGCCCCCCGAAGTTCAGCTCTAGTTGTGCCCCTGGTGGTCTTAGGTCACAATGTGTACTTCAGGTGGGACCCCCATTCCACTGAAACCCCTCGAGCTCAGGGGGTCAGCCATCGGATTCCTAGTGAATGTCCCCAGAATTCCTTGCGGTGTATGCAGAGTGATCTGCCTGCCTGTGCCTGCTGCTGTTTCACACAGGGAGGCCTTCAGCATGGCCCAGCGGCGCATGCGCCCGCGCCAGTGTTTGCTGCTGGCGCGTGGACGGATTTCTGTCCCATCCTAATCCTGTGTTTGGCCAATAGCGACACTGAGTCGGTAAATGTACGTTCATGTTCTCTTAGCAGCGTGTGCAGATCCTTCCATCATATCCGCCTCAGTGGATCTGTTTAGATGACCTGCTGTAGCAACATTTATGTCGCTTACTAGTTTCATCCAGAACCCCGCAACTCTCGGCAGTTCCACACTATGTGGACTCAGTTGGCATCCTCTGGGTGGCATTGGGGCATCATTCGGAGGTCATGCCACAGTCTGGTCGTCGAGAGGTAAGTTTTGTGGAGGTGATTACATGGTGTAAGTTCAAATCTACTCTTCCTGGAGACATGTGGTATGCGCGCCCACACCCTGGAGCCTATTTAGGAAGGGGTTTGCATCACATTTACACAGCGCAACATGGTACATGGACGATGCGAACCCAAAATATGATTTATAAAGCCACACAAGGAGTAATGCAACGCGTGCACTGTGTTGCATTACTCTGCCTTCGGAAGGCGTTCCATGGGCGTTGTGTGGGTGTTCCCACGCACCTCCTATGGATTTTGACACACTCCCAGATTTATTATTGCTGGTAGACCTGGGAATGGGAGAAAATAATATGCCTTCCCAGGTGAGTGGTAACGAGGAGAAATATCCTTATTTCTCCTTGTTACTTCCTCATTCTATGTGTGCTGCATCCTGCAGCACACATATTGTACACCAGCACTGGCATATTGTGCACCAGCGCTGGGTAAAGGACAGGAATGCGCTGTATTGGGATAAATATGGCGCATTTCTGCACATTCCCTGTAATGCAGCGCCGCAAGGTGGCTTCCTTTGCTGGGTTACTTTTTTATAAAAAGGCCCCCGGTATCTGCCACAGCTTTTAGTTTCCTGCCAGTGCATTTCAGTTCGGCCAGGGGTTTGCTAGTGGGGTCTATCCTGGGTCTGTCCAGGTGTGATCGATTAATGCCCTTGGCACGTGCCGTTTTTGTATTTAACACTGTGGTGGTCCCGGGTTCCACCAGTCCATCATTACAGGGCAGCCGAGCTGTTTTCCTTCATTCTGTAGGGAGTTCCTGGTTCACTACCACGTCTTGAAACGTGCGCCTCTGCTGCTTTTTGCAGGAACTGTGAAGACAACTCAGGTGAGCAGGAGCCGCTTTTATAAAAATTCTAATTGCCGCCACTCCTGCCACTACTGAGGACCGGGGGCTGTGGACCACATGAACCAGCCTGCTAAGCAGCCACGCCGCCAACATCCTGGGAACGCGCCTGGAGGCGCATAAATAGCCCGTAGGGCTCCCGCAGCGCTGAGACTGGGCTGGGCCTACCCTCTTTGTCTCACCTTTTCATCCTCCTCAGACTTCAGTATTCTGCCACAGCAAGATCGACCACTTTCCTACTCTTGCACCAGCTCCAGTTCTAGTGGCAGCAGCAGAGGACCAGGCAGGGAGACAACTCCCCTCATTTTTATTTTCTTATATTCCTGTGAGTGCCTCGTTGGCTCTAAAATCGGAATGCTGGCAACTTAAGGGATATGGTAGCTGGAGGACCAAGGACCAAGGAACGTGTGTCTAACTTCCTGTTTATGTATAGTAGACTCTGGCCCTGACCCTTGCTGTTCTTGTGCTGAAGACCCGTTAATTGGTTCATTGACTTGAGTACTACATGGGGAAATGCAAGGTGTCTACAGTTCCTGGGGGGGGCCACCGCTGGCACCTTAGGGTCAGTGACCATGGACTCATTTCTGCAGCAGGCCTCATCAGTGCTCGATAAGGAGATTGAGTTGGTGAACCGGCGTCTCTCTAGATCTCATGTAAATGTCCATCCTCCCTTGTCCACATGTATACAAACGTTTGTGGATAGTGTCGACGAATCTCCTAACAACCCCGGGGTCCAAGAACCCGACGGATTGAACAGTGGTTCAAATGGCCAGCAGTTACCCATTACACCGACCATCGTGGTTAACAATTCTAGGGGGGACAATGCACATTTATGCCGCTGGCAAGTGGGGGCTACGTCCGTTAGTCATTCAATTAAACCACGAGCTGCTGGACTAGCTATGCGAGGGAGACCGGGAGGTGTTGAGTTAGTCAATCAAGGGATAGGCACGAAAAGAAGGGGCCAACTGCTGGGGGGAAAGGCTAAAAGACCAAGAGCCGACTCAGCATCCCAGAAGATCCCAGTCGACCAAGGACTGACAAAAGCAGATCTGGCGTGCATATTAGAATCCTTCCAGGACACCATGAGGGTTATGATGGACATTAAATTGGGTTCAGTAATTCAGCGTTTGACTGCGATTGAAAAGGGTATTTCTGATCTCAAATATTGTGTACCGCTAGGAGGTGCAGCCGCTAACCTGGAATCAAGGTCATTAATGGCTCCCTCAGCACCGGTTTGTTCTACCTTGGCAGGCCTACATAGGAACACTAGGGAATCTCTACTTTCCCCTCTAAAGTCATCGAGGGGCCACGCACCTTCGTGTCCGGTCTCGCCCCCCTCTGTGATCCACATTGTGTCAAAACCGGCCATAATCCCTGGCCCTATGGAAATATCGCATATACGGGATCGGGATCAACCCACTCTGGAGAGCAACGCACCTGGGGAGCAATCTCAGGGGGGAGGGGAGGTCTCTATGCAGAACTCTATACAGAACTTGCCTGTTATCCATCTGCCAGCAGAATCGACCCCATATGTTGTGATACTGGGGAATGTGCCAACTCTCCCTCAGGGCGCCAAGGAGGATTACACACAATTGAAGAACAAAGTATTATACTGGCTATCCTGTAATACAGCTTTAGGAATGAGGGTAGAGAAAAATATCAACATGGTGCGAAGGGTCAACTGGGTCGGCAGCTCTTTTAAGTCCTGCAAGGGTGACTGTGTTATTATCAATTTCAATCGACCTCACATTGCAGAAAGGATTTTGTTCACAACTTTGAATAATGCCCCTTTTGGTCCTAAGTCATCCATCATCCATCTACCTCTTGGTTTTTTTTTATAAACCTGAATCATTGGGGCGGAATTATATGTCTAATACCTTCAGGGCCCCAATCAATAGTCATATGCCATTATATCCATCTATCAGGAACTTGAACCCGACTTTGGCTCCTAATCCAAATTATTGGAATTGGACAGTACATGGCCGGCAGGAGCCACCTCCTCCCATTTTGGAGCTAACAAATCGTTTCACACCCCTGACTACCTTGGACGCTTGTGATTGACTTAGTGGGCCTGCTTTTACGAATCCAGTGACATCTACTAACCAGCGGTAAACCTCACCACCAAGTAATGGGACTATGGGTGAAACTGACAGAAATTTTATATCTTGGAACATTGCTGGTCTAACCAACAAGTTTTCTGACCCTTTGTGGATTGCATTTATAAAAAATTTAGTGTGATTTGTTTGCAGGAAACGTGGCTGACTGAAAGCAGTTTACCTCTCGAGGGCTATAAGCCATTCTCTGTCCCGGCTACCCCCTCACATGTAGGAAGACCAAGAAGTGGCCTTGTAATTTACATTTCCTTGGCAGTTGAATGCAAGTTGTTGGTCCTGCCCACAGAGAGCCCCTGTATACAGTCCCTGGTACTCTGTAGGGGGTCCCATAAACTGTGTTTCATACATTTTTTTATAATTCAACATTTTGTACCAAGGGTGTGTGTAATATTTCCTTATTGGGCTCTTTAGTAAGGCAACATCTCAATGTCGCTTTCCAAAACTTTATGATTGCTGGGGATTTTAATATTCACACATGCGGTAATCCCAAGGTATCTAGATTGGCTGATTTGGGATGTCCGCGTGTGAGAGGACTCCATTTTGAACATTCCCTACAAGGGGAGATATTAAATGGCCTCCTCCATGAATTTGATTTATCGTCCCTTATGTGTTTACCTGACCCTTGTAGCAAGGCCGCTACTCCATTCTTTAAAGGTAGGGGTGATGGTTCATTTATTGATTTAATTTTGGTATCATCACCTCTACTAGAATTATTCACAGGATTCACTATACAAGCAAGTGTATAATCCTCTATGTGTTCATCTTCGTGGGCCTTTACTGTTGCATAGAGGGGGGGCTGGGCAGAGTGGGGTGGTGAGACCAATAGATAGTGGGATGCGGCTAAAATGGACCCAGATATCCCCAGACGCATTCTATGAGTTAATGTCGGTCTCGTGTGTTAACGAGCTGTCCGACCACGGCGCCGGGGGAGGTCATTAGTGCCTTTAAAATCATTTCAGATAAAATAAGTGATTTCTTAAGCGCACCGGCTCGGCGATCAGTTATTCAGTCCCCCAGATGGTTTGATTCCCTCTGTTCCCGGGCAGCTAGGAAATTGCGGGAAGCCTTAAATAGGAGCCCAAGATATCCTATATTAGTGAGATCTTGCCGAAGAGAGTATAAAGCAGAATTGGCAAAGCGCAAGTCCGCTTTAAAGGAGGAAACTTGGAGGGAGTTAATCGAGGCTAGCACATTGAGGGACAGTTCCAGATTCTGGAGCATAATTAACAGACCCTTCTTAAACCATGAGGAAGGAAGTGCAGTAGGTGCCCACATTACCAAGGAGGAGTGGGTGCTCCACTTTGTAGCCATGTTTGAGTGCCCTCCTGAGCCGAACTGTTCTTTTTCCCAGGAAGCAGGTATCCCCAACATGGTTTTATTAGAGGTTAAGGATGGTATTGTCGGACTGTCGAGTAACAAAGCCCCGGGACCTGATGGCACCCCATCGGATCTCTTTAAATCAGATCCAACTTTTTGGGCGCCAGTTCTTACGGCAGTCATGAATGCTGCAGCAAAATCCGTCTGTCCTGAGTCTTGGGCTACCTCCACTATAGTGCCTGTTTTAAAAAAAGGCAATCGGGATAGTACTCATTGTTACAGACCGATCTCCGTGTTGGATTCGGTGGTTAAGGTGGTGGGTCGAGTACTTTTAGATAGGCTGACCACTTGGGCAGAGGAACATGCCACTCTATCGGACATTCAGTATGGGTTCCGCCCTGGGCGGTCCACTGTGGCCCAGTGTCTCAACCTATCCATGATTCTCAATAAATATACGGTTGCCCGCCCTGGCATGATTTATCTAGCGTTCATGGATCTGTCTTCCGCATTTGATCGTGTGAACAGGGCCAAATTGTGGCAGACCATGTTGACTATTGGGGTAGATGATAACATCGTCTATTTTTGGGAAAAATTCAGCACACATAGAAAGAGGAAAATGCCTCGGGGGGATTGTTTTTGTGCAGGAAGGTGTTCTTTCATGCACAAAAACACTCCTGCTTAAAACACAGGCACCCTTGCACCATGGTGCAAGGGTGCCTGCATTGGCGCTAGGCATCACATTCTGCAGCAGCACCGGGAAAAGGCAGGAATGCGCCGTATTGTGTTAAATACAGAACATTCCTGTCCTTTCCCTGTCATGCAGCTCAGCGAGGCGACTTGATGCATTGCGTGACTTCGACATACATATACCCCTGTAGCTGTGAGGGTGTATAGTAAACCATTCATAGCCTGGCCCCTCATGCCCTTTCATCATTGGAAGAAAGACTTAACTTGGCAGACTCTGCTCACACAGCCAGCGTCTTGTTCTGAACACGGCCAGGGTAAGATGACCGGGTTATTAACAAAACAGTAATCAGCAGAGAGCAGCCATCTTGGAGTGTGTCAACCTCCTGAACACCGACAGGGGGAGATTGCCCCAGAACCTCGTTTATTCCTAACTGCACCAATGGCCTTCCCCACATCTCCTTTGACTGGGTCCTCGTCGGGGTGGTGTGTGTTGGTCCCCAGGGGTTTATTTCAGTTTACGCATTGCCCACACCAGCGGGGCTGGGGCTGTGTCACTCCTGACATTGCTTTCTCCATTTAGTTGCAGAAATAGGCTGGATTTAGCCCAATTGCCTTTGGGGTCTGATGTTCCCCCCCCAAATCATCAAGTATTGTCTCTTTCAACTGGGTCTCGAGGTTTAGGAGATACAACAAAATATAATCTGCGGGAAGCGGACATTGTTGGTCCATTTCTGGAACCTCGAGGCCTCCGGGACACCATAATGTCCAAATCAGTTTGGATGGTTGGTGAGCGCAAACAAGGGGGGAGGCTGGTCTCCACTGTGCGAGGTAGGTGCAGCCAGCTATATCTCTCGCATTCTATAGCACTCGGTGAAGATATCATTTATTTCCAATTGTGATCAGACTGTCTCATCATTCTTATATTTTAGTATCATTAGCTTTGGTCTAGTGCGGGTCTAACGTGTAAGGACGTCAGAAGTCTTCCTGGTTTGTCACCATCTGAATGCACTCTGTTGGTGTAAGTTCTGTGGTTATGATGTTTAAGTTGGTTTATTGTTGAGGCATAAGCTCGCAGTTTTTGGTTTATCTCATGTTCAGCGTCTTTACCTCGTTTCAGGTTAATCTCTAGTGTTTTGATGGTGTTCTTGATCTCTATCAATTCCCTGTGCCAGTTGTCCTTCACATTTTTGCACATATTAATACTCTCTAATGAGCACTTTGAAGGCCTCCCAGAAAATGCCTGTATGCTAATGACATAGTCCATTTCTGATAGTGCTGGCTGCTCTGTCTATGATCTGGTAGGACTGATCTCAGAATTCCTTTTCTCTTCTGGTTAGTAGATTCTCTCATTAAAGAGCAAGATACTGTCCAATACCATGTTTACCACTCTGGCAGTATCAGCCCTTCACTTGTTTGGCTAAGGACATGAGGCATCGGGGCTTAGCAAACACAGTGAAAGATAATATACGTCCGATGTTGGATAAGACCTTTGCAGATTTCCTCTGGTGGTCGAAGCTCCGTCTATCACTGGTAAGAAAATAATTCTGTTACATTCAGAAGCTGCATGCTGGTAAGAAGACACAGAAAGCAGCCAGGTAAAAGTACTTCATGCAGGAACAAATTACAGGGAAAGGAACCCAACGAGGAGCTATGATGCAACTAACTCAGTCCCCAGCTGTAGAGCAACATTTCAGCTGACGGGGATAGAGCACTTACACTCATGACATCACACATTCCACATGACTTACACCGTTCCACATAAGGCTAAGTTAGGATGCCACACATTCAAGGGTTAGAGATGATTGTAGCCCTGAGGTTTCACTACATCTTTGGCATCATACCTCTAAAAATACCACAGATTGAAATTGAAATTGAAGGGTTTGTATGGGAAGACGCTAGACCTTAACTTTGGGACTCAAAAAGGCATGCAACGATGAAACGATGGGCGGTTTCTACAGCTGACACTTATGGGCCACTACTATGGTGCCCAACTCCAGCCTGTATGGATAAACACGCATGGGTGGCTAAGGAGAGAGACAGTCATTACTCTCTGGATGACCTTTCTTTTCTGTATTGTGAAGGGTGCAAAACTAGTGATGTCTCTAACCTAGTCATCAGTGATGGCTGGTTATTGAAAATAGTGGTGCAGCACAAATACAAACATGGAATTGCACCGTGCGAGTGAGCCTCACTACCCACTTGCTTCCATTCACTACTCACCCACCTGCATTCAACAATTCACTCACCCACTGCCTTCTGTCACCTACCCATTCACTCATCCACATGAAGCTATCCACTGCCATTCACCCAACTTGTGTACCCAACCACCCACATTTACTCAGCCACTCAGTCAACCCCTGCAATCTCTGACTCATCCATTCCCACAAGCACCCATAGCCTCACCATCCAGTATCCAGCAGTTTCAGTGATAAAAATATACACTCAGAGGCTTTGTTAATGTTCATGTTATTTAACCGGCAGATTACATCTGTTTAATATGACATGTCACATGTAGTCATGAATCTGCAGAAGAAATAAAACAAGCACCGCTAGTCATGATAAAGTTCTGAAACCTTTGCTGCCTTAGAGAGGCTCCAGCACTTAGAGCAGAAGGAAAGGGGCGAGAGGGGAGAGCTGAGAGGACAGACTTTTACTCATTTTCTGTAAATAGATAGAGCTCCAACTTACCATGCTTGTTGTCCTTGGCATATTTATGGCTTGAGGTCAGGTCTGGTCACACACTCTTGTCTCCACCATAAGCCCTGTATAGACTCTTTTCCTGCTTCCTGTGACAAGGGAAGAAGGGATTCTGAGTAATGTCACATACTCTCAATGAACTGTGACTATAAGGTATGTGCAGGCCTCTGGTAACATGCTTCTTAACCCACCCTTTCCCATCTCGTCACAGAGATGGGTGTGGTCAGTAAGGCTTGCTGATCACACCCCGCCCTTTGAGCTGATAGGAAAGGGTGGAGTAATAGCAGCTGAGTGGCATGCAGTCTTTAAAAGTCTGGGCTGTACAGTGAAACGCTCGAAGCTGTTTTCTATCGGTGCTCCTGATGGAGGCTGAGAGGACGTCACCGCGGTATGAGAAAACATAACGGATGTGCGTGGGAAAACCTTGTCAGCGTCAGTCACATCCTCACACAGGCACAGCCGGGCTTATGAAAGTGCACAACCTTCAATGGGAGTAAGGGTCAAGGAAAACGCTGTCAACAAAATGGTTTATTTTTAAAATGTATTTAAATAACTGCTTCAATAGACTGGCCACCAAAGGGGAGGGGTGCAGCCCCTTAGCCCTTTAACACCAGACCCCCTACTAGCCATCCTCTCCTTGCTGCAATATTCACATGGTTGAAAATGTGTAACCACTTTCCCCTTGATGCCCATGTCTAGTGGAATGCAAATCTGCTGGTCGGGTGCTGGACGTTCTACCAGAAAGAAGGGGAGAGAAGGGCATTCGTGTTTTTGGGAGCCGTGATCCAGCGCGATATTAGCAAACAGCATTCATACACCAGATACTCACTTGGGCCCATACATTCATACTATGCTAATACTTACGCTGGGTTTTATCAGTTGTTACTCTTTATCAAAATCCCTGCTACCAATTACCTTCCGAATGAAGAGTAATGACTTACCAATGAATCCTTTGCTAATTGGGAAATTTAAAATGAGTGACATTTATTATAATACATAATCCTGAAATAACCACTGAGTCAGGAAGTTTTAAAATGTTTATCTAAAGATTTAGCAGAGTAAAATACAGAACCACACGGTACTTAATCGCAATACCCAAGATGAAGCATAGAATAACTATTGCTAATCAATGACGGTCCCTCAGAAAAGGAGAGGATCGAGACAGCAGCGCAACTAAAGGTTGCATTATATTTACCTAAGTGCGAGAACCAAACCCCTTGGCCAAGGAGTTGGAAAGAATAGGACCCAAGAAGGATGAAGAGCAAAGACCTCCTCCAGGATCAGGACAGGACCGGTGACCTCTCTACAACGACGCCTGCGTCGTTCCCCTCTCTGATACTCGGCTTCTCCTCGATTCTCCCGTGCCTTCCTTCTAATGGACTCCGCCGCCCCCTCCTCAGGACCTCTCTGGACAGCGGTTCAGTCTGCAATCGATCAGCTTGGCAGTCTGGAGCTAAGAGCTAACTAATTAGCTAATTCTATATCTATTATACCCTTCTACGCCCAAGTACCTCCCCTTAATGTTGCTAAAATATGGGACCACTACTTCTGATTGGACAGGGACAGGGGGTGGATTCTCACACCATATTGATTTGTCTTGTATTTCTGAAGCCTATTGTTTTTAAACTACCGCCCCTTCAATTTAATACATTTGCTTTATTTCCCACCCGTCTCATGACAAAATTTACAATTTATTCATATAAAATGTTTCTTTTCGACGAGAACATCTTGGTATGTAGTGGTGTCGGCCAGCAGGTCATGGCCTTGGATGATGTCCAAGTTGTCTTCATCTCTTTCTTTCTGTTCAATCATCTCAAGGCGCATGTGCAGAATCTTTGTCACACGAGCTTTCAGTTCACCAAACCAAGGCCCAAGTTTACGAACTAATAAAAGTCAAAGAAGAAAACATTAAAATCACAAATAAAATGTTTCACTGTATGCCCACTCTTTCTACTCTATTCGCATTTAATTATAAATTCTATCCCGCATTAGTAGCGTTAGAGAAACGACAGTTAAATAATGACATGAGAGCAAGCTGAAGCATGTGAAAACATCAAGCAGCCATTTTAATGCACACTGCGCAGAAGCAGAAATTTCCCACCAAGCAAGAAGAGACGTCACACCATGTGATATGGATGAGACATGCGCAGTAAGGTTCCGCGCTTTAGCGGCCATTTTGGATTATAGACAAGCGTTATTCATTAATAAAACACATAGGCAAGCATCCTTACTATTCGTGTAGTGTATGCAAGGATTAATAGAGACAATACAAATTTAATAAGTTAATACTATGAGGAGATTGCGTACGAGCAAGTCTCATTTATGAGTCCTTGCTCCATCAGCCGTCTACGTGATAATAACTTGAAATCCTTAGTGACATTCCAAATGTAATATCACCATACTCTACCGCAGGGTGGCCGTATCATTGTTGGACCTGGCCCTTTCTGCAGGGTCACCCCCAAACGTTTTTCCTTCACCCTCTTGTTTCCTGAGCCGGTTTATGTTGGCTCTAAGGACTTTGTGCACTTTACCACTGCTAACCAATGCTAAAGTGCTTGTACTCCCTCCTTTAAACATGGTGAAATTAGCAATTTACAAAAAGAGAGTTTTGGGGCAATACGTGCAGCACCTATTTCATGCGTGGATCATTGTCTAGACAAGATATTTTCAGAATGCAAGAGTCAAAAAAGGACAAACGTCTTTCCTTTTAACGTTAGAGAAAACTCCTACAAACTATATATACGCTGTTGACTCAGCATAACCTTACACATTCGTCCACAGTAATTTGACAAGAGATTCCTTATTTAAATATCAGCAATAATGTAGAATGAATGCACAGAGTGCATAGAGATGGCTACAGGCGTCAATAAAGGAATTAAAAACTAAGGGGCAGATTTACAAGCCCCTTGCGCTGCCAGTGCGTCACTTTCTGTGTCTACCGGAGGGGCATTTTCCTTCTCCATATTTACAAGGACAGGAAAAGCCACCCTGCGTGACTTTTCCTGTCCTTGTAAATATGGCCCCTTTGCACGCAGCACTATGCGTGAAAGGGGTGTTCCATGGGTGTTGCTGTGGGTGTTCCCACGCAACACCCATGGAACCAGACACATTTCCAGATTTACGAGGAATCGTAAATCTGGAAATGCGTGTGAATGCTACGCCTCCCAAGGGGAGGCGTAGGGAGGCGCAACGAGGAGAAATGTATTTATTTCTCCTCGTTTTCTTTTCCTCTTTCCATGCGTGCTGCATTCTGCAGCACACATTGAAAGAGGAAATCACCTCTAATGATTGTTTATGTACAGGAAGGGTTCCCTTCCTGCTCATTGAAACAATGACGTTTTTCAACTTCTATGTGTGCTAATGCAGCACACATAGAAGTTGAAAAACTGCATTTCAGATTGTTTTTGTGCAGGAAGGGAATCCTTCCTGAACAAAAACAATCTCCCCACAACGCAAGCATCCTTGCACCATGGTGTAAGGGTGCCTGCACCGGCGCATGGCAGCAGTTTGTGCGCCAGCGCAGGGGGAAGCACAGAGATGCAAAGTATTGTTGTAAATATGTCGCATCCCTGTGCTTTGAAAGTGACTCAGTGTGGCGCAGCTAAATAGCTTGCGTTCCGCACTGAGTCACTTTCTTGTAAATCTGCCCCTTACAGAGGATTTGGAAAACTGCAATAGGCGCAACAACCTTTGCATTATGGTCTTGCGGAGGGGATGGAAGGCTCTCACCCTATTTCATTCTTTAGGTCCTTTCTTCCAAAAGTTCTGGATAAGCCTGAATCAACCCATTTGAACCTACAGAGAGCTCATAGACTGGGCCATCTCCCTCATTTTTCATCAACATCACTCGGACCTCGTGGAGTCATCATCTTCTTTTCGGAATGTCAGGTTCTCCTCACGGTAATCAAAGCTGCCACAGCTAAAGGTAGAATTACTTGGTCTGGTAACTCACTCTTTTTCTCTCTGGACCTCGCCAAGCCCACTGCGGATAGACGAAGAACATTTCTGGAAATGCGCCCCGCTCTTTGCTCCCCTGGTTCTCGTTTTGGCCTATTTCCCACATGTTTCTTTAAGGTGACTTATAAAAATAAAACAATGACGTACAAAGCCCCTGTTCTTGTGCAGAAATTTATAAACAGTTGTAAAATTGAAGAGATGGATATATCTGAACTTCCACATTCCTAATTTACTTCGTCTATGTTGTGTTGTTAGATTTTAAACAATTTTTAAATAACTTATTCAGATGGTGTTAATTTTTTGTCATTCATATTTATGTTTTTACTTACCTTATATGTGATATTTGAGCTTTTCTTTTTCTCTACCATAGGTAATATTTCATCTCATGCCCCTCATGGCTCTACTTACATATTCTCTATGTGGTTCTGGTTGCCTCAGTAATCCAGTCACGTCATCTTTCCCATGTGGCCTCACCACACTCAGTTATTTATTTTACTTCCAGGTATGTTTCTTGTATACTTTTGTTCTTCCAAATATAATCATGTCCTTTCATTTTTTTACTCAACTTTCTTACTTTGCTCTTTTTCCTTTTTCTTTCTTTTTTTTCTCTTTTTTCTTCCTTCTCTTCTCACTTTTTGTCAGTCACATACAGTCTCTTCGATGGCCACCCAAGTTTTATTTAAATTTTTTCCCTTGTTCTCTTTTTTCCTTTACTGCACGTTGCTTATTTTTTGTATAAAATTCTTTATTGTATAAGTATAGTTTTATATAGCAATTATTCATGTGTAGACTTTATTAGTCACCATATATTTATTACTGTATCACTTTACCTGTAATTTATAGGAATGTTAAAGGGTTGGTTCACCCATAAAACATCAAAGAGTATTATCTCATTTAGCCAAAGCAAAAGCTTACAAGAAACGGATATTGTGGTCACGGAAGTTAATAAACTCTTACAACAATGGGTTGGACATGCTTTTACCTCACCAAGCACAGGTAAACACAATGGTGTGGTAATTCTATGTAAATGTCTCACTTATTTCACAAGAATATGATTTGGTGTTGGCTTATTTTAAAACTAACCATTAATAAAATACTACTCACTCTCCTTAACATATATGCTCTAACACAACTTAATACATCTTTCATGCCTAATATTACTCATAAATTGATGTTTCTTACTGATGACTACCTATTATTTGGGAGAAGATTGCAACCTAGTAATGGACCCTTTTTAGGATCACTCTTCTAAATCTACATTCATTCACTCTTCTATGCACAAACAATTCACTTCAACCATCTCTCAAAGATCTCTTATAGATTTTTTTTTTTTTTAATCTTTTTATTAAAGACAGCAAGGTAGATACAATCACAATTTTTGGGTACTGATTACATACCGATTTAACAAACAGTTTTCTGGATGGCACAGGTGCAGCACAATTATATACATTCAATTTTCACATTGCTCGGCGGGTATAGGGCCATCCAGGAGGGGAGGGGGGAGAGGAAAGGGGGGAGCGCAAATATGTCCACGATACTCGTTCCACCTTGACCATATATGAGTCCATTTTTGGTGACATACTCTGGAAACATAGACAGTCTTTTCCCTAAACATACACCAGTCCATGGCTTGTTTCCATAATTGCAAGCCAGGGGTCTCCCTCGCTCCCCACAGTCTGGCGATATTACGTTTGGCAATCATAAAGCCCAGGGCCACCCAGATTTTCTCTTTGCTACTCAAGTCCGTTGGTCCCCATACATTAAGTAGACACTGTCCAGCATCCCGGTTCAAATCTTGACCAAGTACCTCAGACATACAGTTAATAACCTCCGTCCAATATGCACAAATCTTGGTACATTCCCACAGGATATGGATAAAGGTACCCTCCCTCCCACAGTTTCTTCTACACTCTGAGTCCTCCCCATAGCCCATGCGGGTCAAGGTCGTTCTAGAATAATATGTCCTGTGCAGAATCTTTAATTGCACTAATTTAAGCCTCGGCGAGATTGCAACTTCCCTTGGAGAGGCAAGCGCCTCCACCCAGTCTTTGTCATCTAATTCTGGTAAGTCTTCTGTCCATTGCTCCCTGAGTTTCATAAGGGGATCGGATGCATGATTGATAGGCTTACGGTACGTGAGGGATAACTTATCCGGCATGTAGCCGTCGAGTAATCTGTCTTCTAACGGCATAGCCTCGGGTAACGTCGTTCCTACCTTAAGGCATGCACGCAGGGTGTATACTTGCTGTAGTGCAGAGAACTCTATCACTTTACCATCTTTCCACATATCTCCCAGCCTTGAGAGCCCAATTAGGTCCCATTTATCAAAACCCCTAGTAGTTCGGAGAGTTCCTAACAAGTAGGAGTCCCATATGGGGTAGATTGTGTGAGGCGCCTGTCCCAACCAAGACTTTTGTGTGCTGTGTGCCAGATCCGGACCGCATGTGATGTAGGTCCCGTCAGCCTCAACCGAGCTGGTTTGGAGTAGAGAGCTCTAGCGCAGGGGCGTAACACAGGCCCCCGCATCCCCAGCAGTGCGGGGAGGCCCCGAGCTGCAGGGGGCCCCACACAGCACTGTACTCACGCCGGAGAGCTCCGGAATAAATCCGGAGCGGGGGCCCCTCTGTGTACCTTGCAGGAGGGCCCCTTCAACTTTCGTTATGCCACTGCTCTAGCGTAGGGCCCCACCCCCCCCCGGTAAAAGCCATCTGTCCATCCGGTATCCTGGATCGTTCTGTGGCCGGTATATCCCCTGATTGATAGCTGCCAATTGCGCAGCCCAGTAGTATCTTTTAATGTCCAGGAATCCGATTCCCCCATCGTACCAGCCATGCACCAATCTCAGGAATGATATTCGTGGCGCTCCTCCCACCCAAAGGAGGGCTCTCTGCTCTCCCTCAATTGCCGCAAAGTAGGACGCAGGGACTGGGTTTGGTGAGTTATGTAGGACATACAGAAAACGGGGCAGTGCCATCACTTTAAATAGTGCAGCCCTACCCAGTAGGGACAGCGGGACAGTCCTCCAGTGCTCTACGTCGCTTTGAAGACGCAGCAGAGGAGGCCAAAGATTGTGGTCATAGTATAATCTGGGGTCCGTGGTAATATATATGCCAAGGTATGTGAAACCATCTCTTGCCTCTGCAATTCTATATCCCCTAGGCAGCTTTGGGAACTTTCCCCAGAGCACGTAAATTAGCGATTTTGACCAGTTAATGGTATATCCAGATTACCTGCCAAAGGTATTGAATATATCGAGAATCCTGTTTATCGAGGCATTTTTGGTGCTAGGTATAATAGGATGTCATCGGTATATAGGGAGATACGATCCTCCCAATCCTCTGACCATCTCAAGCCTCTGACAACCGGGTCTCTTCGGATCCAGCCGGCCAGGGACTCCAGTGCTAGGGCAAATAGCAGAGGGGATAGGGGGCATCCCGGTCTCGTACCTCTTCCGAGAGCAATTGTCTCGGATTTCTTGTTATTCACTACCACTTGTGCTAATGGTTCACTGTATAAGAGTTTCACCTATCCGATGAAGCTCTGTCCAAACCCCATTTTCTCCAGCACCGCGAATAGGTAGGGCCATTCGATCATATCAAAGGCCATGGTGGCATCTAAGGACATCACCACCACATCTTCCCTTAACGTATGAGTCCTTCCAAGTACCCCATGAAGTCGTCGAAGATTCAGAGAGGTATTTCTAGCCGGCATAAATCCGGACTGGTCTGGGTGTACCAGTCCCGAGACTACCCCGACCAGACGTGTAGCTAGCAGTTTGGCTAAAATCTTCACCTCGGCATTCAGCAATGAAATGGGTCTGTATGAAGAGCACCGGTCTCTGGGTTTGCTGTCCTTATGAATGACCACTACTGTAGCAAGTCGTTGGTCACGGGGGAGCTGGCCAGTCACTGGACTTTCCTTATACATAGCTTTGAGGTA
This sequence comes from Calotriton arnoldi, assembly GCA_963921515.1. NCBI lineage: Eukaryota > Metazoa > Chordata > Amphibia > Caudata > Salamandridae > Calotriton > Calotriton arnoldi. Next base: position 2,861,290 of record CAWUFW010001169.1, read on the forward strand.
AGGGGTGATTTTATCTGGTTTTAGTTTATAAAGTTCGATAGGGAGGCCATTAGGGCCCATCGCCTTTCCGGATTGTAAATCTCGAATGGCTTGTGCCACTTCATCATTAGTCAGCTTGCTGTCTAATGAACTACAGTCGTCTTCCGACAAAACTGGGAGCTCTATGTCAGCCAACAATGCCCTAGATTCCCCAATCGAACCCTGATAGTCAGATTTATATATTTGCCTATAATGTTTGGCAAATTCGTCCGCTATCATCTGCGGATCAGTAATCGTATCTCCCGCCGCGTTAGTTAGTTCGGTCACCAGGCGGTTGGCGTGGTCACGGAGGTCCAGCCATGCAAGTACTTTCCCTGCTCTATCTCCTAACTCGTATATTCTGCTGAGTTTATCCCTGTGCAGTGATTTTGCCCTGTCTTCGGCTACGCTTCTATATTCGCCTTGTTCGAGGTTAAGATTGTGTATCGCGTCAGGGTCATCAGGGTCCCCGGGTCTCAGAAGCTCTCCTTCTAATGCCAATATCTCCCCTTCCAGCCTCTCCAGTTCAGCGTTTTTCTCCTTTTTTGCCCCGGCTATTTGGGAGATGGCATGCCCCTGAACCACTGTCTTAAACACCTCACAGAGCGTGGTCGCCGACTCCACGGAACCCTCGTTCTCCTTGAAAGTAGTGTTCTATGACCTGGGTTATGTTTTGCTGTATGGCGGGATTGCGAAAATACCATGGATTTATTGGTGCCACTCTAATCACCTGACCCCCTCCCACTCCCACCTGCACCCATATTGGAGAGTGATCAGATATGCCTCGTGCCATATACCTAATTTCAGTGATGTGCCCCACTTGGTCAGCTGGCGTGAGGATATAGTCAATGAGGGAGAGGCTATGGTGTACCCCCGAGAGAAATGTAAACTGGATTTCTGTAGGATGGCGAATCCGCCAGGCATTCACCAATCGATTGCGTCTAGAAAGGTGGGCAGAACCCTTTGTGCGGGCCCCAGATCTCTGGGTGTACGGCGATCAGTCCCGCCACACACCATCGAATTAAAGTCACCCCCAATTAATAGTCTCCCTTTAGGGAACTCAATCACAGTGTGCCCCAGGTCTCGCAACGTTACACCCTGTAGTCCCGGTGGGGCGTAAACTGACACCAGTGTCAGCGGTCCACCTTCCCACCTTCCCGAGACTGCTGCGTATCTGCCCTGCTTGTCGATCCAGGTGCGGTCTATTAACATGGGAAAGGATTTGCGCACCATTATGCCAACCCCGTGAGCTCGACGTGAACCCCAAGTGCACAGCCAGTCGATAGCCTCATCTGTCTAAGGCTTTACATGTGTTTCCCATCTAGTGTGTCTCCTGGAGCAGCACCACCTCTGGGGCGTGTCTTTTAATAAACTACAATACAATTCCCCTCTTCAGCTTATCTTCCAATCTGTTAACGTTCCAGGATCAAAGCCTAAACCTTTTCTCACTCATCAGGACCATGTTTTCCCCCCTCAACCCTCCCCGCCGAGCGCCCTCGTGTCCAGCCCAACACCTGTTACACCACATGTACCATCTTTCCCAATATCAGCAATAGAATTGACTTGATTGACCCTTGACTGACCTATTATAACTATAAGACCCCAACTTCCCCCCTCCCTGCTTCCCCGCACTCTGGGCTCAAAACTGCCCATATTTCCAATAGTGCAGAGTGCCTGTCGCCCTTAACTACGAAACTAACTAGAAAATCAGGGGGGGCTGGCTACTCCCACCCAATGGTCCTCACTCCGCCTATATGTATCCCGATTAACATTATTTAAACATTATCATATACAAACAGAATCACTTAGCGCATAGAATGTCCATTTGGTCTGCTCGGTGTGTCCTCCCAATGCTTCAGCTGCAGGGAGAAGAAATTCCGTCCGGGATTTTCTTAGTCAGTAGTTATCGTTAAACCAGGACGCTTTACATGTAGGTTTGAGAGCCTCTTTATCACCGTGTGTTGTTATCTTTCGCCGGTCTCCAGCCCTCCAACCATTCTTGTGCCGCTTACGGGGAGTCAAAGAACCACGATTTGCCCTCTACTTCAACTCTCGGTTTTGCGTGAAATAACATTGCGTATCGAATACCTTTGTCTCTTAATAGCTTTTTCACGCCTAGAAAGGTTCTTCTTTGTCGTTGGACCGCAATGGTGAAGTCCGGAAAGAAAGACAGTTCGCTGTTTTCGAATTTAAGAGGAGGATTAGCACGAGCCGTTTGCAAAATGATGTCTCGTTCTCTGAAGTTGAGGAGTTTTGCCAGAATTGGCCTTGAGGGGGCACCCGGTTTGGGTCTCCCCCCTGGTACTCTGTGTGCTCTCTCTACTGTGAAAACTTTTGATAGGATTTTGGGCCAAAGATGGTTCACGATTAAATCTTCCACAAATATGTCGACGGCCGGTCCCTCGGCTCGTTCAGGGACCCCGATAATTCTAACATTGTTGCGCCTCGCACGACCGTCATAGTCATCCAGCTGGGTGTCTGTTCTTTTCTGAGCGGCTTGAAGTTCCTTAATCTCTTTCCGCATCTGTTGGGTTTCACTACTGAGCTCCGTGGTTACCACTTCAATGGTTTTCACTTTCTCACTCGTGTTTTGCAAATTGGTTCTGATCAGCGCCGATTCTATGTTCCAGCGATGTACGCACCCCCGCAATGGCTGCCATAACATCCATTAGCGTCGGCTCTTCCTTAGATGCACTCGGCGTCTTCTCTGTCTCCCCTTTACTTGCTCTCTCCACCTCTCCTACTCTTTGGGTGGTGTATTTATCCAACGTGGTCTGGAGCGTACCTTTTTGTCCCCTTGCCCCAGACATGGCGCCGTGTCCAAAGAGGAGTTTCCCACTATGGTATCCACTGCTTGTTACTCGAGTATGCTTCTCACTCCAATCTGAGTAGGGTCACTCGGGAAGTTCATAGACTGTAGTCTTGCTAGGGCCACCAGTAGACGACCACACTGCTTAGCGTGTTTCAGTGGCGTTCCAATCCTCAGGCTGCCGCCTCCGCCAACTGGTAAATCCACTGCCTTCAAACGCCACGTTCTGAGGCACAATCACTATTCCTAACACACGTTTTGCCGTGAAATCAGCATGTTGCTTGTTCTCTAAATATCCTTCTGGGACTAAAACCAGGACTCTTTGCCCCCGGGACTCCTCACTCCCACTTCCTCGTAGTCCAGTGCACCTTATCTCTACCTCCGCGCTGTAACGCCTGGACTCCACCACCCAGGGCTCGTATGTTCAGGCGCAGTCACAACCACCCAGCGCCGTCGATCACAGTGCTCGGAGGCCTCACTCACACAGATGCCGGTAGCCCCATCGGTTGTTTGGCGAAGCAGAGTGATTAATAGCTGCATCACAGATCCACTCGAATGCCTCTGCTCTCCCCGGTGACGCATTCATCCACAATTCAGCAGGGAAGGAGTGGGGGGGGTCTTGCCCGCAGTCTAATGACTCCCGGGCATCCAGCTATGCGGTAACGCCTGCACTTTTTCGGGGCACCGCCGAGGCCGGAAAGCCGTGCCCGCTTCTCTCAGAAGTCCCTGTCGGTCGATTCCAACTCGAGCATGAGGACTCACAGGCCCAGTCATTGCGCGGCTCCTCCTCTCCGCAAATCTTCATCGCTGGTGATTTCTGCGATCTTGGAGCTACAGCGGGTGCTAAGCCAACACTCCGCTGCACTCCTGGGGTCCAAACCGGATCTGTAGATGGATATCTTGGCGGGTTTAGGCCACTGGCGTCGGGAGCTTCACCGAAGTGCAGCCATTGCGCTCGGTGACCAAGCCTTGCCCCCTCTTATAGATTCTTGGAGAATTTGCAATCCTTGTTCCCGGGAATATACCTTCTTCTCCCCTGTTCATTTCTCCCAAACCAGAATTGATCACATATTTGAATCCAAAGCTCTATCACAACATATTATTCATGCTGATATTAATACTGTATTAATCTGAGATCACGCTTCTTCCACCTCTCCCAAAGATAAGACACTGGAGATTTAACACTTCTCTTTTTTTGGATACTTCCCTTTCACAATGTTTTGATGCATTTGCATCTGACTTCTTTGTATTGAATGAATCCACTGAAGTACCTGTTCAATATGTATGGGACTCCTTCAAAGCTTCTTCTAGAGATTTTATTATCTCCTATGTTCTCTAACAAGAAGAATGCTAATTCCAAAAAAGCTTTAGATATTAAAAACATACCAAAACTGTAGAACATTCCTATTTTTCATCTAAATCCAGCTTAGATTAGCTAATCACAGCAAAATTTGAATTTAATTAACTTTCCACAGAAGATGTTGCTTCCTTTCTCTTTAAGTCCAACTCCAAATACTATGGTTCCAAAACAAGGCAGAACTACCTTAAAGTGAAAAAAGATAAAACCAAAATTGACACCATTTTACAAGATGAATCTACTCCTATTTTTAAAGACGATGATATCTTAACTGAATTTACCAAACATTATCAAGGCCTTTATACTCCAGAAAATAATCCCTCCCAAGCTGATATTTCTATGTATCTATCTTCAATACATAAAGGATTCAATTTAAATGCTAACTTTTCCCATTTAGATGATCACATTATTATTCAAGATATACAAAATGCAATAAAATATATTTAAAAAGGCAAAGCTCCGGGCCATGAAGGCTTCCCCATTGAATTTTATCTTTATTTTTCTAAACAATTAGTTCCCAAATGACTCCAATTGTTTACATTCTTTGTCTCTTCAAATACAGCTTCCGGCACTTTTCAAGACACTTTAATTTGCCTTCTTCCTTAAGACAATAAGGACCACAGGTTGTGTAAAAGCTGTAGACCCATTCCCTTTGTTTATTCAGACTATAAAATATTTGCTAAAATTCTGGCTTTACGTTTAGATCCGTTACTCCCTCTTTCCATTGCCAAGGAACAATCTGGTTTTGTTAAGGGGAGACATCTTTCTGATAACACTAGACTTTTTTTTGACATCCAAAGCAAATCCAGAACATATAAACACTCACTGGCAGCTATCTCTCTAGAAACTGAGAATGCCTTTGGTGCAATTTAATGGAATTATATTTTTCTACTCTTACATGGTTCAGTTTTGGACAAAGGTTTATTAATCTAGTGTCACTTTTTTACACATCACCTAAAGCATCAATATTTGATAATGGTATAAATCCTACTCCATTTCAACTTCATAGAGGAGTTTACCAAGGTTGCCCTCTCTTCCCTCTTGTCTTTATCCTTGCTATTGAACCATTTTTATCCACAATTTGACAACATAATAGTATTCAGGGATACAAATATGGAGATTAAATACTCTGTTTATGCTGATGACATTCTTTTATATATCTCTTCTCTGGAAACCTCCTTACAACCATTTCTGATAAGTGTGAGTTCTTCCTCCTAAATAAATGGTGTTTTAAACATGAATTTCAAGCATCACATTTTCTTTAGAATCCGGTAAAATTCAAGCATTTGGATATTTGGTTTAGGGACTCTACATAATCCACAATCGCCCTTAACTCTGTATCCCTTCTTACTTCTTTACATATTTCCATTTCCCGATGGAACCCATTGTTTCTCTCTTGTTGGAGTAAGTTGAATTCCATCAAAATGATTGATATTAGTTTCAATTGTTCTTTTCTTCCTTTATGCAATTCCGATCAATATCCCAGTTTCTATCTTTAAAAAAATGTGCTCTATTTTAACTTTCTTTTTATGAAATAATAAAAAATAATAAAAATAAATAAAGAGCAGCGGCCCACCAAGAGAGACACAGCGGGGGCACTGTTTGAAGCCTGCAGGTAGATTGGGGATGCTCCCAACGCCGTAATGAGTAAACACCGTTCCCTTGAAGTCGACGTCCGCCATTGCTGACACCCACCGCGAGACGGAAGACGGTGAGCTGGGGGCATTTTTGTCATCACCGGAAGCACCGGGAGACCCGTTGACAAACCCGGGTGGCGGGGGGCTCCTGATTATGCTCTTCTAAGACCCTATGGGCATAGCCAGTAGTTTTTCTTCGAGTGTCCCTTCTGAAACGCGCTTGGCTTCAAAATGGCGCCCGCTGCCGATCGTTGCCGGGGGTCAAAGCAACTCCCCAAGGGATGCCCAGCGTCTGCTTCCTCAGCTTAAAGGCTGCAAAATTGATTGAAACAGCAATCATTGGTTTAGCCCTATTGGGTAGAACCCGATCAGCCTGAGGAATAAGTGAGAAGAACCCTGGAGGCGCCCCGCCTGACCCGAAAATGGCAGCCTTCTCTCCTACTTTCGGATTTTACTCGACTACACTCGCCCACTAGGAGACTTACGGACACTGGCTCTTTCCCTCATGCCGCACTTCTACATAACAAGCACCCTCCTTTAATGAGTCATAGATAATAATTAGAACTAACTGTATTGGAACAGCAAAGACTTAACCTCCTTGCCTGACCACAAGATGGCCGCCACAGTGGACCTCACCACAATGTACTTCTACTCCTGGTCAATAAAACAACTGGTCATCAACCAGACCTTGATCATAGCCCTCATCCGACCTGGATCCTGCTCACCCTTCAGGACATTTACCCTGTGAACTTTCCCTCGACCGCTGAGACCTTGCTACCTGACCAATGCCCGGTGGAGCTACCTCGATAGCTATAGGGGAGATGGGCTGTGGATTCCCTCCTCGGCCGTCACCTACCCAGCCGGTCATTGGGCAGACCTTCCTTCATCTCGCCTGCCGTTTTCTGCCACCTCCCCCTTTACCCTACCCCTTACCCCTCTCTGCACTATTTTTTCTCGTCTTACCAGACCCTGATCATAACCCTCATCCGACATTGATCAGAACCCCCATCCTGCTCACCCATCAGGACATTTATTCTGCGATCCTGCCCTCGACTGGTGAGACCTAGCTTTTTGACCGTTGCCCGGTGGAGCTACCTCAATAGCTATAGGGGTGATGGACTGTGGACCCCCTCCACGGCCGTCACCTACCCAGCCGGTCATTGGACAGACTTTCCTTCGTCTCTCCTGCCGTTATCTCCCTCCTTCCCCCTACACCCTTCTCCCTTACCGCCCTATTTTTCCTTCCTCTATGCTCCTTTATATGTTTCGTATAATTGATGTAACCTGTAACTGTTATAACTGTGTAATAATGTGAAACCTAATGTAAAGCGCTCTGATACCCCCAGGTCCAGCCAGCGCTATATAAAACTCATTAAATAAATAAATAAAAAGTCATGCATGTCTCTCAGTAGGCTACAGCGCCTTAAACTCCAAGGGAGTGTACATTTTCCTAATTTATTTTCCTCCCACCCAAAGGAGGGCTCTCTGCTCTCCCTCAATTGCCGCAAAGTAGGACGCAGGGACTGGGTTTGGTGAGTTATGTAGGACATACAGAAAACGGGGCAGTGCCATCATTTTAAATAGTGCTGCCCTACCCAGTAGGGACAGCGGGACAGTCCTCCAGTGCTCTACGTCGCTTTGAAGACGCAGCAGAGGAGGCCGAAGATTGTGGTCTTAGTATAATCTGGGGTCCGTGGTAATATATATGCCAAGGTATGTGAAACCATCTCTTGCCTCTGCAATTCTATATCCCCTAGGCAGCTTTGGGAACTTTCCCCAGAGCACGTAAATTAGCGATTTTGACCAGTTAATGGTATATCCAGATTACCTGCCAAAGGTATTGAATATATCGAGAATCCTGTTTATCGAGGCATTTTTGGTGCTAGGTATAATAGGATGTCATCGGCATATAGGGAGATACGATCCTCCCAATCCTCCGACCATCTCAAGCCTCTGACAACCGGGTCTCTTCGGATCCAGCCGGCCAGGGACTCCAGTGCTAGGGCAAATAGCAGAGGAGATAGGGGGCATCCCGGTCTCGTACCTCTTCCGAGAGCAATTGTCTTGGATTTCTTGTTATTCACTACCACTTGTGCTAATGGTTCACTGTATAAGAGTTTCACCTATCCAATGAAGCTCTGTCCAAACCCCATTTTCTCCAGCACCGTGAATAGGTAGGGCCATTCGATCATATCAAAGGCCATGGTGGCATCTAAGGACATCACCACCACATCTTCCCTTAACGTATGAGTCCTTCCAAGTACCCCATGAAGTCGTCGAAGATTCAGAGAGGTATTTCTAGCCGGCATAAATCCGGACTGGTCTGGGTGTACCAGTCCCGAGACTACCCCGACCAGACGTGTAGCTAGCAGTTTGGCTAAAATCTTCACCTCGGCATTCAGCATTGAAATGGGTCTGTATGAAGAGCACCGGTCTCTGGGTTTGCTGTCCTTATGAATGACCACTACTGTGGCAAGTCGTTGGTCACGGGGGAGCTGGCCAGTCACTGGACTTTCCTTATACATAGCTTTGAGGTAAGGGGCGATTTTATCTGGTTTTAGTTTATAAAGTTCGATAGGGAGGCCATTAGGGCCCATCGCCTTTCCGGATTGTAAATCTCGAATGGCTTGTGCCACTTCATCGTTAGTCAGCTTGCTGTCTAATGATCTACAGTCGTCTTCCGACAAAACTGGGAGCTCTATGTCAGCCAACAATGCCCTAGATTCCCCAATCGAACCCTGAGAGTCAGATTTATATATTTGCCTATAATGTTTGGCAAATTTGTCCGCTATCATCTGCGGATCAGTAATCGTATCTCCAGCCGCATTCGTTAGTTCGGTCACCAGGCGGTTGGCGTGGTCACGGAGGTCCAGCCATGCAAGTACTTTCCCTGCTCTATCTCCTAACTCGTATATTCTGCTGAGTTTATCCCTGTGCAGTGATTTTGCCCTGCCTTCGGCTACGCTTCTATATTCACCTTGTTCGAGGTTAAGATTGTGTATCGCGTCAGGGTCATCAGGGTCCCCGGGTCTCCGAAGCTCTCCTTCTAATGCCAATATCTCCCCTTCCAGCATCTCCAGTTCAGCGTTTTTCTCCTTTTTTGCCCCGGCTATTTGGGAGATGGCATGCCCCTGAACCACTGTCTTAAACACCTCACAGAGCGTGGTCGCCGACTCCACGGAACCCTCGTTCTCCTTGAAAGTAGTGTTCTATGACCTGGGTTATGTTTTGCTGTATGGCGGGATTGCGAAAATACCATGGATTTATTGGTGCCACTCTAATCACCTGACCCCCTCCCACTCCCACCTGCACCCATATTGGAGAGTGATCAGATATGCCTCGTGCCATATACCTAATTTCAGTGATGTGCCCCACTTGGTCAGCTGGCGTGAGGATATAGTCAATGAGGGAGAGGCTATGGTGTACCCCCGAGAGAAATGTAAACTGGATTTCTGTAGGATGGCGAATCCGCCAGGCATCCACCAATCGATTGCGTCTAGAAAGGTGGACAGAACCCTTTGTGCGGGCCCCAGATCTCTGGGTGTACGGCGATCAGTCCCGCCACACACCATCGAATTAAAGTCACCCCCAATTAATAGTCTCCCTTTAGGGAACTCAATCACAGTGTGCCCCAGGTCTCGCAACGTTACACCCTGTAGTCCCGGTGGGGCGTAAACTGACACCAGTGTCAGCGGTCCACCTTCCCACCTTCCCGAGACTGCTGCGTATCTGCCCTGCTTGTCGATCCAGGTGCGGTCTATTAACATGGGAAAGGATTTGCGCACCATTATGCCAACCCCGTGAGCTCGACGTGAACCCCAAGTGCACAGCCAGTCGATAGCCTCATCTGTCTAAGGCTTTACATGTGTTTCCCATCTAGTGTGTCTCCTGGAGCAGCACCACCTCTGGGGCGTGTCTTTTAATAAACTACAATACAATTCCCTCTTCAGCTTATCTTCCAATCTGTTAACGTTCCAGGATCAAAGCCTAAACCTTTTCTCACTCATCAGGACCATGTTTTCCCCCTCAACCCTCCCCGCCGAGCGCCCTCGTGTCCAGCCCAACACCTGTTACACCACATGTACCATCTTTCCCAATATCAGCAATAGAATTGACTTGATTGACCCTTGACTGACCTATTATAACTATAAGACCCCAACTTCCCCCTCCCTGCTTCCCCGCACTCTGGGCTCAAAACTGCCCATATTTCCAATAGTGCAGAGTGCCTGTCGCCCTTAACTACGAAACTAACTAGAAAATCAGGGGGGGCTGGCTACTCCCACCCAATGGTCCTCACTCCGCCTATATGTATCCCGATTAACATTATTTAAACATTATCATATACAAACAGAATCACTTAGCGCATAGAATGTCCATTTGGTCTGCTCGGTGTGTCCTCCCAATGCTTCAGCTGCAGGGAGAAGAAATTCCGTCCGGGATTTTCTTAGTCAGTAGTTATCGTTGAACCAGGACGCTTTACATGTAGGTTTGAGAGCCTCTTTATCACCGTGTGTTGTTATCTTTCGCCGGTCTCCAGCCCTCCAACCATTCTTGTGCCGCTTACGGGGAGTCAAAGAACCACGATTTGCCCTCTACTTCAACTCTCGGTTTTGCGTGAAATAACATTGCGTATCGAATACCTTTGTCTCTTAATAGCTTTTTCACGCCTAGAAAGGTTCTTCTTTGTCGTTGGACCGCAATGGTGAAGTCCGGAAAGAAAGACAGTTTGCTGTTTTCGAATTTAAGAGGAGGATTAGCACGAGCCGTTTGCAAAATGATGTCTCGGTCTCTGAAGTTGAGGAGTTTTGCCAGAATTGGCCTTGAGGGGGCACCCGGTTTGGGTCTCCCCCCTGGTACTCTGTGTGCTCTCTCTACTGTGAAAACTTTTGATAGGATTTTGGGCCAAAGATGGTTCACGATTAAATCTTCCACAAATATGTCGACGGCCGGTCCCTCGGCTCGTTCAGGGACCCCGATAATTCTAACATTGTTGCGCCTCGCACGACCGTCATAGTCATCCAGCTGGGTGTCTGTTCTTTTCTGAGCGGCTTGAAGTTCCTTAATCTCTTTCCTCATCTGTTGGGTTTCACTACTGAGCTCCGTGGTTACCACTTCAATGGTTTTCACTTTCTCACTCGTGTTTTGCAAATTGGTTCTGATCAGCGCCGATTCTATGTTCCAGCGATGTACGCACTCCCGCAATGGCTGCCATAACATCCATTAGCGTCGGCTCTTCCTTAGATGCACTCGGCGTCTTCTCTGTCTCCCCTTTACTTGCTCTCTCCACCTCTCCTACTCTTTGGGTGGTGTATTTATCCAACGTGGTCTGGAGCGTACCTTTTGTCCCCTTGCCCCAGACATGGCGCCGTGTCCAAAGAGGAGTTTCCCACTATGGTATCCACTGCTTGTTACTCGAGTATGCTTCTCACTCCAATCTGAGTAGGGTCACTCGGGAAGTTCATAGACTGTAGTCTTGCTAGGGCCACCAGTAGACGACCACACTGCTTAGCGTGTTTCAGTGGCGTTCAATCCTCAGGCTGCCGCCTCCGCCAACTGGTAAATCCACTGCCTTCAAACGCCACGTTCTGAGGCACAATCACTATTCCTAACACACGTTTTGCCGTGAAATCAGCATGTTGCTTGTTCTCTAAATATCCTTCTGGGACTAAAACCAGGACTCTTTGCCCCCGGGACTCCTCACTCCCACTTCCTCGTAGTCCAGTGCACCTTATCTCTACCTCCGCGCTGTAACGCCTGGACTCCACCACCCAGGGCTCGTATGTTCAGGCGCAGTCACAACCACCCAGCGCCGTCGATCACAGTGCTCGGAGGCCTCACTCACACAGATGCCGGTAGCCCCATCGGTTGTTTGGCGAAGCAGAGTGATTAATAGCTGCATCACAGATCCACTCGAATGCCTCTGCTCTCCCCGGTGACGCATTCATCCACAATTCAGCAGGGAAGGAGTGGGGGGTCTTGCCCGCAGTCTAATGACTCCCGGGCGTCCAGCTATGCGGTAACGCCTGCACTTTTTCGGGGCACCGCCGAGGCCGGAAAGCCGTGCCCGCTTCTCTCAGAAGTCCCTGTCGGTCGATTCCAACTCGAGCATGAGGACTCACAGGCCCAGTCATTGCGCGGCTCCTCCTCTCCGCAAATCTTCATCGCTGGTGATTTCTGCGATCTTGGAGCTACAGCGGGTGCTAAGCCAACACTCCGCTGCACTCCTGGGGTCCAAACCGGATCTGTAGATGGATATCTTGGCGGGTTTAGGCCACTGGCGTCGGGAGCTTCACCGAAGTGCAGCCATTGCGCTCGGTGACCAAGCCTTGCCCCCCCTCTTATAGATTCTTGGAGAATTTGCAATCCTTGTTCCCGGGAATATACCTTCTTCTCCCCTGTTCATTTCTCCCAAACCAGAATTGATCACATATTTGAATCCAAAGCTCTATCACAACATATTATTCATTCTGATATTAATACTGTATTAATCTGAGATCACGCTTCTTCCACCTCTCCCAAAGATAAGACACTGGAGATTTAACACTTCTCTTTTTTGGATACTTCCTTTCACAATGTTTTGATGCATTTGCATCTGACTTCTTTGTATTGAATGAATCCACTGAAGTACCTGTTCAATATGTATGGGACTCCTTCAAAGCTTCTTCTAGAGATTTTATTATCTCCTATGTTCTCTAACAAGAAGAATGCTAATTCCAAAAAGCTTTAGATATTAAAAACATACCAAAACTGTAGAACATTCCTATTTTTCATCTAAATCCAGCTTAGATTAGCTAATCACAGCAAAATTTGAATTTAATTAACTTTCCACAGAAGATGTTGCTTCCTTTCTCTTTAAGTCCAACTCCAAATACTATGGTTCCAAAACAAGGCAGAACTACCTTAAAGTGAAAAAAGATAAAACCAAAATTGACACCATTTTACAAGATGAATCTACTCCTATTTTTAAAGACGATGATATCTTAACTGAATTTACCAAACATTATCAAGGCCTTTATACTCCAGAAAATAATCCCTCCCAAGCTGATATTTCTATGTATCTATCTTCAATACATAAAGGATTCAATTTAAATGCTAACTTTTCCCATTTAGATGATCACATTATTATTCAAGATATACAAAATGCAATAAAATATATTTAAAAAAGGCAAAGCTCCGGGCCATGAAGGCTTCCCCATTGAATTTTATCTTTATTTTTCTAAACAATTAGTTCCCAAATGACTCCAATTGTTTACATTCTTTGTCTCTTCAAATACAGCTTCCGGCACTTTTCAAGACACTTTAATTTGCCTTCTTCCTTAAGACAATAAGGACCACAGGTTGTGTAAAAGCTGTAGACCCATTCCCTTTGTTTATTCAGACTATAAAATATTTGCTAAAATTCTGGCTTTACGTTTAGATCCGTTACTCCCTCTTTCCATTGCCAAGGAACAATCTGGTTTTGTTAAGGGGAGACATCTTTCTGATAACACTAGACTTTTTTTTGACATCCAAAGCAAATCCAGAACATATAAACACTCACTGGCAGCTATCTCTCTAGAAACTGAGAATGCCTTTGGTGCAATTTAATGGAATTATATTTTTTCTACTCTTACATGGTTCAGATTTGGACAAAGGTTTATTAATCTAGTGTCACTTTTTTACACATCACCTAAAGCATCAATATTTGATAATGGTATAAATCCTACTCCATTTCAACTTCATAGAGGAGTTTACCAAGGTTGCCCTCTCTTCCCTCTTGTCTTTATCCTTGCTATTGAACCATTTTTATCCACAATTTGACAACATAATAGTATTCAGGGATACAAATATGGAGATTAAATACTCTGTTTATGCTGATGACATTCTTTTATATATCTCTTCTCTGGAAACCTCCTTACAACCATTTCTGATAAGTGTGAGTTCTTCCTCCTAAATAAATGGTGTTTTAAACATGAATTTCAAGCATCATATTTTCTTTAGAATCCGGTAAAATTCAAGCATTTGGATATTTGGTTTAGGGACTCTACATAATCCACAATCGCCCTTAACTCTGTATCCCTTCTTACTTCTTTACATATTTCCATTTCCCGATGGAACCCATTGTTTCTCTCTTGTTGGAGTAAGTTGAATTCCATCAAAATGATTGATATTAGTTCCAATTGTTCTTTTCTTCCTTTATGCAATTCCGATCAATATTCCAGTTTCTATCTTTAAAAAAATGTACTCTATTTTAACTTTCTTTTTATGTAATAATAAAAAGTCATGCATGTCTCTCAGTAGGCTACAGCGCCTTAAACTCCAAGGGGGTGTACATTTTCCTAATTTTCAAGCATACCATAATGCATTCTTTCTCAGACACTTAACTTTCTTTCAAAATGACCCATCCTCAACTGCCCCCCCCCCTTTATGGGTGAACTAGGATTTATATTTCATCCATCCCTTCTCCTTTCCAGAATTTTTGTCGTTCCCTCAATGCCTGACTTCCATGTCTCACCCTACTCTTAAAAATGCTTGCAAACTATTATGCCCAATCTAGATTTCCTTCCCTTCCAAGATTGATCAATTTTTTAAATCCTCAATTTGATATAATAAATTCATTAGAATGAATAATAGAACTATCTATTGGAAGTCATGGAGAGACAACGGCCTATTATGGACTCATCAGTTATTTCAAAACCAATCTTGTATTTCCTTCTCTCAAGCTCAATACCTCTTTAAGCTCCTGTCCTCATATTAAAACAAATGTAATTCTTTGATCCAAGCCATCTCTAATTCCTACACTTTTTTTAAAAAAATTTTAAGAAATGGTTTTTATTAATTTTGACAAAGTAACATCCAGAACATTTGCATAATAATCGGAGTATACTATTGACAATACAAATGAGCAAGAAAATCGAATGGCGTTGGTAGGGGCAGAAGGAAACTCATAATCAATTAGCATTTCAATGGCTACTGGGCTGGGTGGCTCACTGCTTCACTCCGCAGCGCCACACAATCGACCATAGGCAAATTACAACAAAAGTATCAAAAAGAGAATCAGGCATTGCCCCGCAAATCCAGTCTCGCTATATACCGCATACTTCTGAGAGAGACAATATGAACTTGGACGCAAATAAAAACCACAACAAACGGAAAAAGAGAAAAATTCACATATGACCTGGATAAGAGAGCAAAAGCCGATCTCTACGCATAAAACTCAACATAACCACATTTGCCGGTCTGGTGTGATAGAAAGTGACGTAGTTATACACAGAGGGACATGATGGAATGTGTACTG
Source organism: Calotriton arnoldi (assembly GCA_963921515.1). NCBI lineage: Eukaryota > Metazoa > Chordata > Amphibia > Caudata > Salamandridae > Calotriton > Calotriton arnoldi. The sequence goes on from CAWUFW010001169.1 coordinate 2,876,388, forward strand.
TCGCGTCGTGCATTTCGGGAGTAAACATAGGAGTAAGTGGGCGAGGAGGAGGGGGGGAAAAGTAGACGCACTGAGGCAGGGGAGGAGACAGTAAGGTCAGGGAGGCCAATGGGGGTAAACAACCTCGCATCCCCGTTAATGCGGGAGAAAAGTCAGGGGGGAGGAACGCCTGCAGCAGCCCTAGCCTCGATCACCATTAAAAAACCCTGCCACTGCACAGGGGTCTGCCGTGGGGGGAGAGGCACGGGCGCCTCTGCCTCACGCTGATTTATGCATTCCGAGACCAATGCCCTCCGCAGATCCAGCAGCCACACAGCAATCCCGGGGCCCGCCTGTGCCTTCCATGCCATAGCAATCCTCCGTTTAGCCAAACCCAGAGCGAGATCCAGAAATTTATTCACACCCTTGCGAGTCGAGTTATGTCTCGTTACACCCAATAGGAAGTGGAGGGGTTCCACCTCCACCCGCGCATCTGTCGCCGCTGTAAGCACAGCAGCCACCTCCAGCCAAAATACGCGAATGGTGGCGCAAGTCCAGACCATGTGAGTAAAAGCAGCTTCCTGATGTCTGCATCTGGGGCAGACGTCCCTGGCAGTAGGATACATGCGTGCCAGTCTGTGAGGGGTGAGATATGTATGGTGAAGGTAGTTAAATTGAGTATATTTCACCCTAGCGTTAGTCGAGATAATTTTGGGGTGGGTAAGACACTGTTGCCATTGTTTATCCGACAGAATAATGGACAGTTCGCCGTCCCAATACGCTCTCAGTGTAAGCAATGCGGGGGGATCATCTAGTCTAATGGAGGTGTATATGGCTGTTATGGCATGGCGCCCGCGGCCATGTGTAAGCAGAGTGTGCGGTAAGTACGAGGTAGCAGGTTCCGCCCTGCCGGCATCCCAGAACTGCAAGGACAGGCGAGTCAGTAGGGCATGCAGTAAAAAGGAGCCCTGTGGCACTCCGTACGTCTCCACTAGGCCCTCAAACGTCAGCAACTGTGAGTCAGCAAACATGTCCCCCCAGGTGTCCAGCCCACTCTCCCTCCATGCCCCCAGCTCCAGGCGTCCATGGCATGAGTACGTTCCAGGGAGCAACTCCAAGGGTAGACTAGGAGCATAAGGCGGCGGTCGGCCCCTGGGCGTCACGTACCTAACCCAGTGCCGTTGGGCTGCAGCCATTAACAGGTTGCCCTGTCGCCTCTGGGTCGGCGTAGCCGTTCCCGAGAGCCACTCTAGGAGCGTTGGGATATCCCAAGACACGGCGCTGGTGATCAACTCAGTGAGGTTGCTTTTGGCGAGCCACCGCATTGGCCCCTGTAGTTGTGCCGCTGCATAGTACCGTTCATAATTGGGCGCGCCCAGGCCGCCGTCTGACAGTGGCAAGTATAATTTATGAAGGGCCACCCGAGCCCGTGAAGCACCCCATATCAGTGACACCAGCAACGACTCCAGGTCTCGGAAAAGTTTCCGGGGCAAGCGATACGGAAGGACACAGAAAAAATATAAGAGACGGGGATGGACTAACATCTTGGATATCGCTACCCGGCCCATGGGAGACAAAGGGAGGCCCGTCCATAACAGAAGGGTTGTACGTGCTCGTGTGATAGCTCGGCCTAGGTTCCCATCGATCGTGTCCGATCCCAAGTGATAAATCTGTACCCCCAGGTACTTAAAGGTGTCGAACGCCCACTTCAATGGAGTAAGCGGCGCTAGCTGTCTTTGCGCTGGTGTCATTGGTGTCATAGGGAACACCACCGATTTTGCCCAGTTAACCTGGAGTCCAGACACGCCCGCGTGATCGTTTAAAAGAGCCATGATGGATTGTAAGATCCCGGCCTCGCCGCAGAGGTAAATCAGCGCGTCATCGGCGTACAACGAAACAATGTGCTATCGCTGATCGACCCGTATACCCCAGTCCCTCACCCGCATGCTAACGGCTCCATGGCCAGAGCAAAGAGGATTGGCGACAGGGGGCAACCCTGTCGTGTCTACCTCGCTATGGACAGAAGCGGCGAGTAAGTGTGACCCGTTTTCACCCTAGCCTGTGGCCCGCAATATATAGTAGACGTATCCATTGCAAGAAATGGGGACCGATGCCAAACCCTGCCAGGGTCGCCTCAAGGTAAGTCCAGCTTAAGGTGTCGAACGCCTTTTCGATGTCGAGTGAGGCGATCCAAGGCTGCTCCCCCCCACCCCGCGCCCACTCCAGGAGTGTGAATAACCGCCGCAGATTCAACCCCGTACTCGACCTGGAATGAAACCATTCTGGTCCTCATGAACCAGCAGGGGGACAGCAACAAGTAGTCGGTTAGCTAGTAATTTCCCCAAGATCTTATAATCGACGTTTAGCATCGACAAGGGACGATAAGAGGCCATTAGAAGGGGGTCTCGGCCTGGTTTAGGTAAAACAACCAGCGTTGCCTCTCTCATAGTGGGCGGTAACTCACCCGCCTCAAAGGCCTCAGCATACACCTTGGCCAGCCTAGGTGCTAGCTGTGCAGAGAAGGTACGGTAGAATTCTGCCAGCCACCCATCCGTCCCCGGCGTCTTGCCCGCTGCCGGATGGCATCTGTGATCTCATCTAGCGCAACGGGTTGTTCCAGGGCATCCCGGTGGGCTGGGGTGATCTGTGGGAGCTGGACTCCCTCCAAGAACTCCTGAATGCGGACAAGGTCGGGGGGGTCGGGGCTGTGTACAACGTAGTGTAGTATTCATGAAAGGAGAGATTGATATCTGCCTGTGTGTTCACTAGGGCCCCAGCACTCGTATATATGGTAGTAATGGGAGGCTGGGCCATGTCGGATCGAAGGAGCCACGCCAGGAGCTTCCCGGCCTTGTCACCCTCTCCGTGTCTACGCGCCAAGTACGTTCTGTAATCCAAGGCGCACAAATCATCCATCGCGGTCTTATACGCTAATCGAGCCTGGGCGAGGGAGGGGGCAAGTAGGGGATCAGTCGGAATGTGCTGCTCATAACTCTGGATCGCAGACTCGTTTGTGTCTAGCGCCGCAGTCAGGGCCTTACGAGCCCCATACGTGGTCCGCATGGCCTCTAAGAACAGGCTTGAAGGCGTCCCATTCTACCCTCACTGACGAGGCAGTCCCCTCATTCTCCGCAAAGTAAGAGGTAATGGACTCCAGTAGGGTAGCCCGGTAGGAGGAATCAGCGAGTGCCGCCCCAGGGAAGCGCCAAGTCGAAATCGTAGGACATTGAGCACCCCAGGTCAGGTTCAATTGTAAGGGTGTATGGTCAGAGAGCGTGCGTGCCAAATACCCAGCATGCCCCACACCGTGTAGAGCGTTATCCGAGCAAAACACCATGTCAATCCGTGTGTGTAAATCATGCAGTACCGAGTAGTGAGAGTATACGCGCATCTGCGGATGTAGCCTGTGCCATACGTCATGTACCTGCATTTGAAGTGCCCATTCCCGCATGTGGTGTGCTAGTGTAATGGATTGTGCCCCTGTGAGAGGTGGGCGTGAGCGATCCAAGGCAAGACCCCATACTCCATTAAAATCACCTCCCCAATATGTGGGGACCGCTGGGTCCTGAAGCAGCGAGGGTGTGAGCAGTCGCAAGAAATTAGATTGACCCGAGTTCGGGGCATACAGGGAAACCAGTGCCAGGGGGCAACCATTCAGCACGCCCTCCATAGCTGCATAGCGGCCCTGCGGGTCCACCCTGGAGTGTGTGATTTGAAGAGGAGTCCCAGGAGCCACCCAAATAAGCGCCCCCCTGGCGTAACCCGAGTACGTCGCACCCAGGACTGTGCCCCACCCGCGCTTGCGGAGTGACGCTAGTGTCTGTGTCGTGAGATGCGTCTCCTGGAGCAACGCAAACGTGATCTTGTGGCTGCATAGGTATTGGTATACTTTGTGACGCTTGGCGCAACCCGCTAGTCCCCTCACATTCCAGGTCAAAAGGGTATAATCCCCGTGAGCCATCTATGTAGGTGCGTGTTAAAACTTTGCAGAGATCCCCCCATTGCGCGACAGCCCACTGTCCCATCGAAACCCTCACAGTCCCAGAGTACCGGATTCAGACATGTGTCGGCATTAAATCTTGTGAAGTGTAGACCTAAAAGGAAAAAAAAAAAAAACCATTGAGAATACCCCAACTTCCCACCCCAGGCCTGGTTACCAAAGGGCAATGGGCCATTCACACTAAACTGCAAATCTAATGATGCAACAATCAAAACATACAACAAAAAAGAAGAAAATTAAGTGAATTGCTGTATCAGCTACTTATCACTCGGTGGGGAAGGTGGCGTAAAGTCTATGCAAAATGTCCATGCCACCTCCCGTGGTTCAGCCTGGCAGTCAACAGGCGTGTGCTAGCCGTCCGGCCACCACAACGTAGAACAGGCCCCAGGCTTGACGACTTCAGCCCAGTTCATCCGCAGTTTGAGGGGTGAGGGCCGGGCCTGCCCCTGCCAACACCTCGATCTCTGAGTCCGTAAGCCGCAGTGTTCGGTCCATTTGTGTATTGGAGTCCGAGTCCCGTCTGGAGGAAGAGATAGGGGAGCCCAGTTGTTCCACCGTCTTGATAGCTTGTGCCCTCTCCTGCGTGACCTGCGTCTTCGTTGGGCGTCGTGATCGATTCCCGCCTCGGCCTCCACGTGCCGCCACTAAGGTCCATGGTCGCGCAGTTTCCGTCCGCGTCATCGGAGGGTCATGTGCTATACCCTGTTGGTCGATCCATGCCCAAGCTTCGTCGGGCATGTCACAAAAGACCGTGCCCTCCTTGTGGCGAATACGCAAGCGTGCCGGGTACTGCAAGGAATATTGTATGTCGTGATCCCTCAAGCATTTCTTGACCTCCAGATATGAGGATCGACGACGTTGCACGGTCAAGGTATAGTCCGGGTATATGTGGAACTTGGCATTTTCGATTTGCCAGGGGCCTCTGGCCATGGTAATTTGCAACACGTGATCCCTGTCGCGGTAGTTAAAGAATCTGGCCCCCACCGGCCTAGGAGGTGCACCGGGGCGAGAGGGGCCCCCCGGGACCCTATGAGCCTGCTCAATGGAGAAGAATTTCGACAGTTTGCCTTGCAGGATCTCACGTGCGAACCAGTCTTCCAGGAAAAGTTCCGTGCTGGGCCCCTCCGCCCGTTCGGGAAGACCCACTATTCTCACATTATTGCGGCGTGAGCGCCCTTCCTGATCATCCACGCGGGCCCGTAGGTAGTCCACCTCCTGTTGGAGGGTCCGCAGGTGGGAGGTCATCGTGGTCACTGCAGGCCGCAGGGATGCCAAGGTGGACTCATTGTCGTCGACCCGACCCTTGAGTTTCTTATGGTCCTCTCGCAAGTACCCCATGTCGATACTGAGTGAGTCGATTTTGGAGCCCAAAGTAGTTTTGATGTCCAGGATCGCTGCTAGGACTTCATCGAAGCGGTGTGCATCATCAGCGTGTCCTCCCTGACCAGATGTCCGTGGAGGGTCCATGCTCCTATGTTCCGAGGATGCTGGCTCCAGCTCCGGAGGCTGCGCCTGGGATCTGTCCGATCTGGGCTTGCCCATTATGTCACCCTCGAGAGACCACAAGTCGGGTGGTGTTATGTGCGCACCTCCAGATAGCAGAGACGGTCGGGAGTTGAGGCGTGTGATAAGGTGCGCAAAGGAGATCGTCACATGGCCAGGGGGCGACGCCCCAGTCGTGGTTCACTCAGGCAGCTGCTGGTGACACTGATGTTCTTCCGAGTGTCCAAAATTGTAGCTCACAGGAGCGCACATTCCTCGCAAGGTCGCACACCCAGCGTGTCTAATCGCCTACAGGCCCAGTTCCAATGAATCACTCCCAACCCAGGCTGCCAGCCAGGGGGTCAGGGATGTATGTACGGCCGCACCCACCGCGCGAGGCAGGCCATAGCCAATCCGTCGATCCTCACGGGGCCCAAAGGTCCCCTCCAGCCGGGACAATCCACCGGGGCCACACTCACCACAGAGCGGAAAGTCAGAAGAGGTCCGCGCCCCGCGGAACCAGTCGCGCAGTCACAGCGCACAGCTCACTCTCCAGGGGCCGCAAGGGATACGGGGAGGGGAGAGGCCGTAGGCGTCCACTCTCAGCTGTAAGGGTACATCTGTTACCTGTCCGTCAGGCACTCCGGTCCTGCAGCCCCTCCGCAATCGATCCACCGATCGCCTGTCCCAAAATGGCGGTCTCGGGTGTTTAGTGTCCAGCAGGTCGGGGCCAAGGGTGTCGCCAGCCGGGATCTCGGGGCAGAGCATGCCCCAGGTGTGAAGGGGGGGATGAGTCCGCGCGCCGCTCGACTGGCTCCCGGGCTGTGTCGAGGCACCCCCGCTCCGCCGCGACGTGCAAGGGCCCAGTCGGCACAGGCCGCTCGATGCAAAATGGCGGCCCCAAGTCGCAAAGTTCTCAGTAGGCCGGCGGGGGCCGCAGGTGTCACCAGCTAGGGGCGCAGGTCACCGCTCACCCAGCCCCCAGATGCGGAGGGGGAGATGGGTTGAGCACCGCGCGACCGATTAGCGGCCTGCGTCGAGGTGCCCCCGTCCCTCCACACTGCTCCGGATCTCGGGAGCACTCCCGGCCGCCAGCCAGAGACCGTGGCCCGTAGCGGTCTCACGCAGCAGCAACAGGTGCCGATTTCCACATGGGCAGGCGCCGGTCACCTCCTGCGCCGAATGCGGGAAAGGATGTTGGGCCAGGCAGGGTAGAAACAGGATAATGCCGGCGGGCATAGAGCGGAGCTCAGAGCTCTGCGTCCGCTCTAGCCGCCATCTTGGCCACGCCTCTAATTCCTACACTTCTTTAAGCTCAACTCCTATTTTATCCCCACTACAGCCTCTACTAAAAACCCTCTGCAATTTGTGCTATCTACTCTCTCCACAGTCTCTCGTATTTACAATACCCTCACTTCCTCACCACCTATAGGGAAAAACATAATTGGAATTACAATGGGAATCTGATTTGCAGACTTCGTAGCCTACTTCTCTATAGAATAAAATATGGCTGAAGGCACGCAAATCATCACCGCTAACACAACTCAAACTCTATTTTTCATTTACAATAGAATTCTGATTACTCCTGCTAATTTACACAATTTTAATTGCAATGCCTCTTCATCTTGTTGGTCATGAAATGCTATTGATTCAGATATAAAACATGTTATTTGAATGTCCGACTACTTACCAATTTTGGTTAAAGGTCTGGTCACAAATCAATTCTATTTTCCACTCACATATACCTTTTAACTTTACAAATGTTTTTGTAGGCAGTCTTTCTGATGGTTGGATTGATTGCACTTTTAGTGTCCACATTGTTGATTTATTAATTGTCGTTGCATTCCAACAAATAACAAAAAACTGGAAGAATTCCCTCCATATATCTTATCAAGCATGGTTGTATGGTATCTGTTACAATCACAGACTAGATGGAGTGTATACCACCCCACTATCCTTGCACATTAACAGACAAAATCTCTGGACAGCTGTAACAATTTTTCTTAACTCCTGTGCTTTCAATACTAACCTACACCAATCCTTAACTGAAGTACACAAACCTCCTTGAATTACTTGTTTACCTCATGTGTATGTGCATAACAAGAGCTTTTTTCTCATTCATCATATGATATTTCCCGATTGTACTCTCCATACTTTTTACAATAAATACAATTTATTACAATGCAATACAATATTTTCTAATATTTCTTATGCTTTCTTTTTTCTCTTCTCTTCTCTCCCTTTCTTTCTTTCTTTCTTTTCTTACTTTTGGCTTACATATAAATTTTATAAGAATGTTATCATATTTCTAAATGTATGCATTATATTATTGATTCAACTCGTTGTTTATAATTATTACTTCTTCCTTTAATAAACGTTATCCTTAAAACTTAAAAAAAAAGTTGGTACAATAATTGTCTTGCTGCTTTTGAGGCTTACTGCTAATTTTCTTAAGCCCCCTTGTATGGAACACTCATCGATACAGTTTACCATGGAATAATGTCCATAGAGGGTGAGAGGCATTAATGGTGAAATACAGCTGTGATACAATTCCACACCACAGGCATTGGCTGCCCTGCAGGCCCTGTTCAGCGAGCCTCAACCCTCACTCTACCTGTGGAGTGCCGCCAATATGATTGCACCTATTGGGTTCTATTGGTAGGGAATTAATTGGAGATTGTATTTTTGAACGTATCCCTCTCTGGCTATGCTTTCCACTCTTCTGGGCGAATCCTTGGCACCTTCATGCCCCCCTGCCCTTAGGGGCTCCAGAGGATGGAGCTAAAAACATCGAATGCTTGGAAGCCACGAATAGGGCGAACTCCTGACCTTAATCAGCCCCTGTGGCGTACACGATGCCTACTCAGTAAAGGGATCATGGTGTTGACATTGCTGAAAGGTGTGACCTGGCACCCCTTAAACTCCCCCCACGTCTTCCTTATCGCTCATCCCCATGCCCACTCTGCTCGCCACCACCCTAACGCCCTGCTGCCTACTCAAGGTCATCGTCCCCTGTTTGTGGTCAATATGAGTGTTACAATTTGGTAAGTGGGTTCCATCTATTTACACGTTTACAGTCCACACCTTTGATGTGGGAAGCTCTAGTGAATATTCTGCTCTCTGGATCTGCAGATGCTCCAAGAGCTCTGGAGGGTGCATTGATGTGCTGTGGAGTTATTCCTCTGTAGACATACTACCTACTTCCCTCATCCTTAGCCTTTATTCTGAATGATTGCACTATGTTTGGCCTTGTGCTTAGGGGTGGTGTTATGTTAAGTTCTGGTGGGTATTTGTGGTGCTCCATGTGTTGGCCTGGTGGTGCAGGGCTGTAGTGAGATGTCTTGGTGCGTTGGAGGATTCGCGTGAGAGAGTTGTGTTTGCTCCAGTTTGTAGGGTTCCTGCATCCATCCATGATTATACGCAAGCCTTCTCGTGGTCACAGTTCCACCTGAAGAAGCCGGTTTGGGAAGTGGACCTGGCACAGCCCAACCATGGTGCTCATGGAGACGTTGAGGTCATCTCTGGAGCGCTGAGATAGGGTCTGGCTTCAGAGGTATGTGATGTGCTCTCCTGGTGATGGAGGTCGCCGTTCTCTAAGGCAGCGGGCCTTAGCGCGGGCCCAGTGTGTCACTTGTGAGCCCACGCAAGCTCTATTTCTGGTCCTGTTCCATGTTATTTGTGTGTTTCCTGTTCAATGGGGGCACTAAAGTAACTTCCTCATCATGCAAACCGCGGTTGGCAATTAAAGGGTCAAGTGATGGAAAGAGTCCCACACGGTGAGTTCACTTTGCACCTGAGGGGGACACCCACAGAAGGCTTGTGATTCACATGTGCTTGGACCCCCCCTTTGCCTGCTTGCTTCCTGCATGCATGGTCATGTTTGCAGCATCAGACCCAGGGGGTGTCTGGGAAATATTTTCCAATCGCCTCTTTCAAGGCCCATTTTTTCTCAAATTGTGGTTTTCTGGGCAGTGACCCAGACACAAGATAAGGCTGGCTTCTTGCTGCGATGAGGCAGGCCGAGACCCGAGAGGGGGAGGGAGGGGATTTCCGTGCCACGGAGCTCTGCCAACTCCTGCTTTTCAACATCTCAACCATTCACGGTTTATTCACATTTCGAAATTGTGCCTTTGAGCACATTAGGAAATTAGGAATGATGAAGAGAGACCTATATAATATGCATCACTGCACTGCGGAAGAACCCCGCTCAATGTGGTGCCTGAAAAATAGGCACTGTAGGATCAAACAGACACGGGAAGATTAACAAGCATTGGCAAAGCCAATAGGTCTCTCCTTCAGCACACCTACATGATTCGGCAGTGATTTTTTTCAATGCTGTTCAGCATCTGTAAAAAGGACAAAGAAAAGCATCAAGTCCTGACAAAGCCAGTAGGTCTGGGTTTAACATGCTAACACCTGCAGCATTAGCCCATTAGAGTGAGGCGCTCCAGAGGGAGTCAGCCGTGGCTTGCAGAGGAATATACTTGTAAAGTAGTCCCTTTTACAGATAAATGCTAGCACTGGCATGGAGGCGGAAGGACACCGCCAATAGTATTCGGTGGAAAAAATATACACTACAGGTCTGATTTTCGACATGATTGACCAAATGTCAGGCCAGTGGCTGAAAGGCTGATCAAAGTAAGCTGAATGGGGCGGAGTCAATGTCCTCTCAGTTTCTATTGTTAGTAGTAGGTCTGTTTAGCAACTGCGCTGTCAAAAAACAAGACCTAAAAAGGCACAATGATGTGTGCATGCTACTTCAGTCCCGGGGGCTGAGGTATACGAGCACATGCGTCGTGATGCCGCTGTTCTTTATTTTATTTTTTTACTTACCCTTCCAAGATGGTAGACAACATCACACACTTAAACGTGAGCATCCCTACAGCAAATAACTACTGCCAGGGTCTCCAGGAAATATAAAAAGAGTATGTATTTCATTATTTATTTTACAAATGTGATGGGAGGTTTGTGGGAGCAAGAGATAATTGGGTGGGTCAACTTTGAACATATTTTCATGACAAGTGACCTCAGGGAAAGCTTAGGGTCACGTGTTGCAGGACTGTTGTACTTGGTGGAAAACTACAGTCCTGTAAACCTCCCATATATTAATAATGACATAGCTTGCTTTTTATATACTACATATTACACCAGTTCTACTATTAATAAACGCTGTAAACCATGAATATTACCATCAGCCAGTTTAATGGAACTCAATTTACAGACCTTGAAATTATGGAAGGCTGATGAGGCCTTGCTGAGAAGCAAATTTCCCATCTACAACAGACAGATTTTAGGTCGAGGTCTGGTTTTTGACAGCTGAGCTGTCATACAGACCTGTTGCGTTCAATATACATGCCTTGGACGTGGGGCCCACCTCTTTCAACCATTAGCTGTCTTTGACCAGCCCCCTTCAGTCATTGGCTTAAGAATTTGTCAATCTCGTCTTGGCTAAACTCAGTGGAGTATTCATCTCTCACCTATTTGCTGTGAGGGATAACTGTTGCGGGGATTCTGCACACACAGAACTAGGCGCAGGAAAACAGGACCTCGGTGTGTAGGGGCTAAGCCTTCCTACCACCTCAGTGCCCAGAATCCCAGAACCGACTAGCTATAGTGTCTTTTTCGTTCTCCTACATAATCACAAAGCAACAAATGATTAGACAACCCAGAACACAACACTCCCGACTCTCTCAGGAATCGCGGTAACAAGACGTACCCTTTCGCTCACTCACTCATACGTGTCCACAATAAGAATAGACAGAGTCACTGAAATAGTTTAAAATATTTATTTTAACTATGGTACTCTATAATGCAGTATACGAGCCACTACCAGCAGCAAAACGCATAAACCTAAAACAGCATTGTAGCAAGTCCATAGACTATGAAAGGGGATATCATCTTGTACAGACAGTGGATAAAGGACTATAAGGCCTAACCACCCTCCCCTTGGCTAGAATAAGTTTTATTATATAAAAGAAGATCTCTGGGCTTTGTCAGCAGACCCCATACCTTAGTGCCTAGACTGCAGTTTTTACATCATAGGAACTGCAGAGCTCTTCTCCCTGGAAAGGTCCCTCTCCATGTGTGTGTTAAACCAACATGCAATCCCATAATATCAAAGCACGGTTTTCCAGCATCTGCAGCTGTGTAGCATGTTTTGTCTAAGTGCTAGGGACTGACCAGAACAGAATAACAAGGGGCATTGTTTATCGACCTTGCACAGTGTGTTCAGACTAAACTCCAGGAACAGGCAGAGAACGCAGAAAGCAGACAGTTCTCATGTGAAAGGCACAAACAGAGGGGCCTATTACGATGGCGGGGGGATGACCGCTGCCCGGCCGGCGGTGGCAACCGCCGGACCTGCGGCGGACATCCGCCCGCGATCGCAAGCCAGAAAACCGCCGGTCAGATTAGGATGGCGGTGGTGACTGCGGCAGTGGGAAATTCCGACCGCTGCTTTTCCGCCGGTTGCCATCCACACTCCTGCCTGGCGGGCGGAGAAGGACCGGGATAATGGTGGCGGTGCAGAGCAGGCTCCGCCGGCAGGATTATGATGCCGGCGGTAGCCAGCCTTTCCTCAGCGGTCAGACCGCCATGGAAAGGCATGCGGTGATTGTCTTCCGGGGGCCCGTTGCGGGCCCCCAATGTTTTGTGGGGGGTGTGGGTGCACTGGGGGGGTACCCATGGTCCCCCCCTACATTTCACTGTGCCAGGTGGCAGGCACTGTGCAGTGCCTGTCACGCAGTGCAGGGAGATGCAGGACATGCTCCTTTTGACATCGCGGCGGTGCTGCGTGCATCAGCAACCGCCGCAATGTTAAAGTCCGCGATCCGACCGCAGCGGTCGGATTTCAGGCAAGGAACATCGTAATACGACCAGCGGTTATGTCGCGGGCCTTGCGGGCGGTCTTTTCCCGTTACCATGGCGGTCGGGGAGGTTTTCCGACCGCCATCGTAATAGGCCCCAGAGTCTTGCAAAATAAAGTCATGTAGTACAAATTCTTGTAAATCTGGGATTGCCTCAAAATCCAACATCCAACATTGCATGGCAACACCCATGCAATGCCTATGGAGTGCCTCATCAGGGCAGAGTAGTGCATCGCAGCGACTTGCACTGTGTTGTGCTACTCCAGGTGTATGAAGCCACACAGAGCCACGCAAAGTGGCTTTGCGTGGCTTCATAGATCTGTCATAGAAGTTTGTGTTGCGCCTTTACCACGTTGCATGGTGTGAAACGCGACACAAGCCTCTTGTAAATATGCCCCTCAAAGCCTAGAGTGCCCCTCAAACAAGCGCGCAACGCCCATAGGGCTAAAAGGGATTTAGCCCCCGTTGTGTGTCTCAGCCCGGGCTGATGCAGCTTGAGCTACTGTGGGCTGGGCAGTGTCTGGAGCCTTATCTCCTCCACAATCGAGTTTTTCACATGTCTTTAAAAGAGATTTACATCGGATTGGAACTGGCTAACTAAGTTTTGTTTGTTTTCTTCACTTGTTCCAGTACCCCCTGGGTCCCCACTCTGTCTATTGGCTATTCCCTACATTTTTAGGTCGAGCCTGGGCAGCGCATGCGCTGCTGCAAGGCATGCTGTATTAGAGTATGGACTTGAAGCCCCGCCTAATTTCCGCCCGTATTTTTCATTGGCTTATGTCATTGTCCTTCGTAAACACTGGCTTTTGATTCTTTAATAGACTTGTGTGAGAAGTTGGCCTGGTATATGCTGTTCACTAATTAAAGTGGACACCTTGCACCAGAACAATTCAACTCTTATGGTAGATAGGTTTAAGACAACCTTTATAGAAAGCTATCCTAGTGGTAGCTGTGGAGAGCAGCCTTCAGGCTAAGTCTTGAAGGAATGTAAAGCAGCTTGTTTTACCACACAATCTCTTGAATCACCAAATGAAAAGACACCACACAGGTATATATATCAAATATATATGTATTTATAATAAACACTCTCTACTAATCTCTTTATGAGATTAGAAGTCGGGAACATATGTACAAGTCAAATGTTATCAAAATAAGTTTAGCACAATCGAATATCACAATCTTAGTTTGGCTAGACCTAGGTCTAGGGCATCTGGAATCGAGGGACCCCCAAGAACCACCCCAGGTAGTTGTAGGAGACCCACAGGGGACGGACGCGGTGTCCTGGCACCGGTGCGAGTCCTGTACGAGTCTATGCGCACAGACGCGATTGAGATTTCAATGTTAGAGGTCCCTTGCGTGTTCGAGGCGAACACACCGATCGGTCCTTGTACGAGTCGAAGGACGCGGTTACAGACAGAGTTGCAAGGGAGTTGGACGCGGTGTGTCTAACACAGACGTGAACCATGTACGAGTCAGCGCGATAGTCGCACTTGGAAAGTAAGAGTTTTAGGGCACTTCTAGGGTAGCTACAAGCAAGTCACTTACAGGGTAAGTAGTTCTAGGGCCCACACCCACAGGAGCACCGTAGTGCTGAAGTTACCTCACCCAGGGGAGCCGGGTGCATAGGTGTTCTTTGGTGTCGGGTCGCAGCGTCGTTTTCAATGGGAGCCAGTGAAGACTTGCTGCTTGCGACGACAGGAGAAGTGTCCAGAGGAATCCAAGCCTGGATTCAGAAGATGGAAGACCTGAAAGCAGAGGGGACAGTGTTCAAAGTCACTTGGCAGTGACTCGGGGCAAGGAAGATGGATGCCCACCGTCGTCGCAAGATTCAGGTTGTTCGCGGGTGCCTTGACTCTTCAGCCACGAGGTCCAGGAGGCGTTGACGACAACCAGGAGCTGGATTCGGTGTGTGCCACGATGTCTGCAGCTTACTGCGGTGTCAGCGACTCGATTGGAGCCAACAAGCCTTAGTAACAGCAAGTCTCGGGGAAAGTGTAAAACGTCAATGGCGCAGACCAGCAAAGTCTGAGGGACTCACCCAGCGAGGGTAAGTCAGGGCAGGCCTGGAGCAACCAGGGGAGCCCTTTGGTTCTGTAGGAAAGCCTTCAGGGGACCCACAAGCTGGCTGGCAAGGGATCGCAAAGATGCCTCGGGAGGATTCGCCCAACAGGGGCCCACGGTCACTCGGGACGTGGTAGGCCTCTGATCTTCGGAGGGATTCCTGCTGGAGGCTGGGACCACACGTGGTCCAAAGCACAAGTTTGTGGAACGTTGTGAAGGGGTTGCACTTGACAATAGTGCATGGTACCCAGGGGTCGCGGTTCCTCGTCACTCTTGGGGTCCACTGGCCTCAGCTTCGCTAGGGACTCACGATGGCCTTTGAGAAGTCAGGAAATCCACTTCTTGGGCTGAAGGGACTTCGGACTCCGGCGGGAGCGGCGTAGTTAGCAACTGTTGTTTGTAGTTTTTGGTGCCTGCCAAGCAGGGGAGTCACTCCTTGACTCCAAAGGAGATTCTTCAGTCTTCCAAAGGTAGTGGAACATCGAAGGTCCGGGATTCTTCTTGTAGAGCGTCGGCCAGGGGTATCTAGTTTGCAATGCACAGGTTCCCCCTCTTATACTAAAAGAAAGGGAGGGACTAGCTCTATGACCCCACCTATGGGAGGGTCAGGGGAGTGGGTGGTTACACCTACTTCCCTTTGTCCAGTTTCGCGCCAGAGCAGGGGCAGGTAGCCCCTGAGCCGGTTTGAACTGGGGTATGCACAGAGGAGCCTTCTGCTCCCCCAGTGCAGGACTTCAAAGCACTCTAAGAGTGCACCCACCCAGCCCCAATACACTAAACCCTGTCTGTGAGGTGGTCACACCCCTTGGGACAGGATATCTATTGTTGGGCTTCCTCCACTGCGAGTGTTGGTCATCAGCAGGAGGGCAGCCCAGTGTCTGTGACTGGTGGCATCCATTTTGTGATGCCAGGGCTCTGCAGGATTCTACCGCGTTTCCACAGTAGGTACATGTCTATCCCTCTAGAAGGGTGGAATGCTACCCCCGCCGCCAGGACTGGCGGGGATAGTATTCCAAGATGTTTGACACCAAACACGACATGTTTCGATGCAGCCATTCCAAAGTTAGCATTCTACCGCGAGGATATAATGCACTTAAAAGTATATGGTTTAACCGCATCCACAAACAGCCCCAGAGAATGGACTCTGAGAGCTGCAGAGGGGCCCTGCTCAGGCAGAGGCACCCCCTCACATGGAAACTAAGCACCCTGCCCTTAGGATTGATAGGGCCTGCTTTAGGGGTGACTGATAAGTCTCAATGTGTGTGCAGGGGAGATATAGGGGACCTATATCTCAGTGAGGGGTGCTAGCACTTCCTCACCCAGGCTGCAGTAGCAGGCCTATGGTGTCAGATTTAGTCTGCTTCCCAGGGGTGGCATAATACATGCTTCAGCCCCTGGTAGGCCTGCGAAGTACCTATGCCCTTGGTACCTAAGGTACCATATACTAGGGACTCATAAGGTACCACAGTATCCAATCACTAGTGCACCTAGAGTGCACTCCAAATCGTTTAGAGAGAACAGAGAGGCTGGGGCCCTGATTGGCAGGGTCCCAGCCAGAATATAGCCAGAAACCAGTGTAAACATCAGAAAAAAAGTGGGGGCAACATAAGAGGCAGATCCTACTCTCCTACACACCCCCCCCCAAACGCAGGGACACTAAACTAACCTTGACCAGTTGAGTCTTCGTGTTCTAAGTGGAAATACCTTGAGAGTCCATCTGCATTGGCATGTTGGGTCCCAGGTCTATGTTCCACTGTATAGTCCATCCCCTGTAGGGAAATGGACCACCTCAAAAGTTTTGGGTTTTCACCTTTCATCTGTTTAAGCCATAGGAGGGGCTTGTGGTCAGTCTGAACTATGAAGTGAGTGCCAAACAAGTATGGCCTCAGCTTCTTCAGGGCCCACACCACAGCAAAGGCCTCCCTCTCTATAGCTGACCAACGTTTCTCTCTAGGGGTCAGCCTTCTGCTAATAAAAGCTACTGGCTGGTCTTGACCTTCATCATTCAGTTGAGACAGTACAGCTCCCACACCCAGCTCAGAAGCATCTGTTTGGACAATGAACTTTTTGGTGTAGTCTGGACTCTGTTCTGTAAGATGGGGGCAGTGCACATGGCCTGCTTTAGGTCTTCAAATGCCTTCTGACAGCTAGCTGTCCACTGAACCTTTTTTGGCATTTTCTTTGAGGTCAGATCATTCAAGGGGGTCACTATAGATCCATATCCCTTGACAAACCTCCTATAGTACCCAGTCAGGCCTAAGAAGGCTCTCACCTGTGTCTGGGTGATTGGAGCAACCCATTCCATTATGGTTTGGATTTTGCTCTGTAAAGGCTGAACCTGGCCTCCACCTACAAGGTGGCCCAGGTACACAACCTGACTCTGCCCTATCTGGCACTTAGTGGCCTTAATAGTGAGGCCTGCTTTCTGCAGAGCCTCCAAAACATTCCTGAGGTGGACCAGGTGATCCTGCCAGGAGGAACTAAAGACAGCAATATCATCTAGATAAGCTGAGCAATAAGTTTCCATCCCTGTCAGAACTTTATTCACCAACCTCTGAAAAGTGGCAGGTGCATTTTTCAATCCAAAGGGCATCACCACAAAGTGGTAGTGCCCACCAGGGGTCGAAAACGCTGTTTTGGCTTTTGCATCATCAGCTAATCTGATCTGCCAGTAGCCAGCTGTTAGGTCAAACATGCTTAGATACTTGGCTGAGGCCAAAGTATCAATCAGCTCATCTGCCCTTGGTATGGGATAGGCATCAGTCCTAATGACTGCATTGAGGCCTCTGTAGTCTACACAAAACCTCATTTCTTTCTTACCACCCTGGGTATGAGGCTTGGGTGCTAGGACTACTGGGCTAGCCCAAGGGCTATCTGAAGGCTCAATTACACCTAGCTCCAACATTTTCTGGACTTCAGTCCTGATACAGTCCCTGACATGGTCAGGTTGCCTGTAGATTTTATTCTTGACAGGCAGACTGTCTCCAGTGTCCACCTCATGGGTGCACCAGGAAGTCTGACTAGGGGTCAGGCTAAACATATGTCTGTACTGTTGCAGAACTTGTCTGCACTCAGTTTGCTGATGGTCAGTGAGGCTGCTTGCTAAAGCAACACCATCTACTGACCCATCATCAGGGTTCTGCGAGAGCAGGTCAGGGAGAGGGTCACTCTCCTCCTCCTGTTCCTCATCAGTTGCCATGAGCAAGCCCATGTCAGCCCTGTCAACATATGGCTTTAATCTGTTGACATGGAGCACCCTCAGGGGGCTCCTGGGAGTTCCAAGATTCACCAGATAGGTGACCTCTCCCTTCTGTTCAACTATTGTATGGGGGCCACTCCACTTGTCTTGGAGGGCTGCTGGGGCCACAGGCTCCAACACCCATACTTTCTGTCCTGGCTGGTATACAGTCAGTACAGCCTTTTGGTCATGCCAAGCTTTTTGTAATTCTTGGCTGGCCTCCAGGTTTTTGGTTGCCTTTTTCATGTACTCAGCCATCCGGGAGCGGAGACCAAGTACATAGTCCATCACATCTTGTTTGGGGGGCTTGAGAGGTAACTCCCAGCCCTCTTTTACCAAACACAATGGACCTCTCACAGGATGCCCAAACAGAAGCTCAAATGGGCTGTAACCAACCCCCTTCTGTGGAACCTCTCTGTATGCAAACAACAGGCAAGGAAGAAGAAGGTCCCATTTCCGCCTAAGCTTCTCTGGGAGTCCTTTAATCATTCCCTTCAAGGTTTTGTTGAAGCGTTCAACTAAACCATTGCATTGTGGGTGATAGGGAGTGGTGAACTTATAAGTCACACCACACTCCTTCCACATTGCTTTCAGATATCCTGACATGAAGTTGGTACCTCTGTCAGAAATGACCTCCTTTGGGAAACCCACTCTGGAGAAAACTCCAATGAGGGCTCTTGCCACCACAGGAGCTGTGGTGGTCCTCAGGGGAATTGCTTCTGGGTACCTGGTGGCATGATCCACTACCACCAGGATAAACCTGTGCCCAGATGCAGTTTGAGGGTCAAGGGGACCAACAATGTCAATCCCTACCCTTTCAAAGGGTACCCCCACCACAGTGGTATCAGGGGGCCTTTGTTGTGCCACCTGCCTTACCACTGGCTTGGCATGTGACACAGGAGCGACAAAACTCCTTTGTGTCCTCTGACATATGTGGCCAATGAAAATGTGGAACAAGCCTGTCCCAGGTCTTGTTTTGGCCCAAGTGACCTGCCAAAGGGATATCATGTGCTAGGGTCAAGAGGAACCCCTAAACTTCTGAGGTATTACCATCCTCCTGGTGGCTCCAGGGGCTGGATCTCTACCCTCAGAATATAGGAGTCCCTCATCCCAATAAACTTTATGGGACCCACTAGCACTCCCAGCAGCCTCAGCAGCACCCTGCTGTCTGAGGGGTTCAAGAGAGGGGCAGCACTGTTGCTCCTTACTCAGATCTTCCCTAGAAGGGCCCCCTGCCCCCAAGAACTCAATCTGATCAGGCTCAAGTCCCTCTGGGGCAGTTCCTTCTTCAGGATCTGCTTCACCTCCCTCTGGGGGTGAACCTGTGATCTGAGACAGAGGGGAAGGCGCTGCCTTTACCCTACTGCTCCTCCTCTTGGGAAGCATCTGGTCCATTGTTCCAGGATCCAGAGCTGGTTCAGTGTTATGCATTCTTGCTTGTGACCTGGTCACAGCAAATACCTCTGCAGGGATGCCCAACATCTCAGCATGAGTCCATAACTCTACTTCAGACCAGGCTGAAGTCTCTAGATCATTGCCCAATAGACATTCAACAGGGAGGTCTGCACTGACTACAACCTTCTTGAGGCCAGTTACCCCTCCCCAGGAGAAATTCACAACTGCCAGACTATGGTTGGTCCTGACATTGCTTGCATTGGTCACCTGGTACATTTCGCCCAGGATGATCTGTCCAGGGTCCACAAGATCCTCTGCCACCATGGTGACACTAGCACCTGTGTCCCTAAATGCCAAAGCCTGTTTGCCATTTATTACAGGCTGCTGTTTGTATTTGCCCAGATTACTGGGGCTTACTAGGAAGGACATCTCAAGGTCTCCATCACAAATCAGCATTGCCTGAGTGGGCACTCTGACTAGGCCAGAGTCCACTTCAGAACCCAGGGTCAACCCTACTACACCCTTATTCTGAGTACCACCTCCACCAGTAGCTGAGCTAGGGGGAACAGTTGCCTTAGGGGCAGGAGTTGTGGTGGTTTGGTCTTTGGACTTGTTACAATCAGAAGTCCAGTGCCCTTTCTGTTTACAGAATTTGCACCAGGGCTTCTTTTGGCCTTTCCCCTTGTTGGATTGTGACTCCCCACCAGATGCAGATTTTGGGGCCCTTGTGAAGACTTCTGGTCTTTTGACTTATCCCCACCTTTCTCAGAGCCCTTAGGATCTTGCTTCTTGGTGTCACTCCCTTGGTTCTGGGGTTTCTGCCTTACCCTGGTTCTGACCCATTTGTCTGCCTTCTTTCCCAATTCTTGGGGAGAGGTCAGATCTGAGTCCACCAGGTATTGATGCAACAACTGGTTCTGGCAATTATTAAGGATCTGTTCTCTCATCATCAGATTATACAATCCCTTGAAATCAGTAACCCTACTGCCAACCAGCCAACCCTCCAGAGCCTTGGTTGCACAATCTACAAAGTCAGTCCAGTCCTGAGTCTGTGCCTTCTGGGTGTAAAACACACAAGATGATGGACGGAATGCTGCACATTGGCAAACATTCACCGCCAGTCACAGATCTGGGTTTAATCCATCGTTATTTTGCTTCACCACGCCACCCCATTTCAGACATAGCCATATGCAAATCAGTCTTGACCCTGTGCCTCATGGGAACAGTCCAGACCGAACTGCCAAGCCATGTCTTCCCTGGACCAGAATCAAGCATCCTAGGACCAGTTTCAGGCTATCAGCCTTCATCAGCCTGAACTTCAACCTGTACTGCTCAGTGGTTAAGCCAAACCCATCTATCAGTGCACTCTTCAGGGCTTCATAATTATCAGCATCCTCTTCTCTAACAGTGAGGAGCTTGGCTCTACCTTTGTCTGAAAAGGAGAGCCACAAGATTGCTGCCCACTGCTTTTGGGGGACCTGCTGTACTCTACAGGCCCTCTCCATAGCAGTTATCCACTTGTGGATATCATCCCCACTCTGGTAGGGAGGAACAACCTTGCTCAGGTTCCTATGGTCTGGAATAGATTCTCTGCCTCTAGGGACACTGTTGCTGCCACCAAGGGGTTCTAACCCCTCTCTTCTAGAAGCTCTCTGGATCTCCAGGGCTTCTCTATCTAGTGCCAACTGCTTGGTTCTGAGGGCAACTCTTGCTTCCTCATACTGCAGCAGTTTGCACATTCTGTCAGAGGAGCTCTCTCTTATGGGAAAGTATGAGTTCCTCTGCTGGACAAATTCTCTGCCAGAGTGATAAGAGTGGTCAGATTCCCTGGAAGGGGACCTATGCCTCTCATCCACTCTGTCAGTTCTCTTAGGGAGAATTCCTCTGTCCTTTTCAGGCCCCTTGGAGCCTGGCCCTTCAATCACAGAGTCTTGGTCATTCTGATTTTCATCATCTGACCCAGACACTGTAATTGACCCACCCCCTGATTCAGACCCATTAGCTCCTAGAGCCAATCTAAGATCATCTGCTGTCAGCAGATCTATCAGGTGTAGTGTGGAGGGACTCTGTCCTAGCTTCAGGTGTCTTTCAACACACATCAAGTCAGAGAAAGCCATGTCCTTATACTGAGGCTGAGTGGATCCACTGGTTCCACCCTTTAAGGACATTCTAGTGTTGTGCAGTGTTGTACTACCTACACTAGTTTGTGGCCTACTGATACTAGCTTGAGCTGTAGAAAGGGTGCGCTATCCCTTGGCACACAGCTCTAAGTTCAGTAGAACTTATTGATACTAACCTTGACTTTATATGTACCTTAAGTACCTATAGTGGTTTTCAGTTAGTAATTCAAATAGAGATTTTCTGGTAAAACAATAGCAAGCTGGAATCCCACCGCTGCCCACCAATGTGAGAAGTTGGCCTGGTATATGCTGTTCACTAATTAAAGTGGACACCTTGCACCAGAACAATTCGACTCTTATGGTAGATAGGTTTAAGACAACCTTTATAGAAAGCTATCCTAGTGGTAGCTGTGGAGAGCAGCCTTCAGGCTAAGTCTTGAAGGAATGTAAAGCAGCTTGTTTTACCACACAATCTCTTGAATCACCAAATGAAAAGACACCACACAGGTATATATATCAAATATATATGTATTTATTAATAAACACCCTCTACTAATCTCTTTATGAGATTAGAAGTCAGGAACATATGTACAAGTCAAATGTTATCAAAATAAGTTTAGCACAATCGAATATCACAATCTTAGTTTGGTTAGACCTAGGTCTAGGGCATCTAGAATCGAGGGACCCCCAAGAACCACCCCAGGTAGTTGTAGGAGACCCACAGGGGATGGACGCGGTGTCCTGGCACCGGTGCGAGTCCTGTACGAGTCTATGCGCACAGACGCGATTGAGATTTCAATGTTAGAGGTCCCTTGCGTGTTCGAGGCGAACACACCGATCGGACCTTGTACGAGTCGAAGGACGCGGTTACAGATAGAGTTGCAAGGGAGTTGGACGCGGTGTGTCTAACACAGACGCGAACCATGTACGAGTCAGCGCGATAGTCGCACTTGGAAAGTAAGAGTTTTAGGGCACTTCTAGGGTAGCTACAAGCAAGTCACTTACAGGGTATGTAGTTCTAGGGCCCACACCCACAGGAGCACTGTAGTGCTGAAGTTACCTCACCCAGGGGAGCCGGGTGCATAGGTGTTCTTTGGTGTCGGGTCGCGGCGTCGTTTTCAATGGGAGCCAGTGAAGACTTGCTGCTTGCGGCGACAGGAGAAGTGTCCGGAGGAATCCAAGCCTGGATTCAGAAGATGGAAGACCTGAAAGCAGAGGGGACAGTGTTCAAAGTCACTTGGCAGTGACTCGGGGCAAGGAAGATGGATGCCCACCGTCGTCGCAAGATTCAGGTTGTTCGCAGGTGCTTTGACTCTTCAGCCACGAGGTCCAGGAGGTGTCGACGACAACCAGGAGCTGGATTCGGCGTGTGCCACGATGTCTGCAGCTTACTGCGGTGTCGGCGACTCGATTGGAGCCAACAAGTCTTGGTAACAGCAAGTCTCGGGGAAAGTGTAAAAAGTCAATGGCACAAACCAGCAAGGTCTGAGGGACTCACCCAGCAAGGGTAAGTCAGGGCAGGCCTGGAGCAACCAGGGGAGCTCTTTGGTTCTGTAGGAAAGCCTTCAGGAGACCCACAAGCCAGCTGGCAAGGGATCGCAAAGACGCCTTGGGAGGATTCACTCAACAGGGGCCCACAGTCACTCGGGACGTGGTAGGCCTCTGATCTTCGGAGGGATTCCTGCTGGAGGCTGGGACCATACGTGGTCCAAAGCACAAGGTCGTGGAACGTTGTGAAGGGGTTGCACTCGACAATAGTGCATGGTACCCAGGGGTCGCGGTTCCTCGTCACTCTTGGGGTCCACTGGCCTCAGCTTCACTGGGGACTCACGATGGCCTTTGCGAAGTCAGGAAATCCACTTCTTGGGCTGCAGGGACTTCGGACTCCGGCGGGAGCGGCGTAGTTTGCGACCATCGTTTGTAGTTTTTGGTGCCTGCCAAGCAGGGGAGTCACTCCTTGACTCCAAGGGAGATTCTTCAGTCTTTCAAAGGTAGTGGAACGTCGAAGGTCCGGGATTCTTCTTGTAGAGCGTCGTCCAGGGGTATCTAGTTTGCAATGCACAGGTTCCCCCTCTTATACTAAAAGAAAGGGAGGGACTAGCTCTATGACCCCACCTATGGGAGGGTCAGGGGAGTGGGTGGTTACACCTACTTCCCTTTGTCCAGTTTCGCGCCAGAGCAGGGGCAGGTAGCCCCTGAGCCGGTTTGAACTGGGGTATGCACAGAGGAGCCTTCTGCTCCCCCAGTGCAGGACTTCAAAGCACTCTAAGAGTGCACCCACCCGGCTCCAATACACTAAACCCTGTCTGGGAGGTGGTCACACCCCCTTGGGACAGGATATCTATTGTTGGGCTTCCTCCACTGCGAGTGTTGGACATCAGCAGGAGGGCAGCCCAGTGTCTGTGACTGGTGGCATCCATTTTGTGATGCCAGGGCTCTGCAGGATTCTACCGCGTTTCCACAGTAGGTACATGTCTATCCCTCTAGAAGGGTGGAATGCTACCCCCGCGGCCAGGACTGGCGGGGGGGTAGTATTCCAAGATGTTTGACACCAAACACGACATGTTTCGATGCAGCCATTCCAAAGTTAGCATTCTACCGCGAGGATATAATGCACTTAAAAGTATATGGTTTAACCGCATCCACAAACAGCCCCAGAGAATGGACTCTGAGAGCTACAGAGGGGCCCTGCTCAGGCAGAGGCACCCCCTCACATGGAAACTAAGCACCCTGCCCTTAGGATTGATAGGGCCTGCTTTAGGGGTGACTGATAAGTCTCAATGTGTGTGCAGGGGAGATATAGGGGACCTATATCTCAGTCAGGGGTGCTAGCACTTCCTCACCCAGGCTGCAGTAGCAGGCCTGTGGTGTCAGATTTAGTCTGCTTCCCAGGGGTGGCATAATACATGCTTCAGCCCCTGGTAGGCCTGCGAAGTACCTATGCCCTTGGTAGCTAAGGTACCATATACTAGGGACTCATAAGGTACCACAGTATCCAATCACTAGTGCACCTAGAGTGCACTCCAAATTGTTTAGAGAGAACAGAGAGGCTGGGGCCCTGATTGGCAGGGTCCCAGCCAGACTATAGCCAGAAACCAGTGTAAACATCAGAAAAAAAAGTGGGGGCAACATAAGAGGCAGATCCTACTCTCCTACAGCTTGTTAGTCCCTCCTTAGTACCGCCTTGTCTTCATTTGTAACCTCCCATCAGGACTGGACCTTTTACTGTGTCCTTACTGTATAGCTTGTATTAGCCCTTAGCAAGAACTCTTTGCTTAATTAATGTAAACACAGCGCACACTTATTTTAATATGCATGGGTGCTGCGCATGATGCTGTTGCACGGCGCCCATTTTATCATTTAAAAAAAATATATATGCACGGGCGCCGTGCATGATCACGGCGCCCGCTTAATTTAATATGCACGGGCGCCGCGCATGATGCTATTGCACAGCGCCCATTTAATCATCATTTTTAATGATTGCACGGGCGCCGCACATGGTCACCGTGCCCGCTTAATTTGATATGCACGGGTGCCGCGCATGATGTTGTTGCACCGCGCCCATAAGATCATTATTTTTTTTAAATATATGCACGTGCGCCGCGCATAATCACGGCAGCTGCTAAATTTGATATGCCCGGGCACCGCGCAAGCATTTACAATGCAATAGGTCTCGCATTTGCAAGAATTTGAGCTCATCCATACATCTATCCATCCTGTCAATCATCCATCCATACTTTCACTCATCCATCCACCCTCCCTTTCTCTCTCCATCCCCCTTTCACTTAGCCATACTTTCACCCATCCATCCACCCAACAATCCATCCACTCATCCACTCATGAATCCATCCATTGACCCTATCACTCATCCACCCATCCTATCTCTCATCCATCCACCCTTTCACTCATCCATCCATCCTTTCTATCATCCATCCACCCTCACACTCATCCATCCATTCACCCTTTCACTTATCAATTAATCCATCCATCATTTCACTCATCCATCCGTCCATTCACTCACCCATCATCCACCCTTTCACTCATCTATCCATCCTTTCACTCATCCATCCACCCTTTTACCCATCCATCCACCCTTTTACCCATCCATTCAGCCTTTTGCCCATCCATTCACCCGTTGACCCATACATCCACCATTCCACCCATACATTCACCATTCCACCCATACATCTATTTATTTACCCTTTTCCTCATGTATCTTTCCACTCACTCATCCATCCATCCTTTCTCTCATTATCCATCCATTCACCCTTTCACTCATCCTTTCACTAGTCCATCCAGCCATTTACCCATTCCTTCACTTACTTACTCACCCACCTTTTCACATTGATTATGAGCTGAGCCTTTGTCTACTGAGTTGCAGACAGAAGAGGCCCATAAAGAACTTCACCATCGCTGTAGTTCCTAAAGCAAGGGGTGGGGTGGGGTGGGGTGGGAGAGGGTTCACTATGCCTCTGCACATAGGCAATCTGAAAACTTGGAAGTCATGAGTCATGCATGGTGCCCAGTGCCGGGACCTGAGGTGACTGTGACATGGTGTTGTTTCCAGGGCTTTAAGTGGGTTGAAAAAACTTGGGGGTCTCTCCAAAGGGCGTGTCCGATGTAATTAAGGGCGTGGCTTAAAACACAGTAGCTAAAAATCTGTGCTAAGCACAGTGTGCTGCCCTGCTGGAATTCTGCTACTTCTGTTATTGCATCCAGATATATATTACATCACACCGACAACAAGCAAGGACTATTGGCTTTGTCAATGGATTTTAGTCGCATAAAATAATAAAGCAGCATCTATGGCTTTGTTGTATATAATATTGAAAATGCTTCAGTTCTAAAATGATGAGACTGTGAAAGAACTATAACCCCTTCTTTTTAACTTCTTTCGCCGACTTCTTTTCAAGAACTGGATTCTGTACATTTCTTCCATCTGCTGAGGTGCAACATTTTTCTTTATGTATTGTTAGACCAAGGCAGGAGGAGGCCACCACATGCTTTAACAGCCACACTGGCCCATTGTCATTCTGTATGTGACAATCAGCCGGCAGACAGAATGACAATGGGCGGGGTGGGGCTGCTCTTGTGCTCTGATGAGTGCGAGGTGGCCCCATCAGGGAGCTGAGGCTTCTTGCAGGGAGACAGAGCTGCTCCCTGCAAAGCCCAAAATTACGGACAAAAGGCATCCGTAAAAGGGATCATCGTGGACAACGGACGTGAGGTCCAAATCACGGCTGCTCCTTGAAATTTACAGATGGTTGGTCATCCTAGCCACCACACCTGGCCGAAGGACCTGACATGCTTCTATTAAGAGACGATCATTGGGTGTAGGGACTCGAGATGTCTAACTTAGAAAGCCGCTAGCCCAGTCATACCCAGCAGCAGGGACAGAGAGCTTGCGCCACCACACCTGGCCAAAGACCCTGATGGGATGCACGTAATTCTTAGCATATGGGGTGGATCCAAAGCAAAATTTTGGAACTGATAATTGATGTAACTCTTGTCATAAGATTTCCTGTACTCATTTTATAGGGTGTGTCAATGGCAAAATGCTGACCCTTGTATACCGGAGGGAATTTTTAGAGTTACTCATGGCTGTGGCTGAAGTAGCCATGGTAAATTTATGGAACTGCCATATTGAATGTACTCTTTGGCATAAGGGCATCACCCATGAAAACAGTATGACCTTGGTATAGTGGAAGTAAATTCAGACTTAAGACATTTGAAAAAATGAGATCTACTCATAGGAAAGGCCAGACTTCCCTGGTGCACCATGAAAGTACTGGAATTTTTCATGAATGCCCATGGGGGCCAGCGGAGTTTTAGAAATTTGATCTCAAAAATGTAAAAAAAATTCTTAGGGATAAGTCTACTCTCCCTTAAATCATCTATCAGAAATCTATTAACTTGTTTTGCTTGTTGGAATTTTTGGGAAGTATCACACCCCAACACTTACATAGATCTTTTTCCTCATATAATGGCTATGAGGTTAGCTTTGACCCATTTCTGGAAATGCCTGTCCTTCCCCATTGCTGGGAGAAGGACTGGCTTTAGGGCGTTGCGACAGGTCCAGCCGCACCTGGCGTTGACTTTGGTAGGGGGTGGGGGGCTCTGTGTTTCAAAAATAAATTTTGGTTTAAAAGCACATGAACTTCCTTGTGCATTAGGCAGTTTTCAGGCAACAATAAAAATGTCAAGATAACTATGGTGATTAATGTTTCTACTAGTGAGGGTTCGAAATTTTGTCTAGAGGAAGTTGTGGTTCATCGTAAAGTAGTGCGGAGGATTCATGTGACTGCTGCAAAGAACGTGTACCATGCAGATGACAGAACTGAGTGTGAGTGAACTATGAGCAGTGCTATAAAAAAATTAAATGTACGTCAGAGAGAGGCTACGGAGAGATGAGGTGCACTTTTGGAGAGTGGTGGGGAGGGAATTCATGGAGAAGGAGGTTATGGATTTGGAGAGCGCCAAAAAAGGCTGTCGTAACGGTCGCTACCAGCGCTCGAGCCGGGCCTGGCTGGGAGTCTTAGCCCCCACCGAAGTTCGGGTCTAGTTGCGCCTCTGACCTCATATTACTCTAAAGAAATAAACGGGAGAGAGGGCTGGGCCTGCCGGTCTTCAGCCTGCTGTCTAGCTTCCCAGAAAAAAATGACCATATAATGGTCCATGGTGGAACTGGATATCTGCGGCTGCCCGCGGCACATGCAATGGGCCCTGTAAGAGGGCGGCCCCCATAGTGCTGCATTAGGCACCTCCCCGTGCCCTGTTGCATGGACCTCTACTCTGGGAGTCCCTCCTATGTCCGGCGCCTCTGTGTCGTCATTTCCGGTGTACAGTGGGCTGGGGCCAGGTACTTATACCTGCTCCCATCCACTGGCCACCCTCTTTGTCCCCCTCTGGACACGCTGCCAGGCTCGCAGGGGTCATCGACATCGCGGGCATCGAAGTAGGTGGTGAGTGCAGGCCAGGAGGGGCCTTTGTCTGACCAGCCTCCTTGTTGTTGGCGGTCCGGGGGTTGAGGCTGCCTGGGGTCCCTGGTACGTTTGTGTGTGGGAGTTGGGGCCGGGCCGGTGGCTGCGGCCGCCGGAGTGCCGCCTGTTTTCCTGGCTTGCTAGGGTCAAGAGAGCTGCATGTTGGGGGCCCACGGCCTGGTCGGGCCCAGGCCCAACGGGTTTTCTGGATGCCTGGGCGGCCTGCCGAGGGTCAGCTGGTGCCCTGGGAGGAAGGTATCGGCGTGGTTGCTTGCCTTGATTGGGGGAGCAGAGGCTATGTGGTCGATGAGAGGAGGTATTGTATTAGTGGTGACCGCGTCACACCCTTGCGGCTGTATGCAGCGTTGGTGTTTTAGGCGGTGAGTCTGGGGCCCGTTGGGGCAATTTCTTTAGCCTCCTAGGTGATGTCGACATGCTCGGGCAGTGAGACTGGGCTGATCTGGTGCGTTTGGGCACAGTTGGTAGTTTGTGAGGCCGCCAGTGCCCCCTAAATGGCTCGCCCGTATGCTTGCGAGTTCCAGCTGTTATGGTGTAGGAGGGTAATCCCGTTACTTACTGCTGACGTCTGTACATGGGGCCTCCGTTCGGTTGTGGCACTGGCTTGCACTGTCCGGAGTTGAGTGGAATCTCGCTTCCGTTTCGTCCAGCCTGGCAAGTTCCCAAATGAGATGCATAACCGGCTGACCCCTACTAAATTATACAATTATCTGCAACTGGGGACGAGACAGCGAGAGAAAATTAACATCAGTGGTCAAAGTTCACTTTCCTTGCTCAGCGATGGACTTCCTGTTAATCAGACAGATTGCCCCATGCTCTGGGACGTTAAACCGACCTGCATCATTAGCACAAGCAGAATGTTATTGTGAAGTTCGCATGCACTTCTCTAAAGTATGAGCAGAAATGTATAGCTTCTAAATTACAAAAGTAGCTCTAATTAGCCCCACTACAGCGTTACATAAGCAGGCAGGGGCGGCTCCTCCACTAGGGCAGAGGAGCGTCGCCCCACTGCTTTCTCGCAGTGCGAGAAGAAGAAACATAAAATGGTAAAACTACCACTGTGAAAAAGCAGAAGTGTTTGGTTGGGTGCGGGCGGGTGGGCAGGTCAGATCGGGGAGGAGTGGCTTGCCCACTGCTGAGGGCACTGACTGTTTGGTCAGCCCCAGGGCCGACCAAACCAGTCATACGCACTCTGCCTTTTCTCCATGTAGGCTGCATGCAGCCTACATGGAGAAAATGGCACGCCTGGTTCGGCGTTGTATGGAGGAGCAGAGAGCAGCACCCAAATACCAATACCGAGCAGCCACAGGGGGTAGCAATTGTCCTCGGGGTTCACACCTCTGACAGTGCAGCTTGAAGGAGCTATGTTTAGGGAAAACAGTGGTTCAATGTTGGCCACAGTGGGTCCAGAGCAAAAAAGTGTTAACCCCAAAGGGGGCACTAGCTTCCTAAATTAAACTCGAGGATTAATCATACTGAGAGCACAAAGGTAGGGGAACATATGTAGTGTAAAATATACAGTTTATTTTACACGGGTTAAACTTAATACTCTAAGTAGTATTCAGGTGCTCATAAAAAGTGAAAGTGGGCGTGATGTGACAAGGTGATAGTGGATTAAAAACCATAACATCGCATTGACAACAGAACAAATGGAACTCCACGTGAGTTTAGACAATGGAAGGAGTTCCTGTTGTAAGGGTCGACGGCGTTTCGATCTTAAAGAATTAAGATCATCTTCAGGACATATAATGAGCAGTCTGAAACTTAAGGGGAACAATGCATTGTTACAATATGGACCCTACAGTTGTACTAGTAGCAGTGAATAAGTGCTCCCAGTGGTTGTAACAGTTAATTACATTAGATAAAAACCTCCTAGGTTGCGTGAGGTACAGGGAAGACAGTCTAAATGGTCAATTTAGAGAACCAATGAAGGGTGGAGCGCGCGGGGCGCCAATTATTTAAAGGGGGGGTGGTGGGGGAGAGAAAAGGAAGGGAGGTCGCGTTTAAGTGGCGAAGGTAAGAATCATGCATGAAGCCTTATGCTGGCGAACTTACTCTTGGTAGGGGGAAGGTAATGGCCCAGGGAGGGGCGTGAGCGTGGTCTCTATAAGGAGTCACGGGAAGCCGCTTGCGTGGGTCGGCTGTTGCAGTCTAAATAAAGCAAAAAGTTAATGGGGGCCAACGCAAGAAGGGAGAAGCGCGAGCAGAAACTACGGATCGTAGCTACTCACTATTGAAGCCTCAAAGAAACCGCTGGTGCAAGTCTACTTCCAGCCGGAAGTAGTACAGGAACGCAGGCCTAAGTCTTGAATCGTTCTGGGGTTGTTCTAGGGCGCCAGCGGAGTCAGGGCTGTAAAAATGAAGAATAATGAACCCAGTGGGAACCAGGGTCCTGCACTTAAGGAAGTGGGGAAGGGAAGGGGGAGTGGCTGCTTACTCGTGTGTGCTTGGATAGACAAGTGAGGAGTAAAAACGCCGGCGTAGAACGCTCGGTAGTCTCCTTACGACTAATTAATGCTGAAGGGTTGTATCTGTAAAAGGACAAAGGGCAATCAAAAACGCGTCGTAGTTAAGGGGAGAATTCCTAAGCAGCGCCGTATACTCATAATAGTGAGCTGTGGTTAATTGCCAAGTCCGTGATTTGGGTGTCACCTACGGGGAGAGAAATAGATTAACGGAGAAGCCGCGTTAAAAAGGGGGGGGGGGGATGGGTTGTGGGTTACTCACGTATTAGAGACGGATTCAGTCGTGTCTGAATTCTGAAAAGAACCAAATCATTACAGAAGGTTAGACCAAAGTTGCGGGACCTCGGCGTCTCAACCGGGTGGGGGAGAGGGAAACCAAGTGCAACTTACTGTATGAGAGTCCTGGTCGGGAATGAAGCCCTTCCTTGGAGGCGCTCAGCTATCGACTGGCCTGGAGCGACGGAGCTGACGTCTGGAGAGACGTGGTTAAAGTAGCAAGACCCGAGTCATGACGTAGATGGAATGGGCGGGGAGCGTGCGTGTGCGCTGTGCTGCGATTAAGACCTGAAGCGGAATCGCTGAGAGGCGGCGGGATAAGGGAAGCACGTCTCATTATTGTGCAGGGATACCATGGTGGCACATCACCGTTTATGAGTTCTGGACAGGGTATGCATAGTTTCAACCAAGTTAAAGGAGAAGCATATAAAGGAGAAGTATGTACAATACATTATCATATGTAAAACACATACACAATGGATAGGTCTGGAAACAGCCAATTAGAAAGATGGAAGTTAACGCATAAAAAATGCAGCAGAAGGAAATGTAGTACCAGAGGTCTAGGTACAAGCATTCCATTCATCAATGGAGTTCAGTCCATTTTCAATAGTCCTGCAATTGTAAATCCATTTACACTCCAAACGGTTAAATATTGTCTTTTGGTTGCCTCCCCTTGCGTTGGGATGGAGGCTGTCAATTACTTGCCACGTGATGTCGTCTTCTGAGTGTCCTTGTTGTAGAAAATGTTCCACTAGTGGCGCAGTCATGATTTTGCAACGAATCCTGCTCTTATGTTGGGAGATCCTGGCCTTGATTTTCTGAGTTGTCTGGCCGATGTAACGTAATTTGCATGGGCATTCAATACAGTAAAGGATGTTGAAGGAGCTAGGCGGCCAATGTGGCCAGTGGTGATGAGGGAGTCCAGTAGGCCCGACGGGCGTGCGAGGTAAAACCCTAGGCAGCTCGGATCCTGCTTGCCTTGCGCAGCCAGAAAGATATTCCTTCCCTGTGCACGCGTCGAGCTTTGTTTGAATTGTTGTGGCCACCCCCCCCATGTTTTTCACAGGCATCACCAGGGGGAAGATTGTGACGGCTGTTGGGGTGCGTGTGTGGGGTCTCAAAGCGATTGCAGCAGTACCATTGTTCACTGCATTTGATGTAACTTTAAAGAGACTCACTACAGTCCTTTCACAACCTCACTAGTTCAGAATGGTAGCATTTTCAGTATGCTATGCAACAAAGCCATAATTGGGGCTTAGTTATCTTATGCAACTAACAAGCATTGATAAAGCCAATAGTACTGGCTTGTAGGTGTAAGGTTAATTTTGTAGTATATACCTGGACAATATTCTTACAACAAAGCCATAAGTTGTTGCTTATGTACCTTATGCAACTAACAACCATTGACAAAGTCAATAGTCCTGACTTGCTGTAGGTGTAAAGTTACGTGTTGAGTATATATGGATACAATGGCAGAAGAGGCAGAACTATGCAGCACACTAGGCCAAGCAAAGTTTCTAGGCCAAAATGTTTGTATCCAATGCCGAAGGGAGAGCCTCAAGTGTCCGGCCAGAATCATCAAGGCACCTGGTGGCATGACAAAGTACTTTTAAACGTGCAGATGGCACATTTGAAAAGGGTGCATGCTAAATATTCCTTAAGGTCTACTTTGTGCCAGTCAAATGGGGACGATTTGTACAATAGTCGAACATGCTTGTTTTAATCAATACTTTGTTCAGTACAAGGGATGATTTGTCTAATTCAGATAAGCCCCCTGAAAATTATTCTTCGACTTGTAATTTGTTCAGGTACAGCTTGTCTAAGTTGGGTGGGGGCGAGTTACCCAGCAGCTGTTATGTAGCATTGACAGTTCGGATTGCACGTGGAGCAAGGGATGCTTGGCCTGCTCGCATGGGCAGGTGATCTCTTCCGGGCTTAGCCGTGCATGCTACCCTGCGTTTGGTTTAACTGACTAGGGTGATGCAATGGAATTGTTGCAGGCATGCGCTGAGAGATGGGTTGTTCGATACTATGCAACACCATAAACTTAACCTGGTTTAGTAACCAGGCCAAGGAGTGGCTGTGTGACTCTCTGGTGCTGGAGATAGTTAGGGACCCATTAGCATGGCGGGTGGATTGCCACCGCCCGATCGGCGGTGGCGATCCGCCCGCCAAAACCCCCCGCCGGACGGCCTTTTACCCCCCGCCACATTAGCATGGCGGGGGGTACCGCGGCGGACGGAAAGACCGTCCGCCGCTTTTCCGCCGGTAGGCAATCGTCACAATTGCCTGCCGGGCAGAAAAGACCTATAATATGGTGGCGGTGCCTTGCAGGCACCGCCATCCATATTATGATTTGGGCGGTGTTATGCCTTTCCATGGCGGAGACTCCGCCATGGAAAGGCATGCGGGAATTGCTTTGGGGGCCCGTTGTGGTCCCCCGGGGGGTGGGAGGGTGGGGGGCTGCACTTGGGGGGTACCCATGGTACCCCCTACATTGGGATACACAAGGTGGCAGGCACCGCGCGGTGCCTGTCATGTTGTGCATGCCAATGCACGACATGCATTTTCTACATTTTGGCGGGTGCTGCTCACAGCACCGCCCGCCACAATGTTGGATATGCGGGATGCGACCGCTAGGGTGGCGGTCGCATCCTAATTGGTGGTGCAGGACCGCCGCACCACTGGCGGCCGGTCCCAGCACCGCTAGGGTGGCGGGCGGACTGCAGTCCGCCCGCCATTCTAATGCACCCCTTAGTTTGTTGGCATGCCTTTCTAGATCTTTGTTGCAAGCTCGCACATTTTCTCATATAGGCAAGAGGACCGCAAAGTTTGATAGTAAAAGTGGAGCAGAACCTATCGGTCGGTGTGTCAATGCTGTTAAAGTCAAGGGGTATTAAAAGGTGTGTGAAACTGGTGCTTAGGAAACCCAGACAGAGCTTGGGCAGATAGTTGTCAGTAGGTCCACAGCACTCCAGTTGCCCGCCCCTAGCACTGGTATTCAATTTACCCCAATTTTATTACGCCGATATTGAAAAGTCATATTGTCATTTCCTCAAATGGGTCAATAGGTTCACTGATAGAATATCGATGTTAAAAATATTGCTGTTCAAAATATCAAACAAAATATAGACTACAAAAATATCGACACCCATACTACACAGGTAAGTACAAAAATATCGAATCAAAAATATTGATGTAAAAACATAGATGTAAAAAATATCGATTTAAATATATATATGAAATAAAATAATATACATTAAACATTAATATAAATTTTCACAAAATAAATTAAATTCAATATACATTTTTACAAAATATTACAAATAAACCTAATTAAAAAAATAAACACACAAACATAATAATTTATACATATATATATTTACTTTAAAATAATTAATAAACTATTATCTATAATTTATTTTAAAACTTTAAAATTATATAAAAATAAAATATATATATAAATAATGTAAAATATAAAAATAAAATTCTAGAATAAATTAAAACATTAAACTATGAAACAATATTTAAACTTAAATTGCCCAATACAATCAGTGCAACAGTAGGAAAAGTGTTGGATAGCAAAATAATTAAATTTACTATTCCAACTCCCGTGAGTGCAACAGTAGGGAAAGTGTTAGATAGCGGAGGGGTAAAAATTTCTATTTCCACTCCAAAGAGTGCAACAGTAGGGAAAGTGTTGGATAGCGGAGGGGGAAGAATTACTATTCCCACTTCAGTGAGTGCAAAAGCAGGGAAAGTGTTGGATAGCGGAGGGGTAAAAATTACTATTCCAACTCCCGTGAGAGCAACAGTAGGGAAAGTGTTGGATAGGGGAGGGGTAAAATTTACTATTACCACTCCAGTGAGAGCAATAGTAGGGAAAGTGTTGGATAGCAGATGGGCAAAAATTACTATTCCCAATCCAAAGAGTGCAACAGTAGGGAAAATGTTGGATAGCAGAGGGGTAAAAATTTGTATTCCCACTCCACTGATTGCAACAGTAGGATAAGTATTGGATAGCGGAGGGGTAAAAAAATGTATTACCACTCCAGTGAGTGCAACAGTAGTGAAAGTGTTGGATAGCGGAGCAGTAAAAATTACTATTCCCACTCCAGAGAGTGCAACAGTAGGGAAAGTGTTGGATAGCGGAGAGGTAAAAATTACTATTCTAACTCCAATTAGGGCAACAGTAGGGAAAGTGCAGGATAGCGGAGTGGTAAAAATTACTATTCCAACTCCAGTGAGTGCAACAGTAGGGAAAGTGCAGGATAGCGGAGTGGTAAAAATTACTATTCCAACTCCAGTGAGTGCAACAGTAGGGAAAGTGCTGGATAGCGGAGGGGTAAAAATTACTATTCCCACTCCAGTGAATGCAACAGTGGGAAAGTGTTGGATACCAGAGAAAATGAAAATTACTATTCACACTCAAACACTTCAAAATATATACATATATTAAAAATTAAAACAAATAATGAATAACAATATTTAAAAAAATATATTAAACATATACAAAGAACATATATTATAATATTAATTACATATAACAAAAACTTACAAATATTATATAAAATAATCAATGATAAATACATTTACAATTTTTTTTTTTTTTAACTAGAAAATATTTACAAACAAAAAATTAATTAAAACATAAATGTATTTTTTTTATTTCCTACCCTATAACACCACACCAATAACAAAACACTTCAGCATTTTTTATTACATGTATTGACATAATTAACATAATTAATAATCATTTAAAAAACATTATTAATAAAAACAACTAATAAACATAAATTGACTACACGCACTTTAACACTATAATATCCACAACACACACCTAAATTAAACTATAAAATAATAAAACACAATTCAAACTTATTTTAAAATGAAAAACAATTACTATTAACAACTAATAATTAAATAATTAAAATGTATTTAATACCCACCCTTTACGCCTTTAAAAGTAAAAACAACACACACAAAAATAAACAATTACCCAAAATAAATATCAAATAATTAACATTAATTAACAACTATATATTAATTAATTAAACACAAATTACTTCCCACCCTTTACTCCTATAAACACCACAACACACACCTAAAATTAATTACACAATTACCATAATTAATTACAAATTAATTAAATTAACAAACAATTATTAATTCATAAATTACAAATACATTACTTCCACCCTTTACACCTATAAACACAAAAACACACACCTAGAATTAATTACAAAATTACCCAAATTAATAACCAACTAATTAATTAAAATTAATTAACAACCAATTATTAATTCATAAATTAAAAATAAATTACTCCCCACCCTTTACACCTATAAACACCACAACACACACCTAAAATTAATTACACAATTACCATAATTAATTACCAATTAATTAATTAAATTGAATTAACAGCCAATTATTAATTAATAATAAATTACTTTACACATTTAACACTATAACATCTCAATTAAACAAAAATTAATAAATAAAAATTAATCAAATTTAATATAATTAAATTACTTCACACCCTATTCCCCTATAAACCCACAACCCGCTACAGAACTAAAAGCGCAAAATTCAAATAAAAAAAAATTAATAACTACTAAAATTTTAACACATATATTAAAAATACAAACAATTCTTATACAAAAAAACATATATCACATACATATAAAATATATACTAAAATACATAACAATAATAAAGAACGATATTTTTAACAACTATATTTTTGCAAACGATATTAAACACTTCGATATTTTTAAAATCAATATTACTTACCTTAAGTCGATATTCTTGACCACGATATTCTTGCTGTCAATATTTCTGAACCACGATATTAATGACTCGATGTTTGTGCAACTTGATATTTTGTACTCGATATTCTGTCTCTGCAATGGGTCAATAAACTCCTGGTGGGGCATCACTGGCCTCTCTCAGAGGGCATCAAGCAGGAACCCTCCGGGGTTGTGACAGATGAAGAACATTATAGCTCAATATTCAAATACCCGAGAAAGTTTATACAGTGGAGGTCTTGACCACAAGCATTTCAAGGTGCCCTTATGTCAAATGTAGGTACAAGTAAAATTCAGACAATCGCCTAGGATTACACAATTTAGTCAAGCAGGGTATAGGGGCATCCATTACTTAAGACCATCCCATCAGAAGTTGTGCCGTCATGTATATTAGTGGGGACAGGCACCAACAAAAAACGGTCTTGGGGGGTTATTGTGGTCAATTGAACAGCACAGGATTCAACTGCACGTGGAAAATTCCTTTAAGGAGTTAATGGACAGACATGCATTTTGCAAAGCCGCTTATGTATAAGCACCAGAAGGTGGGCAGGCAGGGGAGCTTGGTGAGGACGGTACAAACGTATAACAGCCGTTGGTGGCCACTCTAGCAAGACATTTTCACACTCTTCCTAACAGGAGCCTCTATGTGGGAAACAGTGAGTAGCGCTTGCCATTAGTGCAGAGGATATGAGGGTTAAAGAGCATTCCAAGGTCCCCATGGCTGACAAATGACCACTGCACGGGAGGTTGAAAGGTATTACGAATGACATGGTGGGGGTGGAACTGGCAATGCATGAATGTCAGCTTAGGCAGCTGAGTAGAAGGTTGCGTAGCACCAATCAGTAGGGTACTAGGAGGCAAACCAGTAAACAGGCAGGCCTTTGATTCTTGTGGAGGGCAATTATTTTGGGGATAATCCTCTGAACTAGGTCCAATTCCTGGATTATCAACCATGGTTACAGCCCAGCTAGGCTCTGCTGTTCTCACCATGGATTTACTACAAAGTTCATGGACGGGGAGCTTATTAGTTATCACAGCGGAAGTGTATCACAAGACGAACGGGTACGCATGATGGCTGAGGCCCCATGGACGCTTGTCAGGGCAGTACATGACAGTCCAGATCACACCACAGAGGGGGAAGACAAGGCAATGCCCCCAAACAGAATATTTCAATGCCTGGGATGGGTGCTTGTAATCTCATTCCAATGTGCAGTCAGAAACTGAAAATTATAGAAATACCTGTGAAAGTACAGGGCTCACCCAGCAGGGAAGAAAGAAATAGATTTTGCACAATTCGATCATCCTGAAGTGTGACGCAAGCAACAATTTTTACACAGCCAAAACAAATCAAGGTATTCACTGGCAGATGCGCAATAGACATACATTCCTTGAAACCAGATTTGACACCATTAAGGTGTTCACCATAGTTTAACAATAAAAATGTCTGTGCAAATGTCCGGTCAAATTCAGCAAAGTAGGTGCACTTGGTATCCGAGGGCATGTTACAGGTTGCTTCAGTTAAGCCAAAAATTACCCGCCCATAGCCACGGTAGATAGGCGGGTTGTGGAAGTTGTCATCTAACAAGTTGATGCGGTTCCAAAAGTTGGGGAAACAATGGGTTAGATCACAAATGGCTACAATGTAGGAAAAAACATTGGTCATTCCCATTATTCAAGAAAGGGCAGGTATCTGTTTGTATTGTTCTCCTCCTGTCCCCACCCTCTTGTTTGCTCCCTGGTACACATTAGCAGAAGTTGGGAAGCAGATGACTTACTCTAGGGTGGGGACATCAGCATGTTGACACAGCATCTAAATATCGCAGTCAGATGGTGAGGGGCTGGAATGCAAAATGGATACGAAAGGAAGCAGAATACGGGGAGGTGCAGGCGCAATGCCATAGGTGTTACCTGTGCCCATACACGGGCAGAAGGGTACAGTGCCAGGAACCCGCAAACAGAGTGGGTTTTAACTAGGTGGGTTGTGTAAGTTTGCCGTTCC
Organism: Calotriton arnoldi; assembly: GCA_963921515.1. NCBI lineage: Eukaryota > Metazoa > Chordata > Amphibia > Caudata > Salamandridae > Calotriton > Calotriton arnoldi. The sequence goes on from CAWUFW010001169.1 coordinate 2,915,077, forward strand.
AAAAAAGTGTGTGCGGTGACTCCAATAGGGTGGAGAAAGAAGGGTTCAGAGCAGAAATGCTGACACTCACCAGAACACAGTGTGCATTCAAATGTAGAATGAGCAGGCTATTTCTGACTTGTTGGTGCGGCACACGGTTATCAGTCTGAACCCCCATGTTTGGGAATAACCAGGTACGGGGGGGTAAACAAGGGCTTAGTCAATCCTAAATGCAAGGCACACATTGCACACAGTGCACAAGGGATCAAATCAGACAGAACTATGGTTACTTGGGGAGCAGTAGTTTTGCATTCCCTATGGGGTAAGAATTCCTGTTCGCGCTGCACGCCATACAGGTGTTGGCCACAAATAACTTGTTGACAAATATACTGTTGGCCTTTGAGGCGAACTCCACTATGCTTACAATTGTATCCTGAAATCAGGGACAGGGCGGTGAGGTAAATACATGACTCGGCAACACCTAACAAGAAGGCCCGTATTGGCACAGAGGGCACCATAGGGTTCACCCTGAACTGTGGTTAAAGTAGAGTACAGTTGTTCCCAAATTTGGGGAGGCCATCGTACCTACCTACAGATGGGTAATTAAAGCTGTGGTCAAAACAGAGAACAGTAATTCCCAATTTAAGTGGAGGCCATCAAACATGCCTACGGAAGGGTAAATAAGCCATACACAAGCCCACCAAGCAGGAGGGCTTGGTTCAGCTCTAGTTTTAAATCAAATAAAATAAGAAGGGCTTGGTAAAGAAGGCATGGTCTCTTTAGTGCAGACACCACATGGTTCCCCTGATAGGGCCAGGGAACACCTGCAGAGGTAGATTGTCCAGCTAGTAGGTCGGTAACCTGTCAGAGGTAGTTGGGAATTGTCCAAGCTAGAAGGACTAGTAACCGCATGTTGCAGGAGGTTATGGAGCCTGCCATGGTCTGGGGGCCTCGGATATGACGGCGGCCATATCCAGGGCTCTGGTGGAGTTACAGGGCTATCCGGAGGCTGATTGGTATGAGGGGTACCCTTTCAGGAGCACAATAGGGGTGCATTATGACAAATTCCCAGGAGTCTTTACAGCAGGACCCTGGTTGAAAACGACGGCACCCCGCTAGTCCTTCGGGCGGTTGTAAGCCTGAGCAACCGGGGGCTTGCCTGGATATGCTCTGCCCCTAAAAAAGTATGAGTAAAAGTGATGGACTAGGGGTCCATGGTTTGTAAGGGGAATAACCCCCACATAAATGGTAGCACCAATTGTGTTGGCCATGGTGCAGTATGGCTCATCAAGCGGGCAGGACAGCTTAGGTTAGTCACCGCTGCCTGCCCTTGGGTCGCCCGTAAGTTAACCCACCAAGTTGGCATACTCCTTGTATGTAATAAACCTGCAGCAAACACTTTTTCTAACAAAACTTGTGTGGACTGTTTATTTTGCGCAGCGCGACTAATATTGCTAAGCGGGGGGAGTTGCCGATATCGGCACTAAGAGGGACATGTATGGACAGAGCAGTTACTATCCGGCCGGTTATATGGCTGAGGAGGGAACTTAGGCCACTTACTGAGTACATAAGCACCCCTACCAGAACCATGTCACTGGCCTGGGATCTTGTAACCATCGGGGGACTTCTTACTTATAGAGTGAACTCTGAGGCTGCCCGCAGCGCACGCAGTAGGCCCACTTAGGAGGGCGGCCACCTTAGTGCCACATTAGGCACACCAACTGGTCTAGTTGTTGGGACCCTCGGTGGGTCCCCAAAGTCCGGCGCGATCCACACATCATTTCTGGCGCAGCAATTAGGGCGGGGGCAAGGTACTTATACCTGCCCTGCCCATCCGGCGTTCCTTTTGCGCCAACTAACCACGCCCTCATGTCGCGGTTGTCCTTGCGGTCTCTTGGTCTCGCTGGATACGTTGTTGAGCCCCTGCTGTCGTGTTGCCTTGAGCCCGGTGGCAGCATCGGGCGTCGGTGATTTCTTGTGGTGAGTATGAGGCCCCCTTTGGGGGGCAGTTTTCTTTTGCCTCCTGGTGGCGCCCGTAGCCACTGCTTGCTTCCAGGCATGCTTTCTGGTGGGGGGCCCCAAAGTCTGCAGGTGCGACAAGGGCAAGTCTTTGCTGTCCATGCCTCCTGGTGAGTTCGTGCCGGCAGAGAGAGGATGGTGCTGCAGCCAGTGCGGCCACCTTAGCTGCTGGGGGCCCAGGCCAGAGTCCTGCGCCGGTGAGTGGGAATAGAGGGGGCAGCCTGTGCCGTCCTGTCTTGTTTATTGCTTCTTCATAGGGCAGCGCATGCGTTTGTGAGGGACGTCTGCATCCTCTGAGTGATGGTGTACTTGCCGCTTTCTGCTTCCTGGGTGCGCGTGAAATAGGGGATACACTCCGCCTTTCATCATTCCCTCGACTTCCCGGGCTGCAAAGCAGATGCGTTCCCTTGATCTCCCATGCCAATGTTCTCCCCACCAGGCCCTCTTTGTTTCTATGACTCTTGTTTTGAAACAAGGTTACCGAATTTTATAAAATCAGAATAAAGGCTTCGCAGAGGAGAGGCTGTGGCTTCACGGTTAGATCTGCCGGCTTTGGAGTTGGGGAACTAGGTTTTAGTCCCGCCCTGGGCTCAGCATCCTTTGATTCTGGGCAAACCACTTAATTTCAAGCTTCGTTATTTGTAGCAAGTTCTTTGGTAAAGACAACTTCCGTAGCATCATTTCATGAAAAGGCGTTCCATCGGGTAACATTTGAAGCGAGGGTTACATAAACGTGTGGTTTCAGGGCTTGCCAAAATGCATTTCCCATGTTCCTCTCAGCCCCAACACCCTCGTGCTTTTGTTTCTGGCACTGTGTTCCTCTCCGAATGCGAGTCCGTCCCAGGGGAAGAAAGTCCAATTTTAAGAGCCCTTGCTGCCACTCACCCTTACTTTTATTCAAGTGGTCGAGCTTGCTCTGTGGCTGTGGAAGGGGATAATCAGACTAGATGGACAATGCGTGACTTAGTATATATACATATATATTTGGATCCCATCTTCAGTCGAGAGTAGGGCCCGGGGAGGGAGGCAGAGGCTTGCAGATGGCCAGGTAAAGTCCGTCGTGCCGGCTGTTCCAGCCCGCCCTAGGAGGTTACTTTGAGTCAGCAAACGTTATTATCGGGCAATGGGGAGGGGGGGGAACCGCTGTCCAGGGCAGAGGATAGCTCTGCAGTTCACTGCTGCCGAGTTTAGTTAGTGTACCGGGCATGTCGCTTGGGTGATTGTTTAGTCAGGCGCCAAATTATTTGTGAGTGTCACGGTTGTGGGCATTCACATGGCTTTAGTTTGCAATAAGTTTATTCCTTTATCCAACTGAGGCAAAATGGCCGTGGCAGGGTTTCGGCCCGTAAGTTGTGAAATGTTCTTTTTTTGTTCCAATATATTTATTATTTTTATGAAAAGGAGTACAAATAGTTAAAATACTATATAAAGCAATACAACTTAGTATTGTGAACCATAAATAGATGAGCGATTCATAAATACAAATATATTCAGTGCAATAAATAAGGTATACGTAACAAGCTAATATCTGAATAGGCAGAAAAACATTTTCAAGAAACTAGCCGTAGTGCTTAAATAAATAAAACATCAAAATAGAGGAAAGGGAGAAAAAAGAAAGACAGAAGAGAATAGTAAGGAGGAAGAAGAGGAAAAAGAGTGAAGAAAGGGGAGAATAAACAAGAGATGGGGACAGCTGCTTCGTTGAGAGAGATAAGTTAAGAGGAAGACACAAAAGGATACTGAGCCACCAAACCCTGCGAAACCAAGTCCATATATTTATCCAGAGACCTCCAAACCACACTAGAAATGGAAGGCGTATAGTGCTTCTCCTCAACAAAGGTATGAGCCCCTCGAAGATATGATACCCATGCCCACCAAGTATGATATGATACTAAATTAAAGGATTTCCACTCTGTTAATATAATTTTAACCGCAATTGATATAAGCAAGTCTAGCAATTGCATATCCGTAGAGTCGAGGGGTAACGGAGTTGGTGCAGCCCATGGACCAAATAGGATTAAAGGTAATGAGAGCTCAAAATTAATACCAAAGATTAATAATAAATGTTTGTGGACCAGCTCCCAAAAAGGTTGTAATAACGAACATTCAAAGAACATATGTTGATGGGTGCCAGCAACTAGCTTGCAACTCCAACAAAGATCGTTATCTTTAAGTTTTAGCTTATGCAAATGAACTGGGGTCCAGTGCAGAAGATTCAGAGTAAAAATTTAGATTGAATAAGAGAAGGAGCAATCTTATTCCATAGCGAAAACTTCCCAATGATCTGCCAGGTTTCTTGTGAGATATGTTTAAAAATATCATGTTCAAAATGATGTATCCATTTCTCCTGTGTAACCGTAGACTGCAAAGGCCGTGTGTCGGATAAAAACTTATATATTCTGGAAGCAATATGACCTGATCTATACCATATAGAGAGGAGCGAAACGGTAATTGAATCAGGATAAAAGGGGATTTTAGACAGGGCAACCTTTAATTTCAGAAAGGAATAAAAATCCATATTACTGAGATTATACGCATTAGCTAAAGAGGAAAAAGGAATCGGGTCCTGGTTGGAATCATACAGGTCTTTGACCAACGTAATACCTTTACTAGCCCAGGATGATATCGTAACATGGTCAATATCAGTCACAATTTTAGGATTATGCCATAAAGAAGACCACCTGGATTTATGAATTGGTTTAGAAACTTTTTTGTCTATATATTTTAATGCATTAATTGTATCTGAGATAATATGACCTGAGTACGGTAGAATCAGCGTAGACGCGGTTATAAAAGAGGAGGTGAATAGAGGAGAGCACAACTCCCGTTCAATATAAATCCACGGGGGGTATTACGGGAATCCGAAGCAAACCAAAGAGCACCTTGAGATGCTAAAAAGGCAATCTGATACAAGTTCCAGTCCGGAAGATTACATCCACCCAGAGCATAGGGTTTTCTAAGATGTTTATATGCTATTCTAGCACGCTTATCACTCCATAAAAATTTTGAAGTAAGAACCTCAATCTCATGGAAAAAAGATGAGGACAGCTTTATAGGCAACATCGAAGACACAAAATTAACAATGGGAGTTATCATCATCTTCAAGGTTTGAAAACGTCCCCACCAGGAGATGTATTTAGGTGATCACCCTGTCAATAGATCTTTAACATTAGCTATGATATGAGATTCATTATATGAGATAGTGTCTGACAGATTTTTACAGAACCAACTCCCTAGATATTTAATACGAGTCGATTGCCATTTAAAACTTTCATTCCCCATGTGAGAAGGGAAACACAACGCATTAAGGGGAAACATTTCCGTCTTGTCCTTATTCAGAGTATACCCTGAGACAAGAGAGAATTCCTCAAAAGTATTGGAAATGGCAGGGATTGCCTTCACGATATCCTCAGAAAAGATGAGCACGCCATCCGCATAAGCGGCCGTTTTAAGTATCTGTGAGCCAAATTGAAAGCCTCTAATATCCTGATTGAGGTTGAGTAACCGAAGGAGTGGGTCTATAGACAGTAAAAAAAGAAGGGGTGATAACGGACAGCCTTGCCTAGTGCCCTGACAGAGATTAAAAAAAGAAGACGTAGCCCCATTAATTCTAATATTAGCTTTAGGATGTGCATACAGGGACATTACCATATTGATAAATGAATCTCCTAGATTATGAGATTGAAGTACTGCTTGCAGAAAAGGCCAAGAGACCTTATCAAAAGCCTTCTCGGCGTCGAGGGCAATCGCTGCCGAAGGGAAATTAGAAAGCTTCGCTTTTTCCAAAATATGATAAAAAGTCCGAATATTATCTCTAGCCAACCTCCCTTTGACAGAACCAGTCTGAGAGGAATGAATAAGACTAGGGATATGGCACTCCAAGCGTTTAGCCAGAATTTTGGCAAAAATCTTTGCTTCCATATTTAAGAGGGAAATTGGACGGAAGTTTTTAGGGTCAGAATGATCCTTGCCCTCCTTAGGAATTACAACAATAGTAGCCTCAGCAGCTGAACCAGAGACCTTACCCGACGAGACAAAGTTATCAAAAACATCTTTGAGATAATTTAGTATTGAAGATAAAAATGTCTTATAGAAAGCAATAGGGAACCCATCAGGCCCTGGGGCCTTCCCTGACCGAGTAGCCCTAATGGCCTGAATTATCTCTTCAGAATCAATCGGTTTCCCCAAAGCTATCATGTCTGAATCGGAAATGGTATTTGTAGGAATAGAGGACAAGAATTGTTGACATATAGCGAGATTACATTGATCTTTGGGAGTATATAGTTTTTTATAAAAATCACGAAAAACCTCAAGAATGTCTTGGGTATGAAATTTCCTAGAGCCAAAACTATCATTGATATAAGAAATCTGAGCAGATTTAACATTTGTATCCTGATATTTTAATGTAGCAGCTAACATCTTGCCTGCTCGATTCCGTAACAACAATCGTTTAGATTTTTGCACCTGGACACCAATATGAGCCCTTTTAGTAACTATGGAATTATAAGAATATTTTAAGTTCTTGATATCTTGTAAGAGCGACTTATCCTGAGAGCCTCTATATAAGATCTCTTTACGTTTAATATCCCCCAAAGCAGTGAGTGTCCTTCTAATATCTGCATTCTTCTTCGCCATTTTTTTGATAATATGACCTCTAATAGTACGCTTAAAGGCGTCCCACAAGACTACTGGGGAACTTACGGAAGACACGTCTGTGAAAAAATTGTGAATATCCACATTCAGTTGTTCAACTTCAACATTATCATCCAAAATTTCTGTATTCAGGCGCCAAGTACGCGGTCCACTATTATCTGTCAGATTAAGGAGAGTATACGAGACCGCTGCGTGATCAGAGACAACTATTGGATGGATCGTAACATTTGTATTATGCTTTAAAAGTACCGCTTCAACAAGAAGATAATCAATACGAGAAAAACTAGAGTGTGGAGAGGAGAAAAAGGTGAAATCACTTCCGGTAGGATTATGCATTCTCCAGACGTCAATAAGTTGATGAGAAGAGCACATACCAAGCATTTGCTTATGCGCCCTAGGAGGGCGGAATTTAAAAGCCGAGTGTCTGTCTAAAAAAGGATCCATGGGAAGATTGAAATCACAGCCAACAATCATTTTAGCATTTCGAGGAATATCAGAAAGCTGTTTACTTATAGCACGCCAAAAAGATTGATCATCATTATTAGGGGCATAGATATTCATAACGTATATATCAATCAAACCACTGGACAAACGAGAAAGCAGCCATCTACCGTCCGATTCATGTTCTGCAGTAACAATAGATAGACCAGAATTTTTGGAAATCAAAGTCACAACCCCGTTCCTTTTACCAGCGGCTTCAGAACAAGCTACATCAAGGACCCACTCCTTCCGTAAAAGTAAGGCTTCTTTATAAGCTACCTTAGTTTCCTGAAGTAAAACAATATCACCAGATAAGCTTTTGCAATAGTCTAAAATCTTGGCCCTCTTAACAGGGTGATTTAGGCCACGCACATTAAGTGTAAGCACATTCAGACCAGACATAGTGGACAAAAATCAACATAAATAAACAAATTTGATGTATGAGAAAAAGTAAAGCACAGTATCTTTAGCTCAAGTTTAGTAATGAATGGAAGATAATAAGAACAAAAAGAATAGACCGAAGCAGGAGTCCCCAGGAAAGAAGAAATAAAGAAAGAACAAGCAAAGACTGGAGAAAAGAGAAGAACAGAGAAAGAAAATACCAGAAAAAACTGAACACAAAAGAGAAAGAACCCCACCAGGGGATGTCTGTAACAGACAGAATGCATGGGAGGAAAAAACGTGGATGAACAACCACAGAGGCCAGCACTCACAGCTCAGCCTGCTCAAAAAAAGATAACGTATTAAGCAACGGAATATCGAAAGTTAATAAATACATATACTATAAACCTGTTAATGACCAATAAGGTTAAATTACCAAGGTGCCAAAAGACCCAAACATTTAGGGGCCGATTCCGATCTCGGTCGGAGGCGTACCCAACACCATTCGGTCGGGAAAAAAGCCATGCGAAAGCCTGTTTCCCGACCGATCCGTACAGTACACCGAACGAGCAAGTACGATGCGCACAACAGCAAAAAATCCGGCCGAGCCGTACTCACCCAAACCAGGTCCTGTTCTCCGACCGAGGCGAATCCGGAAACGCCGAATCGAGTCGCACGGAAGGAAAAATGCAGGCCCGTCCGGCCGGACAAGTACGATGCGCTTCCCGTACGCGCCGAACCCGTCGCTACGCACGGCACGTCAAAGCATCCGGGAGAGGCGCACATAAGCTCCGATTCGCGCCACAACACGATCCACGGCTACGAGACGAACACGGCACCGACGAGGACGAGGCGAAGTGACGAGGACGACGCGAAGCAACGAGAAGGACGAACGACACGAACCAACCATGAATCCCTTCGTCCCGATCATACCAATATTCTACATCTACTACCGGAACAGGCACGGACGCGTACGGCGCAGAAGGTAAGCCAGACACCAACCACAAAACACATACAACACGTACACGACACATCACACACACACACGGGGATGCTGAATATGCTTACACCAGCAACAGCAGCACCATAGGGGCGGGATGCCCATCACCAATGCCACATATGCACACAGGGGCCTGAATGCGCACCACCACCCCTACCCAGGGGGGGCTGGATGCCTACCACTACTACCACCCTTAGCCAGGGGGGGCAGGATGCCTACCACTACTACCACCCTTAGCCAGGGGGGGCTTGATGCCCACCACTACTACCACCCTTAGCCAGGGGGGGCTGGATGCCTACCACTACTACCACCCTTAGCCAGGGGGGGCTTGATGCCCACCACTACTACCACCCTTAGCCAGGGGGGGCTTGATGCCTACCACTACTACCACCCCCACTCATAGGATGGACAATGCATGACACAACAAGCACACCACAACCTAGGGAATGCAAGATAAAGACATCCCCCCACCACCATGACAAGCGTGTGTAGGCTGTGTCAAATGCCTACAACACCGAACATGACTTTGAACATACAATGTGACCCCTAGCACATGTGCCACACATATATGTGTGTGGCACCCACAATGCAAGCAGCCCATGACCATTGTGGCAATGGGGCCTAAACCCCCATCATCACAGTGACCAAAAGGTAAGTGTGGGGTCCATAGCCGAAGCACATTTTGACCATTGTGGCAATGGGGTCTAAACCCCCATCATCACAGTGACCAAAAGGCAAGTGTGGGGTCCATAGCTGAAGCACATTTTGACCATTGTGGCAATGGGGTCTACACCCCCATCATCACAGTGACCAAAAGGTAAGTGTTGACAAAGAAAGAGCTGCAACTGCCAAACTGCATGGATCATTCCTGGTCACAGAACCAAAAACTCATCTGTGGCAAAGTAGTGTATGTGTCCCATTGCAACATAAATTGGGTGAGCCAAATACTGCAGTGCAAATGAGACATTCCTTTGGCCATGTGCAGACAAACAACACCCATGGGGGCTGACACCGTCAACATTCATCAATGACACAATGACAGAAGTGACCATCAGAATGCAGAACCACATATTTGCACCAATGGGCACACAAATGCAGATATCCTGTGGAGACAGCAGATGTGAGGTGAACAGATACCATACCATGGCAGCAATGGGACACACAAACCATGATCACTGTGCTGACCGATGACCTAGGAGTCCCAGGGACAGCAGGGGAAACACACCAAACAACATACAGCCAATGGCACACCCAAGATATGCCAATGCAGTGGTGCAGATGCACAAACACAAACAGGCAGACCAACACTGTCATCATACACAGCAGGTGAGGGGTGGGGGTGCCAGTGTCCCCAGGCAACCACACAACACATGAGGAGAGCTGAATACCAATCATACAGATGTGCATACACTGCCACACTAAGGTAACTCATGGATCCAAATCCCCTATGTGGGCAAGCAGGCATTGTCAGATGAGAGGGAGCACAAAACACACATGTCACACAGGCACGTAGGAACAACAACTGACACAGCAAGACACAGACACACCACAGCACCACCCCCAGGGCCCCCACAATGTGGTGACCCTGGGCTGAATAAAAATCCCACTGTGATGACAAAGCTAAATGTCGTTCACACTGTGTACACAAGCACAAATCAATCAGCATGGCCAGTAAGCCAAGGCCAACATGGAGGCAGGGGACTAGCTGGGCAACGACTCCCATCTGCACACACTCAAGACCACACCCCTCGACCTCCAACAATGTGCAGCAGTGAAGTACACATGCACTGGTGACATTGCACATGCACCCATGACCATTCCAGGGTGGTGGGTGGGAACCAAGGTGCAGAAACACATCACACATGGCCACTCAACAAGACTCCTGAATGTCTGACACACTGCACCCTACGCTGTACATGGACATGACGGCGATACCACACCAACCAATGGGATCCCAGCCACAGTCACACACCAATGAAGAAGCCAAGGTCACCCACAAAGAACACACATAGACAACAACCAACATTGCAGCCCGGACCCTGAGGAGTGCCAGCAGTCACACACACAACGTGTCACAATCACTGAAAGATAACACGAACTGAAAATCACATGACAGGGGCAAACAACAAGTGCCAAGGGGAAACCTGACTGTGACCCATCTGCGTCTGCACACAAACTCAGCCCTGACAGCAAACACACCTATGGGTGACACCCTGATGACCAGTAATGTGCCATGCACCCACATCACAGAGAACACAGGGAGAAGACTTTGGGGGAACATAGCTCAAGTCAGCAAGCATCACAAACAGGTACAACACTAGGGATCACAGCATGCGCAGATAAATGGAAGTGAACACACAGACATGCACACACAACACACACCTTGGGCGCAGGCAATGTCACACGTGTACACACTGCCATGAGGGGACTCCACTCCTGTGTGAGGAAAGCTGTGCCATATGTTGCCTCAGTAGGGCCCCATCATGTCAGCTGAGCACTTGGTCACACAATCAACAATTAGCACCAAATGAGGGCTCCCATCACATCAGCCTGGTCATGGATGTGCCAACGGAATCATCAGCACAGATCCAACACACTTGTATAGCAATGTTGCACTGACTACACGGATGAGTCCTTCCCCATTGATGCCCAAACCTGCATGTCCAGTGGAGATGGCAACACGGTCAGGGAAGTAGACAAATCCAACAATGGAAGGCACAACAGATGTGCAGGGGTGGAAGCCACAGATATGAAATTGCTAATGTAAGTAGGAAATCCCATTGCCAAATACTGAACACATGACACCCTCAGATGCTGCTATGGATGACATGGATACACCACATGATAGGACACATTCCCCCTGGACCACATGGGTTCCTGCACAGTAACACCTCATAATCATGAGACCAGATATCACCATCACTGCAGCAAGGGCATGGTTAGCAGCACCAACAACATGTACATCTGAAGCATGAGCACTAGAGAAAAGAAAGTTGCTTTATTCAGCATATGTGTTGATTGAAAACGACGTCCAGAAAAAAAGAGCAAAGGCCAATGGCCAGTCCATTGTCAAAGTTCAAACAGGGTGACACTGGCAGATGTCACCCTACGCATGCCTGCACAAAACCAGGGACAATCCACTAGGAGGGGCAACCGGGGGGCAGGCCAGGCACCGCAGGGACAGGATCAGGGCTCACCAGGGGGAGTCAGGGAAGGGGTGGTGGGTGCTGGAGAGCCACTGACAACTGCAGTGGAGGTGTCTGACATGGTGTGTGCCGGCACAACTGGGGGGCATGACTCAGATGTCGTGGGTGCCGGCACAACTGCAGTGGACCCTGCAGATGCAGTGGACAGGTCCGCCACTGCAGTGCCCAAGTCAGACAGGGCGGTAGTGGACTCCACTGCAGTGCCTACCTCCAGGGGAGGAGAATGGGGAACAGGCAAGGTGGGTTGGACAGAGGGGGAGGACACCCTCACCACATCAGTGGCACAGACAAGCGCAGCGGGGGTGTGGTGCTGGGAGAGCAAGTGGCAGGGGAGAAGGCCGGAGCATCTTGGGGATGGTATATCTGTGGGTGGGGGAACCTGGGGCAGGGTGTGGTGGGGGCACCTGTGGAGTGGGGCCTGAGGGATGGAGGAAGGAGACCTGGTGCTTGAGCTGCAGGGCGGTGGCGGGGTCTTGCTCTTAGGACTCCGTGGGGACTTGCGGGTGGGGGCCTCAGTCCGTCTGCGCCTGGGGGAGGGTGTCCGGGGGCGAGGGGCACTCTGATCCGTGTGGGTGGGCTTCCTCTTCCCCCGGGATGCTGGAGCAGCTTCATCGGTGGGGAAGAGGCCGAGGTCACAGAGGAAGAGCTGCTGTGACTTTGGGGTTGCAGGTGAGGCAAGGGAGGGTGCTTTGGAGGGAGAGGGAACTGAGGACTGCGCAGTGCATGTGGATGCGTGTGTGTGTTCCAGGGCCCCATCCCCTGTGAGTCTGGCTTCAGTCCCCTGAATGTGCGTGCGTGTGCGTTTTGTCATTGGCGTGCGTGTCAGTGTGCTGGATGTGTGTGTGCTGGTGTGTGCCTGTGCCGGTGTGTGTGTGCTTGGGATGGGTAAGGTGCTGGGGAGTGTGGATGGAGCAGAGGCAGGAGGGGTGAGGGACCGTTTGAGGAGGGACACTGCTGCCGTCAGGGAGGAGTCCATGGACCTATTGCCCCTCTGTAGGTCAGACATGCCCGATGAGATGCCATCCATGAACGACACCAGCTGAGTCAACAGCGCGGTGTGCGCATGGAGGACACTCAGCATGGCTGTCTGCCCTACATGGAGCTGGCGAAGGAGGTACACAGACTCCTCACTCAGGGCAGCAGGGGACACAGGGGCAGGGGCTGCGGTGCCTGGCCCAAAGGAGACACGCTCCCGGACATGGGAGCCTCCACGGACCTGGGGAATGGGAGCCGATGGGAGGGCGGTGGTGGTGCTGGTGGTGGCGGGGACAGCAACACTAGCTGGGGTGTGGTGGCTGCTGACACCCGCCTCCACAAGGGAGTCATCCTCCGAGTTGCTCTGGTCCTCAGCTGAGGTGGATGCTGCTGAGGACTCCTCGGTGTGGCTCCCCTCGCCCTCCGTGCCACTGGGTCCCTCCGACCACTCCTCGGCTGCTGACCCAGTCTGGCTCTCTGGCTCCTCCTGGTCCGTGGAGCTGTCCCCTTCCGTGGCCGTGGATGTATCTGCAAACAATGGGGAAACAGACAGACATCAGTCACCTGCACATAACGCACACACCACTGTGAGCACAGCACATCACAGAGCAAGCCCTGGCATCATTAGTTGTACATTGCTAAAAGTGCCCTAACTGAACAGGAGAAGCCAATTGTCAGTCTGATGCCAAGCATGGCACTCACATCCCACATGGCCTTGCACCCATCTGTCTGGTGTCTGTTGGATTGCAACACCCCAGTGTGGACACATGCACCAAGTACACAGTAGTTGGACAGTGCAGAGGACACGGTGTGGACACATCACAGCTCTTGCCACTGAGTCAGTACAGGTTTCCGGATGAAAGGGATGCCCAGAGTCAAATAGGAAATGCATGTGATGCATACCAGCGACAGACACCATGATGCACCCATGTCCTGATAGCCAGCGCCACTATGGTGTGCATGTAGCACATGTCACTCCCCTGCAGGCTCAACAATCAGTAGACACATGCCATGGCGGAGGCATGACTGCAAAGTCATACATCACTGTCTCAGTGATGTATGACTTTGCAGCCAGGCAACAACACTCTGCACTGTGTCACAATAGTAGGTCATGGGGAATGCAAGTCCTGGAGCTGCACAAGTGCACATGTACATCCCCCCACAACACATCCTCTTAACCCTCATCTGTCCAGGTCATACCTATTGGACATATGGTAGACCTGTGACACTACCCTCTGAACCTGAGCCCCTCACACTCTGCTGTGCATGGGGAACAGCTGCCTGAACTTCACATTCACATGTCCCAGTCTGCATGGGCAGCTGATCAGACACCTATGTGTCACACAAGTATCGTCTCCTATGGTCACATCTCCAGTGGCATGCTGAGCCCCTACCAAGAAACTCCACAGCAGTCCTGGCGACTAATCCACAGCACACTGACACAGAGGCAGACACCTGAGGGGTCAAATCACTGCGCACAATGTGTCAGCTGATACACGGGAGTGGGAGTACAGAGTGTATTGTATGGCCTGGAGTAGGCATGACTGTCCAGCCCCACATGAATGAGGGTTGAGCCCTGGACTGCAGGCAGCTGGCTAAGTATGTGTGACACACGTCATATACATACTCCTGGGGCCCAAACATTGTTCCCACCCGCAGCATGGGTGTGTGCCAGATACCCCAGCCACATGTGGTGGATCAGCTCAGCAATTGGACCACAGATCAAAGTAACACGCTGAATACATGTCAGAATACAGGCATTGTGTAAGCAATGGACCCACCCATGATGCCCACCACAGAGTCAGGGAAACAGATGCTGTCTCCCACCTTGAGTCAAGCAAACTGCAAGGGCACAGTCCTAAGTGACAGAATCCCCTGCATGTAAGGGCCACACCTGGGTATCAGATGAGGAGTGGGCAGTGCACAATAGAGGGACATGGCTCCTGGACAACATGACTGCTGTACTGTGGCAGTTTAACCAGGCCCGAGGAGGGCACATAGCATGTTAGACAGAGTTCACAGTGCAGTCTTTGACTCACCCCTCCTTGCTGCTCTCTGGCCTTCAGCTGCCCATCCAGGTCTGGAAAGACCACCGCCAGGATCCTGAGCATGTGGGGGGTCAGGGTCCGTGTTCCGCCCCTCCTGCGAGGAGGCGACAGCTTCAGCTGGACCCGTGCAATCCTCCGGGTCCAGCCCCGAAGGTCCTGCCACCTCTTTTGGCAGTTGCGGATCCGGCGCTTGTAGACCCCCACGGACCGGACAGCCCGGACGATGTCCTTCCATATCTCCTGCTTCCGATGGGCAGAAGCCTGTCAGGATGACAAAGTGATAAGGCCATTACTACACATGCAACATATCCGTGCATGACACAGTTGCATATACATGTCGCAATCACAGGGGCACATGGTGTACACAGGCAGTGCACGGCTGCCCATGGACAGTTTTCCAGAAGTCACTACATGGTATCATTGCATGGGGAGTAAAACCCTGTTCAGAAGCACTGTCACTGCACCATACCTGTCCAGTGCAAGTCACTACACACTATGGGGGGTGACAACTACTCAGTGAGCCTGCTAGCCAGTGGCGTGCAGACTCTCAGCCTTGCTAGTCTGACAAAATGCACATTCAGAAAGGCAGTGCACAGGACACTCACCTGCTCCCCTGGTGTCCCATACAGCTTGCTGTACTGTGGAAGTAGGCTGTCCAGCAGGGCCTGGTTCTCTTCAAGGCTGAAGGCTCCCCAGCACAGTACGTGCCATTGCAGGGTCCAGAGGGGCAGAGACAGCAGCAGTGCAGTGGCAGATGTCGTCTTGGAGCATGTAGTGCAGGCAAGTGGGCTCTCAGGGGAACAGCCAGCAATATATATGTGCTGGAGAGGCAGATACTGTCCCTTGTGTCCAAAGTGATAGGTCCAAGTCGTTTGCATCTTCTGAATCTGGCCAATCCATGGAATAGCAGCACCTAAACACGCCCACAGCATCCTTCAAATCTTCAACTTCATGACATACATGATTTTGCAACATTGTTGTGGGTGACCAACTGAATTTCCAGCAACCGACTCGTTCGAAATTCGAAAACGCGTCCGTTGCCAGGCAAGCCCATTGTCAATGGGTGCGCACCGATCGGTCCATTGCAGTTCAACGCGCACAGGGGTACAACGCGTACCCGCACACATTGAAGGCAATGGGCCGGCCGGAGGCACCGATCGGTCCATTGCGGTACAACGCGCACAGGGGTACAACGCGTACCCGCACACATTGAAGGCAATGGACCGGCCGGAGGCACCGATCGGTCCATTGCGGTACAACGCGCACAGGGGTACAACGCGTACCCGCACACATTGAAGGCAATGGGCCGGCCGGAGGCACCGATCGGTCCATTGCGGTACAACGCGCACAGGGGTACAACGCGTACCCGCACACATTGAAGGCAATGGGCCGGCCGGAGGCACCGATCGGTCCATTGCAGTACAACGCATCACTGTACATGTGACTGGCATAGGTCAGCATGCCTGTCTCAGATGGACATATGCCAGACACAGATAGCTCCCAGGGAGTGAGGGGCACACCTACATCACGACAGCCTGTCCAAACCTTATCATAAGGCATGTAAGGCTGCATTTCCTATTGTGTGTATGTTGGTGTACATGTTGTCCTGTGGGTGTCACCTGTGGGCAGCCACCCCCAGGCTGTGCACGTGTTCATGGGGACAGGATCCTGGGTGTTACGTGTACGTGACCACTGTGATGTGCAACTGTTCATATCTGTGCATGTGTCATGGTCACATTTCACAGTGGTGTTTGTGTATGTCATGTCACATACCCCGTGAGTCCCATGTGGGACGGTATGTTTGAGCCAGGGTGTCCCAGTGGCACAATAGTGATGGACCTCCACAGTCTTTGTGCATGTAGTGTTTACAATGTCTCTGATTTCATGTGCACAATGGGAGACAGTCTCCACATCCACGTTGTGTGTGCATGGACTCTGATGTTGTGCGTGTGTGTCACAGACGTCCATGTCTGTCCTGCCATGGCAAGTGTGGCCACTACCTGTGGGGGTCATGTTTGTTTTGCTGTGGTGTACACATGATACTCCAGGTGATGCCAGTGTCCATGTGGCATTACAGGGTCCCTGGGAATGTACCTGTCGTTGAGCTGTGGTGCCTGGGGCACATCTGTCCTCACATGTCACTGTGGGGGGTGACTGCGACACGGCATCATGATATCCAATGGGCCAACCTGGGACAAATTGATGCCACCTGTAGGACCGTGTTGACAGATGTTGGCCATGTATGTACCATACATGTCCTTCCGGTACTGCACACTTCATGTAGTTGTGCCTCATGATGATGTATGTTGGGATCTTGAGTGTGTTCAATGCTGCATATGTGGGGTGACTTACGATCTTGCTTACTTCTCCTCTGCACTGCAGGGCTCCTGCTGTCCATCGGCCATTTCCAGACCTGGCAACGATGGTGGAACGGGACAGCATCCGACGGTACCGCTTCACCAGGCAGCTGATTGAGGATTTGGCAGTGCAGTTGTCCCCACATTTGCAGCCTGGCCGGCCGTATCCTACAGCGCTGACCCCCAAGGTGAAGGTGATGGCAGCCCTACACTTCTTTGCCACCGGTACCTTCCAACATACTGTGGCGTCTGCTGGTGGGATGTCACAGACCATGTTCAGCTGTGTGCTCCGCGATGTTTTGGCAGCAATGTTGCTCTTCCTGAACCGGTACATCTATTTCCCTAGACTGCGACGACTCACTGATGTGAAGAGTGACTTTTATGCCCTGGGGAGGATGCCGCATGTCATTGGCTCCATTGATGGGACACATGTGGCTTTGGTACCACCACAGGCCCAGGAGCAGGCCTACAGGAACCGCAAGCACTACCACTCGGTCAATGCACTGGTGGTGTGTCTTGCAGACATGACCATCACACACGTGTGTGCCCGTTTCCCTGGTTCAGCACACGATGCCTTTGTGATGAGGAGTAGTCGCATCCCCAGGATGATGGCACAGATGCAGAACCAGCGTGCCTGGCTTGTCGGTGTGTACTGACTTTGTGCCATTGTGTGTGATCTGATCTGTAGTATTCCGCCCACTTTTCCAAGTCAGCTAATGTGCACTTGTCTGTCCGTAGGTGACTCGGGATACCCCAACATGCCGTGGTTGCTGACACCCCTCAGGAACCCTGTGACACCTGCCCAGATGCGCTACAATGAGGCACATGGTCGGACCAGGAGAGTGATTGAGCGGACCTTTGGTCTCCTGAAGAGCCGCTTCCGCTGCCTGGACAAGACCGGAGGGTCCCTCCCATATGCCCCTGCGAAAGTGTGCAAGATTATCATCGTCTGCTGCATGCTCCACAACATGGCAGTGCGGAAGGAGTTGCCTCTCATCCAGGATGACGATGACCAACATCCGCCACCTGTGGAGGATCCTGGCCTGGACCACGATGCCAGTGACGATGATGATGATGATGGTGATGGTGATGTCCGCACACAGCTCATCACCAACTTCTTTAGCTTAATGTGAGTATCCTGAGGTGTCATGTCAATGATGTGAGTTGGCATGATGTGTGGGTGGTGCTCTGGTGCTGTTGGAGTGTGTCCATGGGCTACTTGACTGGATGTGTGTTGCGATGTGTGCTTACAGGTGGGCTGTACTCCCCAACAGTGTTGACATGCTAACTTGGTTCTGGGTGGGTATCTTGTAACATGTATTGTGCATGAGTTTTGCTGTTCTGTCCTGTACTCAATTGCTTTTGACTGTGTGTCATTTCTGTCCTTCACAGGGTACTTTCAGATTCGTTTGGTCAACTGTGTCCACCGACGACGTGAATGCACATCCAGGCTGGTAGCTGTTGTGTCCCTACAGGTGATGTGCGCCACACCCATGGACTTCCTTCCATCTACAGTTGTTGACTGTGTGCCCGCTACCAGGTGGGGTTACCTTGCATCTGTAGTGGTTACGGCATGTTGCTACTGTGTAATAAACCTGTGCTTCACTTAGTGATGTGCGTTGTCTGTGGTCACACATTTGACTGCCATTTGCTTACTGCACCTGTGGGCTACTTGACTACAACTGGGAATGGGTGTGGTGTCTGTGCATTGCACCGTCTTCCCTGGCAACATCAGTGTAGGCAATGAGTCAGATGGCCTAGGTGTGTATGTGTCGTGTAGCCCTGGTGGTGTGTCTCCCTCATGTGTGTCACGTTGCCTGTACTCACATACCTGTGTTGTCCTTGCTGTTGCAGTTCGCATACACAGTGTAATTTTGCAGTTCATCATCCCCATAACAGCACCCACGTTGGAATCACGACAGAGGCAAGTATGGTGTATTAGTGTGTTTATTGTGATACATTTGTGTTAATAGTGCATAGGATGGGTTGTGCTGTACATGAATCTTGCAATCCCAAGTTCCTAGGTGAATTGAAAGTCCGGGTAGACAGGATCCCCAGTATCGGGGCCACAGTTGTCTGACACATTGGTCCAACTTGTACTCCCCATGCAATGTGTGGGAGTAGTGTTGCCGTCAACAGGGTGAACAGTCTGTGCACAAAGGCGAACATCCAGAACAGGTTCAGGCTTCCTGGGAGTTGCGCTTGGCCATCGGCCTCTCACTTTTCCCTCCTCGGACGACCCCTCTTCTTGGGGGGGGCCCTCAAGTGCAGGCTGCTGCGGTGCAGGGGACTCTCCGCCAGAGTCCTCCTCCCTCCCTGTGGCAGTTGCAGTTTGTTCGGCACCAGATGTTGTTGGCACACAGGGAGGTGTGGACTGGTTGCTGTTCATCTGGCGGAGGCATTGTAAAATGTCCCTGTGCACCGCCGTCATCTCATGCAGTGCATCCCACTTGGACTCCACGCGGGACATGTGTGAGTCCACACGGGACATGTGTGACTCCACGTGGGACATGTGGGAGTCCAAGCGGGCATGATGGGCAGCCTGCTGCTGTTTAATGTCTCTGAGGAGCCCCACTACCTGGCTGAGCTCTCCGGTGCTGGACTGGTACGCATCAGCTATGCGTACCAGTTGTGGGTCGTCATGCACACCAGCAACGTCTGCAAGCAGCGACCTCTGTCTCCCACCCCTCCCACCACCCCTGCTGACATGTGCAGTGTGTGCAGTGGCACGCACAGATAACCCTGGTCCACCTTGGGGGTTGGTGGTGGTGGTGGTGTCCATGGCCCCAGGTTGGTCCAGGGTCACTGTGCTGGTGTTGCTCCTTATTCTGTCCATGTCGGCAGGGATGGTATTCGTGGTGACAGTCGTTGTAGGGGTGGGTGCAGGGGGTGCAGCTGGTGGTCCTGCTGGTGCTGCAGCTGGTGGTCCTGCTGGTGCTGCATGTTGACTTGCACCGGATGTGCCAGGTTGTTCTTCATCGTCCGAGGAGGACAGAGGCTGTACGACGCCAGTGAGCTCGGCATCCTCTTGAGCCTGGGACTGGGACTCCTCAGCGTCTGCTGCTGTGTCCCCATCATCACCTGTTTTTGGGAGACACAAACAATGTATGTCATGTTTCTGCAGGCATCAGTGGTTGACACACATGACAGTTGTGACTGTGCCTCTGGGTGCGGGCCCGTACATTGCATTGTCCTAAGTCGTCACAGTCAGGGGTTGATATTGGTGTGGCACATTGTCCTGCATTATTTGGGCATTTCTATGTATTTTCTGGGGTGTGAACATGGTCTGAATTGCTTGTGTTTGGTTGACAGCCAGACCTCCTTCCCACCCAGCCAGCCAGTCAGTTATCCCACCATGGAACGTGCTTGCGTTGCAGGGAGTGTAAGTTGTCTCTCAGGATGTCAGTCAGTGGTGTCCTGCTGTTTGTTGGTGCACAGTTGGCAGCAGGGCCTTGTGCTCCCCACAGCAGTAGCCAGTGTCAGCCATCTTGTGAGTCCTTCTCCACTCCCTGTGATGTGAGCATGGTTCAGGGTGGTGTTGATGGGCCAGTTGTGAGGCTGAGCAATGTCTGTGACTACGACTCCCATCATGCTATTGCCTCCACCCCCTTCCCAGCATGCCCATGCTTCCTTCCTTTTGACTCTGCTTCCCTGTGGGGTGGGCTGGCTGTGCTGACAGGATGGCTGGGAGTGTTGTCCTGGCAGTTGTTTGGCTAAGAGTCCCAAGAGTGTCCCTGTGCTTCACACAACATAACCCAGGGTGGTGGTGCTTTGTGGGATCTTGTGTTAGGATGGAGGGCATTGCATTCTACCAGGTGGGTACTGTGGAGTTTGTGTTGGGGGGTGTGAGGGGAGGTGCTGGTGACTATAGTCAGTGCTGCAAGTCCCCCTTCCCACCCAGCCAGCCAGCCAGTTATCCCACCATGGAACGTGCTTGCATTGCAGGGAGTGTAAGTTGTCTCTCAGGATGTCAGTCAGTGGTGTCCTGCTGTTTGTTGGTGCACAGTTGCCAGCAGGGCCTTGTGCTCCCCACAGCAGTAGCCAGTGTCAGCCATCTTGTGAGTCCTTCTCCACTCCCTGTGATGTGAGCATGGTTCAGGGTGGTGTTGATGGGACAGTTGTGGGGGTGAGCTATGTCTGTGACTACGACTCCCATCATGCCATTGCCTCCACCCCACTTGCCAGCATTCCCATACTTACTTGCTTTTGTGTGGAGTTCAGTGGGTGTGGGTGTGAGGGCAATGGCAAGATGGCTGACAGTGGTGTCCTGCTGTTGGTTGGTGTGCAGTACCCAGCATGCCCTTGTGCTCCCCACGACACAGCAACAGTGTCAGACATCTTTGATGGGCCTTTCCACTCTCTGTGGGATGTGCATGCGTGAGTGTGAGCTTGCTGGGCCATGTGGTGGGGGATGTAGGGCTGTGACTACAACTCCCATCATGCTATTGCCTCCACCACCCTTCCCAGCATGCCCATGCTTCCTTCCTTTTGACTCTGCTTCCCTGTGGGGTGGGCTGGCTGTGCTGACAGGATGGCTGGGAGTGTTGTCCTGGCAGTTGTTTGGCTAAGAGTCCCAAGAGTGTCCCTGTGCTTCACACAACATAACCCAGGGTGGTGGTGCTTTGTGGGATCTTGTGTTAGGATGGAGGGCATTGCATTCTACCAGGTGGGTACTGTGGAGTTTGTGTTGGGGGGGTGTGAGGGGAGGTGCTGGTGACTATAGTCAGTGCTGCAAGTCCCCCTTCCCACCCAGCCAGCCAGATATCCCACCATGGAACGTGCTTGCATTGCAGGGAGTGTAAGTTGTCTCTCAGGATGTCAGTCAGTGGTGTCCTGCTGTTTGTTGGTGCACAGTTGCCAGCAGGGCCTTGTGCTCCTCACAGCAGTAGCCAGTGTCAGCCATCTTGTGAGTCCTTCTCCACTCCCTGTGATGTGCGCATGGTTCATGGTGGTGTTGATGGGACAGTTTTGGGGCGGGCAATATGTGTGACTGCGACTCCCATGATGCTATTGGCTACACTGACTTGGCCAGCATACACAGAATTCCTTCCTTTGAGTGGTCTTCACTGTGTGTTGGTGTTGTTGTGGTGGCTACATGTGTGGATGTGTTTGTTAGTTCTATTTGTGCCACTGCCTAGCTGTAGTTGTGGTTGTGTTTGTACATGTGTTGGCACGGTTGGATGTGACTTTTTTGATGGCATGTGTTGTGTTTCTCTGACTGACATACACATTTTGGGATGATTCTGTTCTGGTTGCTGTGTGATTGCTATGAGTGCATGGTTTGACTCTCCCCTTGACAGTGATGTGTGTGTGTTTTGTGGCAGTATATTGTGTACATTTGTTGTGTACTCACCAGGCTCTGGGATGTCCTCTAGTCCATATATGCTCACTGGCGGTAGGATGGCCCGCACCTTCTCCTCCCAGGGCCTGAGGTATATTGGCTTGGCAGGAGGGCCACTGCCGGTGTGTTGGCTGTTGATGTAGTCTTGCTTCAGCAGTTTCCGTACCCTCCTGCGCACGTCATACCACCTGTTCTGGATGTCGGTCCTTGTGCGCCGACATGGTGATTGTGCGTTCACCCTGTTGATGATCCTCTCCCACATCTTGGTTTTCTGCGACATGGGGGTCTGTTGGACCAATGTGCCAAACAGCTGTGGCTCTACCCTGAGGATCTCGTCTACCAGGACTTCCAATTCACAATCTAGGAACTTGTGATTCTTCTTGGGGGGCATGGTGATGGGTGGTGATGGTGAGTGATGTGTGTGTTGGTGTGCAGGTGAGGGTGTGTGAGTGTGTGTTTTGCTGGGTGTATGTGAGGTAGGTATTTGTAGGTGTGCTGATGGTGTGTGGCTTGTGTGAGGGATGAGCTGTGGGTGTGTGGTTGCTTCCTCTTGGGTGCTGGCAGTGGAATGGCATTTGCAAAGGCTCATGGTAGTGATTTGTGTCCTTTATATAGGTGGAGTTGTGGGTGTGTCTTTGTTCTCTGTCCCCACCCCACCCCCAGTATTTATTGGCTTGGTAATTGCTTGTTTGGCCTTTTTTTGGGTGATTTTTCCTTTGTGCTGTTTGTGTATGTTGGAAACGTTCTTGTGACCGAGTCGGACCCTGCATTGGTCTCGTACGGTGTTTTCCGTTTAGTTCACGCTGTGTTTGTGCAGTTTTCTATGCTGCGTACGCGTCGGTCGCGGTGTATTGTGTTGCTTCGGCTCGGTTTTGTATGCGTGTCGGTCGTACGGCTTGTCCTCCGTCCGACTCGCTCGTGGTTTTCGCGCCTTGCATCGTACTTAGCGGTTTGGAGTTAGCGTGTACGTTTCGGTCGGATTTGTTCCGGGTGCGTGTCGGTCGGTTGGATTCGCGTGTTTTCCGGCCGGATTGCTGTTTTCCGTGCGGCTTGGTCGGTCGGCTTGGTTTCGTTACGTGTCGGTCGGATTTTTCGCGCCTTGCATCGTACTTGGCGTGTCGGGCGCCACGGGTGCGTGGCGGTCGGTATTTTTTCCGGATCTGAGTCGGTCGGTGCTTTTTCCGGCCCGAATCGGAATCGACCCCTAAGTATTTAAAGAGAAACCTATACAATTTAATTTCCTTATATAAACAAAAGCACAAAAATACATAATAAATATCCAGTTAAAATGTGATAAATAACAATAATGAATAAATACAGAATCGCATAAGGCGAAACAAATACATATACGTAGTGTAATAAATAACTTAGTTGATGGATTTAAATATTAAATAAATATGAAAATTACGAAACAGGAATGATAGGAATATGATAAAGATTGAAAAATGTGGGAAAAAGAGCTCAATTCATAAAACGGGAAGGAATGAATTGGTATCCTCCTCTACATAGTAAAAAGGAAGAGAAAATACTATGAAAGACCATAAAACTGTAAGAAATACCTATCAATACAGTAGATAATATACATACTATAAGAGAAACATTACCTAATTTATGAATACCCAATAACGACCCTCTGGAAGTCAAGTTAATGTGTGTGAAAAGAAAAAAGGAAAAATACCATGCAATACATAACAAATAATTCATAACTCATGCCTGTAGATATCAGAAGTGAGGTAGAAATCAAATAGTAATAAATTCATGTGGTAAGACATACACAAAATACCAAAGAAAATAGAAGGACTAATAACACAGAAAGGACGGATAAATAAAATAACTCTAGGAAAAGAAAAAACTTTATCAACAACATATAGATAATGAATAATATAAAGAGACGTACAATAAGAATTGGACATACCAGAAAGATTATGACTAGTTAGAGCAAATACGAACAAGTGCCAAGAGAGAGGAGATGTGAGCCATAGGAAATGAAAAATATCAAAAGAGAACATGAGGCAAAACACCTTACATAAAAAGGAAGTTATAAGAATAAGAGACGCAAAAATACAATTATCACATATTATAACACTTAACACTAAAATACTATTGTCCTGGGAGTAAACGATGAAGCCTGTAAGGGAAAAGTTAGTAAAGGCACAAGAATGAAACAGCAACAGCCGAATAGCCTGGAGTAAATAATCATCCCTACACCTAGAGTTTCGAGAGAACACTAATATTACAAATTCCAGAAAAGGCTCAGATAAGCATTAAACCAGCCACCTAAAAAGAGAAATAATTAAGAGTTAGAGGTGCCCGGGGGAGATTCAGAGTCCATCCGAGACTCAGTCTGGTTATCCAAAAAGGTGGACAGGTCGGAAGGTTCATAGAATATCTGGGTGCGACCTCTAAAAGTTATTTTGAAGCGTGAGGGGCCAGCGAAGGAGAACGGAATGTTCATCTCTAGAAGTCGTCTACATAGATTTAGAAAACCTTTCCGACGAATGACAGTATCTCTGGCAAAGTCTTGAGATATGACAATTTTGTGACCTTCCCATTGCAGCGATCTAATTTTCCTCATTAGAGCCAAAATTTGTTCAGAATGTTGGTGCCTCAAAGGTTTAAAAATCACTGGTCTTGGGTACGTCAGAGACTTAGGGGCCGATTCCGATTCAGGCCGGAAAACGTACCGACCGACTCGGTACGGGAATGTAGTCCGACCGACACGTACCGGCGCTGTCCGATCCGCGTAGTACAATGCTATGCATGTGAATTACGACCGACTCGTACGGAACACAAGCCGAACGACCGAACCGCACGGAAAGCAGCCATCCGGCCGGAAAAGCTACGCGAATCGAACCGACCGACACGCACCAGGAATGAACCCGACAGATACGTACCCGCGAACTCCGACCCGCGCAGTACGATGCAATGCGTGTAAAACCAGACCGAGTCGCACGGAGCCCAAGCCGTACGACCGACACGCATAGAAAACAGGGAGCCGAAGCAACCCAACACTCCGCGACCGACGCGTACGCCGCACATGAAACCCAGCAGAAAGACAACGTGAAAGACTCGGAGAAGCTCGCACGAGACAACTGCAGCGTCCGACTCGGTCAGAAGAACGTCTCCTACATGCCCAGAAAATACAAAGGAAAAAATACAAAAAAAGGGCCAAACAAGCAATGACAAAGTCAATAAATAGTGGGGGAAAAACATGGAACAAAGACACACCCACAACTCCACCCATATAAAGGCCACAAATCCCTACCATGATCCTTTGCAAATTCAACTGACCTGCCAGCACAGAACACCATCAGACAGCAACCACAGACACACTCACAACTCATCCATCACACAAGCCACACACCATTAGCACTTCCCTAATAGCACCCTCACATACACCCAGCAAAACTGACACTCACCCACCCACACTTGCACACTCACACACACATCAATCCCCACCACCACCCATCACCATGCCCCCAAAGAAGAATCCAAAGTTCCTAGACAGTGAATTGGAAGTCCTGGTAGATGAAATCCTAAGAGTAGAGCCACAGTTGTTTGATACATTGGTCCAACAGACGCCCATGTTGCAGAAAACCAAGATGTGGGAGAGGATCGTCGACAGGGTGAACGCACAATCACCATGTTTGCGCACAAAGGAAGACATCCAGAACAGGTGGTATGACGTGCGCCGGAGGGTCAAGGACCTACTCAAGAAGGAATACGCCTTGAGTCATCGCACCGGCAGTGGCCCTCCTGCCAAACCAGTATACCTCAGGTCCTGGGAGGAGAAGGTGCGGGCCATGCTACCACCAGAGAGCGTACATGGACTATCAGACATCCCAGAGCCTGGTGAGTACACAACCAATATACCCAATATTGTGTGACAATACACACACATCACTGTCAAGGGAATAGTGAAACCATGCACCGTTAGCAAAGCCACAGTAACCAAAACATAATCATCCCAAGATGTGTATGCTAGTCAGACAAACACAATACCTGCCATCTCATAGTGATATGTAACTGTGTCATGACATGTACAAACCTAACAACAAATAGAGCAAGGCAGTGGCACAAATCTAACCAACAAACACTGTCAGACATTTTGCCACCACTAGAACACCACCTCACATGGAAGCTGACTGAAAGGAAGGAATTGTGTGTATGCTGGTGAAGTGAGTGTAGCCAATAGCATGATGGGAGTTGTAGTCACAGATATTGGTGACCTTCACAATTGGCCCATCAACACCACTCTGAACCATGCTCACATCACAGGGAGTGGAAAAGAACTGACAAGATGGCTGACACTGGGTACTGCTGTGGGGAGAACAAGCCCCTGCTGGGTGTTGTGCTCAAAACAACAGCAGGACACCACTGCCTGACATCCTGAAAGCCAACTTGCACTCCCTGCAATGGAAGCACGTTCCATGGTGGGATATCTGGCTGGGTGGGAAGTAGGACTCACAGCTCTGACCATAGTTACCAGCAGCTTTTCTCACACACCCCCTTAACACAAACTCCTCACAACTCACCTGGGAGAATGCATTGCCTCACACTCTAATTAAATATCCCACAAAGAACTACCACACTGGGTTATGCTGTGTGAAGCACAGGGACACTTTTGGGACTTGTAGCCAAACAAACGCCAGGACAACACTGTCAGCCATCCTGTCAGCACAGGCACACTACCCCACAGGGAAGCAGAGTCAAAAGGAAGGAAGTATGGGCATGCTGGGAAGGGGGGTGTAGGCAATAGCATGATGGGAGTGGTAGTCACAGCTCAACATCCCCCACCTGCATGGCCCGGCAAGCTCACACTGAAGCATGCACACCTCACAGGGAGTGAAAAGCCACTTCCAAGATGTCTGACAATGGTGCTCTGTTGTGGGGAGCACAAGGCCCTGCTGGGAACTGTGCACCAACCAACAGCAGGACACCACTGACTGACATCCTGACAACCAACTTGCACTCCCTGCAATGGAAGCACGTTTCATGGTGGGATGTCTGGCCTGGGGGGAGGAGGAGTGCCAGCTCCGACTACAGCTACCAGCAGGCCTTTACACACACACCACTTCCACTAACTCCAAACAACACACCTGGGACCGTGCTCCACAAGAGAGTGAGTGAAAAGCCACTTCAAAGATGTCTGACACTGGTGCTCTGCTGTGGGGAGCACAAGGCCCTGCTGGGAACTGTGCACCAACCAACAACAGGACACCACTGACTGACATCCTGAGAGTTAACCTGCACCCACTGTAAGGGTGGCATGCTTCATGGTGGGATAACTGGGCTGGGGGGAGAAGGAGGTCCGGATGTCAACCAAATACCACCAATGCTGGCCATACACACACCTACTCTGCAAAAACACATTGCACACGTGGGACCAGTCACTCCCAAAGTAAAAGCCCTGGCAAGATGGCTGACACATGGGCATGAGAAATGATGTGCCTGCAATTCACACCCATGCACTGGCCAACCCAAACACGTACACACTCACAGCCATTGCAACTCTATGTTTACACACACTGTCAGGGGATGCAGTGTCCATGGGTGCCCCCTGGCCTGGCTGTGAAGGTGTGACTTGCAGATGACAACTGTGGAGAATCAGACAAACTACATAGCACAAAACACACAGGAAGTCACAGAGACATCATTGACAGGGGACACCTGACAGTGAATGCAATGGACACACCAATATACCGGACACTGTACCATGGTGTCAGTCACACAAGTTGCGGTTGTGAGCTGCATTCCACTCCCACATCGTTCGGCAACATATGCATCCTTCACACAACACACCACTCACTGTCATAGACACTGTAGACACAAGCACCAAGCTGGACTGCATTTGAGGAGACATGCTACTCACAGCAGCAGAACTGCAACACACACCACTGGCCATCACTGTCATGACAATGGAAAAGCCAGAGAGCTGCCGTGCCAAATCCTTATCACCATGGAGGACATTGACAAGATTAATCACGTTTGCACGTACAAAACTCAGCAACAACATCATTAGCTACGTTAACAACATCACTTGTATGAAATGAGACGTGAACTAGGAACCCAGACAACAACACAGATACTCCCAAGAGATCCCAGGCATACCGGACTGTGACCATGTTGTCCAGACACACCAATGTGACGCACAAAGACTGGCAAAAACTGCCACCACACATGTCCCAATCTTG
The DNA here is from genome assembly GCA_963921515.1 of Calotriton arnoldi. Taxonomy (NCBI): domain Eukaryota; kingdom Metazoa; phylum Chordata; class Amphibia; order Caudata; family Salamandridae; genus Calotriton; species Calotriton arnoldi. Next base: position 2,943,710 of record CAWUFW010001169.1, read on the forward strand.
AAAGATATCCTAAGTGGAATTGCACGTATGTCCCTGTTAAAGGACAAATGTGGACAAGGATGACACACCTGTGTCAGGCACGTGATGGCCCTTGAGTAGCAATGGCCATGTACAGCCAATCTATACATGAGCTGGTCATGCACACACCTCAACATTCACATAGAAATGCTTCAGGTTGGCAGGACAATGTGCTACAACAATATCAACCTCTGGCTGTGACAACTTAGCACAATGCAATGTACAGGCACGCATCCAGATGTACAGTCACAACTGTCATGTGTTTGAACCATTGATGCCTGTAGAAACATAACATACATTGTGTGTCTCTTCCAAACACAGGTGATGATGGGGACACAGCAGCAGATGATGAGGAGTCCCTGTCCCAGGCTCCGGTGGCCCCTGAGCTCTCTGGTGTGGAACAGCCTCTGCCCTCCTCGGATGGCGAAGACCTACCTGGCCCCTCCGGTGTGAGTCATCATGCAGCACCAGCAGGACCACCATCTGCACCCCCTGCACCCACTCCTCCAACATCTGCCAACACACAGACCACCCCCGCCGACACGGACAGACCAAGGACACTGAATGACAACAGCACACGGACCCCGGCCCGCCGGGAAGCAACGGACAACAACCCCAGTACCAACCCCCAAGGGGGCCTAGGGTCACCTGTGCGTGCCACCACAGGTCCCGCACGTGTGGCCAGGGGTGGTGGGAGGGGTGGTAGGCAGAGGTCGCTGTTTGCAGAGGGGTCTGGACTGCATGATGACCCACAACTGGTACGCATTGCAGATGCGTACCAGAATAGCACCGGAGAGGTCAGCCAGGTAGTGGGGATCCTCAAGGACATTCAACAGCAGCAGGCTGCCCATCATGCCCGCTTGGACTCCCACATGTCCCGTGTGGAGACACACATGTCTGGCATGGAGTCCAAGTGGGACACATTGGAAGAACTGACAGCGGTGCAGAGGGACATATTGACATGCCTCCGCCAGATTAGCACCAACATGTCCACACCTCCCTGTGTGCCCACAACATCTGGTGCCGCAACAACTGCAACTGCCACAGGGAGAGAGGATGACTCTGGTGGAGAGCCCTCTGCACTGCAGCGGCCTGCACGTGAGGGTCCCCCCAGAAAGAAGAGGGGTCATCCGAGGAAGGACAACTGAGAGGCAGATGGCCATGTACATCCCCCAGGAACCCAACACCTGTTCTGGAAATTCTCCTTTGTGTGCAAACTGTTCACCCTGTCGAATGCAACCCAACTCTCCCACATGACATGGGGAGTTTAAGTTGGACTAATGTATCAGATGACTGTGGACTTTACTCAGGACATTTCTGCTACCAACACTTCCAACTCATCTGGGAACTTTGGATTCCAATCCCAATGTACAGCACCCACCATCCTGTACACTATCCTCACACATGTATGTAAATAAACTCACTAATACACCATACTTGCCTCTGTTGTGATTCCAACGTGGTATTTTGTCATGGAGATGATGATCAGCTAAATGACACTGTGCATGCTAACTGCTACAGCAATTCCAACACCGTCATGTGAGTCATGGCGACGTGACCCATATGAGGGAGACACACCACTAGGGCAACACAACACATACACATCAGGGTCATCTGACTCATCGCCTACACTGATGTTGCCAGGAAATACAGTGGAATGCACAGACACCACACCTATTCAGAGTCTGTGTTAACTAGCCCACAGGTGCAGTAAGCAAATGTCAGTCAGATGTGTGACCACAGACAACGCACATCCCAAACTGAAGCACAGGTTTATTACACATTTGCAACATGTTGTTTCCACTACAGATGCAAGGTAATCCCACGTGGCAGTGGCCACACAGTCAACAAGTGTTGTAGAAATAAAGTCCAGGGGTGTGTGGCACATCACCTGTAGGGAAACGACTGCTTCCACCCTGGAAGTTGAATCATGGTGTCGGGGGATCACAGTTGACCAAACAACTCTGAAAGTACCCTGTGAAGGACAGACATGACACACAGTCAAAAGCACTGAAGAACAGGACAGAACTGCAATACTCATGCCCAATACATGTCACAAGATACCTACACAAAACCAGGTTAGCATGTCAACACTGTTGGGGAGTACAGACTACCTGTAAGGACACATCGCTGCACGCATCCAGTCAAGTAGCACATGGCCACACTCAAACAGCAACAGAGCACCACCAACACATATCATGCAAACTCAAATCAAATATATTCTTTATTCGGTTACCAGTCACAAGCAACCATAAAAGCACAATATTACATCTGATAAAAACTATATTAATATATTCTAAATTACAAAATGTCATAAAACAATAGATTTACGACACTTAAGTACATTTTTTTAAAAAGCGGACACTGCAGCAATAATAAACACAACATCTAAAAGTTGCAAAGCTAATAACGCAGGACGGCATTGTTTTATACCAAACTTCTGTAAAACAGGAATAATCCATCTTTTCCTGGGTTTACTGTAATATTTACAGAAGAACATGATATGTATTGTAGATTGTGCGGAAATCTCATCACAAGGGCTTTTAATCAATTCTTTAGACCAATCATTCATGTCTGGGTAAGTAACTAAACGATGTAAAATGTTTAGTTTAAATCGAGTTAATAAAAAACGCTCATAGTCACTCATAGTTAGATTCAAATATGGTTGCATTCCCACACTAGAAAGTGTAAGTTGATGTGCTGATACAGTAGATTTTTTAGACTCATTTAAAGCCCTCTTCTCGTCCAAAAAATTTAAACATTTAATTTTAAAATCATTCCTTGACTCACCGCACATTGATGAAGGATCATTAAAATATTCTGAGTGACCAATACTACTTAAAAACGTTTTAACGTATTGAATCCATCTAAAGCAGCTAACCCCATCTAATCTCAAAGCATCATTTAAAATAGAGCGATTAAATGTAATATCATCAACCATAATAAAACTGGCTGTAACCTGATCAAATCCTCTAAGTACGGTATGCCTAGCTCAACATGGCATATATAATTTGCCGTACTATCCGGAACAGCCAAAATAAACTTAAGAAAATGGTTCTCTATAATCTGTAGAGCACTCACATCAGAATATCCCCATATACCTGCACCGTAAATGGCAACAGATGTGCATTTAGCCCTATAAATTTGCAGAAGTTCACATGGTGGCCGTTTGCCCAGCTTTTGGCTAAAATTGATCAATGCCTTTACTGATTTGGAAAACAAAAGCCGTCTTGTGCAAATAGCCTGGGTCCAAGATCCAGAATCGCTAAAAAGAATCCCCAAATATGAAAAATCTTTAACACTGATAATAGGTTTTGTGTAGATAAAATGGGGCCCGCCCTATTTTTAGTACCCTTACCACAGCCCATAAAAAAAGTTTTCGAGCAATTAACGTTGAGCCCCAAATTAGACATAAAATCTGAAAAAATATTGGCAACCTTTTGGAGCGCAAGCGGGGTTCGGGCCATTAAAACTGCATCGTCTGCATATAAAAGTGCAGGGATGGGTCGCCCCCCTACGAGAGGTAAATCATTACAGTTCTCAACCAATACCTCCTCTAACTTGTTAATGTACAATGTAAAGAGGAAAGGGGCAAGGACACATCCCTGTCTCACTCCTCTTTGTACGCGGAAAGGTTTAGTGCATTCACCACACCTTCCGTACCGGACCTTTGCGCTAGCCCCTAAATATAGCTGCCTCAAAAAATTAATAATTAAAATATCTATTCCTAGATTCTCTAAAATTTCCCATAGCTTATGAAGAACAACACAATCAAAGGCCGCAGTTAAATCAACAAAAACCATAAAAAGATTTCCCCCCTTAGCTCTCGTATATTTTTCCAAAATGATGTGTAAATTTAACCCTTGCTCAATAGTACCCATGCCCTTCCTAAAACCATATTGGAGATCGCTTAAAATGTTATGCTCATCTGCCCACACCTGCAACCTATCCAATAAAACTCGACCTATAATCTTTCTTGTAGAATCCAGGAGTGAGATGGGACGGTAGCAAGCTGGGTCAACCCTATTGCCTTTTTTAAAAATGGGCACTATTACCGATTCGGCCCATGTAATTAAAAATGTCCCTTCTCTCATGGAGGCATTAAATACTTGTGTCAGCAGGGGTCCCCATAAATCTAAATTAGCTTTAAAAAGATCCACAGGGATCCCGTCTGGTCCTGCTGCTTTTCCTCCAGCACTCATCTCTATGGCCTTAGTAACTTCACATAATTTAAAAACAAGATGTGGTTCGGTCGTGATCGTCGGGTGTACAATAAGGGTCAAATCTTGAGTTATTACAGTGCAATCTACTACATTTTCGTACAACTTAGAGTAATGTGTTATCCATTCTGGTTCTGTGATGGCAATTTCTGTTGTTGCTTTAGTGTCATCTGTAAGGAAAGGTGAATTAACCATTTTCCAAAAAGCCGCCGAATCACGCATTTCTGAAGCCTCCATTAGGTTCAGCCAAGTGTCCCTTTTCAAAACCATCTTTCTCCTTCTTAGTGCTGCTTTATATTCATTCCTAGCCACTCTAATCATCCCCGTATTCTTAATAGGTGCGTGTAACTGTTTCTTCAATTTCTTATGAGCCATAGTGCAACTTGAATCGAACCATCCTTCCTTATGGGTGAATTGTTTCTTTTTATTATCAACCATAAGAGACTTCTTTATGTAATTACTGATTTCTAGGAAATTCGTTATTACTTCATGATCAAGGGCACTATCTCTTAAACAGTTAAAAATCGTTGTCTTACAATTCAACCCCAGTTGTTTAATAAATGCACCGGTATCGATGTTTCTCCATCTTAGGGTATATCCATTCTGTCTATTCAATTCGATATTCTCAACTAGATCAGGGGAAGCATAATTACAACTATTTATTTGTGTAAAAAGTGTCAAATCAAGACTCAACGGAAAATGATCACTAAGAGCTATCTCATGTGTTAAAAAATTCGTAACATGAGATGCATGTCTGGACGTTATTAATATGAAATCAATGATTGAAAACAGGCCTCTCCCATTAAACGTGGGTTTAAAAGGCAGCACATGCAAACTCAAATCATTGACATAACATCTCTGTATACTCACAATCAGCTGAAGAAGTTGGTGATGAGCTGTGTGCGGACATCACCCTCATCATCATCATCATCATCACTGGCATCGTGGCCCAGGCCAGGATCCTCCACAGGCGGCGGATGTTGGTCATCGTCATCCAGGATGAGAGGCAACTCCTTCCGCACTGCCAGGCTGTGTAGCATGCAGCAGACGATGAAAATCTTGCACACCTTTGCAGGGGCATATGGGAGGGCCCCTCCTGTCTTGTCCAGGCAGCGAAAGCGGCTCTTCAGGAGACCAAATGTCCGCTCGATCACTCTCCTGGTCCGACCATGTGCCTCATTGTAGCGCATCTGGGCTGGTGTAACAGGGTTCCTGAGGGGTGTCAGCAACCACGGCATGTTGGGGTATCCGGAGTCACCTACATACAGACAATTGCACATTAGCTGAGTTGGAAAAGAGGGTGGAATACAACATTGCAGAACACACACAATGGTACAAAGTCAGTACACACCGACAAGCCAGGCACGCTGGTTCTGCATCTGTGACATCATCCTCGGGATGCGACTACTCCTCATCAAGTAGGCATCGTGTGCAGAACCGGGGAAACGTGCACACACATGTGAGATGCTCATATCTGCAAGACATACCACCAGAGCATTGATAGAATGGAACATTTTCCTGTTCCTGTATGCCTGCTCATGTGCATGTGGTGGTACCAAAGCCACATGTGTCCCATCAATGGAGCCGATGACATGTGGCATCCTCCCCAGGGCATAGAAGTCACTCTTGACGTCAGTGAGTTGTTGACGTTTAGGGAAATAGATGTACTGGTTCAAGTATGTTAACATTGCCTCCAAAACATCGCGTAGCACACGGCTGAACATGGTCTGTGACATCCCACCAGCAGACGCCACAGTGTGTTGAAAGGTACCGGTGGCAAAGAAGTGTAGGGCTGCCATCACCTTCACCTTGGGGGTCAGCGCTGTAGGGTATGGCCGGCCAGGTAGCAAATGTGGGGCCAACCGCCCCGCCAATTCCTCAATCAGCGGCCTGTTGAAGCGGTACCGTCGGATGCAGTCACGTTCCACCATGGTTGCAAGGTCAGGGAATGGTCTATGGACAGCTGGTGCCCTGCAGTACATAGGTGAACAAAGAAAGATTGACAGTCACCCCACATATGTGGCATTGACCATACTAAATATCACATGATACATCATTACGAGACACAAGTACTTGATGTGTGTGCCGTTCTGTATGGACATATATGGCACCTACATGGCCATCATCTAACATCTCAGTTCAACATGTGTTGACAACAAGTTCCAGGTTGTGCTATGGGAAATCATTAGGCTGTGTCACAGTACCCATGTACTGCTGTCACGTTCCAAACACACACCACAGTGACAAGTGAGGACAGATGTGCCCCAGGCATCACAGCTCTTTGACAGGTAGATTCCCAGGGACCCTGTATTGCCACATGGACACTGGCATGACATGGCGTATCATGTACACGCCAGCAAAACAACCATGACTCCCACAGGTAGTGGCCCCTGTTGCCTCTGCAGGACAGACATGGACGTCTGTGACACACACACGCACAACATCAAAGTCGATGCACAAACAACGTGGATGTGGAGACTGTCTCCCATTGTGCACATGGAATCAGAGACATCTGGAACACAACATGCACACAGACTGTGGAGGGCCATCACAATTGTGGCAATGGGTCACCCTGTGACGTACATACCATCCCACATGGGACTCAGGGTGTATGTGACATAACATACACATATACAACCTGGAAATGTGACCATGCCACATGCTCTGAACTGAACAGTTGCACATCACAGTGGTCATGTGCACAACACACAAAGGATTCTGTCCCCATGAACACGTGCACAGCCTGGGAGTGGCTGCCCCCAAGTGCCACCCAACAAACCACATGTTGACCCCCATACACACACAGGTAATGCAGCCTTACATGCCTTAGGATACAGTGTGGACAGGCTGTGGTGTTGTAGGTGTGCCCCTGAGTCCCTGGCAAGTAATTGTGGCTGGCATACGTTCACCTGTGACAACCATGGTGACATATGCGAGTGACTTGTACAGGGACGCGTCGTACAGCAATGGACCGATCGGTGCGCACGCATTGGCCATTGCATATGATGTTGACGGATGCGTGTTGTGTTTCGAAATACGCGTCGTACAGCAATGGACCGATCGGTGCGCACGCATTGGCCATTGCATATGATGTTGACGGATGCGTGTTGTGTTTCGAAATACGCGTCGTACAGCAATGGACCGATCGGTGCGCACGCATTGGCCATTGCATATGATGTTGACGGATGCGTGTTGTGTTTCGAAATACGCGTCGTACAGCAATGGACCGATCGGTGCGCACGCATTGGCCATTGCATATGATGTTGACGGATGCGTGTTGTGTTTCGAAATACGCGTCGTACAGCAATGGACCGATCGGTGCGCACGCATTGGCCATTGCATATGATGTTGACGGATGCGTGTTGTGTTTCGAAATACGCGTCGTACAGCAATGGACCGATCGGTGCGCACGCATTGGCCATTGCATATGATGTTGACGGATGCGTGTTGTGTGACGTAATACGCGTCGTACAGCAATGGTCCGATCGGTGCGCACGCATTGGCTATGGACTGACATGGTAACGGACGCGTTTTCGAAGCTTTTACGAGTCGGATGCAGTGAATTCAGTTGGCCACCCACAACAATGTTGCAAATTCATGGGTGTCATCAAGTTGAAATTTTGAAGGATGCTGTGGGCGTGTATAAGTGGTGCAATTCCATGGATTGGCCAGATTCAGAAGATGCAAACGACTTGGACCTATCACTTTGGACACATGGGACAGTATCTGCCTCTGCAGCACACATATAATGCTGGCTGTTCCCCTGAGAGCTCACTTGCCTGCACTACATGCTCCAGGACGACATCTGCCACCACCACTGCTGCTGTCTCTGCATCCTCTGGCTACTGCAATGGCACGTACTGTGGAGAGAGCCCCAGCCTTCAGCACTGAGGAGAACCAGGCCCTGCTGGACAGCCTCCTTCCACAGTACAGCAAGCTGTATGGGAAACCAGGGGAGCAGGTGAGTGTGCTGTCCACTGCCTTACTAATTGTGCATGTTGTCTGACTAGCAAGACTTACAGTGTGTACACCAGTGGCTAGCATGCTCACTGAGTAGTTGTCACCCCCAAAGTGTGTAGTTACATGCACTGAACAGGTATAGTGCAGTAACAGTGCATTCCAACAAGGTTTTACTTCCCAGGCAATGATACCATTTAGTAACTGCTGGACAACTGTTCATAGCCATAGTTGCACTACCTGTGTACATCATATGCCCCTGTGATTGAGACATGTATATCCAACTGTGTGATGCACGGATATGTTGCATGTGTAGTAATGGCCTTTTCACTTTGTCATCCTCACAGGTTGATGCCCACCAGAAGCAGGAGATCTGGCTGACCATCGCCCGGGCAGTACGATCTGTGGGGGTCTACAGGCGCAGGATCCGCAACTGCCAGAAGAGGTGGCAGGACCTTCGTGGCTGGACCCGGAGGATCGCAAGGGTCCAGCTGAAGCTGTCGCCTCCTCGCAGGAGGGGCGGACACCGGACCCTGACCCCCCACATGCTCCAGATTCTGGCGGTGGTCTTCCCTGACCTGGATGGGCAGCTGAAGGCCAGACAGCAGCAAGGAGGGGGTAAGTGCTAGCCTTTTCTGGGTACTATGACTAACATGCTCTATGCACTCCTTTAGCCTGGTTCCACTTCCACAGTACGACTGTCTTGTCGTCCTGGACTCATGTCCCTCACTTGTGTCATGCCCCCTCCTCATCTGATACACAGGTGTGGCCCTTACAGTCTGTGACTTAGGTCACTTGGGTACTGTGTACTTGCAGTTACCTGTGGTTCAAGTTGGGGACAGCATCAGTTACAGGAACTTTGTTGTGGGCTGCATGGGTGGTACAATTGCTCACACAATGCCTGTGATCTGACATGTACTCTGGGTATGGCTTTAATATGTGTTCCAATTGCTGCTCTGACTCACCACATGTCTGGGGTATGTGCCACACACCCATGCTGCAGCAGAGACCAAGGTAGGAGCCTCAGAAGTATGTACATCATGTGTGTGACACATGCATAGCCACCTGCCTAGTGTTCAGGGTAATACCATGTTGCACATGGACCAGGACTGTAATGCCTACTCCGGACATCGAAGGCACTCTGTTCTCCCACTCCCGTGTGTCAGCATACATATTGGGCATTGTGAAGAGTGCACTCAGGTGTCTGCCTCTGTGTCACCGTGGTGTGGCCTTGCTTTTTGGACTCCTGGAGTGTTTAACAATTTGGGGTGGCCAGCCATCTGAGTTGTGACTATAGGATCTGCACATTGGTTAATGCATAGGTCTCTGATCCCTTGACTGTGCACAATGGTGTATGAAACATTGAGGTGCAGGCAGCTTTGGTTCATTCTCATCAGACGGTGAAGTGCTCATGTGTATGGATTTGTGTTTGCAGTCACTCAAATGTCTCATTTGAATGACGTGGGATCATCTTAGTCCTCATGATGTGGGTGGCCAGGGGTGCACATGTGCACCTGTCAGCTACAGGGCTTGCATTCCCAAAACTTCCATGATTGTGACACAGTGCAGACTGGTGTTGTGTGTATGCACTGCCCCTGTGACAGGAGACAGTTATGACTGACTTGCCAGACAGGCCTGTGCCATGACATTCAACTTGCAAAGGGTGATCCAGCAGTAGTGTGATATGTCCTGCATGCACACCATTGTCGCATTGTCTATCAGGACATGAGGACATCATTGTGTCTGGTGATGGAACCAAAACCCGCATATCGACAGAGACTCTGCCCATCACTTTTCCTGACACATGTACTGAGTCAGTGGCAGGAGATGGCATGTGTTTGGAGTGACACATTTCCATATGTTCTCTTGGATGTCCAACAACTGTGTATGTGGTGCATGTGTGCACATATGATTAGTCGCATACAACAGGCACCAGACAGATGGGTGCATGGACAGGTAGGATATGAGTGGCATGAATGACTGTCAGGCAGACAATGGGCTTCTTCAAATCAGTGTCAGCACTTATTGCAATGTCTAGCAAATGATGGCAGGGCTTGCTCTGTGATGTGCTGTACTTACTGTGGTGTGTGTGGTCAGTACAGGTGACTAATGTTGCTCTGTTTATCCTGATTGTTTGCAGATACATCCACGGCCACAGGAGGAGACAGCTCCACGGACCAAGAGGAGCGGCAGAGCCAGACTGGGTCCACTGCAGAGGAGACCGAGGGACCCAGTGGCACGGAGGGTGAGGGGAGCCACACTGAGGAGACCTCAGCTACGACCACCTCGGCTGAGGAACACAGCACTTCCAGTGAGGACTCCCTTGTGGAGGCGGGTGTCAGCAGACCACAGACAAAATCGAGCAAGTCTGTCCCCGCCACCACCACCATCTCCACCCTCCCATCTGCTCCCATCCCACATGTCCGTGGAGGCTCCCGTGTAGGGGAGCGTGTCTCCTTCATGCCAGGCACCGCACCCCCTGCCTCTGTCTCCCCTGCTGCCCTGAGTGTGGAGTCTGTGGACTTGCTGAAACAGATCCATGTAGGGCAGACATCAATGCTGAGTGTCCTCCATGCACACACGGGTCTGTTGACACAACTGGTGTCATTCATGGAGGGCATGTCATCTGGCATGTCTGCCCTACATCGGACCAATCAGTCCATGGCCTCCTCACTGACGGCAGCAGTGTCCCTCCTGCAACAGTCCCTCACCCCTCCTACCTCTGCCCCATCCACAATCCCCAGCACCCTACCTGTCCCAAGCACACACACACCGGCACAGGCACGCACCAGCACAGACACAAGCAGCACACAGACACACACGCCAAAATCCAGACGCACACGCACGCACAGTCAGGGGACTGATACCTCACTCACAGGGGATGGGGCCCAGACACACACACACGCATCCACGAGCACTCCGCAGTCCTCAGATACCTCTCCCTCCAAAACCCCTTCCCTTGCCTCACCTGCAACCCCCCTCCCAGAAGCTCTTCCTCTGTGAGCTTGGCCTCTTCCCCACAGATCCATCTGACCCAACGTACAGGCGGAAGAGGCGACCACCACACACAGAGGGGAGTGCCCCTCACACCCGGACACCCTCCCCCAGGCACAGGCAGACTGAGGACCCCATTAGGAAGTCCCCCCGGACCAGGAAGGGCAAGACCCCACCACCACCACCACGCAGCTCCACCACACAGTCTCTCTCCTCCATCCCCCAGGCCACCACTCCACAGGTTCCCCCGCCACACCCTGCCCCAGGTTCCCCCACACACCAATACCGCATCCCCAAACTGCTTAGGCCCTCCCCCTACCACTTGCTCTTCCACCCCCAACCCAGACGCTCGGCCTGTTTGTGCCACTGGTGTGGAGACCGTGTCCCCCCCTCTGTCCTGCCCACCTCATCTGCCCCCCTTCCACTCCCTTGGAGTTATGCACTGCAGTGGAGTCCACAACCACCCCGTCTGACTTGGGCACTGCAGTGGGGACCCAGTCCACTCCATCTGACCGGCCCACTGCAGTGGTGCCAGCACCCACACCATCTGACTTGTGCCCTACAGTGGTGCCGGCCCCCACTGAGTCAGACACCTCCACTGCAGTTGCCGGTGACACTCCTGCACCCACCACCCCTTCACTGCCTCCTTCTGGCATCCCCTGATCCTGTCCCTGCGGTGCCTGGCCTGCCCCTTGTATGCCCCTCCGAGGGGGATGTCCCCTGTCCGTACCAGTGCAGGCAAGCAATGGGTGACAAGTTGTCACATGTCACCCTGTTCGGACTGTGAATGTGGACTGGCCATTGGCCTTAGTTTCTTTTGGACTTCCAATTTTTCATTCACATTGGCTGAATAAAGCGTCTTTTTGTTTACTAGTGGTTTTGCTTTTGTTGTACATGATGTAGATGAGTATCATCATGCATTTGCTGTTGTAATAGTGTTCAGATCAGGAAAATGAAGTGTTGCTGTGATGGACTCCATGTGGTCCATGGGATATGTGTCCTAATCTAGTCTGGATCCATAGCATCCTTTGCTGCAGTCTGAGGGTGTAATGTTCAGCATTTGACACAGGGATGTACGTTTTGCATTTGTAATTTAACATCTGTGGCTTACACTGATGCACATCTGGTGGGCTTACCACTGTTCAATGTTTCTATTTCCCTGACTGTGTGCCCATCTCCACTGGACATGCAGTTTAGCACATCAATGTTGAAGGACTCATCTGTGTATACAGTGCAACTTGCTTGACACGTGTTTTGGGTATATGCAGATGACTGAAGTGACACTCCCGTACCCAGGCTGATGTGAGCAGAGCCTTCAGTGTGTTGTAATTGTTGACTCACTGACCGAGTGTTCTGCTGACATGTTTGAGTCGTGCACAGACAAGGTTTGGCACAGCGGACCTTCCACAGGAGTGGAGTGCCCTCATGGCAGTGTGTAATCCCGTGACATTGCCTGGGCCCGTGTTGTGTGTTGTGTAAGCATGTCTGTGTGTGTTCCCTTCCCTTTTCCTACACAGGCTGTGTCCCTACGGATGTTCCTGTTTGTGATGCTTGCTGAGTTGTCCTGTGTTCATCCAGCATCTTGGACCTGGTTTCTCCGTGATGTGGGTGCATGGCAAACTAATGTTCATCAGGTTGTCATCCCTAGTTGTCTTTGTTGTCAGGGCTGGGGATGTGGGCAAACGCAGATGGGACACAGTCAGGATTCCCCTTGGCACTTGTTGGTTACACAAGTCATGTAATTTACAGTTTGTGGTAGCTTTCAGTGATTGTGACACGTTGTGTGTGTGACTGCTGCCACTCCTCAGGGTCAGAGCTGCAATGTTGGAAGTTGTCTACGTGTGTTCTTTGTGGGTCACCTTGGCTTCTTCATTGGTGTGTGACTGTGGCCGGGATCCCATTGATTGGGGTGGATTTCACGTCATGCCCATGTACGGCGTACTGTGCAGTGTGTCAGACATTCACGAGTCTTGTTGACTGGCCAGGTGTGATGGGTTTCTGCACCTTAGTTCCCACAACCACCCCTGGGATTGTCATGGGTGCATGTGCAATGTCACCAGTCCATGTGAGCTTCACTGCTGCACATTGGTGGAGATCAAGGTGTGTGGTGTTGAGTGTGTGCAAATGTGAGTTGTTGCACGGCTAGACCCCTACCTCCATATTGGCCTTGGCTGACAGGCCGTGCTGATTGATTTGTGCTTGTGTAGGTGTGATGGTAGTTTGTTGCTCAGGACACATGGCTGTGGTTCACAGTGTGAACGACATCTACCTTTGTCATCACAGTGGGATTATCATGCAGGCTAGTGTCACCACAATGTGGGGTCCCTGGGGGTAGTGCTGTGGTGGGTCTGTCTCTTGCTGTGTTAGTTGCTGTTCCTACAAGCTTGTGTGACATGTGTAATTTGGGCTCCCTCTCATCTAACAATGCCTGATTGCCCACATAGGGGAATCCGATCCATGAGTTACTTTTGTATGGCACTGTATACACATCTGTGTAATTGGAATTCAGGCCTCCTCATGTGTTGTGTGGTTGCCTGGGGACACTGGCACACCCCCCATCACCTGTTGTGTTTGATATGCAGTGTGAGGCTGCCTGTTTGTGTTTGTGCATCTGCACCACTGCATTGGCATATCTTTAGTGTGCCATTGCCTGTATGTTGTTTGGAGGATTTCCCATGCTGTCCCTGGGACTCCTAGGTCATCAGTCAGCACAATAATCATGGTTTGTATGTCCCATTGCTGCCATGGTATGGTATTTGTTCACCTCACATCTACAGTCTCCACAGGATATCTACATTTGTGTGTCCATTAGTGCAGATATGTGGGTCTGCATTATGATGGTCACTTCTGGCATTGTGTAATTGATAAATGGAGACAATGTCAGTCCCCATGGGTGATGTTTGTCTGCACATGGCCAAAGGTATGTTTTATTTGCACTGCACTGTTTGCCTCACCCAATCTATGTTGCTATGGGACACAACCACTACTTTGCCACTGATGTGTTTGTTGTTCTGTGACCAGGAATCATCCATGCTGTTTGGCAGTTGCAGCTTTTTCCATGACAACACTTACCTTTTGGTCACTGTGATGATGGGGGTTTAGACCCCATTGCCACAATGTTCAAAATGTGCTTCAGCTATGGACCCCACACTTACCTTTTGGTCACTGTGATGATGGGGGTTTAGACCCCATTCCCACAGTGGTCATGGTCTGCTTGCATTGTGAAGGCCACACACATTTTTGTGTGACACATGTGATAGGGGGTCACATTGTATGTTCAATGTCATGTTCAGTGTTGTAGGCATTTGACACAGACTACACACTCTTGTCATGATGTTGGGGGGATGTCTTTTGCTGACATTCCTTATGTTGGAGTATGCTGGTTGTGTCATGCATTACCCGTCCTATGAGTGGGGATGGTAGTAGTGGTAGGCATCCAGCCCCCCATGAGTAGGGGTGGTGGTAGTGGTAGGCATCCATCCCCCTATGAGTGGGGATGGTAGTAGTGCTAGGCATCCATCCCCCCATGAGTAGGGGTGGTGGTAGTGGTAGGCATCCAGCCCCCATGAGTAGGGGTGGTGGTAGTGGTAGTCATCCATCCCCCTATGAGTGGGGATGGTAGTAGTGCTAGGCATCCAGCCCTCCATGAGTTGGGGTGGTGGTAGTGGTAGGCATCCAGCCCCCCATGAGTAGGGGTGGTGGTAGTGGTAGGCATCCAGGCCCCCATGAGTAGGGGTGGTGGTAGTGGTAGGCATCCATTCCCCTATGAGTGGGGATGGTAGTAGTGACAGGCATCCAGGCCCCCATGAGTAGGGGTGGTGGTAGTGGTAGGCATCCAGGCCCCCATGAGTAGGGGTGGTGGTAGTGGTAGGCATCCAGGCCCCCATGAGTAGGGGTGGTGGTAGTGACAGGCATCCAGCCCCCCATGAGTAGGGGTGGTGGTAGTGGTAGGCATCCATCCCCCTATGAGTGGGGATGGTAGTAGTGACTAGGCATCCAGTCCCGCCATGAGTAGGGGTGGTGGTAGTGGTAGGCATCCAGCCCCCATGAGTAGGGGTGGTGGTAGTGGTAGGCATCCAGGCCCCCATGAATAGGGGTGGTGGTAGTGGTAGGCATCAATTCCCCTATGAGTGGGGATGGTAGTAGTGACAGGCATCCAGGCCCCCATGAGTAGGGGTGGTGGTAGTGGTAGGCATCCAGGCCCCCATGAGTAGGGGTGGTAGTAGTGGTAGGCATCCAGGCCCCCATGAGTAGGGATGGTGGTAGTGACAGGCATCCAGCCCCCCTGAGTAGGGGTGGTGGTAGTGGTAGGCATCCAGGCCCCCATGAGTAGGGGTGGTGGTAGTGCTAGGCATCAATTCCCCTATGAGTGGGGATGGTAGTAGTGACAGGCATCCAGGCCCCCCTGAGTAGGGGTGGTGGTAGTGGTAGGCATCCAGGCCCCCATGAGTAGGGGTGGTGGTAGTGACAGGCATCCAGCCCCCCCTGAGTAGGGGTGGTGGTAGTGGTAGGCATCCATCCCCCTATGAGTGGGGATGGTAGTAGTGCTAGGCATCCATCCCCCCATGAGTAGGGGTGGTGGTAGTGGCAGGCATCCAGCCCCCCCTGAGTAGGGGTGGTGGTAGTGGTAGGCATCCAGGTCCCCATGAGTAGGGGTGGTGGTAGTGGTAGGCATCAGTTCCCCTATGAGTGGGGATGGTAGTAGTGACAGGCATCCAGGCCCCCATGAGTAGGGGTGGTGGTAGTGGTAGGCATCCAGGCCCCCATGAGTAGGGGTGGTGGTAGTGGTAGGCATCCAGGCCCCCATGAGTAGGGGTGGTGGTAGTGACAGGCATCCAGCCCCCCCTGAGTAGGGGTGGTAGTAGTGGTAGGCATCCAGGCCCCCATGAGTAGGGGTGGTGGTAGTGGTAGGCATCAATTCCCCATGAGTGGGGATGGTGGTAGTGACAGGCATCCAGGCCCCCATGAGTAGAGGGTGGTGGTAGTGGTAGGCATCCAGGCCCCCATGAGTAGGGGTGGTGGTATTGGTAGGCATCCAGGCCCCCATGAGTAGGGGTGGAGGTAGTGACAGGCATCCAGCCCCCCTGAGTAGGGGTGGTGGTAGTGGTAGGCATCCAGGCCCCCATGAGTAGGGGTGGTGGTAGTGGTAGGCATCAATTCCCCTATGAGTGGGGATGGTAGTAGTGACAGGCATCCAGGCCCCCATGAGTAGGGGTGGTGGTAGTGGTAGGCATCCAGGCCCCCATGAGTAGGGGTGGTGGTAGTGGTAGGCATCCAGGCCCCCATGAGTAGGGGTGGTGGTAGTGGTAGGCATCCAGGCCCCCATGAGTAGGGGTGGTGGTAGTGGTAGGCATCCAGCCCCCATGAGTAGGGGTGGTGGTAGTGGTAGCCATCAGGCCCCTATGGGTGTGTATGGCATTGGTGATAGCCATCCCGCCCCTATGGTTCTGCTGTTGCTAGTGTACGTCATTTCTGCATCCCTATGTGTGTGTGACATATGTCGGGTACGTGTCGTTTTGTTTGTGTAGTGGGTGTTTGACTTACCGTCTGCGCCGTACGCGTCCGTACCGGTTCCGGTAATAGATGCACAGTATTGGTAGGACCTGCACGATGGGATTCATGGTTGGTTCGTCTCGTTCGGGTTTCTCGTGGCTTCGACTCGTACTCGTAGCTGGCTTGTTCGTCTCGTAGCCGCGGATCGTCTTGTGGCGCGAATCGGAGCTTATGTGCAGCTCTCCCGGATGCTCTGACATGCCGGACGTAGCGACCAGTTTGGCGCATACGGAGTGCGCATCGTACTAGTCCGGCCGAAAGGTGCTGTGTATTTACTTCCGTGCGACTCGAATCTGCGTTTCTGGATCCAGCTCAGTCGGGGAACTGGAGCTGGAATGGGTACGTACGGCTCGCTCGGAATTTTAGCAGTAATGCGCATCGTACTTGCTCGCTCGGACGACTGTTCGAATCGTTCGGGAAAAACGCGTTCGGCTCGTATTTTTTCCGGACGAATCGTATTCGGTGCGCTTCCGGCCGAGATCGGAATCGACCCCTTAGTTTTAAACGTAGGAACCCTATGGGCACGCTCTATTTCAAACTCCTTTTGGAAAAAGATATTCAACACAGTAGGAATCCAATTGAGCAAAAAATCCAACATTGATGGAGCAGCTTTTTCGCAATCCTCTGGCAGCCCAAATATACAGAGGTTACTCCTACGATTTCTGTCTTCCTGTTCAGTGAGGTCTCTCCGCAGTGAAACCAAAGAGCGCTCCATGTTCTGCATATGTTTAGCCTGTGTTGGCAAGCGCGAGCGTGGAAAAAAAACATCCCGATGAGATTTCTCAATGCGGGGTGGTCATGTTTGTCATTGCGAGTGGTCGCGTATGCTCGCGACCGCTCGCGCTGAGAAACTGCTTCTTCGCGTTGAGAAAGCTGCCGCTCGAGTAAAAATCTACTCAAGCGGCAGAAAAGGGAAAGAAGGGACCGCTTGCGCTGTGCAAGGTGCCGTTCACGATGATTGCACAGTGCGGACAAGCATCCGCACTGTGCAATCACCGCGAACTGCATTTTTCCATGGAACTCCGCCGCTTGCGAAGCTCCGCGTAGCGTGGCAGAGTTTTTTTGCCACTTCGCGCAGTTGCGCTACGCGCAACTCCGCGATCTCCGCCCAGGGTTAGTAACGACAGGAACCACATACAGATAGTAGCACCTCCAGACTCCACGCTGAGATAGATTAGATGATCTGACGCGCTAGCTATAACACAATATGGTTTTAATTGGCCATTTCTATAGTGTCTAAAGGTAAACGGCTCTTCTCCAAATTCCTCTGCGTATTACGGGGGCAACATTTCAAGGGGCAACATTTCAAGGTTTAATATCTGGAGTTGAAACAGCATTAACAGCAAACAAACTCACTTCCCTGCCACCCACACAGAGTACACCCACTGTAATGGCATTAGAGGTCCACCTCCCTAATGCATCAAGCAAGTTAAAATGAAAGAGCAGCATAACAAGCCTGGTTATACAGGTAAGAGCACACAGAAGCAGCACACAGCCACAAATGACATAGGTCACGGCAATACCAACGGCCAGTATTTGGCGACCAATATATTGCAGCCTGGGATTTATAGCGACACTGAACATTGTACATTTGGCCTCAAATCCCCTTCACCAAGCATCATTAAAATATATATGGGGAATCTTAGATTCTGACATCAATGTCACTGGACTACTCACATTGTAACATTTTAACAGCTTGGGAAGATTGGGAGCAGATCCGTATAGTAGTGATGACAGAAACAGTCTATTCATTAGCACAGCAAAGCTCAACCGTGGAGAAATACAAAGAGAAAAAACAATGTAGCAGCTGCTTTTTGCTGAGGCAGACATTAAAGTGAGACAGAAGTGAGTTTCGATCATGGCTCAAAATGGCGGCTGAATACAAAATGGTGCAGCGAATGCTAACTTAAGTCGTACAATGCATAGAGAATTCGGCTAAAAGCATTTCTATTCCAACAGAACCTCCTTTTAGCATTAGCTAAAGCATTTTGTTACTGTCTAAGAACAAATAACCTCATACAGAAGATATATAGTGCCACTACAAGCTGATATATGCATTGTCAATATTCAAAAATACCTTCGTCAATTAACATGAGACCATTGATATCCTGCATCATCATGATAGTGGCATTAGTGTCACTTACTGCTATTTTTTGTTTAGGCTTCAGAGTGTTCACACAATAAGCACAACAAACAGGGAGGCAGTGTATGCAAAGACAACATGTGAGGATAATACCAGCAATTACCACCTGAAAGGTAAGAATCTCCCAATCCCAGGACGTGAATATACCCCAGAACCATCTGGAGAGTGTCCAAGTACCATTTTCTTGGTGTATGTCAGATGAAAGCCTATGCAACTTCTGTATGGCAGCATATACATTGGGGGCATGGTCTGGGACGTACACACAGCAGCTACTGCCAATTACGCGACAGGCCCCTCCCCGATCAGCTAGGATAATGTCTAACACCATCCGGTTTTGTAAGGTAACGAGCCTTGTGGCCTGAAGCTCAGCAGTGATGTTTGTCAGTATACCAGCCGTTATGTTAATAACCCCTTCGCCGCAGAGACCCTCAGCAGGATGGCGAAGGCTGGAGGGGCATGAGCAAAGACTCCATACGGCGTTTTCCCCATATGGAGAAGACTAGCTCGACGTCCGCAGAGAAAGCCGGTGAGAACTCTGGTAATACTCCTGATAGGATCTCAAGGTACACTTTGCGCACCAGAGCTTTTGGCACTTTGAAGAAACCTACTGGGGTAAGTCACAACGCTAAATCTTTTCCAGCTAAAACGGGCCCCGGGGCCATTTCTGTCAATACCATCCCCCCAAAAGCTGTAAGAGTAAGAAAAGCTACTAAACAGCCAGGGAAGAGCCCTCATGGTCGGGGAAAAAAAATCTCCCCGTTGCAAATTAAAATCACCCCATCTTTAAAAACATACTACAAGGTCCTGACACACGCAATGGAGTCAGGAGATAGAGGGGATTCTGGGGGAAAAACGACAGGGGTGCCTGTGCCTGTGAATGTATTAACAGAGCTTGAGAGAAGGGGAGCTAACTCTAATACGCCTGAAAGTAGCATTGGAATAGAGGTGCAAGGGGGCCAAGAGACAGAAACGAGTCATGGCGTTGTAGAGACCCGATTTCAGGTCACAACGCAAAATATGTTCAGTGTCTTGACTCTTCAGGACGAAGAAGAGATTGGGGAGGGGTCACAGCAAGTTAAAGGGGGAGCGGTCCCCAACGTACTACCAGAGAGTCTGTTAAACCCTCCGAGTCTTTTAATACAATCTGAGCCTTTAGTGCCATCCTGGCCCAACATTGAAACACCAGAGGTCCCATTGGCGTCTATCCTTCTGGACCTCAAAGAAGAACTTAAAAGTCGGTTTAAAACTTCGGAGGCGAATCAAGCGGACATTCAAGCTTCCTGCACGCTACTTGCGCAAAAGTTAGATGACGTGGTTGCCCGGACTGGGCAACTAGAGGAGGAAGTCAGCCTGATGCGAAAGGACATATCCAAAAATACTAAAGGTGTAGAGGCACTGGCTAAAGAGAACTCCAGCCTTAGGGAGGATCTGGAAAGAATAGAGAACCACTCTCGAAGGAATAATCTTCGAAATCTAAACATTCCAGAAGCAGAGGAGGGGGCAAACCTTAAAGCCCTAGTGATTAAACTGCTAAAGGAGACAGCCTTGAAGGACAGACCAGACATCAACCTCGACCAGGAAATACAACGGGTACATAGGGACCCATTCAAGAGGAATCCACAGCGGCAGAAGCCAAGGAAAATCTTGATAAATTTCCTATCCTATGTAGTCAAAGAAACCATCTTGCTAGCCGCATTGCGAAAAGGCCCATACACAACCCAGAACCTTACGTTCACCATCAGATCGGATGTATGCCACGCAACAGACCAGAAACAATGGGAACTGGGAAAAAGATTGGGGAGCTAAATAGTCTGGGTGCTAAGGCCCAACTAAAATTCCCAGCCATGCTCCGCGTCATGTGGAATAACCAAATGCGCAATATACGGTCCATAGAAGAGGCAGACAGCTTGATGGACAGCATCAGGAAAGGTGGGGGCTCCTGAGAAACGAGTCTTTAGTGTAGTTTAAGGTAGTGTTAAAGATTGAAATAAAATGTAAAAAAAAAAAAACACAAACGAATACATTTTCACATGTAAATTCATAAAAATAAATAAAAGAATTAAGATATAGACATATAGTCATACACACCGGGCGGGGACGGGGGGAGGGACGAGAGAGTAGCTGGGTTATATCATCGGATTTTTCTTTTTACAAGCCCTGTTTCTCTCCGGCGGCCCCAACAGGCTTTATGCCTGACAGTTTTGGGAGGGTTCCTATGGGAGGGGCAATGGGGGGAAGGGGGCGGAGTAGGGCACAGGGTGGGGAGCAGTGGGAGAAAATAAAAAATAAGTCCTTATTTCACTTATCATCACGATCCATTTTTAAAATAGTGAAACTGTGGTCCAAGAAAGCTGGTGTACTTCTGAAAGAATGGCCGGGAAAGATAATAATTTACAAATTGTAACCTGGAATGTCAATGGCCTCAGATCAAAAAATAGACAGAGACTGGTAATGAGATATCTGGAAGAATCTAAAGCTCATGTAGTTATTATACAAGAGACCCACCTAACGGCGAGAGAGAGTAGGGGGCTATACCTAAAACAAAGTTGGATAGGGAGTTATGCCGTCTCAGATCAATCAGAATACTCAAAGGGAGTTGCAATAATAACCAGGAAAGGGTCAGGAGTCGAGATAATCTCATCTAAAACTGATAATTCAGGTAGATGGGTCATGGCCACTCTTAGATGTAGGGGTTCCGAATTTGTCTGTGCTGGTTTTTACGGTCCAAATGTCGACGATCCCCAGTACATTGTAGATCTGCAACTCACGTTAGCTGGGGCTGCAGCCCATATAATAGTAGGGGGCGATTTTAATACCCTCTTAGATCCAACGTTAGATCGGTCTACAAGTAGGAGAGGGGCCCAAGTTCAAGGGCCAAAGACAAGTCAGGCCTTTAAACATATGATATTTGAACTAGGGTTGGTCGACTCTTGGAGATATTTAATGCAAGATAAGAGAGGCTATACCTTCCATAGCAAAAAATATCATCATTTCTCACGATTTAATTATTTATTAGTCGATAGAGAGTGGGCGGGGAAACTAAAAGAGGTTTTGATACTCCCAGGACACATTTCTGATCATGCTATGGTAACTATTTCATTGAAGGAAGTTAACATAAGGAACAATACGAGATGGACGTTGAAAAGATCCATTTTGCTAGATCTAGATGTGACCACTCGCCTGAAAAAAGCAGCCTTAGAGTTTTTCCAGATTAATGCCCATTCGGCCCCAATCGATGTCATTTGGGACACGTTTAAAGCCTATCTTCGGGGGGTCCTTCAAAGTCAGGTTTCATTTAAGAATAAGGTGGAAAGGGCTGAGTTAAAGAAGTTGGAGGAAGAGATAGGGACATTAGAAAGAAGCGCACAGCAAGATGTACATAATGCACAAGATAGGGAGGGGATTTTGAAAAAGTTGGAGAAAGCCAGATTGAACTACAAGATCAAATTAGATACAAAATGTAGGGAAAGGTGGGCCACAGGGCGTATGCAACATTTTGAGTACGGCGAAAAAGCTGGAGCACTTCTAGCTTGGAAGTCGAGAGCTGAGAGGGCGAGAAATCATATTGGGGAGCTTGTCATTCACCCCGAGGGGAATATTACGAACAAGGAGGAGGAAATACAGGAAAGTCTGGTCTCGCTTTTTTCAGAGAGACCAGACGAAGAAGTTGTGAAGCACTGGCTAAAAGACATAGGCCTTCCGGCCCTTACGATAGAGGGCAGAAATAAGCTTGATGCCCCCATTACAGAGGGAGAAATAAGAGAACAGCTTCAACATATGAAGAGCGGAAAAGCGGCTGGCCCCGACTCCGTACCAGCTGAGGTCTACAAGTTGATAGTTGATGAGGTAGTGTCGGAAATGAAAGTTCTTTTCAATTCAGTCCATAAGGAGGAAGGGCTGACCCCGACTTCTTGGAGAGAAGCTATAATTACCCTGATTTTAAAACCAGCCAAGGACCCAAAGAGGGTCGACTCATATCGGCCAATCTCCCTACTGAATGTAGATCATAAAATTTATACGGGCATTTTGGCTGGGAGATTGGCCAAGGTAGCACCCCAGTTGATTCATATGGACCAGAAAGGGTTTGTCCCGAAGAGACAAATACAAGAACTCACGCTGTCACTGATTGGAACAATAGACCTAGCAGTCACTCGATCGATCCCGTTGGTGGTGATCACTATAGACGCTGCCAAGGCTTTTGATCGTGTTAGCTGGGCTTTTCTCTGGGCCGTTTTAGATACAATGGGCTTTAGTAAGGATTTTATTGGAGCAATGCAAAAACTATATGACCACCCTACGGCCAAAATTCTCCTAAATGGCTCCTTAACTAGGAGTTTCGATATCCGCAGAGGGACCAGACAGGGATGTCCTCTGTCCCCCCCCCTTCTTCGATTTATATATCGAACCTCTGGCACACATTTTAAGAACAGATGATCAGATTACCCCCATACACCAGCTTCCTTCACGTAGCAAAATCGCACTATATGCGGATGATTTGATAATCTATACTTCCGATTCGGGCCAGACATTAATAAGGATGGAACAATTGATGACTGAATACGGGATGTTTTCTGGGTATTCAGTAAATCTATCTAAGACAGAAGTAATGTGTTGGAATATGGGAGAATGGGGAGGTAGCAGGTGTACAGAGATTAAATATCTGGAGATAGTTATTTCAGATAAAATCGATGAGATCCCTTTCCGCAACCTGAAGAGAGTGACGAAGGAGGTAGACAGGCAATTAGCTAGGTGGAAGAACTTACCTCTGTCTATTTACGGGAGGGTTATCCGCTCTTTACCATGGAAAGCAGAGTGAGGAGAGAATCTTGCGAAAGGGGGGAGGAACACTCTAATGTGTGTTCTGAAAGACGTGAGTCGGGGTCCATGTGGTTATAGGAGATCTCACCTGTGTCAAACTTATGCAGCAGAGATTTAAGGATGTTCTGAACCTTAGTGGTGAAATATTCTGCCAATTTATTACAACGTAGACCAGAGATGTCTGGTACTATTCGTGGGACAGGGGCTTTAAGTAGTTTTTTAATAATACTAAAAGTTTCTCTGGGAGAGTTGGCGGCTGATAAGATCTTACCCTCATAGAAGGTAGCCTGGGCTTTTTTTATTTCTGCTTTATAAGCACTAATAGCCGCCTTGTATTCCAGCTTCTTGCTGGGTGAAAAATCTTTCCTCCAATGTCTTTCCTTGCCCTTACAGCGCTGTTTTAAGATACACAGCTCAGAAGAGAACCAGGGGGATTTATGAGGGCCATTGGTCTTTTTTATCCTAGTTTTTGGAAGGACCACAACCAATGATTCCTTTATCCAGCTAGAGAAGTCATCATTAGCTATAACTGGACATGGATCAGGTATGGGTCGGGTCCTTTCCAGTTCTTGAGTCCATTTCTCCAGGGGGAGTTTGGGCCAGGGGCGGACTTGGGTCCATATAGATTATAGATTATAGATTATAGATAACAGCTAGCAACCTTTTTAGAAATGTGTTTTCCAAACCTTTGTATACTGCTTGAATTAGTGTAACCTCACAATTCCAAACCATAGCTAGCCACAGACAAACATTTATTTCTGTAGACAATGATCTTTGCTTTCAGAGGATCCAAATCTAATTCAGAAGCAAATATAAAAACTGTTGCTATGGACCCTGCAAATTTTCACTACCTAACATTACACAAATGATACCAGCTGGATGCACAGCACATTTCAACCCCTAGATTAAAAAAAGGGTGAACACGTCTGACTTGAACACCACAAATGGTGTAAGATCAAATTTTCATACCTCTGGGCCTCATAAAATTTATACGGGCATTTTGGCTGGGAGATTGGCCAAGGTAGCACCCCAGTTGATTCATATGGACCAGAAAGGGTTTGTCCCGAAGAGACAAATACAAGAACTCACGCTGTCACTGATTGGAACAATAGACCTAGCAGTCACTCGATCGATCCCGTTGGTGGTGATCACTATAGACGCCGCCAAGGCTTTTGATCGTGTTAGCTGGGCTTTTCTCTGGGCCGTTTTAGATACAATGGGCTTTAGTAAGGATTTTATTGGAGCAATGCAAAAACTATATGACCACCCTACGGCCAAAATTCTCCTAAATGGCTCCTTAACTAGGAGTTTCGATATCCGCAGAGGGACCAGACAGGGATGTCCCTCTGTCCCCCCTTCTTCGATTTATATATCGAACCTCTGGCACACATTTTAAGAACAGATGATCAGATTACCCCCATACACCAGCTTCCTTCACGTAGCAAAATCGCACTATATGCGGATGATTTGATAATCTATACTTCCGATTCGGGCCAGACATTAATAAGGATGGAACAATTGATGACTGAATACGGGATGTTTTCTGGGTATTCAGTAAATCTATCTAAGACAGAAGTAATGTGTTGGAATATGGGAGAATGGGGAGGTAGCAGGTGTACAGAGATTAAATATCTGGAGATAGTTATTTCAGATAAAATCGATGAGATCCCTTTCCGCAACCTGAAGAGAGTGACGAAGGAGGTAGACAGGCAATTAGCTAGGTGGAAGAACTTACCTCTGTCTATTTACGGGAGGGTTAACCTGGTAAAAATGTCTGTCCTCCCGAAACTAACATACCTTTTTAATTGTATACCACTCAGCTTCCCTAAGGATGAAATTAATAAAATACAGAGGAAAATATAGAGCTTTATCTGGGCATCTCGGGGGATTCGTCTCTCATGGAAAAAACTACGGAGCAGTCTCAAGAAGGGAGGGTAAGCTCTGCCAGACCTAAGACTTTACTGCATGGCCTTCCAATTTAAAAACATCCGTATGTTGGTAGGGGAGCCCACTAATACAACATGGGGGCCAATATTGAGAGAAATGACCAAAGATGTAGGCCCAGAAGCCTTTTTATACAAATTCGGAGCCCAATTTTTTTTTTTTTAAAGTCAGGTTAAAAGTTTTAAAATCCGCACTAAGATTGTGGCTTACAGTGAGAAGGTCATTAAAGATTGGCTATTTTTCAGAACTTTCCCCAATCTGGGAATCCCCAGGAATGCCGGAGTGCATGAAAGATGCTCTGGGTCTGCCTCTAAAGCAAGCGGGGATAACAAAATGGGGGGATCTGTTAACAACTGAAGGAATGATTCCCTGGGAGGTTCTAAACATCAGGACAGGTAACAAGTTATCCAGGTTCAAGTACCTGCAGCTCACCTCATGGTCTTTGACAGTCATAGAGGAGGTTGGGGGTAATTGGGACTATGATATCTCACTTCAGGATACTAGTCTGAGTGCCAAAGAAGTGGCAAAATGGTTTGGTCAGTTTCTGAAGGCAGAAGAAGAGAAACTGAAGGCCCCCTCCGATATTTGGTCAAATACACTACAGGAAGGCGACATACAATCTTTGTGGACAGACTCTCTGAAATTTCTCTACGCTTTAGTCACCCCTGCTAATTTTAAACGTCATCATTTTTTTGTCATCCACAGGTTGTATTGGACTCCGCAAAGATTGGCTAAGTTTGTGCAACAACCGGTTCCCTGTTGTAAGAGGTGTGGTCTTTTAAGGGCTAATGATGTCCATGTTTTTTTTACATGCCCAGCGATCAAAGAATTCTGGAAGAAGGTAGAAGCTACCTTAGGAGCCATTTTAGCAGAGAACATAGTTGTGTCTGAAACACTGGTACTTCTTGGGGTGGACAGCGCCTCACAACACGCCTTAACTAGAAAGCAAAGGGGTTTACTATTCTATTTGCTGCTCCTGGCCAGGCGTGAGATCTGTAAACGTTGGCTGGACCCCCTCCCTCCACACCCTACAGCCTGGTTAAGCGCAGTAAAATGGACTTGTAATATTGACATCAAGTGCAACCCATACCGGGCAGAGGAGCTTTGGGGAGATTATTTGAAGTGGTCAGAGTAGGGCTCCAATATAATGCGTATGGTTGGTAATGTACATCGATTTCCGGTCCAATGATTACATCAGGCCATGGATTTAGGCGGAGGTGGTTTTCCGCCCCCCCTATTAAAAGACCAGGGTCGCGGAGACCAAGAGTCTGAATCTGCATGGACCACAGACGGATCGAGGGTGTTCGCATACGGCCCAGAGTGCAGTAGCCATGGTGAAATGAGGACTTTACAAATAAATAAATAAATAACCCCTTCAACAACCCTTGTTAACCGACGAATGTTGACTGTTAGACATAGGGTCCCAAAAGGGTACTATTCCCTTCATGGCATCCTCAAACTGTTGCAAAGTGGTATCTGGTTGATCTATATCTTCTGGGTTAATAACCCTTCTAACTCGGGGCAAGTGTACACTCCAACGCTGCATCCGATGATCTTTGTGATAACTCGATGGAGCTATATACACAGGGGGTAGGAGGAAAGAGAGATAACACCTGCCCGACCATCCCTTCGAGAGCCAGACATAACCTTGGGATCCACAAACAAAGTAGACATTAGGGTGATTAAGGGCGGCGTTCTCAACCTATATGTGGAATTGCATCTGCTCTCCCCCACCTTTATCTTCCCAGTCCCCTGGACACAGAAACTAGCTGTAGTGTTGACCACTGACAGTGGTATTGGCTTATCCTCAGTAACATTAGGAGCCTGAAAAGACTGGAAATATTCTGACGTGTTGAACCCCGGAAAATCAGCTATTTCCATTCGAGACCACGTTCCATTTCTCACCCCCTTGTATGCATGCATGCAGTAGCTTAAGAACAATCTACCAAACGGCTATTGGCCTGTCGAAGCACAGGGGGGAGCCCTATGCTGGAAATGTACATTCTGTTCCATGGTGCGAGAATCAGCACGTGTTCTCTCTAGAGTATCGAATTGGGGATGGGGACGCACCATACTAAGATATGCAAATCAACCCTCGCAACTGCTAATATAGGACAATGGCATGGACAATAAGTTCTCACTTTTATCGGTCACTGAGGGAAGTAGTCCACACACCCAACAATTATTTGTGTTAGACGCATTATGAGCCTGATGCAACATTTGTATAAACACATTATCCTTATAAGCCTTTCGGTGCTCTCCTTTGTGAGGGGCCAAAGTGGCAAACATGTGTTCAGGGGGAACAGGTGTTGTCCCAATCAAAGAGCATACAGGATACTTTTCCTCAAAGAGCCAAGATATCCCTAATACAAATATCAATCCAATTGCAAATATGGATGCGAAAACTATTTTAATTTTTGTGGACCAACCCCGCTCTGGGCGCGGAGGTGCAAATGGCTGTTCCTCTTCAGAAATGGGCCGACCAAACGGATACATTGTGGAACCAGGGAAAAAGGATTGCAATAAAACCGATGGCACAGACAAGAGTTCCCAGTGTCTGTCAGAGCCTCACTGGTAGACTCCTATTGTTCATCAACGTTGGCGCTCTTGAGCACCGGCTGTGGAGATGTTCGATCCTAGCTCTTGAAGAAATCCCACGTCGTCCAGGATACCGTACCCCCCTCCAGGGAAGCACATTCGGTCTATCCTGTCCAGTGTCTGAACAATGCACCAATTTCGCCTCTCCCTAAACTACTGTTGGTACCATAGGCAAGGTACACCCTGACTTGCGCAGTCCATCCCTACTAATCTGACTTCTCCTTTGGTGCACTGTTCCTCCGTCGGGGGCGCAAATTGTACCTGGCTACTCCAGGCACAGAGGGGTCAATAAAAATGGGCTCAGACACAGAGGGGCCAGTGGAAAGGGGCTCTTGAATTGCCTTAATCTCCGGGGGCACTGTCGCATTTAGTACCTCATTGTTCTCAGCCTCGGTTTGGGTACACGTGAGCTTGGCATCCGAAAAGGGGACAAATCGTGGGACTTGCTCCCACTCCGAATCCCCTATTCCCCCCTTGACCCACTGATCATAGGGCAAGGGTAGAGGCACTCTGCGGCAGTGTTGACTATGAATCCAGTTCTTTCGGCCGGTAACTTTGACCGTAGTGCAGGTGGCAAGAAGAACCTGGACTGGTCCTATCCACCTCGGCTCCAGGTTTTTCTTCCTCTGAAAATTCCGGATTAGAATATAATCACCAGGCCGAATATCATGTCCTGGCCCCTCAGGCACTGGCAGGAGAGAATCCTGGATCTGTTGGTGAATAGAACCTAGACTTTTAGTTAACTCCTACAGATAGTCCATTAACAGAGGATATTCAATTTCGGAGAACCGACGAGGACGCGGGACGCCCCAGACATTTGCCGGGCGCCCGAACACGACCTCGTAGGGTGGCAGTCCTGACTTGAATGCGCTGTAGTTCTTGTGGGCAAAAGGGCTAATGGTAAAGCATCTGGCCACTGCAACCCTGTGGTCTCCTGAATCTTTGCCAATTTCAGTTTGAGAGTACCACTGTACTTCTCAACCAAACCTGCTGACTGGGGGTGGTTTGCAGCATGAAACGTCTGTCTGATATGTAGTCCCTCACAAACTAACTGAATTACTTTAGCATTAAAGTGACTTCCATTATCACTCTAAATCAAACGGGGCAAGCCGAAGCGAGGAAAGAACTTTTGCAGTCGCTATGGCTGTATTTTCTTTCGTGGGATAGGCCTCAACCCATTTACTGAATGCACAAACAACCACTAACACATATTTCAAATTGTTGACTCGATCCATCTCTATATAATATATCTGAAGGACCTCAAAAGGGAAAGTGGGAGGGGCAAAATTACCAGGTGGCGTAGGGGTACCTTTTCCAGGATTGTGCATCATACACACTGTTAGACCTGGCACCATTGGTGTGGGTCTCCCTGCATTTTTTCCTTTGCCTTCTGTGTTTTTGCTGTGTGTTAGACTCCGTTTGCTAGTCTAGATGCTTTGGGCACTTTGCCACTGCTATTCAGTGCCAAAGTGCAAGTGCTCCTTTTGTAAATTGTTGTTATGGATTAGTGATTCCATGATTGGCATATATGATTTACTTGTCAGACCCTAGTACCGTGCACCGTGGGTGCCCAGGGCCTGTACATCAAATGCTGCTGGTGAGCTTGCAGCACTGATTGTGCCACCCACAGAAGCAGCTTGTAAAATGTGGCTCAGGCCTGCCATTGCAGAGCCTGTGTGCAGTCTGGGACTGCCATGTTGGCTTGGCGAGTGCACCCACTTGCCAGTCCCTAAACCTTCCCTTTTCTACATGTTAGTCACCCCTAAGGTAGCCCCAAGGTACCCCATGGGCAGGGTGCATTGTATGTAAAAGGTAGGACATGTCCTGATGTGTGTGTGGCATGTCCTGATAGTGAATTACAGCCAATTTCGTTTTTGTAATGTAATGTAGACAGTATTTATATAGCGCACTATCACCCAACGGGTATCCTGGCGCTGAAGGTGTACATAGATGTAATGTGTCATACTATATTCGAAAATGAGAGTTACAGATAATTAGAAGCCTAAGGGGGGAGGGACAGCAGGAGGAGCACTGGAGAAATCCAGGTATTACGTCTAGGTGTTCTTTTCCCTTGTGAATAGCCATGTCTTTAGTTTCTTCCTGAACTGCATTATGTCTCTGCTCTTCCTGATGTCAGATGGAAGTTCATTCCATAATCGCGAGGCTGCAGAGCTAAAAGCTCTCCCTCCTGTTCTAGCTCTCTTGAATTTAGGGGCATTAACCAGATTTGCTGTGGCCGAGCGAAGGTTTCTTGTGGGCGTATACCACGTGAACTTTCTCTGTAAAGGCCTAGGACCCAGACCATTTGCTGCCTTAAAACTGCTGCCTTTTCACTATTGCAAGGCTACCTGCTCCCATAGGTCAGAATGGGCAGTTTGATTGTAACATCTTATAATCCAAACTGACCCAGGGAACAAGGTAGAAATTCGAGTTTAGTATGCCTGAACTCACAATGTTAAAATACATCTTTTAGTGAGGGTGATTTTTACATTCTATGTTTGAAAATTCCAATTTTAGAAAGTAGGTATTTTCTTGCCTAACCATCCAGCATGCCTCTGCTTGGTTTGTGTATTCCATGTCTGGTTTGTGAGTGACAGGGGCTGGGGTGGCTCCAGGGTCTGGGTGAGTCAGCACTAGGCTGAATAGAGCTATCTGCATTTGGAGTGGTGGGAGGAGTAGCACCTGGGCCTGAATTGGGCTGTGCCTGCCTTCCACAATGCTGGCTCCACCTCCTGTGGTGCGTCTGATGACCCTGGCCCACACTGACAAAGGAAGAAGTTGTGCACTGGCAGAGTGCACCCAGAGCTGGTTTGGACTGGGTCCAGGACCCTCTGCCTTCAGAGGACAAAGGATAAGACAAGAAGAGCCCGATGGGGAGGAAAGGGTTTCTCATTCCAAGCGGCGAAGCTATGGAACTCCCTCCCCACAGAGCTGCGCTTACAGGCCAACAAAATTCTGTTTAGAAAGGCACTAAAAACCTGACTTTTCATAAAATCATAGCTTCAGTAGTAGCCACTTTTATCCTCGCTCAGCGCCAAGACGCCTCGTCAATAGTGCGCTTAACAAATAATTCAGTCAGTCGGTATAAATATTGGGGCCCAGACCCCAGAACTTTAGATCATTTCTGGGAATCAAGACGAACCTTTGCTGAGGAGAAGAACCAGGAAACTGAAGGAGGAGACTACCCCTGTGCTGTGTGCAGTTTGGGGGTTGGCCTGCGGTGGTTGCTTCATTGCCAAAGAAAGGAGAAAAAGACTGAGTGTGCTTTCATCATCTTGAAGAAAATCTCCAAGGGCTTGAAGATTGAGCTTGCCTCCTGCCTGAAGTCTCAGGGATACAAGACTTCACCACCAGCTCCCCCCTGAATTCCCTTGCTGGGGATTGAAGTGCCTGCTGTTGTGCTGGGCCTTCTAAGAGACTGCGTGTCGCTGGGAGCTGGAAGCACGACTCAACAAAGAAGAAGCGTGTCGCCGCCACAGCAGTTGTTGTTGCATCGTCGAGTAAGCGTGCCGCCGCTGCAGCTGTCGTCGTCGCATCACCGGAGAAGCGTGTCGCAGGGCATGTCGTGGCTCAGAAGTTCACTGAGTCGCCGCACAGCCGTCGGGCGTGCACGCATCGCATCTACGTTGTCGCACCGTAACCAAGATGCCTTTTTGTCGCATCGCACTGGAGCGTCATCGCATCGGATCGCAGTAAGAAACCGGCGCGTCAACTCCCCACACAGTAAGGAAGCGAGCCTCAACTCCACTGCGCAGCAATAAGGAACCGACACATCCACTCCCCTGAGTGTAAGGAACGGCGCATAACCTTCCCTGCGACCCTTTTGTTTGTTTTGCGTTACGCATCCCAGGTACTTTGAGAGTAAAGTGTCGCATTTACAATCTAAAGTGAACTAAGCTATTTCTGCCATTTTAAAGTCTTATGTTTTATTACAGTATGGTGGATTTTTGTTGTTTGGTCTTGTGTTAAGTCTAGTAAAGATTACTTATTTTTCTAAACTGGTGTGGTGTCCATTTGTAGTGTTTTCACTATGCCTGGGCGGTAAATTCCGTTTCGCTCACAGAATTTGCGGAATTTGGGTAGTTCCCGGAGAAAGCGGAATTGCCCAAAATTCTGCGATCCGTGGCTTTGCGGAATTTTTTGCTTGTTCGCGCTTTCAAAATGCGTGTTCGCAAGATATTTCCCCCCGAGCACGCAAACAGCGTTCGCGAACAGGAAAAAAGCGTCGCGAACGGGTGGAACAAGCAATTCCGCGTGTTCGCGGAACTCTGCGTGCTCGCGGAGATTTTTTACCGTTTCGCGGAGCTTTGCGTAGCGCGACTATGCAAATTCCGCCCACCCCTAGTTTTCACTGTATTACTGTATGTGTTCACAAATGCTTTACACACTGCCTCTGAGATAAGCCTGTCTGCTCGTGCCAAGCTACTAAGAGGGTGAGCAAGGGTTATTCAGGAGTGTACCCCCCTTTTCCTGACTAGAAGCAAGGGTCCCTATTTTGACAAAGGTGTATACCATTGCCAACTACAGACCCCCATTTCTAACATTGGTGGTCAACGGTGAGGATTCTGGACTTGCATTTGTGACTCATATACAGTGATAGGTGTACACTACTAGTGAGTGCAGACCAAACGCAACCACATACTGTTTTTCTGTTCTCTGGTGTCCTCCTGGAACTATTTTTTTACTAAGACTCTGGTTAGTTGTTGCACCTGTGAAGTCTTGACAAGATGGGACTTGACTTCTGACACATGTTCATGTATACAATGAGGGAGCTACGTGTGTTCTGCAAGAAAAGGGGGCTGCCTGTGAAGAGAAGGTCCAGGGAGGATCTAGAGACAGCCCTATTTCAGTATGAACTACCACGCTGGATGCTAACAACACCAAATGAGTCTGAGGAGGAGGAATTCTCTGAAAGTGAGGGAGAAATAGGGAAAGATGAAGGGCTTCTGGCTTGTGAGCAGAGGCTGAGAGAGCTTGATGAGGCGCTCGAGAGGGCTGAGGTTCAGAGGGCCTTAACCCAAGAAGAAGAAATTTGTGTAGCTCAGGAAGTGAGCTTGGATGGGTTGGAGGTGCAGTCCAGCTCAGATGGTGGCAGCAAAATTGAGTTATCTAGTGCTGAGGGAGCAGTACATACACCCAGAGATATGGCGCCTGACTTGAAGGAGGGGGTTAACATACACCAAGGGGTTCAAGGATATGAGGTAGGTCCAGTGGTGCGCAGTGTTCCTGAGGTAAATTGGGAAACTGATGCAGGGGTTCATGGTCCTAGTGGTGGGTGGGACACTCTACTGACTCTAGATGAGAGGTACAGGGAGAGAGGTTCCCCCATGGTTGAAATCCTGGTGTGTGAGTGTGGAGACCGCCCAGAAGAGTGTGGGTTGAGTGACGGAGACAGTCAGATACTGTCTTGCCAATCTCAGGAAAGGGGTGTGGAGTACGTGTGCGAGGCACTGGATGGTGAGGTGAAGGATAGTTTGGTTAACACCTGTGGGGGGCTGTGTGATCCAATTGTGGGAGAGCATATTGTAAGTCCCTGTTTTCCAGAGCTATGCCAACACCTGTTGAAGTGTGAGTTCTCTGACCCCAGGGAGCTCACCAGGGAGGCAGACCTTTTGGTGGATTCCAGAGGGTCTGAAGAGGCATTGGGGAGTGACCCTAAGAGGAGTGGCTCGGGTATCTTCCAGCCCAGAGTGGTGGGGGTGGTTCAGAGTAGCCCAGCTAGGTCCCGGTGTAGTGGGAGGGTTGTAGGGCCTCATGTCCTGTCTCCAAGGAGAAGGAGTGAGGCTGGGATGTGTCCCGAAGTGCCCCACCTCAGTCTCAGGACCTGGATGGTCCCTTAAGGGAACACCGGGTAGGGAGCCTAGGCTGTACTAGTAGTCCAGAGGGGGATCTCCTAGTGTCAGGAGAACTGGGAGTGTCTGTAAGTGGACCTCCATCAGTTCTGGTGTCTGGCAGTGCCACTCCTAAGTGGAGGGTGCAGAAGTCCAGATGAAGGGGTGAGAGGGGGAGAGAGTCCCCAGTGGGAGAACCAGTGGGTCAGGGACCAGCCAGAAGGGCTGAGTCTCCTAGGAGTGACCATGGTAACACCACCTCTGTCCTGGGGGATCTTCACGCCCTGTCAGATGGACAGGGGTCGGGAGATCTGCGCCAGGCAGACTGTCACACAACACATGAGTCATGTGTTACCCTTGGGGGGGGGGGCCTGTGTGCTCCCCAGGAAGTCCTGGTGTGCCGGGCAGGTGCTCAACCACAGGGGTTGGTCCCTGGGTTGGGAAGCCAGATTCAGGTGTTGCCTAATCTGGAGGGAAGGACAGCTGTAATCAGTGTCCCTACCGGTTTGTCTTCTGGGGCACCACTCCAGGTGGGAGGGTGCAGGGCCCCAGTAGGGGGGGCGGGGAGAGGGCAGCCTCACCCCTGACCTCTGCCCAGTCTAGGCTAGGATCCCAGTTGCAGGA
This sequence comes from Calotriton arnoldi, assembly GCA_963921515.1. Lineage (NCBI taxonomy): Eukaryota > Metazoa > Chordata > Amphibia > Caudata > Salamandridae > Calotriton > Calotriton arnoldi. The sequence continues at coordinate 2,978,410 of CAWUFW010001169.1, forward strand.
TAGAACCCCTGAACTGGTGGGTGAATTGTGCAGGACACCTGCCACAGGTGCCCTGACAATTCTGGAAGGGGGTACCATCCAGGTGGGGGGGGGGTACAGAGCCCCGAGGAGGAGGAGGACCGGGTGTGGGAAAGCCCACCCCAGTCTCCTGTTCAGCCACCGGGTACGGGCCCGGGGTTGGTGGGTCAGTGTCAGGATGTCATACCTGACCTGACAGGAGAGAGAGTGGACCAAGGGTGCCAAGCACCTGGGGCTACTGCCCCCGCTCTCTGACGCCGCAGAGGTTGGAGAACCATGAAAGGCCTGGGGCCTGGCTCTCCTCACTGACAGTTGTCAGTGGCCACTGTGGCTTGCTGTCCTGGTGGACAGAGTTGCCCCTCGGAAGGGGACAGGAGTTGCACCCCGGGGGTGGACTGGGCCACACCACTGTGTTGGCCATGTGGGTACTGTCTGTCTGTTGGGACACACCTGTGAGAAAGCTAAGGTTAGGTGCTGCACAGGTGGTGTCCACAGGTGAGGAAAAGGGTTCCCCATGGGTTAGCTTAGTGGGCCCTGCGAGCATGGACAGAGGGATCCAAAAAGGTTCAGATTGGTGTAGAACTGGAGTATGCCCCTGCAGTTGCGGGCCAGGGTCCATGTTCTATCGCCCAAAGCAGGGAATCCCATCAAGGTAGTGATTGGTCTACCCTGTGTTTTGGCTGGAAGGGGGTTGTGTTGGACTTGGCCCTTTTTGCAGGGTCATCCCTGAACTTTTTGCCTTCCTCCTGTATTTTTTCTGACCTGTTGTTGATTGTTTTATGACTCTGGGCACTTTTTCACTGCTGATCAGTGCTAAAGTGCATATGCTCTCTATTGTAAATTGTTGTAATGGATTAGTGACTCCATGATTGGCTATTTGATTTACTTGTCAGACCCTAGTACTGTGCACCGTGTATGCCCAGGGCCTGTAAGTCAAATGCTGCTGGTGGGCTTGCAGCACTGATTGTGCCATCCACAGAAGCAGCTTGTAAAATGTGGCTCAGGCCTGCCATTGCAGAGCCTGTGTGCAGTCTGGGACTGCCATGTCGACTTGGCAAGTGCACCCACTAGCCAGTCCCTAAACCTTCCCTTTTCTACATGTTAGTCACCCCTAAGATAGGCCCAAGGTACCCCAATGGGCAAGGCACATTGTATGTAAAAGGTAGGACATGCCCTGATGTGTGTGGCATGTCCTGATAGTGAATTACAGCCAATTTCGTTTTTCACTATTGCACGGCTACCTGCTCCCATAGGCCAGAATGGGCAGTTTGATTATAACATCTTATAATCCTAACTGACCCAGGGAACAAGGTAGAAATTCGAGTTTAGTATGCCTGAACTCAGAATGTTAAAATACATCTTTTAGTGAGGGTGATTTTTACATTCTATGTTTGAAAATACCACTTTTAGAAAGTAGGTATTTTCTTGCCTAACCATCCAGCATGCCTCTGCTTGGTTTGTGTATTCCATGTCTGGTTTGTGAGTGACAGGGGCTGGGGTGGCTCCAGGGGTCTGGGTGAGTCAGCACTAGGCTGAATAGAGCTATCTGCATTTGGAGTGGTGGGAGGAGTAGCACCTGGGCCTGAATAGGGCTGTGCCTGCCTTCCACAATTCTGGCTCCATCTCCTGTGGTGCGTCTGATGACCCTGGCCCACACTGACAAAGGAAGAAGTTGTGCACTGGCAGAGTGCACCCAGAGCTGGTTTGGACTGGGTCCAGGACCCTCTGCCTTCAGAGGACAAAGGATTAACTGGTATAAATATTGGGACCCAGACCCCAGAACTTTAGATCACTTCTGGGAATCAAGACGAACCGTTGCTGAGGAGAAGAACCAGGAAACTGAAGGAGGAGACTCCCCTGTGCTGTGTGCTGTTTGGGTGTTGGCCTGCAGTGGTTGCTTCATTGCCAAAGAAAGGAGAAAAGGACTGAGTGTGCTTTCATCATCTTGAAGAAAATCTCCAAGGGCTTGAAGATTGAGCTTGCCTCCTGCCTGAAGTCTCAGGGATAGAAGACTTAACCACCAGCTCCCCCCTGAATTCCCTTGCTGGGAATTGAAGTGCCTGCTGTTGTGCTGGGCCTTCTAAGAGACTGCGTGTCGCTGGGAGCTGGAAGCGCGACTCATCAAAGAAGAAGCGTGTCGCCGCCGCAGCAGTTGTCGTTGCATCGCCAAGTAAGCGTGCCGCCGCTGCCGCTGTCGCCATCGCATCACCGAGGCGCGTCGTATCACCGGAGAAGCGTGCCGCCGCCGCAGAGGTCATTGTCGCATCACCGGAGAAGCGTGTCGCAGGGCCTGTCGCGGCTCAGAAGTTCACCGAGTCGCCGCACGGCCGTCGGGCGTGCACGCATCGCATCTACGTTGTCGCACCGTAACCAAGACGCCATTTTGTCGCATCGCACTGGAGCATCATCGCATCGGATCGCAGTAAGAAACCGGCGCGTCAACTCCCCACACAGTAAGGAAGCGAGCCTCAACTCCCCTGCGCAGCAGTAAGGAACCGACGCATCCACTCCCCTGAGTGTAAGGAACGGTGCATCACCTTCCCTGCGACCCTTTTGTTTGTTTTGCGTTACGCATCCCAGGTACTTTGAGAGTAAAGTGCTGCATTTACAATCTAAAGTGAACTAAGCTATTTCTGCCATTTTAAAGTCTTATTTTTATTACAGTATGGTGGATTTTTGTCGTTTGGTCTTGTGTTAAGTGTAGTAAAGATTACTTATTTTTCTAAACTGTTGTGGTGTCTATTTGTAGTGTTTTCACTGTATTACTGTATGTGTTCACAAATGCTTTACACACTGCCTCTGAGATAAGCCTGTCTGCTCGTGCTAAGCTACCAAGGGGTGAGCAGGGGTTATTCAGGAGTGTACTCCCTTTCCCTGACTAGAAGCAAGAGTCCCTATTTGGACAAAGGTGTATACCATTGCCAACTAGAGACCCCCATTTCTAACAGTCAGGGTATGGAAGTACAGGGTGGGAGTAGCAACAGAAGTAACAGGCACCAATGTCGCTGCCGGCTGCGACGTTGGTGTAAGGGCAGGTGAGAGAGATACCAAAACAATAGGTGTAGCGGGGAGACAGGCAGTCATCGTAGCCGTGGAAGGCAAAGTCAAAGAAAGGGCAGGAGGCGTTGTGGCTGAAACAGCTTGATCAATAGCAGAAGAGACAGAAGCAGCAGAGACAGAAGGAACAGATGACTGAGGCTGTGGCATGGCAGGGTATATTTTCTGCGGGCGTATGGAGGTGGAGGTCGAGTATCTAACAATTCCTCCACAAATGTGTCATTTTCTTCTCGGGCAGCATAAGACTTTTCACATTGTAATCGAAATCTCCTATCAGCACACTCTATTCCTTTTTCTATTTTCTCTCTATCATGCGCTACAGCTTTCTGAGTCAATGTCTGCATTCTCCCCTTCCGGGCCTCTTTCTCTGCTTTCATTTGTCTCTGTTTAGCCTCCTTTTGCCATGTTCTGAGGGAATCAAACATCGACTGCCTACTCCTTTTCGCAAACAATTTCTCCTGTAGAAAATTAATTTTCTGTTCATCAAAAGTGCCCGTCAACGGCCACTGCAACTCGGCATTATCCCTCGTATATTTGTGCCATAACGTACTAAACATAATAGGGCCAAGGCCATGTTTTACGTACATATCAAAATTTGGAGTGCCTTCTGGAGGCGCTGGCTGACTTTCTTCCAATCGAGCATCAGCAGAACAACAACGACAGCCCAAACAAAACACTTTACTAAGACACAGCATTTTTCAAAAGAAAACAAGTTCACTATTTATGTCTAGCAGATATTTGCAAATATCCTTACCAAAGTCCGTTCTCAAATCTCATCAAATACAAATCAAAAAGGGAACCATGTTCATAAGGAACTCAAACAAATTCAAGTGCTTGTCCAAAGACGGTCCTCAGACCGTGTCAAATACAAATCAAAATGGCGCCATATCCACAAAGAACCAAAGCAAACTCACCTGGTGCACACAGGTCAAACAAATTTATTCTCCACTGCCGACTCTTCGGACCAAACGGTCAGATCCAAGGGTTTCGCCATTTAGGACCCCAGTCGGGATGATCGCTGGGCGAGGCACCGCCCGGTCAGACAGACGGGGCAACTGTGAGTACCAGACTCTCTCGTGCAGGGATCCCTGGTCCGCCCGTTCGACCCGACGTGGCCCCGACCTCCTCACCTGTCCGTGGACAAGGATGGGTCATTGGAGGGAGTCCCTGTTTGGGCGCCAAATAAAGGAAGTGGCCCGTTTAGGGTCACCCGGGTCACTCGCGACCACCTCTCAGCCTTCCATACAAATGAAGAGTCGGTCAGACAGTAGAGAATACAAACCAAAGATATTTATTAATGGTACACTCGAGTGGAGTCCGGTCTGACCAGCCTCCTTAGATTGCGGCAGAGGGACTGACTTCTGCCAACATGGTAACACATAATGTACATCTTCAGAACCACTAAAGACACGTCCAGCCTGGAAATTTCCAGTTGGTAGCTGGTGAACAAAGGAGATACAGAAGGATGAGTTGCAATCCTGGGACTGGGTACATGCTATCTCAGCGTCAAGGTTACTCTGCCTGAACTTGGAAGAGTGGGACCATACTTAGACACGTTGATTGGGAATCGGACATGGACTGGTGCATGCAAGCAGAGAGGGTGGTGTATGAAAGCAGAGGATGCCCGGGTAAATGGACCAAGGTGTGGGGCCCATGGAACGAAAGTAGAGGTTTTATTTGTACCACTCTCAACAATATGTTTGATGTAGTTGACAACGAAACACCCTAGATTGGCTGTCGCTGAGATTAATGGCACAATTGTTGGTTCCCTGGACCCAATGTATTCATTGTTCATTTAAATTTCCTGTTGCTCTCAGGAACTGTATTTTGTTTTGGAACTGCACCGCTATTGTTGATTTTTCATGTGTGTTTTAAGTTTTAATAAAAAGAGTTTAAAAAAAAAAAAAGGTTACTCTGCCTGCGCCCGCCGCTCTAAAGGTGAGAGCAGGCCTATCTAGTGAGAAAGGTATGTGATGACAGAAACAGTCTATCCATTGTATTGTATTGTATTGTAATTGCATTTATATAGCGCTTACTACCCCTGACGAGGCGTCGAAGCGCTTTTTCGGCGAGTAGCACGCTACTCCGGGACCCATAGAGGATTAGTGTTGAATTAGTATAGTGAAACATGCAAGTACATTTTAAGTGATGGATAGGTTAGGCAGTTATTTGGATTTGGAATGATAGCAGAAGGATAGAGGAGGAAAAAAGGTTTGTATTTATATAGCGCTGGTTACCCCTGATGGGGTGTTGAAGCACGCTACTCTGGAAGCCCATCAAGGATTAGTGGTGAATTAATATGGTGAAAATATGAAAGTAGTTTCAGTGGTGGATATTAGTCAGTTATTTGGAGTGAGAAGGATAGCGGAGGGATAAAAGGGAAGAAAGGTTTGCATTCATATAGCACTTGTTACCCCTGATGAGTGTTGAAGCGCTTTTCTGGCGAGTAGCACGCCACTCCGGAACCCATTAAGGATTAGTGTTGAACATTAGTCTAGTAAAAAATGAAGTAACTTTGATTAGTGGACATGTTATTCAGTTATTTGGGTAGAGAAGGGTAGGTGGCGGGATAGAAGAGGGAAAGAGGTTTGTATTTATATAGCGCTTGCTACCCCTGATGGGGTTTTGAAGCGCAAGTAGCACGCTACTCTGGAACCCAGAAGTATTAGTGTTGAATTATTATGGTGAAACATGAAAGTAATTTTAGTGGTGGATATGTTAGTCAGTTATTTGGATTGAGAAGGGTTGGGGAGGGTAGAAAGGGAAAAAGGTTTGCATTTATATAGCGCTTGTAACCCTGATGGGGTGTTGAGACGCTTTATTGGCGAGTAGCACGCTACTCTGGAACCCATAAAGGATTAGTGGTGACTTAGTATAGTTGAAAATTGAATATGTTAGACTGTTAATTCTGATTGAAAAGGATAGTGGAGGGATAAAAGAGTGAAGGATTTTTTTTTTTAATAGGTCTTAGCAGTAGGAGGGGGAGAAGGGGGTTTGAGGGGAGGAGTCAGGGAAGAGTTTAGAAAGGTTTGTTTTAGGGCATCGGTATAGTAAAAGAGGTGTCCGATGATGCAAGGAGGGTAGAGTAGGCGAGAGTCTAGAAAGGGTTATTTTGGTGGTCATAGTAGTGGTATGGGGTTTGGGATAAATGAGTGTGGATGTAGAGGATATATTGATAGATGTATAGGATGAGAGATAGGGTAGTGCATTGGAAAGAGTAGTAGAAAGAAGTTTGAGATGAGTCAGAAGGTTGGGCTAGAAGATATATTGAGATAAGTATAGGATGAGAAATAGGGTAGTGCATTGGATATGCTTTTTCAGGAGAAAAGTTACAGAGACACACAGTTCCAAGTTCCATTAGCACAGCAAAGCTCAACCTTGGAGAAATACAAGGAGAAAAAACAATATAACAGCTGCTTTTTGCTGAGGCAGACATAAAAGTGAGACAGAAAAGTTTTGATCATGGCTCAAAATGGCGGCTGAATACAAAATGGTGCAGCGAATGCTAACTTAAGTAGTACAATGCATAGAGAATTCGGCTAAAAGTATTTCTATTCCAACATCAAGTACAATGTTACTTGCCGAGGCCTTCAGTGGCACGTAGTCAAAGCAGTCGAGATCACACCATTGAGGGTGAACATGAGGCTATGTCCCCCGACAGAATAGGCTATGACATTTTTATATTAGCACAGGGTTTGGGGCTGACTATCTCCTGCCATTTTGCGGTCTAGGTAATTGCAATGTGATACCGGTGAACTGACTTGGTACACTCAGCAGTGAAAGCTAAAAGATTAAGCACATGTCTTTTAGCCGTGAAGTGTGACGGAAGCAACTATTTTAACACAGCCAAAACAAATCTAGGAACTCACTGTCAGATGCATTATAGACAGAAATTCACAGAAACCAGACTTGACACAGTATTAATTTGTTTGCCATAGTTAGTCAATAAAACTGTCTGTAAAAATGTATCTGTCACTGCGACAGAAGAGGTGCTGGCAGTAAATGAGCGTGTTACTTACTGGCAAATGCACATAAGACAAACATTCATGAAACCGAAGGACACAGTAATAACTTGTTTGCCATAGTTTATAAATAAAACGGTTTGTGCAAATGAAATTTTCAGTTCAACAGAAAATGCGCTAAACGAGTGCATGTTACGGGTTGCCCGCCTACCGCCACTGCAGCTAGGCGGGTTGCTTAAGCTTGTCATCCTAAAAGTATGATGTAGTTCCAAAGTTCTGGGGAAACACTGGGTTAGAGCAACAAGGCCACAGTTATTAGAAAATGTTCCGCACTCCCACAAGTTAAGAAAGGACAAGTAATCTGCAAATATGGTTATCATCCTGTTCTCACCATCCCAATAGCTCCGCGCTGGGATTCGCAATGCTATAGGCATTACATTCGCCCACATTCTGGGATTGGTGCACATAAGACAAACATTCACTGAAACCGGATATGACACATTATTAATCTGTGTGTCATAGTTTATCAAGAAAACTGTCTGTGCAAAAAGATTGGTGATTGCAACAGAAATGGTAGATAAGCCAAATGCACCTGCATTATCGACATTGCTGCAACGTTTAAAAAGTGTGTTGGGGTTCCAAAGTTTTGGGAAATACTGGATTACAGCACAAAGGCTACAATTTATTGGACATTCGACATTCCCGTAATTTAAGAAAGGGCAGGCGATCTGCACGTATTGTTCTCTCCATCCCAGTAGCTTTTCCATCCACTTGTCTGCATGCTGAATACATCAGCAGAAGACTGGCCCTGGGCTACCCACACGAGGGTGGGGGTTAGTTGGTCATTCTAAAAATTGTGGTGTGGCTTCAATAGTGTTGAGAAATTGGGCCTGGAGCAGGTATGCTGACTATCACCAGAACACATCTTGCATTCCTAGTTAGGAAGGTGCAGGTACGTTCGTTCATATATTTTACCCTTGGTTCTCACTATCCAAGGGTATTGGCATCTTTTCTGCACACTGGTATACCTTTGGCAAAAGTCTGGCTATGGGCTACATACGCTAGGGTGGGGACGCAAGCATGGCGACACAGCATCTACAGATCACAGTCAGGCTGATGGGTCTTGCAGGCAATAAGGGCGTGAAATGTAGCAGTATGTTTGGAGTACACTGGTGGACCTCAGCCTCACCACCTGTTTTTAGATCCACCTTGTCATGTTTTAGGAGGAAGAGGAGCACCAGGCGTCCTCTAAAGGACATGACGCAGTTCAAATCCGATGCATGTCTACATGTTCACTTGCTAGTGCGGCACTTGGTCATCAGGCTGAACCCTTTTATTTGGGACCCTCTAAGTGAGGAGGCAAACAAGGGCTTAGTCATCCCCAAAACAAAATGCACAAACTTGCACACAGTGCGTTATGGCTGGTATCACACAGAACTGTGGTTACGAAGAGAGCTGTTTTATATCCCCAAGGGGTCCTATTCCTGGCCGGTGCTGTACAATTAAACAAATGGAAGTCTGCGGATAAAGATAAGGGTATTGTGTTGGCCAAAACAATAACTTATTAAACAAACATACTTGTGGCCTTGAAGGCGTACACCTCTACATTTACCAGTGACTCCTGAAGTCGGGCCGGGGCAGTAGGGGTATATACTGGGTCCAGCCAAACCCTAATCAGAAGGCCCATTAGTACAGAGGGCACCAGAAGGACATATTTTGGAACTGTAGACAGGATACCCAGCTCAAAGGAGTCTCCCTAAGAATTTCAGGTGCCGAGATCCAAAACGGACCAGGTTGGGCTGGGGAAAGTAATTTGGCTACAACCTCTGGGGACAAAAGGTACTGCCCTGTGGGCTTGGTCTCTGATTACTTAGCCCTCCACCCTGACATGGGAGGCTACTTGCTAATACATGCAGATCACACACCTCTCACCAAGTTCCAGGTGGAGCAAGTTATGAAGTCATGCCGTGATGTTGGGAAACTCTGGGCCTGGAAAGCGTTTTTCCAGCGATTCCTTTAGGATAGGAGCGGCTACCTCGGCATTTAAGGTTGGCCTACCGCCGGACCGCATCAAACAGGTGGGGCGGTGGGAGTCACAGTGCTACAAGCGCTACATTCGCCCATAAAGGTTCAAAATGTAAAAAGGTGCATGTTTTGAGCACCAGTGTGGCTATAGATGTGCTTGATGAGCTTGCAGTGTTAGTATGATAGCAAACAGTTTGTCAGCTATGCGTGTTACTTGATTTCCCAATCATGTATTGGGTATATAATTAAACATTGGTTGCAACTTTGCATTTCTTTATTTCTCCAGGATCAAAGGTGTGGGTGATCTGCCATTCAGGCATCGCTAGGGTGGCGCAATGGGCAGAAAGCAGGAGTGAAGCATGGGTTTCCCCTCACTGAGATAGTCTGGTTGGGGTTCCCAGGCATGCGATGGCACAGCTTGCTGAAGAAGCTGCGGCACAGACTAGCGGGAGGCGGACCTCCCCCCGACATTTTGGTCATCCACCTTGGGGGCAATGACTTGATGTTCATGGGTAGAAAGGCACTTTTACAGGCAATGAAGGCCATGATGGGTGAGATTAGTAATCACATTGGGCAATGTGAGTTATGGTGGTCCGAGATCACACCACAGAGGGACTGGCATGGAGCCAGGTCAGGAGAGGCCATTGAAATTTCCCGTAGAAGGGTAAACAGGTCCATGCGCAAGTTCACGGAACAGAGGGTTTTGGCTTTATCAGACATGGACTCCTACATGCCGAGGCCACTGGGTATTTGGACGAGGATGGGGTTCACCTGTCTAAAGTGGACATGGATCTGTTCTTGTTGGACCTGGGAGACGCCCTGGAGACAGCGGGTTGTAAGTAAGAAAGTTGCCTGTCTCGGTGGGGGGGGCCCTGTGTGTGACGGGTGCCACACCCAGAGCCATGGTGGAGTTACAGGGCGATCCAGAGGCTGAATGGTACATGGGGGCACCCTCTTCAGGAGCACAACAAGGGTGCAAATGCCAAACAACCCCAGGAGTCTTTACGGCAGGACCCTGGAGGAAACGATGGCGCCCGCTAGTCCTTCGGGCAGTTGTAAGCCTGAGCAACCAGGGGCTTGCCTGGACACGCTCCGCCCCTAAAAGGGCGTGAGTAAAGGGGTGGACTGGTGGTCCATGGTATTTAAGGGGGAGATTCCCCACAAAAGGGTAGCACCGATTGTGTTGGTCCCGATGCAGTTGGCTCATCAGGTGGGCAGGGCAGCTTTGGTGAGTCACTGCTGCCTGCCCTTGGATCGCCTGTAAGTTGACCCATCAAGTTGGCATATTTCTTGAATGAAATCAAACCTGCAGCAAAATATTCTCCAAAAAACGAGTCTTGTGTGTTTATTTATTATGTGCATGCTATGGTTTTCAGGTTGGGTGAGTTGCCGATATTGGCACTATAAGCGGGCGCATAAATCCAATGGGACATGGCGTTAGGTAAATAGCTATTGGACGGGGTTTGGAGTGTCTCGAGCTGTTGCTCGGCACTAAGACCCGTCCCTTCAGGGCCACGCCCCCTCATCACACAGCGTAAAAAAATCACAAGTTGAGAAGTGTGAAACAGGATGGAACCTTCTTTCTCGGGGGTGAGCGATGGACCCCAAATGAAAATGGCACCTATCCAGCAATTCGATGGACTGTACCCCAGGAAATGGAGAGAAAACTCCTATTTCTGGGAGGGAGAGTTTTTACAAAATCGTCAAGTGCGAGAGGCCATGGGAGAGTGTTTGTCCAGCGGAGGGGAGGCTGCAGGAATCGAGGGCTCTCATCGGCGCTACCCCAACATGCAGGAGGTGTGCTTGGTCCTGGCAGCCCCCCGCTTCCCCGTGTCCTCACTGAAACATGTCACCACACTGGACAATTTCCGTAGCATCGTGAATGGAGGCGCTATCCGCGGCTGCGACAGGAGCTTCATCCTGAAGGGGAACCCCGTAATCCTGGGCGTCTCCTGCTGGTCCCCGCACATCCCGCGCTCAGACGTGGAGAGCTTCAAGAGCAGGCGCTTCGAGGAGTTCATGCAGCGCTACTGGGGTTGCAGCACCCGCTACCGGCAACTCTCCCCAGAGGAGCTTGAGATGCGGGAGATGCTGGCCAACTCCCCGGCGCTGCGCCCCGACTCCCGCTACGGGAACTTCCAGTTCCCCTTCAGCTTCGAGGAGCTGCTGAGGAGCTACAAGGAGCAGCACTGCGGGGGGTATGAGCCGGCACTGAGGGTCCTGGGCACCGAGGCCTACCCACTGGAGGTGGTGCACTGGGTGCTGATCCACAGCCCGTCCTGGAGGGAGTTCGAGCACCTGCCCCAGCTGGATTCTGTGTGGCCCCGCTTCGGAACAGGGAACCGGCTGTGGGCGCCGGAGTCCACCACAGACCTCTACACCTGGTTCATCGACCCCTCCACGGGCCACCTGGGGAAGTATCCGCTGGACTCAAACCCAGGGAAGATGTACGACCCCTCCAGGTGGAACAACGTGGTCTTCGCCTTCTACCTGCCCGGGGGTCGCACCCTGAACCTGGGAAGGAGCCCCCTCCTGGACCGCGTGGAGGCCTGTGAGACGGCAAAGAGTCTGTGGGGGGACAGCAGCCGCGTCCTGAGACACCCCATGTACAAATATGTATCCAAAGAGGAGGCGGAAAACTTCATCCGCGAAGAGAGAGTTAAGGCCTCGCCATGAGTCCTGCTTTCATTCACTTTACATCAATCGATGATCAGACGCCCCTCCTGCACAGCCCCCCCGCACAGCCCCCTCTTCGCCCTCCTTTCGCCCTGCTCCTGCCACTGAAGGCCGTGCTCTCTCCCTCCAACTCACAGGAACTGACAGCTGGGATATTCACCCGACCCCGCGGACTGACTTTGGGTTTTCATATTGTAACTCGTGGTCATGTAAAGCGCTGCAATCCCTCCGGGTGCAGTACGCGCTATATAAAACTGCAAAAAATATATTACCTTTAATATTCAAAGCTTAAGCAGCTTTTTTACTGGCTAAGACGCGCATGTTATACCCGCCTAATAAAGCCATTATAAATTCTGCTCTTTAAGTTTTCCTAAAGTTTAATGTTAAACTCTCAGAAAATCTACTTTTCTGAATTGGCTTTTCTAAGTCTACTTCTTTGGTTACTCCTTTCATTCTTTCATGTCTGTGAGAGCTGCTGTAATGCATACTGAAACGGTACACAGTTGGCATAAAGGACTACTTATCAAGTTATTTAAATCTTTTTATGCTAGTCTTCCAGAAAAGTCCAATCGTTATGTGAAATATTCTAGTTCAGCTGTTGCGCCCTGAGCATGTCATTGTTGCAGGATGTTAAAGTGGCCTTTGGGCTCAGGGAGGCCATGTCTGGGTCAGGCAGCCGTGCCTGGCCTACGGTATCTGCCCAGTAGTATATCTTAATCTGCGAGGGGAGGGGGGATCGTGAGTCTAAGACAACGTCCCTCGGGGGTGTGAGGAAAGTTAGGGGCGTCCGAGGGTGCCAGGGCAGCCTGGGCAGTGTCATGAAGGACGAACAGGATGCGTGAAGCGCTTCAGATCTCTTCAAGCGCTGAGATCTCTGGGTAGAAGCAGGCACAGCAGACTGGTGAACTGGGCACATGCCACAGAAACTGTGCCACCTGCAGGTTTGATGCCAATCACAATGCCCAGGAGGCAGAGTGTCTTCTGTAGTGATATTTGCATTCATCACAGGTCACAGACTCCAATACCTGGTAGATAGTTTGGTGGGATAATGCGCCTGTGCTCCTGAGGGTGTGTGGGATTGTGACCTCAAGGTTAGCTGTGTTTTATGTTATATATGGATATAGCAAAAGCTGTCTCCAGTTGCAGCAGGGCACATGGTACAAGAACATTTTAATGTCAAGAGGAGCATCTCTGACTGAAGGTGCTGTGTGTGCTTACATCAGAAAGGAAATGAGATTGCAAAAACAAGCATTGGCAAAGTCAGTAGTTGTGGCCTATAAGGAGGGCAAGGGCTTCTTCATTAGATCTGGCGCGAGTGAACACCTTTTGAGCTGATAAAAACGATGTACATCGTAAGCTTACATAGAGGGGCTTTCGGGTTGGTCGGCTGGATGATTGAGTGAATGAATGAATGAGCAGATACCTCATGTGAGAGGCAAGGGTGGGGTTTTGAAGCTGACTAACTGAAGGCAGGTTATGATACTCCAATAACGTCAGAATATTGACTGACATAAATATTTTATTGTAAATACCATCTTATCAAAATATCGCCCCCAGTGAGTTAATAATAAAAATTCTACACTTAACAGGGCGATATTTTAGTAGATGATGTTTAGGGCACGACATGTGTCCGGCAGTGTTTCTGACAATTACATTCTTACAAGCAAAAAGAGCGATGTGAGACAACTGGCAGTGCATGGGCAAGGGACAGTGACAGGTGAGTGAATGAATTAATTAGTAGAAAAGTGCAGGGGTGTATGACTGAATGAATGGGTGAATGCATAAATGGGGATGGTGCTGGGCCAGTCTGTGAGAAGGGACAGTGAAGCTGCTGAAGGTTTGAAACATAAAGGAGAAAGCAGTCGAGACACGAGGGATGGGGGGACAACACACAGCAAGTACTTAATATGTGCCTGTGTTTGCCAGTGCTTGGCACCAGCATTTACGTATATACATCATCACATGTTTATGACAGCTTAACACATGGTGGCGCCATCTGTCTATTTTTCAGCAAAACTCTTTGTAAATTCTGATGGTTAGTATGTGGCAGTAATGGCAGGGACAGTGGGTGGGGACCACTGGCGTAACGAAACTCGAGGGGGCCTCCCTGCAAGGCACATGGAGGGCCCCCCTCCGGACTCAATCAGGAGCTCTGCAGCCAGGGTGCTGTGCTGAGGGGGCCCCCTGGAGCTTGGGGCCCCCCGCACCGCGGGGGCTGCGGGGGCCTGTGTTACGCCCCTGGTGGGGACCTCTTGAGAAATACCTCAGGCCCTCATACATATATTTTCTAAAATGAAGCACTGCACATGGCAGGCAGTACATTTGAGTTACTTTACTAGGACATATAAATCGAGGGTTTCTAAAGAGATGTCCTATGACTTTCATGTATGTCCAGTTTCTCAAGGTGTGGAAGAGGTTTACATGTCTTCATAACAGGGATTACAGCCAATGTTGTATGTGCCTCCATGGCAGGACTGAGCCTTGGAAGGATTAGGCAGTATTCAGCTTCATCGGCCCCAGGCAGTAATTAACCTCAGTGGCCCCAACTCATCAATAGCTGGAGCACTTACATCACCCTCATCCTCCTCCACTTATTGGCAGCCTTCGAGACCGTCGCCCACCACACCCTTGTGACCAGATTCCATCACATTGGCATCCAGGGCAATGCACTCGACTGGATCACCTCCTTCCTCTCTGTCTGAACACAGAGGATCCACCTACCACCCATCTCCTCCACACCCAAAGACATCCAATACGGCGTCCCCCAGGGCTTTTCCCTCAGCCCACCCTCTTCAACACCTACATGATGCCACTGCCAGACATTGCCTGAACCCACGGACTCAACATTGTCTCTTACGCCGACAACATCCAGCTCGTCTTAACCCTCAAAGAAGCCAAAACCACAAGAGTGAATTTCCAAATCACCATGGCCGACATCGCCACCTGGATGAAGACCAAATGCCTGAAACTCAACTCGGACAAAACAGAGGTCATCATCTTTGGGAACAAGACCTCCCCCTGGGACAACACCTGGTTGCCCTCCACACTTAGCCCCACGCCCACGACCACGCACGCAACCTCAGAATCATCCTGGACACCCATCTGTCCATGAAGCAACATATCAACACATTCTCCTCTGCCTGCTTCCATACCCTCCGCATGCTCTGCAAGATCTTCAGATGGATCCCCGTCTCAACCAGGAAGACAGTCACCCAGGCCCTCGTCTACAGTCGACTCAACTAAGGCAACGCACTCTATGCTGTAACCACCAAACAGCTCCTGAACCGCCTCCAAACCATCCAGAACTCTGCATCAAGACACATCCTTGACCAACCCAGAAGAACCAGCATCACCCTTCACCTCAGAGCTCTCAACTGGCTCCCTGTCCAGGAAACATACCTCTTCAAACTCTTCCCGCACGCCTACAAAGCCTTCCACAAATCCGGACCCGTCTACATCAACAAAGGCCTGACATCCACCAAACGACCAGAGAGCTCCAATCCTCCACCCTCGCTTTAGCCCACATCCCCCGCATCCATCGTAGCCTCTGTGGAGGTCGTTCCTTCTCCTACTTCGCCGCCAAGTCCTGGAACGACCTCCCCCTCCAGCTGCGCATCTCCCCATCTCTGAAGGGCTTCAAGAAGCAACTCAAGACTTGGTTCTTCGACCACTCTCGCTCCCCGACTGAGGCTCGAACCACCCTCCAGCGCCTGAAGACGCCCCGGAGTGACAAGCTGGGCTCTACAAGTCCCACTGATTGATTGATTGAATACCACAGGCAATGGCAAACTCCCAGAAGAAACCAATTTTATGAATAATAATTCAAACTTCCACTCCCAAAACAGAGTTGTTTGAATGTGTGAGCTCTTGCGTCCTTTAGAAAAATTAAGTAATAGCCTCACATCAAGTTTTGTTTTTACTTAGTGCTTGGAGTAACATTCTATCAATGCAGAGCACTGCAAAGTAAAGATTTGGTGGTTATCAAAGTAAATGGGGCTCATTTTATCAACCTCAGAAGAATGAATGCACAGAGGGCCCTACAGAGCTCCAAGCCTCTGCCCTGCAAGAATCACACAGCTCAGTGCAGCCAAAGCACTTATCCTCGGCGCTATATTCCTAGCATGGATGTGTAGTGCCTGGTTGTGGACAGATTTCACCTTTTGGGGATATGAAATAACTGAGCTGTCTTATAACCACAGTGGGCCTAGTGCAGGGTAGGAAAGTGTTAAACGAATGGTAAAGCAACACAATCCTATAAAACCTGCCACTTTCGGTGCTGTGCTACGTTGCTCCATAACATAGCCAATTTGCCCCACAGTTTCTACAAGAATCTCTGAAGTAGGCCCAATTACTCACTGAGTAGCAGCACCGGTTCAGAGGTACCTGCAGATTGCTCAAAGATCTCTGTTTTAGGAGGGTTAGCACACCAGTCGTTATATCAGTGGTGGAGGCAGTGATGATGGTGGTAGTAGTTTTTGTAGTGGGGATGGTGGTGGGTATGCTGGTGATAATGGTGGTGCTGGTGTTTGCAGTAGTGATGATGGTAGTATCAATGGTGATAGCACTATTGATGGTGGTAGTATTTGTGATTGTGTGATTCTGGTAATTCTGGTAGCGGGGATGATCATGGTGGTGGTAGTGGTAGTAATAGTGGTTTGGTGTTGAAAGGGGTGATGTTGATGGTAGCAGTGGTGGTTATAGTGGTGATAAGGTAGCAGTAGCAGTTATGAAGGTGGTGATTATGGTAGTAGCATGGCTTGTCTCTGCGGTGGTAATGGTGGTGGTCATAGTGGTGGGGATGCTAGGAATGGTGGTAGTAGTGGTGCTGGTAGTAAAAGTGGTGGTGAAGTTGGTAGTATTGAGAATGGTAGTAATAGTGGTGATGGTGACAGCAGTGACAGTGGTAATGGTAGTATTAGTAATCATGGTAGTAGTGGCAGTGGTGATGTCAATGGTGATGTGATGTCATTGTGGATGGAGCTGGTGATGGTGATACCAATGGCAAGGTACTAGTGGTGACGGTAGTAGTAGTGGTGGTAGTACTGGTGGTGGTGACAGTGGGGTGATGGTAGTCACTGGTGGCGGTTGTAGTGGTGGTTGTAATAGTTGCTGTTTTTGGTTGTAATAGTGATAATGGTGCTGATGATGGTGATCGTGATAGTTGTAATAGTGGTCATGGAATTAATAGTCGTGGTAATGGTGGTGGTGTTAAATGTGGTAGTGATAATGTTAGTAGTGGTGAAGATGGTGGCAGCAGTGTCAATATTGCGGGTAATAGTGGTAGTCATGGTGGTGGTGTTGATAGTGGTGGTGATGGTTGTAGTGATAGAGGTGGCGATTGCTGTGATGGAACTAAAGGTGGTTGTGCTGCTTTTAGTTGTTGTAATGCGGTTCTGCAGGTTCACTTGGGACATTACGTACCTTTAATTATCTTGTTTTTAAGTCCATTTCACCCCACACCATCGCTGCATCACAATTACATTAGGCTTGTGTTAGACCTGTTAGCATTAAGGGGCCTTTCCCCAGACTTTTTGCCTGCTTACCTCCTCTTTTGCTGATTGTTTTTGTTGGCCTTAGGACTCTGAGCACTTTTCCACAGTTGACCAGTGCTAAAGTGCATGTGCTTCTCCCCTAAACATGGGAACATTGGTGCATACACAATTGGCAATTTAGTTTACTTGTAGGTCCCTTGTAAAGTGGTATACCATATACCCAGGGCCTGTAAATTAAATGCTACTAGTGGGCCTGCAACACTGATTGTGCCATCAACACAAGTAGCCTTACAAACATGTCTTCTCAGGTCTGCCATTGCAGGGCCTGTGTGTGCAGTTCACTGCCACTTCGACTTGGCATTTAAAACTACTTGCCAAGCCTTAGACTCCCCTTTTATTGAAAAGCCACCACTAAGGTAGCCCCTAGGTAGCACATAGGGCAGGGTGCTGTGCAAGTAAAACTTGGGACATGTACTTTTAAGGTAGTGACAAACACCCAAATTTGTGTTGCACTACTGTGAGGCCTACTCGTCTCATAGGTTAATATTGCAAATTTCTTAATACACTTTTAAGTTGTAATTCCTGATTAGAAATGAGTAGCTGTGTCAGGTTCTATATCTTTGGAATGGTAATGACAAATCCTCTTTACTGGTAAAGTAGGATTTGACATTACTATTTTAGAAGTGCCAATTTTAGAAAGTGGACCGTTCTCTGTTCTTTTAGCTCTGTGTGCCTGCAGCCTATCTCCAATACACGTCTGGGGTGGGTGAGAGCTTCACTTGCACATTGCCTCTAGACAGCCACAAACACAGGAAAGTTAGGACTTGTGTTTGTGCAATACCATATAGTAACTCATTGCTCACTACAACGCAATACTAAGATCAATCCGAACCTCTTATAATTCTCCCTAATTGGCTTTTTGATTTTTTCTACTAAACCATGTCTCACTCTGGAGAAGCAGCAACTTCACCTCCAGTAATTGATTTTGAGCTGGCCAAGTTAGAGTCCTACACTGTGGCCCAGCAGAAGAAATTTTGTAAGGAGTTTCAAGTGTTTACTAAAGGCTTCACCTGGAAGGTGGAGCTGTAAAAGGCTCTGAGAGCCTGGGCAGTGCCCGGGATGCATGGGCTGAGGTCCCAAAAGGGGAGGAGCAGGAAATTAGAGAGGAGGATGAGCAGCTGATTCTAGATAATGTCCTGGAAGAATATGGCACATTACAACGCGATGTAATACATCGCGTGCCATTACAACGCAGTCGTTACAACGACCGCATTGTTAGTACGCGATGTATTACATCGCAAGTCTTTACAACGACTTCCAGTAGGGGGCGCGCTGGACTTAGAAATATTATAATTTAGTACTCTTACTCCAGTTTGCGCAACAGTAGGGAAGGTGTTGGAAATCATTTCCAATACCTGAGCGCCCTCTACTGGAATTCGTTGTAATGACTTGCGATGTCATTACATCGCGTACTAACAACGCGGTCATTGTAACAACCGCGTTTTAATAGCACGCGATGTAATGACAGCGTTGTAAACGCTGTTTCCCATCCTGGAACTGCCTGAGGAGAGGGAAGCCAGCATTAGGTCTATTGCAGCTGGTGTCCCCAGAGCATGCTGATGCAGCGCGTACAATAAAAACTATCCTCCTCCCAGGTTACTTATAGGTCATCCAGGGGCAAACTATATTTCTCATATCCACATGACGATGGGGCCCATAAACATCGCCTAAACACACACACACACTCCTGGATTTCCTTTTACACCTTTATGAAATTCTGTACTCCTAGGAGAAGCATGAGAACTAAATGGAGAACACCATTTTTGTGTACCGCTGGAAGAGCAAGGATATCTATTTACCTTAATTTGTCACTTTCTTTTAATTATTTCTTAAGATATTCCTGCTCATTGTTTTGTCGATGAATCATTCATTTAAGAAATTAGTTCATAGTGATTAAGACCAGCTGAATCACAATCAACCAATTACTCATGTCACAATCATTTAGGAAAATAACCACTGAGTCATTTTGGTTTTTAAAGAATCTTAAATTTTATATAATTTTAAAAGCATGAAAAGATTTAATACTTTATTCAATTATTCATTTTAAATTCACAATTTTATTAAGCATAATCAATTTATTGCAGAAAGGAAATTTTGTCATGAAGCCAAAAACCTTAGTTACCTGCCTAGCTTCCTAATTTAGCCTAATGATTTCTAACCTAACTTTGGGATTAGAAATAGCCTGATTCTCATACTCAACTGTAAAGTTAAGACAGCAACAGCAACTTCAGCTCGTCAGCATCAGCTACCTGCAACCCGTCTCCTCTACTGCAACCACGACTCTCGAACTGCAACTGACTGTGACTGCAACCGCGACTGACCCCCTCCCACTAAGAGTAGGCCCTCTTATACCCTAATTCTAATTTTGCTAACTAACTGTTGCAACATTAATATCACGCTTTTCTCTCATTGGTCCATACATGTCAGCTTATTCATTCTTTAATCAAGTTCTCTTGGATTCAAAAGTCCTTGGATCATTTCCTTTCCCATACGCTTAAACATTTCCATCCGATTCGATCAGTCCATTTGTATCTTCTTTTGACACATTCAAGAACTCCGCAGTCATTGTCCTTTCTCTTGGGCTCCTTTCCCACGGACTCTCTCCTGATCATCACGGCACACTATCAGTTCAATTAGGTCACACCAGCCTTGACCATTTCTTGCATCCTAGCCTCTCAGAGACATCACGAGGCTCCAGATTTCTTCAATCTCATCCCGTACCACGTGTCCCCTTGCGCCTGCGCACATCTTCCCACTGGCGGCCATTTTATCTCGCCACTCGGTTCTACTTTAGAAGCACTAATTTGAGGCAAATAAAACATAATTAAAATAGAGAAAAATATCCCTTTCGTTTCCCTCCCGTCTACGTACCCCAATTAGTTGTTACCTAGCAAAAAGCGACATTTAAGCTGCTCCTTACTTACCATCACTATTGTTTTTGCAACGACACATTTTATTTCTATGAAGCACAAACATGCATTTATTTTATTTAGTACGCTTTTTATTCTTACGTTATGATTAGACACACGGACATTCATTAGTAGATTATTTAGCACGTACATTAGCATATTACCATTCCCACATATACAATGTTGATTAATACATTTAAACGAACATTTTTAATTAATTAATTATATAATTTGTTAGGGGTTAAAAATTTTATTTTTACTGCTCCATCAATCCCCCCTTTGGTGATTTTTAAATCACCACATAAAACCCAAGTCATACTTCTTTTCAGGCAGCATGTCTTTCATCCTTTACTTTCTGTTATTCATATCTCTGTCTCTTCTTCATCTTGCCTTTTAGTCTCTTTATACATGCTTTCTTTCATTTTCTCCAACTCAATTTCACCCATTTCTCTCTCTCTTTCTCTCATTATTCTGTTATTTCTTCTTATCTTATTCTGTCTTACTTTTCTCTTTATACATGTTATTACTATTTTCAATATCATTGCTAATAATATCACTATAGTTGCTACTATTATAACTTTCCCTATTACTAGTTTACTCATCCTAGTTAACCAATTTGCTACTGAGGAAAACCCTCTACCAAGTTTTCCCAAAACACTTTCAACCTCCAGTGGGACTAATTCTTTGTGCAGACTTGTAATATTTGTAATATACTTCTGTATATTTTCACTGTTATCCGGAATGTAAGTACAACAATGTTGGACTTTCAACATTCCACAGACTCCACCCTCTTTTGCCAAAAGAATATCAAGGGCAAGCCGATTTTGCATCACCATAGCTCTCATGGCAACCATTTCGGTATTTACCATTAAGAACCCTCCCGCAGTATCTGTAGACAAACGATCTACTACTGTGGATAACTTCCGAATTTTAAATGCATTCAAAGATATTCCCACTGCTGGTATCAATGCTCCAAAAATATCTCCTACAACTTCTGAAAAACTTTCCCTCTTTCTACGTTTAAATCCATTAATCATCTTGTATGTTCCCTTTTCTTCTCTGTCCATGTGAAAGATTTTTGGAAAGACCAGGCCTACATAGCAAGTTCCATACCAATGGTCCGGTAACCTGTAATAAGCTCTATTCCCACAAATATAATAGATACCTGGAAATATTGGATCTTTTCCACCTTTGAATCCCCAACCTCCCAGAATTTGATAATTGTCATGGCAGACACTGGAACCTACAAAGTAATTGTCATAGACTGTCTTATTTCTCTTAATGCACAACTTTCCTGTTTGTGGCCAATCTAACGTCATTGCTGCATTTATCCTTTTCCCTTCATGATTTCCTTCCTCAAACGTCCATAAACGTTTTCCTTCCTCTTTTATTGCTTCTTTTTGAAATTTCATTCTTCTTTCTTCAACCATATCTAAAAATACTTTTTCTTCTTTCTTTAACTCACAGGTAAGGTTGTTACTAACTATTTCTTCTAACGTTAATTTTCTATGTTCTAAAAAGAATTCTCCTAAAACTTTTGCTGGTTTTACTTTGTTAAGTTCTGGTACTACTGGAATGTTTGCAAATATCTTATCTATATCAGTATAATAAGATTCTAATCTACCTGTTTTATAAAATAAACTTGCTATTACACTACATGTTATTCCATAAGTCAAAGGTAAGTGATGATAAGTCACACCTTCTGATACTGATGCAGGCAACTGCATACAAACATAACAATCTCTTACTTCCATTGTTTTTACGTACTCATACAACAACTTTGTAAAAACATTCTTTGAGAAATCTGTTACTGACCTATCCTTATGCAACTCTGCACTACTTCTTAAAACAACTTGTTCTTTAATATTAGTTTCTTTTTCTTGTTTAGTATCATTCTTTGCTTCTATCACAGCTACACTAATAGGAATTGTGATTGCTAAAACTATCCATATGGTCATTAATAACCCTGTACAAAAGCAGCACATTTTGCACCATCTCTTTACAAATTCACATTTATTTCTTCTATCCCTATTATTTTCCATTTTTCTTTTTCTATTTATTAAGTTTCAGAAAATTGTGTCACTACACCTCAGAAATGACTTAGATGCCACTCTGCTTCCAAAAAGTCTTTGCTTAGTACTTTCTTTAATTCTCTCCAGAATTCTTTCGTTGTCACATCCGGTGATTTGTCACGTCCAGTAAATTGTCACGTCCGGCAGAAGCACTTTAAATCTTCACTTCAGTTTCGTTGCATCTCACCTTTTCCCATCCGACTTCTCAGTCTTTGGTGGTTTCCGTGAGTGTTTTCTTCTTCTCCTTTGTAATCGGTTAGTGCAATATACAGCCACTCAGGTGACTTAAATTTTGAATTTATTTTCCTTGTCCTTTTGGACTTTTGTAATCTTTTTCCACTGGGTTTTTCTTGTCCCTTTTGACTTGTTACTTCATTTACTTGTTCAGCATCTTCATCTTCTGCTCTTATTATTCTATATCTCAATTTTCTTACATAGCTGTTGGGCCAATTATCTCCTTTTCTTGGCCTTTTGACCTCACCCTCTCTTTCTTCTCTTTCCGATCTCCAATTTCTTTTTCTTGATTCAGTCTTTGCTTTTTCCTCTCCTCCACTTTCTTCTGTTTCTGTTTCAACTGTCTCACTATTGTTTCTTATTTTGAAACTTATAATCTCGTCATCTCCTACTGGTGGATCTGTCTTCTCCTTTTTGTTTTCCCTTATCACTGTCCCTCCTCGGGGTTCTTCCGATTTGGTGTTTTCCTCCTTATCTGCTTCTGAATTTCCCTGTTCTCCTGTTTCTCTATCTATCCCTATTGCTCCTCGGGGTTCTTCTCGATTTTCTAACTTTTGTGTACTTCTTTCCCTACTTCATCTATTAATATTGTTTCTGAAGGATTTCCACCATAACTTGTACTTGGTTGTTCATCTAACTCAATTTCTTGCTCAGTTTCTTCTCTAATTGGTTTATAACCCCAAGTTCCCTTTCGGAATTCTTCCCAATTTGCAGCTGAATCATCAGATCCTGAAGTTGTGTCAGATATTTCCAGATGTCGACTTACAGGTCGATCTTCAAGTTCTGGAACTTCTGAATTTCTTTCTTCTTCTTCTTCTTGTTCCTCTTCTTCTCTAGAGGTGTTCTCCGTTGGGGTCTCCAGATGTCGACTTTCAGGTCGATCTTCAAGTTCTGGCACCCTTTCTTTTATCTTGGTTGTTCCCGCCGTTAAACTTTTATCCCACACTTCCAGACGCCGACTCACATGTCGATCTGTAGGTTCTGGAATTCTGATTGTGTGGCTGGCATGAACCCAGTTCTTTACTCCTGCACACTTGACAGCAGTCGTTGTTACTAGGATTACCTGTCTTGGCTCATCCCAACGCGGAACTAGACAGTTTCTTCTCCTGTGGACTTTAATACGGACCCAGTCTCCTGGATTCAAGTCGTGGGCTGGTTTTCTTTCAAGAGTGGTCGCATCCGGTCCAACCTGATGAAACACAGAACGCACCACATCAGCCAGTCCTTTGCAATAATCCAGTATTAGATCATCAGTTATTGTCAATAACTTGTTGACTGGTACGTGGGCTTGTCTCATTGCTCGTCCCATGATCATTTCATGAGGACTGAGTCCCGTTTTCTTTTCAGGGATGCTTCTGATGGTCATCAGAACAAGAGGCAGTGCATCTGGCCATTTGAGTCCTGTAGCTTGACACATTTTTCCTAATCTGTTTTTAATCGTTCCATTTATCTGCTCTACTACCCCAGAAGCTTCTGGTCTGTAAGCACAATGTAGTTTTTGTTTAATACTCAATGCTTCACAAATCAATTGGATCAACTCATTTTGAAAATGTGTTCCTCTATCTGTCTCAACTGTGACTGGAAAACCATACCTCGGAATGAACTCTCGTAGCATAAGTTTTGCCACTGTTGTTCCATCATTCCTTCTTGTGGGGTATGCCTCCACCCAACGAGAGAACAAACAGACGACCACCAGAACATATCTTAATCTGTTACTAGGGGGCATCTCAATAAAATCCATCTGTATCCTTGTGAATGGACCTCCTTCTCGTCCTATTGTTCCTAGACTCACTACTGTTTTTCTTCCTGGGTTAAATTGTTGACAAATAAGACATCTTTGACAAAGACTTTCAGCAATGGCTCTGAATTTTGGATTATACCAAGTTTGTCTAAAAAGTCTGATCATTGCATCTCTCCCAATATGAGCTTGTCCATGGTACATCCGTGCCATGTCTGCAATCATGCTATCAGGCATAACTGGTCTTTCATCTCTGTATACCCACACTCCATTATCTTCCTGTCTTCTACATCCTGCTTTAATCCAGTAATCCTTTTCCTCATCTCTTGCTGTTTCTTGTAACTGCCTTACTTCATCCCATGTTTCGACTGCATTAGTGAAAAGCAAAGGACAAGAGACATGCTCCCTTTCTCTATTTCTGTTCAGGGACGCCATGTTTTCCGCACAATATCTAGCGATCTCGTCAGCATAATTATTGCCAACCGCTATGTAATCTTCGTTTTTCTTATGCGCCTTGCACTTCACTACAGCTATTTGTTTAGGCAGCTGTATCGCCTCAAGCAGTTTTTTAACATAATCTCCATTTCTGATAGGTGTTCCTGCAGATGTCAAAAATCCTCTTTGTGACCAAATCTGGCCAAAATCATGTACGATGCCGAAACCATATTGGCTATCGGTCACAATCGTGATTCGTACATTTTTCCCCAATTTACATGCTTGTATCAAAGCAATTAGTTCCGCAACTTGGGCAGACCTAACTCCTTTCAGACAAGACGCTTCCATTACAGTTGCCACTGTGCATACTGCATAAGCTGCGCTTAACACTCCTTCCTTTGTGCGTAAACATGAACCATCTACAAACATGACATAATCCGATTCCTTTAACGGTTCATCTTTTATGTCAGCTCTTGGTTTTGTGCAATATTCCAGCACATTCAGACAATCATGATCTACTTCATCTTGTTCAATTATACTCTCTTCATCTGGCAATGAAGTCGAAGGATTTACATTTATGCATCTATCTATGGTCACATTTTCTGCACTCAAGATGACTTTTTCGTACTTAGTCAGCCGACTATGTGTCATGTACTGTGTTTTTGTTCTTGTCAAGAGAATTTCTACTGAATGGGGAACATATACTCTCAGTGGATACCCCATCACTATACCTTCACTTTGTTCCAGACTTACACAAGTAGCAGCAACTGCTTTCAAACATCCAGGCAATGCTTTTGCTATAGGATCTAAAACAGCTGAAAAGTAAGCTATAGGCCTCTTCATGGTGCCATGTTTTTGTACTAGTACTGAAAATGCACATCCATCTCTTTCACTGCAGTATAACTCAAAATCTTTCTCATAATCAGGCATGCCTAATGCAGGGGCCTCACACAGTTTCCTTTTCAATTCTTTGAAAGATTTCATTTCTTCTTTGTTTAACTCAAAAGGGTCTTTTACATCTTTCTTTGTCAATTTTTGTAATGGTTTTGCAATCAAAGAAAATCCACTTATCCATTGTCGACAATATCCAACCATTCCCAAAAACATTCTTACCTCTCTCTGAGTCATTGGTGCTCTCATTCCTTGAATCATTCTTACTCTTTCTGTCGCTATTTTCCGTACTCCTTTCTCAATTTTATGTCCTAAATACTGGACTTCTTTCTGACAAAACTGTAATTTTGAAGGGGACACCTTATGTCCTCTTTTCTCCAAATGGTTCAGTAAAGCAATTGTGTCACTTACACATGCCTCTTTGGTTTTCGATGCCACCAATAGGTCATCGATATACTGCACCATCACTGATTTTTCTGGCATTTTTAAATCTTCCAGAGATTTCTTTAGAATCTGATTAAAAATTGAGGGGCTCTCTGTATACCCCTGAGGAATTCGGCACCATGCCAAAATACGCTCTCCAAAACGGAATGCAAATAATGGCTGGCTATCTGGATGCAAAGGAATAGAGAAAAATGCATGACACAAATCTATCACAGTGTACCACTCAGCTTCATGCGGAATTTGATATAGAATCACTGCAGGGTTTGGCACTATTGGACAGCATGGTACAACTATTTTGTTGATCTTTCTCAAATCCTGTACTATTCTGTATGTTCCATTTGGCTTTTTCAGTCCCATAATAGGTGAATTACATGGACTGCTCATGATTTCTTTCAGAATTCCCTGTTCAATCATCTTATTTATCACAGGAGTTATTCCTTCAATTATTTCTGGAGTTAATTTGTACTGTGGCGTGTTTGGATAACTTATCCCTTCTTTCACTGTCACTTTTACAGGATCAACTTCTCTCATTAATCCAATGTCTTCTCCTGTAAAATCCCACACACTTTCTTTCACTGCACTTCTTAACTCTTCTGGAAGTTTTTCTGCATCAAATGCAGGAAACAACCCATTCATTTCAGGTTCCTGATTCATCAAAGTTACTTTATACAGAGCATCTTCATCTGAAGTCTGAAAACCAATTCCATCTGGTGTACAATAAATTGTGCAATTCATTTTACACAAGAGGTCACGACCTAGAAGATTTACAGGACTACAATCGCACACTACAAATTTATGCATTTTCCTAAAAGAACCAATTTTTACTTCTACCAATTCAGTAAGTGGGGTTTTAATCTGCTGATTGGCAACTCCTACCACTTGGATGCATTCACCTGAGAGAGGAAGGTTCGGAATTTCCACTGACCTAACAGTAGAACGGGTAGCTCCAGTATCGACAAGGAATGTTACGTTTGCTCCATTCACTTCTCCATCCACAAAGGGACCAGACTGATCTACCTCTAGAGTTGCGCCAAGCACGCACTCTTTCCCCTCTCTTGCGCACCGTCAGAAACTTTCATCTGGGTCATCCTCACTCTGATGCAACCAATACTGGGAAATGTTAGCTGCTCTCGGCAACTGTGTTACCTGTTCTCCTCCGTAGAATCCTGTTTCTGTACTGTATCTTTGCTGGTTAACAGTGTTGGGAAGTGGTGGTTGTGGCACCTGATTTTGTTGAACAACTACCTCATTCTGCACCTGTGGAGTTAATGATTGATGTTCCGGATTAGGTTTAGGTGGGAACTTACACTCATTTCTCCAATGCCCTAATTTTCCGCAATTATGACATGGCCATTTCTTCTTTGCCTCTTCTAGACTCACTTGTCCTTTTCCTTTACCTATATTTGGTCGCATCTTATTTTGTCCTGATTCGTTTCCATTATTATTATCCAATTGAGCTTCTTGTTTTTCTGCCACTTTCACTTGTGCCCACATTGCTTTTTCTTTCAGCTTACGCTGTTTACTCTCTATTTCATCACTACAATACTTAGCATACCTCAGCACCTCATCTACACTCGCATTCTGCCAGTTTATCATATGTTGCTTAATCATATCACTTATTTCTTGTTTCAAGCCAAATACAAATCGGTATACAAAATGACTCATATCCTTCTCACTTAATTCCTCATAACCACTATACTGTTTGAAAACCAACAACAATCGCTCATAATATGCATGTACACTCTCCTTGCTTTCCTGTGTAGTTCTATCAATCTTAACCCAATCTGTTTCTTTTGGAGGAATCTTATTTTTCAAAAAGGTAATCACCTTATCGTATTTCTTCATCACATCTGGTCCTGGAGCTCCTGTCTTAGGATCTCTTGGATATTCTGTAGTTGGCCAGTCAACTGTAATCTTACATTCTGACCATAGATCCGTTGGTACCACTATGTCAAACAATCCATCCAAATCTATCCACAACACTTTCGAGACCTTTACAAACCTTTCTACCTGTCGGTACCACTCAACTGGCTTTTCTCTTAACTTTGGAAAGTCATTTGTAAATGACAGGATGTCCTGCCTAGTCCAGGGAACATGCACATAACTACCACCTGGAGTTTCTCTCATAGGGTACTCTTTAACAACATGTTCCTTTTCTGTTATCATAAAAGCCAATGAACCTTTGTCTACGCTTTTCTCATTCTTCTTTGTCCATCTAACCTTCCATCTGTCCACATCACCCCATTTTCTCAACAAAACAATCAACTCTTTTATCTGTGTCAGCCTTCCTGCTGTATTCAAATTTTCAATATCTTTTTCACAAAAATCTACTCTGTATGGTTTCTGCAACGTTTTTACCTTTGCAAAATCTATTCCAATCTCACCGGCCACTTCTTCTAGTTTGTCATGTAAATTCTTTGCTCTCCATGTTATACTTTTGCACAGAAACATTATTTCATCATCCTGATAATTCTTTATCTTTTCTGTACCAATCGTTCCCAGAATTAATTCTTCCATGTCAATCTTCAATCTGATCACATCTAATGGTTTTTCTTCCGTTTCTTTTATTTTAAAAGCTTTTATCCACTCATTTAACTCATCAGGAGTCGGACCTATAGGAGTACTATTTATTTCTGTCCAATTTCCACTCTTTTCAGGTGTCACCGTGGCAGATTCAGTTACCATAGGCATTTTCCTACCGCTACACTCATTCACTGTCAAATTTTCAGGTGGACTTGGTCTGTAAGCACTAGTCAAATTGCTCGTACCTGGACTTGTTTCTATTCTTTCCTTTTCTCTTTGGAATTGCGAACTCAAGGGAATCACCAAAGATCGTTCATCAATTTTCTGATTCTCGAAAACTGGTATTACTGGACCTATTGTTACGGGTACGGTAACTGCTTCCATATTCTTTGTTAATTCTCTAATTTTCTCAGTTAGTTCTTTTGTTGTCCTTGCCAATTCTCTTGCACTATCATTTTCCATTCCCTCAATTTGGGAAGTTCTTATTTGTTCTTGTGACCTATTTATTTCTTGTCTTCTTTCTGGACTTTCATTTCGCATAGCTTCTATTGGTGGCGCATTTGGTGTCACCACTGTAGAATTCTGCTGATACGGAGGTGGATTTTTATTTAATATATCTTCCAGCAACTCGTCATCCGTTTCGCTCTCATGCATATACTTTTCTCTCTCTAAATGTTTCTTTTTCTCAGTCCGTTTTTTCTTAGTCCCTTCCTCAACTGTAAAAGCTGGAAACAAACCTCCTGTCATGTTAGCACATCTCCATCGTTTTATTCTGTCCTCATGATTCATTCCCCACATTCTTCCGGGCACGAACTCATAACCTTTCATACCTCTGAATCTTTCTTTCTCGTACATCTCATCTTCCCATTCTGTTAAAGCCTCAAACTGTGTCGGTCTAGGTCTAGGTTCCAATTTAAGCATCTTTTCTTTTAAATTCCGTAAAATCGCTACATTAAAAGAACCATTTTCAGGAAAAGCCAATGCTCCATCATTCTTCGTATATTTTACCCAATTATCCAACCATATGCACGTATGATATCCATATTTCAGCATCATATGTGAAGCTGCTGATTTTGGCGGAGGAATTACTTGTCCCTCTCTAGTCACAACCTTTTTGTCTTTCTTAAAGAAATTCTTTAATTTCGTTGTCCATGACGTTCTCTCCCTTTCATACTCGTAATATGGCATGTTTTCTATTTGTTTTCTCTTTACTCTAACGCTGTTTCTGTGTACGGAACTTCGTCCAATTACAGCGCGATTCACACTAACGTACCAATCAGAACAATTTCCACCGTCCGCGAACCAACCAATCCTAGCGCGGCACTTTTCTACGTCACTCCTGCTCTGTATTCACGTGACTAGTGCACTGACCAATCCTAGCGCGGCACTTTTTCACGTCACTTCTACTCTTTACCCCTCCTTTACAAAATTTATCGGCAATTTTTCTTTTTACAGTTTTCTTCGTTAGTTACAACAAATAAACAATTCCATAGTCTGATTCGCTAAACAAAGTGACAGCTTTGTCCTTTTACACAAGAATCCTGTTTTTCCAGTAGGCAGCGCTTACCTCTACCCTACCACAGAATTATTTGCTTTTGTCGATAAAGTAGCACTTCCCTCTACCTTACCCTTCTTTCAAACAAACAATTTACTCGTTTCTCTGGGGATAAGACACATGTGGAGACTAGGCTCCTGAGAATTAAGGCCAAAGTTTCACAAGTAAACGTGATTTGCTATTTCATTTACACACTTTTCACACCGAAATCCCTAACATAACACAACCTGCGTTATAACCAAAATGAATTCAGACCATGTACCAAATTCCATGTGACTTCTCTTGCCACACGTGTTCCACTTCCTACATCCCAGAAGCGTGAAAACTTACATATAACATAACGCGACTCAACATATAGTGTTAGTCATCAAATAATCAATAATCAATAAACAATAATCACTAAACTAATCTATAGAAAACCATAACTCTGCTACCAAGAAATCTGATGCAGCGCGTACAATAAAAACTATCCTCCTCCCAGGTTACTTATAGGTCATCCAGGGGCAAACTATATTTCTCATATCCACATGACGATGGGGCCCATAAACATCGCCTAAACACACACACACACTCCTGGATTTCCTTTTACACCTTTATGAAATTCTGTACTCCTAGGAGAAGCATGAGAACTAAATGGAGAACACCATTTTTGTGTACCGCTGGAAGAGCAAGGATATCTATTTACCTTAATTTGTCACTTTCTTTTAATTATTTCTTAAGATATTCCTGCTCATTGTTTTGTCGATGAATCATTCATTTAAGAAATTAGTTCATAGTGATTAAGACCAGCTGAATCACAATCAACCAATTACTCATGTCACAATCATTTAGGAAAATAACCACTGAGTCATTTTGGTTTTTAAAGAATCTTAAATTTTATATAATTTTAAAAGCATGAAAAGATTTAATACTTTATTCAATTATTCATTTTAAATTCACAATTTTATTAAGCATAATCAATTTATTGCAGAAAGGAAATTTTGTCATGAAGCCAAAAACCTTAGTTACCTGCCTAGCTTCCTAATTTAGCCTAATGATTTCTAACCTAACTTTGGGATTAGAAATAGCCTGATTCTCATACTCAACTGTAAAGTTAAGACAGCAACAGCAACTTCAGCTCGTCAGCATCAGCTACCTGCAACCCGTCTCCTCTACTGCAACCACGACTCTCGAACTGCAACTGACTGTGACTGCAACCGCGACTGACCCCCTCCCACTAAGAGTAGGCCCTCTTATACCCTAATTCTAATTTTGCTAACTAACTGTTGCAACATTAATATCACGCTTTTCTCTCATTGGTCCATACATGTCAGCTTATTCATTCTTTAATCAAGTTCTCTTGGATTCAAAAGTCCTTGGATCATTTCCTTTCCCATACGCTTAAACATTTCCATCCGATTCGATCAGTCCATTTGTATCTTCTTTTGACACATTCAAGAACTCCGCAGTCATTGTCCTTTCTCTTGGGCTCCTTTCCCACGGACTCTCTCCTGATCATCACGGCACACTATCAGTTCAATTAGGTCACACCAGCCTTGACCATTTCTTGCATCCTAGCCTCTCAGAGACATCACGAGGCTCCAGATTTCTTCAATCTCATCCCGTACCACGTGTCCCCTTGCGCCTGCGCACATCTTCCCACTGGCGGCCATTTTATCTCGCCACTCGGTTCTACTTTAGAAGCACTAATTTGAGGCAAATAAAACATAATTAAAATAGAGAAAAATATCCCTTTCGTTTCCCTCCCGTCTACGTACCCCAATTAGTTGTTACCTAGCAAAAGCGACATTTAAGCTGCTCCTTACTTACCATCACTATTGTTTTTGCAACGACACATTTTATTTCTATGAAGCACAAACATGCATTTATTTTATTTAGTACACTTTTTATTCTTACGTTATGATTAGACACACGGACATTCATTAGTAGATTATTTAGCACGTACATTAGCATATTACCATTCCCACATATACAATGTTGATTAATACATTTAAACGAACATTTTTAATTAATTAATTATATAATTTGTTAGGGGTTAAAATTTTTATTTTTTCTGCTCCATCAATGCAGCAGCACTTCATCTGCCAAAAACCTGCCGCCAGAGATGCTGGAGGACAGAAGGGAGCAGAGAAAGCTCAAGCTGGAGCTTAACAAATTGAAGTTGGAGCAGGAGGAAAAGCTCACTAAACTGAAGTTTAAGTAAGACCATGTTGTAGAGCTAAGGAGGTTAGCTCAGGAAGAGAGGAAACTAACTCAGCAGCTGAACCTCAGAGAGCTGGATATAAGAGCACTGCAACTGGAGTATAGCAATAATGGTGGCAGCATACCTGCAGTGTCTACTACTGAAGTAAGAGCCCTGATGCCCAAAGATTTGGTGGCCAGTTATGTGGTGGGGGATGACATAGACAAATAGTTTGCAGCTGTGAAGTGGCTCTAAGAGAGCACAAGGTCCCAGAAGAGTCCTGGGGTGGTAGTTTGTGGAGGCTCATGCCCATAGTGGGGCGAGATATACTTCTCCCACTAGAGGTGGGGGACCGGACACCCTACACTGGTATGAAGACCATACTAATCACCTAGTTTGGGCTGACACCTGAGAAATACCGACATAAGTTAAGGGCCAGTCACAAGATCTCATCACAGAGCTGGGTTGACGGCTTGGACTATGCTAGAAAGGCACTGAAGGGTTCGATGAGGGGCAGCAAAGTAGAGGATTATTCAGGGCTGGAAAACTTCATTTTGAAGGAGCACATGCTTGATCTTTGTTTTACAGAGCTGTGCCAAAACCTGGTTGATAGTAAGTTTTCCAACCCCAGGAAGCTTGCTGAGGAGGCGGTTATCTGGGTCAGCACCAGAGTGTCCAAAAAGGTATCTGGGGGTGGGGGGGAATCCCAAAAGGTGGTCAGGGTTCCAACCAGAAGAAGGAGGGGGGAGATAAAAAGACAAAGTACTCTAAAGGCCCCCAAAGCATTCCATAGGTGAAAGGGTCTAGTTTTCATTCCCAATCTGGCCACCAGAAGAAAAACTATCCTGGCAAGAGTCAGCAGCCCAAGCCCATCAAGTGCTATGCGTGCGATGAGTATGGACACTACAAGGGGGATCCCAAGTGTCCGAAAAGAACACCACCTCCCACTTGAGGAAAGGCTCCAGGGATGGCTAGTGTAGTGTTGTGGGAGGAGTTTGTCCCAGTTAATAGGGGGAGTTTAGTTGGGTTACCCTAGTGTTCCTGGGTGACAGTGAAATGCTTCCTAAGATCCATGTGCAAGCAAATACTACAATGTTTAGGCAATGGGTCACCATCAATGGGCAAGGTGTTGAGGCTCTGAGGGACACAGGTGCCAGCATGACTGTGGTAAGGAGTCAACTGGTGTCCCCAGAGCAGGTGATTCTCAATGCATTCCACCAGGTTGTGGTGGCTGACAACAGACAGAGTCACTATCCTGTGGCCCTCGTTCCATTTGAGTGGTGGTGGGATCATGTCTTCTGAAAGTAGTAGTAAGCCCTGCCATGGCTGTGGACTGTTTGCTTGGTAATGGTCTTGAGCACACTACCTGAAAGAAAGTGGAGCTCAAGGAACATGTGGAGATTGGACCTGTGCAACCACAAGGTCCATGGCTGCCCAGGATGGGAGTCAAAAAGGGCTGGAACCTTGAGTAATGGCCCAGCCAGATGCTAATAAGGATAAAGGCAAAGGGTGTGGGAAGCCAGACCATTAATGTCTTCCTAATGAGGTGGATGGGGGGCCTTCGGTGGGAGACCAAGAGTCCACTGAGGAGGGCATTGCTTCCCTTGGTAACCTGCCAGAGCTTGCTGGATGTCATGTGGAAGGAGGTCCCGCCAAGCAGGAGAACTTTAGGGCACAGAGGGAGTGCCTAACCTTCGCGGGCATGAGGCAATAGGCTGAGGCCCAAGCAGCAGGTGATGCATCTGGTAGTCATCACATTTACTGGGAGGACAACCTCCTTTACAGTGAGCCTAAGGATCCTGCCCATAGGACAACAAGAACCCTGGTTGTCCCCCAATGCTACAGGGCCTTCCTACTGGAGCTGGCTCACAAAATCCCCCTGGCAGGACACCTGGGCCAAGGCAAGACATTTGCAAGGCTTGTTCCCTACATCTATTGGCCTAGGATCAAGACTTCCTCAGATGCATTCTGTAGGACTTGCCTGGCCAGTGGGAAGACCGGGCAGAGGCTTAAAGCCCCTCTTAATACCTTGCCTGTCATTGACACACACTTTGAGAGGGCGGGCATCAACATTGTAGGGCCTATGGATCCCCAGACTGCTTCAGGTGGATCGTGCCACTAGGTACCGAGAGGACCATGACTGCCCCAGCAATGGCCCCTGATGGGGATTGTTACCTGAGTGGGTTTCCCAAGGATGTTGTGACTGACAGGGGCACAAACGTCATGTCTGCTTTTATGCCGTCAATTTGGAAGAAGTGTGGGGTAACCTACAAGATTTCCACTCCCTACCATCCACAAACAAATGGGCTTGTTGAGAGATTCAACAAAACCATGAAGGGCATGATTAGAAGCTTACTTGAGGCCTTGAGGAATAAGTGAGACATCCTCTAGCCATAGGAAACAACCTTTACAATGATGCCTTAACCACGACTTACCTTTACAATGACTCCTTTATAACACATGTCAAATGCATCTTTATCACAAATGTCTTTGCAATAAATTTTGTTACCACGGATATGCCTTTACAATGAAAATGTAAGTCTTATATATATATGTATATATATATATATATTCCATCAAACAAGTTGCCCTGATGAGGATGGCACTTCCAGAGTGCGAACTCGTGAGCATGAAAGCCGCAACAGTCTCGTGGTTCACCTTTTATCCGAATCCTGGCTCAATGCGTTTCAAGCTATGTGCTCTTGTTCACGAGCCCCTTCTGGCAAGGAAAGAACAGCAACCAACGGATTAAGGACACCTGCTCTTTATTAGTAATGTTACACCCATGTGGGCGTGTCCTTATTCACCATATGCCTCCAGTGCATGATGGTATATGCAGTCCCGAAATCCAATATACTGCCCAAGTGGGTGGCGCTGTAATCCCAACATCCATAAAAATAAAAAACCACAGTGGGGTGAAGAAAAATAAAACCAACACAGTCTGTTGCTATATTTATGCTGTTCATGCGGCACACTCCGTTCCCTTTGCACAGGTGTTCGACCCTTCCAACACCAAAGGATCCATACTGTTGTGGCGGGCCACCCTCGCGGCTGGACATAACCGCTAAAATTCCATCAAACAAGTTGCCCTGATGAGGATGGCACTCCCGGAGTGCGAACTCGTGAGCATGAAAGCCGCAACAGTCTCGTGGTTCACCTTTTATCCGAATCCTGGCTCAACGCGTTTCAAGCTATGTGCTCTTGTTCACGAGCCCCTTCTGGCAAGGAAAGAACAGCAACCAACGGATTAAGGACACCTGCTCTTTATTAGTAATGTTACACCCATGTGGGCGTGTCCTTATTCACCATATGCCTCCAGTGCATGATGGTATATGCAGTCCCGAAATCCAATATACTGCCCAAGTGGGTGGCGCTGTAATCCCAACATCCATAAAAATAAAAAACCACAGTGGGGTGAAGAAAAATAAAACCAACACAGTCTGTTGCTATATTTACGCTGTTCATGCGGCACACTCCGTTCCCTTTGCACAGGTGTTCGACCCTTCCAACACCAAAGGATCCATACTGTTGTGGCGGGCCACCCTCGCGGCTGGACATAACCGCTAAAATTCCATCAAACAAGTTGCCCTGTTGAGGATGACACTCGCGGAGTGCGAACTCGTGAGCATGAAAACCGCAACAGTCTCGTGGTTCACCTTTTATCCGAATCCTGGCTCAACGCGTTTCAAGCTATGTGCTCTTGTTCACGAGCCCCTTCTGGCAAGGAAAGAACAGCAACCAACGGATTAAGGACACCTGCTCTTTATTAGTAATGTTACACCCATGTGGGCGTGTCCTTATTCACCATATGCCTCCAGTGCATGATGGTATATGCAGTCCCGAAATCCAATATACTGCCCAAGTGGGTGGCGCTGTAATCCCAACATCCATAAAAATAAAAAACCACAGTGGGGTGAAGAAAAATAAAACCAACACAGTCTGTTGCTATATTTACGCTGTTCATGCGGCACACTCCGTTCCCTTTGCACAGGTGTTCGACCCTTCCAACACCAAAGGATCCATACTGTTGTGGCGGGCCACCCTCGCGGCTGGACATAACCGCTAAAATTCCATCAAACAAGTTGCCCTGATGAGGATGGCACTCCCGGAGTGCGAACTCGTGAGCATGAAAGCCGCAACAGTCTTGTGGTTCACCTTTTATCCGAATCCTGGCTCAACGCGTTTCAAGCTATGTGCTCTTGTTCACGAGCCCCTTCTGGCAAGGAAAGAACAGCAACCAACGGATTAAGGACACCTGCTCTTTATTAGTAATGTTACACCCATGTGGGCGTGTCCTTATTCACCATATGCCTCCAGTGCATGATGGTATATGCAGTCCAGAAATCCAATATACTGCCCAAGTGGGTGGCGCTGTAATCCCAACATCCATAAAAATAAAAAACCACAGTGGGGTGAAGAAAAATAAAACCAACACAGTCTGTTGCTATATTTACGCTGTTCATGCGGCACACTCCGTTCCCTTTGCACAGGTGTTCGACCCTTCCAACACCAAAGGATCCATACTGTTGTGGCGGGCCACCCTCGCGGCTGGACATAACCGCTAAAATTCCATCAAACAAGTTGCCCTGATGAGGATGGCACTCCCGGAGTGCGAACTCGTGAGCATGAAAGCCGCAACAGTCTCGTGGTTCACCTTTATCCGAATCCTGGCTCAACGCGTTTCAAGCTATGTGCTCTTGTTCACGAGCCCCTTCTGGCAAGGAAAGAACAGCAACCAACGGATTAAGGACACCTGCTCTTTATTAGTAATGTTACACCCATGTGGGCGTGTCCTTATTCACCATATGCCTCCAGTGCATGATGGTATATGCAGTCCCGAAATCCAATATACTGCCCAAGTGGGTGGCGCTGTAATCCCAACATCCATAAAAATAAAAAACCACAGTGGGGTGAAGAAAAATAAAACCAACACAGTCTGTTGCTATATTTACGCTGTTCATGCGGCACACTCCGTTCCCTTTGCACAGGTGTTCGACCCTTCCAACACCAAAGGATCCATACTGTTGTGGCGGGCCACCCTCGCGGCTGGACATAACCGCTAAAATTCCATCAAACAAGTTGCCCTGATGAGGATGGCACTCCCGGAGTGCGAACTCGTGAGCATGAAAGCCGCAACAGTTTCGTGGTTCACCTTTTATCCGAATCCTGGCTCAACGCGTTTCAAGCTATGTGCTCTTGTTCACGAGCCCCTTCTGGCAAGGAAAGAACAGCAACCAACGGATTAAGGACACCTGCTCTTTATTAGTAATGTTACACCCATGTGGGCGTGTCCTTATTCACCATATGCCTCCAGTGCATGATGGTATATGCAGTCCCGAAATCCAATATACTGCCCAAGTGGGTG
This sequence comes from Calotriton arnoldi, assembly GCA_963921515.1. Taxonomy (NCBI): domain Eukaryota; kingdom Metazoa; phylum Chordata; class Amphibia; order Caudata; family Salamandridae; genus Calotriton; species Calotriton arnoldi. The sequence continues at coordinate 3,016,048 of CAWUFW010001169.1, forward strand.
GCGCTGTAATCCCAACATCCATAAAAATAAAAAACCACAGTGGGGTGAAGAAAAATAAAACCAACACAGTCTGTTGCTATATTTACGCTGTTCATGCGGCACACTCCGTTCCCTTTGCACAGGTGTTCGACCCTTCCAACACCAAAGGATCCATACTGTTGTGGCGGGCCACCCTCGCGGCTGGACATAACCGCTAAAATTCCATCAAACAAGTTGCCCTGATGAGGATGGCACTCCCGGAGTGCGGACTCGTGAGCATGAAAGCCGCAACAGTCTCGTGGTTCACCTTTTATCCGAATCCTGGCTCAATGCGTTTCAAGCTATGTGCTCTTGTTCACGAGCCCCTTCTGGCAAGGAAAGAACAGCAACCAACGGATTAAGGACACCTGCTCTTTATTAGTAATGTTACACCCATGTGGGCGTGTCCTTATTCACCATATGCCTCCAGTGCATGATGGTATATGCAGTCCCGAAAGGGTCGAACACCTGTGCAAAGGGAACGGAGTGTGCCGCATGAACAGCATAAATATAGCAACAGACTGTGTTGGTTTTATTTTTCTTCACCCCACTGTGGTTTTTTATTTTTATGGATGTTGGGATTACAGCGCCACCCACTTGGGCAGTATATTGGATTTCGGGACTGCATATACCATCATGCACTGGAGGCATATGGTGAATAAGGACACGCCCACATGGGTGTAACATTACTAATAAAGAGCAGGTGTCCTTAATCCGTTGGTTGCTGTTCTTTCCTTGCCAAAAGGGGCTCGTGAACAAGAGCACATAGCTTGAAACGCGTTGAGCCAGGATTCGGATAAAAGGTGAACCACGAGACTGTTGTGGCTTTCATGCTCACGAGTTCGCACTCCGGGAGTGCCATCCTCATCAGGGCAACTTGTTTGATGGAATTTTAGCGGTTATGTCCAGCCGGTAGGGTGGCCCGCCACAACAGTATGGATCCTTTGGTGTTGGAAGGGTCGAACACCTGTGCAAAGGGAACGGAGTGTGCCGCATGAACAGCGTAAATATAGCAACAGACTGTGTTGGTTTTATTTTTCTTCACCCCACTGTGGTTTTTTATTTTTATGGATGTTGGGATTACAGCGCCACCCACTTGGGCAGTATATTGGATTTCGGGACTGCATATACCATCATGCACTGGAGGCATATGGTGAATAAGAACACGCCCACATGGGTGTAACATTACTAATAAAGAGCAGGTGTCCTTAATCCGTTGGTTGCTGTTCTTTCCTTGCCAGAAGGGGCTCGTGAACAAGAGCACATAGCTTGAAACGCGTTGAGCCAGGATTCGGATAAAAGGTGAACCACGAGACTGTTGTGGCTTTCATGCTCACGAGTTCGCACTCCGGGAGTGCCATCCTCATCAGGGCAACTTGTTTGATGGAATTTTAGCGGTTATGTCCAGCCGCGAGGGTGGCCCGCCACAAGAGTATGGATCCTTTGGTGTTGGAAGGGTCGAACACCTGTGCAAAGGGAACGGAGTGTGCCGCATGAACAGCGTAAATATAGCAACAGACTGTGTTGGTTTTATTTTTCTTCACCCCACTGTGGTTTTTTATTTTTATGGATGTTGGGATTACAGCGCCACCCACTTGGGCAGTATATTGGATTTCGGGACTGCATATACCATCATGCACTGGAGGCATATGGTGAATAAGGACACGCCCACATGGGTGTAACATTACTAATAAAGAGCAGGTGTCCTTAATCCGTTGGTTGCTGTTCTTTCCTTGCCAGAAGGGGCTCGTGAACAAGAGCACATAGCTTGAAACGCGTTGAGCCAGGAATCGGATAGAAGGTGAACCACGAGACTGTTGCGGCTTTCATGCTCACGAGTCCGCACTCCGGGAGTGCCATCCTCATCAGGGCAACTTGTTTGATGGAATATATATATATATATATATATATATATGTTATTGGATATTGCCTGATGTAATATGTGAGGTTAAAAGCAGTGCATTGCGGGGGCGTAAGTTATAATCAGCTCAGTTAACCATAACTGCTGATTTTCTATGGTTCTGTATGAGTGAAATCTGAGCCTAACTATAACGTCCCTCTAACCTTTGTTATTTCAGTGAATTTCTAAGTTTTTTTTTTTTTAAACAAATTTTATTTTGTTATTCCGGATGAAATTTGTGCAGAGCCCCACAAATACCTGTAAAAATACAAAGTAAGACAGGAATACCAATATTTCGAAACTTTGCAATACCTGCAAACATGCAGAGAAATACAACCAAAACAATTTGCAGAGAGGTCCAGACATTCGTATCTATATCTAAGATATGAGCAGAGGATGACAAACAATTGTGTAGTGTGGAGTGATTATATCTAGAGAAGTTTGCCAGTGTGGCAGCTACGGTCAGGGGTCCGGGATGGGAGGGGAGGGAGCTCAATCCCACGATACTCTGCCCAGCGAGTCCAGATCTTCCGGTGCTTATGGGGGCAACCGCGTGCCGAGAACACTGCAGTCTCCGCACCCATACATTTATCCAGTTCAGCCTTCCACTTGCCTAAAGTCGGGGGGGAAGTCCCTTTCCATAACTGTGCAATGTCGCGTTTGGCGATAGTAAGGGCCAAAAAGAGTAAGTGTTGTTTATATTTATTGCCCCCTATCCCATCCGTGCTATGCAAGAGGAAAAGTCTCGGGTCGTATGGTAGTTCCCATGATAGCACCTCGCTGAGGCAAGAGGATACCCTGCGCCAGAAGGGTTGCAACGCAGAGCAGCCCCAGACTGTATGGAGAAATGTCCCCTCTTCTCTGTCGCATCGTAAGCATGCAGGGGAAATGAATGGCACCCATTCTCCAGAGCCTAGTTCGGGTATAATATGCCCGCTGTAAGTACTTGAATTGAATGAGACGGTACTGTGTGGAAACTTCCGCGCCCTGAGGGCTAGCAATGGCCTCTGCCCAGTCATCATCGGTCAGGTCGGGAATGTCCTCCTGCCACGCACTTCTGGTCTTGTCGAGGGTAGTCTTAGTGTGGGTGGTCAGTGTTTGATAAGTTTGTCTGATTTTGTGTAGGCCTAAATCTCCCATTAAAAGGCGTCCTTCTAGAGGATGAAATTCCGGTAAAGACTCCAGGGTCTGGATCAAGGGGGTCAAAGCGTGGCGGAGTTGGAGGTATTTATAGAACTGGGTCTTATGCAATTGAAAATCTACTTGGAGTTGCTGGAAGGATTTCAGTGTGGTGCCCCGCAGCACATCGCCCAGGGTAGAGATCGCCACCAAGTCCCACCCACAGAATACCCGCAAGGCCGCCACTGGACGGAGATATGTACCATGCCACAAGGGAGTCGTTTGAGTTAGCGTTCCACGCCACCCCATCTGCTTGACCGGGTCCCGCCAGAGTTGTACGACCACCTTACATGCGGAGGGAAGCAGCGGCAAGGAGTCAGAGCTATAGAGGAGCTGAAGAAGGGGAGTCCGCCCCATTGCTGCTTGCTCGAGTGCGAAGGCTGGGTCGGTTGGGGAGCTGTACCACCAGTCATTTATTATCAGGACATGAGATGCGACATAGTACGCATATACGTCTGCCGCTGCTATTCCCCCACAATATGTGGACTGCGTGCATGTGCGGAGCGCTACTCTAATCACACCGCCTTCTAAGGTTCTTTTAATTCCATTTCGTAATATAATGTCCCCGTAACATTTGTTTTTTTGTGAAGATCCTGTGATTCATCAAAAGGTGGCAAAGATATAGGCAAGTCAAAAAATTATTTTCCTATGGAAACATGTTCCTAACTAAAACTACCTACTGGCAAACATCAGTAGGTAATATATATTACGCCCTCCCCTCCTTTGGCTTAATATTGACCCGGAGACCACCACCTCCCCGGTGCTTCTTTAACAATGAATGCGGGAGAGGCACGTATGGCCTCCTCCGCTGCACCAGGGATCACCACTTCCCCAGGGCTTATTTATTTTTTACATGAGGGTCCTCTCTGGTCCCCCCATCTCTGGGTATCGCCACCTCCCCGGGGCTTAATCTGAAAATATTGCAGGGCGCACAGACCACCCAAAAGCCCCGGGGACTGCCACCTCCCAGGGGCTTAACTTTAATGAATGGGAGGACCGCCTGGACCCTCCCCAGCCCCGGGGACACCCACCTCCCTGGGGCAAATGACAAAAAGGAGAGGAGCCACGAGCCCCCCTTGTGGAGCCAATAATGGCCCTGGGGACTGCAACCCCCCAGGGCCGGTGCCTGCAATGTCCCGGGGTGCCCACCCCGGGACATTGCAGTTTGCTATGGGTTGACGGGAGCAAGCCATAGCACACTCTGTTCCACTGCTAGCAAGCAAGAGCATAAAAAATGCTCTTGCTTACTAGAAGCGGAGCAGAATTGCTTTTGGACAGAGGGATCTGCATCCTCAGCAGCTCCCTCCGTCCAAATGAAATGCCCACTCCCGCAGGATGCAGGGAGCTGGCAGGGACCGCGTTGACCTTCAGGCTCCCCCGCGGTCCCCAACAACGTGACTGGGAGCCTTGGGTGGGACCAGGGCACCCAGACTAGAGGCCGGGAGATGGGGTTCCTGGGGTTGAAATCAGCCAAGGAGGGGGGCTTTCACTTAAAAAAGAAATAATAAAAAGAAAAGACCGGGCTCCGGGGATGGGGTGCCCGGGGAGGGAATCAGCCCGGGGAGGGGGAGCCAAGCATTCCCCATCCCCCATTATAGAAAGGCCTGCCCCAGGGGACGTGGTTCTTCGGGGCTCAAATTGCCCCAGGGAAGGGGGGACACATAGCAAAAACAAATAAAAATAAAACATGTGGGACCAGCAAGTCGCCAAAAGCCCGCCCTCTTTCTTCACTACTCTTTCTGCAAATGCGCCTCGTGGCACAGTGCTGGATGGGGATTGAAGTCCGCTTGGATGCTGAGGATCCTTGGGGCCAGGAACTCCTTCTGTTACCTCCAGTAAGTCCCAGACAGCGGGATTACTGAGAGGACTCACAGGCCACACCCACTTTTCCCACTACTTTGTAAACAGGCCTCCTGGTGCACTGCTGGTTGGGAAATGAGGTTCCCTTGGCTCCAGGGGGTCCTTTAGGGCCAACAAGACCTCCTGTTACCTCCAGTAAGTCCCACACAGCGGGATTGCTCGGAGGTCTTCGGAAGCCATGCCCCCTTTCTCCCCCTTGGCGCACCACTTGTTGGGGGATTAAGTCCCATTGCCTCCTGAGGGTCCTTGGGGGCCAGAAAGCTCTTCTGTTACCTCCAGTAAGTCCCACACAGCGGGATTGCTGAAAGGTGGTCGGGGGCTATGCCCCCTTTTTTCACCACTCTGCAAACGTGTCTTCTGGCACACTACTAGTTGGGGGATGAAGTCCCCTTGAATGCTGTGTGTCCTTAGGGGCCAACATGCCCTCCTGTCACCTCCAGTAAGTCCCAAACATCAGGATTGTTGAGAAGTCGTCTGAGGCCACGCCCCCTTTCTCCACCAGTCTGCAAATGTGCCTCCTGGTGCACCACTGGTTGAGAGATAAAGTCTCCTTGGCTGCTATGGGTCCGTGGGAGCCAACAAGCCCTCCTGTTACCTCCAGTATATCCCGCATAGCGGGATTGCTGAATGGTCTTCAGAGGCCACGCCCCCTTTCTCCACCACTCTAAAAACGCACCTCCTGGTGCACTACTGGTTGGGGGATTAAGTCCTCTTGGAAGCTGCGGATTCTTAGGGGCCAATAAGCCCTCCTGTTACCTCTAGAAAGTGTGACACAGCAGGATTCGTGAGAGCTGGTTGGGGGCCCTGCCCCTTTTCTCCACCACTCTACAAACGCGACTACTAGTTAAAAAAACATAGAAGTTCAATGAATAAAACAAATGTTACAGGGACATCATAGTTAGGAAATAGAATTTAAAAAACCTTAGAAATTCACAGAAAAAAACAAAGGTTACAGGGACGTTATAGTTAGACTGTCATTTCACTCGAACAAAACCAGAGAAATTCAGCAGTTATAGTTAGCTGGGCTAATTATAACTTACGCCCCGCATTACACTGCTTTTGACCTCACATATTATGTTACTTATGACATGGTCAGTGACATCACTCATGATATCACTGATGACATCTCAAATGACATCACTGATGATATCTCTGATGGCATCATCCACACTCAAACACCTACTCACTGATTCAAAGAGACACTTACACATCAACTCATCCATACAGCCACTAATTCAACCACTAACTCACATATACAGCCACTCATGCACCTACTCACTGACCAATACAGCGGTTCACACATCCAGTCATACAGATATAAAGACACTTACACACCCACTCATGCACCTATACAACCATTCTCATACTCAGTCGCCTATACAAATATGCACATACCTACTCACTCACCCATACAGTCACTCACACATCCATTTACTCACCCATACAATTACTCACACATCCACTCACGTACTCATAGATACACTAACACATCTACTCACTCATCTGTACAGTCAATGAGACAAGTACATACTCTCCCATAAAACTTCTCTCACTTACTCACCAATACATCCACTCACACACCCATTCACTCACCAATACAACTACTCACACACCCACTCACTCACCCATACATCCACTTACACACCCATTCATGCACCCAAACAGTCACTTATGTGCCCTGTCACTCATCCATACAGACATTTATGTACCTGCTCAGTCACCCATTCAGCAAATAATGCACTTTCTCATTCACCATTTACAGCCTCTGACACACCTGCACCCTCACCCATACAGCCACTCATTCATCCTCTCATTCACCATTACACCCACTTAAATACCAGCTCACTCACCCATAGAAATACTCACATAGCCACTCACTTACTCATACACCCACTGACACACCCAGTCTCTCATATAACCATGTATATATATCAACTGGGTCTCAAAGTTTCGGAGATACAACAAAATTTCATCTGTGAGCAGCGTACATTGTATGGTCAGTTTCTGAAACCTCGAGACCCTCCGTGGCACCATAATGTCTAAACCAATTTGCGATGGTTCTATGGTGAACACAAACAGAATGATGATCAGTGGCGGCTGGTGATTGAAACTAGTGGTGAGGCACAATTACAAACATGGGATTGCACCATGCGAGTGAGTCTCACTACCCACTTACTTCCATTCACTAATCACCCACCTACATTCAACAATTCACTCACCCACTGCCTTCTATCAACTATCCATTCACTCATCCACATTAAGCTATCTACTGCCATTCACTCAACTCGTATTCCCAGTCACCCGCATTTACTCAGCCACACAGTCAACCCCTGCAATCACTGACTCATCCATTCACACAAGCACACATAGCCTCACCATCCAGTATCCAGCAGTTTCAATGATAAAAGCTACACTTAGAGGCTTTGTTAATGTTTGTATTAATATTTAACCAGCAGATTACATATGTTTAATATGACATGTCACATGTAGTCATTAATCTGCAAAAGAAATAAAACAAGCATAACTAGCCATGATAAAGTATGGAGATCTTTGCTGCCTTAGAGAGACACCAGCACTTAGAGCAGAAGGAAAGGGAAGAGAGGGGAGAGCTGAGAGAACAGAGCTCCAACTTACTGTGCTTGTTGTCCTTGGCATATTTATGGCTTGAGGTCAGGTCTGGCCATGCACTCTTGACTCCCAGATACGCCCTGGGTGAAGTTATTTATTGATTTATATTCCTCTGCCTCAGCTATGGTTGTGTGATGGAACCAAGTATATGTTCCCCACGCATGCCAGTTCCACGCCGTCTCAACAACACAAGTCTTAACTACGAATATGCCTTTACCACACATGCCTTTACAATGAATAATGCTTTTTTACGGCATGTATGGTAAAGACATGTGCTTAATTTGTAAAATATAAAGTGCAGGTGCTCAAATTTTTGTCGGAGGCCACACCTACTTTTCTCCAGCTCCACCCACTTCCTCCACTGGCTCTACCCACTTACTCTATTAGCTCCACCCGCATCCTCAACTGGCACTGCTGAAAGTCAGATATAATACATGATCTGAATTTCAGCAAAGGAGCCTTCCTCATAGTAAGGTTTTGATAGGCGGTTCCCCTGCCCTGTGAAAATTTAGAAAAAGATTAAATCAAAAGTGCATTTAAAGCACAATTTTGGAATAAATTAGCTAAAATCACTAATTCATTGAAAAGGGACAATTTCAGTGATCTATGTGCTGATTTGGGGAAAGGACAATACTGGGATATGCCATTTTTAACAGAGTATGAGTTAAAAGATACAACTTTTACATAGCTTATAGAAGTGTACACTGACTGTGAAGAATCTTCAAGTTTAGAGCACAAACTTAATTTCAAGGGCAGCGCTGTACATCAATCCAAAGAGGAACGGCGGGAGCATTATTCAAATGAATAAAATGCTTGGCACATATCACGAACGGTCATTTTCTGTTTTACTGTACTGAATAAGCTTATGCTTTTAAAGGCAGCTGTTTTATCCATCTCATTCAAAAAAATAATCTTTTGTATGATGGTGCTCACAGCTTATAAAATATACTGCTTTGCAATTCTAGTACTTAGAATAAATAAATCAGTGATATGCTAACAATTATTGTGTGATCTGGCTTTTCTGTTGACAGGAGTAGTATTACCAGAAGTGACAAACAAAACAGTCATAGAAATGCCCAAGGGTGGACGGCATTATACTAGTCTTTGATGCAAGCACGACCTGAAGGGAGCAGTTAGATTTAGGTGCAAGGGGCGTGATGCGAGAGCTCCAAACAAGCTATGCAAAGAGAAAGGTGGGCTTTTGGAGAAACTGTTACCAGAAACATGCTGCACGCTGACTTTTAGCTGTACGTTTTTTACTTGGAATTGTGTCTTGGCTATAAAAAAATGTTTCTTTATTTTGGCAGATTAAAACAGGCATGTCAGGTTTTTGGATGGCATCTGTGTGTGCCTACACGGCCATGTAAAACAAAATGTGGAATTTTATCATTAGATTTAGTAAGTAAATATACTGAATCAGCAGTTCAGAAGAGCAGATTTCTAGTACAGCGAAGAGAAGGTACACAGCCATGATTAATATCTTCTGGAGATTAAAAAGACCTGAAACACAGTGGCGGTTTCTCTATGAGGGCGTCGGGGCTCCGCCCCCGTTACATTGCTGGATATGCCCAGCAGTCATCATTTATAAAAAATACCCATGATCAATGATTTACGAGCTGCCAAAATGGAAAATGCCTTGAACGCGGGGCACTGTATGCCCCACACTACAAAACTTTCCAGCTATCGCGACAAGAATTTTTGATTCTATTAAGGACACGGAGGCGAGGATTATGCTCTCTCAATTTCTTTACTACTCAACAGGAGCCAATAAGACAAGCATTGGCATAGCCAATAGGTCTCGCCTTTGGAACCTTATAAGTGTTTAGCCATGCAGCACATTATCCCCACTCACATGCCTACACACTTCAACAACACATAGCATGCTGGGGCCAGGAGGGCCAATCTTATAAGAAGAAAAGTCAACAGACGAGGTTGGTTATAAATAACAGAAGTGGAAGAAGCGCATCATCAGACATGGGTCAACTTAAAATCTAAGCAGTCTTCAGAAAGAAAAAAACTGTCAACAACCACAGACGCTAATTGCCTTGTTGGTGCTAGTGTGGTGCAGTGAGGGGCAAAGATGCTCGAAGGGTGGTTAAATAGCAACTGTAGTGTCAGTAGATGAAGGTTCTCAGGCTAATCCAGGCTGTCATATCCCTACAGAAGGTAGCATTCTAAGCCCTAGCTGGTTTTCAGCTGAGTCCATACATGTATGCAGCACAGTATTGCGCTACCCTGGAGAACATATCATGCACAGCCTCAAAAGACAGCGTGGGTCAATCTGATGAACACAGATGGCACTAGTGCGTGTGCGTTAGTGTGAAAATATTTAACATCTCCGGGGTGGGATCGTGGGCTGGATTGCAGGGCTGCTCTTTTCAGTGAAGGAGGAAGTTCTCTCATGGGAGCTAGTAGCCAGTGACTCATTAATGGCTGTATTTTCCTTCTCAGATTTCAGCATTGGCTCATAATGCGCGATGTACATACCACACACATACATTTTCAGAACTCACTAAAAGTAAAGAGGAGACTGACTTCTCAGTGATGGGCCCAACCTCCCAAAGCGCATTCACAATGCCCCTGCTTATTCAGGACAAACCAAACGAGTGCAAGGACCCCGGTCCCCTGACATGCCCGGGCATGGACCGATGCTGGCTGACCACGGGAACTCTTTTGTTAGGTGTCCGAGAGGCACAGAGAGACATTTCCCCGCTGAACACAATCCTAGCAAAGGTTGTTGTTCACGAGAAGGCATGCTTCATGGGGCCAAGTTTTGAATGGGCACGCTACAAAAACCCTAGCAATGGTATATGTGCTCCAAGGGCACACATATACCATATACCACATATACCACTAATGGCAGACAGATGTGCCTGACCCTTGGCACTCCAACTGTATTTCACTGCTGGGAAGCTTGCAAACATGAACATATAGAAGGTATAGACGCGTGCCTAATTTGTGGCAACGGACCTCAAGTCCAATCTCAGCATCATTCTTTGAGCAAATTGTGTGACCTTGGGCAAATTCTTTTATCCTCCTATAAACTCGGATCCTTTAACACCAACAAATGGGGAGCGCTTGCAGACAGGCTGATGGCAGTGATTCGAGTTTTATATCAAATTAAAAAACGGGAACGGAACAAATTCATCCCATACATTATTATGATAGATTTTTTAAAATATTTATATTGGTTTACATATGAACTCATGAAATATATATTTGTTAGAAGCATTTTTTGCAAATAGACACGATATGAATCATTTAAAATCATAAACTTACAAGAAATGTAATGATCGTCATTTACTGCACAGTGCAAATTAGGAGTCAAGAGCCAGAAGCAGCATATTTCCACCAGGCCTTGCCTCCCAGCTCAACATTTTTGGGGTAGAAATGAGCCATGACAGACACTCACACAGTGCTCACAGTTACACATTTTTCATTTGCTAATTGGGACATTTTGTGTGCTGTGATGCAGTTGTGGGGACAAATGTATAATTTTCTTTCACTCTACAAAAACCCATTGTTCCCATTACTTTTCTATTATATTGTTCAAAAAAGAAGTGAAATCCATTCTCTTATCCAAATTCACATGAACTATGTATATAAGTTGTAATACTATTGTATGATATGCTCAAAACATAACTATTTCTTGTAATATGGGTTTTGTCTACTATATCTGCTTGTAAAGCGCTCTGATACCTGCAAGGGTCTTGTCCGCGCTATATAAAACCTTCAAAATAAATAAATAAAATAAAAAAATCTTCTTTAGTTAATTTCTCTGTATTGTCCTTTCCTATATTTGTCTCTCTTTCTTCATTTCCTCTTTTCTGTTTCTTCACCATGCTCCTTTTTGCCTCTTCTCTCAATCCCCACTTCTTTTGCTCCTCAGTCGCCATGTCTTTCTCTTTTGTTTTTCTTCTATGCCCTTACATTATTTTCCTTTTCCTTCAGTTTCCCCATCTTTCCTCATCCCTCTTATATCATCCTTCTCCTCTTCCAACCCCTGTCATTGACTGTCTGTCAACACTGACTGCATCACCCATAAAGCCATACACACTTCCACCCCTCGCTACCTGGCCAACAAACTCAAAATATCAGGTGGCTCCAGACCTTCACGCAATGCTGAAAATGTATTGCTTGAACCTCCCAATTTCAAAAGGGAAAGACTTATGGCGCAATCCTTCTCAGGTAATCAGACTAGAATTTGGAATTCGCTACCTCCAATACTTCAGACCACCGCCTCTTTCCGGACTTTCAAAACTGATCTTAAAACTCTTCTCTTCTATGATTAATCCTTCTCATACCAGGTCATGAACCTGATAGCCACACGATACTCACGAGTTCACAATTTTGTAAATATGTATTCTGTACTTCTGTATTAGCATATTCGCACCACCTTTTCGTATTTTATAAGCTTTAATGCATCTGTAACTTGTTAATTTGCAATTTATCTCATTTGTAATTTTACCCTATTCGCGACACCTTTCCGCATTTTATATAATATTGAATGTATCAGTAACTTGTTAAGCTGTAACTTTCACCAGGGGTACCTATAAGTCGTTTTACCTACTTCCATGCTACTCTCATTCCTTATGTTATTTACTCCGCTCTATTGTAAAGCGCTCTTATGACACCTCTGGGTAAAGTTCGCGCTATATAAAAACGCATAAATAAATAAGTAAACTATCCGCCTTTCTCAGCCTTGGGAGAATCTCACTTTAAGTAATGCCCCCACCACACACACCTTTACTTGGAAGAAGACGCCTGTAGTGTTTCAGACCGGTACTAAATCAAAATGGGCAAAGAGAAGCTGCACCAACAAGAAAGCATAAGAAATAAACACCGAGTAGTGTAGCGCTGCGGTATGCCACGAGGCGCAGGGGCTGCATTTACAAGGTGAATGAATATCCAATCACTGCTACTCTCACAGCACGGGAGCCTCCACGAGGCCTCTGACGTGCCCACAGTAGACTGCATTATCGTTAGAACCGATAAAGTCCGCCTGCAGCAGGAAGTGGTTACGATACATAAACGCGTGCTTAATTGAAATCGAGTGTTCGCTGGTAAAACGAGCAGGAAAACTATGGATAAGGCCAAGGGCATTTTTCGTTTCCGTTTTACACAAAAAGCAAGTGGAAGCAGATCCACACACGATAAAAACACGCTGTAAGTAGGATAAGGGGCTGAGGGCTCGTCCTGCCGTCCGGACACGGGCCAGGAGCCCGGCTAATGGCCGATATCGTCACTGCACGTTGCCGGGAATGGACTCGGACCACGGACACTCGGGACCACGGACACTGGAGGCCACACACAACATGGGTTTCCATGGAACGATTCACTCACTCATGTTCGTGCGCCTCGGTTCCCTTCTCCAGTGGTCACATTCTCCGAGCCGTCTGGGGTTGGCGGTGTCTGTCCTGCAGCCGGCAGGAACACATGGCTGCGCTGGGCAGAGCTCCGAGGGCGGCCTCAGCACGCAGCTTTGAATTTCCGGACTAAACATAGACTGAATCAAGCCCGATCTGCCGAGGGACCATTTCAGTTCGCCTAAATATGGCTGCCCTTTAAAGCGGCCCCGGCAGAGCGCTATCTTATCTCTGCCGGTAGCTGACTTAAGAAACAAGCACACGAGTGGTGCGCGCGCTTGCGAGCAGCAGGCGTGACCACACGCTCGTGCACCATGGCCTTTTGCTTGTGCGTAACCGCAAGGAAAAGGCCATGACGCACAAGCGTGTGGTCAGCTTTGAAAACCCCCTAACATAAAGTCTTCGCCAGAAGCAGCGCTTGCGCGCTACTCTAGGCTCAACCTAAAAAAAGTAAACATTTCACAAAACTACACATCCGATGAGGCTTTGAACCACGCCTCCTTATTCAACCAATAACATGAGAGGTTAACATATAAGATAATGAGGCACCATCTTGGCTTCCTCTTTCTTTGCAAAACCAGTCTATAAAAAGTCTGAAAAAGTGCAACCAGTCCAGGCTCTCAACGGAGAGCAACAAACAAACTCCAACTCTCAACGGAGAGCACGACCCACAACTTGGAAGCGACAGCTATCCTCCAGCGGTGAAAGGGTCCATTTAACGGATCATCATAGATTCAGGGTTGTTTGGAATCATTTCCTGAAACAGAAACAAGTTTGAAAATAGGGAACCCAAGATGTTCTAAACTTTAAGGGTGGGAATAAATACATTGCATAGTTATCATCTTGCAACATGACAGTTGACCTTTACCTGTCCCAACGGGTGGGATAATTCTCGCCTCCGTGTCCTTAATAGAATCAAAAATTCTTGTTGCGACAGCTGGAAAATTTTGTATTCTATGGCAGGACCGGAGGCTTCAGATTATGCTGGTTCAAAGCTGACCGACAACCACAGAAGAAACATGCGAAATAGGTTTATAGTAGAACACTTTAAACATTGAGTCCGAAGACCAGTCCGCCACCTTTAGGATATCTTCCAGGCGGGAACCCAGAACATATGCCTTAGAAGCCATAGCTCCTCTGGCAGAGTGTGCACCATAAACAGAAACATCAATACCTGATTCAGACATGACCCATCTGACCCAGCGCGCCAGAGTGGCCGCCGAAACCGGTCGAAAGGGTTTTTGAATTGCTAACAACAATTGACCTAAAGGATCAGTCCTATGAGCCAAGGTGCGTTCTTCATAAACTTTTAAACATTGCAAAACACATAATTTGTCATTGTGTGGAAAAGCCGGATACTCTACCGAACGTGACATGGTCTTAGTCCTCCTAGAGATGATAAAAGAGACACCCTGTGGAGAAAACATCCTACCTGCCAAATCTAAGGCTCTTACATCAGACACTCTTCGACAAGAGATTAAACACAATAGCATAGTGAGCTTAGCGGACAATTGTTTCAAAGATAAATCCTTATTTTGAGGCCATGAGTCCAATAAAGACAAAACTTTATTAACATCCCACAACGTATTATACCGAGGGCGAGGTGGACAAGCCACTCTAATACCTTTCATCAATTTGCACACGAGGGGTGCATCCCCACTGGTTTACCATCGATGTGATTGTGTCCAGCTGAAAGGGCTGACCTAAAATTATTAACAGACCTGTATGCAAGACCAGATTCTGCACATTCAGAAAGAAAATGTAATACTTCCTTTAATTCTGATCCCACGGGATCCACCTGTCGTTGAAGGCACCAACCCACCCATCGTTTCCATGAAGCTGAATATCATTTACGGGTGGATGGAGCCCAAGCCTGGTGTATAAAATCGGCAGCTGCCGATGAAAGGCCTTCAATTCTGTCGTGTTTCCCGAGATCGTCCACACCATGAGCGATAGTTGGTTCTGCAGAACCAGAGGATTAGGCGATCCTACTGGGTCCTGGAGAAGTAACGGAAACACCGGAAGCTGGAAGGGAAGATTCACAGACAATTCCAATAACGTCGGAAACCAGGACTGAGTCTTCCACAGCGGTGTGACTAACACCAACGGAGTTCTCTGTCGACGGACCTGGGCCGCCACTCTCGGAATCAGGGTAAAAGGTGGGAACGCATAATTCCTCTGCAGTTCCCAATGGTGTAGAAACGCGTCTGTTCCCATCACCATCGGGTCCGGCCTCCAGCTGAAGAAAAGAGGAAGATGGGTATTGAGGCGAGAGGCAAAGAGGTCTATCTTGCAAGGGCCTCGCATAGCCATGATCTCAGTGAAAATCGATGGATGGAGTCTCCAATCGCTGAAGTCCCGGAGAAACCTGGAGTTCCAATCCGCAACCTGATTCAACTTGCCGGGTAGATATTCCGCTATTACACTTATCTTCTGATCCAGGCAGAAATGCCAAAAATCTCTGACAATGTTCGCCAAGAGATGGGATTTCGTTCCTCCCAGGCGATTGATATAACGAACTGCTGACACATTGTCCATCCTGAGAAGGATGCAACAATTGCTCTTCAGAGGGGAAATCGACCGAATGGCAAAGGAGCCCGCCAGCAGCTCCAGACAATTGATGTGTAATTTCAGTTCGTCGGCGGACCATTGTCCGCCGGTGGCAAAATCTCCACATCTTGCGCCCCAACCCCATCGGCTGGCGTCGGACTCTATGACGACGTCCGGAGAGGCGCCGAAAATGGCCTTGCCATTCCAAGCCTCCATGTGATCTAGCCACCATTGGAGCTTCTCCCGAGCTTCCGGCGACAGGGGAATAAGGTGATCGTATGAGTAACGTTTCTGAAGATAGTAAATTTTTAGTCGTTGTAAGGCCCGATAATGAAGGGGACCTGGAAAGATGGCTTGAATGGAGGAGGCTAGTAAGCCCACAATCCTCGCCAAAACTCTCAACGAGATGAGTTGCTTTGACAGGGTGGCACGGATCTCTCTTTTTATTGATTTGATCTTGGCCATAGGTAAGAGTAATTGTGCGCTGACTGAGGTAATCTGAAACCCCCATCTCCCGCAGCCGTGTGACCACCCGCCTCAGCAGTTTGGTGAAAACCCAAGGGTCGGATGACAGCCCGAAAGGAAGGGATAGATACCTGTAACATTGCCCTTTCCAGGAGAATTGGAGAAACTTCTGATGGGAAGGGCAAATGGGGACCGTGAGGTAGGCATCCTTTAGGTCTAGCCGTACCATCCAATCGTTTTCTAAGAGAAGATCTCTCAACAGATGGATGCCCTCCATCTTGAAGTGTCTGTACACCACAAACGGATTGAACTCTCTGAGGTTTAACACCAATCTCTGACCTCCTCCCTTCTTTTGCACCAGGAAAATGTTGCTGCAAAATCCTCCGGGAATGAAGGATCCTACAGCAATAGCCTGCTTGGCCAAAAGCTCTTGCAGCTCGGAGTCTATAAAAACTTCTTCTTGTAGGGAAAAAAGGAGGGGTCGAGGGGGAACCACTTGGTCCGGGAAGTCTAATAGTTCTATCTGGTAACCTTGAACAGTGTGAATGACCCAGGCATCTGTGGTCAATTGTGTCCAGTTCATCACAAAATGTATCAATCTGCCCCCCAGGGGAAGCGATGGAAAAGGAAGTGAACATAACTGAAGATTGGGTGTCGAAATTCTTGTAGCCCCTGTTGACGCCTCTGTTGAAGCGGCTGCGAAACCCTCGGGACCTGGAAGGGTAGAAGCCTGCTTGTTCTTTCTCCTGGGTATACCCTCTGCGCCTGGGTGCGAAACCTCGCTGGGGACTTGGATTGGAATACCGGCCGGTCGATCGCCCCCTGCCACGACCGGCCCTGCCAGAGACCGGATGGAAGACTCTTTTAAGTGATGATTGTGACTTGTCCAAGGATGCAAAGGTACTGACGAACTTGGCAATATCCTTGACAAATTTCTCTCCAAAAAGCTGTCCTTCAGCTAAAGGACCTGGTTCGGCAGCCGCCAACTCCACCAGTTGCGGGTCAATACGTAAAAGGACAGACTTACGCCGTTCGGAGGAGAGGGCACACTTAGCATTCCCCAGGAGACAAATCGCCCTTTGGGTCCAGCCCGCCAGGACTTCTGGGTGAATAGCTGCCCCAGTCTCTTGAGCCTGCAGAGCTAATTCGAGGATTTTTGCAAGGGGCCCAGTGACGTCAAGTAATTTATCTTGACACGCTCTGAGGGCGCGGTCAATGCCCTTCTTAGGGTCTTTCTTGTATTTTTTCAGGAAAGTCGTCATGGAAGAGTCTATGTCAGGGGTAACAGCCACCTTGTATGCCAAGTCGGGACGGGGGCATTCAGATTTCAGACGGGCCCTAACGTCTTTGTCAAAACTCTTGCGCGAGTGAACTTGCATATATTCTGCCACTGCCGGGGCAGGAGCCCAATCAGAGGAACGGGGATGGACCATGTCCGAGGGATCAAATGAAAAAGGGTAAGGTTGGGCAGGGGGGGAGGTGTGTTTGCGCTTTCTGGCGCGTTTCCGGGGCCTTGATTCGTGGGAGGAGTCGGTGTCCGTATGTGTGGGCGTAGTAGGGGGAATAGAAAAGGTATGAGAGGGGGGGCAGTCATGTCCCCTAAGGCATGATCTTTTGAAGTGCGCAATTTAGAATAGACTTTGATATGAGGCCAGGGAAGTCCGGGTGGCTCGGGTTCGGGGAGGGGGGCCGGGGTCTGACCGTCAGAAGGAGCGGGAGGATTTCCAACAAGTTGCTCTAAACGCTGGGAGATAGGCAACAAAGCAGAGGAGAGTACCTTATCTAGTTTGGTATCAAGTTTCTTGTCAATGATAGCGTCCATAGGATCTTCATAGTAATAAACATCATCCTCATTCTCATCAAACGCAGCTACCTCTTCCTCATAAACGTCGCAGTCCGACATAGTTCAAAATATATGCACAATATATATGAATCAAAACCTTTCTCAAGAGAGAAGCTCAATTTTACAACCCTGTACTCTCCAGAGCACGGGCGTCGGTCGGGAGCAAGCTGGGGCAGTGGGAGCCACAAGGTACCAAAGAGATGTATCAAATAACCCCTGCTGATAGGACTAATGGAGGGTGTAGACCCTAGTCGCCTATTCAGCACAGGGTCTGCCAAAAATTAACTTTCCCCACTCACTAGGCTCTCAGGGGTTAATGGGCGCACAGCGCGCTAAGGAATGTTGAAAATCGCCGAGAATTAATAGGCCAATACCGGCTTCCCCCACCTTCAGCTGCGTGCGTCCCTGAAAAGCAGCCCGGGATCAGCGTCTGTCCCAGCAGAGTCACGAGGAGCTGCAAGCGTGCACAGGTGCGTGCAGGCTCCCGAGACGCACGCAGGTGTCCCGGCCGGGATACCAGCGGGCGTCTCGCTCTCAGAGGGGGGGGGGCCCAATCCCCGAGCGCGCGTAAATCGCTTACGGCGACTCGCAGAGCGAGAGTCAAGGGAACATACTAAAAGCAAAAGCGGGGCTGTTAAAGCCCAAAAAACAAAAGGAAAACACCTGCCTAACACAGCGCAACACGCACTGGAAACTAAGGGGCAAAATTAAGCGCGATCGCGCGTACAGTCTCAGCGCGGCTTGCGAGCGCTAAATAGCATGAAATCACTGTACGAGTAAAGCATACATCAATTGATAATTAAAAAGCCATAAATTATGCATAACAAACACATGAGAATCATAATTAACTGAGCACAATAATGAGGCACTTATCTTGACTGCGGAGCAGCAAAGAAAGAGGCAGCCAAGATGGTGCCTCATTATCTTATATGTTAACCTCTCATGTTATTGGTTGAATAAGGAGGCGTGGTTCAAAGCCTCATGGGATGCGTAGTTTTGTGAAATGTTTACTTTTTTCTTATTGGCTGCTGTTGAGTAGTAAAGAAATTGAGAGAGCATAATCTGAAGCCTCCAGTCCTGCCATAGAATCACTTATACACATATCACCACTAATTGTATTGACGTCACGTCACGTGACTCACCCTCAAGCCTAGCCTAAGGCTACGTGTTTGCCGGCTGAGAACCTCATAGCCCTGAAGGCTGTGATGTCATCAGCTCGGCAAAGACCTAGCTGCAAGCAGTAGGGTCCACCCCCTGATGGCGTGGAGGCAGTGTTAGCCCCGGGCGTTTTGAATAGAAGCCCGGGATCGCTAACCCTCCACGTCAATCAGAGAGAGTGGAGCTTGTCACCACACCCTATCCCAACTCGTTACAGGGCGTGGGTGGGACCCCTCCCTGTGACGAGTTGGGAAAGGGTGTGGCAGGTGGGAAGCAGGAATCGAGTCTGCACAGACTCGACCACCTCAGGCGTCCCGCGCATGACTCTGCAGTGACTGTGGCAGTTGCCGGTCGGAGTGCATTTTTGACTGCGTCATAGACGGAGTCCGGACTCTGAATTTCCAAATCATCATTGCCAGGCCAGCACTGATTACTACACAGTGTTGCTTGCTTGCCTCACTCACTGCCTGCTGACGTCGTCTGAACGAACTCGGGTCAGTTAGTTCAAGTTCACAAGCCCAGGTAAGGCCCAGGCGGGCATTTTTAACTTCCAGTAAATTAGTAATACTGTTGCAGATGTGCGCTCGACATTTCACTCTCCCGAGCTTGATAGAGAGGCAGTGAGACAAACTGACTCATTTCTTGGCGATTCAGTGATGTCTGATGAGGGAGTTCGGAGCTGTGCTGATTGTGTTGCATTTTGTGTGCTAAAATCCAGTGAGGGCAGTTCATCGGGATTCAGGAGTGCGTGCTGCACGCTCACACTCCACCTGAGATCGTTGTGAGCGTTTGTGGAGTGGGATTCAGGTGACGTAGTTTTTTGACTTGTGAGGTTTATTTTCATAGTGTGTGCTGTACGTGGAGTTGAACCAAGTTTTTGCGTTTATCTGGACCCTTCTGTATACCAGCATTCGTAATGTATATTCCTTCATATAATTAAACGCTGAAAATGGGCTGAGTGTGTAGATAACACACAGCACCAGTTGTCATGCAATCTGTGATTTTTTTTGTAATTATGAACTGTGTTCTGGCAAAATGCATGTATAAATGCTTAACTCAAGGCTGTTTAATCTATTGGAAAATGGGAGATGTTACCAGGCAGCGGGGTTGTTGAAAGGTAAAGGTACAACAAAGTATGGCGGCATAGCGAGATCTATAGGCACTTTACTTTTTTGCGCTCTGGGGACTGTGGCACAAACATGGAGGATTCTGGCCATCTTCGTTTTCCTTGCACTGGGCCTAAAGTGGATTTGTTCAAGGGACGTGGTCTGCAAGTCTTTTGGGCGCCTGTTGTCCTGTATTCGGCACCGGGAGGAGGGTACTTATGAGCGCTTCACAGGTTCTATTGAGATTGAGATGCTTTGTGAATGCTGCCAGATGCCGTATACAATGTGGTTGAGGGTGCGATCGACGTTGGCAGTGAGGTGCACTGAGCGCTGTGTTGTGCAAGTAACACAATGCCATAGTTTTTTCGGTGGATTTAGAATTGTTGCGGGTATTCCCTGACATGTATTGCTACCTAACTTAAGAGCATTCATTTAACGAGGTCGGAAGGATGAAAACAATGAGTGATCTGGCCACGTTGGGATTCGAACCGGAGTATTAGGTCACACTCTGACCTCTTGCATTAACCAAGCGAGCCGCGACACACGAGTTGCCATCACAATAATAAAATTTTATTTTTGAAAGTTGCTATATTGCTCATTAAGGAGCTTTCGTTCAATGCTGTTCTTTAGTGCATAGTGAAGAATGTGGGACGTGCAGAGTGCATGTCCACTATGTAAAGTCTGAAGAAATACTGCACGCTTGTTTCACGCAAGGGAGAATTGTTTTCATACATAATATATTTTTTTCCTTTAATTAATAAAGCGAACACACAGCCACACATTGTTGAACAGCGTGCTCAGACCAATACACAGTATGCATTACTTAACAATACCTAATCTGCTATAACTCCTGTTAAAAAAGGAGAGCCGGATCATGTGACTCACGCACACAATATCACACTTACCCACACACCGTAAAAAACTCCTCAAACTTACACACTCACCGACTAGTCACTCAGGCACACTTCTTTCCACTCCCACATATATTGGCTCACACACTCCATCCGACTTAATTGGTGAGGAAGCGCATTCTGGAGTCTGTGAAAAGTAGCTATGGGAGAAAAGATATGCATATGGACGAGATATGGGTGCAAATGTCTAATGTGGTAGGAGCATAACAGGCATGACTGAGGCACTTTGAAGACCACTACCCCTTCCACATGCCTCAGTAATGTTTTATTCACAGTCTCACAATTTCAGAACTGAAACATATTTTCGATATTATTTACAACAAAATCATTGTTACTCTCCATTGACAAAGCCAAAAGTCATGTCTGGTTTAAAATGTATGTCAGTTGCTGGGATATATATCTGCAAACACTTTAACAACTGCTTTATTAACCTTTTGCTTTCTCAATTATGCTTGAAAATGCACCATTTGCCAACTAATTTTTGAAAATTTGCTTGGGGGAAGAACCCGGCCCTTTTGCCACCAGATACTTACCCGAACTTTTACGCCTCACCACTTTCAAATGTCACCAGCCGCCACTGCTTGAAACAACTAGAGCTTAGCTATGCATTCGGGGTAAAGTGGAGTAAACCATTTTTGATTCCGCGGTCTGCAATTAAGATTTCGTTCGGAAGAGAGTGAAGATAATTCCTCTCACTGATCCGTTAATGCCTAAATATGTGCTCAGTGGATCTTTATTACTAAAACTTGCAACTGCTTCGAGCTCAAATGGCAGGCAGTGGAGCCAGGGGCCGTTAGGCCCGTCAGCGGTCACCCACAGTTAGAGCCTAGGTTGAGGTTCTAGTTTCCTGTCTGCAGCATCACCGATAGCGGGCACTCCAGCAGTGTGAGAGCAGCGAGAGCGAGACACAGATGAGCCCGTTTTTTGCCAGCCTGCACGGGTTAGCGTTTTAGCCACTCTGAAGCCGGGGAGGAATCAGTACTGGGAGGAATGGCGGATACTTCAAGGGCAGGGGCCGGGCGGGCGGAAAGGGCAGGCCAGTTTAACTTAACTCCGGCCGGGCCATATCAGATTCATGAGTATCGTGCAGTGCTGGTATCGTGATATCTAAGTGTACGGCCGGCGGCCGCCAGCCAGGCAGTGCATCATCATTCATCATCAAATCTTGTGTAGCCACCGGGCCAGAGCTACTACCACACGGTGACATGACCTGCTGAAGTTCAGGTGCATTTTAATGTCTGCGGTGCTGGTAAACAAAACAACTAGGGCTTGTCTACTCTATACACACCCCGCGAGCTGCATTTTCAACAACAGGATGCGATCTTATGGAAAACTAGTAACTCTTCACAGCGCCTCTGTTCGGTCAATAGGTGTGATCTCCGGCTGTTCTAAAAACTCAATATTCTCAATATTTACTGTAGGCCTCGCTACATAAGTAAGCCCCGGCCTGCCTCAGGAGTGTGCCTGCCTTTTTATACCTGACCCAGAGAGAGATTTGACATAAAAGCCTCCAATGCAATGAAAACCCTATAAACAATGAATGGTTTTGCTGAGGTTGGCGCTACAATCAATTGCAAAGCACACTCGGGTACCCTCTGTCTGGTGCCCCTGGCAGTAGAGGGTAAAACTGACGCTTGTCCAGGTTTAGGAAGCTTGCCCAGCAATAACATGTAAGGACGCGCCACAGGCAGCTCTCCAGAGCATCACAACCCACACTGGGGAATGTACCACAGCTCTCCAGAGCATCACCCCACACTGGGGAATGTACCACAGCTCTCCAGAGCATCACAACCCACAATAGAGACTGCAACTACACCTCTCCAGGGCACCACAGCCCCCACTAGAGACAGCAACTACACCTCTCCAGGGCACCACAGCCCACACTAGAGACTGCAACTACACCTCTCCAGGGCACCACAGCCCACACTAGAGACTGCAAATTCACCTCTCCAGGGCACCACAGCCCACACTAGAGACTGCAACTACACCTCTCCAGGGCACCACAGCCCCCACTAGAGACTGCAACTACACCTCTCCAGGGCACCACAGCCCCCACTAGAGACTGCAACTACACCTCTCCAGGGCACCACAGCCCCCACTAGAGACTGCAACTACACCTCTCCAGAGCACCACAGCCCCCACTAGAGACTGCAACTACACCTCTCCAGAGCACCACAGCCCCCACTAGAGACTGCAACTACACCTCTCCAGAGCACCACAGCCCCCACTAGAGACTGCAACTACACCTCTCCAGGGCACCACAGCCCCCACTAGAGACTGCAACTACACCTCTCCAGAGCACCACAGCCCCCACTAGAGACTGCAACTACACCTCTCCAGAGCACCACAGCCCCCACTAGAGACTGCAACTACACCTCTCCAGAGCACCACAGCCCCCACTAGAGACTGCAACTACACCTCTCCAGGGCACCACAGCCCCCACTAGAGACTGCAACTACACCTCTCCAGGGCACCACAGCCCCCACTAGAGACTGCAACTACACCTCTCCAGGGCACCACAGCCCCCACTAGAGACTGCAACTACACCTCTCCAGAGCACCACAGCCCCCACTAGAGACTGCAACTACACCTCTCCAGAGCACCACAGCCCCCACTAGAGACTGCAACTACACCTCTCCAGAGCACCACAGTCCCCACTAGAGACTGCAACTACACCTCTCCAGAGCACCACAGCCCCCACTAGAGACTGCAACTACACCTCTCCAGAGCACCACAGCCCCCACTAGAGACTGCAACTACACCTCTCCAGGGCACCACAGCCCCCACTAGAGACTGCAACTACACCTCTCCAGAGCACCACAGCCCCCACTAGAGACTGCAACTACACCTCTCCAGAGCACCACAGCCCCCACTAGAGACTGCAACTACACCTCTCCAGGGCACCACAGCCCCCACTAGAGACTGCAACTACACCTCTCCAGGGCACCACAGCCCCCACTAGAGACTGCAACTACACCTCTCCAGAGCACCACAGCCCCCACTAGAGACTGCAACTACACCTCTCCAGGGCACCACAGCCCCCACTAGAGACTGCAACTACACCTCTCCAGGGCACCACAGCCCCCACTAGAGACTGCAACTACACCTCTCCAGGGCACAACAGACCACACGGGAGGCTGCGCAATAGCTCTCAAGGGCACCACAACCCACACTAGAGACTGCACTACAGCTAACAAAACAAACCATAAGAGCACAAAGCAACCTTTTCACGTCCCCGCATTAGACTAGTGGACCTGTTCTTTAGTCTAATCCGGCGGTTTGACTATGAAACCCGTCACCCGAAAAACTTTTAATACGAGAGGTTAAATGATTCTTGCATCGGGGCCTGTGGTTTCCAGATACTGAGACGGTTTTGTTACAGTCACTGTCAGCCATAAGAAAAGGCTCTGGATCGAGGCTTCTTAAACACAGCACTGCCTCTGATGGATCTGTAGGAAGTTTTCTGGTGACCGTGTATACTACATAATGCTGACGACCGTCACGCCACCACGCTCCCAAAAAAAAGCAGCGTTGGTTTGGCATGGGAAACCAGGTTCACGGCATATTATTGGCATGGCGAGTGCGACTAGTTAGTACATAACTTCTTACCGTTCGTGGAGGGCCGGGACACACACTGCAGGCCTTTAGCTTTATTAACTGATTATTAGGCCTGCCTGGCTTCTTCCTGCCAGTCCTCAGCGTCATCATCAGGTCGGGCTGGCCTTGCACTCAGTTCAGTGTTGAACCGTTGTACCCATGATGACTCGGGTGGTGGGGTGTGGCCGTGCAGGTATGCTGGGGCATGGCAATGCAATCTGAGAAAATTTGCGCACGCTGCCTGCTGCCGCACAGCCCCAACCCCCGCGGAACCAAAATCCAGCCCAAATCAGTGCCCCGCCCACCGGGACCACAACACTGAACTAAGGGCCGCGGCCACCATCAACATATCCTAGTACTGAACATATCAGATTGAGATTCATTCATATGAATCTCCTCTTGGCTCAGCCAGGGCAGGCTCAGTCTCACTGCCGCGCCCGCAACACACTTCATCGGTCCGTGACTGACTCACTCGGGAGAGGGACGAGAAGTTGAACACAGCACTCTGCGCCAGGTCCAGTAGTGAGGTAAATCCAATATATCAATGAATGATGCACCAAGATGCTTGTAGACCCGGCCCTGATAATTAAGTGCCGGTGCTAAGCACTGGAAAGCACCGGCACAAATTAAGCACTGCATATCTGTGGTTAAGACTGGACAGGTATGTTTTAACCCCCGACCCCTGCCCCCAACCTGACCCCTAAAACTACCCCATCCCTCCTGAAAACCAACCCCCTCTGTCCCCCGAGTTCTAAAAACATCCCTGCCCCAGTCCTAAAAGCTACCTACCCGAACCCCCCAGACCTATAAACAACCCCACCATCCCCTAAGCCCTGAAAACTACCATAACCCCCATATCCATAAAAACTACCCCACCCCCTAAGCCCTAAAAAGTATTACAATCCCTGCCCCCGTCCTGAACCCTAAAACGGCCCCAAGCCCTGCCCTGACATCTAAAACAACCCCCTTTCCCTAGCCCTAAAGACTATCCCGACCCCCTCCCCCTGAAAACTACCCCGACCCTCTGCCCTGAAAACTACCCGACCCCCCTACCCTTAAAACTACCCCAACCCCGCCCTGAAAACTTCCCCAACCCCCCAGACCTGAAAACTACCCCCCCAAACCATAGAAACGAACTTCCTCCAAATCCTGGCCCCAGCCCCACTTACCTCATCCCGTTGCATCCTCTCCCGATCCTGCCTGCGTGGATAAGGCATATGCGTGGTTAAGGCAAGCGAGGTTAAGGCATATGCGTGGTTAAGGCATATGCGAGGTTAAGGCAAGCGAGGTTTGAGCAACTTTTCCCCTCAACTGTTTTCCTGCTTCCTGGGACAAGGGAAGAAGGGATTCTGAGTAATATCACATACTCTCAATGAACTGTGACTATAAGGTATGTGCAGGTCTCTGGTAACATGCTTCTTAACCCACCCTTTCCCATCTCGTCACAGAGCTGGGTGTGGTCAGTAAGGCTTGCTGATCACACCCTGCCCTTTGAGCTGATAGGAAAGGGTGGAGTAATAGCAGATGAGTGGCATGCAGTCTTTAAAAGTCTGGGCTGTACAGTGAAACGCTCAAAGCTGTTTTCTATCGGTGCTCCTGATGGAGGCTGAGAGGACGTCACCGCGTCTCCTGATGGAGATGGCGAGGACGTCACCGCGTTATGAGAAAACATAACGGATGTGCATGGGCAAAGCCTGTCAGCGTCAGTCACATCCTCACACAGGCGCAGCCGGGCTTATGAAAGGGCACAACTTTCACTGGGAGTAAGGGTCAAGGAAAGCGCTGTCAACAAAATGGTTTATTTTTAAAATGTATTTAAATAACTGCTTCAATAGACGGGCCACCAAAGGAACACCAGACACTGCTACTAGCCATCCTCTCCTTGGTGCTATATTCACATGGTTGAAAATGTGCAACCACATTCCCCTTGATGCCCATGTCTAGTGGAATGTAAATCTGCTGGTCGGGTGCTGGACGTTCTACCAGAAAGAAGGTGCAAGAAGGGCATTAGTGTTTTTGGGAGTCGTATATGTGATAATAACTTGAAATCCTTAGTGACATTCCAAATGTAATATCACCATACTCTAAAACTGTGTGGAAGTATCATTGTTGGACCTGGCCCTTTCTGTAGGGTCACCCTCAAACGTTTTGCCTTCACCCTCTTGTTTTCTGAGCCTGTTTATGTTGGCTCTAAGGACTTTGTGCACTTTACCAATGCTAACCAATGCTAAAGTGCTTGTACTCCCTCCTTTAAAGTGGTGAAATTAGCTTACACCCAACTGGCACATTTAATTTACTTGTAAGTCCATAGTAAAGTGGTACTACATGTACCTAGGGCCTGTAAATTAAATGCTACTAGTGGGCCTGTAGCACTGCTTGTGCTACCCATTTAAGTAGTCTTTTAAACCATCCTTTTTAATACATATGTCGCCCACAGGGCAGGCTCTTAAAAGCCCATAGGGCAGGGTGCAGCCTATTTAAAACATTGGGCATGTACTTTTAACTTTTACATGTCCTATCAGTGAAAAAAGTCTTAAATTCATTTTTTACTACTGTAAGGCCTACCTCTCCCCTAGGATAACATCGGGTTACCTTATTACATTTAATAAGTGATAAATTTCAATTAGGAGCAAGTAGGAATGTTGAGTTTGGTGTCTAAATAATTATAATTTAAAACCATCTTTAATGATAAAGTCAGATTTGAAGTCACAATTTGAAAATGCCTTTCAGAAAGTTGGCATTTTCTTGCCCTAGCCAGTTGATGCCTGAAGCCTGTTCCTGGGTCACATGAGTAGGCTTAACTGGCAATTGGTTTTTGTGTAACTCCCAGACAGTGAAAGAAAGGAGTAAGAGGTATTGATAGAATGGGCCATCTCTGATGTGGTAGGGGGAGCCTATGTCACCTACCATACTTGCACATCACAAGGCCTTTGTCTGAGCACACTCACAAAGGGTTTGACACTAGTCTTTTGTGCCCCCAGAAAAGCTGGGGCCAGGGCAGGGAGGCAGGAAATTCCAAACACCTCTGGAGGTGGAAGCCTCCAGAACCTTCTTCTACTTCAAAGCTGGCACCAGGTATATATATTGGACCCTCAGACCCAGCTCTTCATACACTTCTGGACCTGTGGAAGACTCAGAACGACTGCTGTGATGCTCTGCAAGAAGAACTGCTACTTTGTTGCCCTGCTGACCTGCTGCCTGAGTGAAAAGGGCCAGATGTGCATCTTGATCCCAGGACCATCAGAGTGACTCCAAGGGCTAGTTGGCTGGCCTCCTGATCAGAACCTTAGTGACAGAAATGGGTCCAACCATCATGAACCCGGCACCACAACTCTACTTTAAAAAAAAAAAAATCTTTATTTGCATTTTTCAGATGTATACAGTAGAGGAAAGAAATAAAATAAAACATAATACATGAGGGATAATGGCGAGACAGTTACTGCAAAGATAATAGACATTCTTTTGTGCGTTTAGCTATGCATATCAGATTCCTAACACCATGCCGATCTCGTCCCTTAAACCATTATGTATTCATATGTAGCTGGTGCGCATACTTGCGGAGACATATCACGTATGGGCTGTAACCGGATATACATTGAGTATTCCATAATGTACCCTGCCCTATCCCCAAGAGGGTCGTTTGTCCATTCGCCCTTTCAATATGTACTGTGTAATCCTATATCATACTTCTCTATACAATGATACAATTTAATGCAAATGTGATCAAAAAAATTCTTTAAACCAAGTAATCAAACAAAGGTGAAAACGAAAAACCATCTTCAGTCCGCTGCGGCTGGGTCATAATGTTTTGGAAAGGTAGTCATATATGTTCTTTTAATCCACAGCTTGCCCATCTCTTCCCTTTTTCAGTATCTTGTGCGATGACCAGCTAGTTCTCTCACGTCTTTAGTACTTTGTGCTCCCTATCTAGTCTTTCATGGGCATGACAGAATTTGGTTCATTGTGAGGCCGAGGTACTGGGCGCCTGACGATCAGCATCTAAATCTCGCTCATCCACCGCATGCGGGGAGTTAGTCCCATCTTCCCTGTCTATGTACTTTACTTCCACCAGCATGATATCCCAATACTGCACAATGGGGTATTTGCGCAATCCTGCTATTTCCTCCCTGTGTAATGCCGTGCTCTCTGCCTGAGCCCATACTACAAGTGAGTTTTTCCAGCTATTTAGGACGGGAGATTGTGCGTGTTTCCATCGTATTGTTATTAACCTTTTGGCCACTATAAGGCCTAGATCAGTGAACCTTGCTGTGATTTTGTGTTTCTTTGATTTGGGGTAAAAGCCTAGTAAGCATTTTTCCCAAGATTGTAAGGGTGGTCTTCCGGTGTATTTCGCTAGCGCTTCTGTAATTGCCTGCCAGTACATGTTTAGGGAGGCGCACGACCACACCATATGAAGAAAGTCGGCATTGATCTGTAGACAACGGGGGCATGCCGAGGTGGACATATTAAAATATTTGTTCAATTTGTCTGGTGAGAGGTATGCTCTATGTGTGATGTATGTTTGTATTAAGCGGAATTTAGAATTTCATGGTATATATGTGGGGTTAGCTAGTATAGTCTCCCATTCGCGGTCTGTCCATGGGCTTCCCCTGTCTTCTTCCCATTTCAGGTGCAATGCTGTCATAGGTTTTGTCGTGTGCGTTAGTAGTGCCTCCACCAACCAGTGTATTATGTGTGACCCATTGCCCATCACCTGCAAATACTGTATCAAGAGATGCATCTTGGGCTCTACATTGATGTCTCCCCAGGCCGCTGTAAGCGATCTCTTAATGGAGTTGTATAGCAGGAATTGTCCCACTGGTAGGCCGTATTCCTCTGCTAGGTTCTCGAATGGTATCAATTCCCCGTCAGCATACAGGTCTCCCAATGTGTGTAACTCGGCTACATGCCATTGTGTAAGCGTCCCGTCATAGGTACCCGTCTTTCCTCTGGGAGTCCCCAAGAGTGGGAGCAGCAGGGCATAAGGCACCGTATTTCTGGTAAGGTATAAGCTTCTCCAATAGCACCGATTAGCTACGTCAAGGCATGCCTGCAAGGGGCTTGCGGGCCGAGCAATCGGATGGAACAGGTGACATATCTGAGATTGGGACCATGGTGGCTGCATCGTGGCCGTGTCTTCCAGGCCATGCCCAGCGAACCACTTTGTTACCCATTGTAGTTGTGCTGCTTGATAATATAGTTCTAAGTTGGGTACTGCCAGGCCTCCCCGCTCAGTAGGGGCATAGAGTTTCCATAGTGCTATCCTGGGATGGCCTGAATTCCACGACTCTACTTGATGTGAATCTTGCCCTCCAAGTGGTGCCACCCCAGTCCTGGATCCTTGGAAGTGGGCCTGTAGGTGTTCTGCCAGTGCAACTATTGTCCCAGCAGACCCGATGCAGCGTGATGCAGCATGTCTCATCGGAACTGCTACATGACGCATCGCTGACGCAGGATCTCTGCAGCTCCTTGGAACCATTATTGTGCGACGCTTCTTGATGCAAGTCTTTGCATCTCAGCCCCGCAGCTCCTCCAAACAGCCACTTTGCAACGCTTCTCGACACAAGTCTTCACATCATAGCCCCACAGCTACTTAGAACCACTGCTGCAAGAAAGATCCTTGATGCGGGATCTTACAACACTCCGCAAACCAAGATTTAAGGTAGCGAACCTGTGCACACGTCTTAAAGATTTAAAGCAGAGTAAGTACTCTGTCTATTAGGGTCCAACAACACTATACAGAACATGTATGCATGTATACATTTCATGCCACACAATAAACGTTCAACATTTGCATTTTGTTCTTCTTTTATTCTTGAGAGATTAAACCCCGCGATATTAATTATGTCGAATTTTTAGATATGTTGTACCACACTCTTTTTACTCTCCCGTTTGGACTCTATGGGAACCTTCAGTACCATGCGAGAATGACTAATGACGGATAGGATATCGCCCACAGTGGTCATTATCACGCGCAATAACAATGGAATATACCCTAGTCTTGACACTCATGGGGATATAGCGACCGCTTTATAGTCTTTGCAGATCACATATCCACCACCTTTTAGAGGTGCCTTACTTATAGGACAGACTGTACCCCATCTGCCGCTCCTGTTTAACTTTACAGTAATGGCTGTGCAGACCATATTTTCACTCCTGTGGCCAAACCTCAGATTTATAGGGTAGATCTTGCCATTTCTGCCGTTTTCGATTCTTGTGCAAGTACTTATTGTTCCCGTTATCGTTTCAGCCTTGCTAGTCCTCCGACTTCATTGACAATATAACGACCACTTGTGGTGGACCTCATTTGTGCCCGAACCACCAGATTGACTACATCGCAGTGACCTCACTTCCTTTGAAGGTGAGAGGACAGACTTACGTGTTCTTTCCACCTGTCCCGGCCATTTTCACTAAGCCATCCTGATACATGGTTTTGTCTTATAGTGATTTTAAATTCAAACCTTGGAACCCTTATCCGGTTTTCTTCATTTCACTCCACCTCCTTGTCAGCCGGGACGGAAGTACAACCGGCAGAGAGGTGAGCTTTGCTCCCCAGTGATTTGACTCATCTCTCCTTCCCACTCACCGTGCCTAATACTTCTATTTTGTGTCTCCGTCAGATAGCAAATCTGCATTACTTGCCATAAGGTATGATCCTCCAGGTGTTCCTTAGGAGACCTTTTTGCCACCATTTTCTCTAGACCTGCTATACACCATTTTTTCCAATAATGCATGCTAACACGGACTTTTGTAGTTTCTCAGTGGGGTGTCTGCCCTTTTCAACTACTTTTTTACGTATCATTTAATTCATCTATTCTTGACTCACCACTCACCCCTTGGCTCTCCCTCTTGTTCTCTCATTATCTCCCGTTTCTTACCTTCACGTATAATTTCCATGCTTCTTCCTATGTCCTTTCTTCAAATGACCAGTTTCTATGTAACTACATACCATGTCAAACGCTGACTTACCCTGTACTGTATCCCTCACGTATATGATGTATCATCACTCGATCTCTGGGTCAGTCACCACGTGGCATCACCTTACACACACAGATTGCATTTTCATGATGATGTCACATGTTTTCCACTTAGGATGATCACCGACTCACAGTTGTCGCCATTGACAATATTGTATAACGACTGCCACATTCGTGTGACTTAGACATGGTTGTTTTTATCACTTATTTTACAGCACTGAGGAAGTCTAGGGTTATACACCCAGACGAAACACGTGTTGGCTGCTCAATCTCTCAAGAATAAAAGAAGAACAAAATGCAAATGTTGAACATTTATTGTGTGGCATGAAATGTATACATGTTCTGTATAGTGTTGTTGGACCCTAATAGACAGAGTACTTACTCTGCTTTAAATCTTTAAGACGTGTGCACAGGTTCGTGACACAGTTATAAGACCGTGGGTCTTTATTTAGGGGTTCAGGGTTAACCCCTTCCTTGTACGCACCGTCCCATCACATATGAAAGAGTAACAAGCGTTTCACTCTGGGCAGGCGCCACCTTCCTACCTACCCACTCAAACCCTGCTTTTGTTTAGTCTGTTGACAGGTAGGGGCAGCCCCAACGCGTCTCACACTCAAACTTGAACAGGATCTCGACACACTGGTCCAGTTAATTAATAGGGACCAGACATGGACATAAATAAAATAGCTGAAGACTTATTTTCCAGTTTAGCTAAAGGCGACACTCTAGCCGCTTCCGTGAAAAGTGGCAATCCCTCACGTAGTGAGGGTTTGAGGGAGAAATTCATTAAACTAGAAAAACTAACGAAAAATGAAGACAGCAAATGGTGGGATGGGATTACATTGAGACAATATTTAAGGCTAGACAGAATCCCTAGGGGTTTAAGAGCCCAAATTTTCCCGATGTACGATGAGCTTGATGATGACCTTCTCAAACATTGGGAAGACACTTTAACCACTAACTCCAAAACCCTCACGGGCATTTTGATAGAAACTGCAGACCGCAAGGTGGCGGCACTACAAATAGAGATCAGCAAGCTAGAAGCAGAAATCAGGCAGTTGGGCTTGAAAGAAGCTACAGATAAAAACTATGCAATTTTAGCGGAAGTCCTCTCCAGACACCAGGAGGACATTAAACAACGCAAGGCTACGAAACTCAAAAGAGACGAGATCGATTACAGAGAGGGACGAGTGTTCACGTTTGCCAAAAAATACGACCAGATATTGGCGAGTGATCAAGAGGGAACTAGGGCAGGCAGAACAGCAACCATTTCGATCTCATCAAGCTCAACTTCCGTGAGCATTCCAGCCGCCAGTGACAGTGAGGCTGACAATGCACCCAGCACTTCCACCATAGACAGACCAGGCAATTCTATTTTAAAGGAAGTACAACGAATCAAAAAAGGGAACAGAATTCAATCCAATCGTGCAGACCAAGCAAAAAAACACGCAGAGGGAAAAGGGCAGGGTCAAACAGATCTCAGAATGAACCTCAGGTCAGGGGACAAGAGGAATTAACAACGGGTAACACCGGGGTGGACATTATCAATTTATCCTCACAGATTCTGACGGATGACATGACTTCCCTGTTACAAAAAGGCTTAGGTTTCTGCCCTTCAGATAGGGGCGATTTGTGTACGACTAAAGTTGATTTTTTCAAATATATTCGGAATCTGAAATTAAAGACATTTTTTGAAAATAATAGTAACACAAATAAAAGCATCAGAAACATTCCAATGTGTGGCATTCCAGATGTACTCAGTATACAAGATGTCTATGATACCCAACTCCTTTTATCCATCACGGAACAGGAACAATCCCCTATCGAGATGAGCAATATCCTTCGGGAACTCAATGTTGACACCGATTATTCAATAGCGAGTGGACTTAAGTCCAAGTCCAAATGGACACCCACACTACCAGGGGGCAACAACATAGATGATTTCCAGAAATGGGTGTTAGCAGATCTTGATAAATATGAACAAAGTAAGAGATTTCACAGACCGAACCACATGGATAATCTGGGAAAGACAGGCCCTGACCCAGTTGTCCAATAACAATATCTGAATGCTAACACATTGGGGGTGCAATTCACACACCAGCATAGCAAGACCCACATTGTTTTTCTAGATATTGAACTATACATTAGCAATGGCGCCATGCACAGTAAACTCTATCGCAAACCTACCTCGTGTAATGCCATTCTTCATGCGGACAGCTCACACCCTCCACACCAAATTAGAGCCATTCCCTTTGGTGAATTTACCCGAGCCAGGAGGAATTGTAGCGAAGAGTCAGAGTTCCTCTCCTGCCTTGATAATATGAAAACCAGATTCCGAGCAAGAGGGTATAACTCTGCCACTCTAGCTAAAGCTGAACGCCAGATTTTGAGACTACCTAGGAATGAGACCCTGAAGGACAAAAGTCACACCCCTTGCCTTAAACAACCAGTTAGACTGGTCACCAACTACAATGATCGGACACGCAATCTTGTGAAGAGCATGAGAAATCATTGGAGTATACTCAGAGCAGATCAAAGCCTGAATCAATTCACTACACAAACCCCACAGATTACATACAGAAGAGGCAGGACACTCAAATCTGTCTTAAGCCCTACTGTCCCACCAGTCCACACAACAGGCAACTGGCTCACCCAGCATACACAGGGCTCCCACAAATGTGGCAGCTGTGGCGTGTGCAGATGGGCCAGTGACACAAAAGTGTTTCAGGGACCAAGAGGACCAGAATACACGATCAGGGGACATATCAACTGCACCACCAAGTATGTTGTATATATAATCACCTGTAAATGCAACCTACAATACGTGGGCAGCACCATAAGGATGCTAAAAGAAAGGATAAGCGAACATGTCAGAGCTTTGAAACAGGGCAATGACAAATACCCCATGGCAGTCCATGCCATGACCTGCAAGGCTCAAGGCACATACAAACAACTGTTGTTTTTTGGTATAGAACACGTTCCACCCAAATCACGAGGTGGTAATAGAGAATTACTTTTGCGCCGCACGGAAGCAACATGGATCATGCGCTTAACAGCAGTTGACCTTGGTCTTAATTCCGATCATGAGATGCAATATTTCTTGGGTGATTAAAGCGGTGGCTACTATGTCAGTTGTGGATCTGTTGCTTTCCCCTGATTAGTCACATCAAGAGAAGGGGTACCAATTGACTGGTCATGCAGTAGCCTTTGAAGATCAGAATGTTGTGTATCTTTTATATTGCATGACTATGATACGGATTGCAAGAGTAAAGCTTCCCTCAGTAAATTATTTTCTCCTATATACATTGCACAGCTACATGCCGATGTCTTCTCTTTGAGAACTGCTGAAGCTATAAAAAATATGTAGTATAATGTAGATCTTCTGTATATGTATTTGTTGTAAATGCCCATTCAGGTGACCTGATGAGTCTTGATTGGCTACCTAGTGGTTGCGGCCCCCCCCCCCCGATAGATCACCTGTGTACCCTAATGTTCTGCTTTTGCTCAATAATGAATAATACCTTAGATTTGAACTACGTAGGATTATTGCCTCTGAACTGATGCTCGTTAGATTATAATTTTGTGTGATGTAATGTAGTTGTAAACAGAACTTTTGATAATAATTTTTTGAGATCGAAATGACGTATGATCGTTGACCTCTATCTGAGACCTCGTCAGATCTTACTTGTCTGATGGAATATGTATGTAATTTTAAATTAACTTCATAAACCGTGTCTGGTTGACATCACATTGTGTTCCTGCCCATATAAAATACCTCGCTTTATTCGCATGCAAGCCTCTCAATATGTGAGGATGATTTCATGTTTCTACCTAATTGCTGTCTTTCTCCTACGACTGATTCTCACACCAAATTTGCCTTTCCGAACTCGTGGTGAGTCTTTCCTTCTTTTCACTTTTGTAACTTATACCCATGCCTTTGGCCGCATACCTAGGAATGTAGGGCCAGACCGACATCTATTTCCTTTTTTCCATGTGGGCTCTTGTATTCCCACGTCTCTGATTCGCTAGTCACACTCTAACTTCCGCTGACATATGGTCAGCGTTCTAGTTCTTTTGGTAATTCCCGCTATTTATCCCCCGCCCATATCCGGGAATCCTTCTTCCGGTCACAGACGCTGTGACTTTACTCGTGGACCAGCGGACTCGCTCGGCCAGGTTAGTTGTTTTTATCTGGTGTTTTTTCAAACTCTATCTTAATCTCGGGGTTACCGTTTATTATAGTTTTACAGCTTCTTCCCATTCTGTTGGATTTAATATTGCCGGTTATATTCTTACACGGTTTTAAACCCCGCGATATTAATTATGTCGAATTTTTTGATATGTTGTACCACACTCTATTTACTCTCCCGTTTGGACTCTATGGGAACCTTCAGTACCATGCGAGAATGACTAATGACGGATAGGATATCGCCCACAGTGGTCATTATCACGCGCAATAACAATGGAATATACCCTAGTCTTGACACTCATGGGGATATAGCGACCGCTTTATAGTCTTTGCAGATCACATATCCACCACCTTTTAGAGGTGCTTTACTTATAGGACAGACTGTACCCCATCTGCCGCTCCTGTTTAACTTTACAGTAATGGCTGTGCAGACCATATTTTCACCCCTGTGGCCAAACCTCAGATTTATAGGGTAGATCTTGCCATTTCTGCCGTTTTCGATTCTTGTGCAAGTACTTATTGTTCCCGTTATCGTTTCAGCCTTGCTAGTCCTCCGACTTCATTGACAATATAACGACCACTTGTGGTGGACCTCATTTGTACCCGAACCACCAGATTGACTACATCGCAGTGACCTCACTTCCTTTGAAGGTGAGAGGACAGACTTACGTGTTCTTTCCACCTGTCCCGGCCATTTTCACTAAGCCATCCTGATACATGGTTTTGTCTTATAGTGATTTTAAATTCAAACCTTGGAACCCTTATCCGGTTTTCTTCATTTCACTCCACCTCCTTGTCAGCCGGGACGGAAGTACAACCGGCAGAGAGGTGAGCTTTGCTCCCCAGTGATTTGACTCATCTCTCCTTCCCACTCACCGTGCCTACTACCCTTCCCCTTCTATTTTGTGTCTCCGTCAGATAGCAGATCTGCATTACTTGCCATAAGGTATGAACCTCCAGGTGTTCCTTAGGGGACCTTTTTGCCACCATTTTCTCTAGACCTGCTATACACCATTTTTTCCAATAATGCATGCTAACACGGACTTTTGTAGTTTCTCAGTGGGGTGTCTGCCCTTTTCAACTACTTTTTTACATATCATTTAATTAATCTATTCTTGACTCACCACTCACCCCTTGGCTCTCCCTCTTGTTCTCTCATTATCTCCCGTTTCTTACTTTCACGAATAATTTCCATGCTTCTTCCAATGTCCTTTCTTCAAATGACCAGTTTCTATGTAACTACATACCATGTCAAACGCTGACTTACCCTGTACTGTATCCCTCATGTATATGATGTATCATCACTCGATCTCTGGGTCAGTCACCGCGTCACTGGCATCACCTTACACACACAGATTGCATTTTCACGATGATGTCACATGTTTTCCACTTAGGGTGATCACCGACTCACAGTTGTCGCCATTGACAATATTGTATAACGATTGCCACATTCGTGTGACTTAGACATGGTTGTTTTTTATCACTTATTTTACAGCCCTGAGGAAGTCTAGGGTTATACACCCAGACGAAACACGTGTTGGCTGGGCAATCTCTCACGAATAAAAGAAGAACAAAATGTAATTGTTGAACGTTTATTGTGTGGCATGAAATGTATACATGTTCTGTATAGTGTTGTTGGACCCTAATAGACAGAGTACTTACTCTGCTTTATATCTTTCAGACGTGTGCACAGGTTCGTGACACAGTTATAAGACCTTGGGTCTTTATCTAGGGGTTCAGGGTTAACCCCTTCCTTGTACGCACCGTCCCATCACATATGAAACAATAACGAGCGTTTCACTCCGGGCAGGCGCCACCTTCCTACCTACCCACTCAAACCCTGCTTTTGTTTAGTCAAGATTTAAGGTACACTGTTCAGCGAGCCCAACTTGTTCCCTGTATTTGGCCCACGCTAAATTGTGGTCAGCCTGAACTTGTGACTTTGTCCCAGTCCAGAGTGACCAAATAACCACAGTTGGCACTTTCTGCTTTTAGGCACTATTCTTACTTAAATCTTTAAAAGGCATATCTCCAGTGCTACAGATTCAATTTTTTCAGTTTTGGTCTCAAATAATTTAGTTGATTTTACATAATTTTTCTGAATTGGTGTGGAGTTTTGTTGTGTTGTGTCTTCACTTTATTACTGTTTGAAGTGCTGCATGAATACTTTACACAGTTAAGTTAAGTCTGGTTGCTCTGTACCAAGCTACCAGAGAGTTAAGCACAGGTTAATTTGGGGGTTGCTTGTGACTTCACCCTAACAGAGATTGCTGCTTGAGTAGGGTTTCACCCCTCCTCAACCAGTAACACAATTTCCAACAATCATCAGTTGTCCTACTGCTTGAAGTTTAAGTTGGATGGCGAACCTAATGACCCACCAACCCCCCTGCCTGCTAGCTGCTCTTGGGGTCAGTTCAGAGGAGTGGTATCAGGTTGGTACAATAATGGGGGTGTGGCTTGATGCCCAAAAAAGATGACCACATGAGTAGGAGCTCCGAGGTCACCGAGGGGATTTATCTGGCCCAACACCAGCTTTTCGGGTGAAGAATTCGCCCAGAACAACATGAGCATTGCTGAAACCCTCCTGCTCACTCGCATCCTCATTTGGAGCTTCAGCTCTTAAGTTTTGCTGACTTTTGCTGATACGGCAGGAGAGGCCCTGTTTATTGGGTTGCGCCTGCCATTTTGAATTTCACTGCTGAAGTAAATTTCGGAGTTCTCAGCTTTGCACCTTGTTATGTAAACGTTTTGGTTTTCTAATAAGAATGGATTCGCTTCCTATCCTGCTCATTCGGTATGCTTATGTTATGTTAAAGAATTTGTTAAGGGCATGACTGCTCCAACAACGGGGCATCCCAGCAGTAGCCTCAGAAGAACCAGCTACAGAAAGAAAATCAAACAGGAACTTTTATGTAGCAGTCTTCCAGAGATTTTCTTCAAATTACGCTGCTTTTATAACTATATCAAGTAATGCTGGATCTTCCTCCTGAGTCACAATATGCAAACTTATGGGAAACACCAGAACTCTCAAGCTTAACATACTTGTCACGCTGTTGATTGCGCAATATCCAATTGATATAAACAAACCTCCTATGACCCTGCAATGGAAGCTCTTGGTAATCCTCATGAAAGTCTTCCGTCATGTTTATCCTTCACTCTTCCTTCCTCCACTAAAACTATCTCTAAATTGCTTACAACAACTCCTCTTTCAACTAATAAAACACCAAAAAAGACCCTTCCTTGCCTGTTAAAAACATCACCACTGTATCCATGGAGCTCATTCTGGAAGACATTTGCGCTTTAAAACCATCAATGTAAGACCCAAATAAGAAACTACAACAATTAGATGACAAATGGTCTTTAACGGAGAATAGAGCTGCGGAAATGGAACAACGAATCAGTGACATACAAGACACTGCCCAAGAGGTTAAACTCCTTCAAACTGTAGATGCGCACCTTAAAAAACTAAAAGAGGATTTGGAAAAATCGCGGGCACAACAACCTTTGCATTTATGGTCTTGCGGAGGGGGTGGAAGGCTCTCACCCAATTTCATTCTTTCTATCCTTCCAAAAGTTATGAATATGTCTGAATTAACCCCATTTAAACCTACAGAGAGCTCATAGACTGGGCCATCTCCCTCATTTTCCTTCAACATCGCACAGACCTCGTGGAGTCATCATCTTCTTTTTGGAATATCGGGATCTCCTCACGGTAATCAAAGCTGCCACAGCTAAAGGTAGAATAACTTGGTCTGGTAACTCACTCTTTTTCTCGCTGGACCACGCCAAGCCCACTGCGGATAGACAAAGAACATTTCTGGGCATGCGCCCCGCTCTTTGCTCCCCTGGTTCTCGTTTTGGCCTATTTCCCACATGTCTCTCTAAGGTGACGTATAAAAATTAAACGACGACGTACAAAGACCCTGTTCTTTTGCAGAAATTGATAGACCATTGTAAAATTGAAGAGATGGATACATCTGAACTTACACATTCCTAATATACTTTGCCTATGTTGTGTTTTTACGTTTTTAATAATTTTTACATAACTTATTCTGATGGTGTTACTTTTTTGTCATTCATATTTATGTTTTTACTTCCCTTATGTGCGATAACTTGAGG
The DNA here is from genome assembly GCA_963921515.1 of Calotriton arnoldi. Lineage (NCBI taxonomy): Eukaryota > Metazoa > Chordata > Amphibia > Caudata > Salamandridae > Calotriton > Calotriton arnoldi. Next base: position 3,055,914 of record CAWUFW010001169.1, read on the forward strand.
GCTTCTATTTCTCTCCCATCGGTAATGTTTTTTCTCATGTCCCTCATAATTGTACTTACATATTCTCTATGTGGTTCAGGTTGCCTCCGGAATCTGGTCTCATCATTTTCCCCTTGTGGTTTCAACACCCTCAGTCATTTGTTTTGCTTCCAGGTATGTTACTTGTATCCTCTTGCTCTTTCAAATGTAGTTATGTTCTTTCATTTTGTTACTATTCTTTTTTACTTCGCTCTTTTTTCCATTCCTTTCTTTCTACCTTTTCTTTCTTTCACTTTTTTCTTTTTTCTAGTCTTATGCCTTCTTTTAGTGGTCACCCATTATTTCTCTTTTTTCCTTTACTACAAGTTGCTTATTTTTTGTATAAAGTTCTTTATTGTATAAGTGTAGTTTTATATAGCAATTATTCATGTGTAGAGTTTAATAATCACCATATATTTATTACAGTGACATTACACGTAATTTATAGGAATGTTAAAGGGTTGGGTTCACCCATAAAATGTTACTAGAAAGAGATATCGTGGACACAGAAGTTAAGAAACTCACACAACAATGGGTTGGACATGCTTTTACCTCACCAGGCTCAGGTAAACACAATGGTGTGGTAATTCTGTGTAAATGATCATTAAATGTCTCACTAATTTCACAAGAATCCAATTTGGAAGGTCATTGACTTATTTTAAAACTAACCACTAATAAAATACCACTCACTCTCTTTAAAATATATGCTCCAAAACAACTTAATACATCTTTCTGACCTAATATTACTCATAAATTGATGTCTCTTACTGATGACTAACTCATATTTAGTGGAGATTTCAACCTAGTAATGGAGCCTTTTTTGGATTGCTCCTCTAAATCTAAATTTATTCCCTTTTCGATGCACAAACAATTCACTTCAACCATCTCTCAAAGATCTCTTATACATTTTTGGAGAATTTGCAATCCTTGTTCCCGGGAATATACCTTCTTCTCCCCTATTAAATTCTCCCAATCCAGAATTGATCACATATTTTTATCCAAAGCTCTATCACAACATATTATTCATGCTGATATTAATACCATATTAATCTCAGACCACGCTTCTGTTTTGTTAGACCTTTATCTTCTTCCACCTCTCCCAAAGATAAGACGCTGGAGATTTAACACTTCTCTTTTATGGGATACTTCCTTTACACAATGTTTTGACACATTTGTATCTGAGTTCTTTGCGTTGAATGAATCCACTGAAGTACCTTTGTAATATGTATGGGACTTCTTCAAAGCTGCTTCTAGAGATTTTACTATTTCTTATGTGTCTACCAAGAAGAATGCTAATTCCAAAAAGCTTTAGATATTATGAAACATATCAAAATTTCAGAACATTTCTATTTTTCATTTAAATCTAAATCCTGCTTAGACGAACTAATCAAAGCAAAATTTGAATTTAAGTAACTTTCTACAGAAGATGCTGCTTTCTTTCTCTTAAGTCCAGCGCCAATTACTATGGCGGCCAAAACAAGGTGGGGAAAACTTTAGCTAACTACCTGGAAGTGAAAAAGAATTAATCAAATTAACACCATTTTACAATATGACTCCTATTTTTAAAGACAATGATATCTAAACTGAGTTTACAAAATATTATCAAGCTCTTTATTCACCAGAAAAGAATCCCTCCCAAGCTATTACTTTTAATCTATCTTCAATTTATAAAGAATTTGATTTAAAACGGACTTTTCCCATTTAGATGAGAACATTACTCTTCATGATATACAAAATGCAATCAAATATATTAAAAAAAGGCAAGGGTCTGGGCCCTGATGGCTTCCCCATTGAATTTTATCTTCATTTTTCTAAACAATTACTTCCCAAATTACTCCAATTGTTTACATTCTTTGTCTCTTCAAATACAGCTTCCGGCACTTTTCAAGACGCTTTAATTTGCCTTATTCCTAAAGACAATAAGGACCACAGGTTGTGTAAAAGCTGTTGACCCATTCCCTTTGTTAATTCAGACTATAAAATATTTGCTAAAATTCTGGCTTTATGTTAGACCTGTTACTCCCTCTTTCTATTGCCAAGGAACAATCCTGCTTTGTTAAGGGCAGACATCTTTCTGATAACACTAGACTCATTTTTGAAATCCAAAGCGAAAGCAAAACAGACAAACACTTGCTAGCAGCTCTCTCTCTGATACTGAGAAAGCCTTTGATGGAATGTAATGGAACAATTATTGTCTACTCTTACATGGTTTGGTTTTGGGCAGAAGTTTATTAATCTATTATCACTTTTATACTCATCACCTAAAGCATCAATATGTGTTAATGGTCCAATTTCTACTCCATTTCAACTTCATAGAGGAGTTCACCCAGGTTTGTACAATAAGGAAGGAGCGTTCAATATATATACAAATTAATCTGGGAATTCTAATTTTCCCTTTTTCCACAGTTCAATACAGTCGTCCCAACAGAAAAATCCTCGTAAGGTATACTTCTTGTATAATGTTCTTTATTTCACATCAAATCAATGTAATCCAACTTGAATATAGTTATTGTAAAACACAGCCAACGCGTTTCGTCCCCCTCAGGGACATCATCAGGGCTGTAAAGCAAAAAAAAATTTTTGTAACATAAGAATTTCATTTTTGCACAAATTTTCCAAAAACAACATACAATATAACCCAAATGACAAGATGGCACCATCCCACCAATAGCATTCATATTCTGCCTATTTAACAATCTATATACATATACCCAGAACAATTGATCGGTGAACGTCTAATGATCCCTACAAAAGGAGTGCAACATTATAAAATGATATTCATAAATCGCAGGTTTGACATATTACACTGACTGATAATAACGGCCCCCTACTCTCTTAATTAATGGTTTAAATAATTTCATTGCAAATTCACTCTATTCAGCTCACCTTTTTCATCTATTCATCCAAATTATGTACTCCAAAAATTAAACTCGTTCATCAATCCATATAACTTCCCAGAAGAGAAATTATTTTTCTTCTTCTTAATCTCCTGGATCCCTTTTGAATATCTAAATCTAAATCTAAAATACCAAAATATATCTAGGTTATCCTCACAACACCAGTAATTACATAATCCCTAATCACCACCCTCAGTTCAAATATTCCCCTCTATCTCATTCCATACCTTCAAAATCAAATTGGTTTCATTCCAAAGCGTCCTCCATCCGGCCCGATAAATCCGGAATGAATTCCACAACCCGTACGCCATCCAGTTTTAAAGTATCCATTTAAGCAACCACCAATCATATTGCACCTAACTTCAATCACAGGTGTTCTCTTTCTGGTCCACCAGTGACATCAGCGTCAACCCACGGGCAGAGGGGATTTGAATTGGTTACCACCGTCGCCTAAAGGCTTTTACGCTTGTGGCTCTTGCAATGTTTGTGCTTTGAGTATGAATAAGATAAAAGATTTTAGGTATAACACCCAGAAACGTTATCTCATTAAGGAATTCATTAATTGTAATAGCATTGGTGTGGTTTATGTTATCATTTGTGCCTGTAATCGAATTTATATAGGCAGCACCAAAAGGAATTTGAAAGTAAGGATTCAGGAACATAGACGTTCGATTATCAATCAGGATATGAGATCACCCTTGTATGTGCATATGAAGGAGCAACATAATGCACAACAAGACTTTAGGTTCCACGGGATTCAGAGAATTGTACAAGGGATTAGAGGAGGTGACTGGGAACTGAAGATTCGACAGGCTGAAGCCAGATGGATCAGTAAATGCAGATCTGTTTCCTTGGGGTTAAATACCGATACTGAATTGCATTATTTCTTAGATTGATGCCATTTTAGGGGTCAGAAGTCAAGGTCAGTAGGGTTAGTGTTTTTTCCTTCTAGACAAATAGTCGTAGGACAAGCTGGGAATGGTAGGTTTTACAGCTGATTGTGTGGTAGGAATAAGAGAGAATCTCTCCGCGAAGGTCACCGAGAAAATCGTCAACAAACAACTGACCCGCTACCTCGAGGAGAACAACATCCTGGACCCTTCCCAGTCCGGCTTCCGCAGCAACCACAGCACCGAAACCGCCCTCATCGCCGCCACCGATGACATCAGGACCCTGCTAGACAACGGAGAAACAGCAGCCCTCATCCTCCTGGACCTATCAGCCGCCTTCGACACGGTCTGCCACCACACACTACGAACACGCCTTCACGACGCCGGGATCCAAGAGAAGGCCATGGACTGGACCACATCCTTCCTTTCCGGCAGAACACAAAGCGTCCGCCTCGCCCCTTCCGATCCAAGGCCACCAAGATCATCTGCGGCATACCCCAAGGCTCCTCCCTCAGCCCAACGCTGTTCAACATCTACATGGCACCCCTCGCCCACGTCGCCCGACAGCACAACCTCAACATCATCTCCTACGCCGACGACACCCAGCTGATCCTCTCCCTCACCAAAGACCCTCACACCGCCAAAGCCCACCTCCACGAAGGAATGAAGGCCGTCGCCGAATGGATGAGGACCAGCCGCCTGAAGCTGAACTCGGACAAGACGGAGGTCCTCATCCTTGGTTCCAACCCTTCAGCCTGGGACGACTCCTGGTGGCCAACATCACTGGGAACAGCCCCGCCACCCACCGACCACGTACGCACCTAGGGGTCATCTTCGACCCCACCCTCTCCATGACTAAGCAGGTCAACGCCGTTTCCTCATCCTGCTTCAACATCCTCCGAATGCTCCGCAGGATCTTCAAGTGGATCCCCACCGAAACAAGAAAAACAGTCACCCAGGCCCTCGTCACCAGCAGGCTGGACTACGGAAACGCCCTCTACGCAGGAACGACGGCTAAGCTCCTGAGACGGCTGCAACGCATCCAGAACGCCTCTGCACGTCTTATCCTCGACATCCCCCGACGCAGCCACATCACACCCCACCTGAGAGACCTGCACTGGCTCCCTGTCAACAAGAGGATAACCTTCAAGCTCCTCACCCACGCACACAAAGCACTCCACAACTCCGGACCAGCTTACCTCAACAGACGACTCAGCTTCTACACCCCCACCCGCCAGCTCCGCTCGACCAGCCTCGCCCTCGCCACAGTCCCCCGCATCCGGAAAACGACCGCCGGCGGCAGATCCTTCTCCCACCTCGCCGCCAAGACCTGTAACACCCTCCCCACCAACCTCCGACAGACCCAAGACCTACTGGCCTTCAGAAGACTCCTCAAGACCTGGCTCTTCGATCAGTAGCAACACCACCCCCTCTTCCCCCAGCGCCTTGAGACCCTCGCGGGTATGTAGTGCGCTTTATAAGTGACATGATTGATTGATTGATTGATTGATTTTGCATTTCTAATTTTGCAGGTTAGATATTTAAAAGTATTGGGTGAATCAAGAAAATTATTGGAGACAATGAAGCAGGATGGCTGCGCGCAAATTAAGTGAACATTGACTGTAGTGAAATGGTTACTTGAAAAACTCACATTTCATTGGACAATTCGTTACGCTGATGTCACCTGGTTACAGAAATAGGAGGTCGGTATATGGGAGACTAGTGTAAATATTTATTGGCTAAACTCCCAGCTGATTGGGTAATTTGAGTTGCTGATGTCACCGGTGGACCAGATAGAGAACACCCGTCGATTCAGGATAGGTGTCTTATGATTGGTGGTTGCTGAAATAGTAGGCCGGAACATGGGGGACTGGTGCAAATGTTTATTTGTCAAATTCACACCTGATTGGGTAATTTATGATGTTGATGTCATCGGTGGACCAGAGAGGGAACACCAGCGATTAAAGACAGGTGCTGTATGATTGGTGGTTACAGAAACAGGAGGCTGGTACGTAGAGGACTAGTTTGAATAGTGACTTGAAGAGCTTGAATTTGATTGGTCAATTTGTGATGTTGATGTCATTGGTGGACCAGAGAGGGAACACCAGCGATTAAAGACAGGTGCTGTATGATTGGTGGTTACAGAAACAGGAGGCTGGTACGTAGAGGACCAGTTTGAATAGTGACTTGAAGAGCTTGAATTTGATTGGTCAATTGGTGACGCTGATGTCACCGGTGGACCAGAAAGAGAACACCTGTGATTGAAGTTAGGTGCAATATGATTGGTGGTTGCTTAAATGCGCCTGATTGGTCAGTGGATACTTTAAAACTGGATGGCGTACGGGTTGTGGAATTTATTCCGGATTTATCGGGCCGGATGGAGGACGCTTTGGAATGAAACCAATTTGATTTTGAAGGTATGGAATGAGATAGAGGGGAATATTTGAACTGAGGGTGGTGATTAGGGATTATGTAATTACTGGTGTTGTGAGGATAACCTATATATATTTTAGATTTAGATATTCAAAGGGATCCAGGAGATGAAGAAAAGAATTTCTCTTCTGGGAAGTTATATGGATTGATGAACGAGTTTAATTTTTGGAGAACATAATTTGGATGAATAGATGAAAAAGGTGAGCTGAATAGAGTGAATTTGCAATGAAATTATTTAAACCATTAATTAAGAGAGTAGGGGGCCGTTATTATCAGTTAGTGTAATATGTCAGACCTGCGATTTATGAATATCATTTTATAATGTTGCACTCCTTTTGTAGGGATCATTAGACGTTCACCGATCAATTGTTCTGGGTATATGTATATAGATTGTTAAATAGGCAGAATATGAATACTATTGGTGGGATGGTGCCATCTTGTCATTTGGGTTATATTGTATGTTTTTGGAAAATTTGTGCAAAAATGAAATTCTTATGTTACAAAATTTTTTTTTGCTTTACAGCCCTGATGTCCCTGAGGGGGACGAAACGCGTTGGCTGTGTTTTACAATAACTATATTCAAGTTGGATTACATTGATTTGATGAGAAATAAATGACATTATACAAGAAGTATACCTTACGAGGATTTTTCTGTTGGGACGACTGTATTGAACTGTGGAAAAAGGGAAAATTAGAATTCCCAGATTAATTTGTGTATATATATTGAACGCTCCTTCCTTATTGTACAATTTTGTGTTAATGGTGCCTGGGACGGTGGGCCATGAGAAGTTGAGTGTTGTGGATTAACTACTAGGAAGATACTTTTGGGTGATTTACCTTCAGTGCACACGGGTTTTACCCTCACCGTCTTGCTTAGTTAAGGAGTTCACCCAGGTTACCTTCTCTCCCCTCTTCTCTTTATCCTTGCTATTGAACTGTTTTTATCAATGATTTGACATAATAATAGTATTAAGTGATACAAATATGAAGATTAAATTCTTAGTTTATGCTGATGACATTCTTTTATATATGTCTTCTCTGGAAACCTTCTTACAACCATTTCTGATAAGTGTGAGCTCCTCCCTCCTAAATGAATGGTGTTTAAATATGAATTTCTATCACATTTTCTATGGAATCCGGTAAACAACAAATATTTGGATATTTAGTTTACGGACTCTATAAAATCCTCAATCCCCTAAACTCTGCATCCTTTCTTACTTCCTTAAATGATTCCATTTCCCGATGAAACCCATTGTTTCTCGCTTGGTGGGATAGGTTGGATTCCATCAAGATGATGATAGTTCCAATTTTTCTTCTTCTTTTATGCAATTCCGATCAATATCCCAGTTTCTATCTTTAAAAAATTGCACACTATTTTAACTTCCTTTTTATGGAATAATAAAAAGCCATGCATGTCACTCAGTAGGCTACAGCGCCCTAAACTCCTAGAGGGTGTAAATTGTCCGAATTTTCAAGCATACCTTAATGCATTCTTTCACAATGATCCATCCTCAACTGACCCTCTTTAAGAATGGACTTATAATTACATTTCATCCATCCCTTCTCCTTTCCAGAATTTTAGTCGTTCACTCAACGCCTGACTTCCATGTCTCTCCCTACTCTTAAAAACGCTTGCAAACACTCATGCCCAATCTATATTTCCTTCTCTTCCAAGATTGATCAATTTCTTCAGTCCTCAATTTGATATAATAGATTCATTAGAATCAATAATAAAACTATCTATTAGGAAATCATGGAGAGATAAAGGCCTATTATGGACTCATCAGTTATTTCAAAACCAATCTTGTATTTCCTTCTCTCAAGCTCAATGTCTCTTTAAGCTCCTGTCGTCATATGAAAACAATGTATTTCTTTGATCCAAGCCATCTCTAATTCCTACACTTCTTTAAGCTCAACTCCTATTTTGATCCCAACTACAGCCTCTACTAATAATCCTCTACAGTTTGTGCTATCTACTCGCCCACAGCCTCTGGTATTTACAATACCCTCACTTCCTCACCGCCTATTAGGAAAAAACATAATTGGAAATGCAATGGGAATCTGATTTGCAGACTTTGTTTCCTACTTATCTATTGGACAAAATATGTCTCAAGATACGCTAATCATCACGTGCCACTAACACAGCCCAAACTCTATTTTTCATTTACAATAGACTTCTGATTACTCCAGCTAAGTTACATTATTTTAATCACAACGTCTCTTCATCTTGTTGTTCATGTAATGCTATTGTTTCAGAGATCAAACATATGTTATTTGAATGTCCGACTACTTACCAATTATGGTTAAAGGTCTGGCCACAAATCAATTCTATTTTCCACTCATATATACCTTTTAACTTTATAAATGTATGTGATGGCAGTCTTTCTGATGATTGGATTGATTGTAATTGTAGTTCCATATTGTTTTATTCATTGCAGTTGCATTCCAACAAATAAGAGAACTGGAAGAATTCCCTTCATATATCTTATCAAGCATGGTTGTATGGTATATGTTACAATCACAGATTAGATGGAGTGTATACCACCCCACTATCCTTACACATTAATAGACAAAATCTCTGGACACCAGTAACGATTTTTCGTAACTCCTGTGCCTTCAATACTAACCTACACCAACCCTTAACTGAAGAAGTACACAAACCTCCTTGAATTACTTGTTTACCTCATGTGTAGGTGCATAGCAAGAGTTTTTTTCTCATTCTTCATATTATATTACCCGATTGTACTCTTCATTATTACTTTTCTTCTCAATAGTTGCTTTAATCTCACCCCATTAATATTTTCTAATATTTCCTCCCTTTCTTTCTTTTCATACTTTTGGCTGTATACAAATTTTATTAGAATGTTATTATATTTCTAAATGTATGCATTATATTGATTCAACTCGTTGTTTATAATTATTACTTTTTTCTTTAATAAACTTTATCATTAAAACGTAAAACAATTTGGTACAATAATTGTCTTGCTGCTCTTGAGGCTTACTGCAAATTTTCTGAAGGCCCTTTGTATGGAACACTAATCGATACAGTTTACCATGGAATAATGTCCGTAGAGGGTGAGAGGCATTAATGGTGAAATACAGCTGTGATACAATTCCACACAACAGGCATTGGCTGCCCTGCAGGCCCTGTTCAGCGAGCCTCGCCCTCACTCTACCTGTGCAGTGCAGCCAATATGACTGCGATGTCTTACACGTCTCTTGTTTCAGTCATACCCTAACTTCTACTCTTCTCAGATTAGGTCACTTCAGAGGGAATCTTGCAGTTATGATTTCAACACGTTGGCCGCCATGGCTACTCTACATGTCTTCTTGAACATTCATGACATGGCTAACCACGGGCGAAGGTGGTTCTCGATGTCTGACAGTTGCAAAAATCTAGATTTGAATAATTGAAAATTGGCTGCAGTAGCATTCAGTGATGCCTTGTTACATCAAAGACCACACAAAGCTAATTTATAGCCAGAATCAGAGCCCACCTATTGGGTTCTATTGGTAGGGAAGTGATTGGAGATTGTATTTTTAAACATATCCCTCTCTGGCTGTACTTTCCACTCTTCTGGGCGAATCCTTGGCACCTCCATGCCCCCTGCCCTTAGGGTCTCCAGACGATGTAGATAAAAAACATTGAATGCTTGGAAGCCACGAATAGGGCGAACTCCTGACCTTAATCAGCCTCGGTGGCGTGCACAATGCCTACTCTGTAAAGGGATCATGGTGTTGACATTGCTGAAAGGTGTGACCTGGCACCCCTTAAACTCCACCCACTTCTTCCTTATCGCTCATCCCCATGCCCACTCTGCTCGCCACCACCCTAACGCCCTGCTGCCTACACAAGGTCATCGTCCTCTGTTTGTGGACTATATTTGTGTTACAATTTGATGTGTGGGTCCCATCTGTTTATACGTTTACAGTCCACACCTTTGATGTAGGAAGCTCTAGTAATATTCTGCTCACTGGATCTGCAGATGCTCCAAGAGCTCTGGAGGGTGTATTGATGTGCTGTGGAGTTACTTCTCTGTAGACATATTACCTACTACCCTCATCTTACCCTTTGTTCTGAATGATTGCACTATATTTGTTCATGTGCTTAGGGGTGGTGTTTGCTGGTGCTGTGGTAAGTTCTGGTGAGTATTTGCGGTGCTCCATGTGTTGGCCTGGTGGTGCAGGGCTGTAGTGAGATGTCTTGGTGCGTTGGAGGATTCGCGTGAGAGAGTTGTGTTTGCTCCAGTTTGTAGGGTTCCTGCATCCATCCATAATTATACGCAAGCCTTGTTGTGGTCCAAGTTCCATCTGAAAGAGCCTGTTTGGGAAGTGGACATGGCAGAGCCCAACCATGGTGCTCATGGAGACGTTGAGGTCATCTCTTGAGAGCTGAGACAGGGTCTGGATCCAGAGGTATGTGATGGGATCTCCTGGTGATGGAGGTCGCCGTTCTCTAAGGCAGCGGGCCTTAGCGCGCGCCCAGTGCGTTACTTGTGAGCCCACGCATGCTCCATTTCTGTTGCACACGTTATTTGTGTGTTCTATGGGGGCACGGTCACCAAAGTAACTTCCTCATCATGCAAACCGCGGTTGGTAATTAAAGGGTCAAGTGAAGGAAAGAGTCCCACAGGGTGAGTTCACTTTGCAGCTGAGGGAAACACCCACAGAAGGCTTGTAATTCACAGGTGCTTGGACCCCCCTTTTGCTTGCTCGCTTCCTGCATGCATGGCCATGTTTGCAGCATCAGACCCAGGGGAGTGTCTGTGAAATATTTTCCAATCGCTTCTCTCAAGGTCCATTTTTTTTTCTCAAATTGTGGTTTTCTGGGCAGTGACCCAGACACAAGATAAGGCTGGCTTCTTGCTGCGATGAGGCAGGCCGAGACCCGAGGGGGGGGGGGGGAGGGAGAGAGGGATTTCCATGCCATGGAGCTCTGCCAACTTCTGTTTCTCAACATCTCAACTATTCACGGTTTATTCACATTTCGAAATTGTGCATTTGAGCACATTATCAAAATTAGGAATGATGGAGAGAGACATATATAATATGCATCACTGCAGTGAGGAGGACCCCCGTTCAATGTGGTCCCTAAAAAATAGGCACTTTAGCATCACACAGACACGGGAAGATTAAAAAGCATTGGCAAAGCCAATAGGGGTCACCTTCAGCACACCTACCGAATTCGGCAATGATTTTTTTTCACTGCTGTTCAGCAGCTGTAAAAAGGACAAAATAGAATCAAGTCCTGACAAAGCCAGTAGGCCTGGGTTTGACATGCTAACGCCTGCAGCATTAGCCCATTTGAGGCGCTCCAGAGGGAGCCAGCCGAGGCTTGAAGAGGAATATATTTGTAAAGTAGTCCCTTTCACAGGTAAATGCTAGCACTGGGATTGAGGCCGAAGGACACCCCCAATTGTATTTGGTGGAAAAAATATACACTACAGGTCTAATTTTCGACATGATTGACCAAGTGTCAGGCCAGTGGCTGAAAAGCTGATCAAAGTAAGCCAATGGGGCGGAGTCAAAGTCTCCTCAGTGTATATTTGTTAGTAGTAGGTCTGTTTAGCAACTGCGCCGTCAAAAACCAGACCTAAAAAGGCACGATGATGTGTGCACGTGCATGCTACTTCAGTCTAGGGTATACGAGCACGTGCGTCGTGATGCCGCTGTTATTTTTTTACTTACCCTTCCAAGATGGTAGACAACATCACACCAGATCCGGTTCTAGCCAAACACGAACCTTGGCCCTCGCAGAGACGTCAGGAAGGCCAAAAGAAAATGGCCACTGCAGGTGCAATAGGGGCATGGGAAGGGGACAAATCATTTCTTTGGCACCGGCTCGCCTACAGTCCTGCAGCGTGAATATATCCTTCTTTTCAGCAGCTGGAGAAAAGGAGTTTGTTTATCCCGATTCACCTTTCCTGACCTCTTCAGCTGCTTATCAGATCGGGCTGTGAGTCAGAGTTCAAACAAAGCCCAGCTAAGTGGCCCAGCTGATACATAATTCGTTTATGCTTCGAGAATGTGTGGCTATTTGTTCATATTTTAAAAATCTGTGAGGGCCCAGCAAGACACATATTTCGTGTATGCCATGTATATTTCATTTTTATCCTTTGTATTATCATGACTGGCTCTGCCACAGATGCAAGACAACTACTAAAATGTCCAGATAATTCTGGTGATTAATTATCCTGCTGGAGAGCCATCTTTTGTCTGTTAGTAATTTTGAAATGCAGATAAACTGTATTTTATGTGGATAGCTCAGTGGGTTAATGCCTTAGTCACAGAGATTCTTGTGTTACCTGCAGTTCAGAAGGTACAATCCTAACATAGGACAGTGGCCTATGAACTGACATCAAAGAGCTGCATACAAACCTGAATGGTAGTTAGAACTTCACTTTTGTTTGTTGAGATATAGTTACAATTTCCCAGTCTTCCATTATTCTAATGTTGCAATAAAGAGTTTCTTTGGGCAGATACACATTTTAAATAGTAAAGCCAACCCCTCAACCACTGGGGTATGCTTTAAATCCTGAGTTTCTGCTTCTCCAGAATAAAACCTCTTAAAACATACTGCCCACCAGTATGAATGACATGATTCCTACACCTTGTAATCCTCATTGGCTTATGTGACATTCCCTATAGGCTGATTTACATACTTGCATGATTCATTGTCTCTGTATAATGTGTGCGTGATGTAAAGTACTGTGACACCCTACACTATGAGGAGCTCTATACAACAAATCAAATGCATATGAGAGAGTGGCTATGGAGAGATGAGGAGCACTGGTGGAATGTGCCAGTGACGTAATCTGAGGAGGAGGTCATGAGGGGAGGGCTACGGAGAGGTGAGGGGCACTGGTGGAGGGTGGCAGTGAGGAAATCTGAGGAGGAGGTCATGGGGTGGAGGGGGGAGCTACGGAGAGATGAGGGGCACTGGTGGAGGGTGGTAGTGGGGGCAACCGAGGAGATCATGGGGTGGAGGGGGGAGTTACAGAGAGATGAGGGGCACTGCTGGCGGGCGGTAGTGAGGGAGTCTGAGGAGGAGGTCATGAGGGGGAGGGGCTACGGAGAGATGAGGGGCACTGGTGGAGGGTGGCTGTGAGGGAATCCGAGGAAGAGGTCATGGGGGAGGGGCTATGCAGCAAAGAGGGGCACTGGTGGAGGGTGGTAGTGAAGGAGTCTGAGGAGGAGGTCATGGGGGAGGGCTACAGAGAGGAGGGGCAGTGGTGGAGGGTGGCAGTGAGGGAATCTGAGGGGGAGGTCATGGGGTGGAGGGGGCAGCTACGGAGAGATGAGGGGCACGGGTGGAGGGTGGTAGTGAGGGAGACTGAGGAGGAGGTCATGGGGGGAGAGGCTATGGAGCGATGAGGGGCACAGGTGGGGGGTGGTAGTGAGGGAGTCTGAGGAGGAGGTCATGGGGTGGAGGGGGGAGCTATGGAGAGATGAGGGGCACTGGTGGAGGGTGGTAGTGAGGTAGTCTGAGGAGGAGGTCATGCGGGGAAAGGCTATGGAGCGATGAGGGGCACAGGTGGGGGGTGGTAGTGAGGGAGTCTGAGGAGGAGATTATGGGTTGAAGGGGGGACCTATGAAGAGATGAGGGGCACTGGTGTAGGGTGGTAGTGAGGGAGTCTGAGGAGGAGGTCATGGGGGAGGGGCTACGGAGAGATGAAGGGCACTGGTGGAGGTTGGCAGTGAGGGAATCTGAGGAGGAGGTCATGGGGGAGGGGCTATGGAGCGATGAGGGGCACTGGTGGAGGGTGGCAGTGAGGGAATCTGAGGAGGAGGTCATGGGGGTAGGGGCTATGGAGCGATGAGGGGCACTGGTGGAGGGCGTCAGTGAGGGAATCTGAGGAGGGGATCATAGGGTGGAGGGGGGAGCTACGGAGAGATGAGGGGCACTGGTGGAGGGTGGTAGTGAGGGAGTCTGAGGAGGAGGTCATGGGGTGGAGAGGGGAGTTACAGAGAGATGAGGGGCACTGGTCGAGGGCGTAGTGAGGGAGTCTGAGGAGGAGGTCATGAGGGGGAGGGGCTACGGAGAGATGAGGGGCACTGGCGGAGGGTGGCAGTGAGGGTGTCCGAGGAGGAGGTCATGGGGGAGGGGCTATGGAGCGATGAGGGGCACTGGTGGAGGTTGGTAGTGAGGGAGTCTGAGGAGTAGGTCATGCGGAGGGCTACGGAGAGATGAGGGGCACTGGTGGTTGGTGGCAGTGAGGGAATCTATGGAGGGGGTCATGGGGTGGAGGGGGAGCTATGGAGAGATGAGGGGCACTGGTGGAGGGTGGTAGTGAGGTAGTCTGAGGAGGAGGTCATGGGGGAGGGCTACGGAGCGAGGAGGGGCACTGGTGGAGGGTGGCAGTGAGGGAATCTGAGGAGGAGGTCATGGGGTGGAGGGGGCAGCTATGGAGATATGAGGGGCACTGGTGGAAGGTGGTATTGAGGTAGTCTGAGGAGGAGGTCATGGGGGAACGGCTATGGAGCGATGAGAGGCACTGGTGGAGGGTGGTAGTGAGGGCAACCGAGGAGGAGAACATGGGGTGGAGGGGGGAGTTAGAGAGATGAGGGGCACTGGTGGCGGGTGGTAGTGAGGGAGTCTGAGGAGGAGGTCATGAGGGGGAGGGGGTACAGAGAGATGAAGGGCACTGTTGGAGGGTGGCAGTGAGGGAATTTGAGGAGGAGATCATGGGGTGGAAGGAGGAGCTACGTAGAGATGAGGGGCACTGGTGGAGGGTGGTAGTGAGGTAGTCTGAGGAGGAGGTCATGATGGGGAGAGGCTATGGCGCGATGAGGGGCACTGTTGGAGGGTGGTAGTGGGGGAGTCTAAGGAGGAGGTCATGGGGTGGATTGGGGAGCTATGGAGAGATGAGGGGCACTGGTGGAGGGTGGTATTGAGGGAGTCGGAGGAGGAGGTCATGAGGGCGAGGGGGTACAGAGAGATGAAGGGCACTGTTGGAGGGTGGCAGGCAGGGAATTTGAGGAGGAGACCATGGGGTGGAAGGAGGAGCTATGTAGAGATGAGGGGCACTGGTGGAGGGTGGTAGTGAGGTAGTCTGAGGAGGAGGTCATGAGGGGGAGAGGCTATGGCGCGATGAGGGGCACTGTTGGAGGGTGGTAGTGGGGGAGTCTAAGGAGGAGGTCATGGGGTGGAGGGGGGAGTTACAGAGAGATGAGGGGCACTTGTGGAGGGCGGTAGTGAGGGAGTCTGAAGAGGAGGTCATGAAGGGGAGAGGCTACGGAGGGATGAGGGGCACTGGTGGAGGGTGGTAGTGAGGGCATCCGAGGAGGAGATCATAGGGTGGAGGGGGAGCTACGGAGAGATGAGGGGCACTGGTGGAGGGTGGCACTGAGGGAGTCAGAGGAGGAGGTCATGGGGAGGGGCTATGGAGTGATATGGGGCACTGGTGGAGGGTGGTAATGAGGGAATCTGAGGAGGATGTCATGGGGTAGAGGGGTGAGCTACAGAGAGATTAGGGGCACTGGTGGAGGGTGGTAGTGAGGTAGTCTGAGGAGGAGGTCATGGGGGGAGAGGCTATGAAGCGATGATGGGCACTGGTGGAGGGTGGTAGTGAGGGCATCTGAGGAGGAGATCATAGGGTGGAGGGGGAGCTACGGAGAGATGAGGGGCACTGGTGGAGGGTGGCACTGAGGGAGTCAGAGGAGGAGGTCATGGGGAGGGGCTATGGAGTGATGAGGGGTACAGGTGGAGGGTGGTAGTGAGGGAGTCTGAGTAAGAGGTCATGGGGAGAGGCTATGAAGCAATGATGGGCACTGGTGGAGGGTGGTAGTGAGGGCATCTGAGGAGGAGATCATGTGGTGGAAGGGGAGCTACGGAGAGATGAGGGGCACTGGTGGAGGGTGGTAGTGAGGTAGTCTGAGGAGGAGGTCATGGGGGAGAGGCTATGAAGCAATGATGGGCACTGGTGGAGGGTGGTAGTGAGGGCATCTGAGGAGGAGATCATGGGGTGGAAGGGGAGCTACGGAGAGATGAGGGGCACTGGTGGAGGGTGGTAGTGAGGTAATCCGAGGAGTAGGCCATGGGGTCAGGGGCTATGGTGCGATGAGGGGCACTGGTGGAGGGTGGTAGTCAGGGAGTCTGAGGAGGAGGTCATGAGTGGGAGGGGCTACAGAGAGATGAAGGGCACTGGTGGAGGGTGGCAATGAGGGAACCCGAGGAGGAGATCATTGGGTGGAGGGGGGAGCTATGGAGAGAGGAGGGGCACTGGTGGAGGGTGGTAGTGAGGTAATCCGAGGAGTAGGCCATGGGGTCAGGGGCTATGGTGAGATGAGGGGCACTGGTGGAGGGTGGTAGTGAAGTAGTCTGAGGAAGAGGTCATGGGGGAGGGCTACGGAGAGATGTGGGGCACTGGTGGAGGGTGGAAGTGAGGGAGTCTGAGGAGGAGGTCATGGGGGAGGGCTACGGAGAGATGACAGGCACTGGTGGAGGGTGGTAGTGAGGGAGTCTCAGGAGGAGGTAATGGGGTGCAAGGGGGAGCTACAGAGAGATGAGGGGCACTCGTGGAGGGCGTAGTGAGGGAGTCTGAGGAGGAGGTCATGGGGTCAGGGGCTATGGTGCGATGAGGGGCACTGGTGGAGGGTGGCAGTGAGGTAATCCGAGGAGGAGGTCATGGGGTCAGGGGCTATGGTGCGATGAGGGGCACTGGTGGAGGGTGGTAGTGAAGGAGTCTGAGGAGGAGGTCATGGGGGAGAGGCTATGGAGCGATGAGATGCACTTTTGGAGCGTGGTAGTGAGGGCATCCGAGGAGGGGATCATGGGGTGCAAGGGGGAGCTACAGAGAGATGAGGGGCACTGGTGGAGGGTGGTAGTGAGGGAGTCTGAGGAGGAGGTCATGGGAGGAGGGCTACGGAGAGATGACAGGCACTGGTGGAGGGTGGTAGTGAGGGAGTCTCAGGAGGAGGTCATGGGGTGCAAGGGGGAGCTACAGAGAGATGAGGGGCACTGGTGGAGGGTGGTAGTGAGGGAGTATGAGGAGGAGGTCATGGGGTGGAGGGGGAGTTACAGAGAGATGAGGGGCACTGGTGGAGGGCGTAGTGAGGGAGTCTGAGGAGGAGGTCATGAGGGGGAGGGGCTACGGAGAGATGAGGGGCACTGGTGGAGGTTGGTAGTGAGGGAGTCTGAGGAGTAGGTCATGGGGAGGGCTACGGAGAGATGAGAGGCAGTGGTGGAGGGTGGCAGTGAGGGAGTCTGAGGAGTAGGTCATGGGGAGGGCTACGGAGAGATGAGGGGCACTGGTGGAGGGTGGCAGTGAGGGTATCCGAGGAGGAGGTCATGGGGGAGGGGCTATGGAGCGATGAGGGGCACTGGTGGAGGTTGGTAGTGAGGGAGTCTGAGGAGTAGGTCATGGGGAGGGCTACAGAGAGATGAGGGGCACTGGTGGAGGGTGGCAGTGAGGGAATCTGTGGAGGTGGTCATGGGGTGGAGGGGGAGCTATGGAGAGATGAACGGAGCTGGTGGAGGGTGGTAGTGAGGGAGTCTGAGGAAGAGGTCATGGGGGAGGGCTACGGAGAGAGGAGGGGCACTGGAGGAGGGTGGCAGTGAGGGAATCTGAGGAGGAGGTCATGGGGTGGAGGGGGCAGCTACGGAGAGATGAGGGGCACTGGTGGAGGGTGGTAGTGAGGGAGTCTGAGGAGGAGGTCATGGGGGGAGGGCTACAGAGAGATGACGGGCACTGGTGGAGGGTGGCAGTGAGGGAATCTGAGGAGGAGGTCATGAGGGGTAGGGGCTACGGAGAGATGAGGGGCACTGGTGGAGGGTGGCTGTGAGGCAATCCGAGGAAGAGGTAATGGGGGAGGGGCTATGGAGCGATGAGGGGCACTGGTGGAGGGTGGTAGTGAAGGAGTCTGAGGAGGAGGTCATGGGGGATGGCTACGGAGAGATGAGGGGCACTGGTGGAGGGTGGCAGTGAGGGAATCTCAGGAGGATGTCATAGGGTGGAGGGGGAGCTATGGAGAGATGAGGGGCACTGGTGGAGGGTGGTAGTGAGGGACTCTGAGGAGGAGATCATGGGGGAGGGCAACAGAGAGGAGGGGCAGTGGTGGAGGGTGGCAGTGAGGGAATCTGAGGAGGAGGTCATGGGGTGGAGGGGGCAGCTACGGAGAGATGAGGGGCACTGGTGGAGGGTGGTAGTGAGGGAGTCTGAGGAGGAGGTCATGAGGGGGTGAGGCTATGGAGCGATGAAGGGTACTGGTAGAGGGTGGTAGTGAGGGAGTCTGAGGAGGAGCTTGGGGTGGAGGGGGGAGCTACGGAGAGATGAGGGGCACTGGTGGGAGGTGGTAGTGAGGGAGTCTGAGGAGGAGATCATGGTTTGAAGGGGGAGCTACGGAGAGATGAGGGGCACTGGTGGAGGGTGGTAGTGAGGGAGTCTGAGGAGGAGATCATGGGGGAGGGCTACAGAGAGAGGAGGGGCAGTGGTGGAGGGTGGCAGTGAGGGAATCTGAGGAGGAGGTCATGGGGTGGAGGGGGCAGCTACGGAGAGATGAGGGGCATTGGTGGAGGGTGGTAGTGAGGGAGTCTGAGGAGGAGGTCATGAGGGGGAGAGGCTATGGAGCGATGAGGGGTACTGGTGGAGGGTGGTAGTGAGGGAGTCTGAGGAGGAGCTCATGGGGTGGAGGGGGAGCTACGGAGAGATGAGGGGCACTGGTGGAGGGTGGTAGTGAGGTAGTCTGAGGAGGAGGTCATGAGGGGAAAGGCTATGGAGCGATGAGGGGCACTGGTGGGAGGTGGTAGTGAGGAGTCTGAGGCGGAGATCATGGTTTGAAGGGGGAGCTATGAAGAGATGAGGGGCACTGGTGGAGGGTGGTAGTGAGGAGTCTGAGGAGGAGGTCATCGGGGAGGGGCTACGGAGAGATGAAGGGCATTGGTGGAGGGTGGCAGTTAGGGAATCTGAGGAGGAGGTCATGGGGGTAGGGGCTATGGAGCGATGAGGGGCACTGGTGGAGGGCGGCAGTGAGGGAATCTGAGGAGGGGATCATAGGTTGGAGGGGGGAGCTACGGAGAGATGAGGGGCACTGGTGGAGGGTGGTAGTGAGGGAGTCTGAGGAGGAGGTCATGGGGTGGAGGGTGGAGTTGCAGAGAGATGAGGGGCACTGGTCGAGGGCGTATAGAGGGAGTCTGAGGAGGTCATGAGGGGGAGGGGCTACGGAGAGATGAGGGGCACTGGTGGAGGGTGGCAGTGAGGGTATCCGAGGAGGAGGTCATGGGGGAGCGGCTATGGAGCGATGAGGGGCACTGGTGGAGGTTGGTAGTGAGGGAGTCTGAGGAGTAGGTCATGCGGAGGGCTACGGAGAGATGAGGGGCACTGGTGGAGGGTGGCAGTGAGGGAATCTGTGGAGGGGGTCATGGGGTGGAGGGGGAGCTATGGAGAGATATGGGGCACTGGTGGAGGGTGGTAGTGAGGGAGTCTGAGGAGGAGGTCATGGGGGAGGGCTACGGAGAGAGGAGGGGCACTGGTGGAGGGTGGCAGTGAGGGAATCTGAGGAGGAGGTCATGGGGTGGAGGGGGCAGCTATGGAGATATGAGGGGCACTGGTGGAGGGTGGTAGTGAGGAGTCTGAAGAGGAGGTCATGAGGGGAGGGCTATGGAGCGATGCGGGGCACTGGTGGAGGGTGGTAGTAAGGGAGTCTGAGGAGGAGGTCATGGGGTGGAGGGGGGAGCTACGGAGAGATGAGGGGCACTGGTGGAGGGTGGTAGTGAGGTAGTCTGAGGAGTAGGTCATGAGGGGGAGATGCTATGGAGCGATGATGAGGGGCACTAGTGGAGGGTGGTAGTGAGGGAGTCAGAGGAGGAGATCATTTGTTGAAGGGGGGAGCTATGGAAAGATGAGGGGCACTGGTGGAGGGTGGCAGTGAGGTAATCCGAGGAGGAGGTCATGGGGTCAGGGGCTATGGTGCGATGAGGGGCACTGGTGGAGGGTGGTAGTGAAGGAGTCTGAGGAGGAGGTCATGGGGGAGAGGCTATGGAGCGATGAGATGCACTTTTGGAGAGTGGTAGTGAGGGCATCCGAGGAGGGGATCATGGTGTGCAAGGGGGAGCTACAGAGAGATGAGGGGCACTGGTGGAAGGTGGTAGTGAGGGAGTCTGAGGAGGAGGTCATGGGAGGAGGGCTACGGAGAGATGACAGGCACTGGTGGAGGGTGGTAGTGAGGGAGTCTCAGGAGGAGGTAATGGGGTGCAAGGGGAGCTACAGAGAGATGAGGGGCACTGGTGGAGGGTGGTAGTGAGGGAGTATGAGGAGGAGGTCATGGGGTGGAGGGGGAGTTACAGAGAGATGAGGGGCACTGGTGGAGGGCGTAGTGAGGGAGTCTGAGGGGAGGTCATGAGGGGAGGGGCTACGGAGCGATGAAGGGTACTGGTAGAGGGTGGTAGTGAGGGAGTCTGAGGAGGAGCTTGGGGTGGAGGGGGAGCTACGGAGAGATGAGGGGCACTGGTGGAGGGTGGTAGTGAGGGAGTCTGAGGAGGAGGTCATGAGGGGGTGAGGCTATGGAGCGATGAAGGGTACTGGTAGAGGGTGGTAGTGAGGAGTCTGAGGAGGAGCTTGGGGTGGAGGGGGAGCTACGGAGAGATGAGGGGCACTGGTGGGAGGTGGTAGTGAGGGAGTCTGAGGAGGAGATCATGGTTTGAAGGGGGGAGCTACGGAGAGATGAGGGGCACTGGTGGAGGGTGGTAGTGAGGGAGAATGAGGAGTAGGTCATGGGGAGGGCTACGGAGAGATGAGGGGCACTGGTGGAGGGTGGCAGTGAGGGTATCCGAGGAGGAGGTCATGGGGAGGGGCTATGGAGCGATGAGGGGCACTGGTGGAGGTTGGTAGTGAGGGAGTCTGAGGAGTAGGTCATGGGGAGGGCTACGGAGAGATGAGGGGCACTGGTGGAGGGTGGCAGTGAGGGAATCTGTGGAGGTGGTCATGGGGTGGAGGGGGAGCTATGGAGAGATGAAGCGGCGCTGGTGGAGGGTGGTAGTGAGGGAGTCTGAGGAGGAGGTCATGGGGAGGGCTACGGAGAGAGGAGGGGCACTGGATGAGGGTGGCAGTGAGGGAATCTGAGGAGGAGGTCATGGGGTGGAGGGGGCAGCGACGGAGAGATGAGGGGCACTGGTGGGAGGGTGGTAGTGAGGGAGTCTGAGGAGGAGGTCATGGGGAGGGCTACAGAGAGATGACGGGCACTGGTGGAGGGTGGCAGTGAGGGAATCTGAGGTGGAGGTCATGAGGGGAGGGGTTACGGAGAGATGAGGGGCACTGGTGGAGGGTGGCTGTGAGGCAATCCGAGGAAGAGGTAATGGGGGAGGGGCTATGGAGCGATGAGGGGCACTGGTGGAGGGTGGTAGTGAAGGAGTCTGAGGAGGAGGTCATGGGGGAGGGCTACGGAGAGATGACGGGCACTAGTGGAGGGTGGCAGTGAGGTAATCCGAGGAGGATGTCATAGGGTGGAGGGGAGCTATGGAGAGATGAGGGGCACTGGTGGAGGGTGGTAGTGAGGGAGTCTGAGGAGGAGATCATGGGGGAGGGCTACAGAGAGAGGAGGGGCAGTGGTGGAGGGTGGCAGTGAGGGAATCTGAGGAGGAGGTCATGGGGTGGAGGGGGCAGCTACGGAGAGATGAGGGGCATTGGTGGAGGGTGGTAGTGAGGGAGTCTGAGGAGGAGGTCATGAGGGGGAGAGGCTATGGAGCGATGAGGGGTACTGGTGGAGGGTGGTAGTGAGGGAGTCTGAGGAGGAGCTCATGGGGTGGAGGGGGAGCTACGGAGAGATGAGGGGCACTGGTGGAGGGTGGTAGTGAGGTAGTCTGAGGAGGAGGTCATGAGGGGAAAGGCTATGGAGCGATGAGGGGCACTGGTGGGAGGTGGTAGTGAGGGAGTCTGAGGCGGAGATCATGGTTTGAAGGGGGAGCTATGAAGAGATGAGGGGCACTGGTGGAGGGTGGTAGTGAGGGAGTCTGAGGAGGAGGTCATGGGGTGGAGGGTGGAGTTGCAGAGAGATGAGGGGCACTGGTCGAGGGCGTATAGAGGGAGTCTGAGGAGGTCATGAGGGGAGGGGCTACGGAGAGATGAGGGGCACTGGTGGAGGGTGGCAGTGAGGGTATCCGAGGAGGAGGTCATGGGGAGCGGCTATGGAGCGATGAGGGGCACTGGTGGAGGTTGGTAGTGAGGAGTCTGAGGAGTAGGTCATGCGGAGGGCTACGGAGAGATGAGGGGCACTGGTGGAGGGTGGCAGTGAGGGAATCTGTGGAGGGGGTCATGGGGTGGAGGGGGAGCTATGGAGAGATATGGGGCACTGGTGGAGGGTGGTAGTGAGGGAGTCTGAGGAGGAGGTCATGGGGGAGGGCTACGGAGAGAGGAGGGGCACTGGTGGAGGGTGGCAGTGAGGGAATCTGAGGAGGAGGTCATGGGGTGGAGGGGGCAGCTATGGAGATATGAGGGGCACTGGTGGAGGGTGGTAGTGAGGGAGTCTGAAGAGGAGGTCATGAGGGGAGGGCTATGGAGCGATGAGGGGCACTGGTGGAGTGTGGGAGTCAGGGCGTCTGAGGAGGAGGTCATGGGGTGGAGGGGGGAGCTACGGAGAGATGAGGGGCACTGGTGGAGGGTGGTAGTGAGGTAGTCTGAGGAGTAGGTCATGAGGGGGAGATGCTATGGAGCGATGATGAGGGGCACTAGTGGAGGGTGGTAGTGAGGGAGTCAGAGGAGGAGATCATTTGTTGAAGGGGGGAGCTATGGAAAGATGAGGGGCACTGGTGGAGGGTGGTAGTGAGGAAGTCTAAGGAGGAGGTCATGAGGGGGAGGGGCTTCAGAGAGATGAAGGGCACTGGTGGAGGGTGGTTGTGGGTAGTCTGAGGAGGAGGTCATGAGGGGGAGGGGCTACTGAGAGATGAAGGGCACTGGTGGAGGGTGGCAGTGAGGGAATCCAAGGAGGAGGTCATGGGGGAGGGGCTATGGAGCAATGAGGTGCACTGGTGGAGGGTGGCAGTGAGGGAATCTGAAGAGGAGGTCATGAGGGGGAGGGGCTTTTGAGAGATGAGGGGCACTGGTGGAGGGTGGCAGTGAGGGAATCTGAGGAGGAGGTCATGGGGGGAGGGCTACAGAGAGATGAGGGGCACTGGTGGAGGGTGGTAGTGAGGGAGTCTGAGGAGGAGGTCATGGGGGAGGGCTACGGAGAGATGAGGGGCACTGGTGGAGGGTGGTAGTGAGGGAGTCTGAGGAGGAGGTCATGGGGGAGGGCTACAGAGAGATGACGGGCACTGGTGGAGGGTGGCAGTGAGGGAATCTGAGGAGTAGGTCATGGGGTGGAGGGGGAGCTACAGAGAGATGAGGGGCACTGGTGGAGGGTGGTATTGAGGTAGTCTGAGGAGGAGGTCATGGGGGAACGGCTATGGAGCGATGAGAGGCACTGGTGGAGGGTGGTAGTGAGGGCAACCGAGGAGGAGAACATGGGGTGGAGGGGGGAGTTACAGAGAGATGAGGGGCACTGGTGGCGGGTGGTAGTGAGGGAGTCTGAGGAGGAGGTCATGAGGGGGAGGGGCTACGGAGAGATGAGGGGCACTTTTGGAGGGTGGTAGTGGGGGAGTCTAAGGAGGAGGTCATGGGGTGGATGGGGAAGCTATGGAGAGATGAGGCGCACTGGTGGAGGGTGGTATTGAGGGAGTCGGAGGAGGAGGTCATGAGGGCGAGGGGGTACGGAGAGATGAAGGGCACTGTTGGAGGGTGGCAGTGAGGGAATTTGAGGAGGAGATCATGGGGTGGAAGGAGGAGCTACGTAGAGATGAGGGGCACTGGTGGAGGGTGGTAATGAGGTAGTCTGAGGAGGAGGTCATGAGGGGGAGAGGCTATGGCACGATGAGGGGAACTGTTGGAGGGTGGTAGTGGGGAGTCTAAGGAGGAGGTCATGGGGTGGAGGGGAGTTACAGAGAGATGAGGGGCACTGGTGGAGGGCGGTAGTGAGGGAGTCTGAAGAGGAGGTCATGAAGGGGGAGAGGCTACGGAGGGATGAGGGGCACTGGTGGAGGGTGGTAGTGAGGGAATCAGAAGAGGAGGTCATGGGGGAGGGGCTACAGATAGATGAAGTGCACTGTTGGAGGGTGGCAGTGAGGGAATCAGAAGAGGAGGTCATGGGGAGGGACTATGGAGCGATGAGGAGCACTGGTGGATGGTGGCAATGAGGGAATCAGAGGAGGAGATCATGGGGTGGAGGGGGAAGCTACGGAGAGATGAGGGGCACTGGTGGAGGGTGGTAGTGAAGGAGTCTGAGGAGGAGGTCATGGGGGAGAGGCTATGGAGCGATGAGATGCACTTTTGGAGAGTGGTAGTGAGGGCATCCGAGGAGGGGATCATGGTGTGCAAGGGGAGCTACAGAGAGATGAGGGGCACTGGTGGAAGGTGGTAGTGAGGAGTCTGAGGAGGAGGTCATGGGAGGAGGGCTACGGAGAGATGACAGGCACTGGTGGAGGGTGGTAGTGAGGGAGTCTCAGGAGGAGGTAATGGGGTGCAAGGGGGAGCTACAGAGAGATGAGGGGCACTGGTGGAGGGTGGTAGTGAGGGAGTATGAGGAGGAGGTCATGGGGTGGAGGGGGGAGTTACAGAGAGATGAGGGGCACTGGTGGAGGGCGTAGTGAGGGAGTCTGAGGAGGTCATGAGGGGGAGGGGCTACGGAGCGATGAAGGGTACTGGTAGAGGGTGGTAGTGAGGGAGTCTGAGGAGGAGCTTGGGGTGGAGGGGGGAGCTACGGAGAGATGAGGGGCACTGGTGGAGGGTGGTAGTGAGGGAGTCTGAGGAGGAGGTCATGAGGGGGTGAGGCTATGGAGCGATGAAGGGTACTGGTAGAGGGTGGTAGTGAGGAGTCTGAGGAGGAGCTTGGGGTGGAGGGGGAGCTACGGAGAGATGAGGGGCACTGGTGGGAGGTGGTAGTGAGGGAGTCTGAGGAGGAGATCATGGTTTGAAGGGGGGAGCTACGGAGAGATGAGGGGCACTGGTGGAGGGTGGTAGTGAGGGAGTCTGAGGAGGAGGTCATGGGGAGGGCTACGGAGAGATGAGGGGCAGTGGTGGAGGGTGGCAGTGAGGGAGAATGAGGAGTAGGTCATGGGGAGGGCTACGGAGAGATGAGGGGCACTGGTGGAGGGTGGCAGTGAGGGTATCCGAGGAGGAGGTCATGGGGGAGGGGCTATGGAGCGATGAGGGGCACTGGTGGAGGTTGGTAGTGAGGGAGTCTGAGGAGTAGGTCATGGGGAGGGCTACGGAGAGATGAGGGGCACTGGTGGAGGGTGGCAGTGAGGGAATCTGTGGAGGTGGTCATGGGGTGGAGGGGGAGCTATGGAGAGATGAACGGCGCTGGTGGAGGGTGGTAGTGAGGGAGTCTGAGGAGGAGGTCATGGGGGAGGGCTACGGAGAGAGGAGGGGCACTGGATGAGGGTGGCAGTGAGGGAATCTGAGGAGGAGGTCATGGGGTGGAGGGGGCAGCGACGGAGAGATGAGGGGCACTGGTGGAGGGTGGTAGTGAGGGAGTCTGAGGAGGAGGTCATGGGGGAGGGCTACAGAGAGATGACGGGCACTGGTGGAGGGTGGCAGTGAGGGAATCTGAGGTGGAGGTCATGAGGGGGAGGGGTTACGGAGAGATGAGGGGCACTGGTGGAGGGTGGCTGTGAGGCAATCCGAGGAAGAGGTAATGGGGGAGGGGCTATGGAGCGATGAGGGGCACTGGTGGAGGGTGGTAGTGAAGGAGTCTGAGGAGGAGGTCATGGGGGAGGGCTACGGAGAGATGACGGGCACTAGTGGAGGGTGGCAGTGAGGTAATCCGAGGAGGATGTCATAGGGTGGAGGGGAGCTATGGAGAGATGAGGGGCACTGGTGGAGGGTGGTAGTGAGGGAGTCTGAGGAGGAGATCATGGGGGAGGGCTACAGAGAGAGGAGGGGCAGTGGTGGAGGGTGGCAGTGAGGGAATCTGAGGAGGAGGTCATGGGGTGGAGGGGGCAGCTACGGAGAGATGAGGGGCATTGGTGGAGGGTGGTAGTGAGGGAGTCTGAGGAGGAGGTCATGAGGGGGAGAGGCTATGGAGCGATGAGGGGTACTGGTGGAGGGTGGTAGTGAGGGAGTCTGAGGAGGAGCTCATGGGGTGGAGGGGGAGCTACGGAGAGATGAGGGGCACTGGTGGAGGGTGGTAGTGAGGTAGTCTGAGGAGGAGGTCATGAGGGGAAAGGCTATGGAGCGATGAGGGGCACTGGTGGGAGGTGGTAGTGAGGGAGTCTGAGGCGGAGATCATGGTTTGAAGGGGGAGCTATGAAGAGATGAGGGGCACTGGTGGAGGGTGGTAGTGAGGGAGTCTGAGGAGGAGGTCATGGGGTGGAGGGTGGAGTTGCAGAGAGATGAGGGGCACTGGTCGAGGGCGTATAGAGGGAGTCTGAGGAGGTCATGAGGGGGCGGGGCTACGGAGAGATGAGGGGCACTGGTGGAGGGTGGCAGTGAGGGTATCCGAGGAGGAGGTCATGGGGGAGCGGCTATGGAGCGATGAGGGGCACTGGTGGAGGTTGGTAGTGTGGGAGTCTGAGGAGTAGGTCATGCGGAGGGCTACGGAGAGATGAGGGGCACTGGTGGAGGGTGGCAGTGAGGGAATCTGTGGAGGGGGTCATGGGGTGGAGGGGGAGCTATGGAGAGATATGGGGCACTGGTGGAGGGTGGTAGTGAGGGAGTCTGTGGAGGAGGTCATGGGGTGGAGGGGGCAGCTATGGAGATATGAGGGGCACTGGTGGAGGGTGGTAGTGAGGGAGTCTGAAGAGGAGGTCATGAGGGGAGGGCTATGGAGCGATGCGGGGCACTGGTGGAGGGTGGTAGTAAGGGAGTCTGAGGAGGAGGTCATGGGGTGGAGGGGGGAGCTACGGAGAGATGAGGGGCACTGGTGGAGGGTGGTAGTGAGGTAGTCTGAGGAGTAGGTCATGAGGGGGAGATGCTATGGAGCGATGATGAGGGGCACTAGTGGAGGGTGGTAGTGAGGCAGTCAGAGGAGGAGATCATTTGTTGAAGGGGGAGCTATGGAAAGATGAGGGGCACTGGTGGAGGGTGGTAGTGAGGAAGTCTAAGGAGGAGGTCATGAGGGGGAGGGGCTTCAGAGAGATGAAGGGCACTGGTGGAGGGTGGTTGTGGGTAGTCTGAGGAGGAGGTCATGAGGGGAGGGGCTACTGAGAGATGAAGGGCACTGGTGGAGGGTGGCAGTGAGGGAATCCAAGGAGGAGGTCATGGGGGAGGGGCTATGGAGCAATGGGGTGCACTGGTGGAGGGTGGCAGTGAGGGAATCTGAAGAGGAGGTCATGAGGGGGAGGGGCTTTAGAGAGATGAGGGGCACTGGTGGAGGGTGGCAGTGAGGGAATCTGAGGAGGAGGTCATGGGGGAGGGCTACAGAGAGATGAGGGGCACTGGTGGAGGGTGGTAGTGAGGGAGTCTGAGGAGGAGGTCATGGGGGAGGGCTACGGAGAGATGAGGGGCACTGGTGGAGGGTGGTAGTGAGGGAGTCTGAGGAGGAGGTCATGGGGGAGGGCTACAGAGAGATGACGGGCACTGGTGGAGGGTGGCAGTGAGGGAATCTGAGGAGTAGGTCATGGGGTGGAGGGGGAGCTACAGAGAGATGAGGGGCACTGGTGGAGGGTGGTATTGAGGTAGTCTGAGGAGGAGGTCATGGGGGAACGGCTATGGAGCGATGAGAGGCACTGGTGGAGGGTGGTAGTGAGGGCAACCGAGGAGGAGAACATGGGGTGGAGGGGGGAGTTACAGAGAGATGAGGGGCACTGGTGGCGGGTGGTAGTGAGGGAGTCTGAGGAGGAGGTCATGAGGGGGAGGGGCTATGGAGAGATGAGGGGCACTTTTGGAGGGTGGTAGTGGGGGAGTCTAAGGAGGAGGTCATGGGGTGGATGGGGGAGCTATGGAGAGATGAGGGGCACTGGTGGAGGGTGGTATTGAGGGAGTCGGAGGAGGAGGTCATGAGGGCGAGGGGGTACGGAGAGATGAAGGGCACTGTTGGAGGGTGGCAGTGAGGGAATTTGAGGAGGAGATCATGGGGTGGAAGGAGGAGCTACGTAGAGATGAGGGGCACTGGTGGAGGGTGGTAATGAGGTAGTCTGAGGAGGAGGTCATGAGGGGGAGAGGCTATGGCACGATGAGGGGAACTGTTGGAGGGTGGTAGTGGGGGAGTCTAAGGAGGAGGTCATGGGGTGGAGGGGGAGTTACAGAGAGATGAGGGGCACTGGTGGAGGGCGGTAGTGAGGGAGTCTGAAGAGGAGGTCATGAAGGGGAGAGGCTACGGAGGGATGAGGGGCACTGGTGGAGGGTGGTAGTGAGGGAGTCTGAGTAAGAGGTCATGAGGGGGAGGGGCTACAGATAGATGAAGTGCACTGTTTGAGGGTGGCAGTGAGGGAATCAGAAGAGGAGGTCATGGGGGAGGGGCTATGGAGCGATGAGGAGCACTGGTGGATGGTGGCAATGAGGGAATCAGAGGAGGAGATCATGGGGTGGAGGGGGGAAGCTACGGAGAGATGAGGGGCACTGGTGGAGGGTGGTAGTGAGGGAGTCAGAGGAGGAGGTCATGGGGAGGGGCTATGGAGTGATGAGGGGCACTGGTGGAGGGTGGTAATGAGGGAATCTGAGGAGGATGTCATGGGGTAGAGGGGTGAGCTACGGAGAGATGAGGGGCACTGGTGGAGGGTGGTAGTGAGGTAGTCTGAGGAGGAGGTCATGGGGGAGAGGCTATGAAGCGATGAGGGGCACTGGTGGAGGTTGGTAGTGAGGGAGTCAGAGGAGGAGGTCATGGGGAGGGGCTATGGAGTGATATGGGGCACTGGTGGAGGATGGTAATGAGGGAATCTGAGGAGGATGTCATGGGGTAGAGGGGTGAGCTACGGAGAGATGAGGGGCACTGGTGGAGGGTGGTAGTGAGGTAGTCTGAGGAGGAGGTCATGGGGGAGAGGCTATGAAGCAATGATGGGCACTGGTGGAGGGTGGTAGTGAGGGCATCCGAGGAGGAGATCATGGGGTGGAAGGGGAGCTACGGAGAGATGAGGGGCACTGGTGGAGGGTGGTAGTCAGGGAGTCTGAGGAGGAGGTCATGAGTGGGAGGGGCTACAGAGAGATGAAGGGCACTGGTGGAGGGTGGCAATGAGGGAATCCGAGGAGGAGATCATTGGGTGGAGGAGGGAGCTATGGAGAGATGAGGGGCACTGGGGGAGGGTGGTAGTGATGTAATCCGAGGAGTAGGTCATGGGGTCAGGGGCTATGGTGCGATGAGGGGCACTGGTGGAGGGTGGTAGTGAAGGAGTCTGAGGAGGAGGTCATGGGGGAGGGCTACGGAGAGATGTGGGGCACTGGTGGAGGGTGGAAGTGAGGGAGTCTGAGGAGGAGGTCATGGGGGAGGGCTACGGAGAGATGACGGGCACTAGTGGAGGGTGGCAGTGAGGTAATCCGAGGAGGAGGTCATGGGGTCAGGGGCTATGGTGCGATGAGGGGCACTGGTGGAGGGTGGTAGTGAAGGAGTCTGAGGAGGCGGTCATGGGGGGAGAGGCTATGGAGCGATGAGATGCACTTTTGGAGAGTGGTAGTGAGGGCATCCGAGGAGGGGATCATGGGGTGCAAGGGGGAGCTACAGAGAGATGAGGGGCACTGGTGGAGGGTGGTAGTGAGGGAGTCTGAGGAGGAGGTCACGGGAGGAGGGCTACGGAGAGATGACAGGCACTGGTGGAGGGTGGTAGTGAGGGAGTCTGA
This sequence comes from Calotriton arnoldi, assembly GCA_963921515.1. Taxonomy (NCBI): domain Eukaryota; kingdom Metazoa; phylum Chordata; class Amphibia; order Caudata; family Salamandridae; genus Calotriton; species Calotriton arnoldi. Next base: position 3,085,890 of record CAWUFW010001169.1, read on the forward strand.
GGAGGAGGTCAGGGAGTACAAGGGGGAGCTACAGAGAGATGAGGGGCACTGGTGGAGGGTGGTAGTGAGGGAGTATGAGGAGGAGGTCATGGGGTGGAGGGGGAGTTACAGAGAGATGAGGGGCACTGGTGGAGGGCGTAGTGAGGGAGTCTGAGGAGTAGGTCATGGGGAGGGCTACGGAGAGATGAGGGGCAGTGGTGGAGGGTGGCAGTGAGGGAGTCTGAGGAGTAGGTCATGGGGAGGGCTACGGAGAGATGAGGGGCACTGGTGGAGGGTGGCAGTGAGGGTATCCGAGGAGGAGGTCATGGGGGGAGGAGCTATGGAGCGATGAGGGGCACTGGTGGAGGTTGGTAGTGAGGGAGTCTGAGGAGTAGGTCATGGGGAGGGCTACGGAGAGATGAGGGGCACTGGTGGAGGGTGGCAGTGAGGGAATCTGTGGAGGTGGTCATGGGGTGGAGGGGGAGCTATGGAGAGATGAACGGCGCTGGTGGAGGGTGGTAGTGAGGGAGTCTGAGGAGGAGGTCATGAGGGGGGTCTATGGAGCGATGAGGGGCACTGGTGGAGGGTGGTAGTGAGGGAGTCTGAGGAGGAGGTCATGGGGTGGAGGGGGGAGCTACAGAGAGATGAGGGGCACTGGTGGAGGGTGGTAGAGAGGGAGTCTGAGGAGTAGGTCATGAGGGGGGTCTATGGAGCGATGAGGGGCACTGGTGGAGGGTGGTAGTGAGGGAGTCTGAGGAGGAGGTCATGGGGTGGAGGGGGGAGCTACGGAGAGATGAGGGGCACTGGTGGAGGGTGGTAGAGAGGTAGTCAGAGGAGGAGGACATGAGGGGGAGATGCTATGAAGCGATGATGAGGGGCACTAGTGGAGGGTGGTAGTGAGGGAGTCTGAGGAGGAGATCATGGGTTGAAGGGGGAGCTATGGAAAGATGAGGGGCACTGGTGGAGGGTGGTAGTGAGGAAGTCTAAGGAGGAGGTCATGAGGGGGAGGGGCTTCAGAGAGATGAAGGGCACTGGTGGAGGGTGGCAGTGAGGGAATCCGAGGAGTAGGTCATGGCGGGAGGGGCTATGGAGCGATGAGGGGCACTGGTGGAGGATGGCAGTGAGGGAATCTGAGGAGGAGGTCATGAGGGGAAGGGGCTTTAGAGAGATGAGGGGCACTGGTGGCGGGTGGCCGTGAGGAAATCTCAGGAGGAGGTCATGGGGGGCGGGCTACGGAGAGATGAGGGGCACTGGTGGAGGGTGGTAGTGAGGGAGTCTGAGGAGGAGGTCATGGGGGAGGGCTATGGAGAAATGAGGGGCACTGGTGGAGGGTGGTAGTGAGGGAGTCTGAGGAGGAGATCATGGGGGGAGGGCTACGGAGAGATGACAGGCACTGGTGGAGGGTGGCAGTGAGGGAATCTGAGGAGGAGGTCATGGGGTGGAGGGAGGAGCTACGGAGAGATGAGGGGCACTGGTGGAGGGTGGTATTGAGGTAGTCTGAGGAGGAGGTCATGGGGGAGAGGCTATGAAGCGATGAGGGGCACTGGTGGAGGGTGGTAGTGAGGGAATCTGAGGCGGATGTCATGGGGTAGAGAGGTGAGCAACAGAGAGATGAGAGGGCACTGGTGGAGGATGGTAGTTAGGTAGTCTGAGGAGGAGGTCATGGGGGGAGAGGCTATGAAGCGATGATGGGCACTGGTGCAGGGTGGTAGTGAGGGCATCCGAGGAGGAGATCATGGGGTGGAGGGGGAGCTACGGAGAGATATGGGGCACTGGTGGAGGGTGGTAGTGAGGGAGTCTGAGGAGGAGGTCATGGCAGCGTCGGATTGGTAACGCGGGCACTTGTGCAATGCCCGAGGGGGCGGTGTCCAAGTTCCAGCTGTGGGCTGCTTTTTTGATCAGTCTGGGGGGCCGATTTGGGCGGTGTCACTGTTGTTCAGATACAGCCAGCGGCCCAGTGGGTGTCTGAGTGACCTTCCCGGCTTCCTGGAGGCAGATGGGCGCTCATTACCTCCCGTTTAGCAACAGGCAGAGGTGTCACTCCCTTCTCTCACTGGGCCGGCCCATTAATGTATGCATACTGAGAGGGACAGGGGGCCTGGGCAGAAGTGGCCTCACTTGTTTTCAGGTGTTTTTCACCAGTGTAAACTAATCAGTGCATTTTTTTACCCCCCTTCTTTTAAAATAAAATTTCACCAAAGCATTGTTTTGAGGGAAGGCAATATGCAAATGTGGGCTGTGAGAAGTTGGCCTGGCATATGCTGTACACTAGTTCTAGTGGGCACCTTGCACCAGTCCAAACGACCCTTATTGATGATAGGTTTAAAGACAACCTTTATTGAAAGCTATCCTAGTGGTAGCTATGGAGAGCAGCCTTCAGGCTAAGTCTTGAAGGAGTGTAAAGCAGCTTGGTTTACCAGATTATAACCTCTTGAATGACCAAATGAAAGGAGAACCACACCAGGTATATATAAAATATATGTATTTATTTCTAAACACTCACTACTAATCTCTTTATGAGATTAGAGTCCAAGATACACAATATCACAGTATTAAAACGACAGTAAATAGCACAATATACACTGGGCCCCAGGGGGACCAAACCATATATTAAGAAAGTGGTATAAGAACCACGACTTGACTAGACACAGTGCCTAGAGCCCGTAGAATCGCTGGGACCCCAAGGAACCACCCAAGGTAGTGACACAGGGGACCCACGGGGGACGTGTGCAGTGTGTGAACACAATCGCGAGCGCCGTAGGATTCTATGAGGAAAGTCGCGGTTGGAATTTTAAAGCAAAAGGACACTTAGGAGAGGACTTTGAGCAAACCCCTTTAGACTTAAGGATTTCTAGGGCCAACACCCACAGAAGCACTGTAGTACTCGAGTTGCCTCACCCAGGGAAGCCGGGTGCATAGGTGGCAAATGGTGTCGGGAATCGTCGTTGATTTCAATGGCGATCTGCTGCAAAGTGCTGCTGCCGTGAAGAAGGAAAGTGTCCGGGAGGATCCAAGCCTGGATCGAAGATGTGAAGAACCTGAAAGCAGAGGGGACAGAGTCTGGGTCACTAGCCAGTGACCGGAGCAATCGAATGCCCACCGATGTCGGGTGCTTCAGGTGCGAAGAGGTGAAGCTTGACTCTGCAGCCACGAGGACCAGGAAGTGTCGACGACAACGAGGAACTGGATTCAAGATGTCCCATGAAGGATGTCGAGTGCTGCGGTGTCAGTGCTCGGATTGAACACAACAAGCCTTGGCAACAGCAACCCACGCAGGGAGAGAAAGGATGCTGCTGTGCGGACCAGGAAGCCCAATTAAAGTTAGAGTTGCCTTCTTGGGGACCCACAGGTCAACGGACCAGGGATCGCGAAGGGACCTCGAGAGAAAACACAAAGGGCCTGCTCACGGAACACTCGTGGAGTGTAGGCGGCCAATCTTCAGTGGAATTGCTGCTCCGGGTCAGGGCTACAAGTAACCCAAAGCTCAGCTGCAGGAGTTGATGGAAAGCTGATGCTTCTGCAAAGTAACGCGGTGTCCAGGGGTTCGGGTTGCACAGTCACCACGAGGGATACGGGCCTCAGACTTGCTGTGGGCACTGATCAACCTCTAAGACCACGGGAACCCACCTCCTGTGTTGCAAAGTTCTTCGGAGTCCTTAGGAGCTTTGGAGATACAGACCGGTCAGATGCGTCTTTGGTGCCTGCCAAGCAGGGGAGTAACTCCTTTACTCCAAGGGAGATTCTTCAATCATCTAGCGCCTTGTAGATCGTCGAAGTTCCAGGATTCTGTATCAGAGTTTCGTCCAGGTAAATCTAAAATTCTGTAGTCAGGGGTTCCTACTTTATACCCAAGGAAGGGGTGGGACAAACTCTGGGGACCCACCTATGGGAGGGTCAGGAAAGAGGGGTGGCTGCACCCATTTCCTTTGTCCAGTTTCGTGCCAGAGCAGGGGCTGGCAGCCCCTGCAACCGGTTTGAGCTGGACTATGCACAGGGACACCAAATGTGCCCCCGACTTCAAAGCACTCTTGGAGTGCACCCACCCAGCCCCAATACACTAAAGCCTGTCTGGGAGGTGGTCACACCTCCCTGTGACAGGAAACCTATTGTCCAGGCCTCCCCTGCCGGAGTTTCGTCCAGCAGCAGGAGGGCAGACTTGTGTCTGTGGCTGCAGCATCCATTTTGTGATGCCAGGGTTCTGTTAAGCTGGTACCTGGTGTACCGGTGGTGCAATGTTTCTCCCTCTAGTAGGGTGGAATCATACCTCCCAGCCCAGTTACTGTGGTGGAGGAATGATTCCAAGGTGTTTGACACCAAACACGACATGTTTCCATGCAGCTGTTTTAAAGTTAGCATTTACCGCGAGGTTATAATGCACTTCAATCAATCAATCAATCATGTCACTTATAAAGCGCACTACATACCCGCGAGGGTCTCAAGGCGCTGGGGGAAGAGGGGGGTGGTGCTGCTACTGATCGAAGAGCCAGGTCTTGAGGAGTCTTCTGAAGGCCAGTAGGTCTTGGGTCTGCCGAAGGTTGGTGGGGAGGGTGTTCCAGGTCTTGGCGGCGAGGTGTGAGAAGGATCTGCCGCCGGCGGTCGTTTTCCGGATGCGGGGGACTGTGGCGAGGGCGAGGCTGGTGGAGCGGCGCTGGCGGGTGGGGGTGTAGAAGCTGAGTCGTCTGTTGAGGTAGGCTGGTCCGGAGTTGTGGAGTGCTTTGTGTGCGTGGGTGAGGAGCTTGAAGGTTATCCTCTTGTTGACAGGGAGCCAGTGCAGGTCTCTCAGGTGGGGTGTGATGTGGCTGCGTCGGGGATGTCGAGGATAAGACGTGCAGAGGCATTCTGGATGCGTTGCAGCCGTCTCAGGAGCTTAGCCGTCGTTCCTGCGTAGAGGGCGTTTCCGTAGTCCAGCCTGCTGGTGACGAGGGCCTGGGTGACTGTTTTTCTTGTTTCGGTGGGGATCCACTTGAAGATCCTGCAGAGCATTCGGAGGGTGTTGAAGCAGGATGAGGAAACGGCGTTGACCTGCTTAGTCATGGAGAGGGTGGGGTCGAGGATGACCCCTAGGTTGCGTGCGTGGTCGGTGGGTGTCGGGGCTGTTCCCAGTGATGTTGGCTGCATCACAAACCACCCCGGAATGAAGATTCCGAAAGCTGCAGAGGGGCTCTGTTCATGCATGGGCACCCTCTCACATGAAACCCAGCACCCTGCCTTCAGGATTGTTAAGGCCTGCGATAGGGGTGACTGATAGGTTTACATGTGCAGTGATATGGAGAGATATAGGAAACCTATATCTCAGTAAGGGGTGAATAAACCACCTTACACAGGCTGCTGTAGCAGACCTGTTGTGTCATTTTAACAGGCTTCCCAGGGGTGGCATAATACATGCTGCAGCCCCTGGTAGGCCTCTGGGGTACCTATGCCCTGGGTACATAGTATACCATATACTAGGGACTCACAAGGGTACCCCAGAATGCAATCTGGAGTGTACCTAAAGTACATGTAATCAATTTAAGGGGAAAGCAGATAGGTTGGGGTCCTGAATAGCAGGATCCCAGCCAAACTAAGTCGAAAACCAGCAAAACACCAGGAAAAAAGTGGGGGCAACCATGCAGTTAGATTCCACCTTCCTACATGGGCCACTTTTTTTTTTTGCGTGCCCGGGCCGATTTTTAATCCCAATCCAACGCTGGGTAATGGGGTGGAGGGGGGAGTTACAGAGAGATGAGGGGCACCGGTTGGCGGGTGACAATGAGGGAATCCGAGGAGGAGATCATTGGGTGGAGGGGGGAGCTATGGAGAGATGAGGGGCACTTGTGGAGGGTGGTAGTGAGGGAGTCTGAGGAGGAGGTCATGGGGTGGAGGGGGAAGTTACAGAGAGATGAGGGGCACTGGTGGAAGGCAGTAGTGAGGGAGTCTGAGGAGGAGGTCATGAGTGGGAGGGGCTACAGAGAGATGACGGGCACTGGTGGAGGGTGGCAATGAGGGAATCCGAGGAGGAGGTCAAGGGGGGAGGGGCTATGGAGCGATGAGGGGCACTGGTGGAGGGTGTCAATGAGAGAATCCAAGGAGGAGATCATGGGGTGGAGGGGGAGCTATGGATAGATGATGGGCATTGGTGGAGGGTGGTAGTGAGGGAGTCTGAGGAGGAGGTCACGGGGGAGGGCTGTGGAGAGATGAGGGGCACTGGTGGAGGGTGGCAGTGAGGGAATCTGAGGAGGAGGTCATGGGGTGGAGGGGGGAGCTACGAAGAGATGAGGGGCACTGGTGGAGGGTTGTAGTGAGGAAGTCTGAGGAGGAGGTCATGAGGGGGAGGTGCTACAGAGAGATGAAGGGCACTGGTGGAGGGTGGCAGTGAGGGAATCCGAGGAGGAGGTCAAGGGGGGAGGGGCTATGGAGCGATGAGGGGCACTGGTGGAGGGTGGCAGTGAGGGAATCTGAGGAGGAGGTCATGGGGTGGAGGGGGAGCTACGGAGAGATGAGGGGCACTGGTGGAGGGTGGTGGTGAGGGAGTCTGAGGAGGAGGTCATGAGGGGAGGGGCTATGGAGAGATGAAGGGCACCGGTGGAGGGTGGCAGTGAGGGAATCCGAGGAGGAGGTCATGGGGGAGGGGCTATGGAGCGATGAGGGGCACTGGTGGAGGGTGGCAGTGAGGGAATCTGAGAAGGAGGTCATAAGGGGGAGGGGGAGAGCTATGGAGAGATGAGGGGCAATGGTGGAGGGTGGTAGTGAGGGAGTCTTAGGAGGTGGTCATGAGGGGGAGGGGCTATGGAGAGATGAAGGGCACTGTTGGAGGGTGGCAGTGAGGGAATCTGAGGAGGAGGTCATGGGGTGGAGGGGGAGTTACAGAGAGATGAGGGGCACTGGTGGAGGGCTGTAGTGAGGGAGTCTGAGGAGGAGGTCATGAAGGGGAGAGGCTACGGAGGGATGAGGGGCACTGGTGGAGGGTGGTAGTGAGGGAGTCTGAGGAGGAGGTCATGAGGGGGAGGGGCTACAGAGAGATGAAGTGCACTGTCGGAGGGTGGCAGTGAGGGAATCAGAGGAGGAGATCATGGGGTGGAGGGGGAGCTATGGAGAGATGATGGGCACTGGTGGAGGGTGGCAGTGAGGGAATCCGAGGAGGAGGTCATGGGGAGAGGGGCTATGGAGCGATGAGGGGCACTGGTGGAGGGTGGCAATGAGGGAATCCGAGGAGGAGATCATGGGGTGGAGGGGGGAGCTATGGAGAGATGAGGGGCAATGGTGGAGGGTGGTAGTGAGGGAGTCTGAGGAGGAGGTCATGGGGAGGGCTACGGAGAGATGAGGGGCACTGGTGGAGGGTGGCAGTGAAGGAATCTGAGGAGGTCATGAGGGGGAGGGGCTATGGAGAGATGAAGGGCACTGGTGGAGGGTGGCAGTGAGGGAATCCGAGGAGGAGGTCATGGGGAGAGGGGCTATGGAGCGATGAGGGGCACTGGTGGAGGGTGGCAATGAGGGAATCCGAGGAGGAGATCATGGGGTGGAGGGGGGAGCTATGGAGAGATGAGGGGCAATGGTGGAGGGTGGTAGTGAGGGAGTCTGAGGAGGAGGTCATGGGGAGGGCTACGGAGAGATGAGGGGCACTGGTGGAGGTGGTAGGGAGGGAATCTGAGGAGGAGGTCATGGGGTGGAGGGGGAAGCTATAGAGAGATGAGGGGCACTGGTGGGGGTGGTAGTGAGTGAGTCTGAGGAGGAAGTCATGAGGGGGAGAGGCTACGGAGAGATGAAGGGCACCAGTGGAGGGTGGTAGTGAGGGAATCCGAGGAGGAGGTCATGGGGGGAGGGGCTATGGAGCGATGAGGGGCACTGGTGTAGGGTGGCAGTGAGGGAATCTGAGAAGGAGGTCATCAGGGGGAGGGGGAGAGCTATGGAGAGATGAGGGGCACTGGTGGCGGGTGGTCGTGAGGGAGTCTGAGGAGGTGGTCATGAGGGGGAGGGGCTATGGAGAGATGAAGGGCACTGTTGGAGTGTGGCAATGAGGGAATCCGAGGAGGAGATCATGGGGTGGAGGGTGGAGCTACGGAGAGATGAGGGGCACTGGTGGAGGGTGGTAGTGAGGCAGTCTGAGGAGGAGGTCATGAGGGGGAAAGGCTATGGAGCGATGAGGGGCACTGGTGGAGGGTGGTAGTGAGGGAGTCTGAGGAGGAGGTCATGGGGTGGAGGGGGAGTTACAGAGAGATGAGGGGCACTGGTGGAGGGCGGTAGTGAGGGAGTCTGAGGAGGAGGTCATGAGGGGGAGGACTACAGAGAGATGAAGTGCACTATTGGAGGTTGGCAGTGAGGGAATCAGAAGAGGAGGTCATGGGGGAGGGGCTATGGAGTGATGCGGAGCTCTAGTGGAGGGTGGCAATGAGGGAATCAGAGGAGGAGATCATGGGGTGGAGGGGTGGAGCTACGGAGAGATGAGGGGCACTGGTGGAGGGTGGTAGTGAGGGAGTCAGAGGAGGAGGTCATGGGGGTGGGGCTATGGAGTGATGAGGGGCACTGGTGGAGGGTGGTAGTGAGGTAGTCTGTGTAGGAGAGTAGGATCTGCTTCTTATAGTTACCCCCACTTTTTGCTGATGTATCAT